>CM042443.1:20305655-21683155 GCA_023631565.1 Gymnocephalus cernua
GTAAATTAGACTTACTAAAACAACAACACAAATGGGAGGCTGGCTTCCCATAAAAAGAAAAACAAACAATCATTTCCCAGCACAGCCTCATACCAACATAGACGTTGATGAATCGCAGTGCCAGTTTTCCCAATTAAGCTGCAGGAGCACCTTTCCCAGTAGAAAACCAACAATGCAAAAAAAAATAAAAAATACTCTCCAGCTCTCTGCCTGTGTTTTTTCTCCAGCAAAATCCAATCATGTTTGTCCTTCTGACTCCCTCCTCCTTTCTGCTTCTCAATCTGTCTCTCTTTTCTATTCACACAAACTCATGAGCATATTTGTTTATTTTCTCCATCTACCCAGCGATATCCCGCCAGCCCTGACACTTTCTTCTTCTCCCTTGGTTTATTTTGCATGCTTTTCTCCCTTCTGTCAACGCTGCATATCTCTAAAACCAAGGTAGAGTTCACCTTCTTCTCCAATGATAACAAGGGCATTTGTCTATTTACTTTAAAACATTCCTAATGACACAGCTTATCAGACAGGAGTAAAACGGCTTGAGAGGGCCAACGTGCTTCTCATGAATATGTAGAAGACAAGGAGCAGGAGATTAAGATGTGAAAGACTTGTGGTAGTTGTGGTAGTCAATGCTAATGGATTATTCAGCCTTTCGGGGGATTTGATTGAAACTTTAATGGCCCCATCTGTAGTTGGCTTGTTGCAGTGTGTGAAGGACCTGGAAAGAGTCCACACACATGCACACTCATGGTCTTGCATGCGCTGTTGCCCTTAAAGCTATAGTGCATAGTTTCTGTCACCCCCATGAGGAATTCTGAGTAATACGACAACAAAACTCTTGGCGCGTCCACATGATACAAGCCTTCCATGACCGCACGCACCCCCCACCCTCACGCAGTTGCTAGTAGCCATGGAGAACACGGAGGATTAAAAAAACATGATGGACTCTTCAGAAGAGGTCATTATCTTCACTCGAGCTTCTGCTCAGGAAAGTCACGGGACGCTGTCCCACTATCTTCTGAACACAGCCATACTGAGAAATACAGAGAGAGTTGTGTGGAGCTGATAGTCTTAATTAGCTTTGTAGCAACTC
Source organism: Gymnocephalus cernua (assembly GCA_023631565.1). Taxonomy (NCBI): domain Eukaryota; kingdom Metazoa; phylum Chordata; class Actinopteri; order Perciformes; family Percidae; genus Gymnocephalus; species Gymnocephalus cernua. The sequence continues at coordinate 20,306,749 of CM042443.1, forward strand.
ATTTGGCAATGGCTTGAATGTAGCAGACGTTCATTAATATCAAAAGGTTACGCACTCAAGCTTCAACGCCAACTCACACACTCAGTGACACTACTTATATTCACACATTTTTAGATCTTTAGGATGTAAAATCATTCAAACAATATAGGTGACAATAACATGATTGTCATTATTGTGAAAAAAAAAAAAAAAATATATATATATATATATAGTGAGTACAGCAGGCTAATAAGTGTCAGTCTGTTCTGCCTCACTCTGAAGGAGGAAGAGATCTCTTCTTTGCCTTTTCATCTTTCCTCTTCTTGTTCCTCCTCAGAGGTGAAGTGCATCCCACCCTCTCATTTCGACTCCTGAGAATTCTGCTTCTTTTTTTTACCTTTTCAAGCTTTAGTTATTAATCACTGAGTTTGAAGGAAAGCTTATATCTGAGGGTTTATTCACAGCGTGGGGCGTTTGATCTTGGTCTTTTAAGCTCAGGTGGCTCTAAATAAAACCACTAGCATGCCCTAAAAAGTCTTTGCTGTGGTTTGTTGTATGTAGGGGTTTACCCAACCCACTTTTTTCTTCCTTGATACCTACACTCAGTACTCCTCACTGTTTAGAACTGATTGGGATTTTTGCTGCCATGTGTAAAGTATCACAATCCCGTAACTGCACATCCCTTCCTAACTATAAATCGAGATGTTCTTGCACCAACTTTCTTTTAGGGGCTGGTGCAAATGTGTTTTGTTGTATGAGGGTATAAAAAGAGACTGTCCTCCCCCGAAAAAGACGTTGTTTGTACAAGCAGCAATTACAACTTATGCTGTATTTATATTTGTAGTGGAGGCGCCCTCTAGTGGTCGCAGTCATTATGACCGGAGGCAGAGCAGGAAGAAATGTGACAAAATATAAGGGCGCCAAATTTCCACGTAAAGAGGCAGATTGGGGTGGTGGATGGATGGAACAAACACAGGGCTTTCACCTGGGAGAGCGGGTTAACGGAACGAACGTCGCATTCAGCGTCACATTCATATCCGGAACTGAAGTAACGTCTGATTTTAACTCAAACCACGATCTTTGGTGCGTAATTTTGGTGCCTGCAACCAAACTGCGACCGTGGTTAGTTTTTTTCTTTTTACTTTGTGAATGTGGCGAGTTAACTAATGCGTGATTTACACGTCTGCGTACAATCTATGCCGTGGAGGTACGTGGAGACACCTACGCCTGACGTGCACCTCACGAAAAATGTAACTACACGTCACGGCGACGCACGTCGCTCGGCCGTGGCTTGGTAGCGTTGCATTTCCCCCGACTCATTTCCTGGATCTCTTTCTCCCTAAACTACATGAAATCAAGGAGAGGGTTAACTTTTCCTGCTGCAGATTTCCCACCGTGGTCAGAAAGCACGTCAGGGGAGACACTTTGTTTCTCCCACTACGCTTCTAGAGTCGGTACTCACTCCGAAGCTAATTGCGTCACTCTCTCTACCACACACTCCCCATGCACACAAACATGCTGGCCCTGCTATTTTTTTTACAGAGGTTGACGCACACGCCAACGCACAAGTATAAACTTCAGGCCACTTACATAGGCTACAGCGAAAGCTCTGTGTGGAGATTCTGCTCAACCATAAATTAAGCTTAAGTAGTTTTGGTGCCTAAACAAGACTGAACTGCGACCGTTTTCACAACTATCCTTACCGTAGAAATCCTTTCTATAATGTTGTCAGACACAATATTAATCTGAGCCTGTCAGTGGCAAAACAAGCACTTTTGTGAATGTAAATTGACTATACACAATTGCCCTATTAACTTACATTGCAGCTTGTTTCGCCGTTGCCGACTACAGCGATCTCGCTTAATATTGGACCAGTGTGAAAGATTGTTGTTCCCATCAGTCACGTAGACAAAAAAACATAGGAAAATAGGGTCCAGGTTGAAAAAAACGGTAGTTACCCTTTAAGTTATGGGGTTTGTATTGCAATGTGTGAAGTATTTTTCCAGTTACTTTTATTGAGTTGCAGGCCTAAAGAAATAGATATTTTGTGGAATAATTCCTCTTTGCTGGCCCTCGCTTCTTAGAGAAGATTAGGTTTAGGTTTACATTTCCGATTAAGATTGGGATTAGATTTCAGTTAACGAAAGATAACCAACTGTAATTCATGCAAGCAGAACTTTTCCTTCATTATTTTTAGTTCTATAGTCCATATCGACAATGTTTCATTTCTGGAATTAACGACTAAAACAGCCTTTGACCATACACATGTTCCACCAAAACAAGTTCCTTCCTGAGGCTATTTTGCAGCGGCACCGTTGCTCCCTTGGTGCTTAGCGCCATCCATGACAATTGTGATTGGTTAAAAGAAATGCCAATAAACCAGAGCACGTTTTTCTCTCATCCCGGAATGCTGTATGGACTAGCCAGACCCTCCTATGCAGCGCTGTGGAGGAAGGTCTGGCAATGCGAGACTAGTAGTTCAGCAAATGTAAAAGTGAACCAAGGAGGAAATATAAGATGCAGACGCTTCGGATTTGCGTGCCCAGGGTGTGTTAAAGTGTGTGTATGGGTGTGTGGTATCTGCATGTGTTCATGTGTATGTATGATGATCTGTGGTCCCAATGCTCACCTGCCTGCAGCGTTGCTTTAAGCCTACACTGCAGATCTCTCTCCTCTTGGATCGACACCCAGCAGCTCATCTCAGCGGACCAAACCCAGATTTTCACAACTGACTCCATCCAAACTTCTGTCTGCATCTTTGTTACTTTTCACTCATACTAGAGCACTTACAGATTTATTTGCACTATATCCTGCTGAAATATGACCAAATATTTCACTATGAAAGATATTTTCATTAGGTCAATATAAATAGAAGGCAATGTCTGATTGGGTTGCATTAATCAAAAGTGTACTGAGATGCGGTTAAAAGCTCTGAAAAAAACTAAATGGACCTTGAGATTGTTTTTTCACTCAAACTATCCTATGGCCATGATTAACTTCATGCTTTATGCTCAAAATACTATAAACAAATTTAAACAAATAACCATAATGATATGATAATTATGTAATGTTATCTTGGCCTGGGCTTGATATTTATTAATTTTTTAACTGAAAGCCTGCATTACAAACTGGATGTGTATAGGGTTTGAAAGATGTTGGTATTGATTGTGTCATTGATGTCAGTGATTATGGGAAATGGAGGATCCAGTGTTTTCGGAGCGTGCAACCATACTTTTAGGACATCTCGGCATCTGTTGCTTCAATGTTTTGACCATTCTTTTTTTCATCTGTCTTTCACGAATTCCCTAACCTTATGAAACAATAATTAATCACTGACGTTTTCCTGTCATGTTTAAGAAAACCCAGAACCAAGGAGAACCAAGTAAATATATTAGTTTGTTATTGAAAATGTATATATTTCCAGTTTAATCATATACTACTTGCCTTGGCTTTACCACAAAGTCAAATTTTACATTTGCATGTGTACTAAATCAAATGCTCTTTAAATTACATGAACAATAATTGGAAGTACACAGTCTCCATTTTCCTTTTAATAGTACCAAATTACATACTTTTCAGAAACCTTCCCAATTACCCGGCCAGTTCCTTTCTAGGAGAGGAAAAGAAGCCGTTGTGGCCCGTAAAAAGGAAGCGTTATCCATTGGTTTAGTTTCCTGCAACCTTTAATTCTGTCTGAACCTATTTATTTATAATGTAAATACATGGTAAGTCTGCAAACCTGGGCAGAGGCAGCTTAAGGCAAACAAGCATTTGCACGGCGTTTGGCTGCTACTTACTAGATTTAGAACAATGTTTTGTCATTTTCTTTTGGATGCTCTCCCTGGTCCTAATTGTAAACTTGCCCCTGCTGTTGTTGCTGTAAAATCACAGCATGTGTCTGATGAGCATTACTTGGCATTTGTAAGACTGCTTGTTTGTAGTTGTAACCAGTGTTTTCCCAGTGATAACATAGTTGTGTGTTTTGCTATGTTCCCAGTGATTTCCCTGTAAGCAGCTGTTCCTTTGTGATTAGATGTGCTGTAAACTTTTAAGCTTTTTGCTATCTTGAGCCCATTTTTCTGTTTATTTGACGGTCCAGATAAGTGGCAAGATTCTCAGCCCTTTGCACCTGTGTGAAGTCGGCTTACTCTTTCAGTCATGTTGCACTAGTTTCGCATTGCCAGACCTTCATCCACAGCGCTGCGAAGGAGGGTCTGGCTAGTCCACACAGCAATCCGGGATTGGAGAAAAACATGCTCTGGTTTATTGGCATTTCTTTAAATCAGTCACAATCGTCTTGGGCGGTGCTAAGCGTCGGGCGGAGCAATGGTGCCGCTGCAGAATAGCCTCGGGAAGGAACTTGTTTTGATGGAACATGTATGTTCAAAAGTTGTTAGTTGTTAGTTAGTCATGCAACAAAAAACTCAGATTGGACAGATAGTCTAGCTAGCTGTCTGGATTTACCCTGCAGAGATCTGAGGAGCAGTTAACCATAGTCCTCAGAAATCCACCAGAGTTTAAAATTACAACAAAAAAGAAAGCGGAAGGTAACGGATGTCCAAAAAGAGTGACATCCGGTGGAATTTCCGGCAGAACGAGAGCAATCCCAGTTGAACGTCGTGGATATAGACTACATTGCAGTAACAAGCAAATTAGATTTTGCTACTGCACAATGTGTGTTTGTGTGTTTGTGCATCGGTCAGGCAAACACTTTGTGCTAAGGGCCTGCTAAGCCAGAACTGGAGCATAGCAGCAGAAAGTCATCTTGTGGCAGAGTGTCAGAGACATCAGACCATGGGAATCGCTGATAAAAAAACAAGCAAAAGAAATACGAGTATTTCACAACATCATTCGGTAACACTTGAAGGTATCTACATAAGAGTGACATGACACTGTCATGACACAGTCATGACACATGGACCCTAACTCTAACTCTAACCCTAACCTGTCATGACAAACCAAATGACACTTACTAAAAGAAGCGTTCTGTCATAAACCTTTATGACTTGTTTATAATGTTTATGACACGTTCATGACAGTGTCATGTCACTCTTATGTATATACCTTCAAGTCAAGTGTAACCCATCATTCTTCCACTCACATGGCTCCAATCATTTTTAAGCCTGTGGCCATTATTTAAAGCTTAAATCATCTATAAAATATCACAAATAATGACAAATGCCACATACATTACCAAAGACCATAGTGTCAGTTTTATATTAATAATATTGCATTGTAACTAACAGTGATGGAAAAACAGTAAAAGCATCAAAACATCCCACTTAGGAAGCTTCAACCAGTGTTTTTACTTTTATTTGACAGAAGGAAAGAGGATTTATTTTAATAGTCTCATATCTGTTATTATAAGTAACCTACAGTCAGCAGAGCACATCAGACAAATTCCACACACTGTACAGGCAAATATACAGTAGTTACTTGAAGGGACATATGATTTATAATCTCTATTAGCTGGAATTGCAACATCTGTAGGGTTTGTGTCTTCCTACACAAGTAGCACTACATGCCGAAAGCAACATTTGCATGAACAAAGTCATATTCCCACAACATAGAGAAGTTAGCCAAATATTTACAGCAGATATTCATATTCATTTTGTGTCGGAGAGCGACTACAAAAGTGTGTCCTTAACTTTAGACCTTAAACTCAGACCTTTGAGTAGAAAATTCAAAATATACACCATGATGTCCTAATAGAGCTGGGCGATATGGAGAAAATCAAATATCACAATATTTAGGGTTGAGTATTGGTGCTTTCGCAAAATATTAACACAATGAGATGGTGATGATAAATAATCATCAATAACTTGGATATAATGACTGAGTGGGTAAAGGTAAATAATAGAACAGCTAGAACAGTCTGGTAAGTTCATAAAATGACATCACTTTACTGTAATTCAGCCTAACCAGGAAAGGACAACAGTTGTGTCATATTAAGATATGATGTCTAAAGTATAAGACGATATCTGGCCTCATATAGCGATCAATCGATCGATATATTGCCCAGCCCTATGTCCCATCCCCAGCCCATACAGTATGTACTGTAATCTGTACAATAGTTCCTGGTAGTTAACGGTGTTGGAGGTTGAAGGAGTCCCCTCAGCCAGGGAAGCGTGGGTTGGCCCTCTCCCTGTCGCAGCTGGTGTCCACACGCAGCCCTGCAGAAACAAAGAAAACACTGTTACTATTGACTGACACCGTAACGCCTCTTGTCTTCTCTCAGCACGCGGTAAAGGAAATCAATCAAAAGCCAGTCAGGGTGAAAGGCAATCAAGCATCTACAATTAGATCTTCTAGTGTTGTGCAAGTGTCTAATGAACATGTAAATACAGTTTGTGTAGAGAGGGACACCAGCAGTGTTACATAAGTTTGTTAATCATTTCAGTTGATTGCATCACTTTATCACCACCCCTTACAGAATATCCTCTGTTGGCTGCCATGTGGAAACCTTGTATGTCCAAAACCGTTACTTTTCAGGAAATGGAAAAAAAAGGCGAGATTGTAAACGCTTTATCGAGCTTTTTACTCACCAGGGACAAAACCACCTTGTCACAGCTCGGCTGTGTGCGCCACTACATTCAGGAAGGGGGCGGGGTGGAGTAATGAGGTTTTGCCGACAGTTTGAGTATCCAGTGAAGTTACAAGATTTAGTCACAAGCTCTTTACTTACTTCTTTTCATTGGTTAAATAGTTGCAAAACCCACAGACGGACATAATAGGTGACCAATAGCAATGATTTATGAACAAAAAGAAATTACAAAATATGTTGCAAGGTTTGTGCATATATTATTTCTACTGTACAGTGATGTTCTATAACAAGTTATTCATGTTTGTGTTGAAAATAACTACCTTTTCAACAAGGATGGTCATGCACACCATAGGGCCTACACTTTTTTAATCACTAACAAGCACAGTCTGCATGTCCAGCTGTGCCTTTAAACTACATTCCCTTAGCTGTATTTGTATTTTGGTTCAGAGCACCAACATATGTGATGTTAATGATCCTATATCATAATCTGCACATTGGAGAATGCCCAAGACCCTCCCACAAGTTTACCTTCTTCTCACTCTAAGTGCAATGCCAAATTGCTGGATTACCCCTTTTAAAATAAAACCATAGTAGAGCTACAGTGTGTTTTGTAGTTTTGTTTAGGTGTTAACCTAGTCTATATCAGCAACGTTTCATTTACGTGTTTGTTCTGGTCCGCCGGATGTCCCCCCCACCTTTCGCTTTCTTTGTGTTGGCATTCTAAACTCCAGTCGATTTGGAAACGTCGTCGAGCTAGAACCGACAATCAAATTCTTGATAATTTATCTTTTTTTTTTTTAGTAAAATTCTCATCGCACACTCACAGCCATTTTAATTCCAGAGCTCGCCTCTCTATGTGCAAATGTTCCCCCAAAACAAGTTCCTTCCCGAGGCTATTTTGCAGCAGTAACGTACCTGCATCCTATCTAAGACGATTGTGATTGGTTTAAAGAAGTGCCAATAAACCAGAGCACGTTTTTTCCTATTCCAGAATGCTGTGTGGACTAGCCAGACCTTCCTCTGCAGCGCCGTGGAGGAAGGTCTGGCAATGGGAGACTAGTGTTAACCCAACTTTATTCTTTTTTTCTCAGGGATTATTAAGAGATTGTCATGAGTGTTTACCAGTTATCCTAGCATTCAGGCCGCTGTGTTCCTCCATCTGGTGTGTAGGTTTTGGCTTTATAACACTGGTGTAAATGATTTCCCCATTAGCTGTAACAGGCCTGCAGCGTCGGTGTGAATGAGCCATCAGTTGTGCTATTTGTCTTGCCATGGCGGTTTTCTCTGGAACAGGTGGCGCTATTTTGCACGGCCGAGTGTTCACCTTCACCTCCTCTTCGTGCCCCCCGCCGAAGACATCGTCAGACTCATCCAAAAGGCCAGCGGGGCGGAGATGCACGGCGGAGAGCTCCTCGAGCGTGACCACGGGCAGAGGGCTCGCCAGAGATCTGAGGAAGGCAGAGGAGTCGGAGTGGCGGCGACGGGACGGTTTGGGCCTGACGGGGGGTTTGGTTGTAGGAGAGGGATCTGGAAGGGCTGTGTTGACTGATTGAGAGTTAGCAGCGGGGCTGGACTCGGGTTCATGAAAGATGACTGGGAGGGGGATCTGCAGAGACAGCCTGTTAGCGCGGGCCCGCGGGGAGGCGGCGGTGGACTTGGGACGCAACTTCCAGCCTCGAGGGTCATGGCCGGTGATGACAGATGTCTGGACAGGAGGAGGAGAGGAGCAGGAAGAAGTTGAGGATGATGAGGAGGTAGAGGAGGATGGGTGACTTCGTGAGCTACAGGCCCCGATGGGGGGGCAGGAGTTGCGTTTGGCTGAATAACGGGAGGCTGTGTGGGGTCGGAGGAGGGATACTCCACGCTGAGGAGGCTGGGGTTCCTTCTTGTTCTTGGTCACAGTGATGACGGGGGACGTCCCACACTTGCAAAAGTCGGCTGACCACCGCCGCTGATGGGAACGTGCGGCTCCATTCGAGGTGGAGACGGAGGAAGGTTTCTCTCTGGGCTCCTGGCTGTGTGTCGTGGCGTGTTCAGGTCTGTGTCTGCTCTTGCAGTCTCTGTTCTGTGCTCTGAGACTCACGGGGTTAGATTCAGACACTTTTCCACTCATCTGGCCACACTTAGCATAGCTACCGTTAGCACGGGCTGGGCTAGCAGTGCTATTAATAGCAGTGGGACATTTGTTCATCTTGCGTGGCGTGTCTGTCAGGGCTGGTGAGCGTAGATAACCCTGTGAAGAGAAACGTTTAGAGAGTGAGAGGACGGAGGGTGGGTCAGGATGTTTCCCTTTTGAAAAGAGGAACAGGAGACGCCCATCTCGACTTCTCAAATAGTTTCATAACCAATGTCCTTTTTTGAAAGGACATTGGTTATGAAAACCACTGGTTTTAATAAAAAGGCATGGCATATTGTTATACAAGTACTGTTGAGCTTTTAGCTAAAATGCTAAGCTATTATAATTGTGGTGCAAGTGGACATGAGTCATAGAGTCAGCAAACTGGCTCAGTTATGTCCTTATGTACTTACACAGCTATACACTACCGATCAAAAGTTTGGGGTCTCTCCATTATAGACAGGATACCAGCTCAGATCAGTTGTATTGTTGTTGTTTTTTAATCAGTTTTCAGATTACATTATCTGTTTACATAATTGCAAAAGGGTTTTCGACTGTTGTAGAAAGAAGTGGCTGATATTTAATGCAATATCTACATTGCCCATTATCAGCAACCATTCATCCAATGTTCCAAAGGCACATTCTGTTTACTAATCTGATATCATTTTAAAAGGCTAACTGAGAAACATTGGAGAACCCTTTTGCAATTATGTGAGCATATAATGTAATCTGAAAACTGCTGCCCTGGTTAAAAAAAACAATGCAACTGATCTCAGCTGGTATTCTGTCTATAATGGAGTGGAATGGATATTTATAAGTGACCCCAAACTTTTGACCGGTACTGTATATAATAATAAAGTTGGCTATCATTAACAATAATGCAACAGTGCAACATAAGCTAACCATACCAGACCAAGTGAGGCTTTAGCAGCATTGAGTTCTGTCACTTATGAATTCAGCTTTGCATTTGTAAGAGGAAGAGGAAGTTTGTGTTCTTCTCTCAAAAGTCTTGCTTTAAATTATATGAAAAAGCAGTTGCTTCGAACATACGTAAAAACTTAAAAACCAAAGACTTAACAATGAACGCTGACACGTTTACCATGTGAATACCTTTGTGTCCACGATGTGAATGTAAAATATAAAACATTATTTACCTGCAGAGCTGTGTTGATCTCAGTTCCTATCAAGCACAGGACTAATCTCTTTCTGACATCTCTTTCTTAATATCACGCTCCCTCTGTATTTCCACACCCAGGGCCCCACTCACATCTGAGCACAGCTTCCTCAAACTAACGCCCAGAAACCCATCGAAACACACACACACACACACACACACACACACACACACACACACACACACACACACACACACACACACACATCCACTACTCAGGGTTGATTAACCACTGTATTTTTAGAAAAACATGAAGTAAGAGCAGCATGGGAAAGTAGATAAGTATTCACGAGAATCACATTTCAGAGATATGAACAGGATTTAACCTGTGGCCGGTTCATTGAAAAGGTAGTCCACTAAATCATAAGAGAACTTATTCTCCCACACAGCTTATGTATTTCTTCTGTGCAATATAACCATGTGGCAATAAGAAATCCTATAACACAACTTGTGCACTTATGGTTAGATCCTACTTATATAATGTTAGCTTTTATTCATATATAAATATCATATACATTTATATACTTCAGTACTTAACTTTTATCTAATATTTTCAGCTTATATTGTGTTATTTTATAGTATATGTGATTCTAGATCATCTTACATTTATTTTATTATTATTACCATCCATATGATGCACATTGCACACATAATTTGGGTGATATGAATGTAAGATGATTGCAGAAGTGACACTGATCTGTGTTTTTGTTTATTATTTTTAAAGAAATGGCAGAGCAGATTCCGAAAACAAATCCAGTGTGGCAGGGTTTACATTGTTATGATGTAAATTGAGGGAGCAAAAGCAGTATCGGCTCAAGAAAATTGGCAGCCCGCATCGGTCCATATCAGTCGATCCCTAATATTGTGTGCATGTTAGCATGCTGTTGTTAGCATTTAGCTCAACGCACAACCAATGTACAGCCTCAAAGACTGTAGAAGAAACTTTTTAAATCAGTGGGAACAAGGTTTATTTCTTGACGTCTGGGGCATTTGGAGACACATTGGTACTACTAATTGGCTAATCTGTTTTGAAGAAACCCACAACGCCCAGAGAGCTGTAGCAACTATGCAAATTAGGATGTGACATTTTCTAGTGACTCCAGTGATCGCTGCAAACACAGTCTATAATTGATTTGATTTTTTTTTTTTGGCATAGGTTGCACTCTTGTCACATTTCTAAGTTGTTTGCAGGCCCTCAGGAAGTAGCCTACCGGACTGTAAAGCAAATTGAACGTAGTGACCAAACAGTGGAACTACTCCCTTACTCTTACTACTGTAACTCCCAGCCCGTCACTTGTTGCCATCTTACATTTACCCAAAGACTTACATGGTGAAAGACAAGTCTGTATGTCAGTTTTTCAAGCGTCAGAACCTCTGCGAAATGACTTGTTTCACTATCAGAATCTGATCCATTTGGTTCTAAAGATTTGGAAAGTCTAGAAGAGCTGCACGATTAAATCATTTAATATCCATTCAAGTTAGCGGAGTGCTAAGCCGAAAGTAGCTGGCCAGCTGAAGTCTCTAGTGCACCTGCTCTATGGGCCGCAGAGTGCGGAAGCAGTGCCGATCATCCAGCCCATTGTATACGCGGTTTTGGCTCCATGATGGCTTCATGCGCCACTGATCAACTTTGATAGGAATGAACGGGCCTCAGACTCAAACGCAATTTTCAGTTCTTATGATACTGCCATGGTTGTTTTCTGACAGCTAAACATAAGCATCCAGCAAATTGGTCTGTAGCAAAGTTCTGTAGCCCCTTTTCAGTCTCCCTCGTCAGTCTCCCTTTGTATAAAATGTGGTGGTTGGACACCGTCAAAAGGTTCAACCGAAAGCTGCACCGAAGCTGGAAATCGGATGTCACAAGCTATCACATGTAGACCCACATACACGTGTCCTCCTCCCATGCTGCCACATGCTGTATAACTTCTAAAGCTCAGTGTCGACAGCATGAGCCTTTTGATGTTTGATCACTTTCAGCACAGAAGCCACGTTCCTGCTTTCACTTCCTCGTAATCCACCCACAGGCTGCTGAGATCTTCCAAGGCTGTGTGATTAATTGGCAGGTTCGCATGTTGCCGAGAGTCGCGGCTCCTAGGTGAGCGCCCTGTACATTAATCTCTGTGTAATGAAGTTATGTAAACCCCCGAGGAGGGAGCGCAAAATACAGTAAACCTGTAGACGAGGGGAGGGATTACTGCTGATCCGAGTGGTATTCGTCTGATGATGCACTCCGAGAGAGATTGAGGGGAGGCACAAGGAAATGTGTGTACTGTGTACAGTATGTGTGTAACTGTAAGAGAGACCTGACCTTTCTTTTGCTGTTTCACTCGATAGCAATAAAATACATTTCCCCCCTGCTCATTGATGCTTGACATGTTAACAGCGGCTGCCTGCTGGCTGGTTTTATTTGTGTGCACATTATCACTCTTAGCAGCCTTTTCTCACCTGAAAGTCCGAAGCAAGGTCCACACCAAGGTTCCTGTTTTTTTTTTTTTTTTTTTACATTACATACATTTGATCTGAGAAGTTTTGGTTTCACACTGCAGATATCCAAGCGCACTATTGAACTTGAAAAATATGATCATGATTATTTCGGTCAATATTGAAATTACGATAATTTAACACGATTACTCATTGACTTCTGGAAAGATGTTGCAATTATTGAACTTAAAAAACTGGAAAAAGTTAAATAAATCAACAGTAAAAAAACATACAACTGTGAACTTTGCCTTAATACTTTTCCTATTTTTTTTTTTTTTTTTTTTTTTTTATACTTTATTTTTTCATTCAGAACACAAGAGAAAATAAGAGTTTACTTGCAAAACGTAATGAGCTAGATAATTGTTTTTCTCGATTATTCTGTTTTTGTGATCATTGGGAGCCAAAATCATAATCACAATTACATTTTGATTAATTGCACAGCCCTATATTGAACTATAAATGACATAACTACATCCTGTCGTCATTACATACGTTAGCTGCATTTCCTGAAACTTGGAATCAATTGGTTTGTAGACGGGCTTCCCTGTCCTCTCCTATCCTCTCTCTGGCATCTGAAGTTTTTCTGACTGCTGCTCTCCCTGTGCTACCGCGCCTCTTTTTGTTTTGTTGCGTTACCCTTACTTGGAGAAGCTAGCGCATTTATTCAGAGACAGACTGAAACCTAGACCGTACATTTACTACCACTTAACAAGTAAACTTCTAATTTATTCTCTGCTGCATCCACCGCCACTTTCTCTCACGTACACACTGAGCACTAAACTGTTCCTTAAAGGAGCTACGCTTCTCTTATAACACGATGATAGCCTGTCAGACTTTTGGGCCGAAAGTCCGAACCATCCAAAAACATACTTTCACACTTAAGAACCGGACCATGGTTCAGTTTGATCCGGACCGAAACCACGTCTTTTCATTGGACCAAATTTTGTCTGTTTGGCGTCATTTTAAAATGTGCAAGTTAAGTTTAGGCAACAACACTATTTTGTTAGGTTTAGAAAAGATTGTGGTTTGGATTAAAATAAGTATGTTTATAAGTACAGTACACAATGTAAGTTAAGTTAAAATAAATCAACGTTGACTTTTGGTCCAAAGCCTAGCATGTAGTACAGAAGCTAAAGGGTGCATTGTGCAGGAAAGAATATAAGGTCTAAAGTAATACAAGATTTCAGAAATGGGGTGGGAGTGTCTGAAGAGCAGGAGGAGGATTTTTATCTTTTAATCTGAAGTAGACTGAGAGATTTCATTGCAATGGGAAAGCGCAGAGACCGGCTCAGCAGAGAGGTACAGTATAGCTTTGTGGAACATGGAGAGATTTAAAGCCTGATTGCTCAGGTTTGGGAGCCAAATCATTTTTAAAAACCCATCAGATTTTTTTAAGGGAAAGGATCCAAGTCTAACAGCTGTTCACACGATTAGAGTTTGGAGGATTCCTGGAAGTGTCAATTGTCCCACATTTTGCTTAATTCTACACTGAAAAACATAAGGATGGAGTTGCAAAATAGTTCTATGCCATCTAGGGATGACCCCGAATAGTCGAATATTCGATCAAAAGAGCCTGATTCGACTGCCAATTTCACAGTCAAATCCTCACAGAGGAGTAAAGCCAAGTGCTGTGTCTCAAACCGCCTACTTCGGTCAGTACACTGCTAATGTACACTGACCACTTACTGCTGTAGTGCCCACTGTCGATGGTTAGTATTGTCCCAAATGGAACACTTATGATAAAGCACTTACCGGAAATGACGAGCGGTCGGCTCGGCTCGCCGCCTCTCAAAATCTGATGAAAATCTTCTAAACTGACCTTAGTTGATCTGAAATGAAGACAGATTCAGCAACTGCATGGCCTATTTCTCGCTTAAAATGTCTTCAGAAACACGTTTCGGTGAACTATTTTCTTAAATTCGAGATCGTATTCCAAACGAGCCGCCATCTGGCAGTCAATAAGCTCGGATATAAAATCTGCGAGAGCTAATATGCACGTGACGCGTTCGTCCAATCAGCTGCCGGTCGACGTCCCTGGTCCCTCCCCTTTCCGCTTTGTAGTCAAGATGGCGCAGGTTTAGTGTGCGTAGTGTCCATCGTTCTACACTGAACTTTTTTTAGGGGGTCATCCGGGTACTTTCAGTGCACTGACTTTTTCGTTATCTACACTATATACTTAAAACTAAGTGTGTGAAGTGTGCAAGTAGGCGATTTGAGACACAGCCAAGGTCAGACCAAAGATTCACAACGAGATGAGTTAAAACTTGCAGCTGCTTGCGACGAGCCAGTCTGCAACGTTCTGAAACCTGCAGACGAGACGGTGTATGATCTTCATAGCACAACGACTCTTTGTACTTTCGTTGTTTCAACTTTTAGGCTTTTTTGTAGCTGGATATATAATTTGTTGCGTCTAAATATTAATGTGAATAATGGTAGTGATAGTGAGATACTTGCTACAGCTGCATTTCTAGTAGAGATGAAACGGCGAAAACATTTTATTTTTCTGATTCACAGCTTTGTGCTAACGATGCTCGCTTTCTTCAGTCACTCTGCAGCTCGCTCAACCACATTACAGTGCTCGCGGGCGCTCGTTGAGCCTCCGTCCAAAACTCTGCTATTTTGACTGGCAGCTTGTAACATAGAAATAAAATGTATTTATGGATCACTTTTTTCTCCAATTATAAAAGGAGGAACATGCCATTTTGGCATATGTGTGCTTAATGTCTGATTTTACATAGGTCTAGAACTACCTGTTTGCTCCAAATAATATACAGCCTATTTTGATATAAATATCAACACATTGCTGTAATAAAAATGTGAAAAGAAAGAAGCTTTTAATAAATCTTTTTAAATCCAACATCCCCGTGACAGATTTAATTTTCACTTTCCATGATCTGTGACCGACGGTAGCAATTGAGTTTGCCATCCTTTATAATTTGTTATAACCCTTAATATAAGGCAATACATTCACAGCATGTATGATTGGTTTTCTTGCAAAGAATGTTACGCTTATGGTCTCAACAAAGAACAGCATGATGTGATAATTTTCTGAATAATTATACATTTTTGCGAAGGACATCTTATTTTACAGCTTCCTGAATACAATTGTAATACTGATGAAATATCCATTTTCCTCTGTCATAACATCCTAACCTTCCTGTTCTCCCTCTAACCGTAGAAGTGTTCTGACACAATCTTGATCCTCTCTTAAACGCTGATTTCACTGTTGCATAAGCTCTCCATTTCATTTCAAGTACCTCCATCTCACTCTTATCCAGGCTTAGCAGCAGAAGCTCTGTCCTTCACGCTATCCTGTGAACAAAAAATGAGTCCGGCTGTAACGTTATACAAATACAAAATACAAATCCTGTGATTTTCTGTGGCTCATTCTTTAGTATCTTTACTATGTGAAAATTAATTTTATTGCCAAACAAATTCTAACTTTTTAGGATTCTTAATGTATAATGGTTGGAAGTAAGATTGGATTTAGATTGAATCACATACAAATGCACACACAATACAATATTTGTCCAGAGAATTACCATAGCTGAAATGATTTCCATAATCATCTGGGCTAATTAGAAACATTAAAGTAGGGCAGCTACTCGGCTGTAATGTGAACTATTGTAGCCTGCATATATATTCCTATTTTTACTACTGACAGATGGTCAGTATAACAAGACACGGGCACAATGTCAAACTAAATGTAGATATTTTGTTGGGGGTTGGAGCTAAATAAATTGGTGTTTTTTACACATGCCCTTCTACTTTTTGTATCTTTTAACTACATGATTTTTTTTTTTAATGAATTGTATTAGTCTGGATTATGGTGGAGAGTTTTGAGTGTCCCATGTGTAAGGCATTTACTCAAGTTGTACTTTGGAAGAATTCATTTTGTAATTTGACATTGTTTTATCTGTTGTCACGGTGATGCTTTGGCGCAGCGGCTGCATCCTTGGAGTTTATTGGAGACAAAAATGTGTCTGAATGCAGACTACAGATGCAGTCAGACTGCATTTCGCCAGGGGACATTTACGCCTGTAGTGGTGTTTCCATTAAATTGCCAAGCGGATTTTAAGCGAACTTTTGAAATGTCGCAAAAATGAAATGCAAATTAAGCGCCTTTCCATCAACTGGTTTGGAGCGAAAACTAGGCTACGCAAAACATAGGAAGCAGAAAGGCAGAAACAAGTACACTTTAACATACAACCCCAAATCTGAAAAAGTTGGGACAGTATGGAAAACACAAATAAAAAAAGAAAGTAGTGATTTCTAAATGTACTTTGACTTGTATTTCATTGCAGACAATGTGAACACAAAATATTTCATGTTTGTTAACTTAATTTCATTTGTAAATATACATCCTTTCCTGTCATTCAGACCTGCAACACATTCCAAAAAAGGTTGGGACAGGAGAAATTTAGGGCTAGTAATCAGGTAAATAATGATGTGATTTGAAACAGGTGATGTCAACAGGTGATTGTAATTATGATTTGGTACAAAAGCAGCATCCAAGAAAGGTCTAGTCCTTTAGGAGCAAAGATGGGCTGAGGATCGCCAGTTTGCCAACAAATATATAAGAAAATTATTGAAATGTTTAAAAACAATGTTCCTGAAAGGAAGACATTTGCTTATTTCACCTTCAACAGTGCATAACATAATTAAAAGATTCAAGGAATGTGGAGGAATTTCAGTGCTTAAAGGACAAAGGCGCAAGCCTAAGCTGAACAATCATGATCTCCGATCCCTCAAGTGGCACTGCATCAAGAATCGTCATTCATCTATAAGCGATATCACCACATGGGCTCAGGACTACTTTGGCAAACCTTTGTCAAGTACCACAATACGTAGTTACAGCCACAAATGCCAGTTAAAACTGTACTGTGCCAAAAGGAAGCCCTATGTTAACAGTGTCCAGAAGCGCCGTCAACTTCTCTGGGCTTGGAGGCATCTGGGATGGACCATCACACAGCGGAAAAGTGTACTGTGGTCAGATGAATCAGTATTTCAGGTATTTTTTGGGAGAAATGGACGCCGTGTGCTCCGGACCAAAGAAGAAAAGGATCATCCAGACTATTACCAGCAACAAGTCCAAAAGCCAGGGTCTGTCATGGTATGGGGTTGTGTCAGTGCCCTTGGCAAAGGTAACTTGCACTTCTGTGATGGCACCATTAATGCTGAAAAGCACATATAGATTTAGGAGCACAATATGCTGCCTTCAAGAAGACATCTTTTGCAGGGACGTCCATGCATATTTCAACAAGATAATGCAAAACCACATTCTGCACACATTATAAAGTCCTGGCTGTGGAGGAAGAGGATACGGGTACTTGACTGACCTGCCTGCAGTCCCGACCTGTCTCTAATAGAGAATGTGTGGCGTATTTTGAAGCGCAAAATGCGACAACGAAGACCCCGTACTGTTGCCCACCTTAAGACTTGTTTGCAGCAAGAATGGGACAAAATTACACCTGAAACACTTCATCACTTGGTGTCTTCAGTCCCTAAACGTCTTTTAAGTGTTGTGAAAAGGAATGGCAACATTACAAAGTGGTAAATGCTTTACTGTTCCAACATTTTTTTAAATGTGTTGCAAGAACCAAAATAGAAAAAAAACAATAAAAATCACGAGGAACACATTACATTATGTGCTGTTGTATTGTCTGGAATGAAATACAAGTCAAAGTACATTTAGAAATCACTACTTTCTTTTTTATTTGTGTTTTCCATACTGTCCCAACTTTTTCTGATTTGGGGGTGTATGTTTATTTATGGCAAGTAATATCATTATCACGATATTCATCGCAATATTCAACGCAATATCGCATATTTTCCTCATATAGCGCAGCTCTAATAGGTTACGCTTTACGCATGGCTGTAGCCACCAGTAAACAGAGTAGAAGAAGTAGACGTTGTGAATCGGAAACAAACCAAGTGGCCTTGGCCATCTAACCCATCAATGAGAGAGAGAGAGAGAATTTGTATTAGTTGG
Organism: Gymnocephalus cernua; assembly: GCA_023631565.1. Classification (NCBI taxonomy): domain Eukaryota; kingdom Metazoa; phylum Chordata; class Actinopteri; order Perciformes; family Percidae; genus Gymnocephalus; species Gymnocephalus cernua. The sequence continues at coordinate 20,325,035 of CM042443.1, forward strand.
ACAAGTTTTAATTGTTCTTTCATGCCAGTATGCCAGTATTGGCCATGTTTAATGCTGTCCAACTAAAATAAATGTGCGATACTTTAAAATGTATTCAGCAAAGGCATTTCCATATCCCATTTAGTGCATCAACTCTTTTTCATTGAAGGCATAACCCACCACAAGTGATCGTTAAAAACCTTTAGCGCATATGCATACGTTTAATCTAATTTTGCCATTTTTATTTGGCTTTTCTAATGCAAAAATAAATTAGCCCGCTGTTAGCTTTTCTAACAGCAGTCCAAAAAAAATCTAAATTGAACAGCTTCAACAGTATTTCCTGAAAAAGAGGTCAATGCAACCCACTCTCTCAAACTGGCTGGAGATTGGAGAGCCCTACGGTTTTGCGTGTCAAATATTGAGTACATCTGTTTTTTATATTGTAGATACATGTAAGTGCTGAGACTTTGAGTTTCTAAATCATGATTTACTTTGGCATGGATGTGCTGCAAGTTCTTGTTGCTAATTGTTGGACATAAGCAGATATTGATGTATTTGTGATAAGCTAATAAAATCTAACAATTTAACCTGGCTGATCATGTATCGATGATGTTACCATTGATTGCTTTGATAAGCGTCAGTCTCATTGTGGAACAAATGTTGTTTATGCATAATATCTGTCCATTACAACCTCCCAGGAATGTCACATCTACTTCTGTTGTTCCCACATACACAAAAAGCCTATCATAATTGTATTACCTTTAATCAGTGTATGGGAATATTGCCAGGCACATTTATTTGTTTGTTTTCTGTGGATGAAATTAAATAAACTACAGTGAAGACTGACCTGTCCAATACAAATCAGGTCTGGAAGGACTGCAACCATTTTTTTCTTTTTTAGCTAGATCTAGTCTTGTGTAAGTCGGTTTCTAAGCTGCTCAGTGACATCACTGGTCATTTTTAAAAGGTTGCACGTTTGCTGTAGTGAACTACCGACAAGATTTCTATGAAAAGTGTATACGAGAAGAGAATCAGAGTACCAAAGACCCCCCAGAGACATTATGGGCGTTTTAACCAAGCCAGGTAAAAGAGAGCCAAGACACTACTGGCCTATAATTGCAAGAAGATGGATGGATAGAGATGCGGAGGGGGGGGGGGGGGGGGGAGAAGAAGGGTGAAGAGGGGATCTACAGGGAATAAGGGAGGACAAGATGAACAGCAGCCAGTGAACAATAAATGAATCTTTTGTCCTTCTCACTCTCTCCCTGTCTGTGGATTCATCCATCTCCTTTGTCACCACTATATATCTCCAATCCCTCCCCTGTATCGTGCCTATCTCCTCCGTGCTCTCTCCTTTCCCTTCCTTCCTTTCCCATTTTTTGGATTTCTTCACCACTCTGTGCTCTTTTTCCATCTCCAGGCATGGCTGACAGAGATTCACGAGTACGCTCAGCAGGACGTGGTCGTCATGCTGCTGGGCAACAAGGTGAGACCTTGTTGCCAACACTGGGAGGTGGATGGACAGATGGACTCATAGAGGGTGGGAAGGAGGGATCATAGAGGGAGATATCAGAGAATCGAAGTGTAGAGATGGATTTATGGATGTGTCTGGAAGGAGATGAAGCTACTCTATATGTATTGCAGACTGGATTTTCACATGTCCCTGTTCAAATGGAGTGTTTTCTGGTCATTTCAACAGATAGGCTATCCTGTTGGAAGAGTGACAATATATCAATTTATCAAAGCTTAACTAATCACTATTTGATATTTTTTTGTTAACAATGTATCAAATGACTATGTGTAATATGAACAGAGGCCACCCACAGAGAATTATCACCCACAGTTCAACTCAGTTCAATGGAGCTTAGTACCATTAAGCCTTCGGTACTGTACTGTATTGCTTCACCAGCTCTCTCAACCTTGGTTCCAGTCTCAGCAATTAGCTGTTTTCAGTAAATAACCTCTGACAAATTCAGTATACGCAACCTGTCCAGCTCTAAATGGCAAAAAGTTACAGCAACTAGTTGCTAAAAACTGTGGGCGAACGTTTAGCTGAAGAGCTATCTAAAGCTGATGAGATGAGACTAAGGCATTGATGGTGAGCAAAACTGAACAAATGAGATTTTTTTTCACACTAGGCGGCCTGAAAAACAATTGAAAATAAATGCTGCTGTTGCCCTGTAGCTTCTGAATGTGTAAATAGGCAATGTTTGCTAACACGTCCTTAATATCATCAACTTTGGCATTGTTGCTCCTCAACCTTGTTTGAAGCCACAGCAGGCTGCTGTTTTCAACCAAAAAGCTCTGTTAGCCGACTGTACACCCCCTGACCCCCAAACAGCAGGCAGACAAAGTTAACGACTAGCAAGTAAAGGAAGTTGGGAATTTAACTTCAGCACCCTAAAAAGCCACATATTTTTCTCAAGTTGGTGGAGATCAAAGCAGAGCTAAAATAGAGGGGGGGGGGGGGGGGGGGGGAATTGCTCATAAGGTTAAGGCTCCAAAATTAATTCTCATGTTTTTCCACGTCTATTAGAGGTGTACATAGGCAACTGTTTGCTAGCAAGTTAGCCATAACAGCTTTGTAAGGTGATAAAATGCTTGTTATGGAGCTCCCCTGAATCGTAGTGAATACAAAAAGCTTTTTACCGGCTTTAGTCAACATCTTCTACATCTTATTTATGTGACATTTATGTCCAAATTATTAAATTATTATTATATTATTATTATTATAGTCATGAAAATCTAAACCAAAAATTCAAATAATGTTAAAGTAACTGGTAAAACATGAAAAATGACTAGGTATTGAAATGTATGCCGTAAGAGAGGAAAAGTGATGTAAGTGTCAAACATGGACAGCAAAAAGCTGTGAATTCCCTGATAACCATTGCCCACTCTCCAAACACAGTGTGTCAGTGTGAGCTACAGTTTCTGAACTGATATTGTGCGTCCAATGTGTTCTAGGTTGACTCGACACATGACAGGATGGTGAAGCGAGAGGAGGGAGAGAAGCTGGCAAAGGTGAGCTTCACACTGCACACACACATTCATTTTGACACATGGAACAAGGATAAATGACTAGATATGCTCTGCCCATGCAACCACGTGGACCCTGAACCCCCCCCCCCCCCCCCCCCCAACCCCCCCTTGTAGCTGCTATGTCTTGATTAGCGTGTGTAATTGCATAATAATGGAGGCTCATAATATTGTTGTTGTTCGGAATAAATGAGGGGGGCTTGCTAACTTAATTTTCCAGGCCAGTTCGCTCAGATAAGCTCTGAGAGGCGTGTTAGAGTAAATGTGAACAGTAGTGGTAGGGAGAAGCTGGAATATTGATATGTGTACACACTCACTCACACTCTCTCTCTCTCACACACACACACACACACACACACACACACACACACACACACACACACATAATGAGATAACTACACCTGGGAGCGTCTTTAATTAATTACACACTGTTTTTCTTTCTCTGGGGAGAAAAATATTTTTTAAAAGCCAGAAATCTCTGCATCAATCAAAATGAGGGTAAAATGATTGGTATTCATTATCAACCCTGAGTATTCATTATCAACCCTGAGTATTCATTATCAACCCATGAGAGAATTGACAAAAACAGGATCTAGATTTACAATTCGAATTTTAATTAAAAGGAGCAGAACTGCAATTCAATAAAAATTTAAAGAAATTCATATACATAATTTAAGTGAACAATGAAGCTTTACAATATATGTCAGATATGACTAAATTACATATTCTATAAATGATATTAGTTTGAACTACTTGTACAGATTACATTAACAGGAAATGTTTTCTCCCAGCAATTAATGTTAAAAGCTCTAGCCACAGAACCAATAATTAAGTTTGATTTATTGTAATTGTAATTTTGTGGAACGTGATGGAGCATGACTCCATTTCCCAGAATGCTTTACTTTAACCAAATATTTAAAATGGTTGCCAAACAATTTGAGGTCAACACTGGACTTGTAGTTTCAGAAGTCCCTTACAACTTTAGATTACAAACGTTTATAGATTTGACACCTGTAATAACAGCGAGATGGAAAATAATAGCAGGCCGATAAGGTCATATGTACTAGTTCATTTTGAAGAACCAATTCCAACAAGAACACCTGGAAACCACAGAGCCATATGCAAGCACTGCAGTGCTCCAGTCTGTGGCTCCATCAAGGCTACTTCAAATTTCAAAAGGCATCTACAAGTAAGTTAACAGACAGTCTTTTATTTTGAAAACCATCTCTTGATGCTATTATGCTAGTGATATTTGATATCATCAGTGTTGGGGTCACTACTCAAGAAAGTGTAATACACATTATTCACTTAAAAAAAACATAATGCATTACCTTACTTGTTATTCTCTATGGATAGTAACTCATTACTCTACTCATAACATTACTGTAGCGCAATACAGCAAGAGCCTGGCATATAGCTCATAAAGGGCTTAAACACACCTTCAACTCACAACACAACAGTAAGAGTAACATCAATGTGTTACATTACTCAGTTACAGCCAAATGTGATTATATTATGGCATTACTTCGTAAGGAGTTACCCCCAACACTGGATATCATATGTGTTTAAAAGCATGCAAGCACACTTTTTACTTATTACGTATTGTAAATCAAGAAAACAATTCTTGTCAATTGTGGAATTAATAGAAATTTTTGTTCTCTTAAAGAGTGGTCTATATTTTGGAACAAAATGTATGCAGAGTTGAGGAGTGACTAGTTACTTGTAATGAAATTATGTTATTAAATTACTAAGTTAATGTAATTGTATTTAGTTGTATTACTGAGGTAAAATGTACAATTCAATTAGTTACTAATCAAATTTAAAGGAAATTGCTTTGCACTGATAAAGTAATCCAAATAAAGTAATCCAAACCACATTTGGGTAACATATAACAGTAAGCAATTACATTTCCAAAGTAACCTTCCTAACACTGAATGTATGTGAGATTCAACACATTCTTTCTGTTGTGACTGTGTGTAATTTCTTTGAATTGCCATGAATTTAATTCTACTTCCTGTCATTCCAATTAAAATTCCAATTCATGAATTGAATCGAGGCCAATTCTGAATGTTGCACAAGCCTGAACCCTCCCATCCCTCTCCTGGTACTGTAAACTAGAGCAGGGGCGATAGGGAGAAAATCAAATATCACAACATTTTTGACCACATACATCAATATTGATATTGTAACGATATTGTAGGTTTGACTATTGGTGCTTTCACAAGACATTTACTAAATGAGATTTTAAATAAATAATAATAAGTAATGCCTAAAATGGATGAATATCTATCTATCTGTCTATCTATCTATCTGTCTATCTATCTATCTATCTATCTATCTATCTATCTATCTATCTATCTATCTATCTATCTATCTGTCTGTCTGTCTGTCTGTCTGTCTGTCTGTCTGTCTGTCTGTCTGTCTGTCTGTCTGTCTGTCTGTCTGTCTATCTAATGTTGATATATAAGTGGGTAAAGGCACCCAAAAAAACCCGCTAGAACAGTCTGGTAAGTTCAGAAAACTACATCACTTTACTGTAATGCAGCCTTTAAAACCAGGAAAAACTTGTCATATTGCGATATTATGATATCCAAAAGTTAAGACGATATCTAGCCTTATATATTGATATCGATGTAATATCAATATATTGCTTAGCCCTACTTTAAACCTAAACTCCCAAATTGTGTTGGTCCTGGTTTTTTATATATAATTTTTTTAAATCTTTATTTCTTGCAAACAGAACAAGATAACATTTTCGAGAGACACGATACAAGCAAAATATCCTGAAATGTTCTCTCTACATACATAGTGCAAGTATAAAACTCATATAAGAGAGAACACTTCAAAACATTAAAGTGCTCAAGATCTATGTAAACATGTTTAACACAGTACAAGCTGTTAGTTATAATTGCTTTGTTAAGGGAGTGTTGAATTGAATGTATTTTTACTTTGTAGAGTCAATTCCCATGTGTCATGTCTTGTTTGACTTCCTGTCGTGCGTTTTCCTGCCTTTCTGATTGTCTGCCCTGGCCTGATGTGTTTCACCTGTTCATCAACCCTCCTTGGCCTACTTTGTGTCAAGACGTTCTGCCTGTGTCTAGTGCCCTGTTTCCAAGTGTTCCTGGTTTATCCCCCCCGTTTCCTGTTTTTTTTTTTTGGATTACTGCCTGCTTAACTTGGACTGTAAGTTTATGTTTTGGTATTAAATCATTGTAACTCTCCCTCTTACCTCCTCATTTCTTCTGCGATTTGGGTCCTAACCTGCTAATTCTGAAAACGTGACAAAACCCTAATTAATCTTGAATGTTATGGTTCCTGTCAGCGTCAGACATACAAGAGTGCCAAGTCCATATCACAAACACAACACACACACACACACACACACACACACGCACACGCACACGCACACACACACACACACACACACACACACACGCACACACTTTAATAATAGATGTTTCTCCGTTTCTCTGTGCAGGAGTTTGGAGTACCCTTCATGGAGACGAGTGCTAAATCTGGACTGAATGTGGAGCTGGCCTTCACTGCAGTGGCCAAGTGAGACACACACACGCACACGCACACACACACACACACACACACACCACCACAGTGTGAAGGAGTGCACAAACTCTCAAAACTTTTGAAGAATATGTAACTTTTGAGAGAAGCCGTCAACCAGAAGAAAAATCCCTATTCTGACCAGTTGTACGTTGGCAGAGCACCACCTACTGTACCGGAGGTAGAGTCACTCCCGTAATGTTTCCCATTCTTCCCTTCATGTACACGGGGAGAACTGGCATCACCCGGTTATTCACTTAAGACCATACCCCGGTTACTGCTGTGCATGTAAACACACTTAATAACAGTGGTGGAAGAAGTATTCAGATCCTTTACTTTACATTAAAAATGTTATTTAAGCAAAGGTATGTAAGTATCATCAGAAAAATCCACACATTTTAGAAACTGGAAACGATCCAAACAGTTCTGTCAATCAACTAAATATTTAATCTGCTAATCATTTTTAGCTGTACTTGTAGGCCGTTATATTGTTGGATAGTTTATTTTATAATAAAACATCATATTTTAGGAACTCCATGTGTTTTTGTGTGCACAAATCTTAATTTATAAAGTAACTAGTGATAAAGCTGTCAGATTAACGTAGTGGAGTAAAAAGTACAATATGTCTCTCTGAAATGTAGTGGAGTAGAAGTAGAAAGTGTCAGGAAAAGAAAAGACTCAAGTAAAGTACAAGTACCTCAAATTTGTACTTAAGTAAATTACTTGAGTAAATGTACATAGTTACATTCCATCCATCGTCTTCCGCCATTCCACCATTGCTAAATACCAACAAACTTTAGATGGATATTGCTGTGTAACTAACACTCAGTATGACAATTCTCTACTTTTGCTAATTTTAGCATGCCACAGATAATGGCTTTATCACAAAAGTAAAACATCAAGTAATCACACCATACCTCACCAGACAGGAGTCAAGCTGAGACACATTTAAAAACTAACAGCAAGATAGCCGATGCTCTTATCTTTAAAATAAGTCTGGTAATAATAGGGGAGAGGAGGGTTATTAGGATTTATGTTTTGACGTGACATACGTTGGCAATTGTTCCCTACGTTCCCCATGGTCTGATTATGGAAAAATGTCAAACTTAAGCATTCAAATAGACAGGCACACCACTACAAATTGAGCCGTTAACAGGGAAAGGATGAAAAATAGCCTCCAGGCTAATTCTGGCACATTTTTACTTTTATGTTTTATTAGTGTGCATTGTCCCTGACAAATAAACCTGAAATAAAAATGAATAATAGGAGATTAGTATCTAAGACAAATGTTCATCTTTGACAGCAGCACATTATAGTATTAATATTGTTGTGCTTGTCTTATATTTCTTAATAATGAGGATGCTATTTTCTAAATGTGTAGTGACAGAACAGTTTGTGTGGAGTTGTTTAACATTCATAGCCTTGTTGTTGTAGCAGGCTGGCATGTTGGGGTGCTGCCAAGAATAGTGGGACAGTGTGGCACACAACGGCGTGAATATACAGAATATGAGACCAGCTCTTTTCTTGTTGCTGTCCTCTAGCTCATGATAACACCTTTTCAGTTTTCACATAAATACTCTTTTTTTATCTGCTCTCTCCAAACTTCTCCAGCACCTCATCTGTCACTTTTCTAAATGCTAATTACACTTTTCCTTGACTTCTGTTATATTGAATCATTGAAAACCCTGGGCATTATGCATCTTTTATGTGCCTTAATTGTTCTATGTACATTTTATGTTTTTCTTCTTCACTTGTAATATGTGTGTGTGTGTTTTTTTTACAATGAAAGATAATGCAGGTTTCTCTTAATATAAAATATATATACGTTTTACATTCTGTCAGCTCTTATGAGCTAATTAAGACTTCAGCATAACATTTTGAGTTCTTCTGGCTGTGGCTTCATATTTATTGGACATATATGAGAGTGGTATATGGGTTATTTTCTCATCTTACCTTAGACAAAAAAAGCCAATAATTGTACTTTCTATAATGTCAGACTTTTACTTTAAGGTGGGAAAAAAATAGATCTATGTCTGGCTATAACATATATACTCTGTTAGGATATCTTTTGATGTTTACATTTAGTAAATATTCAAACCCATGTTTGTTTGTTTTTTTACGGCTGCACCAATTCATTTAATAGAAATACTTAGAGATAGTACACATTTCACCAAAATTCAACATTTTGTACCTTTTGACAACTTTAGGATCTTGGGCCCAATGTCCAGTCTCTGGGGTTTAATGAATTTACTTTTATGAATCACACATTTAGGACAACACTCACAGGTAAATTCACAAAGAATGGATTGTGCTTGCCCATAAATTGCGCATCACTTGCCACCGCTATCTGCCCCGTCTCAAAATCTGATTCACAAAATATATTACGCTAATGATAATACAGTGCAAACGCGCCCATAACGTTTTGCAAATTGTCGTTTTTTGCATCTGATTGCAAATATCCATGTGGCAAAGAATGAATGTTGGCCGTTGCGCCAAGAACACAGTAGGCAGAACAATGGCAGAGAGAAAAAAAAGAAAAGAAAATATAGATTTTTTTTTACCGCAAGCATTGCTCAAAACTTCAGGCAAGGGATTTAAACTTCAGAGATTTAATATCCCAGTCTGTCCGTTTGGTGTTTTCAAACGCACCTTCAGGATCTAAAAGATGATTTGTGGCGGATGATCACCCTTATAAATGTGCTTTATTACCACCAACTGTCTGAAGATCAGGGGCGTAGCACAAAATGCTGGGCCGTGTAGAAAGGCATTTTCTATGGGCCCCTCCCCGCATACACAGCTATTTATTCTAGCATCTTTTTGGGCCTCCTCACATGAGGGCCCTGGGTACTTCAGTCCCCTACTCCCTGGCCTGTCAGAGTAGAGCTGTTTTTCCATGTTTTGGATCTTTACCCATCTGTCACGTAAACAAGAACTGTTCAAACGCATGTGGTTGAACCGGATTATAAAGATGATGAAATAGACAAACAAACAATGGGGAAGCAATTAACACTAATTGATGAATCTATTTGAAGCTGATGGCAAAGACGGCAAAACAATTAACACCTATTTAATTACAAATTTACAAGTTTGGGGTTTCCTCTTGCTAAACTATGTGCACCAAACAGTTTTGAAATAGTACGGCTGCAGTACCACACATTCAATCAAGTATCAAAGAGCTTTAAGCTTTTTTTTTTTTTTAAGCTTGTGGAATGGAAATCTGTTGCAGCCTGAAATTTCCAACCCAGTCTCACAGAATTATGTGAAATGACCACGATCTCGTAACACCACATTCCATGGTGGTGGCATGTTCTGTACTGTACGTGCAAAGCAACGCTTGGTCAGGTGCCTTTGGCATTTGTTACTGACGGAAAAAGTCTCCTTTAGCGTCTAGTCCTTTGCCGTCATATTTAGACACTCTTGGTCGGGACTCTTGGCGTCACTTTTTGAGGCCCTGGGTCAGGACGTACATTTAACTGACATGCGGCACAAGAACGGGAGAGTTAGGTTTAGGAAAAGATGGTGGGTGGGGTTACAAAATGTACGTTTTAGTGACAAGAATGAGACCTGAAACCCAGTCTCTTGGGTGAAGTCCTGTGTTTGACCTATCCACCACTCCAACCAACCTGCTTACGTGGATTGCCACTGTTGTCGGTCCTAATACTACGTCATCTTAATGCGCCGCGGTCGAGCTGCTGCTCTGCCCGGTGCGTTCCATACAGCCACTGAAAGGTGATTTTTGCGTCGGTATCCGATGCTGAGAGCCACTGACCAAGCGTCCATATTTTACGAGTTGGGAATGAGAACGGGTTAGTACGTGCGCCACAGAAACAATTTAGGTTTAGGCAACACAACCACAAGGTTAGGTTGAGGAAAAGATCATGGTTTGGGTTAAAATAAGCAAGCATGTTTTACGTAACTTTAGTCACGTACGTAAGTTGAAATAAGTCAACTTTGACTTTTGCTTTCACACCGGACACAAACTGTGGTCTTCTGGTTGAAAGTCCCGTGCTCGATTGGCTTCTCCATCCACCCCGGTCTCTTGGGTGAAAGTCCTATTTGACGCTCTTGGGATGTATTCCCGGTGCATTCCATACAGCCGCTGAATTGTGAGTTTTGCGTTGGTATCCAACGCTGAAAGCCACTGACCAAGCGTCAGTATTTCACGAGTTGGGCGTGAGAACGGGTTGGTATCAAAGGTATGACAATATGCTTTCTCTCTCTCTCTCTACTGGGCTGTGTTGAACCAGGGAATTTGAGTGTCCACCACGGCAAAGGATCCTAACTTACTTTCCATTGGCAATGTTATATGGTGCTGGCACATCATTTGCCGCCACCCATGTCATGGGGTGTTACAAGGTCTTTGGCATGTCACGTATTTCTGTGAGATCAGGCTGGAAATTTCACCTTCATTTAGTTAAAACAAATGGAAGGCTTTGGAAAATATGCAATTATGCTGAAGTGACATGGCCTCTTTTTTATCATAGGGACAGAGCATGTTAATAAACATCAGTATAAAATACAAGGTGTAAACGTGCCGGAGTTAGCATAAATGCTAATTTACGTCCGTTGATTTAGAAAGAAAATGGGCTCAGTATTCTATATCTAAAACCAGTGGTGGAATATAACTAAGTACATTTACTCAAGTACTGTACAAATTAGAGGTACTTGTACTTTACTTGAGTCTTTTCGTTTCCTGACACTTTCTACTTCTACTCCGCTACATTTCAGAGAGAAATATTGTACTTTTTACTCCACTACATTAATCTGACATCTTTAGTTACTAGTGACTTTACAAATTAAGATTTTTGCACACAAAACACATGTAATTTATAAAATAAACTACCCAACAATATACAGGCCTATAAGTCCATCTGAAATGATTAGCCGATTAAACACTTAGTTTGGTTTTGATCGTTTCCAGTTTCTAAAATGTAAGGATTTTTTACTTTTACTTTTAATACTTAACAGTAAGTACATTTTCCTGATGATACTTAAATATTTTTACTTAAGTAGCATTTATAATCCAGGACTTTTACTTGTAACAATGTGGTATTAGTACTTTTTACATAAGTAAAGGATCTGAATACTTCTTCCACCACTGTCTAAAACATGCCATGGTGCATTTGTTAAGAAGTATTTGACTGCCATGACATGCTGTTGTGATATTCTATAATGCAAAAAACCCAGTGCAATTTGAATTCTGCCTGTCTCCAACTATTGTTAGTTAGGGTTAGCACAACCTCATGTGTATTCTCTCGCTCTCTGTCGCTCTCTGTTGCTCTCTCTCTCAGAGAACTGAAGCACAGGACCATGAAGGAACCTGATGAGCCTAAGTTTCAGCTGCAGCAGTACGTCGACAAAGAAATGAGGACTGTCGGCTGCTGCCGCACGTAGACCACATCCTATGTGTGTGTATGCATGTGTGAGAGAGAACAGGTACATTGTATTAGAGTAGTAACTAACCAGGTGTATCTGGGAATTATGATGTTTGTCATTGTTTGTATCAACAAATGTACTCGTTGGGAGTGAGACCAGGTTGGTATCAAAGGTATGGCCAATTTGCTTTCTCTCTCTATCTACCGACCCACCTATCCTCTGCAACTGTGAATGTAATATATGACTGCTATCTACATGCTTGTACACACACACACACACACACACACACACACACACACATACACACACACACACACTTACCTTCATGTCATGTCATTTTAATTGTGTGCCCTGGAGCTTTGTAGTTTGAAAATAACTGTCTTGTTGAAACAATAACATAGACACAAATATGTTGAATGTTAAATCGATCTGGTTAAAATAATAGAAATGATTTAGATCTTATCAACACGTTTGTACAGAAACTATTGCACCTAATGTAAGCTGCCAAATGGCACTGTGTGCTGTTTATGTACAGGATATCATATGATAACTGTTTTTTAATACTTGTGATCATGACTATCATTACACTGATGTGTGAAATTTTATTTGAGCTCTTTACCTTTTTATACACAGATTAATTAGTTTAGGTTTAAAGCTGTTATGCGAAGCATTTTAAACCTCATGAAAAGTCATGAGTAGACCATATTAAATGTAAAAAACAAGATCATCAGCGAAGAGACTGACTCTACTCTGAGTTTGCTTTATGGCATGAAACTAGAGGGTTCCGTTCTATTATAGAAAGCACTTCTAGCAGTCAATCTTTTTTGAGAAAGGGAAAGTCCTTAAATTTCATGTGCCGGGTGGTCCATTAAAGGGGGCTGGGCCGCCGTTTATGGATTTCAATTGTTAATTTCATAACTCATTTATTATTACAGAAACGTGTGACTACATGTAATGAAAATGCACCGCCTACAGTCTTTGTATGCTTGTGGGGGGGGGGGGGGGGGGGGGGGGGGGATTTTGCGGCCAAGAAATATTTTGGTCTGTTTGTTCATAGTGTTCATAGTGCTCACATTTTTCTATATATTTTGTTTCATTATTCATATTCTTTTCTGGCTACTAATGACATTTTTAAACGAACCTGGCAACACTGCAGCAGCTAGAAGGCTACTTGACCACGCTGGTCAACCAGTTAGTAGCAACGTAGTCTCGCATTGCCAGACCTTCCTCCACAGCGCTGCAGAGGAGCGTCTGGCTAGTCCACACAGCATTCAGGGATGGGAGAAAAACATGCTCTGGTTTACTGGCATTTCTTTAAACCAATCACAATCATCTTGTGCTGTGCTAAGCGCCGCACGGAGCAACGTTGCCTCTGCAAAATAGCCTCTGAAAGGAACTTGTAATTCTAAACACCGGTGGATTTATGAGTACTATGGTTAACTGCTCCTCAGATCTCTGCAGGGTAAATCCAGACAGCATCCAGACATCTGTCCAATCTGAGTTTCTGATGCATGGCTAAAACAACCTTTGAATGTACACATGTTCCACCAAAACAACACAAAGAAAGCGGAAGGTAACAGGCATCTGGCCGAAAAGAAGGACATACGGCTGAATTTCTGGCGGCACCGGAGCAATCCCGGAAGTGGAAGGTCGTGGATATAGACTAGTAGCAACGTAGTCTCCTATTGCCAGACCATCCTCCACAGGTGGGGATAAGAGCTGGCTGAGTCTCTGCACCGCACCGGAGCAAAAACATTGACACATCACTGACCGTGACATCCAAAAGCTTTAACAAAACTTTCAACAATACTGATTTATTCAATATTCAAAAAATCTACTCCATGGTCAGATGAAGACCGTGGGATGTGTTTAAAACTAGTAAATTGACTTTAAATTAAGATTTTTTTTCAAGTTAATTATTGATGATTTGAGATAGATGATCTTTTATTCTACACTTTATGTAAGTACACAGTGAATTTTCAACTATACATAATATTGTATAAATGTCTTAAAATGCTGCACCAGACATTTGATTTGTTTTGTTTCATTTCATTTATTTAATATTCAAAAATCTCAAAACTCAACTAAAAAAAAACCTACTCCATGGTCCGGTGAAGACGGTGAGATGTGGTTGTAACCTCCAGATAAACCTAGTACGTTGACTTTGAGTTATTGATCTTGATTTTGTTTTGCCAATTTCAGATAAGAGGATATATTAATCTCCACTTTTTGTAAGTACACAGTACATTTTCAACTATACATACTATTGAATGTCTAAAACTTCTTTTTATTTCATTCTTAATGTAAATGCTTAAAAATGTCCAAACAATATCAAATAAACATGAACTTAGTATGTATGCTGGGTGACAGTGTTATACTTTTCACTCACGATGGTCAGAGGTTTGACTGAACCCATTTCTCACTTGTTTTGTAGTACATGTAGTTGCGTAGAAATGTAGCCATTGTTGTTGGTTCTTTACTGAACTGTGGCATTTCACCGGAATTTGTATCAATTTTTTTTGTTTTATCAAATGTGGTTTAATAATGCTGTCTGCTTCTGTTTAAAATATGAATTGTATCATAAAATACAATAAATACAGATTGAATTTGCTTGCATTATATGGGTACACTAAATATTGATATACACATTTTACAATAGATTTTCAGTATAAATCAGAAGTCATTAATTTATTGTTAACTTGTAACCTGTATACTGTTCTGTTGTATCAATCTCCAGTGTTAATAAAGAATCAGTCAACAGAGAATGAGTTGTTACCTGTGGATGACCCGCGATGAAGCTCACACATGGATCTACACCGCCACCATCTGGCCGTCTTGATAGTACAACATTGACATGGCTGTTTTTTATTATTATAAACTTTAATTAACGAGGAGAAAACCCATTGATATTAATAATCTCTTTTTCAAGGGTGACCTAGCAGCAGCATATAAAAAAGTTACATGTTACAGACAAAAACACAAAAGGACAAAGTAAAATAAAGCAAAACAATGCACGTTACGTCAATTGAAAATAGCCATTTTTGTAACCAGGAAAATTTGTTATTGAAAACACTGACATCTTAAAGAGTCTGCCTCCATTCCTTTCATTTTGGATTTAAAAGCATTTACAAAGAAGAATTCATTTAGTCTCGAGTCCTTCTGCAGTGTACTCCATGCAGAGGGGGCTGGTTGTATTTGTGCAATCTATTTATCGCAACACTAGGCAAGCATTTGTGGGACGCTTCACACTACCTTTACCTTAAACTAATGTCATAAAGAAAACCGTAATGTATAGGGCAATGTCAAATTGGAACATATTACCACTGCATTTAACACAGATTACAAGTGAGATCAGTTTTGAAAAGGGAGTAAAATTAGCAATTTGTCAAAAAGAAATCTTAAACTGCATATGATAGTGGGGATGTGAATGTGGATTCATGTTCTGTTATTCTTATTATCTATTGGACACTATTTAATTTATAATGTGGATTAATTATATAATCTTTGTTTATTGTATTGGTAATATGGAAGCATTAATGTAATGTTGATTGTCTTTTGTGTGGACCCCAGGAAGAATAGTTGTTGCTACGGTAACAACTAATGGGGATCCTAAATAAATAAATAAACTCTGATGTAGCACCAGGGGCGATTGTAGGAGCAGAGCTTTAGGAGGGCCCTGTCACCCTTTGAACGTCATTTTTTAAACGTTATTCAACTGTGCTAAATGTGCATTTTAACATCATTTTGAACCTTTGTGGTATTGGGGAAATTCTGGATTATGTAACAAGAAAGAAACCAACAATTCTGAGAAAACTTACTTTAATGCTGAGCCACAGGGCCATTACTACAAATGTGAGTCGGTATTACAAATTAAATCGGATATTCATCTATGGAAAAGCAGACCTTTCCAAAATGCAGTATCAATAACTTTTGAAACCTAGAGATGTAGGCGATTTGGACTAATGGCTGACAAGCACTATTTTCTAAAAAATTGGCTCTGAATTTTTTTCTGAATGATCCAGGGGTCTACATTCTGGGTTTAGTTACGATGCTGTGATATTCCTAAAAATCCTTAGCTCACAATAGACTAACACAGACTTTTTTTTTAAATTATTATTATCTTTTAGGGATGCCAGGACCACGTTTAGAAAGGGTTAAAATCGCCGTCTCTTTACAGTGCCTTGGAATACCAAAACAGGTAAATGTAATGGAACTTGTGGTGCTTTTATAAAAACACACTCTCACTTGACTAATGGCCACTGTTGGAATGTAACTTATTACATTTACTCAAGTACTGTACTTAAATATACATTTGAGCTACTTTACTTGAGTTTTTCTTTTCATGCCACTTTCTAGATTAGACCTATAAACACAACTGTTTGGATCATTTCCAGTTTCTAAAATGTGAGGATTTTTCTGCATTGAGCACTTTTACTTTTAATACTTTTTACTTGTACATTTTCCTGATGATACTTAACATATGCATAACAATGCAGGACTTTTACTTGTAACATAGTATCGTTTACAGTGTGGTATTAGTACTTTTTCTTAAGTAAAGGGTTAGATCTGAATACTTCTTCCACCCCTGCAAATGACCCACTTTGCTGTCCTCACCTTTCCTTTTTCTCCAATCAACCAAAGGTCATTTAAATGTATATGGCACATTTCGAAACAAATGGAATGCACTTCCAAGTGCTATACAAGCGACTGACAAAACAGGATGTATATGTTAATAACATATAATAGAATAAAATAAATGATAATGTTCAACAGTGAAATATTGAACAGAAAGAGTAAAATAAATGATAAAAATGGTAATGGAGTACAATAATAAAAACACAGTCATAAAAACACTATAGTACATAAAAGCCAGAGAATTAAATAAAAACACAAAACCGGGAGGTCGCCGGTTCAATCCCCAGACCGACAGGATAGAATCTGGGTGGGGAAAGTGAAAGAGCAGAGCTTATCCCTCCCTCATCACCACCACTGAGGTGCCGTTGAGCAAGGCCCTTAACCTCCAGCTGCTCAGTGGAGCTGCTCAGTGACCAGCAGATCAGACTGTGGTTGTACTGGGCAGCTTCCAGATATGAATTTGTAACTGTGTGAACGTGTCAGGTCGTCGTTGCAAATGAGAATTTGTTCTCAATCAACTTACCTGGATAAATAAAGGTTAAAAAAACAAAAAAACAATACCTAACCCCAAACAATCGGGCTGCTTCGTAGGGCAGGACGGGATCCGTAATAATGCTGCTCAGAGAGAAAAGGCCTCACTTTGTAGATGTTCCTCAAATGATTAAAAAAAATGCAGTTTTTGTGACATGAGCCTTGAAATTACAATTCAATTCTAAAATCACTCTGAGTTTTCTTGCGTCTAGGCTTGGGTTGATTTCTAGTGTATTTAGTTTGAAGGCCTGTTTCTCCTACTCCCTCATGGCCCTGAATAGTTTGAACATGGAACTCTTGGAAAGCTCCGTACCATAAACAGACCACACTGACTCAGGCTACATTTACATTGCTTGGTTTTTAAGTGGAGTTTTAAGCCAAAAGTGATCTTTTTTTTTTTTTTTTTTTTTTTTTTTTAATTCTTTATTAGGACAATGCAAATTTAATGAACATGTACAGAACACGTACAAATTGCCAGATTGTAGCCCAAGGGCTAATTTCCATCTGTAGTCCATGTAGTGCACACAAGTGTTTTCAGCTCCAGCAGTAGAACTAATCTCTGTTTAAACTAACATGGCCAAGTTAAGTAACTTAATTATTAGCTATGGATTGTTTTTTTGTTAATAGATAGGGATAGTTTAGGAACAAAACAGTGCGATCATTTCTGCCTCCAGAAATGTTTATGTTACCTGAAACTTCAATGTGCAAGGAGGTGGGAGGGAGAGCGGAGACAGCGAGGCCAGGCCGCATTAACCCGGAGGTATGATGTGTAACAGTGTGGGTGTGGAACATTGGGTAAACCCTGTTTTAGAACACAGTGCATGTTAACATTTTCCCTTCAATACTGAGCCTTGCTTGAATTGGTCTTAAAACAACTGACGCCGTGACATTTTGTAGCAGGGTAGAAGAAAGGGAATGAGGAGGAAACACAGTGACCAGCAGAAGGGTCAACGTCACACACTGCGGGAGGAACAAATGTCATACAGGTAAGCGAGAGAACATCATGACATTTTTAAACAATTCTTTCAGTACCGCAATAATTAGACTTTTGGAGATGAAAATTCCTGCATTCTTTTGGACATTCAAAGCACCGGCCCTCATGCCAAGCAGCTACAAATGGGAAAGAATCTTAAAGCTTTTAATCAGAGAGGCATGCAGACCCAACATGAGGTTGGTAGGTTTCAAACATACCGGACATGCAGGACCTGGAGCGCACCGCCAGCGTTTCAGTTTGACTGTTAAAAAGTGTTTAGATAATTAAAAGGTATTTATTTAGAAGCGGGCTGGCTGGTTAGTTGGCTAACGCTAGCATTGCCACCCTGTGCCCCCCTTCTAGCCCCGCCCCTGAGCTCTAGACCACACTTGGAATTTACAGAGACCACAATTACAATACACCCCCCCCCCCCGCCCCCCCTCCCAAGAGAGCAATGCATTTGGTGCGACAACGGTGATGAAAAACGTCCTTTTAACGTTCATCTCTATTGTGTTCTGTCCACTTTTTGCTCAATCTGGTGTTCTCTCCTTCTGTTATTGTGTCCCTCGCTGTGTGTGGAAAATAGCGCTCCCTGCATACGAGATCAACACCGTGTGCTCGGACAGTCTGTGACTCAGACTCTGACTAATAGTTCTTCCAATGTCCAAAACATGTCCCAGTCTGGAACACTATGACAATGACACCCGGTGGGCAATTTGAAGCACATGTTGACCTGAGGCCTTTACCTGAAACAAGTTTAGTCAACACTGGCTTTAATTACATGTAAATGAAAGGCCTGCTGACCTGATTTTTGTATGGTGACTGCCATGCAACTACACTTTTACTAAACTTGAATTCATTAAGCGTCATTAATCATTATCTTATCAACCACATTTCCCGAGCTGTTTTAAACCTCAGAAAATGTGTGCATTTTCTGATGCAGTATCATCCCCTGAATTTGCAAAATGTGCGTAACGTTTGAAAGGTACGGAAGACAATTAGGGCCACGTGTGAAAAAGGTATTTGAGTTCTGAGTTTAAAGTCAGAAGTCTGAGAATGAAGTTAGAATTCTGAGTTTATGAAGCCAAGATTCTGAGAAAAAAGTCAGACTTTAAACTCACTTTAAACTGAGAATTCGGACTTTTTTTTCCTCATAATTCTGACTTCATACTCAGCACTCAAATACATTTTTCACGCGTCGCCCTAATCCTGTTTTGTAGACACAGATTTTTGTTCAAAGGCATAATAGGCTACAGGAGATACACACTAGTGACAGTCAAAATTAAGAATTTGGAATGTTACAAACTCCAACACAAAGCATTGTTTAAATGAAAAAAAGGGGAATTATTTAATGAATTAGAAACTTTCAACATAACAACAGTAAAACAGAGTCGGACAGTGTTGTGGGGGGGGCATTAAGTCAGACTCAGTGGTGAGTGAAACTGAAGCAGAGAGACAGACACAGAGCTGGAGCCGAGCCCAAGTAGCGCACTTTTGAGTTAATTAACTTTATCGGTTATCAGGCAAATAAAACGCCCGATAATCAGCCAGGACCGATAATCGGTCTAACCCTAATACACATTTAATAGCATGAATTTGTTATCATCAGTTCACATACCATAACCTTCTAGAATGCAAAACAGAAACTCAGTTCTAAGTGTCACAGTGACGCTCTAGCATCAGCCTGGCTCATGCTGCAATGCCTTTCACTGTCAGCAGGGGTCGCACTCGTATCACAGATTTCCTGAGTATAGCCACACGCAGCACTTGTTGCTCACTGCTGTTTTAACAAGATGTAAGAAATGAAGATCAAAAGATATCATGAACAAGGACTGGGGGGTGCATTAAACTTCATGTATGGCCAGAGAGATTCATTATTTCTGAAAACAGCTAAATGCATTGTACAGTATGGTTAAATTACGTCCTGTTTTAAGTTGCTTTATAATCTTGGTTCATATTGTGCTCACATGGAGCGTTAAATATTGTTAATAAAACTTATCCCAATCAAGCTGACAAGCAGAGAGTATTGGGGCAGATACCTACTAATAGGTACCTAGGAATAGTGGTTGGTTTCTCGATTCGGGGCAGACATTGTAGCTGCTATGTGTAATCTGCTGTGTGCACTATATGTTATGGAACTTTGGACGTGACAGGGAACATCCACAATTTTCAGAGGGTGGAAGATCAGGGGTGGCATAAAGCACACCAGCAAATTCCACACCGACTTCGTCTCAACTGTAGGGATGTAACTGTGAATTGAGAATGGTTAAAAAAAAATAGTGTGTAAAGATTACAACCGGTTGAGATAAAAAAATGTAATCGGGACGCAATTTCTAACGGCCTACGGCGTAATCTGCTTTTGATTTCACTTGTTTGACTTCAAATGTCACTCATTCTTCTTAGTATACTTATTTGAAGAGATCTGTTTTCTATTAAATTCTTTTAAAAAAAATTTGGTGGGATTTGTTTAAAAAATGTAGTTATCCATGTTTTACTTTTACAATAAAAATCCAATTTCCATTGCACTTTGATAAGGAGTACACATCTGATGTTTTGTTTATACTAATAAAGGTTTGCAGTCATCTGTCTGCAGCTCATTCTGTTAAAAAAAACTTGAGGTTAACTTAAAATTATGAATCGTATTGAATTATGAGTCGAGTGTATTGTTACATCCCTACTCAACTGTCCTTCTGCTGATGTTCTTGGTTTACATTTTCACTTGCCAATGATGTATTCATATATAGATCCTAGTCGTAGGAAAATAAACGCTCCACATTTTTTATTTCCATCCACAGAAACAGAGAGGCAGAAGACAAAGAATGGGTCCAGGAGTGACCACGATGCCCCAGTATGTGTTAATGTGTGCAATAGAGTGAATAAGTAAATAACAGACAGTCATAGTCATGGCACTTGCTAACCGAGGCCGTCATATGAATTAGCTAGGGCCATCTGTTGCACCGGTTGCTCTCCCTGTCATTAACCCTACCTGAGGGCACCATAACCCCGATGGCTGTCCTGTATGTGTGTCTGATTGTGTCCGCGTGCTCATCTGTCACTAGTTGCCAAGCAGTCCACTCTACTCTCTAAAGTGACCAGGAAACCCAAACAAAGCTGTGTGTGTGTGTGTGTGTGTGTGTGTGTGTGTGTGTGTGTGTGTGTGTGTGTGTGTGTGTGTGTGTGTGTGTGTGTGTGTGTGTGTGTGTGTGTGTGTGTGTGTGTGTGTGTGTGTGTGCGTGAGAGAGAGATCTGAATGGAGAACAGTTATGACACAAGGCAACTATATTGTGAAGAACATACATGTATTGCAATTAACTAATCATATTGTACAAAGTCAATGATTGTCCTGGTTGATGAACCAGCATCTCCTCTACTGACAAACTTAAGCATAGCACCTGTAAATTATAGATAATAGTATTATTAATTTCATCAGCTGCATTAGACCCATTCAAACTCCCCCAGATTTCCTTTTATACATTTTCAATTATAAAATAACGGGGGACTTTTATTGTGAAGAAGTTATAGGAAATTAAACCTCTTAACCTTTTACAGATGCTGCTTTGAACACTCAGGCTTGCCGTTTTCTAAAATATCAATATATAAAATACTATTTATACTATGGCTAGACTGAATACTGATGGTTATCAATTACTGAGAGATGTGCATCCATATTGCCCAGTATGCCCAGCTAATCAACATTTTAGATTCAATATATAATCAGTGATCAATGTAAACTGTTGCTTTCCATCATGCATAATTCCAGAGTTGTAACTAAACCTTGACTGAGAGACTAGATAATCATTGTCTTGTTTAATCATGTGTGCCTATGAGGTGTGCCGTTGTCTGGGCTGGTCCCACACAGAGCTTTTTGCGAATTTCATTTTGTGCACATGCATATGAATGCATGTTCACACGTGACATGGTTATCTTTAATGAGCCATTGCCCATTTTCAAGCATAATGAATACCATTATCATTATTAATTAAATAATATACCATCACAGATTGCCCGTCAGGTAAAGACAGCTATGAAGATTATGGGGGTCAAAAACCAACTGTCCCCCCAGACAATTTATGAGCAGTCGGTTATCAGACAGGCGCATAAAATAGCTTCCGACCCGACTCACATACTTCCCCCTGAATTTCAGCTTTTACCTTCTGGTAGAAGATTCAGGGTTCCTAGATGCAGGCTAAACCGATATAAACACTCATTTGTGCCTATGTCCATTAAGCTTCTAAACACTAACATGTAGGCTGGTTTGGGTTGTATCCTATGTTGTCATGCAGGAAATTGGCGTACCGCATGGGCTATGTGGAAATGTGTCATTTGTGCAATATGTGGGCTATTGGGGGGTCCTCTAAGTCATTTGTACAATACATAGGCTATTGGGGTTGTGCAATATGTTAGTTGTGCAATACGTAGGCTATTTGGGGTTGTGCATCATATCATCGTGCAATACGTTAGGCTATTGGGGATTGTGCAATATGTTAGTTGCGCAATACGTAGGCTATTCGGTTGCGCGTTATGTCATTTGTCCAATACGTAGTTTGTCGAGGTTGGACATTGTCAGTGTATATGTAGGCGATATGTAGGCTATTGGGGTTGGGCAATATTCTATTTGGCAAGGGCTGCGCCGCACTTGTTGCAGAGAACACAGCTGACGGGGTTGTTTAAGGGGAAGTGCCAATGAAAGGAGTAGTTGAATGTGCTTATCACATGTATATGGAAACATGTTTGTGTTGCATGAGAGAATGTGTTGAGAGATATTTGTATTTGTTGTCTTTTCTGTATTTTTTGTGTTGTCTTTGTAACGCTGCAGAATGGGCCGAGTCCAAAACAAATTTCCCTTTGGGGACAATAAAGTATATCTTATC
Source organism: Gymnocephalus cernua (assembly GCA_023631565.1). Taxonomy (NCBI): domain Eukaryota; kingdom Metazoa; phylum Chordata; class Actinopteri; order Perciformes; family Percidae; genus Gymnocephalus; species Gymnocephalus cernua. The sequence goes on from CM042443.1 coordinate 20,347,994, forward strand.
TTATCTTATCTTACCATTAGCTGTATTTCACTCTCACTTTAGTTAATGCGGATTCACTGAACAGCCCTGGATGTGGCAAGCAAGACACAGACTGACACACTAGAGAGGGATGCACTGCATGCTAGCGCATCAACTTAACAATACTGTCAGTCGACATCAAACTTGGAGTGGAGGGAACACAAGTTTACTTGATTGCTGTTCCTGCATTTTACTTCCAGGGTGTGTTTTTTCTCGCGACCGCTTCATTCTCTCATTGAAGTTGTAAACATTGACACGCGAGGGGGAGGCGGGGCCCTTGCGTAATATGCCTATGCAACTTGCGTTGTGATCTCTGACCACTGGTAGCCAAACGGCCCTAAGTCTTCCATTTCGACTGTGTACACTCCCCATCCACACACAGCAGCCTACCTTTATAATGATCCCTGCTCACAGTGAGTGCAATAGCCTGGAGCAGTAACACTTCATATACACCACCCCACTAAGCTCTGTGTTATTTATAGGATGAGACGGTGATCAGAGATTGGATACAAAGTGAGGAGGAGGAGGGTTGTCTTTTTGTTCTTGATGTCTGGCTTTTGTTTGTTGTTTGTTTGTTGTTGTCTATCTGTCTGTATCCTTCAGAATCACTGGCCTTTCTTGCAGTGACAACATAATTACCATCTGATGTTACATCAACAAAAGGCACTGCATCTGCTACCTGCATGTTTCTTTCAATCATGTTTTTAATCACACTGTGTAATGTAACATCATGTTATAGATTAGATTGGACTGGATTGGGATAAATTAGACTGGACTATGTTTGATTGGGTTAGACTGGAATAGATTGGGCCACACTGAACTAGACTGGGCTTGATTTAATTGTACTGGACTAGACTGGAATTTAACTTCACTTTGAGTGGACTACACTGGACTAGACTGGATTGGAATAGATTGGATTGGATTTAGTCTTGCTTTGCCAGACCTTCCTCCACAGCGCTGCGGAGGAGGGTCTGGCTAGTCCACACATTTTATTGTGAAGCACTTGGTGATTTTTATCTGTGAAATGTGCTATATAAATAAACTTTACTTACTTACTTACTTACTTACAGCATTCTGGGATGGGAGAAAAACGTGCTCTGGTTTATTGGCATTTCTTTAAACCAATCACAATTGTCTTGGGCGGCGTTTAGCGCCGGACAGATCTGCGGTGCCTCTGCAAAATAGCCTCGGGAAGGAACTTGTTTTGGTGGAACATGTGTACGTTCAAAAGTTGTTTAAGTCGTGCAACAGAAAACTCAGATTGGACAGATAGTCTAGCTAGCTGTCTGGATTTACCCTGCAGAGATCTGAGGAGCAGTTAACCATAGTCCTCAACACAAACACAAAGAAAGCGGAAGGTAACGAACATCCGGGCGAAAAGAGCGGTATCCGGCGGAATTTCTGGCAGCACCGGAGCAATTCCAGAAGTGGAACGTCGTATATATAGACCAGACTGGATTTGACTGGACTTAATCGGAATTGATTAGATTGGATTGGACTGGACTGGAATACACTATCTTGTATGATTTGATTGAAACTAACTGGACTGGTTTAGATTGGATTTTATTAGACTGGATTGTAAAAGGCTCAATTGGAATAGACTAGACTGATTTAACTAGATTGAGCCAAACCGAATTGGTAGATTGGATTACAGTGGACTGTATTGGACTGGACTGGAGATTAAACTGGATTTTAATGGACTGGATTCGACAGGACATCAAAATGGATTAGACCTGAATTAATTGTACTAAACTGCACTGGACTAGACTGGATTGGACTTGATTAGATACAACTGGATTATAGTATAATATAATTGCACACATGTTGACAACAATATTGTGTCGCTTTTGTGGAAAGCACATTGTATCACCTTGATTTGTATGACATGTGCTATAGAAGTAAAGTGTGATTGATTGATTGCACTGGATGGGATTTAACTGGACTTGATGGAATTTGATTGAAGTGCAATGGACTGGACTGTACTGGTCTGGACTAGATTGCATTGGGATACATTTGACTGGATTGGTCTACACTGAACTAGATTTAACTGGACCATGATTGGGTTGGATTAGATTATATTTGCTAGACTAAACAGGGCTAGAATGGATTAGGTTGAAATGGACTGGACTGTATTGGATTGTAAGGGATTGGCCTGGTCTGCATATGACTGGAAATGAGCCATTACATCGTACTGGTCTGGTCTATATTGGATTGCAATGCCTTGTAATGGATCAGTTTGGATTGGATTCAAATGGACTGGACGGAAACTGAGTGGACCGGATTTAAGGACAGACTGCCCAACACAGAAAAAAGCACATAAAGACAAAAGCGATAGAGATGTAGAAGTATAATAATAGTTTGGTTTAATTGATGACTCTTCTGGGATTACAGAACTATTTTGGCCCTCCTGTTGTCACAGTGCATCCATTATGCCCCTTCATCTGGTTCTTTGTAATGTGGGTTATACAGGAAATGTGTTCCAGTGTTTGTATGCAACACGCCTATGGGCCTTATTTAAATAGATTGATTATCAGTACTGGGAATAAACACTTCCCACTGCTGTGTGACTGGGCTGACAGTAATGTGGGTGTGGCAGTTGTCATTTGCACATGTGAATGGAGAAACATTGATATCTATATTTGTGTGTGTGTGTGTGTGAGTGTGTGTGTGTGTGTGTGTGTGTGTGTGTGTGTGTGTGTGTGTGTGTGTGTGTGTGTGTGTGTGTGTGTGTGTGTGTGTGTGCGTGCGAGTATGGTTTGTGTAGTGGAGACGACTGGGTTTCCAGTTATACAATCAAATTAAGATAAGCTTTCTCTCCACTCAGCCGAAGAACGTCAACAAACAGTGAGGAAAACCTTCTGCTGCGGCACACACACACACACACACACACACACACACACACACACACACACACACACACACACACACACACACACACACAGACGGTTTCCATCTGGTATTAAAATCCGTCCTGATTGATCCGATCAGAAGTGGACAGTCCTTCACCTGGCAGTACAATGGATCTCCAAAAAAAGTCCTGAGTGATCACTTGTGATTGGATTTTACATCCCCGCTCTATATGCAAATAAACATGTACATCATTTACATTTGCATATAGGCTGGTTGTTTGTGAGTGTATATATAAATACCAGTTGTTACTCTCATATAAATCATAAAGTGCTGCCCACAGTCTGTCTGTGTGCCGAAATAAGGATGTCTAGGGTTACCGGGACCTGTGCAGGAGAGAAAGTGGTGTTTAAAAGTCTCTCACTACGTTTCTAGCTGAATATCTGTGGTTTAAAGTTTAGTTTTATTTTACGTTTCACGTTGGCTCATGGGAGTCGTGTTAAATTACTGCTGATTATATTTCCTGATTTCGATGCTAAACCATGCTTATTGTGAAGAACTTTTAGGAAATTAAACCTGCTCTTTGACCACTTTTTGTTGTTACGTGTCCACAAGGGCGTTTTTTGACGAAAGTGATTGTCCCACTTCCTAGCTTTGGACGCTTGGTGGGCTTGCTACTAGAGGTTATCAATTTCTGCAATTCCAATGACCACCGCCACGCAAGCACAAAAAACAGGCTACACCCTCCTACAACTGTGATGGCTGCACACTGCATTGGACGAACGCTTTACTCGTGGGCTGTGTGCTCCTTTTTATTTTTTAGATTATTTTTTGGGCTTTTCCGCCTTTAATTTTTGACAGGACAGCTAGGTGAGAAAGGGGAGAGAGAGGGGGAAGACATGCAAGAAATCGCCACAGGTCAGATTCGAACCCTGGACCTCTGCGCCGAGGCATACACCTCTCAGTACATGTGCACCTGCTCTACCCACGCTGGCTGTGTGCCCCTTGATTTCAAAACAGACCAACATGGCGGCTCGTTTGGAAACTTTCGGTTATTTTACGAAAACAGTTCAATGTGTTTCTGAAAGCATTTTATGCTAGAAATAGGCTACGCAGTTGTTGAATTTGTCTTCATTTTAGATCGACAAAGCCGAGTTTTTGAGAGACGGCGAGTCGAGCTAGACGCCCTTATTTGTATAAAGTAGCCTGGATCTCAACTTCATGCAAATGAGGAGCGGTCAACTCGATGCCCTGCTTCTCAAAGGTTGCTGCGCATAACCAGAATGCATTATTTGGCTGCTTTCATGGACAAAGAATGGGAAGCATGGAATTGATGTTGCCAGTGGACACATACCATCAGGCTCGTCAGTTTCTAAAATAGCAATCAGCAAAGTTGTGACGTAAGAGCAGGGATGTCTGTAGTAATAGCCTACACTCTGGTGAATTTGGGGACATTTCATAAAACTTAAAATAAGGTGATTGGCTACCGGCAGCTGTCTTTTCCAGGCAACCGTGGGGCACAGAGCTCCAGAGAGGATTTAAGAGCAGGCAGCACAGGAACAAAAACAGCGACACATCACAGACAGTATAATAACATCTAAAACACACAATTCACTCTCCGTGGTTTCTTTGACATGAGGAATGCTTTGAATGAGAACGCAGTTCCGTTCACAGTTGAGTAGACGGTCCTCAAAGGTATTGTAAATTAGGTTAATTCAATACACCTTTTGTCAAATTCAGTGAATATCTCCTCATGGTCACCTAGCTCTCTATTTTCTGTGTGCGCTTAAAAAAATTGTCATTAATACACAGCCCTGGCTGTGTAAATGGAAAACAATAAACATTAGAGATGTCCACTAGTGATCAGATTACACACACACACACACAAACAAACAAACAAACACACACACACACACACACACACACACACACAGACATACTCTGCTCATTTACAGTATTGTTCCTCCACAGATTCCACCCTCGCTGACATTTACCTGGTAAGATGAGACAACAAATGAAGAGGAGGAAAAGGCAGGGAACGGCACTCAATGAATGCATAGCCAAAAGAAAAAGGAGAAACACAGCTACTTTTAAACAATGGATATCAACAGGTTTTTGGATATGAGCAAATATCATAACGGCGACCTTTTCAAGAGGCTGTGTTCTGCAAGTCTGCCGCTGGTAGAAAACTTTGGGAAAAAAATCCTATTTTTGCACGGCTGCATGTAAACAGGAATATTAGCGAAATATTTACTTTCATTAGCCATGTAAACAGCCTAGTCTGAATATTGTCTTTTCAAAATAATATGATGTGCATGTATACATGGCCAGTGAAGGCAGGTCAGACAGGAAGACGTGGATGCTGCACCGCAGGGTGCTGGATTTGCATGCGTTGGTCATAGCATGACTGTGGCAGCAGGATTTTAGAGTGATTGTGCCATTGTGGAGCATCGATCCTGCAGTGATTCCAGAAGGGAAAGCATGTTCTTTCAGTGCAGAGATAATGGGGCATGGTTTCATGGACACTATCTTTAGCCCTGCATTATACATTTTATGCATTTCGAGATTGATTTGGTCCCTTGATGACTGTGCAGACATGATGCATCTTTGTCTGTAGCTGATGAGAGAGCAGGTGAAGGAGTGATTGCTTTAGCTGGTATATCCATTAGACTAAAAATGATGATTCAGAAAATATAATAGGCCTACTGAATAGATGCACTGTCGTTTTTTTTTTTTATTTGAATCAAAGGGATATTTCAATTTGACACCTCCTAAACGTTCGGAGCCATTGACACAACACTATAGAGAAGGCTCTCATAGGTAAATTTACTCTTGGTACAAGTTTTTTTGCATCTAAAAATGAAATATTTAGCCATATTAGCAGCATGGCTCTAGAGATGGCAAGTTCAGTGTGTCAGTCAGTCCACCAGTTTAGTCTAGACTGAAATAACTGTTTGATTACCATGACATTTTGTGGTCGACATGGATAAAAAAAACAATTGGAGCATCGACCTTATGTCTCCCTCTGGTACAACGTACACCATGAGTTCAGAGCATGTCGGAGCCCGACCCAGGCTCACGCCGTAGGCTATGAAGACGAAGGCGCCAACCTTCCATCCACTCAGCTCAAATGCATTTGTCAGGCACACAGTTATTGAAACACAGACTGATAGACTACTGAATACTGTTGACAGTAACCCGCTTGCAAGAATGAGAAAAAAGCATTGACACAGTGATACGCTTGACTCTGCGTTGGCCGCGACGTGACTACATCAGCTGAGAATGCTGGGGTTACTAGCCGAAACAAAAGAGAGAAAAGGACCTGGTAACAAAAGTGAGTCGAGTAGAGCAGAGCCGAGTTTCTTGTATTGCTCATTTACTACATTAATCTAATCAAAATTCGAGTTGGCTCCAGGGCTGGACTGGGGTAAAAAAATCAGCCCTGGACTTTTGAGACCCAGACCAACCCACCAAAATCGGCAGGACACCAACCATCCTCTTCAACACCTGTACATACCAGCAGGGCTGAACATTGGTAGAATGGTAGATTTGCTTGACTCACCAGCCAAACAAAAAGTTCAATTTTAACATTCACTAGCCATGTGGGTGGTGGACAAAAAAAATATTTTGAACCCTGCAAACCAGCCCCCAATAATGATCGTTTCACATGCTTAGCTAAATCTTAAATACGCTCTGTCTCTAAGATAGGATGGAAGTGGGCCATAGTGGGATGTGATTGGCCAGTAGATGAGAGACAAACCAGTTGGCCAATCATGTGATAACTCTCCTCTCTGTGGGCCAGTCAGTCAAAGACAAACAATGTAAATGGCCAGTGTTCATATGAAAGACACACAAGTGGGCCAATGATATGATCTCTCTTCTCTTTATGGGCTGACTGGTTTTCGACCGGAGTGCAGCCGCAGCCCGTTGAGCTCACACAAATAGACCGGCCCACTGGGAAATCTCCCGGTACTCCCGATGGACAATCCATGCCTGGTCGGCTCTGAGATCAAACTCAAGATATAAACCATTCTCCTGAAAAGAGCTCATAGGTCGATGATATGTAACAGTCTGAGGGGATTTAAACTATTTTCCAACAGCTGCAAGCAAAACTTTGCCGGGAAGCCAAAAGTCAGCACAAATTTCAAGTTGTTCTTTACAAGAGGCCGCAACATTCCCTGCAGTTTGTTCACTGTGAATCCGGCCTGTTCCGGCATGCTGCCAATAGGCCCCACAGCATCTGCACTGTCTGTGATGAGAAATCGGGTAGATGAGATCGAGTGGATGAAATAGTCTTTACCTGCTTTCCAAAAGCCAGGTGAAAGCAGCTAAAGTTAGACCAGGAGAAACGTTCAGGGCGTCCAGTATGGAGCCATGTCTTACAGTCGTGCACAGCACACGTCAGTCTTTATTTTGCAACGTTTAATAGAAGAAATAGCCACGGTTCAATACATGCATGTTTCTCTCTCTTTGTACACACACACTCACACAATGCTCTTTTGTTTCTCTTAAAGAGCTAGTTCTTCCCTCCACTGAGCGTACTGATATGATGAAATGAACGAGAAAAACTGAAAAGTTTTCAGTGCGCTCCACATTCGTCACTCACAATACAGCTAAAGTTAGATGTAGACACAGCTTGGGACTGTGTTGGAATGTGAGTCACAGACTGGAATAAGTTGCTGTTTAGAGACCCCAGGGGTCATGTTTACTTCAGAAATAATCTCTAGGTGAATTGCCAGACGAGCATTTGGGTAGTTGTCCCACATCTATATAAACAACACCAGCTCAAAAGATAGATAGATAGGTCTGATTATCTGAGGTGAGAGAAGGTCTGGCTGTGAATCACTTCACACAGACAGTCTGGCAATGATACAGTGTTAATTGCCTTCTCCATCCTGGATCCAGCTGCTGCAGGTATAAATATGGACAGTTGCCATAGCAACATCTGTACAGGTGTCTGGCAGTCACGCTACTGTGTGTGTGTGTGTGTGTGTGTGTGTGTGTGTATGTGTGTGTGTGTGTGTGTGTGTGTGTGTGTGTGTGTGTGTGTGTGTGTGTGTAGACCTTAGCTCTTAAGTGTGATTTCATCTTCATCTACTTGCTCTTCTTCTTCCTTTTACCTTTTGCAGGCAGTCATGGATATATATATATATATATATATATATATATATATATATATATATATATATATATATATATATATATATATCATCTTGTCTCCGTTTTTATTTAATGTTTATATGGACGAATTGTCAAGGTTTTTAAATGAATGTGGAACGGGCTGTAGGGTTGGCAACAGTACCATTAACCACTTAATGTACGCTGATGACCTCGTTATTTTTAGTCCGTATAGCGCAGGGCTACAAGAGCTGTTGCACGTGTGCTCTCAGTATGGAATAAATTTTGATATAAAATACAACTCAAAGAAAAGTAATATTATGATAGCACGGAGCAGGGAGGACTCCAAACTGACATTCCCTGATTTCTTCTTGTCAGGTAACAGACTTAAGGTCACTAATGAATGTAAATATTTGGGGCACTATGTGACTGCAGACTTGTCTGATGACAGAGACATTCACAGACAGTGTGGCATGCTTTATGGACAGGCTAACATGCTGATCCGCCGGTTTGGAATGTGCTCAATACCTGTAAAAATCAGACTCTTCAAGGCGTATTGCACTACCATGTATACTGCACACTTGTGGAGACGCTACAAAAAGAGTAGTATGCGAAAGCTAACCGTAGCGTATAATGATGCCTTGCGGATGTTACTGAGGGTCCCACGCTGGAGTAGTGCAAGCCAAATGTTTGTGAACGTGGGTTTGCCAAATTGCCCTGCTGTACTACGAAATCTTATGTACAGGTGCATGTGCAGGCTTTCGAGCTCGGCGAACAGTATCATCACTGCATTGACCAATCCTGGACTAAGCTCGGTGCGATACTCCTCTGGTATTTGGACTCACTGGCTTATGAGCCTATCCAGGAGATAAATGTATTGTTCTTGTGTGTCTTCTTTTTCTCTTTTTTTTTAAAAATATTAATTCTGTACTATGGACCATTATTGATGTGTCTGAAATAAATAAAATAATAATAATAATAATATATATATATATAAAAACCTACGCAGTAAAGATCGTGGTTTGGATTAAAACACTCCCACGGAACATACATTTCATGGGTGAAAGTCTTTTGTTTTCCCCGGGAAGCGAACTCCGCTCCCTGTCTTGAAAGTCCTGTGTTTATGACCCACCCCGACCTGCTCCCTACGCAGCCAACCGCGTTCTTATATAGCAGCAGTCATTGGGGTGCATACAGCAAAAAAACACGTGCAATGCTTACGAATTACATTAATAAGCTCTTCGTAGCAATATGAATGTATGGTTCATGAGAACAGCCTGGACATTGACATGTGTTTTTGTATGAAGTTGTACACACTCGCATTCCACTCGCACGCAGTGTGGATGTCACTGTGCTCTCCAGTAACCTGAGTCAGTGTGGGATTACCCTGTGAGAACACAGTAAACCTGTTAACCTAGAACACAACACTGCAGTGATTCATGTATCCATCACTCCACTGAATATAAAGCACATTTTCCGCGTAGTTTCCAGCAGAAAGCCATTGCATCATGGTTTTGAAAGATCACTGAGTACGGAACACTTAAAACAAGAACGCGATCTTTTCCCCCATCCGTGTCTGGCTGCTGTCAGTCGGCATCTGCTGCACTGTTGAATATAAAGGATATCTACCCGGCTGGCTCACTCTACCCCGACAGGAGAATGGGTTTACATTTTTTAAAATGTGGAACAAACTAGGGATACACCGAACCCAGATTTTTGAGGTTCTGCCAAATACCGAACCCCGAACAGAACCGAACCGAATCCTACTAAAAGAATAGGAAACATTATGCCAGGCACACAAGTGGGAAAAACTATTTTTGACAAGGCCTATGTTAACCCTATCCCAAACGTATTAGTCTTTTAGATTTATAATCCCATAAAGTAGGCTACCTCCAAGTACAAACCAAAACCTTTTAATAAAGTGCAACAATGCAAGAAAAGTGTTTTTCTTTTTAAAATCAGAATAAACTAAAAAAAGTTTGGTGACTTTATAACATCAAACCTTTCACATGAAATGAGAGTTTCCTTTCAGGAAAACAAGATGCTTGGCATTAACAGGTGACAGCCGGCTGCGAGTGTGGGAACGAATGTCCCAGCAGTACTGAAAAGTCTTTCACTGGGCACAGAGGTTGGTGGCGCACAGAGGTAGATCTTTGCCGTTTTCGCCAGCAGTGGAAATCGGTGCTGGTTTGTCTTCCACCACTGAAGAGGATCTTCTCTAAGAGGAATCAGAGGCTCACTGAAAAAAGGGCTTATCTCCACGTCAGCACCTGATATGACTGCCTCAGTACTGCTCCAGATTCCTCCTGAACAGTGTCGTTTAGTGCCAACCTCCAGGCCTTGTTCCTCAGGCTGTTCAGTTGCTGTAGTAGTAGGCCTAGCCGATGCGTCTTGATCTGATTCAGATACACGGGATACAGCCTCATGCACAAGCAACTTTGATCGCCACTTTTCTTTGTCACTCATCCAAAAGTTCGCCTTGTATCTGGGATCCAGACTTGTTGCCACAACAAAGTGGCTATTCTGCTCGCTTTCCTGAAACCTATCCTGCAGAGATTTCAGCATGTGGGTTTTCATCTGCTTGATTCCATGGCCGTCTGCTTCATTGTGGATATAGCGCTTCGACATCATCACAGCTGGCAGGACAGTGGATATACACGCATTTTCTGCACTTATTTCTCTAGTCAACTCCTCGAAGGGTCTGAGCACCTTGAGAACATCCTCCATTAGAGTCCACCCCTGTGCATGAGTATGTTGCATACTATCTGTCTCTGACACATAGATGTTCAATGCACATTTTTGTTCTGTTAAACGTTCGAATATCAGATATGTCGAATTCCTACGTGTCGACACGTCCTGGATTAAATGTTGATTTGGCAGCCCCAACTTCTGCTGTAGAGCAGACAGCCTTGATTTAGCACTTGAAGAGTGCCTAAAGTGACCAACAACTTTCCTGGCCAGTGTGATCACGTCAGAGACATTTTGTTCTGATAAAAGACTGTCGTGTATGCACAACTGGAGTGTGTGCGCAGAACAGCCAGCACTTGGAACCCCTGCTTCGGACATGGCTTTCCGCATGTTTGCAGCATTGTCCCTCAAGACCAGGTGACACTTGTTAACAGGTATGTGAGTTAGCCTGCTACAACACTCACAGTTCTCTGCAATGGTACAAATGAAAATCCTGCTACATTGAAAAAACCAAAAAAATAATTCTGGTAAAGGATATTAAATCTTCTGCACAACAAATAGTGCCCTTTTTTCAGGAAAAACATTTTTTTTTCGGTCTTAGTCCAAGGAATTTCCTATTAGACTTTGGTGTTCAGGATGAGGTCACAATGACTTACTCTCAAGTGGTCATCCCTGACTTAATAAAATGATCTTTATTTAGCTATAAATCTATCTATTGAAGTTAATGTGTATTGTAAATGTAAATGTATGTTATACTGTATTATACCATTGTCTGGGTGAATACTGGAATCTGATTGGCTGCTAGGTGTCCATTAAAGCTACATTGTGTAAGAATTTCTCCGATCTAGCGGTGAAATTGTATATGACAACCAACTGGATATTACTTTCTAAGTATCCTACGTCGTCGTCGTTCTAGCATTATGCAACCATGTTATATTTAGCCAAGCAACTATAAAACTTTGAATTTACACGAATAGGCAGAATTACCTGTTGAGAAGAAAGCAGGCAAATTTGGCGTCCCTTTTAAAATCCTTGCTCCTCATCAGCTGTTTCCATCTTGGAAAAGCCACAACAATATTAACTTTGGTCTTGTTGTTTTGCCTGTTGCCTTGACGTTTTAATTCTCTTTTTCGCTTCCTTGGCGAGTCTGTTACATGTCCTCGTGAATATGCGTGATCCTCCATCTTCAACAGCCTTTCATATCTGTTGACAGTCAGCGAGTAATCTCCCCCTCCCCCTCGCATTCGTCACTGCCACTGAGTGTAAAAGCGTGAAAGGCAAAGCTTGAATTTTCGGGTATGTCCCTCTTTGGCTATTGTATTTTAAACATGGAGGCGCAACATGGCGGCCATCATTCGTGCGAGTCGCTCATATGTATTCTGAATGATTCTGAATGGCAGATTCTGCCATGAAAACAAACGCCTACATGGACAAGTACCATAAATTACACTGCTCCTCTGAACTTATTTTGTATCACAGCGACCATCTCACATCCCATTCGCTGTTCAACTCACTACTTCAGGCTGCGGCCGACAGTAACGACACACATGGCTAGTTTGTCTTGTAGTTACATACTGTCAAATTATATTCACTCTCTGTTGACCGTGCACAATGTTATTGACTTTAAATCTTGCTAGCATAAGGTTAGCTTCATGGCTCGTAGCTGAACCAAAGGGTATCCGAGGTCCATCCTATTTACTGGAGCAGTGAACAACACTTCCCTTGCATAAGAACCTTATGGGGTGGGAATGATTGTTTCAGGTATTAGTTAGACCCTCATGTGTTACCAGGGAAACTGAGTTATTGTTTGAAAAAACTTTAGATTTTTATTGCAAAACGCATGAAAATATAGATTAATGGTCTTTGAAAAATAAGTATTTGGCAATTGACCATAGTAAACGCAGGTTATAGTCCTTAGGCGGAGACAGCTGTCCAACTCGCAGCAGCCTTCATGTTGTCCCTTAATTCCTGATAATGGACACCTCGTCGGGCATTTACCTTACTTATATTGTATTATATTACATTAACTGGACATATGGTGTATGAAAAGCATCTACACAGCTGTTTTACAATAGCAACAGTAAATGTGTTTATATATAAGATTTCCTGAGATATGAAATAAATCTCTTTAATTTGTGTTTTGATTTGGGACTGTACATTCTGTCACTGTCATACAGTCACTGGTCAGAAAATCTTTCTGAATAAACAAAACCTAATCCCCAAAGCAGCCTCTGAAAAAAACAGCATGACTTATTCCTTAAAGCCAAACATCACTGTCCTCAGCAGAGTCATTGCTATGGCCACCATTACCATGGCAACGAGGTACATATCACTAAAGCACCATGGTCTGTCCTAAAGACTAAATGTGAGCATGAGCTACTTACAATTCATGTGATGACCAAGTGTGTCCCTCTTTTGACCTCTTTTGTCTTCCTATACCTTACTCTTTCCTTGCACACTGTACCTCACTAGCTCTCGGAAGTACGGTAAGAAGTGATGGGGGGTGGCTAATTCTCAAATGTAACTCTCACTCTCTCTCTTTCTGTGCCCATTTTTTGTCGTTTTGTTATTTCACCTTCAACCATTTCTTGCACCAGACTGTCAGTTCTGGATCGTGGTGTCTTTCTCACTCATGGACACTCGGTTCTAATCACTTGCCTGCATGCAAATCATGAATCATGCTTTTCCAATCACGTACTCACATGCAAATGAGGCTAATCTTGTCTAATAATGTGTCATAAGGTTGCCTGTGTTAATGCCATACAGAAAGGCTGAGCCTATACCTAGAGTGCGTATGGACATACAGTATATAACCTTTCCTGTGGGTCTAATGTACTCATGGACCTCAATATGGAAGATTTTAGTCAAATGATAATGTATTTTGAATCGCAATACAATTTGCAATTTTTTTCATGCAATTTGAATATACATTTTGCAATTGCATTGACACTTTGCATATTCAAATTGAATGAAAACATTGTAAACAAAATGTTTTGCCATTTGAATAGAGACTAAAAAAACATATATGAAATGCAATTGATTGAGCTTTCAAAGCTTTGAAATTGCATGACAAAATTGCAATTGAATTGACAATTGCAAAATATGTTGTCATTTAAATAATGAGGCCAAAAATCTTCCATACCGCCATCTTTAGTTCCCCCTGTCACAGCTCAGTCTGTCCAGATTGACACTCTGGGGATCATAAATATGTGGTTACAGAAGCAAGTACTGCTTACAAGCTGGATCCCTATTCCCACTACTGTACGTGCTGTTCTCTCTTTCTGTGATGGTGAGACAGACAACATCACATCCACCTTGGGCCTATAAAGCTGTGGCTTAATGTATCTCCGCTTGTTTGTCGTCTCCTCACTCAAGTTGTGCCTGCAGGTACAACTCTATAATGTTGTATTATGTTGCATTCTTTTCTGCTTTAATCTTTTTACAGAACATACAGACTGTCCTCAAAAGCAGCATTGTTCATTTCTTCAAACATATGCTTGTTGACCTTCTCCCAACCAGTGGATTCTAGTGATTGTACGAATATTGACTGCTCTCTCTCAGAAGCAAAAGCCTGTTTGTGGGAAACCACACACACACAAAAATAGGCAAACTTGAATTAATAACCCAGGGTGAAACATTTGTAGAGTATTTTACTTTCATTGTCAGAGTTGAAGAAAAACAACAACAACAGTTTAGGCTCAGCCTGGGACAGTGTTAGAACCATGGTTGGGTTAAATTACTAAGCTAAGGAAAGGGTGGCTTTAGAAGGATCTCATCAGATCTGGCTCTGGCTCAGAGGTTTACCATGTTCAAGATTTGATGTGCATGATTTTAGCAATGAAACTGCTGTTTTAAAACACAACCTACTGAACTCTGGTCAACCTGTCTCTTCCTTTTCTGTACGCAGTGTTGTGAAAACTTTTAAACATTGTAAAGCCAGAACAAGCCCTGGGCCTGATAACATCGGTGGTCGTGTACTGTCCCACTGTATTTTTACTTATATTTTTAATAGGGCTGGCAATCGATTAAAAAATTTAATGAAATTAATTACAGACTCTGTGATTAATTAATCTAAATTAATTGCATACCTAATTTTTGCTGTGAAAGTATTTTAAATATTTCAATTCAAATGAATCAATGAATAATCAACATTAGTGACATTAAACTCTTTTTATTATTATTTTCTCTTTTCAAATAATGACACATATACATATATATATATATATATATATATATATATATATATATATATATATATATATATACATGTGGTGATATCGCTTATAGATGGATGACAATTCTTGATGCAGTGCCGCCTGAGGGATCGGAGATCATGGTTGTTCAGCTTAGGCTTGCGCCCTTGTCCTTTACGCACTGAAATTCCTGCAAACGTGAAATAAGCAAATGTCTTCCTATCTTTCTTTGAGGAACATTGTTTTTAAACATTTAAATAATTTTCTCACGTATTTGTTGGCAAACTGGCGATCCTCGGCCCATCTTTGCTCCTAAAGGACTAGACCTTTCTTGGATGCTGCTTTTGTACCAAATCATAATTACAATCACCTGTTGACATCACCTGTTTCAAATCACATCATTATTTAACCAATTTACCTGATTACTAGCCCTAAATTGCTCCTGTCCCAACTTTTTTTAAAATGTGTTGCAGGTCTGAATGACAGGAAAGGATGTATATTTACAAATGAAATTAAGTTGACCAGACAAAACATGAAATATTTTGTGTTCACATTGTCTGCAATGAAATACAAGTCAAAGTACATTTAGAAATCACTACTTTCTTTTTTTATTTGTGTTTTCCATACTGTCCCAACTTTTTCTAATTTGGGGTTGTAGTTGGTGTCAAGAAGCCTTTTTGGAACTAAATGTGACAAAGACCAAGAATATTTGTATAGATTTTAGACGTCCCAATACCAACCCTGTCAACACCACAGTTAATGGTCAGGATGTAGAAAACAAGTACTTGAAACAAGTATTTGGGCACTATAATTGATAATAAGCTTACCTTTGAATGTAATACCAATATGCTGTGTAAGAAAAGCCAGCAGCACATTTCCTCTCTGAGGAAGCTGGCTAAGTTTGAGGTTGATAGGTCTCTGATGACTTTGTTACATAGATCTTTTATCGAGTCGTTTTTTTTAACCTTTTCTTTTATCTGCTGGTATGCATCTCTCAATTTAAAACAGAAGAATTCACTGACAAAGGTAATCAAGGTCTGTAGCAGCATCACAGGTTCCATACAGAAAAGTCTGTCTGATTTGTATAACAAACAGTTGTTAAAGAAAGCCGAATCCATTCTGTCTGAAAGCGCCCACCCCCTGCACCTAGAGTATCAGACCCTGCCTTCTGGTTCGTGCTTCAAATACCCGCTAGTCATTCATACCCTCAGCCATCTCACTGCTCAAGTTAAATAGGATAAGGTCATATCAGCTTGGCCACAACCACGCATGATAAACATGGCCTTTTTAAAATTGTTAATTGGAATTAAGTTTGCATTTGTTTAAATTATTTTTTTTGTTCTTACATGTTTGCTATTTATTGTTGTATATGTGTTGATCTAGTGTGGTCACTGCTGTGAAACCAATTGCCCCTTTGGGGACAAATAAAGTTCTACTTGACTTGACCTCAGTTGGCAGCAAGCCTTTGTCTGTCTTTGACACTTGCACAACTGTCTGTTCAAAATCAATGAAATGACTTTTTACATTTAGGGTTTTCTCGCTGTACCAAACTCGCACCGAACTGTGACTCCTGAACCGATGTATGAACCGAACCGTGACTTCTGTTTATCGTTACACCACAGCACCCAGTAACATTAACTCTAACTCTGCCTGACATGACATAAAGGTGAGACGCAAGGGTACCAGACAAGGGTAAGACACAGAGACTACAGGCCCTGGCCGAACCAGAGACTGTCATAAAGACACATTTCCTTCCTGTCTGTGTCAATGTTTTCCCTCCTTGCTCAACCCTGCAGTAAATGATTTCATTGGAAAAGTACAATGAGACTGCCATCCAGAAATGGAAATGTAATACAGTATGGAACATAGAGAAATAAACACATCCCAGGTTCTCCAAAAACATATCTATCAAGATTTTATACTGTATGTCCAATATAATCCATATATACATCGATTAAGTCCCTTGTGTCATCTTATTTTAAATATATTTGAAATCTTGTTTATATTGCAAGTGGGACATTTTTATCAAGTGGATGAATTACAATAGTGTACCAACCACTTAACAACTGCATGGAGAGCAAGGAGATAACTTTCTATTACCTGGAATGAGGTCAGCTCATTTTTATTGAAATAGTAAACCTTGCTCCAGTTTAAGCATTCCCTGTGGCTCTCGTCTCAGTGTAACACTACACTAGAAAGCATTAACAATCTGCACAAGTGACTGATCATTATGGGTTAAGGTTAGCATTAATGTACCCGACATCAGTGGGAAAAAAACAATTTAATGCAGCATGCTTGCTATGTGACCCAAATCAAACACACCCACGATGTTGTGTAGCCAACAAGTGAAGGCCGGGTCTGGCTAACATGCTAAATGTAGCTCAGCGTAAATTCAGTCAGTGGGTAAATTCAGTAGTCAGTGAGACGTCATTAATGTTACACACTCTTAATCAGCTGGAAAGTCTGATCAGCTGTGTGGTGAGAAGTAACTTACGTCACGTATCCAATCAGAATCGGGTACGTTCGTTCAATCCTATCACAGCACAACAACCATGTTTTTTTAATCTGTTCTCTCTCCCGCTTCTGTCAGTTGTCTTTGCAGACGAGCGTGCATCCCGCCTCCTCCCCTTCCACCTCCAGGCATCTTTTACCACAGGGTTCTCGGTCTTCTTCTGGCTGACGGACCACTTTTGGTTTAATCACCACTGCCAGTGTCTAGACTCCATCGGGGGGATATACTGGCTTTTATAAAACTCTAGAAATTGTATAGCCTATATACCTTTTGTCCGTTGGAGTCTAATCTCCAAAATTTGATGCAAACCTTTGTTACTTTGCATGTGTATTTTCAAATAAATATTTGCATATCTGCAAACAAGTCTCTCCTGATTGAAATGCTAATATGGTCATGGTGAAACAAAATGAACACAAACATGAGAGTGATAACAACTACCTACCTAAATGACCGAAACCATCTTAGGGGAAATTTTGTTTGACGTGTACTTTGACTTTTTAGTTAGGTCCATGTCACATTCAATAACATGGAGGGGGCGGGCTTTATGACCTATACTGCAGCCATAGACAGTAAAAGAAAAATGGACCCAGCGACCCCGCTGTTTTTGACGGAGACAAGTGAAGCCTCTTACCAGCACTTTTCCGGTGATGGTTAAGTGTTACTGAGCGTTACTGCGCAGCTGCAAACTTAGCTTCCCGCCGCCGATGTGACGTGAACAACGTCTCTGAACGTTGTAAGTCTTCTGGTAGCTGTACCAAGAGAAATCTCAATCATTCCCAATCTATCAGAGACGGAGAGCGTAGGTATATGTAAGGAGATAACATAGGCACAGGCTAATTATTGCTAACTTAAATGATAGTTAACATTAGTAATTAAACTAAACAGCTAATGTACGTCGAAACTGCCTGCGAGCTTCTCCTGTACTATACGGTAATTCCTCTACAATGCGACAGTAAGTCGCGTGGTTATGACACAATCGTTAGCCTATTTTTATAAAAACGTCTGCTACGGAGCCATAACGTGAGGTAAAAGGTAATGTAGCCTTGTGTACATTGTCGTGTTTCTTAAGAAATAAACAACGGACAAATCAAGTCTTTAAACGCTTCAGATGTAAAGTTATTGGCTGTCAAAGTAACGCCAAAATGAATTGCAGTCAATGGGATGCTAACGGGGGTGATGGGAAAGGGCTAGCAAAATGGCGCCATCGCGGCTTCGCTCTGAGGAGAGAAGCCTGCCCCCTTGACTGCAGCAAGTCATCACCCCAAAATACAGTCTACTGTATGCATCAACCACTGATTTCCAAGTCTAGGATGATAAACACATACAAAAGTGAGGCATGAATGGCAATGTATTTTGTTTTGTTTAGTTTTTACTTTTGCACATACTGTATGTGTGTTAATATGTATATAAAATACAGAAGTTATTAATAATAATAATTAGGGCTGTCAAAATAACGCGTAAAAATGAGTGCGTTAAAAAAATTCATCGCAATTAATCCATTCCATATTGACCTTTCACCTGGAGGGAGACCATGGATGTAGCCTATTAAGAGAACAGAGTGCGCAGAACAGAAACATTGCTGGCTAGTTAACAGCTTAACAACTCAACAGCAGGTAACGTTAGCCTTCTGCTAGCTAGTAGCTGGATTAAACACTGTTAAAATGCTGACGGCTAACGTTAAAGTTTGACTGTTTCTGCCGTTGTCGGAACACAGACGAGAGACGGTGCGTTCACATATATATATATATATATATTTGAACAGTGAAAATAATAATAAAAATAGTTAATAATAGTAATAGTTTTTTTTAACTTTAATGTCACTAATGCTGATTATTCATTGATTCATTTGAATTGAAATATTTAAAATACTTTCAAAGCAAAAATGATGTATGCGATTAATTTAAATTAATTAATCACAGAGTCTGTAATTAATTTGATTACATTTTTTAATCGATAATAATAATAATACATGTTTTAAGATTGATAATATCCTGAGGGACCTAAGAACAAAATAAGAATAAAATAGAATGTAATAAGGATAGGTGAAATAAGCAAACGCTTCAACTTACACCTTTCCGATCAGTATTGATTGTAAACGAGTTAAAATGACACTGAACTAAGGTGACACTTTGTTTTCTTTTGTTTTTTTACCATTTATGTTATGTATGTGATGTTGTGTAAAATAGAAGCATTTGACTACACTGAGAGCCTTGCTGAGTGTTCTTTCAAAACTGTATTTATGAGAGGGCATCATTAATCATCAGAGACCATTCACCTGGCTCATGTGGGTGTTCTCAGCAGCACTGTGATTCACTTTGTGTTATGCAACAGGAACTCAACAGTGATGGCAAGGGTATCATCCTGTGTCTCTTGAAGATCTGATGTACAGGAATGTTTGTCTTCACCTTGTGACTCAGACCTCTTAAGTAATCAAGACATGATGGGTTATGTCTCATGTAAGGTTATGTAAAAGCTTTCTTACTCCAATTGTTTTCTTTTGTTTTATTTTCTCTTGTTTCTCTTGTAGTTCTAAGCAACACATTCTAATGAACAGGTTCGGATGATATTGTACAAAAAGTATGCAAACCAATTTGTATGATGTCCAACGAAATTACGCATGGGAATGTGCTGGCCAGGCAGGAGTTTTCAAGAAAAAGAGACCGGGAAAGGAAGACGAGCCTTTCATTGCATTTGCATTTCAATGCTGCAGAAACTCACGTGATTTCAAAGGAATGAATGCTGATGAGGGCTCTCGTCATTATGGACAAGTGAGTAATAACGTTCGCTTCGCTGTTTCACTCTTTCCTGTTTTCAGTAGCTCAGTTTTACCTTGTCCGTTCGCTATCGTTTGTGATGGCTGCTCCCAACTGGTTGGCTTAAAGCAACACTAAAGCACTTTTTCTGCTTCGGTCCCCCTACAGGTTGGAAGCAGAATTGTCCATTACCGCTGTCGCAATGTCTCATTATGTCTAATTTGAACTACAGATCCGCAACCCGATCTGGCAAATTTGCATAATGTAATGTAATGGACAATTCCGCTTCCAACCTGTAGGGGGACCGAAGCAGGAAAAGTGCTTTAGTGTTGCTTTAAAGGTCCAATATGTAATATATGTACTGTAATAAATCCAAAAATGACACCAATGCCTCATCAGATATTAAGGAAACAGGTTAGGCTGAAATATTATCTTTTCTGACAACAATGCTAAAGTCAGTATTTTTTCTTTTTGAAATTTATGATCAGTGACGGAATTTATGTTTATGTTTTGGTCTGTGTGTTGTTATCAACTGCCCAGTTTAACAGCCAGGCCGGGTTGCCAGATATACCTGTAAAAACGTAAACCAGCGCGCTACATCTGTAACGTTAGTACAGCCATGAATGCAGCAAACGAACGAACGGGATCAACGGAGATAGATTCTACTCGACCTAAAAAAACAGCATGTTTCTAACAGTTGCTTGACCAGAGACGTAACAAACCCCAGGTTAATATTGGAGAAGTATTTGAAAGATGGAGACAGCTTAGAGCCCAAAAGGATGCCGAGTTGGCTAATTTCCTCCTGAACGAGTATGCATTAGCTTTTTTTTTATCACAGCATTTACCACAGCTACTAGGGACGAGCATTTCATGTCATTTTAACATTTGTGTAGTCACATTGAATTATATAGCTAGAAACACGAGTTGGTTACTTGCAAAAACAATTGAGACTCAGCGAGTAACTGGTCCTGGCTAACGCCACCATGCTAACCCTGCTATCTAGCTAATGGTACTGGAGGACCATAGCTGGCCACAGCTGTTTACAATGCCGTAGCCCGCCGTAGGTGAGTTATTTTAAGCCAAGAGCGGGGCTGTAAATCCAGAAGAAAAGACCGTGAGTTAGCAGTGTGTTCAGCGATTGTTGCCATACTTCTAAGACAATAAAGTGTATATTTCAGTCAGGTGGAAAAGGACGACAAGGTAGTGTTATTTTTAGCGGTTCCTATCGTAATTCTAAGCCGAGGAAGTGTGTCTGTCTGGCGTGTGGAGAGAAAGGCAAGGTTGTGGGGTTTTTGGCGGTTCCTACTGTAATTCTAAGCCGAAAAAGTGTGCCTGTCAGTTGGGTACAGAGCTCCTCGTGAGCACGGGCTTCTATGACTGTCAATAGAGCGAGTATTTAACGTTAGCTACTCCGCTGTGCTGTGAAGTATGTCTGGCTATGTGAGACAAGCATTATTGTGGATGCTGCGCGGACTCAGCCTGGCAACCTCCGTGAACTTCAAGTCTGGGGAGGAGGGGGTGGGGGAGACGACTCTCTCCAGTTTTTTGAATTTGAACTGCAGTAACTATTTTAAACACTAGCTGTCAGTATTACATATTGGACCTTTAACAGCAGTTTGCTAATCCACAACCTAGCTAACATCGAGTCTGTCATATTTAATTTAGTCACCAGAGATAGCAGAAGTGGTTGCTATGGCAATGCACTTGAGAGGCGGAGGTTCTGAAGAGGGGGGGTTGTGTTCATATATCAAAAATCTTTGCGCAGCTCACTACACCTTTAAGTAGGACTTCCGAGACACAAACATTTTCTTGGGGGAAAGTCTTGTGTTTTCCCCAGGAGCCGAACTCCGCTCCCCTGCTTTAAAAGCGCTGTGTTATGACAAATCTATCCACCCGACCTCCTCGCTACACGGACCTGAGCCCTCTTATACAGCAGCAATCAACGTGGTGCACACAGTAACAAAAATCTGTGGAATCCGCACAAATTACAGTGCATTACTTTTCATAGCTGTAGTTTGCGTATGGACAAGTGGTTCATAAGAACAGCCTGTTCTACCGGTTGTACCTTTTTGTCAAGTGAGAGTTGATCTGACCCTGTGGATGCTCTGCCTGAGCACCACTTCCTGGCCCCTTGCAGATTTAGATCTGGTCCGTATATATAAATTTGGGTTCACAATACATTTTGGCCCGCCTAGTTGTGCGCCAAACCAAAAACACAGGAACGTGATTTTTAAACTGCAATTACCTGACATTCAAAGCAGAATATGGCAGATTTTCTGACTCCAAAATTCCCCCAGAAGCAGAGTTTTCATATTAAACTATGAAATGAAACTATGAAACAGGTTGTTGTTAAAAAAATGTTTTGTTTTGCTTCATTTGCTGAATTCTATGATGGCTACTCTTTTGATGACTTTTGTAGGGCTTCATGTCAACAGAAATGTGACAAAAAGCGTACAAAAATGTCGGAAAAAGCAACAAATTTACAAAAAGGTGAAAAATGTCTGAGAAAGCCACAAAAAATTCGGATCAAAAATGAGGAAAAAAGCTACCAAAATGTTAAAGAAAAATGACATGCAGTAACAAAAGCACATCAGTAACCTCTACATGTCTGGCCCTTGGTGTGATTCTCTTTTTCCAGTGTGGCCCTTAGTGAAAATGAGTTTGACACCCCTGGTATAGACGGATACCTTTCTGAAACTGTGCATTTAGGAGATGTTGAACACAGTTAAATCTGATTAAAACAAATCACTTTCTTTCTTTTCTATAATGACAGCTGCTCTATTCACATGGAACTTCTATTACCTTGAGTCAGTTTGTGCTAATGGCAATTTACCCCACAGCATCTGTTTTTCATTCAGGTTTGGCCAAGGATAAGCAAAGTCTGTTTAACTCAAATCTGCTGACTACATCCCAAAGGTTATCTCTGAATATGACACAACGTAGTAGTAGCCCCAAGAAGTCTAGACTGAGCTTGCACAAAATGTTCCTTACTAATGCTGCCACATGTCGCTCATTATCCTTTGAGACTTTGACCTTTTGATGGATTTCAGCGTATTCCTTTTTGCCCCTTTTTTTCTTTGCTGAGAAGCCGAGTCAACCTTCTGAATTTGAATCCAAATTGTTCCAAAGGCTCCCACATGTTTCCTCAGTAACCAATGTCATTGTCCACCCACAAAGGTTTATAAAGTATATCAGGGTGCAATTTTCCTAGGCCTCTATGTTCCCACATTTCCTTTTTCATAAATTTGTATCAGATTTTATCCCACTAACCCTAACCATAAAAAATCGTGTGGGAGGATAGGTCTTAAATTGAAGAGAAATGTAGGAACACAAGACCTAATTTTGAAAATGTCCTAGAAATGTGGGAATACTTTCACCCAGGAAACGTGGGTTAGGGTTAGTAGAGTGTTTAAACCCAAACAACAATCTTTTTTCTAATATTAACTAGTCGTTTTGGTGCCTAAACTTAACTGTTGTCGCCGCATGATGCTTACTTTTTGTCGGCTAAACTCAACTGTAACGGCCTCTGAAACAACCAGCATCTCCCAGTGCTCTGAACCTGGCTTCCAGTGACCTTTTGTCGGCTAAATTTGACTTTAAACCCCGCTAAACTCAACATGTCATGTGCCTGGTCGTCACGTCAATCCAGCAGTGTTTGGTAATGCTTGTGTACAGTAACATGTGTGTTGCTCTACCTTATTGTGATACCTTATGTATGTGGCTCTCATGATAAGTCCCACGCTATGCAAGAGCACAATTGTGGCTCTGTACAGCTCCTTTTCCCTGCAGTCAACAGGGACGTCTGCCACTTCTTTGCCAAGCACACAACACACATATTCACTAAACCACTACTGACGTAGGTATATGTAGCATACGTTTTGCTTTGAGCAGTCATATGTTTCCAACCTGGTTTGACAAGGAGGAGCAAACGGTTTGCGTAATGTCTTTGCATAATCGGAACAAAGTGTTTGTATGTGGATGTCACAGGTTGCCTTGCCTAGAAAGATTTACTGCCTTCAATCTCCCGGTGAGCTGTTCAAAATCTGCACGGCTTTTTACGTAGCTAGCCGAAACGATGGGCTAGCCACAACCGTTAGCATGCTAGCGCTAGCTTTAGCATGCTAGCTCGTTCTCAATGGCAAAGCATTGCTACAACACACAAGTTCACCATAATCTACAAAAGAACTACTTACATGTGCGCCCTCCTTTAGAAGAAGTCTCCCGGCTGGTTTGTAACTGACCAAAGTTGGAGAAACAACCTTTCTTTTACTGTCTATGGAGCTAACTGACATGATCTACGATCTGAGCTACTGCGCATGTGCGTGTGCAGCCAAAGATAGTACAGAAGAAAAGATGATTCACTCTGTCAGCTAAAACACAGATCTGAACACAAGGTGAAAAGAGGAGCTGCAGCAGTGAGAGAGAGCTTTGCTGTACAACAAAAATATGGTGTTTTTTGAAAATTAAACCATGTAAACCTATTCTGGTACAACCTTAAAATATAATTGTGAACCTGAAAATGAGCATAATATGGGATCTTTAATGTGTTTATTTTTGTACATGGTTGTGTATCTAAAGCCCTATTCTCACGGGACTAGTATTACCAGGGGACCTCATGTGATTTTGACAATCCCCCTCCCCCCTCCCAACATCTGTGTTTCATATAGCACATTCACACAGGATAAGCAAAGTCTGTATTTTACTCAAAATTACTGACATTATTCCTCACATATGGTGTCAAGGCTTTCCTTTTATAATTGCCAATGCAGCCAATAAAACCCTGAATAACAGAAATGCAGACACAGGACTAATATAATCACATGACCTCTGTGGACATCTGTGATCCTAGTCCCGTGCAAATCTACCGTGTCAGTAATTTGTCAAATATAAATTCCACTCAAATTACCCACCATGCAGTACTGTATTTCGCCAAACACAGAGGTTGTGTGGTAATAATAGTAGCTACCGTGCGAATTGCCATTTCACTGTGATTCGGGGGGTGTTTTGGCTGCGTTGGAAATTATAAATGAAAGTTTTGGCAGAGCCTTGACATCATTTGAGTGAAATACAGACTTTGCTTATCCCGTGTGAATGCGGCGTATGATACAAATGGAGTTAGGGTTAGAGTAGTCTATATCCTTGACGTTCCACTTCCAGGATTGCTCCGGTGCCGCAGGAAATTCTGCCGGGTATTTTCCGTTTCCTTTCCACTTTCTTTGTGTTGGAATTTTAAACTCCGGTGGATTTATGAGGACTATTGTTAACTGGTCCTCAGATCTCTGCATGAAAAATTGAGCTAGCTAGCTAGACTATCTGTCCAAGCTGAGTTTTGTCTTGCACGACTATTTTACAGTGGCTCAGTGCGGAGCTTAGCGTCGGCCATGACGATTGTGATTGGTTTAAAGAAATGGCAATAAATCAGAGCAGGTTTTTCTCCCATTCCCCCAAATGCTGTGTGGACTAGGAAGATCCTCCTCCACTCCGCAGCATGTGGATGGTCTGGCAAAGTGAGACCTGGCAATACTAGTCCCGTGCAAATAGGGCTAAAGATGGTTCTAACTCCACCAAAGACCGACCAGCCAACTGATGGAACATTCTCTCTCTGCATTCTCTCTGTGACTCATTCTCTTTCTCAGATTGGCAGCCAAAATGAAAGGCCTCTTTGCGACCGCTACAGAGGCCTCGCGTTGACAGACTCATAAAATGACTATGATCAAATTAGAAAACCATGTTAATCTCCTTTCCTGGGCAGACTGAAGAGAGCCTAACACAGAGAGGTGACGCACGTCTCCTGGAAGTTGAAGCCTTTTTCTTCTCTCACATTCATTCTTAAAGGGAGAAACTGTAAGGTTCAATGAACAAGTGTCTATGTTAAATGTCCAGGCTTTTTTTAACAAGGACTGCACTCCAAAATCTAGCTGAATCATGCTTTGTTAAATATGTAGAAGAGCGCTTAGAGCGATATGAAGACCATCAAATCTCACGATATTTTTGACCAAATATCTCGATATCGTTATTGTGATGATATTGTAGAGCTGACAATTGGTGCTTTTACAAAATATTTAAACAATGAGATTTTTGATAATAATTAACAATAAAGTGGATATAATGACTAAGTTGGTAAAGGCAAATTATAGAACAGAACAGTCTGATAAGTTCATAAAATGACTGGAGTGAAGCCTGTAAAAACAGAAAAAGACAACACTTGTGTCATATAATATTACGATATCCAAAATGTAAGACGATATCTAGTCTCATGTATCACTATCGATATAATATTGATATATTGCTCAGGCCTAAGACTGCTACATTGACTATCTGTTCAGTTTGATGGAAAGGGGTATTTCAGCTTTGGCCTATGACTGACGCATGCAGGCCTTTATTTTTTTCCTTCATGTTAATGATCTCACATGAGCCGGGATGTGTGCAGAAGTCCTGTCTTTGTCATTTCCCATCAGTCTGCTGCAGCAATCACGCGACAGTCATCAGCTGTATCGATCAACAGTGGCGGGGAAACTCTTTGTTTACATGCAGAGCTCAATCGCAGCTTGCCTCATTAACACTGTAATGGCGGGGGAGGGAGGGGGTGAAGATGGAGGAGAGAGTTTATGGAGGGAAAGATGGAAAGAGGTTTGGGGGGTGGGAGCAGAAATGGAGAGAAGTGAAATTGTGTGATAAATTAGTCCAGGGTTTTTGGAAAGAGGGGCAAGGTGTCACGTGGTTGAAGTGTGACTTTTAACAAGAGTTCAATGTATTTCTCTACTGGGGAGTTTTGCCGACCCAAAACAACAGGCATACAGAGATTGGCTTTTTAAAACAAACTTCATTTATTGTAACTTTTACAAAAAAAAACAGGTCGGCTGTATGCTGCACAGGTCTCCTCCCTTCGTTGCCTTGAGTCTCCAACTAGTGGCATAAAAGGTAGTCTTGCATTGCCAGACCTTCCTCCGCAGCGCTGCCGAGGAGGGTCTGGCTAGTCTACACAGCATTCCCGGATGGTAGAAAAACGTGCTCTGGTTTATTTTAAGTTTTAGTTTTTAGTTTTTAAACCAATCCCAATAGTCTTGGGCGCTGCTAAGCACCGCACGGAGCCCCAGTGCTTCTGCAAAATAGCCTCGGGAAGGAACTTGTTTTGGTGGAACGTGTACGTTCAAAAGTTGTTTTAGTTGTAAAAACAGAAAACTCAGATGGGACAGATAGTCTAGCTAGCTGTCTGGATTTACCCTGCAGAGATCTGAGGAGCAGTTAACCACAGTCCTCAGAAATTGACCGTAGTTTTAGTGCAAACACAAAGAAAGCGGAAGGTGACGGACATCCGTTAGTGTGTAAGTTATTGCAAACATGACCCTGATGAAAACATATGTAAGTCAAAATGCCTTTGTTATTTTATTTTTTATTTTTTTACTTAGAAAAAAATCCTACAGAGTGCCTTGGATTGTTGTTGAAGGAGATATGCATTTTTACATTTTTTGAAGGAGACCAGTTTCCACCAATGCAACGAGCCCTTCACAAAATGGACTAAATAAAAATGAATACAGGAATAAATTAAGCCGTACCACCATCACTGCAGCAGCAGGTAGCAACTTAATAAAGCTTTCTCTGTTTTTGTTTACTTGCCAACAGGAAAGAGGAGTGTTCAGCACATGCATCCACCATGCATTTTTATTTAACCTTTATTTATCCAGGTTAAGTCGATCGAGAACAAATTCTCATTTGCAATGACGACCTGTCACATTCACACAGTTCCACATTCATACCTGGAAGCTGCCCAGCACAACCACAGTCTGATCTTCTGGCCACTGAGCAGCTCCACTGGAATAGTTGGGGCCTTGCTCAAGAGCACCTCAGTGGTGGTAATGAGGGAGTTACTACATATATAAATTTGATTTACATAACCCAATGACGCTCTTCTGCCTGGATTACAAGAAACCCCCGAATACATTTACACTATCAGTACATCTTGTTGGCAAATATTACGTTGGCAAATATTACTGTAAGTTACAGTCACTGGTATGTAGGGATCAGTGTGTTCTCTGCGTGAGTTAATTGGCGTAAATTACAGCGGGGGTGACAACACAATCATTGGACGAGTTGTACAGTACCAAATAGTTATGAGTTTTAGGATTACACATCATCATCCATGCTAATTCAGTTGAGCTGACGACAGTAGTAGCGGGGCTGTCCGATACATAAACAAGAGGATGATCTTTATTGTTTTGTTTGATAGATTTGCTATGCTTATCAATTTCCTGCCCTGCGTGATTTGATTCCATATTGAGATGTATTGCAGTGCTCTGACGCTGTTCAATGAACTGCCCAACAGAGAGAAGCTCAACAAGCCAAAGCTCATTATGGCACTGGGAAAAGAGAACAGAAATAAGATGTAGCTCAGCTCCGATCAGTTTTCATAACTGATTGCAGATGGTGGGAGAGATGGATGATTGAATGGGTTGATGAATGGATGCATGGATGGATCATTGGTAGCAGGGTAAATTGAGGGATGGATGATTTGGTATCTAATGATGCTAAATATGGCTCAAATGACTGACTTCCTTTTTACTACATAGTTGCTTCTGTGCAGAAACCTAGATATATCATTTTGGAGGCAAAACTGCTCTGGGGGCGGAAATAATCTCAATGTCCAACCTAGGGCAACAATTTAACTCACAATTTAATTTTGTATATGAGACTGAAGCCTATATATTACACCTATTATGACTTTCGAACAGATGAGTTTATTTCAATCCACTGATGCTGTATAATGATGAGAGTCATCTTATTCTGGCATTGATTTGGTTGTTTTTTAAAGCATTGAAAAATTTATTTTTGGCTGCTTGAAGGAAGTGGAACAAGCTGTAAACACAACATTGACATATTATCACATATTATTACAGTAACATGTTCATTCAGCAGATATGGTCTTTTTGTTTACCTGAGGAATGTAAGTCCAATAGTTACTCTCCTTTTAGCTCTGTTTTGGTCTCCACCAACTCCCAAGTGAAACATCTGGCTCTTCAGCTGCTAAACGATCCACTGTTGCTGTATACCAGCTAATCGCTAACTTTGTCTGTTTGGTGCAGCAGATAGCATAAACCTGTATTTTTTAAGAGTTGTTTCGCAGCTGCTTGCAAGTTTAATGAGAGTTGTGAGAGCATAACAAAACAGTAAAGTTTTAGGCCATAAAAACACCACCCATTTCCTGTGACCCCTTTCACATTAGAAATTGTTATTTAATCCATTGTTGAAATAAAAATATTGATTAGTGCAGCTTCAAATTACATTCCTGATTTGAATTCCTAATTTGGGAAATAGCTGCTCTGTGACCAAAAAAAGAAGAACTGCTCTCTAACACCACCAATGTGTAGCACCCACGTGGGTGATAGACGGCTGCCATACAATGCCTTACGACGCCAGATGCTCACCACACATTAGCTAGTTAGGGAGGGAGAGGGGAACATATTTTTAGTGGTGGGGGAACCCCCACCACTAAAAATATGTTCCCCAGAGCAAACCCACACAGACACAGGGAGAACATGCAAATGCCTGGATTCAAACCCAGAATCTTCTTGCTGTGAGACCACAGCGCTAACCACTGGGCCACCACACTGCCTAATGAAACCCTCTGTCTTGGGTGAAAGGCCTGTGTTGTTTGACACATCCACCACCACCCCAACCAACCTCCTTTCGCGGATTTTCGGTCTTTCATACTATTCGCTACTGTTGTCTCTTTATATTACATCATCTTACAGTGCCGCCGCGGTACAATAAAGGGTGATTTTTGCGTTGGTATCTGACTCTGCGAGCCACTAACCACGCGTCAGAATTTTACGAGTTGGGAGTGAGAACGGGTTGCTACACTACCTGCTTGGCACCAAAATGGCAGATGGACACAGTTAGTAACTAGCAAGTGAACATCGTGAAGCATGTAGCAGCTAAAGAGCCACATATTTCCCTCAGGAGTTGGTAGAGACCAAAAACTGAGCTAAAAGAGAGAGAATACTAGACTTACATTCATCAGGGGGCCAGAGACACGGCACCAAATCAGTGTTGCTTCATGTCTGCTGAATGTGTAAATAAGTGTTTGCCATATCAACTTTGTGATCATCAGTGTATCAATGTTGTGTTCTCAACATCTCCTGCCCACAAGTGCCCAAAAAAGCATTTCAATATAAAAAAGTCTGTTTCTGTAGCCAGCTTTTTTCTTCAACTTACGGTAGGGTTCCACACAGCGAAATTTCGCTTCGCTCTCATTGGGGTTGAATGGAGACGAAATTCGCCCTGACTGGGCGAGATGAGAGCGAATCGCCGAGGGCAGCGAAACAAAGTTGACGAAAGTTTAACTTTATTCAACTCGAATACCACTCGAGAACCAATCAGGTCCGCGTGTTTGTGTTTGGAGTCGGGAGTTACAAAAAACGTATGACCAAGATGGGGGAGGTTATCAGCGCTGTATCATGAACATTTTGATAAAATGTTTCTACACGAACACTGGTACTTGTATCAACACGAATTGTGATTTATATGACACACAAACTTAGTCAGGGCACATACACCAATAAATAGACCACTGTATATGTTAGTTTAAACACTCAAACTTTTCAGCTAGCCGACTAATCGCTAGCATGTTCGGACACTGGATTTCATTGTAGCCTATCCAGGCAGCTAGCTAGGCTACTTGTGCATTTGTTTGATTACATGTTTTGTTGGTGAACAGCTAGCCGGTGTTCTGTTGCAAACAGTCTTGCATGTTGTTTTCACGACCACACCCCCCGAGGCAAAATATCGCTGGCCGAAAATCGCGAGGTGTTTCGCTGTGTGGAACCCTACCGTTATGTTCAGGCCAAAGATGTCTAGTGGAAGATTACATTGATACCCTCTGAACATTCTCCTGTCTGCTCATTGTACTGGCAGAACGGCAGCTTTGTTCTTTGTGGGTCTCTTGAATTTCATGAACCTGCTGACCGTCTGCAGTATGCAGGACAGACCGACTAAGGCAGGCAAGCAGGTAAACACAGAGTACAGGTGAGGACAATGCATGTGCTTAAAGTCCTCCCACACACACACACACACACACACACACACACACACACACACACACACACACACACACGGTATGAGCACAGTTTCATTTTAATATCAGTTAGGGGGGCATATGTGTTGATCAATAATGACACTATTCTACTTTATTTTAGAGAATCCAAGTCCAATATTTGGTAAAGGCTAGTTATGGCATTTTTTGCAAGTGCCAGGTGGTCTATAATCAATAAACTACCCCCCCCCCCCCCCCCCAGTGTTGTGATTGATATTCCAATTCTCTGTCTGTTTCTCTCATGTGCGTTCATGAGAGCCGGTGTGGTTTGGAATAACGTCAGGCTTGTTTTTCATCTGTCTGATGATTCATAGCTTTCACTAGATTGGGAGATGGGAGAGATTGTGCGAAAGCAAACCCTGCTCTGCCTGGGTCTGACTGTAAACAGGAGAGAAAGCTGGAGGAAATGATGTCTCCGAGCTGCTGTTTTGATAGACAGTGTTTACCCGTGAGGAACACCATGTGTGTGTGTGCGCGCGTGTGTGTGTGTGTGTGTGTGTGTGTGTGTGTGTGTGTGTGTGTGCGTGCGTGCGTGCGTGCGTGTGTGTGTGTGTGTGTTGAATGTGTGTACGTGGCTATTTGGCTGTGCGTATAATGTGAGTTTGTGTTTTTAAAATGTTTTTGTACACTATGAGAACCTACTGGCACTAATACTTTATTAAGAATAGAAAGAGTGTGGTCATTGGTGAATCTTTTGCACCAACTCTGAATACAATTTGTGCAATTTTTTATTTTATTTTCATTAATTTGTTGAATTCCCATGGGAAATGAACACTACCAATAAACACGTCTACATGAACAGAGATAATCACTAGTGATGTGCGGATCGATACTAAAGTATCGATATTTACAATCCCAACGTCTCCTCCTCTAGTATCGATTCTCATATAAAAAGATCGATATTTAAACTCAGTAATTAGGAGTGAGTGTTTATGTTATCATAAGTAACTTGTTGTCACCAGAAAAGTCTAATTATATCCAGTTAGGGGACGGAACTACTTCTCCTTCCGCCAGGTCAGTTGTGTGTGCACAGAGCCGGCCACTGTAGCAGCGCTTCTTTAATTTCCCGCTACGAAGACTGCAGACTGCAGAGTGACTATGGCTGACCGCAAAAGGAGTCAAGTCTGGCTGTATTTTAGCTGTAAAGACAGCAGTGACGCTGAGTGTGATGTGTGTGGAAAGACAGTGAAATACAGTGGTAACACTACAAACCTCGCTAAACATCTGAGGTTAAGTCATAAGAGTGAATATGATGATATAATGAAGGAGGATTTATTTGTGTGTAATTTTCAACCTGTTTTACTGTACAAGTCTCTGAGATTTTCTTTATAATTAAATAATATGAGAGTAGTTTATTGTCTTGTCATTATGCAGATATAATTTGGAATTGGTAAACCTACAGCCTACTTTTTTACTTTACTTTAAACTAGTTGTCACATCACACTACAAATAAAATACGTAAAAAGTATTGATATTGGTATCGGTATTGGCAATACCAGCCTGGGTATTACTTATCGGACCGAATAGGAATTAAGTGGTATTTCACATCACTAATAATCACTGAGTGTAAAAAAATGCAGACCATGAATTGCATCAAAAACAGTGTTTGATTTCATGATGAAAAAGCATCTTGATAATAAACCTGCTGATTTGTGTACAGCTCAACTGTGTTTACTGCAGAGAAAGGTGTACTTGAGAGACCAATAGTCTTTCATTTGCCTCCGCTTATTTAGTTCTCCTTATTTCTATTTAATAAAAAATGTTGCAATCACATTTTAGGATGGTCATTTGTGTTTGTGTCTGTGCGCGTGTGTGAGTGTGTGTCTGCCTGTGTGAATGAAAACATAACACACATGGTCTTCCTGACTAATCCACGGAAAAGTAAACACAGTCAGCTGTGTGAATGTTTAACTGTATGTGGAAATGGGAGCGTTTATGTATCCTGCAAACTGAACAGACATTGTGTAACTGACAAGTATTGTGAAACATTTAAGTGTGTGCGTGTGTGTGTGTGTGTGTGTGTGTGTGTGTGTGTGTGTGTGTGTGTGTGTGTGTGTGTGTGTGTGTATAGTAAAGTGTATAGTGTGGTAAATACAATGCAATTTAGAATGACCCAGCCTCTCTACAAATCATTGTCTTTCTCTAAGAAGGAATGGAAGGCTGTTGAGGATACAACAATGACTTTCATTTGTCAACTGTCATATAACATACATGCCATCCTTATGCCGGTTTTCCTTTTATGTGTCCTTTTTTAAAATCTCTGCTCGTCCTATATTCTATTCATGACATCTGAATGTAACACATTTGTTATTTTGTCAAAAGGGATGAAGAGACTGACGGAAGAAATGACAATACTGACACCAAACAGATACTTCAATGAAGTAGACCCATGCCAGTGTCATTGTTACGCTAAGGTGTTTGAACGGATTAAACAAACAAGATACACCGCGTTAATCATTGAGCTTTAGAGGATTTTGCTCGGACAGAGCCAGGCTAGCTGTTTCCTCGTTTCCATTCTTCATGCTAAACTAAGTAAAGAAGCAGCTGGCTGTATAGCTACATATTTACCGTACAGACATGAAAGCAGTATTAATCTTTTCATCTACCTCCTGGAAAGAAAGTGATTAAGTGTGTTTTCCAAAATGTTGAACTGTTTCCATAATTATATGAAAAAAAGAGCCTAGATTTGAATTGTTGAGCTTAAGCCGCAGGATAAAGAGAGGAAGAAGAACAAATGAAGGAGCAATAATGAAAGGGAAGATGGAGGAAAGAGTCTTAATTACAGCCATAATCTTCACTTGCTGGCTGGATGTCATGCTCCTCGGACTTGACATGATAAGAGTTCTCGCCTCCGACAGCCAGCGGGCTGATGAACGGACAGCGCGTTCGGTCAGGAGATGCAAAGCCTTAAGTCTCCCACCGCATGGGGCATCTGCTGCTTTACCGATCCACTCAAAACAAACAGCGGGGGGGTGTATAGGAAAGGAGTGGAAATAAGGAGTGAAAGGAAAGACAAATGGAAGGAAAGTAGGAATCAGCAGACTGTCAAACTAGCTCGCAGGATTTTACAGGACCCTGCCCATATTCTTTCCTGTGTTTGAGTGGCTCCGTTCAGGAAGCAGAGGAGAAGGGCAACCTTTGTCCCCATGCTGTCCAGCTTCTTAACTCTCAACCTCCATGATCCATCA
Organism: Gymnocephalus cernua; assembly: GCA_023631565.1. NCBI lineage: Eukaryota > Metazoa > Chordata > Actinopteri > Perciformes > Percidae > Gymnocephalus > Gymnocephalus cernua. The sequence goes on from CM042443.1 coordinate 20,382,400, forward strand.
TCCATTACCACACCCGCCCACCCCAGACTCAAAATTAAGAACTACAGCACTTTTTTGTGGTTTTAATTACTTTTATTACATTATTTAGCACTATAGAACATACAGAATTATGCAATGCATTACCGTGTATTTATTTATATATGTAATCGTATTTGTAGAATGTCTGTGAATAGTCCTTTCATGAGCTACTCTTCGTGCCTCTTAATTGCCCCTCGGGGACAAATTTATTTGAATTGGAAAACAAGATGCATACACTATAGCGAATAATAATAAGGCGGAGGAAGGAAAAAATGCCATATGAGAAGAGAAGAAAAAAGGAGGAAAAATAAGAAGAGAGAAGAGATGAGAAAACAAGGAAGATGGCTATAACGGATGAGAGGAAAAGAGAAAAGGGATAAGGGATAAGAGAAGAAAAAGGGAAAAGAAGAGAGGAAAGAAGAAAAGAGAAGGAAAAAGGAGAGAAAAGGGAAGTAGGGAGAAGAGAAAATGATGGAGAAGAGGAGAAAAAAGAAATAAGGGAGAAAAGAGAAACAATGAGAGTAGATGTAGAGGAGGCAGAGGGATGAGATATTTTTATTAGGGCTGTCGAAATAACGCGTTCATTTCGATTAATTAATCTGAGAAAAATTAGTGTGTTAAAAAAATTCATCGCAATTAATCCATTCCATATTGACCTTTCACCCGGAGCCGTTCTAAACACTATACAACTGTTATATGAAGGAGGGAGACCATGGATGTAGCCTGTTAAGAGAACAGAGTGCGCAGAACAGAAACATTGCTGGCTAGTTAACAGCTTAACAACTCAACAGCAGGTAAAGTTAGCCTTCTGCTAGCTAGAAACTGGATTAAACACGGCACTGACACTAAACACTGACAGCTAACGCTAAAGTTGTTTCTGCTGTTGTTGGAACACAGACGAGAGACGGTGCGTTCAATGAAGCTGGTAATCTACAGCCTCGCGGTGCATTTGTAGTTGTAAAAAACCCTTTTGAATTTATTTCCTCAGCATATTAGATCATATTGTTGATTGTTTTATATATATATTAGGGTTGTCGAAATAACGTGTTCATTTCGATTAATTAATCTGAGAAAAATTAGTGCCTTCAAGAAATTAATCGCAATTAATCCATTCCATATATATATATATATATATATATATATATATATATATATATATATATATATATATATATTTGAACAATGAAAATAATAAAAATAGTTTTCTTTAACTTTAATGTCACTAATGATGATTATTCATTTGAATTGAAATATTTAAAATACTTTCACAGCAAAAATGATGTATGCGAGTAATTTAGATTAATTAATCAGAGTCTGTAATTAATTACATTTTTTAATCGATTGACAGGCCTCGGGGAAGACCCAGGACTAGGTGGAGGGATTACATCTCCAACCTGGCATGGGAACGCCTCGGGATCCCCCAGTCAGAGCTGGTTAATGTGGCTCGGGAAAGGGAGGTTTGGGGTTCCCTGCTGGAGCTGCTCCCCCCGCGACCCGACCACGGATAAGCGGACGACGATGGATGGATGGATGAATCGATTGACAGCCCTAATTTTTATATGATTTTTTATATGTTCAATTAAAATGAATCTGTTTAATAGCTGATGACAGATGAAAATTCATGCTTGCTGGCGTGATGACAAAAAATACAGATGTAAAAAAAGTAGACCTTTTAAAGCGTTTGAAAGCACCAACTCCCAGTTCAGTTTTATTTATACTACATAACAGATTAAGTCTTTAGTGATGCCAATACATTTGATGATTGAAAAGATGTCTAAGAAATATACTGCTGGGAGTTTTCTTCTCCACACACCAAAGCTCTAATACGCCTTAGGCCTATAATACTGTCAGCCAGCAGATGTCACTGTACAGAAACATTTACTACAAAGGAGAAAACTAATGCAGGAAGAAACTAATCCTACAGGTTATCATGTGTTCCAGAAGGTCCAAAAGTTTCGGATTTAAGTTCATTTCTGGGCGAGAAAATGAATATCGGCTGCCTGTGTAAGATACAAATCCATATAGCCTACGAGTGGAGTGTGAACTACATTTCCCACGATGCATTGAGCGGGGTTATAGGTTATCAGGACTTGTGTTGTTCTCCACGGCAACTGCACCCTTCTTTCACCGAAAAATAAGAACCTTGCACTTAATATTGTGCAATATTCGTTATCTAACCCGCACATATATCAGGGCTGTTGGTCTGCCAGTGTTCACTCCGTGTGTATGAGCGCTGTTCCAGACAAAAACCCTGCTGGAAATAATCAACGTGTGGTGCTGGACTGCTGCGGAGGACTCAACAACGTCGATTATTCGAAGGTAAAACTAAAACGGTTGAATACGAGGCTGGTCTGCATGTCTAACTTTCACGTGAGTCGGTGTAACGGCTCAGAAAAGCAGCGAAGGTCCCGGTTCAACCGCCTAACAAGTCGGCTTTATTGCTTGCAAAGTGAGCTCGTGACAGCCGGAAAAACAGGCGGTCTATCGCCTTTCTTTCAGAATAAAAGCATGAGCAAAACAGCATTTCTAAACTAAAATAAAAAAATAAAACCATGTGCTACCAATAGAAATAAGTCATATTTCTATGATCCTTCTACAGTGAACAACAGAAGCAACTTGTGATATGCACTATTTCAGGTAATCACTGTTGATTGATTTTAAGCGACATAGCCAACTAATTGTTGCAGAGATCCAGCAGAACTGGATAGTAAAATGTCTACTGTTTATGTAGCTGTTCTAGATGCCATATCTGTCACTTACTTTACTTAGTTCTCTTTTTATTTGTTCACTCTGATGATAACACATGGGCACACATAATTCTGTTTGATTGTATCAGTCTAATGATGTAATGGACTCCGCAAAAAGCTTATTTTGAAAGTGGAGATAGAGCCTGTCAAATATGTAATATTTGTGGCTGTTTTGCCCTTTTGGCCCCAACACTGTGATATAAAACACATCAAACATTCAAAGCAAACTGAGGTCATCGGCCTAAAAGATATATTGGTAAGGTAATTTGAAATTTGAAAGGGTGTGCATAAGACTGTCGTTATTATGACATGACACCTGTCATGAACATGAAGGGGTCACTTTGAGTGTTCATGACTGTTGTCATTAAGTGGCATTCTGTAAATTCTGACACTTTTAATGCAAAGTTATCATTGTCCGAGATGTCTTTGTCATGACAACTAGACATTAACGAAGACAACAATCTCTGTGTCATGACAACTTGACATTAAACAAGACATTACAACCTGTCGATGTCTTTGTCATGACAACTTGACATTAACCTAGATAATGTAACCTGTCATAAATCTGTCATGACAGGCCTTCCTTAATGTCAAGTTGTCATTACACTCAACAAATACAGAGATACACTCAAAATGACCCCTTCATGTTCATGATAGGTGGCTCTATCTCCACTTCCAGTGTCCATTACATCACTAGACTGATGAAATCAAACAGAATTCTTTGTGCCGATGTGTCACCATCAGAATGAACAAATAAAAAGACAACTAAGTAAAGTAAGTGACAGATATGGCATCTACAACAGCTACATAAACAGTAGACATTTTACTGTCCAGTTCTGCTGGATCTCTGCAACAATTAGTTGGCTAAATCGCTTAAATCATAAACAGTGACTACCTGAAATTGTGCATAGGCTATCACAAGTTGCTTCTGTTGTTCACTGTAGAGGGATCATTGGTATTGTTGCTATTGGTAGCACATGGTACTTTGTTTTGTTGTTTTCAACTGTATCAATATGCATGTTAAAAAAACATTAAAGTATGAGTTTAGAAATGCTATTTTGTTGTAAAAAAAAGAAAAACATATTTTATTTGTCTTCATCTCTGGCATCAGCAGACATAAGATGGCAAACCACACACAGCACTCCAGTGTGTGAAGGAGAAGGAATATCAGACTATAAATAAATTGTTATGTCAATGCGCCATGCTTCATTTAAAAAACAAACACATTTTGCCTGTTTTTTCCTATCATCCACAATAAAAAAAACATTGTATAAAGGCCCGCTACTGTGATTTGATACACCAGCACAGCTGTATTATGCAGTTATAATTTGACTTTTATACCGTAACTAATAGCACATGTCTTTTTAATTAACAAATTAGGCTACTTCAAATAATTTAAAAAAGCCTCTTAAAGGGTCAAGAAAATGCTGATGTAAGCCTATCTGCTGAAGCTCTCTGTACTTCAACATTTAACCAAAATGTATCTGCAAGCTAAATGGGAAATAACATGGGAATAAGTAGCCAAAGTGGTTTGAGGTTTAAAGAAGTCCAACATAAAAAAGGAATCTCAAGACCAAGACCAAGTAAGTCTGAGTACATTTACGTTTTAAGTCTTACAGACCCATTTCCATCCACCTGTTTCCATGCGCATTGTCAATTTGCGCACAAAAGAATCTAAACAGTCTAAAAATATTGCAATAACGTCTTTACGCTTGTCTGGGGTTGAAAAGTTGCTGTATTGATAAAAACTAGGGCTGTCAAATGATTAAAATTTTTAATCAAATTAATCAGAATTTTCAGTGGATTAATCATGATTAATCACTATTTGCAATTACACCTGAATCCTAACCATTTTTTTTCTGAAATGCATACCAAAAGATACTAGTGCTGTCAAGCGATTCAAATATTTAATCGCATTAATGTCATAGTTAACTCGCTATTAATCGCAATTAATCGCACATTTTTATCTATTCTAAATGTCCCTTGATTTCTTTTTGTCCCATTATATTTTCTCATTTTAATTCTCTTATCAGCATGGAAAAGTAGATTGGCTTGCTTTGTGACAATGTTTTTTTATTGAAAACAACATTGTCATATACGTTATGTTCAATTTCACACTAACATTCACACTTGGAACTAATAATCTGTCACATAATGTAACGCTGTTACCTCGATGTTCCATTGCAGGTAGTACTGCAGATAGTCCTGCAGATAGTACTACAGGTAGTACTGCCTCATGCCTGAGGCGAGCGTGGCTCGTCCTACTGTCTATGGGCTCATAGCGTCGTCAGCGGCATAGCCGTTGTCATAGCAACTGGTTTCCCGTGACTCATTTCCTGGTTCTCGTTCTCTTTCATAACCAACGTAAAATCAAGGAGAGGGTTTTCCTGCTCCAGGTTTCCCACCGTGGTCAGAAAGAACAGAGGAGACACTTTGTTTCTCTCACTGACTGTAGAGTCACTACTCGCTCGCTCTGAAGATAATCGCCGTCACGAGCCTACAAGCTACGCGGCTAGCAAGCTAAAACCGGCCGAGGCTTGTGTCTGTTTTGTTTGCGGTCTGCGAAATTACAAGACCCGCCCTTCAATCACTACTATTGGCCAGGCGTCGAAGGTAACGTAACTCTATTTGTTCAGTTCCTATCCCCTGACCAATCCACTATCCTCACCACTCACGGTGAAATGCCTAAACCAAACCAATCAGCTGCTTCGTAGGGCGGGACATGGCGTGGCCATAGACAGTTAAAGAAGTGGACTAACAGATCCCGTTGCTCTCTCTATGCGTTACTCGTGCGTTAAAAAAATTATCGGCATTAAAATGGGTTTGCGTTAACGCCGTTAATAACGCGTTAAACTGACAGCCCTAATAAAAACACAATGCAAGTGCAATGGAAACAGACTTGGCCACTGAAATGTTTGTCCACTGAAGAGATTTTAAAAAAAAATGCAGCAGATAAAAACATCTGATCTGTGTGGAGCGATTGAGGAGACTCAAATTCATACATGAAACAAACATAAATGTCATATTTCCATCACAATTTCTACTCTTTGTTTTCCACCGTTTCAGGTTTGACTCGTGCTCTTTAAATTCTGTCATGCTGCGTCATCTTCTTCTGCAATGGTTGAATGCTGCCTGACTGGAGAATTAGCGCCACCAACTGTTTGTCTTGATGCGCTCAACTGCTAATAGTCACATACCAGTAGTTGATGAAAAACGTACATTATCTTGCACCAACCTTTGCAGATTTTCTAAAAATTCTGGTAAAATTTGCTCTAAATTTGGATGGAAATCAGCCAAAAATCTGTGGAGACCTCTGACAATATTTAACACCTTTTTATAACTAGCTATAGAAGATGGTATTTTAGGCCACACTTTTATAACCCTAGCCTGGTCTTACCAGACTCTGGTACATTTCATTCGTACAGAGAGTCTGGCCACTCTCCATTGACAAGTGTTAACTTCCTTGAAGGCGGGTACTCTGTTGAAGTTTAAAACTATTGGATCTGCCCAGAGCCACTCTGGATCTGCCATAACCAATCGCTAACGTTTGGTTGTGATGGCAGCTTAGCATCGCTAGCGTTTGCCTTAGCCAACTCCTTCACCACTAACGGAGTGAGCTGGAAAATCAAACTTTTCCCGAACCCCGTGGGGAGGAGGGCCACAACATCATGGCCACCAACAAAACTCAGCAAAGATTGTTCCTGCTCGCATCTTTCTCCGCTGCCATTACAAAACTACAACTCAAACTAGCGCACAACCTCAACGTCATCGTTCTCAGCCACTCCCTCTGTTCGCTGATTGGATAGGTAAAGATTTGACCGGAGAAAACCCGCGAATATACCGCAAACCCAGATGACTTAATGAAGGAAAATGAAAATTGAGCGGAAGTACGTAGGAGGGCGGAGCCAGGCTATTATAACCCTGCCTGCATCTTTCAATGAAATTACGTTTATTTATTTTTTTCACATGGCTGTTTCTTTCAGATGGACTTGACGCCGATTGAAGGACTCCTAAAACACATCAACTTTGGTAACTCCAGCTTTTGTATCGCTGTGATCGCCATCATTTTCAACCCTTTCTTCTGGAATGTGGTAAGAGATACTCCAAGCTACTCTAGCTACTAAATAGTCATGTATAACCTCTTGTATACTTTATCCTATGTATCTAAAGGTTTGTCTGGTTAAGTTCACTGAGGTCTGGAGCAAAAAAGATTGTAAAATCGAGACGTCGAAATCATAACCGTCAGCGTTGATGACGGCTAAAGATTCATATTTTTCAGAAATTATATTCCTAAATTGATTTTCGGTTGGATACCAGCAAATTTCCTATAGCATAACAGGGCTCCAGACTAACTTTTTGCCGTGGTTGCACTGGTGCGCCTAACTTTTTTATTTAGGTGCACCAGCACAAAATGTAGGTGCACCCAAATCTTTCCTTGCGTTGCCGTTAACGCCACAATTTCAAGGTCACCTTTTTATCACGCTCCATATACATTCATATATATCATGTAAATTATTTTAAACAAGACTAAGGTGTAAGTAAATACTTTTTTTATTTGAAGCACTATTATACTGTATATAAAAATATTAAAACAAATAAAGATTTAAGGTGCTTCACTGAGCTGCCAAAGTAAAACATTTGAAGCAAAATAAAACATTTCAAAATAGAAAGTGCTACTGTTGAATGGCGATACACAATATATATCTCTGTATTTTTTTACAAAGTGGGCTAAATGTTCTGTTTTAAGTCAAAGCCACTTTTCACAAGCTCTTTTATTAAAACAGATTGTGATTAAAATAAAATGCAAAGACAGGGTTTACTTCCCAGTTTGAAAATATACAGCTGCAACACATGAAATAAGTAGCCTAGGATATATTTAAAAAAAAAGATATCTCTGAGAAAGCTCCTTCGCTTGTTTTCAACAACAATAACAGACTGTTAACAGCTCAGTTGGTATATAGAGGTTTACTCCTTGACGCAGTGAGCCTGGGTTCGACTCCGACCTGCGGCCCTTTCCTACATGTCATTCCCCCCTCTCTCTCCCCTTTCATGTCTTCAGCTTTCCTATCAAAATAAAGGCTGAAAAGACTGAGGGAGAGAGGGGGAGTGTGATCGACTGAAGCGTATGCTACTCACAGAGTGACGGCTGACTCATTATGAACGGGTCCAGCACGGGTTGAATGCGCTTTGGCGGGTGAGCGGCGTTACACACGTCTTGTATGAAATATCTGTATCGTCAGTGCGCTGCATTTTTATGAACTATGATATTCTGGCAATGGGTCACATCTCTCGCCCAGGTCCAGCAGGCTCCGTCTCACATGCTATTACTCGAACGAACTGAAGTTAGTTGCATTCAATAACTTCGTCTGTTTTTCGCCGTGGCGGCCGCAGTAACAGAGTTACCAGCGGAAACACTGCTACAAATACAGGTTCCCCTCTCATGCTTAACAATATAGAGCTGCGTTAATAACAATTAAAACTGTAGACAAATGTCAGCAGTGTGTACCGGCACTGTGTCTCTCCATGTTGCATGGGAGCCGTGTGTGAGTGAATGGGGGCGGGGCTACGTGGAGGAAAAATCCAAACACAGGCACGGCTTTACAGAAGAAATGGATCATGTAACATTAAACCATATCGATATAAACAACATCGCTTTGCAATCCCCGCTGTCTTCGTCACGTCACTTGTGAGCGCGTTGCGTGACCGTCATAAAGACAATGGGGATGTATATAGAGTTTAATGGGTTGTATGTAGCCTCGATGCAAAGAAATTTGAATCAATGATTTATTATTATTATTATTATTATTATTATTATTATTTTACACTCAAGTTACTCAAGCAATCGTTTACGACCCAGAGCATGTGTAAACAAAAAATGACAATGGATATTTTATACCTCCAGCCAATGCTCCAATACCTCGGTCAACGTGGTGGAAGAAACCAACTGAGAAGTAGAGTATTTAGAAGCTATAGCTTTGAAATTTGCTGTTCACAGATAAGCTGTCATTGACTGTTGATCCGTCTTTGTCAAATCAAAGAAAACTGTTCCCACAGTGTCTGAGCCTGATATAACTGGCCCCTTTGTCTATTACAGAGGATTCACAAATTTATCAGATATCTTATCTTTTAAGGATCACAATCAGGCAATCAAGATTGATTACAGCTAATCTCTAAAAGACTAAACCTCGCAAAAAAAATTGAATTTTAATATGAGGCGATAAAAAATGTGAGTGTTTGGGGTGTGTTGATTGCAATGCAATGTAAAAGAGTCAATCCTAAAGCATGGACTAGTGCTATGCAGCCTTGAGTCAAACAGTACATTTCAAGTCGCATCTTGCGCAGTGATGGGGTTTACTGTGTGAATCATGCCAACACTCTAGTCTAGTTATGCGTGGAGCTTTAGATAACGCTGCAATTAATTTAGTACTCATGTTAGAAAAAATCTCTAACTGTATTTCTCCCCCACACTCTTGATTTGGCACTTTGCTGTCAAACATGGTCAAAGTGCACCATTATAATTATAATGTACTTGCTCATAACTAAAAAGCTATGAATTGAAAAGGTTTTTAAAGCACTAATGCAACAAAGAAAATCTGTGAATAAAGACATTCAAATTCGCAAGATGTTCATTGTTTCTTTTTGAAATGATGTGTTACTTCCATCCGACATATTTTACTTAGTTATGTTTACTACTACATGTACATAATAATAATAGTAATATAAGATTTTTTATTTACATTTTAAGTTCATTTACTATAGCACCTTTTACAGAACAAAGTCACAAGGTGCTTCGAGAGAGAAATTTTTGAAAATAAGACCAAAAACCAGTACAGAAGAAAAAGAGAACACACAATAAAAAATAATGACATTACAATAGAAATGCAAATAAAAACAGTAAAATAAAACTTGAAAACAAACTATTCCGACCATGTTGAAATCATTTTAAATACGCGAGTCTTCAGCCGCTGTTTGAAAGTGTCAACATAGACTACAGAACATAAGACAATAGGAAACGCGTTCCACAGCTAGAGCTGGGCAATACGGAGAAAATCAAATATTGTGATATATTACTGACCAAATACCTCAGTGTCGGCAAAGGCAAATAATAGAACAGCTAGTACAGTCTGGGTTATTCAGACAATTACATCACTTTACTAGCCTTAAAACCAGGAAGAGACAACCCCATATAACTATACTACTATATCCAAAATCTGAGATGAAAACTAAGATCTAGTCTGATCTCACATATACTATCGATATTGTTAGTGAGGGCTAGAACAGAACTGTATTTATTTTTTTATTTTTATTTTTTAAGATAATTTTTGGGGCTTTTCCGTCCTCTATTTGACAGGACAGCTAGGTGAGAAAGGGGAGAGAGGGGGGGAAGACATGCAGGAAATCTTCACAGGTCGGATTCCTGGACCTCTGCGTCGAGACATACACCTCTCTGTATATGTGCGCCTGCTCTACCCACTGAGTCAACCCGGCCACAGAACAGATGTATTTAAACTTAACTGTAGCTGATACTGGTTTCCAACTTCTTTTGAAATAAGACTTTCTAGTTTTTTTAAGTTTTGATTTGTGTTTATATGTCAAGAAAAACACAAATATTAAACAGGTGGTTGCCAAAGGGTGCAACCAGAGGCCATGAAATGGTTGCCAATTGACTCAATCTGGTTGCCAAGGGCAACCGCTACTGTCGAGCCCTGTTTAGTAGTGATGGGAGTCGTCCTATTGGAACTGGTCAACAGCCTCGCAGCAGCGTTCTGGACCAGCTGTAGGCGGTCCAGGCAGGGGAAAAGGGAATCGTGATGGTAGCTTGGTGTCCAGATTTGATAACATTGCTAGGCCGTAGGATCATTTAGCTGAAATTGGCATAATTTCCTTGCTGCTTTTTGAAATGGTGTTTCATTTTACCATTAAGTCATCACACCTGCACTGCCTGGCAGCACACATTCTCATCATGCAATAGCTCTCTCCTTACAAAGAAAAGCCATAATAATAAAGTAAGTGTCACTGAGGTGCTCTTGGCCTTGCACATGATCCCAAATCACCCTTTTTGTGCATTTTGCTGAGCACATGAGTGAATAGAGTGGTGAGAATTTTCCGCTGTTGGTTCTCTCCACTCCCCCCGCTCAAAGCTGCTCCAGGCCGCTCCGCTTAACATCGCTCTGCGCTTATTCTCACATTGCCAGACCTTCCTCCACAGTGCTGCGGAGAAGGGTCTGACTAGTCCACACAGCATTCCGGGATGGGAGAAAAACGTGCTCTGGTTTATTGGCATTTCTTTAAACCAATCACAATCGTCTTGGGCGGCGCCAAGCGCAGGACGGAGCAACAGTGCCCCTGCAAAATAGCCTCAGGAAGGAACTTGCCGTCGTGTTTTTTCAAGCTGACAAACACAGCTTGAAAAAACAACAAAAACAAGACAGCTGATAAACGTCACATGCTTAGGAAAACATTAAATGGTTGGGTTTAGTAAAAGAATATTAGGGGAAGGCTTTTTTAGAAAAAAAAACAAACACAATTGACAAACCTGGGACGCGATCTCCGCTCTCTCGGGTGAAAGTCCTGTGTTTTATCCATCCGCCATCGGATTATCTTGCTTTTTGTTCAAAAGTCAAGCTGTTCCACTTAGCGCTCCCCCTACAGGTCTGGAGAACTTCCGTTGTGTAATAACTTTCGTTGTGTTGTGTGTATTTGCAGCGCGTTTGCTGAATGCCGCACATGTGTTGTCAAATTAATGAAGTTGTTTTCTTAATTTTCTTGTGTTTTCTTAAGTTGCAGGGCGTTTGCCCGTGTCGGCCACCGTAAGATAGGGTTCCAAATAATCCTAAAAATCTCCTCTGCACTCAATCCAAAGTCCTTCCGCTCTGCAGTTTATCTTCTGACTGAAAGAGGAAAAGGCCTCCTGCATACTGCTGCGCGGCGTGAGCGTGGCGTTTCTGTTGCGTGGCGGCTGCGTGGCGTTTTCTGTCTGCGTGAATAAATAGGCGTCGGTTCTATTTCTAGCATGCACACGTTTTCGGCACGCCTGAGACGTGCGTGTCATGCAGGCAGTGTGAAAGCTCTAACCTGTTAACATGGGTGCCAAAATAAAAACGGACACGCCACACAGCTGACACGCTCACGCCACGCAGCCAGTGTGCAGGAGGCCTGAGTGGCTGTAATGGCAGGTATTCAGGCAAAGAGCTATTAGGACTGATGGATTTTACTTAGAGAAGCAGGTGATAAAAGATCTTTTCATCTTAATCTGTTTGAGGTACAATGCCATATTCCTGCAAGGTGGGAGTGGTAGGGATTGGGTTTCATTTTCATTGGGTTTGTCATTTTGTACATTTGTCCAAGGAATGTGTTCATTTATGATGGTGACATTTTGATGAAAGGTAGTGGTAAAGCATGCTCCATTCTAACATCACACTGTCGCCTTGTTTCGTGGTACACTGTGTGCTGCATGTGCTGTGCTGGTGCCGTGCTCCTGATAGTGCTGAAGGTTTAGCATGTTACTGCTCAAAAAGGCCGAAACGTTTAATCTTGAACTATAAGGGCACTCGGAGAGAGCAGACCTCCGCCAAGGCCAGGCCCTATTTTCTGGCTCTTTACATCATTTGTCTTTCTCACTTCACTTCTGCACCATTTTTCTCTCTTTGCCCCCTGCTGTTGTCTCCTTTCAGTGTGTCCTGCTGCTCTCACCACCAATGGTTTTTGTCATAGTGGGGTTAGTGGATCACATTTTTCCTGTTTGACCAGGTCTTTCTCACTTCACTTCTGAACCATTTTTCTCTCTTTGCCCCCTGCTGTTGTCTCCTTTCAGTGTGCCCTTCTGCGCTCACCACCAATGGTTTTCTCATAGTGGGGTTAGTGAATCACATTGTTGTATTTTTCCTGTATGACCAGGTCTTCCTGCCCCCTCTTACCTCATATATTCACATGATCTCCATGAATTTTCTTTCCTACATATCCGTCATCCTTTTTCCAAAATTAGCGCATATATGCATGTTTTAATACGTAGGTTAATTTGCTAAAAATAGCCAGGTTTCCCGTAACCCAGAAGACAAGTGTGCCTTTCGGTTTTTCTTTCTCCTGCTGTGTCATGTTTCCACATCACGAACACGCTGGAAAACAGGGTAAGTAAACCGCAGCATGGAGGCCAGTGACAATGTTACAGTCTTTTTGATGACTATTACTTATTGAGCAATTTGGAACGATGTCCGAGCACTGCATGCGTGGACTTAATTTGTGGCCGAGATGACATAATTCAAAGGGTTATTAGTGTCTTTCCCTCTCTCTGACCTTCGGGATTAGCCTGTTCCTCTGCCTTTGCCTCTGAAATTACTGATTTGTTAGTCTTTATAGGATGTAATAAAACAAAGTGAGTATTTCTGCCTCAGCTGTCGTAGTGTGAGTTAATGGTGAGGTATTTTACCTATGACTACTGTAGTCTTGTTTAGTCTTGTTTGTTTATGTGCGCTCAATTTCTACATCATTCTACGGGTTTGTGTGGGAAACTGATATTACTTTCTCTTCTCATCTTCGAAGTCTCCACTTTCCGATTTCAGAGCAAACTAACAGTTACTGCTGCGGCCAGGAAGATAATAAAGCTAGATCATGCACATCTTTGCTCAGAGGGCATCTCTCCCACTGTTGGTTAGGATGATACCTCATTCTTTGTTTCATTTTCTCCTCTCTCTGGACAGCAAGAGGTTGCCCCTGTCCCAGCCTCTCCAGATATCTTTAACTCTTCCAAAGTCAGATCTTCTCTATGAGATTAGATTGGTTCTGGGGCTGCATGAGAGAGATGTCACAGTGACACTGAGGCACTGGGAGGAGAGTGGTCAGCCTGTTCTTTCTTGTTTTATACACCTCCTTAGGCTGACATCCCAGCTGGAATCGCGTGGGCATGACGGTTAGCCTTTAGATAAAAGGATGTGGGAACTAACTGTGTTACTAGAAGATTGCTGTACAAGCCTTATTCTGCTGACCTTCAAAATAATGCTCCAGTGCAGCATTAATGGCTTGAATACATTATTGGAACAATGTGTAAAGTCTAGTTTGAAACCAATGGAAAGGTTTTAAGAGACTGGTTGCAAAATGGAGAGAATTTGACATGATGTATTTTCTTGCTTTCACCAGTATCCCCTAACCCCCTTTACCCCAGTCTATATACTTCTGCAGTTGCCAGGGGCTACTTGAGACTGCTCAAGTAATATTAAAAAAGAATGGAGAAATTGCAATTTCATTGAAAAAATGTGTCTGCAAAACGACATTTTGTGATCGAGAGTGTGTGAAAATTAGCCACAATTTGTGACGCGTTTTCCATCACTCAACAGTGGTTGATCCACCAGAGAAGGTGGAGCTGACGCAACAGACTTGGACTACATCAACACTAATACGTTATTGTTATTACATTTTTAATAAATCATTTGATTTAGACCATATGGCCTTAGCAATTAAGCAAGCCATTATTTGTCGGCAAATGCCGTTTAGTGCTCTTCCTTTTTATTTAATTTTTTTAAAGATTCAGTTTAGGCACCGTTCAGGCACCGTTTAGGCACCGCTCTTCACTGCCAATGACTACTTATGTCATTGTTGTGCACATGATAGATAAAGATAGCCTGGCTCCGCCCTCCTACGTGCTTCCGCTCAATTTTAATTTTCCTTCAGTACTCCGTCTGAGTTTGCGGTATATTCACGGGTTTTTCTCCGGCCAAATCTTAACCGGTCCAATCAGCGAACAGAGGGAGTGGCTGAGAACGATGACGTTGAGGTTGTGCGCTAGTTTGAGTTGTAGTTCCATAATGGTGGCAGAGAAAGATGCGAGCAAAGCCATTACGTCCGTTGTGGCAACGCTGCCGAATACCCAGAAGTTAAAGCCCGAGCAAGAACAATCTTTGCTGAGTTTTGTTGGTGGCCATGATGTTGTGGCCCTCCTCCCCACGGGGTTCGGGAAAGGTTTGATTTTCCAGCTCTCTCTGTTAGTGGTGGAGGAGTTGGCTAAGGCGAACGCTAGCGATGCTAAACCGATGTCACGAACAAATGTTAGCGATTGGTTATGGCAGATCCAGAGTGGCTCTGGGCAGATCCAATAGTTTTAAACTTCAACAGATTACCCGCCTTCAAGGAAGTTAACACTTGTCAATAGAGAGTGGCCAGACTCTCTGTACAAATGAAAGTCCCTTCTTAATTTTGAAGGCCAGGATGGCTACAAGCTGTAACCACGGTGATTGATATGATGATCATCTTCTGAATATCATAATTAATGTTAGGCCTACCATAAATTGATATTTCAAAAAAGTCATTTATTTGATCATTTTGTGTTTCTCTGTTCTGAGCACAAAATTGCGTTTTTAAATAATGATGCATGGAAAATAAAATAAACAAATGCAAATAAGTCAAACATAAAGCATAAAATCTTTCACAGATGCGTAGCAGTAATTATTACGTCACTTCCGGAGTCTTCAGCTGATTTAAAAAAAATGTTATTACGATGCATAACTTACTGGAACAAAACTGAGCAACGTGTTGTTGCTGGTGATAAAACCACTGATATTATATATATATATATATATATATATATATATATATATATATATATATATATATATATATATATATATATATATGCGCCCAGCTTGGCTCATATCGTAGTGTTCTGTTTTACAGCATACTGTAATATTTCACCGGTAATAAGACCGAAATAATATTATTAAAATAAAGAAATGCATACCATGATAACATCTAAATACGGTGAATGTTGCTAGATGTAGCATTATCGTTTTAAAAATATCAATAAACAACAAAGCAATCCAGCTTCCCTGGTTGAAATAGACCGAAATAATAACTTTAAAAAAAACACATAAACCATGAAAAGATCTGGTGAATAAATGTTGATTAAAACAGCGGTTATTCAGTCCCTCCAGAAAAACGCAGTTTTTTTGTGATTGTTGCGGGCAAAAATCCTTGATTATGTGGCACGTTTTCTTAAAAAATGCGATGGAATATGCAGGATATTTATGCAATTTTATGTGATGAAATTGCGGGAACTTGCAAAAATTGCAGGAACTTGCAAAAATTGCGGGAACTTGCGTGAACTTGCAAAAACTGCGGTTTGATGAAAAAGAGAGAAAAAAGTGATTCCCCCAACACTGTGTTCTCAGTAGGTGAAATTACGTCACTTCATAACGTTCCCATGGCAACAGGGGAAAATGGCTACTCTTGTGTGAAGTAAACGCAACATTTTTCAACTTTCTGCTGAGATATATGTGACTTTTTTGCAACGAAAATGCGGGGATTATGAAATCATGCAAGCCCTGCATATTTTGCGCGGAAATCGGCAATTTATGCAGCGAAAGTGCGGCGTATTTTAAAAAATGCGGCCCCCGCATAAATATGCGGACTTTGGCTGATTATGCATTGAATTCGCGTTTTTCTGGAGGGACTGGTTATTTGCCTAAAAATACCAATAGTAGCGAAGCTGTATCCAGCTTCTCTGCTGCAGCCGACTGGCAGAAAGAAACTGTGATCAGGGAATCTGTGGGTAGACCACGGATGATGCCTGTCATTGACTAACATGGCATCGCGGATCCGTGGGCCCGTCACAGAATTTTCGTCTATTCCGTGAAACTGCCACCGATTTTGAGTTAAGGGGCCGTGTTAATTTCACGGAATTCTGTGAGACCAGGTTGAGTGTAAAGTAACATCCAGTTCAAAACCAATTAAAATAAATATATTTCCTTTTGAGCCGCAATTACAGCGAAGACTATAACCAAATGTTTGCAATTACAGAAATCAAGAGCAACGGCGCATGAAATCATGAGTGAGTCAGCAGCTTAAGGGCTGCATACATTAGCTATGTAGGGCTCCTATGTTTTGCGCCAACTCTCAGGGGTCTTATCTGGGGCTTGAGGAGTCCTAATTTGGCACTCCTGATGAAATGAAACACCTCTTCCTTTTCTCTTTGCTTCAGCCCGTCTAAACACAGATAACTCATTCTGGTGTTATTGCTCTGCCCAAGGCTGAATTATGACTCCTCAAGCCCCCGCTACGACCCCTGAGAGTTGGATCAAAACATAGGAGCCTCACATCACTGTATGCAGCTCTTAATCCGCTGACTCACTCGTGAGCGAGTCAGCAGATTAGTGCAAATGTTTGGTAATTGGTGCTTGTTGAAGCCATTACACTGATTTGTGTTTTATAAAGGAAATATATTTATATGAATTGGTTTTGAACTGGATGTTACTTTACACTATATGGGTGGATATTGTTTCAATATTTTTTTTTAATAAAATTGATCAGCTAAGTATTTTAACCATTAATTTTAACTTTTTTACCATTTGGCTATAATCGATATTTCGAAGTTCAGGGTTCTTTATCCAACATGTTCAGAACAATGACAGAAGTAGTCGTTGGCAGTGAAGAGCACAGTCTAAAGGTCTAGACACACCAACCTGATGGCTGACCGTCGGCAGAAAAGGCAGTCGGACTGATCAGTCTCCCCGAGGTCCATAAAGTGCCTCAGAACACACCGAAGCGACGCCAACTTGAGTGTACGTTGTGCGCGTGCGCGAGATGTAATGCGTCTCCATAACAGCAGACGCCGCTAATCTGTATTGTCGCCCAAAAAATGAAAACTGGAAATGACGAGCGCGTCACGTGGGTCTGGCTTCTCCAGCCCAACATAATGGCGGCTTGTTCGAAATACGATCTCGTATTTTACGGAAGTAGTTCACTGAAACGTGGCTCTGAAAACGTTTTAAGCAAGAAATAGGCCATGCAGTTGCTGAATCTGTCTTCATTTCAGATCGACAAAGGTCAATTTAAAAGATTTTTGTCAGATTTTGAGAGCTATTCGTCACTTATCCCGCTCGACATTCCCGGGTTAGCACTCCAATCAATCAGATTGGTGGAGTGAGTCTGACTGCCCGCCCTCCGACCCAGCAAGTCAGGTCAGCCAAAATGAATGCCGACGGCCCCTCTGACGGACGACGGCACGGAACACATCGAACAGACTCGAGTCACTGACCTCGCCAGACTCTCCGTCGGCCGATTATCGGGGTGGTGTGTCAGAGCCTTTAGGAACAGCTAAGATACGCAGAACCCTCAGGATCTAGAAATTAGAGAGGAGAGGGTAGATTCAATAAAAACAAAACTACAAACAGGAAGTATAAGAAGTGAACAAAGGGAGAAAGTGAAACATGATGTCAATGTGACCTTGCAGCGTATCTCTGATTATTAACGAGTCTAAATGCTGGGAAAAGAGAATAGAGAGCATAAAAGCAAACTGTGCAGAGGAGGCTCCTCAAGCAACGTATTAAAGTGAGGGAAAGTGAGGGAACATTGGAGCAGTGAAAAGGAGAAAAGAAAACAAGCCAAAGAAAGAAAGAAAGAAAAGGATGGAGAAAAAAAACAATAGCTGAATGGATATTTTATTTAAAAAGTACAGAGTAAAGGGGGGAATATAAGAGAAAGACGTGCAAGTGTAAGAGTGAAAGGAGGTGTGATGAATTGCTCGTACTGTAGGATGGGTCATTGTCACATCTCTGCAACATTTACTGAAATACCATTATTTCCTGATAAGTGACGCTGATGTCAATGAACTTTATTTTTTTACTTTCTATTGAAGGACTTTATTCTCAAACAAAAGAACATTGACAACTACTCTTAGATTTATTGTGTCAAAGTGCAGACAGTCATAGAGTAAATAACTATTGAGGTTATCATGAGATCTTGGGACTTAGAATGAAGACATCTGTATGCTTTCTTTTGTAATAAAACCCTTCAGTTTAGCCATGGCAGTTTCTTGCAGAATGACAACAATAAACTTTTATTCTGATTATTTTCATGGTCTGACGCACAAGTGTTGCGCACATGGGAGCATAAAGTCTTTGTCTTAGAACAAAATTAATGGAGTTATATTTAGCATAATTATTAACAAGACTGCGACAGCTGAGGACTGCATTATGGTGTCAGAGTTTAGATGCGTGTGTGTCTGTGTGTGTGTGTGTGTGTGTGTGTGTGTGTGTGTGTGTGTGTGTGTGTGTGTGTGTGTGTGTGTGTGTGTGTGTGTCAGAGCCAGCTGTAGTTTGGACCTCAAGTGACAAGAAAGTTGTGAATTGAATGTTTTTGCCAAGCCTGAGCTCTTTGTGGGTCTTGGTTCAGGGCTCAGAAGTGACTGCTATCACTTTAAGGTCCTTAGATGTACTTACAGTCAGACAATTTTACTTTATAATGTATTTGTCACCATCGATACTTCCTTTGGCAAGAGAGAAAGTAATCCCAGTTTAAAAAGCCTAAATGCCATGAGGACCCTTCCACCAGATGGTCAGTGGTCAGGGATGTCCAGCCGTCCTAACTAACTTCAAAGTCACAGCCAGTAGGGATGGGTTGTATGGAGAAACTATTCCACAGACAAAAAAACATCAAAATATTATTATTATTATTATTATATCGCCGTTATCCATTTTACGGAACACCTATTAGTACCTCAAAACATTATCAAAGTGCGTAATCTCAATCACGCAAAAATGACCAAATACACTAGATATTAAAGGGACAGCTACCACTGTCTGGCAAAAACAGACAGACAGTAGATACCATCATATGGCCCAGTCCAATTCTGTAAGTGACTACCTTGTACATACTAGTAATAGATATAGTAGAAGACAAAGCCCTCGATGTACGACCATACGTTGGATAAGTCTCTATCCCTTCAGGGACAAGGCTTTCATGCTCTTCAAAATCTAAAGATGCCTGTCATGCCAAACACTGTGCTAGCCACAGATCGTTAAATGGTGTGTATGTCCTGAGTTTAGTGCTAAGAAGCCAAATCACAGCGTGACTGAAATGTTTCTGTCCCGTAGGGGCAATGATAACAGTCATATAACTGTGTCAATAACAACCAAGCCACAGTCTGAGACTGTCAGCCCTTGTGGTTGCTATTTTTAGCATTTCCAACACTAATTTCCTTTCATGCATTTTTATTTGATCCAGTTTGTTTTCATGTCCTCTGTAAAATTGCTACAGGGAGAGCATTTTGACATATCCATTAACTTTAGTAATTTTGCTGCATGAAATTATTTCAGATGAGACATCATTGTTGACATAATCTGGATCAGATACAGTGGTAGGTTCGACCTTCTGCCTCTGCTTGGAGGTGGAATAGATGCAATCGTAACTCATTGGGCTAACATGAAAGATATGCTTTAAGGGCAGAATTAAACAATGGTTATTGGAGAGCAAGATGACAAAATTACTGTATTTTACCAGTCCAGTAAAGTGAAATCAACCTTCATGTGCATCAGTTCATTCAAAGGTCATAAATACATTTAGTGAATAAGTAAGATCTTAATTAGTAATACTAGTAATCAGACATTAGCCTCATGGACTCATGACAGTGCGCTACTGTTAGAAAAATGTATATATGTTATCATTGATGAATGATTATATTGCATTCTGTAATACACTGTGTATTCTGCTAAACACTGACCATACTTAATTCAAACTTTGCACCAAGAGACATTTAAAGGGAGCTTCATGAGAAGATTAAGCTGACAAATACAAAAACATCTTCTCTCACTGTTTTGGTCAGAGTGACATATCTTCCAGCTCCCTCTCAAGGGAGCTACTACAGCTGTGTCGACGCGATCATGCGCGTTTGCTCCCAGAGTAAGGGAAGTTACCACAACAATGAACTTTATATCACTTCACTGTGTGTAACTTTATTATAGTGTAATCCTTAAAGTTTGATACGATGTGGGCACATTTGTAGCTCACGCCCATGAGCTGTCAAAGCATGTGACTTTTTGAATAAAGCACTGTAAGAAGGAGAGGTTCGTTGGAGATTAAAGGTGGTGTCCTGTTGAGATACGAACCTCTCCCCTTGCAAGTAAAAGAAACTGCAGTATCTGTTTGTGATCGTGTTGTGCTGTGTGTTTTATTACAGAAAAGGGTTTTTAAACACAACAGCTACCCATCTGACCCATTATGAGAGCTAAACAGCACATATCTGCGTTCATCGACAACCAGAACCGGACTGTTCTGAGAGAGAGAGAGAGAGAGAGGCGTTGTCTCGTGTCGTATGATCGTTAATGAATTTAACACTTTAGCAGAGGTGTTCATTTCCATGCAGGTTTAGTGGCTTGACGGTTAACGGTGAAGTAGGGGATTTGACTCTCGGGGCTATTTTGGCGACGGTAATGCTATTAGTGTTGTAGTTAGCAATAGACTTAATTAACCTGACCCAGGGTGAGTCTGATGAAAACTGATGTGTCTGCCCGGTTCAACTCGCATTGCACAGCGCTGTGAAGGAATAATCTCAGAGATTACTATATATTCTGCCAGCTCACAGCAACTTAATACAATAGCAGGAAAAGAGTCAAAGGCTGTAACACATAGCAGTGTGAGAGGGGGAGTGGCCAGCGGCTAGAGCGGAAAAAGCCAATGTGTGCTTATTTTACCTATACATATTTAACAATATGTTTTTTCTAAAAAAAACAATTCTAACCCAAACAACGTCAAACAGCACTGCACTTACTCGAGCCTGTAGCAAGACACCTGTCAAGTTTGAAATCTATTGGTTCCAGAGATATGCTTATAACAGACACACAGACAGACAGACATTCCTGCAATTTATAGATAGATTAAGTTAATGTGCCATTGTGCAATGCAACTGAAAAGTTAACTTCAGAGTGGCAATAGGTCATTGGGTTAAGGGTGAAAGGGGTATACCTTTAGGATAAGGCATCTGACCAGTGAATGTCATGGAATTCTAACTGTTAGATAATGAGTAGTCTCTCATTGCCAGACCTTCCTCCACAGCGCTGCGAAGAAAAACGTGCCTGGTTTATTGGCATTTCTTCAAAGCAATCACAATTGTCTTGGGCGGTGCTAAGCGCCGGACAGAGCAACGGTGCCGCTGCAAAATAGCCTCGGCAAGAAACTTGTTTGGGTGGAACGTGTTTACGTTCAAAGGTTGTTTTAGTCGTGCAAAAGAAAACTCTGATTCAACGGATAGTGTAGCTAGCTGTCTATATTTACCGTGCAGAGATCTGAGGAGCAGTTAACCATAGTCCTCATAAATCCACCGGAGTTTAAAATGCCAACACAAAGCGAGCGGAAAGTATCGGACATCCAGCCGAAGTGAAAGACATCCGGCGGAATTTCCAGCAGCATCTGAACAATCTCAAAAGTGGAACATCGTGGATATAGACTAGATAACGAGAAATCTAATTTCCAGAGGGAGCCATAATGCAAAGCTTATGAGCTCAAGTGTCCCAAATAGCAAGGGTTCAGCTTCTGAGGGACATGATTTGTAAAATTAATATTTATTGAACATTTGGACAAAAACAATGTTGGTCTTAATTAATTTGGGACCATGAAGATCAACTGCAAATACTGTGCTCTGTAAATTATAGTGGTCTAGACTTAATCTGTAAAGTGTCCTGAGATAACTGCTGTTATAATTTAATGCTATGAATAAAATGTAATTGAATTGAGAGTCTATAGCCATGCTAGCAGCTCTGTGCAATGAGGCTGTACTTAGACATGGTGGTGCTTTGAGCAAAATATGACATGAGCATGCAAACACACTTACAATGAAAATGCTAATAATATGCTGATGTTGAGCAGTTATAATCTTCACTATGGTCACTATTGTGTTAGCATGCTAACATTTGCGTATTAGCACTAAATGTACATTCATGTTGCAGGTAATTGGTCATGAACCCAACTGTTGGACAAATTGAAATGTTCTGATGATAAGTCAAAGTTATTACAATTCATCCTGCAGGGGAACATGAATATGTATTAATGAGCCTGAGTCTGTATTTAGCATTGAATAGTTGTTACATAATATGTCCCTCAAAACTGCAAATATCAACCTCATGCTTGTGTTCATACAAAATTTCATAGCAATCTATCCAATATTTGTTTTTCAGTCTGGACCAAAGGGATGGACTTTGGGCCGAAACGTCATCTGTATAAAAAAGAGAAATGCACACGGAGCCAGAGTGTGCAGCACTTTTTTCCCCTATTTTCTAATAGACAACATTGCCATCCCATATTTTCCTTATACCATGCAAGCCAGTCCAGGAGGGACTAAATGTTACCTTAACTCAAGGCACTGCAAAGTACCACACGCATTGTTCTACATAAGTTGTACATTTGGTTCAGTTGCCAGTAAGTGTATTCTTGGCGTGTTAATAGGGATGTGTTGAGGATGAGGTGAGGATGCGTTTAGCCATATTTTCCCATTTTTGCTGCTTAGATGTCCTCCCGTCTGGGAAAAGCAGATGCCAGAAATAACCTTTCAATGAGATGTCTTCCTTTTGTCCTGTCTTCAAGCCCATTCAAGTGCCTGTATCAGATATTTAAATGGGCAGATGGGGACCCAGGAGGAGCCTGTGGCCTAAGCCTTGATTGAATTTGTCTTAGAGAGCTGTTAGTTCTGCCAAACTGGCGCCACTCGCTGTACTCTCCTCATCCCTGCCTTCTGTGATTGCCATGGCCTGATTGAGGATTTGATTTGATTTGAACAGCATCAGTAGTCTGTCTGCAGAACATAACACACAGTATTTCAATTGTTTAGTGAGTGCCCACTGCCCAGTGGTTCATCATGTTGGATGATCGTTGGGATGGTGCAGTCCCATCGCTGCTTCAGACTAGAGCGTACAGGCACAAATGGCCTGCTAAAGTGGATGGTGGACCCTGATTGTCATGTTTCCCACAAGGTAATAAGATGTGTTCCTGGGTTTTTAAATGAACCCCACTGTATTTCTCTAAATAAACCCCTCAAGAAGAAATAAGTGTCGCTGAAAATGGTAATTGCAAAGTGTGCCTTTTTAGAGTTTACACTAGCCCGTGAATTGTCAAACATTTTAGGTTAATTACAAAACAGCCTTCTTAAGTCAGGTACAGATGCACGCAGAGAATGAAATGTTCCCACATTTGTTTAGTGTGCTTGCATTCATATTCAGATGAGCATTTTATGTACAGAGTACAGAGTACATCGCATTTTGATGGTCAATTATGCTGTAATCATACCCTCAGTTCCCCAGTCGTCCTCATTAATATTCACTTTATGCTGCTCACATGGAAAAGAAAATGTACGGTTACACTCTTGCGTTTCAGAGTTAACATGGACATGGGTCTATGTGCCACACATTTGTTGGAAAAAAAGACATTGTCAGCTGTTACATTATGTCTCTAATATATAACTATATTTTCTCTTCCTCTCTTAATAATAATAATAATAATACATACGTTTTATATAGCGCTTTACATGGAACTCAAAGACGCTTTACAAACAAAAGAAACAAACAAACAAACAAGATGAGTGTTATTGTAGATTATGGATAGGCCAATTGAAACAAATGAGTTTTGAGCAGTTTTTTATAGGTGTTCAGTGAGTCCGAGTTTCTGATGTGGATGGGGAGTGAGCACACTGTATCTCTTCCCAACCTGTTTATTTTATTTCCACACAGTCTCTTGTTTTCAGGTAAAGCCCAAGCAGCATGGTAAACTGATGCATCTCCTAGTTTTTGACGTTGCTGAATTTTTAACATTCTTAACATAGCGTGAAATTACACACAAAAGCTTGCCTATAAAAAGTCTGCCATTTAAGAAATATTGTGCTGTAGTGGCCAGTAGTAGTTTAATCACCAGCTGTCAGTAACCTCTTCAGTCTACATCAGCTGTTCAGGCTGGCATCCCGCCAGTTTCGAAAACGAACACCTGCGCCGTCATGCTCTATGAATAAATAAGACACGTGTCACGTTTAAATTGCTACATCAAAAAGCATTACGTCATCGCATCATCTCTGCATTCACAAACGTGTTACCTGCAAGGCTAATTCCTTCCAGCTCCATTGTTGTTGTTAACGTTCTGTTTGTCTCTGGCTCACTGTGTCCCAGTGTACCACAGAGCAGACTGTAATGTAATCAACATTTGGACGTAACCTTGGGCTTTAATTACACAGCAGTCTTCTTCTCTTGGCATTGAGACAGAGAGGATATAGGGATGGAAGAGACATTAAGGAAGAGGATGCTGGAAGCTGCTATGTGCCTTAAACCTGCATTCTATCTGATTTCCAGCAGGGGGTGACTCCACTGGTTGCAAAAAGAACTCTGTTTCTATGGAAGTCTACCTCAGTAAACATATTCATAATGAGGTCATGGCCTCAGTTGCTACTTTCAAGTCTTCTTCAATTCAGCATGATGTTCATTTTGTAAATCATGGTCCAGTTTATTTTAAAATTAACGATGCTGTTCTGCCAACCAAGCTACCTAGCTACCACGAGCGCTAGCCGGTAACTTAAAAGGATACGCCACCATTTGTTGAAATAGGGCTTATCACGCTCTCCCCTAGCTGTAGATAGGTGGGCCAACGCATTTTTTTGTGCATGCATTGTTTTACATGCAACACTGGCAGCGCCGCCGCTAGTTAGCTTAGCGTAGTGAATGGAATCCTATGTTGCCGGTTAGCATGTTGTGAGTAAAAGTGAGCCAACAAAAGACAAAAAAACAACCTAATTACATACACTGAGACAAAAAATGCGTTGGCCCACCTATCTACAGCTAGGGGAGACCGTGATAAGCCCTATTTCAACAAACGGTGGCGTATCCCTTTAAGGGAGGCTTCACACTCGAGACTTCAAAACAGCAGTCCACAAATCAATGGGTGATGTCACTGCTGCTACCGGGGTTTCCGCTGGGTCTTAAAAAGTCTAAAATATTCTAAAATTTAAAAATCAAAATAGTCTTAAATCATTTTAAACGGGTCTTACGTTTTTTAATTACGTCCATGTAACTTTCTTCACTAGTCCAAATATAATTTGCTGTATTACGACTACGAATGAGACCAACATACAACTAGGGCTGGCTACCAAATTCAATACTTTACTTACGTTTTAAAGGCTGCATTACAGTAAAGTTATGTCATTTTCTGAATTTACCAGACTGTTGTAACTTGCTTAGTCATTATATCCACATTACTGACGATTATTTATCAAAAATCTCATTGTGTAAATATTTTGTGAAAGCACCATTAGTCAACACTGCAATATCGTTGCGGTATCGATATCGAGGTATTTGGTCAAACATATTGTGATATTTGATGTTCTTCATATCGCCCAGCCCTACTCTAAAGTTTTGATCTTTCTCTATCTAAAATGGCCTTGTCATTCAATACCCAATTTCAATACCTAAGGAGTCTTCTACCAAGATTTCATAATGTTTCTGATTGGCTGTCTAACGTTTGTATAGACAAACAGGTAAAACTCTATGTTGCACACAGAGACGGGGCTCATGTAGTAGGAGCTGAAACATAAATACAGAGATTTGTGCCGTAATGTGTAATGTTGTAATGTTGAAATTTCTTTTTCTTTTCTAAAATTGGTATTGAATCAAGTATTGTTTAGGAACCAGTATCAATGTCACTATTGGTATCGGTACCGGTATTGAATACTTTGAACGATACCCAGCACTGCAACTTACTGTATATTGCAGCCAATCAGCTTTAGTGTTAGTGGCGCGAGTCTCTTCCGGATTGTACCACAGACATAAAACAGATTTCATTCTTCAACTATGGGAAAGTGGAAGTTTAGCGATACTGCTTGAAAAAAGCTGAATTCAGGGCTTGGTTAAAGCCAGTTGCTAACAACGTCTTTGAAGCCCACTGCTTCTTATGCAAGAAAGCAAATAAACTGGGAACTTTGGGTGGACGGGTGCTGGAGTCTTATGCAAAAGGTGAGAAACGCCTCACTGCTCTGAAGGGTCTCTAGCAAACGACAGCCATCAGCCAGTTGTGTTTCAGCCGGTGTTTCCAGACGATGTTTCTGGACTCTAACATCTAACTCTGACATTTTATTTCCCTTTTTTTGTGGATGTTGTGATATAGGTAATAGGTGGTCTTAAAACGGTCTTAAAAAGTCCAAAATTTGACTTGGGGAAACCTGCAGAGACCCTGTGCTGCATCCATTATTTTGCTCTGAAGATGTAGTTCAAGATGTTGGTCAGTTATTTTGAAGAACCAAAGGCAGCCTCTTGAATTTATTTATTTGTCAAAGTAAAAACTACTACTTCTGATTGCACTCGACTTGAGCATGGAGCTTAAGCTCCTATCATTGCCCCAGTCCCTCCAGAAAAACGTGATTATGCGATCGCAGAATTCTATGCATAATCAGCCAAAGTCTGCATATTTAGGCGGGGGCCGCATTTTTTTTAAATACGCCGCACTTTCGCCGCATGAATTGCCGATTTCCACGCAAAATATGGAGGGCTTGCATGATTTCATTGCATAAAATTGCATATATATCCTGCATATTCCATCGCATTTTTTAAGAAAACGTGCC
This sequence comes from Gymnocephalus cernua, assembly GCA_023631565.1. Classification (NCBI taxonomy): domain Eukaryota; kingdom Metazoa; phylum Chordata; class Actinopteri; order Perciformes; family Percidae; genus Gymnocephalus; species Gymnocephalus cernua. The sequence continues at coordinate 20,409,511 of CM042443.1, forward strand.
GCATAATCAAGGATTTTTGCCCGCAACAATCACAAAAAACTCTGCGTTTTTCTGGCGGGACTGATTGCCCCAGTCAAACACTGCAGTGAACATGTCTTGATAAAGACTGTCCATGCTCATCCTTTCCCATAGAGCTGAATAACCAGTGAGAATGCCACTTGAGTAGGTGTAGAAAGCCTTCCTTTTAAACACCATGTACAGTTTTCTCTCACCTTTTTTTCATTTTTTATTTTATTTTCTCTATCCTTCCTCTCCTGAACATAGAAACAGTGTTGCCATGGCAACAATTGCGTCTTTTTCTTTGCTGTTTTACAGTCCATCAGTGCACTTCCTCAGCCCACAGTCATTTCGAATCCGTCCACGGTCAACTCTTTCAGTCAGTAATTCCACAAGCGTATGAGTTCACCATATCAATAGACAGGTCACGTGCTTTGTATGTTGCATCAACTAAAACTAAGAGTTAGTTTCTATTGTAAGTGTGAAGTCAACAGTTGTTAATTGTGACCACTTAGGTAAGCTGTCAGTCCCTGTGATATATGCATGGGGCAACTTGGAGAGCTGAAAACTGTGAACAAACATCAATTAGTAGCTCCATCAAGAGAAAACAGCTGCCATGTACCAGCTGTCTTTGCAATAAGAACAATATAATTCCCTCTGAACACACGGACAGCAGTATTTTTTCCCATGTCACCCGATTGACACAATTTGCCACAAGTTCCAGTTCCTCCAGAAAAACGCAATTAAGCGATCGCATAATTCAATTCATAATCAGCCAAAGTCTGCATATTTATGCGAGGGCAGCATTTTTTCAAATACGCCGCACTTTCGCCGCATAAATTGCTGATTTCCTTGAAAAATATGCGGGGCTTGCATGATTTCATAATCTCCGCATTTTCGTTGCAAAAAAGTCACATATATCTTAGCAGAAAGTTGAAAAATGTTGCGTTTACTTCACACAAGAGCAGCCATTTCCCCGTTGCCATGGGAACTTTATGAAGTGACATAATTTCGCCTAGTGAGAACACGGTGTTGGGGGAATCACTTTTTTTCTCTTTTTCATCAAACCACAGTTGTTGCAAGTTCCCACAATTTTTGCAAGTTGCCGCAATTTTTGCAAGTTCCTGCAATTTCATCGCGTAAATATCCCGCATATTCCATATCCCGCATATTTTTGAAGAAAACGTGCCGCATAATCAAGGATTTTTGCCCGCAACAATCACAAAAAAACTCTGGAGGGACTGAAGTTCAGTATTCACCGAGGTTTATCCTCAATCATTTTTCATTAGGTTTGACCATATGTGCTGTGCGGTGCAAATTTAAGCTTCCATTATTTTAGCCTGGCATAGCCAGAATAAGGTCATGATCACACTTGGCGTCTTTTTTGACAAGAAAAAGCTGACTAGGGTGCGTTTGTCGTTGCAGCCGAGAGCGTCTTTTGTTGCTATAACAACAGCTACAGTATCAAAAGTGCTATGTGGAGCGGTGCAAAATAAAACAAAGCAGCTGAGCGATCTAGAGAAAGAACAGAGAGAGGGAGCGGTGCTGCTACTAACAAAGCGAGTTTCCTGAACAGTGAGCACCTGGTCATATTGTATAACTCACTATGCTCCGACACTAGCACAAGTCTATCGGCACCTTCTCCATTTTTTTCTTGCTGTTATGGAAACGACAGGTCTCGCTACTCCGCTTGTCATTAGTCAGCTGTTAAAGAAGCGCTTGAAGTAGGGCGTTTATTTTTCAGAAAAGTCGAACGTTTCTCAACTTCAAAAAGACACTGAGCTTCAGAAATTTGTTTTAGTTTAGGTAGCCACATTTTATTACCGAGGATTTGGCTGACATCCACCAGACATCCAGAGCTTCTTCTCCTCCCTCCTGTATTCACATTATTGGCAGTGCGTGTTAATGAGGCAGGGAGAAGGGGGTTAATAGTAACAAATTTCAAATTAGAAATGAGTCAAGTTATTGGTTGCATTTGAAGCAGGACTTTTACATCCAATCACAGTTATGATCAGGGTGCCATTTGTGAAAAAAGCAGAGGGGGTGGATGTTTTTTGATCATGCACAACAAAAGAAAATATGCAAGAATGAAATCCCCCTCCAATACCACGGATATAGTGCCAGCCATGCCAAAACACGTCAATATGCACTTCAATATCCAATGGAAAAAAATCTCAAAATGAAATAGCACAACGTGGTGTCAACATAAAACACAGCGCTTTTAAGCCGGAGAGCGAAGTTCACTTTGCAGTGTAAACAAAATACTTTCACCCAGGAAACACTCGTTTGCTCCTCGGGAACGTTTTAATCCAGATCCAATCTTTTTTCTAAACTTAACTAGTCGTCTTTTTGCCTAAACTTAACCGTCATCACCGCATGATGCTCACTTTTTCTGGCTTATCTCAACTACCACGGGCCCTGAAAGGACCGTCATCTGGCGGTGCCTGTCCCCGGCTCACATCTGCTCAAAATAAACAAGCTAAAAATCCTGCAGATGCCTTTGAATCAACTTCTCTGAACAGGGCCCTTAAGGTTATATAATGCATTTGAGTCATGATGATTAAACATGTTTATATGGAGCTTGTTTTCTTGATGGAGGCCTGCTTTTCTTCAGTTTTCACTCATTTTGGAGCCTTAATGCCCCGCTAAAGCAGAGATGGAAAAAACAACAACAACTCAATCTTTTAGACATGCTTACTCTCTGAACACAGTGTTAGTACGCCCCATCAGTCAGCCATTCACTTAATGACTTCTCCACCCAGTCAGTAGTTGCATCCACTTGAATAAACTATGTCAGTTTGCAAACTGCTAAATGGATTCTGGTGGACGTGGGAAAAAGTGGGGAAATCCAACAACTTCTTCTTCTCTGTGTTAATTGGCGGATCGCAAACCAAGTTTAAGGCTCATACCGCCACTTACTGCCCCATTACTGTATTGGAGTGTGTAGAATAATCAATGGCATTACTTAATCTGCACAGAAGAGCGATTTACAGTCGGGTCTGTTGTGTTTTTGTGTGTGTGAGAAAGCGAGAGAGCGAGCACATATACAGCAGTATGTGGCGGTTAGGGGTGGAACGGTACACAGAAGTCACGGTTCGGTTCATACCTCGGTTCAGACATCACGGTTCGATTCGGTACAATGGAGGGAAATGCAAAACAGAAATGCAGAAGGCAATTTTTCTTTATTGTGTATGTCTCAGGCTGTATCACCTAGTGTCATACAGTCTCTCCCCTGAGATATCTGCAACAGCCTGAAGTGTGTAAAGTAAGATATAAATAGTAAACTATAAGTACCCCACATCATCATAAAATAAGATCAGCAAAACTGAAATCTCTTATTTATGAAAGTGCAAATTACATAGAATAATAACAAAAAAGAATATGTGGACAGGATGGCATGTTGTAACGAGGTTTGAGTACATAAAGCAAATACGAGTGAATACTAAAGGCTGGTTAAGCACTGTAGGGAGAAGTTGGACAGTTTTTTTTTGTCTCGTTCCAGTGATTGGCACATCTGGGTGATGGCGTCGGATATGCGTTAGCATGTTCGATGTATTTCCACTCAAATACCCGACAACTGCTGAACAACGCCAACACACAGTCCCCGTCTTATCCACCACTCTCTCGCCTGTACTACCGTAACTGACCCGAAGTTTTCTATGTGGGGACGGCACCAGGCGGGAGGGTGTGAGACGAGAGGGCATGCCACGGGAGGCTCCAGGCTGCAGCCATACAGTCTTGAAGTTTTCCCAAACTTGCGATCTTAAGAGGCCGGCGGGGAACTCTTGTGGGTCGCCACTACTCGCCATACTCGTCCTTTAGTGCTGCTATCTCTGACTCGCTCACTGGACCGTCGACCTGACAAAAAACTGCAAATGTGGGGCGGAGCTCGGCTAGCTTCAGAGCTAAGGCGGGGCAACAGATTAGGTGTCCCCAGAACCCGCGTCTCTAACAGTAGTTCCGCATTACATTAGTAAATTTGCACACAAGTTTTATTTATTTTTATACTATGTATTCTCCGTGTAAATTAATTTACCGAACCGAGACGCCCGAACCGTCGCTTCAATACCAATACATGTACCGTTCCACCCGTAGTGGCGGTCAACATATGCAGGCTGCCACACAATATATCAGTGTATGGGAAACACTGCTGATGAAAGAGCAATGCTTTAAATGATGAAGACATCAATACATCACTAACCACTACATGAACCTAGGGGTTAATAACACATGTGTACCGAGTCGACCGTTCTCTGGGATATGTTTTCATGCTAATCGAATGTGACTTTAAACATTGACGTGTTCCCTAAAAGCTGAAGCGAGTAATGATGAAGGTGATTACAGGCTTCCGAGGATGGGGGGGGGGGGGGGGGGAAGAGTCCACAACCTTCTTTGGTCAATGTTTCAAATGAAAAGGAAGAGCACTTTTGGTAAAAGCATCAAGACGGCCATTTTTTAGAGGTAATTGAAGTAAAAAAAATAGCATACTGGCTCTTTACTCAAGGCCTTTAATCAGCAAGAGTAGAGGCAACAACAAAATAATGTCAACCTAATAACAAAATACTTTTAAAGGTTTTGTAGCGTCAGTGTCAGGTGTAACCACAGTATGTCCAAAGCTTTTCAGTAAATGAAATAAGACACATTCTAAAGAGCTATTTGCCATCGACAAAAGCCCATGAAACTGTCATTGTTTAAATATTTGTAAAACCCGCAGAGTAAAGGGTGACTAATCGCATTGATTTATGGAAACAAATAATGAAATGACGATTATTTTTGAAGGAGACGTGCATTTTTACAAATATTGGAATTGAGATCAGTTTCCACTCATGCAATGAGCCCTTCACATGAGATATAAACATAGTGAAAACAGAATATCCAAACAGCACCGAACTCCTAAAATACAGACATTTGGACAGTCAGCGTCTCAAGCAACGCAAAAAGTGCACTTCAGCGTGTTTGTAGAACGCACCAGCGACGCTGGGTTTGAAGATGACGTAGCACTAAGAGCGACTACGGTAGTGAGTAGTATGCAAGCCCGAAAATCTGCATAGGGACGTTGGTTGGGGGTGGTGGATGGGTCAAACAACACAGGACTTTCACCCGGGTGACCGGGGATCGTGTCCCGGGTGTTTCCTAAACCCAACCGTCCGTTCTTCTTTTACTAAACCCAACCGTCCTGTTATTGTTTTCCTAAATCCAACCGTCCTGTTATTGTTTTCCTAAACCCAACCGTCCGTTCTTCTTTTACTAAACCCAACCGTCCGTTCTTATTTTACTAAACCCAACCGTCCTGTTATTGTTTTCCTAAACCCAACCGTCCTGTTCTTCCCGTGTGTCATGGAAACATAAGCCCACCCACGACCTTTTCCTTAACCTAACTGCGTCAAAAGTGACGTCAATAGTCCCGACCAAGCGTGTTTAGATAAAGTGCGTTTAGATATGACGCTAAAGGAGACTTTTAGCTGCAATAACAATGCCAAAGGCACCTGACCAAGCGTCCGTATTTTACACGATGGGAGTGAGAATCTGTTGGAAAGACCCAGCAGCGCTTCCACTCCTTTGTCTGCTAATGCTAATGTTGCTAAGTATCTGCTGGGTGTGTAATAGGCAAATGTTTGCTAAAATACACACTTGCTATAGTAAAGGGAATGGAATGTAAGTTTTGTGTTTACAAATGAATGCACTTACCCCCAAGTGGCTGAAATGAATCAACGAATGCAGATTTTAGTAACTAAATCATCATTTCAAACATTGTCGCAGCCCTTAGACCAGGGCTCAACACTTTTTTCCCCCAAAGAGTGCTCTAGTAAAAACAGAAAGACAACCATGTAAAACTAAATCTAGAGAAGTCTATGGGAGCAACTGGCGGCCACATCTGAAAAAAAAAAGTATGAAAATACCCTAATGTTAGGTTATTCGCACATGTGCTCCTAAATACATTTTACAGTTCACGCGCATCTATTTTTTGCCGCAAATGCTAGTGAAACGGTCGCACTGTAGAGCCCTGCCTTAGACGGTCATTTTAGTTTGCAAGCCAATACTGACATACTTTTTGTCGATGCAGTCATTGTTTACACATTGTTCCCCTCTTCGTATTTATAAGCCCCCTTGCAATTTTCGAACTACTACTTGCTTTTTAAGAGGACCACCATTAGGGCTGGATCTGAATATTTGTTCAATGGGTAGGTATTTGATTTTAAATTTTGGTATTCAAATTCGTTTTTGTTTTTTTTAAAACGTGCATGCAGGCTCAAGTTCACCGTGGGGATTAAGCTGCAAGCTACATTTCCGCAACAAGCAAGCATTCTGATGTTTGTAGGGGTCTTTATGGTTATTCTGTATGAGCATGGTGTCGTTATCAGGCAATTTGATAAAGGTAAAAGATAGTAGCCTACGGCTGTGGATAACGCCAATACAGTGAGGCGCTGGCTGGCTGAGCATTCATTCACAAACACAGCGTCAGTCGTCACTCGTCAGACAATCCGGCAAAAAACGCAGGTGTTTCCGGCATCAACCTGCGGTGGGCAATCATGTAATGTTAACCGGCTCTCAAACTCGTCAGTCTATATCGCGGCGTGCGAGTCCCGTGATGTTACGGTAACAGGGAACATCACTTCCTCTATCGCTGCTACAAACACACTATGACGGTAAAAAAAAACAAAAAAAAACACTGCCCAGGAATGTGTGTAACAACAGGTGACCATTTCCTGCAACAACAACAAAGCAAACTCGCTTCATTTCTCGCTTCGTCTCTTTTCTTTCTCTGTTTTTTCATGAAACAAAGCTGCCTTTAGGTGCGGTCAGAAATGTTCGCTGCTGAAAAGCACCGAAACTTCTAAGCTCAAAAAATGGTATTCGGTACAGCCCTAAACACCGTCATCTCACGACCTCTGCTTTCTGTCATTTGTCAGGTGGCGAGATGGGAGCATCGAACACGGACGCTCTCCAGGCTCTTCGGTGGCCCCTACCTGGCCTGTTACTGCCTGGGCTTCATCATTATTCTGCTCAACGTGTACCGAAGCCACAGGTGAAGCACACACTTGTTTCCTTTCCTCTGCGCCATTCATGCTAATTTTTTTAGCCTTCATTCCTGTCCAAATTAGCTCAGATTTGATCAAGTTCAATTTTATTAGAAGCATTTTTGATTAGCATCAACACATGATTAACCATAACACTTTTGTGTCATTATTGTAAATAATTTAGGTGGTAAGGCTGCACAATTAATAGTGATTTTATCGAAATCGCAATATGGACTAGTGCAATATCTGCCATCATAATAGCAATGTGCCAAGGTACAAACGCGCACTGCACACCCATTCAGGAACCGGCTAGCAAGGTAGTGATGGAGTTTTTCACACTATCGTCATGGCTGAGCCGGCAAAAAAGAAGCAGAAAGCTAGGAAAGCATTGTCGGAGGAACAGAGAAAGAGGAAACGGCAGACTGACCGAGCGAGAAGTTAGACACAAGTAAATGTAGGAGTTGCCAGATATCTATTCTGAAGCTGTAGGAGGAGCTCTATAGAGAAACCTGCGAGAAAACGGCGAAAACTGCATAGCGCCCATTTAAAGGAATGGGAGATGACATTCTGATTGGTTTATTGCATGTTACGCCCAAAACTCACCTATGAATTAATGAAGACACTAAGTACAACCGTTTTGCACCATGCGCCCGGCGCACGGACCCTTTTTCTTCGGCGTCAAACTAGCAAAAGTGGATTTGTACACGCCCTAAACACACCTGCGCCATGCGCTTCACGCCGTGCGCTTAGATCATTAAAATAGGGCCCTCACTCTCTTTCCCTTCCACCCTGTTTCTTTTTCAGTTGCCCTTCTTCCTATTCTTCTTTCTTCCACCTCTGTGTCCTCTTTTAGTATTTCCTACTACCGCGTGTTCCTTCCTCCCATCCTGAACTGTGCCCACACTTCTGTATGTGCCAGTGTCACCCCACGCCTGCCATCATGCTGCACCCAGCTGAAGTACACGCTGCCAGAACTCCCACTGGGGATCAAAACGGTGACAGGGCACCCTCAGCAAAACCACACATAAACACTATGCCAGTATCAGAAGATCATTCTTTTTCCGTCTCTCAAAGGAAGTCTGTGATGTCTGTTGCCGGGCAACAACACTTTGGATCAAGCTGCTTCGGAGCAGTACATTGTCTTGCCAGTTTTCTCTACTGCTTCTAAAGAGAATGTTTATCAACACTAAAACTAAAAATCATAGTAGTAGCAGAGATGGTGTCACTGCCACTACTGTTCAGATTTAAACGGTTTACGGCATAAGGGATCCGGATCTGGCTGCAAACTGCGAGAGACTTCTGTAATGTCAGTACAATAAAAATGGACCTACATAACAAAGTGTGTTCACTGCTGGCTATAAGTTAGCATTTAAACACAACAAAGGCTGTCACCTGAATGGCGTTTTGAGCTAACGTTAGCAATCAAACAGTCATAGATAGCTAGAACGTTTTTTGAAATGATTTCCATCTTCTGTTATTGTTTGTAATGACAGAAGTTTATTATTTTATGGATTTCACAAATTTCAGTATGACACAGATGTGAGTTGTGTGCAGATGTGAGCGTTATATCTGTATAATTTGAACAAGCCTCACAAGTCGTCCTTTGTGAAGCTCCAACACCTGCTTGTCGCAAAGTGACGCGTGCGCAACTCACATTTTTCACAAGCCACATATTTCCTAAACATGCTGACACTAAAATGGCGTTTTTCAGACGGTCAAATCAGGAGAGAATTTACTTTGTTTGAGACCTGCTTCTGTCTCAGGAAACAAACTCTCGCGAGATCTGCCAACACAGATACAGAAAGTATTAATTCATGCAAATATAACTTCATCCATCCACATGACGCTAGATGCAAACTTTGTGTAAAATCTCCAACATGGGGGGAGGCAGCAATTGTAAGCGTTATGCATGGGCAAAAGCACTGTAGCCTTGTCACAGCATCCTCTGCACACAGAGTCGCAACGTTTTTTGGCCCAACCCAACAAAAGTCCAAGACTGACCACAACATGCAATGTAGGTTTCCGCAGGGTCTTAAAAAGTCTAAAATTTCAAAAATTTAAGGCCTTAAAAGGTCTTAAATTCGCAAAAGTATTGTGTTCTAGGTCTTCAATAATTTTAAACCGGTCTTAATTTTCTTACGTCCATGTAACATTGCCTCTAATGCTCATGTGTTTTTTTTATTCTGTGGTTTTGTAGTTCTTTCTTTTTCAACACTTTCCACCGATTTTCAAATGAAATAAAATAAAATACTGATAGTGAACCGATCATTTAAGCTTGTGAAGAGCGTTGTATAGAACTATCTGCGTGTTTTTTTTTTGACAATTTGGTTGAAAGAAACCCAAATTGAAATTGCGATTAGATTAATCACGCAGCCCTATACTGCAGCTCCTCATCCAACAGCTCACTGTGGGTGTTACACATTTAACCTTCCTACCGTTCCAATGAGTTTGTCCCGTAGATAGTGTTGCGTGACCCACAGTGGGCACTCTTCTTGGACGTGAAACTTCCTCAGTTCAAATCATCCGTACAAAAGATGAACAACTGTTTTGACTGACATGTGCTTCCTTGATAGAAAGTCGAAAGTACAAGTCTCCTGCTGTAAAGTCTCAGGAGAAACGCATGTAGTTTCGATGCCGCTTAACACAGCACACCTAACAGCGATCCTGTGGAAAAACACAATGCTGTTTCCAATCCCAGCTAACAGACCGACTGACAGATTGACCCACAGACTACAGTAATTACCCTACAGCTCCATTACTGTGCTTGGTTTTTAGAGTGTGTATTGTCCTCGTGCTAAGCACACAGCAGTTATGCTCTCCACTGATTATGTTCAATAATAACACTCCGAGGGCTCTAACAACAAGTCCATTTTGCAATTAACTGTGTATTTAATTGGCACCCTTGCTATTTACAGGAAGCCTAATGAGATGGGAGGGAAGTAAGTCTCAGTTAGCCGTAGGTTTGTCTTATGACCACTTAGTTTTGTGTGAAACTGCTCAGTGAACTACATCTCTCGTCTCACACAATTTATGCCACCTAGCTTGATGCTCAACTTGCTTGCTAGCTAGCTAGCTTAGCTCTGTTCCACAACACATGTAACGTTATCTTACCTCATGTGTTTTATCCAGTGTTTTCAGCAGATAAGCAAAAGAACAAGCAAGACCCTCTGCTCATTTGAGTAACGTTACATCCCCGGTAAAATAACACACAGACATTGTAGCTTTAGCGAGACGCCATCCATGCAACTTTAAAGTCTGTAGTTTTTCTAATTACGTATTTTCACAGTCTTACACTTCAACAGTTTAACAATAAACTGAGACTTTCTTGACTTGTGAAATTCTTAATCTAATTTAATCTATTAAATTGATGAACATCAAATATGTGTAATTCATGGCTTAATTTAAATGGGATCTAAAAATAATTTGTCTTTCCCCATTGACTCCCGTTCATATTTTTTGCGAAAGATAGGTCCCATGGACCGGAAGTAGAAGGGCGTGACTTCGGCTCTCTATGGAAACATGTTAGGCTTTTAGGCTCTTGGTTTATGCTTAGGAAATATTAAACGCTAAAAAACAAACAAAGAATATACCATAACCCATATTTAGAAATATGACCAATGTTTGGAAACTGTCCGCACTACAAGCATGCCAACAGCCCAAACTGCCAAATTCATGTTTCCGTTGGTGTAGTTGAACGATGGAGCGGCATGTGCCATGACACATTCAGATTTTTGTCCTGTTTGTAACATTATTGTCCTACAAGACTCCCAAGTATATGCAGGATTTAAAGGGATATGCCACCGTTTGTTGAAATAGGGCTTATCACGGTCTCCCCTAGCTGTAGATAGGTGGGCCAACGCATTTTTTTGTCTCAGTGCATGTAATTAGATTGTTTTTTTGTCTTTTGTTGGCTCACTTTTACTCACAACATGCTAACCGGCAACATAGGATTCCATTCACTACGCTAAGCTAACTAGCGGCGGCGCTGCCGGTGTTGCACCGGACTACAACAATGCATGCACAAAAAAATGTGTTGGCCCACCTATCTACAGCTAGGGGAGAGCGTGATAGGCCCTATTTCTACAAACGTTGGCGTATCCCTATTATGGGAGCAAATGTCAAATCAAGCAATGGGTTTGAACAACTGCACGCCCAATATTTAATAGAGAATGAGAATGTGAAGCTTTGTCTCTGAAACTGTAGAATCAACACCAGATTCTAAGACTGAAGTGTGCAGCCTTGGGTTTCTAAGCTCTGCTGTACTGTAAAGCGGCTCATTATTAAAAGGGACTTTGTCTGACTCCTACACCAAACCTTCCCTCCCTGACCCTTTGCTTCCTTTTCCTTTCTTCTTTCTCTCTAATCACACTTTCCATTTCATATTCCGAAAGGTACACACATGGCAGATGCATGGCTTTGACAGGAGTGGGTCTTTACAATCTTGCTGTTTTATACCATCACGCACAGACAGCGAAGTCATATATAACAGACAAGAAATATGCTACACTATACCATAAAACCATACAGAAGTAAAATAACTAAAGGCATGCACTATTTGATAGTTTCCAAAAGAAGGTTTTCTTTTATTTCTAGAAGCTACAGAGTGTGTAGCGACGCGGTCAGTCCCTCACGTCCACTAACCCCCTACCCTCATCTCCATTTCCCAGACCCCCTTTTCACATGTCGTTTCTAAGCCAAATCCCAGCAGTATGCCTTCCTAGGCCACCTTACTTAACAGAGAGCCCAGCACTCACTCTTTGTGACTGACGTGGTGGAAAAAACAGCCGCGTCACATTTCACTTTGTGCTTCCGTTGACAAAGGAAGAACACCATAAGAGACACAGCAGAGACCCCATAACCTAGTTTTCTCTTATTAACCCCAAACCTGGTTTTGATTTGGGAGCTATTTTTGTCTGCAGGAAATATACCGCATTCAGACAGCACAGAGTACACATGTACACACACACGCGTGCACACACACACACGCACGTGCGCACACACGCACACACACACACACACACACACACACACACACACACACACACTGCATTAGCAGCACCTGTGTGTTCTCCTATTATAATTAATGAACACTTTCACACTGTACACACTAATCTTATGAACTCTGTGGTATAATTATGTTTAGGGACTGCAGGGCATGGCAGCCTTACAAAAAATGTACTGTCAAATCTAAGGGGTCTCAATTAGTCCGAATGGGGTATTCATGTTGGAGCCAAAATGTGGGAGTTTACAAATGCCCTCATTCAGCTTTTTATCAGTCTATTCTCAAGTCAACTATCTTTGGGATTGGGAGCTTTAGTTGCACAAAACCAGCTAATTCTGGGTTCTTGGACTTGGTGATCATATCATGTATCACAAATAATATAAACAAACATTTAATACATTTGATATAAGATAAGATCAACTGTATGGATCCCACTTTGAGGAACTTCACATTCAAGAGTTTACCAAATTAAAGGAAAAAAGTGCCTGAGTGATACAAATGAAAAAGAAGAAACCGCTAGAAATATAAATAAATACAAATAAAAGCTACTTGTATTACATAGCTATATATATTACATAATATATTTTATTTTAAAATAATCAATAATAAAAAAGTAGTTGTGATTTGACCTATTTGCATAAGTGAGTTGATTGGTAAGACCCAACAATTCCAGTAATTCCCCCAAGAGCAAGCATTTAGTGCGACAGTGGCACTAATGTAGTAAACAAGAAGAAGGACAGTGTTCAATCCAAGTTATTTTAATTGGAAAAATTGAAATTTTTCAAAAAACAAAAAAAACGTAAATCTAGATGACTCTTTGTCTTCTTTTCTGACTGACCAATTATCACAAAGGGTCAAGAAATTGAAGCCTGCAGTTTGAAGAGATTTTGCCGATTCACACAAGTGCTGCTACAATATAATCTTCAACTCTAAACTGCGTCTACAAGTTTGAAGAAGGTATTCTATTCATTTATCTTATCATCGGTGATTGGTGTAACGCGTTACAAAGTAACACAATTCCAATGATGTATTCCTTTTTGCTGTAACGCAGTAATATAAGGCATTACTAATAAAATGTCAGTAATATTATACCCGTTACAATCTCAGTAACGTGAGTTACAACGCATTTTAACGCAACATTTGGTGGTGTTTTGTTTTTTTAAGAATTCACCAGCATCCCCTATACATTTCGGCACAGAAAAAAAAGTCTGCGAGTATTATTTCCTGTTGCTGTATTCGGTGGTTGAAATTACTGCAGAGACAGATACATTTGCGACATTGACATTATTTTCAGGAGTTTTTTACAAGCTCTCCCGTTACTGTTCCCGTGGTCAGAGCCAGAACCAGAGACGCTGGGCTAGGGACATCTGTGTCCTGTCAGTGCCGACAGCAGTGTGCCTGAGCAACTGACAGACAACATGTCGGGAATTAATGTTTAGTCTTGCTACACGTAATATCATTACATTTTATCAGCGGTGGAAAGTAACTATACCGTAGCTAGGCTACTTCGATTCAATTGTAAGGTGCTTTTAATTGAGTATTTTCATTTCTCCTATTTATTAGGCTAGCCTACTTCTAGTCAACCACCATTTAGAGTCAAGTAGGCTATTGTACATTTTACTTAACTATTTATTTTATAGCTTTAGTTACTTTGCAGATTCAGATTAATAATACAAAATAATATGAATAAATTATGATGTATATAGTGGATAAAGATTAGACTTTGTTGATCCTGTGGTGAAATTCACAAGCTACCTGCCAAGTCAAACTTCGGCTGTTATTTTGGTGAAAGTAACTCAAAAGTAACGCAAAAGTATTGTAAAGCATTACAATTCAGAGACAGTAATATTGTAATATAACTAATTACTCTCAAATGACAGTAACTAGTAATCAATAATGTATTACATTTTGGAAGTAACTTGCCCAACACTGCTTACCATATTTCAATAATGGCACTTCATCAGTAGCAACACAACAGCACGACTATGACACTTTGTCGTGATGTTTGTCAGTGTTACGTAACATCAGCATTAAATGAATCTGATTAAAGTAGGTCACACACACACATGTATCTGAATTCAGTGCCCAACATTTCTCTATATTTCTTTCTTCTTCTATTTCTCTCCCCTTTTATCTCTCTCACTCATTTCCTACCACTTGAATCCACAGTCAAGGTCTTCTGATTGCTGCGTTCCATGCTCTTTGCTCTTTGTTATTTTTCTGCAGTATGACGGTGGCGATGAAGGCCCAGGCCAGGTGGGAGGTGATGGACAGGACAGACGTTTTCTACGCGGGTGTAGCTCTCATGGTGCTGGGCACTGTGCTGGTGGTCGGCAGCTTCCTGGCTCTGGGATTCATTGGCACCTTCTTAGGTGGGTGTCAAACCGTGGCGGTTTTTGGCACGGGCGAACTGGGCAGCCGCGCGGGTCCGCATTTTTTTCTGTCACATGGGGGGCGGCACGAGAACTTAAAAAAAAAAATCCTCTGCGCCGCAAAGCGTTTTTCTGTTATCTATCATTTCACTGTGTGGGGAATTGGCAGATCAGCTCCCCCAGCAGCTGCAGGCAACATCCCCTACTTTCACAATGAAATGGACTAGTCCGTAACAGTGCGCCGCGGCGCCAAAGATAAACACATAGTGACAGCAGAACTGGGAAGTACACAGAGACGGAGCAAGACGAGTCTAAACCTTTCTTTTATGTCAATGGTCTAAACGCGAAAATGAAACAAAGTTACTAGTGCTGTCAAACGATTAAAATATTTAATCACGATTAATCGCATTAATGTCATAGTTAACTCACAATTAATCGCAATTAATCGCACATTTGTATCTATTCTACTCAGCCTATAGTGCAGTTAAAGCATGGCTTAATACTTTCTTTTTCTCAAGTTTTCTTTGAACATAGCAGTCAGCCTACTGCTCTTTATTCACCAGAGGCTCATCAACCCAGCCTCTTATTTCAGAAAGAATGAACAGTAACGGTTACCAATAAAAGGTAAGCTGATTTGCGTTAACGCCGTTAACTGACAGCACTAAAAGTTACCCAAGCTCAAATAAAAGAAAAGCGAAAAGACATGTTTTCAGCAGTAGCAGGACCTTCATCAGCTCCCATGGCCGATAATAGTGGTGTCGGTGTCAGCAGCAGTGGGATATGCACAGTGAGGAGGAGACTCAGGAGGAGAGGGACAGAGATGAGGGAGTGAGGGTACAAGCAGAACTCCCCTTAAAACACTTTGCACCGTGATAAAACTGAGTGGTGGACAAACTGTTGATGATAACACTACAACAATAAAAGAAGTAGGCATGCTTTACTGTATGATTGCATTAGTAGCCTAGATACACTTTGCATATCATGCACACTTTCTTAACGAGAATTGTAGCTTTTCTATCTGCATTGGCAGACAAAAACTCACGATAGACCTCTTCAAATTATAGCACAGGGCCTCTTGAAATGATATATATATATATATATATATATACTAAGGGTGCTCCGATCAGGATTTTTGGGGCCGATCACCGATTGCTGGAAGACGTATCGGCTGATACCGATCACCGATCACTTTTATGAACTGAAAATTACGCCATTACGTAACAGTCACACATCTAAAAAATGTCCTTTCAATCACTGCAGACATTTCTTCAGCGCACACACACACACACACACACACACACACCGTCACACACACACACACACACACACACGGACCGACACACACACACACAAACACACATGGGGAAACAGCTGTTTGACTGGCGTCGGAGCTGCTAGCTACACGACTCCGCTCTGCCTTAGCGTTAGCTAACTTTGAAAACTCCTCATACTCCTTTCTGTGATTAACCTTCAAATGTCTGATGAGGTTGGTGGTGTTGGCACACACGTTGCAAATCGCTAATGTATTGTCTTTTTCCCAGATAGCAATGAGTCGGCGGACCACCGGCGGTGCTCCAGAGGCAATAGAACCGTCAGAATGGCGTAATCGCAAACACGTTTGCTGGAGCACCACCGGCGCATCACCGGTGGCAGCCGCTTTTTAAAAGCGGTAGCCGTCTTCCTACCGCCTTCGTTCCGCGGGCCAACCGCTGTTCTACCGCCGTTCAGACACCTTGTAGAACTGCCAGACCAGTGAATGTAGGGCCGCCGCCATTTTAGCTCCATGTTGAAAATGTTCTCAGGAGTAGTGCGCTCTTAATACATCCATGGTAGTGCATCATCTGATCGGCCTATCTGATCGGCCTTTATGGAGACCACCGATCAAACTATTTAAAGCCATTATCGGCCGATACCGATCCGTGTGTGTGTGTGTGTGTGTGTGTGTGTGTGACAGTGTGTGTGCGCTGAAGAAATGTCTGCAGTGATTGAAAGGACATTTTTTAGATTCGTGACTGTTACGTAATTTTCAGTTCATAAAAGTGATCGGTATCGGCCGATACGTCTTCCAGCAATCGGTGATTGGCCCCAAAAATCCTGATCGGAGCACCCTTAATAATAACATGACACCTAACCAGAGGCCTGTACTGCGAAGCAAGATTTGGGGTTACCAAGGTAACTTCAGGTTCAACCCAGGGTTTTGTGTATCACGACGGTGGATCACTTGTTACCGGGTTAAATCGTTACTTATGCTGAACACCTAATCTTTTAGGGAGCAGGTTGTGTTGGAGATTAGAGATCAACCGGTGTAAAAGCACCGCCTGCTGACCAATCAATACTCGATTGATAACAATTTGAAGATCCGGTAGATCTCGGTGCGCGGATAGTGAGAGGTGCGCTCAGAAAAGTTTAGAGACCGACAAGCCCAATGACATTCTCTGATGGGTATTTTTATGAAAGACATAGATTTTCAGCGGAGGGAATAGGCTACATATCTTTGTCAGCTTCTTGAGCCGTATATGTGGCCAATGCGACACATTGGTTTATTTTTATTTTTTATTTGCTCCGATGATCGCTTACCACTTCCAGGTTGCAACTGAAATTATAGGATGCAGCAACAGAAAGATTATGGAATGCACAAGTGTAATTATGGTCAGTTCTTGTGCCTGACTGACGATGATATTGGTAAGCCTTGGAATTTACGCATTTACAGCATCTGCAATTTTTTGCCAGCCTTCCTTCCTGGATTCATCAGCAGCGACTCTAGCTTTTTGCCTGTATAAGGTGTCTGTGTTCCTCTTATTTCTGTAGGATTATCGTTTGCTATGTGGCTCTGGTAGACTTGTCCATGTTTTTTCTTATACACACACACACACACACACACACACACACACACACACACGCTGGAGGATATAGCCTGTGGGTGTGTGTTGTAATTTGATGTGTCTTATTCGCTTCATATTAAGCCCCTTAAGTCACTGTGACCTGATGATTCAAACTGATGGCACAGGGTTAGAAATGAAGATCCAAACCTAATGAAATTACAAAGATTTGGCCATGATCTGTTTACAACCTACTGATCACAGACCCACTTCTCTAAGCTATCACTAACACCACCAATAGTCTTTAACAAATCCAGGTTGCTCTTTTTAAAAAAACTAACACAATGAAACAACAGTGACACAGGAACACACACAAAAAATGTTGTGCTTCGCTTTTAAATCTGAATGGGTGCCAATAGTTGCTTTGGAGGTCAAAAATAAGTTTAGAAAATCTTTCTGAAGGCCGGTTAACTGGTTTTCTATTCAAAACCAAACACATTTGTTTTGTAAAAAACAAAACTCTTTTTCATCCTTCCCCACCTGTGGTGTTTAAATGATCATACATAATGAAATTCGTTATACAACTTGGACATTAACATTCTCTTTAACAGAAAACAGGGCCAGCAGCACCACATGTAACTCAGCAGGTCAGTTGTACCTACTGTGCCTGTGTGTGTGTGTGTGTGTGTGTGTGTGTGTGTGTGTGTGTGTGTGTGTGTGTGTGTGTGTACACAATATAGGAACTTATGACATAGCAAACAATAGTTTGTGCGCAGGTTACAGTGTGCTGTGCCCTGCAAGTAGTTCAGCTGCCCCCGATTTTTTATTTGCTAAAGACCCCCACTGCAAAAGTAAACACACACACACACACACACACACAATTCTTATATTATATTATAACTAATGCTGTCAGTCTAATGCATTAACAGCATTAACGCAAACCCATTTTAACGCTTTAGATAAAAATGTGTGATTAATTGCGATTAATCATGAGTTAACTATGACATTAATGCGATTAATCGCGATTCAATATTTTAATCTTTTGACAGCACCAATTATAACACCATTATTGTTTACCACCAACCTCCAGAACCAAAGAAACATACTAAAATTACTTCTACTGGTGCTGAACTGCAATTGAACTTTTATCAGTGTACATATCCTTGTTTTTTGGTGTTTTACTTCTGTACTACCCACAATTTTGATTCCAAAAAAAGAAAGAAATTTAAATTGTATTCATTGTTCCGCAGTGACGAATCTCCCTACGTTAGTGTTCAACAGGGAGCATGTTTTTTTGGTACAGACTGTGTTGGTGCTGTAATTTGATTGGTGCAACTGTGTGTGGGGGCCCTGAAAAATAGTTTTCTATTGCTACTCTGTTATTCCATTGTGATTCAAATTGCATATCAGGACCACTCCTAGCTGTGAGTTTTGACCATTTGCATGTTGAAATGACATCAAAGGAAAAGTAACGTCAACTGAAAAACTCAGCTGTCTGGCCTCCACTTATCGAGTGGGTGTCAGTTAACCTAGCTAGTTAGCTTTACATACAATACAAACTGAACAGCAGGGTGGGTCCTCCCAAATATAAAAGACAGAAAGCTTATATCGCTAAAATGTATTACCTAATGTTTGATAGCCAGGGACGGACTGGGACTAAAAAACAGCCCTGGACTTTGACTAGGCCCGGCCCAAAGCAATCGGCGCGCGGAAACTCGACAACAACAGCAATAACGCCTGCCGCCTGGCATGAGTGTCACAAGACTTTAATTGTGGCTCATGACACTATACCATCCAAATTATAGCAATAGCACAGGGGTCCGTTTCAGGTAGGAGGTTCAATAAACTCTGGGTCTGACATCTGACCTCTGAGTTGATTTACCCTGAGATGGAAACTCTGAGTTTTCGGTTTCACAACGGCTGATTCGAGTTGGTTCAATCAACTCGGAGTAGGTTGACTCAGGGTTACGCGCGTGCACCAAAGACAGCATGAATGGAGCCATGATACTACGATTCACCATGGCAACAACCACAAACGGGTCGGCGGAAATATATTTATATATATATATATTTTATTAATATAAATATTTAGTTAAAAAAGCAACACAGCGGCTGCTGCAACAGAGAGAGAATTTGCGTTGGAGAAAATTGCTGCTGGAGTAAATCCGTATATTCCAATATAATGTATATCATATTTAATCATAAGTATAGCCTAATATTACTGAAAATCTATTTCATTTAGGTACAACACTGTGGGCGAAAACGTCCTAGGCTACTAATCTCATTCTGAGGCTGCAGCACCATAATTAACAGAATTATAATTCATAATCTTTTATTGCAAAGGGTTTATACATCATTCACCTGCAATACTGTGGAACTCCTTTTTAATGTCTCTGACTGGTCTGTGTCCAGGGACACTACACATGTTTAAACTCTTTACTTTCACTGACCCGCTGGAGTGGGTGTCTTTCTCTGCTCTTGGTCTAAGCTCAACTTGAATAAACAAATGATGGAATGGATTAAAAAAAACATATAGATACATAGACAGCATGGAATAGATTGTGTAATATGCAATACAATCTATTATACAATCTATTCCATGCTGTCTTAAAATGAATTTATTACTTAATAATCTTAATTATTTTTGCAGTAATTAATCTTACTGCACGAATAATAACACATCTAAATGAAAATACACCATTACAAATGTAACTTCTGTGTTCAAAATCTTCAAAGTTTTAAGCATTAACTGTAACGTTACCAACATTTTTAAAAGTAAAAGCACAACATATTTCTTAATATTAGCTACTGCATGTCGCATTTTACAGCTAAAATGTTGTTTAGCTGTTTTAACTACTGTAATCATTAAAAATGTAGCAACCTGAATATCACTTCCTAACATCATCCCTAGCAAGTAACTCTCTCTCTCCTCATGTTCCATACTTACTTGCCCTGTATCTGCCTGTGAGACCAGCTCATCTTTCTGTCCCTCATCATCACTGGTGGCATGTTGCTGCATAGCTGTCTGGCTCACTTCTTCACTGCTGGCTGTGCTGCTAAATATTTCAGTTAGTTTGCGACATTTAGCGGCTTCAGTATCTAAATTCCGCATTTTTTTTTCTCTCGCCTTCTCAGCCCCACCCTTTTCTTTCCGTTTTGTACCCGCGGCCGCGTTATGCATATTGTTTGTTTGTTTCTATGCTTCTATCTAACGTCCTTGCTGTTGGTTTCTTCCTCCTATTCCACTTCTTCTTCTCCTTACTTGGCGGCCACGGCCAGTTGGCATCCAACTTAAAGGTGCATTGCTGCCACCTACAGTACTGGAGTGTGAAACAGATTAGTGGGGGAAAAAACAGGTGATGACTGCGTGTGTGGCGGGTGGTGGGCCGGCCCGCCGGCCGTCCTGGAGTACCGGCCGTTCTGTGATTCTCCAGATCACACAGATGGCCAGTCCGCCCCTGTTGATAGCTAATATTTGGGGGCTTGTTTAAAAATTTTAAAATGCCTTGTATTATTGTATCGTAAACTATACACCGACATTACTCACTGCAAGGCTCGAGAGCCTCCTGCGGCTCCCCAAGCTTTAATTTGTGGCTCGCATGGCAGTAAGCAATACGGTGATATGATCATGCAGTCGATACAGATATTTCATGAAAACTTTCAAAACAAGCAGGGCTTTAACATAACCCTAAGTCAGCTCTATTACAAATAATTTATATTTAAAAAAAATACCCAAAACAGTGGCATTACAAGATGGAAATATAGACTAGAAAAGATATTTAAACTTGCTCTGTCCTTCCGTCCATAACACTGACTCTCTGCGAAGTTGCCAGTTTGGGCCGTCTTTCCAGCTATGCAAAAAATCGCATATTGTATGTTTAGGGATGAGAGATTGACAAGCAGACATGCTATTTATGACTGGATGTAACTTTTGATACCTTGCGGTAAAAGTGGCTCTTGTATTGACTTTGTCCTATCAGTGTGGCTCTCATGAAAAATAGTGAAGACCACTCCAGAACACTCCAAGATGACTCTCAATCATTTGAATGACAGTGACTCTCCTTCGTCTGAAAAGAACAACAAAAAACATCTAAAAGAAAGCAGTGTCTTTTAAATTGCACCATTTGGGGCAATGGTGGCCTAAAGGTTAGAGAAGCAAATGTGCGACCGGGAGGTCGTCTGTTCAATCCCCAGACCGACAGGATAATATCTGGGTGCGGAAAGTGAAAAGAGCAGCGCTTGTCCCTCCCTCATTACCACCACTAAGGTTCCCCTGAGCAAGGCCCTTAACCCCAACCGTTCCAGTAGAGTTGCTCAGTGGCCAGCAGATCAGACTAATCACTAATCAGATGTGGTTGTACTGGGCAGCTTCCAGTGCAACTGTCTGAATGTGATCAGGGCATTCCTGCAAAAGAGAGGCTTCCTCTCAGTGACCCTTCCCTGAATAAATAAAGGTAAAAAAAAAAAAATCCCTTTGTTGTCCTACAGAAAAAAAGAAAATTACTTGTCCTGTAGAAAAAAAGTTTTCCCGCTTCCTGTTTTGCTTCAGCGTTGTGCTGGCCCACTGCACATGCAAGTTTTAATCAGGAGAGACTTAAGGGTGACATTAAGGGTGAAAAGCAGTATTTAACATGATGCACAAAAAGTTGATATGGGACAGTCTTCGGTGATTAGACTCCATCGCTATGTGAAATTCATAAGGGGTAGAGAGGCCAAGGTCCGACAGGAATATCCCCCAAATGGAGACTAGACAATAGTGGTGGTCAAGGAAAGCCTGAAGATCTGGTTGGATGTTACATGGAGCGGGGCTCCTGATCAGGGATCCCTGGGTGCTGGGAAATGTTGATAACTGGAGGTTAATGTGGTGGAGGAGGGTTGCATTTACTTGCCGGAAATGACAACTGACAGCAGCAGAGAGAACAAGTTTTAAAAGTATGGAATGCAACAATGTGATTGGCTAATTGAAAAGAGCCCCTATTATGCTTTTAGTGTGTTATGTAGTTTTATGAATATGTAATAGATAAAGTACAAAAAACACATTTCACTCCAAATGGAGCTTTCTCTCCCACAGACAGCACTTTTTCTCAACTGCCTGAAATGCCTCGCCCATATTCCTGTTTGAAGTTCTGCAATCAGTGATGTTACTGATTCAGAACCGGTGCCCAGTTTTTTTCATGTGCTGCCCAGAAGTGCTGCCTGATCAAGCACAGCCCACCCAGTTGCTTGTTTGAATTTGGGCAAGAGCTCAGGGTCAGACACAGCTTTTCAGGCAGAGTCGCTACAGCAATGGGCAGTATGAGAAACATAATGTTTTTTGAACATCAAAGCATGTAAACGTATTCTTGTAGACCCCAAAATGAGTATAATAGAGGATCTTTAACTGAAAGAGTGAACACCCAGAATCAGCTGATTAGGCTGGGTAAGAGAGAGAGAGGAGGAGAATGAAAAAGCACAGAAGTCTTCCTGAATCAACTTACACTGATATTCATTAATAATTGACTTTGTTTACGGTTCTGGCTGTCAGCAGTTTTCTAATACTCAGCTTAAATGGATTTGTCAGCAAGGCCGAGTGGCGTTGCACTTCACCCGGCTCTCTTAATACTATACTATAATATTGGTCTGATATTTTTCCAGTCAGCAGCACACTACCACATACGTTGACAGCAGGTCTCCTAGCAACACTTGCTCTCAAACACCCACCCAAGGCTTAAACCTTAGACACCGTTTCAACAAATATGTTTATAATCTGTTTCATCCTGTTCTGCTATCCACAGCGGCCTTGCCTAGAATTAAAGCAGACCTTGTGCCTGTCTTAACACTACGAGCAAGACAGCTCATACTACTTACCGTACTTACTACCGTTTGTAGACAGCTTGTCCCCCATCTTTGGAGGCTTGGATCAGAGATGTTGAAAAAAATTAAGCATATACTGTGTGGGTCCACAAATACATTGTTCAAAGTATGGCAACCCCTTATTGACCTTATAAAGAGGCTGCAGTTCCATAGTGTGCCTCAATGAAGCTGACTGTCACCCTTTGTGTCCTATTTTTAAACCTGTATATATATGAAATACATATATACTTACATATTTACTACTTTAAAGGTGCAATAGGTAAGACTTAAAGACTTAGAAAACTAACTTGCTGTCATATTTGTTGAAACTGACCCTATGTTCCAGTAGAAAAAATCTGGCACCACCTACAGCCTGTACTGCGATTTGCAAAAATCCATGCACACGCATTCATTCTCCCTTGTGGGGGAGGGGCTTAGGAGACCGTTTTGGGCTTTAGCAGAAAGGGGGGAGGGACTGAATGGTTGTTGATGTTAAAAATATTTGGCTAAGTCCTGGATCTTTGCAATCCTACCTACAGCACCTTTAACCTCGCTTTTCAACTGTAGCTCTTAAAGCAACACTATGTAACTTTTCCTGCTTCGGTCCCCCTACAGGTTGGAAGCAGAATTGTCCATTACATTACATTGTCCAGTTCATTTGAACTACAGATCCGCTACCCTATCTGGCAAACTTGCATAATGTAATGTAATATAAAGTTCTTTAGTGTTGCTTTAAAGGAAATTTATCAAGAAGATGATTTTTTTTTGTCTTGTTTATTTGTTTTTCTTGCTGTTTTTTTCCTACATACCTTATGTATAAGTACCTTGTGTGCAACCACTGTTCCGTCAACACAGTCTCACTCCCAGCAGGTCAAATAACGACGCTTGGTGGGGAGCATTCGGCGTCATTTTTCTACGCACTTAGCCGGCTCTCTTGGTGTCACTTTTTGACGCTCTGTGTCGGGACCGATTTGGCGTCATTTTTCCACGTGCAGGGTAAAACCACTTTGTTAGGGGTTATGGAAAGATCGTAATTTAGGGTTAAAACATGTACATTTAACTGACATGTGGGACATGGTGCAGTTAGGTTCAGGAAAGCTGTTTGAAAAGATTTTTTTTTTGAAGATACGTGTACATTTACATACTTGATCTTTGTAAAATCTGTAAAAAAAAAAGAAGAATTTGCTAAAATAATCCTCAATTCAATATCAGTTCAATTATTATTATTTCTGTATTGGTACAATAATCAAACTTTTACTCTGCAGTATTTCCCATGAGGTCGTGTCCATGTGCTCATATGTTGACATCAGTAGTAGCCAGGTGACGGGGGGGCAGCCAGACACCGTCGCATTAACAAGGCTGTGTGCTGCCAAAGCCATGTTCCCTGGCAGCCCATCCTCAGTCTGACTTCAGAGTCTGCTGTTTTGTCAGAAACATGTCAAAAATGATTGTAGCATGACAACTGGTCTAAAATCTGTTGTAACCATGGCAACATTGTGAAACAGTCCAGCGGGTTTGCCTCTGAATCCCTGTCGACCTGTACTAGCTGATAAACTGGTGCCTGGAGACAACCGTTACGCTTTCAGAGATGTTCCCTGCTAATGCCAAATGGACAGGTTTTAGTTATGGAATGACGTGGTTGTGTCAAACAAACATTAACTCACTTTGTGTGTGTTTGTGTGTGTGTGTGTGTGTGCGTGTGTGTGTGTGTGTGTGTGTGTGTGTGTGTGTTTTGACTTTCCAGGTGATTACTTTGGCATCCTGATGGATGAGAAGGTGACAGGCTTTCCCTTCAACATCACAGAGAACCCAATGTACTGGGGCAGCACTGCCAACTACCTCGGCCTGGCACTCATGTAAGTGTGTGTGTGTGTGTGTGTGTGTGTGTGTGTGTGTGTGTGTGTGTGTGTGTGTGTGTGTGCGTGCGCGCATGTATGCACGTGTGACTGGAAAGCAGGAGAGGTCACTTTCCCGACTATCTGAGGTCAACAAGAGTGTATTTTGAAAACTGGTCGTCTTTGCAGAGGTCTGTAGCTGAGATTGGCTCGGAAAAAAACTCCTAAAACAAGTGATTTTTACCAGGTTCGTCATTAACCATTTACCCGAGGAGTTGTTGTTAATACATAAATAAAATCAAGTGAAAGGAAAATGGCTCGCCGCCTGGCTGTTAATGTGCTAAAATATGTCAAATGGCATTCAAAATAAAGGAAACGCATGCAGAAGCAACATAGACGATAAACTGCAGCCTGCAAATGGAAAATGTTGTTTTCTCCGAGTTGCAAATCACGTCCCTCTTGAAGGTTGGGAGGTAAAAACTTTTACGTGGGCATCGTCTCTATGACAACTGTGACCACATCTCTCCGAGCCCGGCATGCGTAGTTGCTAGGCGATCGCTCCAGGGAGCCAGCCGCCGGTAAAAGCTATTAGCTTTTAGTTACGTCTCTATAGTCTGTTTTGTTGTGACAAATTTAGCCCCATTTTCTCTATGCTTTGAATTTAATTCACTTTCAGCCGCGTATCTTCTGCACTGCAAGCTTTGAGTGATCAAACCAAAGATTGCCTCATCTTCTCTCAGTGTCCTTCCACTCAACTCCATGTTTCTCTCCCCCCTCTTTTGTTGAGTTGAGATACAGTAGCAGCCTCTGCCTCAACCTGAACTGCTGTCTTCAGTCTCCGTCTCTTTGCTGTTGGTTGTTGTCCTCTGAATCAACAGGAACAAAAGCTCCAGAAAAAAATAGACCTGTGGTTTAACCCCTCATATGCTATAGTTAGGATTTTATCAGTACTACTACTCTTATGATGCTTCTTATCGGTTTGGGTCTTTATTGATACCCTTATTGGCTATTTTTCATTACTAAATAATTGCTTCTTTAAAAAAAAAAAAATCAGAACAGGATAAGAATTTATTAATATAATATATAATATAACAAAATGTTGTTTCTAGAGTAGCAACAGTAATGTTTGCAACACCAAAGTCACTGTATAACTCAATCATATCTCACTGGAAACAAATTTCAAAAATGTCAATAAAAGAAATAATATTCCTGATTATCAAAATACGGAGTGAAGTTTAGAAAGAATGAAGAACACAGACATCAGTCAGTATCAGTCATTCCTCCTGTCTTCTTTCCATCATCTGCTGAGGAGAATCATTGCAAGTGAACGCATGCTACAGACAGCTTTTGTTTGAGCTTGTTTGCTTGTAAGCTAGCTTGGCTAATAGAAAATTAGCCACATGCTTGTTAGCCGTGAACTTGTTTTTGTCCATGTTTTTTGTCTCAGACTTTGACCCTCTGACTTGTGTGTTTTCACTTCATTAAAGTTGGTCGCCTCGAAATGTCATTTTCAGCATTCGGTACCACCTTGCCAACCAAGCCAGTTAGCGCTATCGTTAGCTTGTAACTTAATGGAAATAATTGCAGATTTTCTGTCTACTGCCGTACATACAGCTGAATGTCGCCAAGACCCGGAGGGTTGAAAATCGTCAACTTTTGCTCTTTACCATTTAGCTTAGCGCAGCGCCATTGCAACCATACACAACACTTGCTTTGCCTCGTCCTCCCTAGCTCTACCCTCCCTAGCTCCACTATCTTGTCCAAAAATTGTCACGTTTGGTTTTAAAAGAACAAGATGGCAAAGGTCAATCGGCCAAGGACTTTGCGATTACATGGCATGCTCTGTAACCACTCTGCTACCAAGGCGCTCTGACTTAATGACACTAAGGTTGCTTTCACACTTACCTCGTTTGGTCCATTTAAAACGAACCCTGGAGCGTTTGGTCGGATGGTCCGGTTCGTTTGGGCTGGTGTGAAAGCTCATTCGAACTCTGGTGCGGACCAAACAAATGTACTCTGAAACTCTTGAACTTTTGTAAACGGGGGTCTCGGTTCGCTTCAAAGGGGACTAGAATTCGGTTCACTTCAGGTGAGAACGCGATCCGACCCAAATACAGGAAGTGAACCAAAAACAGAGCATTTACTAGCCTGCAATTTCAACCTTGCACACAATTTACAGACTTATATATGATTTAAGGGATGATAACGTTCAGATCCATCGCTGGTCGTCCGTGTGACAACACATCACCGTCTCACATTGTTCGCCGTCTTCTAAAATATTAGAAACACTAAAGCAGAACCAGAAAACCAAAGACATTATAAATTTGGCGTTGCTCCATTATTTCTGAGACCAGTGTCGGCGAGTATTCTGTTCAATAAACGAGCGACCATCTCAATTGCGTGACCTGTGTTTACAGTGTTGGTGCGTTTTACAAAGTGCAGTGTGAAAGCATACCGAACCACATGAAAAATGCAACAATGTTGCAACTTCACCCAAGAATCCATTGGATTCTATTTCTCTGAGGCAGTCCCCTGCTCTGACATCTATCCATACATGCTACGTTTGTACTGTACAGCTCCTGTTCATTCATGTGTGTATTCCGGCCTGTTTGTTTGTGAGTGAAAAATTGTAATCTCGCCCTGCAGGATTAATAAAGTATATATTATTCTTATTTATTTACATTACCTGAAATTATTCGCGAGCACCCAATGATGTATTTTGCTTCATATCCATATGTGCATGCATTATTTCCCGTAAAACCCTTACAGAACATTGAATATCCATAAATCGAATCAAAACTGGGGTTTGGTGCAATGAAAATCTTAAGAATTATAACTTCAAGCAATGTAGCAAATGCATAAGCAAGCTATTTAGCTGTTTCAACTCACCTTCTTGCATAACATTAGCAGAAAATTGACAGCCTGGTGAATGCTTCCCTTCAGCTACATCACGGACCATTATCATGTGCTGTGCTTTTGGGAAGGAGCGGTATCTTTGATCGAGACACAACAACAACAACGCTGTTACTTTCAAAAGGTCTCTCTTTGCTCTGGGCGAAATCTCGTCAATTTGGCTGTGGCTGTTCCCTCAGTGTATGTGGAGAGTGCATCGGCTGAGGGAGAGTTTAGTCACAAGTCAAGTACATGTTGATTACTTGTGCTCTTGTTTACAGCAAAGACTGTATTTTTTATGTAAGACCCTTAAGCAGGATTAATGCTCCTGCGGAAGCTCTACACATATGAGTTGGGGGAAATGCAAGGCTACCAAGCCACGGCCAAGAGGACCAATCACAGTTGTTGCGGTCTATGTTGCTGCGACACGCCGTTAATTTAACGCAGAAGCATAAATTGGCCATTAGGTTGTTTGGTGTGAATCAGAAAGTAATGTTTTTTGTTTTATCAGGCTGTGTTGGAGAGCGTTCTCAGATACGGCATATCGGCGTGATTTGGTAACCTCTCTGCTCAGCTAAAATCTAAACTTGCTTTTCTGGTACAGTCTGCCATGAAGGTGATGGGCAGGACTGAAAACCTCTCCCCTCAGCCAATATTTGAGCATACTGTACTCACACAAGTACAAAGAGTTTTATCCGATCTGGCGCACCCGGTAGACCAAAACAGAGTCCTCAAATGCAGACTAAACCGTTTCAAAAACTAACGTGTGCCTACATCATTTGCACTTTGTTTACATGTTTATTTTATTGTCTCTGTTTTTTATTGTTTCTATTTATTGATCTTTATTGTTATTGTTTTTTTCTTTTCTTTCTATTGTTATTATATTGAGCTAGCAAGCTACACGCTGAAAATGGATCGTTTTGAAAAAAAAATTGGATTGCGCAACAAGGCATGCCTGCTTGGTTCTTTTGGGGAATGATTGTAAAGAATTACAAATAGCTTACGTTACTGTTTTGTGAGGGAGTTAGGTGATAAATCTCTGTGAGTTTGTCACCATGAGCGACCCGTCATGGTGACAAACCCACAGAAAATCATCACCTAACTCTCTAGTTCTCCTTCGGCTCCACGGAGCATTCCGGCGCCTTTAAGCTCATTGTTTTGGTTTAGCAGGCTGCAACTTTACTGTTTTGGTTCACTCTCAGCGCTCTTATCAACCTTGTTTTCTGCAGCAGCAGGCAGGTCAGACAAACCCACTGTACACTATCTGCCAAGCATTACTTTGCAGTAGTCAGTCCCTCCAGAAAAACGCGATTATGCGATCGCATAATTCAATGCATAATCAGCCAAAGTCCGCATATTTATGCGGGGGCCGCATTTTGTTTTAAATACGCTGCACTTTCACCGCATAAATTGTCGATTTCCGCGCAAAATATGCGGGGCTTGCATGATTTCATAATCTCTTTTTATCTCTCATAATCTCTCGCATTTTTTAAGAAACCGTGCTGCATAATCAAGGATTTTTACCCGCAACAATCACAAAAAAACTCCGCATTTTTCTGGGGGGACTGAGTAGTGCTGTCAGTTTAATGCGTTATTAAAACAATTGTTTTATCGCACGATTAACATTCTTTCTAGCTAGCTAGCTAGACCGGAAACAAAACATACACGGCCGGCAAAATTACAAATCCCACTGTGGCCACGCCATGTCCTGCCCTACGAAGCAGCTCGATTGGTTTTTCACGATTAGGCATTTCACTTCGAGTGGTTAAGGTTAGGATAGCGGATTGGTCACGGGATAGGACCTGAACAAATGGGGTTACGTTACCTTGGATGCCTGGCCAATAGTAGTGATTGAATGGCGGGTCTTGGCGTGGCCGGCCGCACACACACTTGTTTTGGCTTGCAAGCCACGTTGCTAGTAGGATCGTCATGGCGATTAGCTTCGGAGCGAGTAGCGACTCTAGAGTCATAGTGAGAGAAATAAAGTGTCTCCCCTGTTCTTTCTGACCACGGTGGGAAACCTGGAGCAGGAAAAGTTAACCCTCTCCTTGATTTTACGTTATTTATGGAGAAGGAGAACCAGGAAATGAGTCGGGGGAAACCGTAGTCACTATGACGACGAGCCACGCTCGCCTCAGGCATGAGGCAGTACTATCTGCAATGGAAAATCGAGGTAACAGTGTTACATTGTGTGAAAGATTATTAGCTCCAAGTGTGAATGTTAATGTGAAATTGAACATTACGTATATGACAATGTTGTTTTCAATAAAAAAAACATTTGCACAAAGCAAGCCGATCCTCTTTTCCATGTTGATAAGAGCATTAAAATGAGAAAATATAATAGGACAAAAAGAAATCAAGGGACATTTAGAATATATAAAAATGTGTGATTAATTGCGATTAATCGTGAGTTAACTATGACATAAATGCGATTAATCGCGATTAAATATTTTAATTGTTTGACAGCACTACTTTGCAGACATGCAAAGTTAGAAAAAAGATAATACAGCTTTAAGTAAAAGTGTGATTACTGCAGTCCTGAATTTAAAATCTTAGAAGTATGGAAATGGAAGGATGTATGTAGACCGTTGTTATCATACATACAATATTGATAATTACTCTTGCTGATGCATGACTGTGTAAGCAGAATTTCAGGGTGTGGTTAATTTGAACTACTACTCTGCTTCAATAGTGTCATCTATAACAATGAATATAAGAGTCTAGGTTTTCTATGTAAAACTGCAAACTGGAAAGTAACTCAGGTGTCAAATAAATATAGTGGAATAAAAAACACATTATTTTAGGGTTGCAACTAACGATTATTTTCATTGTCGATTAATCCATCTAAATAAATACCACTACTACTAAAGTACTGTAAAGAACAAGCACCTTAAAACTGTGCTTGAATGCAGTACTTAAAATTAGTAAAACAACTGATTTGCCGATTAAATCTCACAAATACTAGAAAAATGACACTGTTATACGTATTTGGTAGGTTTCCATCATGCTGGTGTTTTCCTCACCACTTTTCTACATTCGGTCCACGTAAAAAGAACTGTCATGTTTTCTATTTTTCAATCACATATTTTCATTCAATACACCTAAGGGCAAATGAGACAGCAATGGCTTCTGAAGGGACTAAAGGATAGCATAAAGTGATGAAATGAGAAAAAATGATGCATCTGTCCTGTGGACGTGTTTTGTGTATGATAGGGTTCAAGGTTAGTTGTACTCCCTTTTCTTAAAAATAGGTCAGTGTTAAATTGCTCTCATTCACACAGATCACACGCACTGAGCGATCATCACACTGATTGCTGTGTGTGTTTTGGTTCTCTATTCGCCTTTACCGGAGGGCAGATAAATGATCATTATCAGCACAGGCAACAGTGAATCACAGCACGCTCTGCACCAGTCCCTCCAGAAAAACGCAGAGTTTTTTTGTGATTGTTGCGGGCAAAAATGATTGATTATGCAGCACGTTATCTTAAAAAATGCGATGAATATGCGGGATATTTATGCAATGAAATTGCGGGAACTTGCAAAAACTGCGTTTTGATGAAAAAGAGAAAAATAAGTGATTCCCCCAACACCGTGTTCTCACTAGGTGAAATTACGTCACTTCATAACGTTCCCATGGCAACAGGGGAAAATGGCTGTTCTTCTGTGAAGTAAACGCAACATTTTTCAACTTTCTGCTGAGATATATGTGACTTTTTTGCAACGAAAATGCGGGGATTATGAAATCATGCAAGCCCCGCATATTTTGCGTGGAAATCGGCAATTTATGTGGCGAAAGTGCGGCGTATTTGAAAAAATGTGGCCCCCGCATAAATATGCGGACTTTGGCTGATTATGCATTGAATTCTGCGATCGCATAATCGCACCACCACACCATCTCACATCTAACATTAAACACTGTGGTAATATGACTAATAAGACTGGAGATCTTGCAGGGTCACAAATTGCAAGACTAGAACTAGATTTATTTTGACAAATGTAACCAAGCTAGCTAGCTACAGCTAGCGTTAGCTAGTAACTTAAGGGGAAGTTTGCAGATTTTCTGGTCTGCCGTACATGCACATGAATGGCAGCAGTACCTGGAGGTCCATGTTTATCCGCCGGTAAACCGTCCGTTGGATGACACTCTTCAGAAGGGATGAAAATCACTTACACTTCAAATACACTTGTTTCATGGTGATAGAGAGTCGACCTGAGCCAGACAGTGTCCAAGTTATATTTAGTCTATTTGGGTCTGGGTACGGTCCCATTTTATTTTATGGGTGGGGTTTTCAGGTTTGTGTATCAATATACCCGAGTGGATCCAATTGGACGTGCTATAATGATTTCAAACACATTGTATTTAAAAACCTAATAACATGAATTAGTTAAGTTTTTTTTATGTAAAGCATAACATTGGAAGACAGTTAACAGCTTTTTATTAGTGATTTTGTAAACATTTGCTACACTGTGATATGTATCCGTATAGGAAAACACGTGTTAATGACTTAAGACATGTCACCTAAGACTACATACAACAATGGCAGTGACTAGCTGCTGAGGGCTGCAAGAACTGTGAAGTTGTGTCTTAGTCTTTACATGTGTACCCAGATTTGTAAATATGCAAAATAATCGGTAGGTGTGTCAGATTCCTGAGTAAACGTCTCAACTGGATGTGTTTTGCTAGACACCTTCCATGAGCATTTTCTGTGAATGTGTATGATAATCTGTGTGCGTGCGTGTGCGTGCATGCGTGTGTGCAGGAACCCGTATGCCCTGACTCTATGCCCTGACTCAGCAGGCATGCACTCCTCCAAGAAAACAACAATAAACATGAGAATCTGACCTACATATTCCTGCAGGCCATATAATGAAGGTCTCACCTTCAGTGTGCATGTTGTGCATTCAAATGCGTTCAGTTTCCAACGGTGCTACATGTTAGTCACTTCCTGTCCATTTGTTATGTAGCGATTTCTGTGAAGGTGTTAATTTGCATACTTATGGTACATTCATTCTTAATCAAGTAGGGCACTAATTTTTGGCACATTGAGCATCAGCGCAAACTGTTACCCTGTCTTATGCTAAACAGAGTGATTGACCAAATGAATACTGATTTTTATTTTTTATAGGACATGTGCTCAGTGTTCTTGTCCAAGTACTTAATTTTCACGCTGCCAGCATATGAGCATCTGCAGCCTGATTCATACTGACAGAACATATGGAAACACATGATGCAGATTCAGACAACAGCCTGCTGACTCAGACTCACAGCCCTGTGCGAATTAGACAGATGCAGAAAATGGAAAATAATATAATCCTTATATTCATTGCATTCATTTATTCAGATGCTCAGAAACTTACACCAAACCAACAGCTCTTCTCTCATCAGCACATAACAGTGTGTGTGTGTGTGTGTGTGTGTGGGGGGGGGGGGACTGAAAGGCCAACATACAAAAAGAAGAAAGGAAACTGGCATTCAATTCTAGCTCAGTCTGTTTGTCTGATAAATGGGAATTACGTACCAGTTTGGCACAAACAACTTAGCTGAGAGTCTGACCAGTTTTGGCTAATATTTGTAATTAGGACAAGTTGAAATATGGGTCAGTGGTAAATAGAGCCTAACACACAAGGCCCACTGACTCATTGATGTGTCAGAAGGCCTCTCCGTGACTCGATTGTAATCACAGTTGTTACTAAACTGAGACAGAAATCTGAAGTCACGAGAGATGTTAAACTGTACGTAAAACTTAAATGTAGGCATGTGCCGGTATCACTTTTTCATGCTGCGATTAATTGAGAGCATTAATCACGGTATACGGTATTATCACGATATTGTAATTTTACAAGAGAAACAGGTTACAAAAGAAACAAACTTCAGTTTTGTCCTTTTAGTAACTAAAATAATTTTTTTTATTTAATTATTATTATTATTCTGCCTAACTTCCATTATTAATTACATAACTTTTAGCTGAATATTGCATTTTTTGTTGATAAAATATGAGACGCAATACGAGTTCATGCTAACTCTTAACTCTTCCTACATACAGCAAATGGAAATAAGTTAACGTAACTTTGCCATCCTGTCTTTCAAATAGTTGTTTTATCAACATGAGAAATAAAGTGTCTTACCTTTATCTCCCTGAATTGCAGTGGATGGTTGTCACGAATATGAGCGAACATGTTAGACGTGTTCCCTTGCTTTGCAGCCACTTTCTGTCCACATGTCTTACACAAAGGGAAACTGTCTTCGATCAGCAATCCCTCTGCATTTTTTTGGAACCCAAAATATTTCCAAACATCTGACTTTACCCTTTTTGAAGGGGGATAAATTGCGATAAATTGTCGGCAGCGTTCCTCCTTCCGCCATATACGCAGTGTTTGTTCAAGCGGTTGATGGAAAATAAGCTATAATGCACGTTCTAAAAAAAATTAAAAAAAAAAAAAAATAAATAAAAATTCGGATCTATTATTTTTTACGGTATTTTGAAGTGCCCACGATAACAATATCGTGTATATTCATTATCGTGATTTATCAAATTACCGAAAATCGGCACGTCTACTTAAATGTACATGAATCTAAAGAAATAGATGTGTTGGAGGGAACATCCCTAAAGTGATGAATAAGACTGCAAACATGCAAATTGCCTGCCTTGCAATGGTAACACCGTTCCACGAAAACGCGAAGCTTTGCAATTTAGCATTGTGAAGGTCTTTACATGCTGTTGACCCAATTTGAGAAGGACCTGTTGAGTCATGTAGGGGGAGTGGCAAAAGGTTCCCTGCTTTAAAGGGTTTAAAATGGCGTGTTGTCGCATGACCTAGGACATCATTGTTCAAGATATCGACTATTTGTTCGCAGTTTGGAGTCACATTAGTTGTTCCAGCACAGTAACCTATGGAAAAGTAGTTTTGTTAAAGGGAACTGTATCATCTAAGTGTCTTTTAGAGGTGAAATGTAAAAGCTGGCCAAATATGAAATCCCTGATAATGTTTCAAGGATTGCAAATACAAATGGTAAATATCAGATTTGGTGTCAGAAACAAAAATCAAAGGACTTCTTTCTCGAGCTGAAGGTAAGAAATTCTAACAAAAAGTGCTAAACTCCGCTTTTAAATCTCTGAACAGAGATTCCCAGTGTGAAAATGGTGCAGTCCCATTTTCTGTGGCTTCCGTGATCTTCAAAAAAGGTCAAAGGCAGTTAAAATAATTGAAAGAAGTAATTTTTGGAAACCACAGGTTGTCTCAAACCTTTCATCACTTCCCACGTCTTGACCTGGTTTATGGTCATCCAGGGAGAAAAGCTAAACATTGCCAGTATTCATATAATATCAACACAAAATACTTAAATAACGTTATAAGTCGATTTCCAAAGACTCCTAAAACGATATATACGACTGTTTATTTACTGCCGTACAGCGGCGGTTTAATGGTGTGACTGTAATCATGTGACCGTTCAATTTAATGTAACACAGTTTTTTACACGTAGTAAACGTGAGACGGCAACAACAAATCAGGGATTGGCTCAAAGTCATGTAAAACTACTAAAATGAGGACGTAACATGACGTCATGGACTGCATTGTGTCACGCACTAAGGTCCGTAAAACTCAAATGATTTCAAAATAATAGTTGACTTTTGTTTTTACATGGGACGTGAACCCCGTTCTCTTGGGTAAAAGTCCTGTATTTGTTTGACCCACCCAAACCTGCCTCCTCACATTTTTTTCTTACACTTTGCATCCTCTCTTCCATGTTTGCTCTCGCGATAATTACTACAGCCATGAGAGGTCTCCACCTGACAGAAAAACATGATTGTCTGGTGTTATTTTCTGCTTGCATAATGGACCCATATGGCCGTCTTCTGAATGAGGACAGGATGTATAATATATATAAATATAAATGACTTTGGTAATCCCCTGACTTTCACTCTAGCACCACCAGATATTCCATGTATCCAGTGACATGTCTCAAATAATTCAATATTTACAAGGTGGGTTGGCATAATCATGGTTCTACGACAGTGAATCGCAACGACTTCTAGCGCCACAATGAGGTTGGCATATATGGTTTTGAGTAAACTATTGGATGGTTTACCATGACATTTGGTACGCATATTCATATTCCCCAACTGTAGCACTTTCATCATGTCAAATTTTCATTTTGTCCAATCCTTTGGTTTTCGTTACCAAATACCTGCAAAAGTAAGGACACTCCCATCAGCCTCTGTTATACTTTGTGTTTAGTGCTAAGTAAGGTGGCAAACATGGTAAACATTATACCTGCTAAACATCAGCATGTCATTTGTCATTGTTAGCATGAAGAAAGGGTGGGGGGGTTCCTGAGTGCCACAAACACCGGCATTTCCCGATACAGATGCAGCCGTGAAGTCCTTTTAGAAAGTCAACGTTGTTCTTTAAATTATATTGTTATTGAACCATAGGAAGACATTGAGGGCCCTATTTTAACGATCTGAAACGCAAGTATCAAACGCAAAACGCAAGTAGCTTTGTGGGCGGAGCTCGGGCGCTGTTGCTGTTATACCGGCGGGATGAATGAGTCTTGCGCCCCACGCAAATCTAAAATGGGTAGCTAGGTGTGGTTTGGGCGTAACGTGCAATAAACCAATCAGAGCATCATCTCACATTCCCTTTAAGAGCAGGCGCGCTTGTTCCATGGCGGATTGCTATTATGATGGCGGTTTTGCCTGGCGCATGCCGGGAGCGGCTCACAGCCGAGCAGACGTAGGAGGAGGCTGGAGTGGGATCTGTCCTGTGGAAAGGATGCGGCACTGGGTGGCGATGTTGCTGCAGCCTCTCGGGTGCATCTCCTCAAATCTGGAGAGGATTGCTGCAGCCATGGAGCGTGGGCCTCCAAACGCACCACCTGCTCCTGTTGTGCCCCTTCCTCCCCCCCCCCACTCCATCTCCGTCCACCCGCTCCACCAGGAGCACATCGCGCATTGCCCTCAAGTGTCCAATCCTGCCATATTTCAACAAGTCCTCTAATATTTCCTCATTTATGTCATCAACACATCCATGATTCATGGAGATGTTGTGTAAAACACAACAAACCACAAAGAATGCTGTGACTTTAGATGAGAGGAACAAAGTGTATGCGCGTTGTGCACACGCTACATTATGGCCAAGCATGCGCCCCTAAAATAGCATCTGAATAACGCGCCACTGACTTTTTCCTGGTCAGTGGCGGAATTGTTTTCTGAAACTAGCAAAATAGCACCAGGGAACGTTTGCGCCTGAACACGCCTCCTGTTTTTGCTGAACCGCCCCCTGGAGCGCAAATTCATTCCCTAATTTACCGACGTGCATCTGTGGAGGGAAAAGTCTGCTGTGCGTCGGGTGCAAAATAGGAATGATACATGCGTCGGTGTACAAAGTCAATTGCGCTGGGTGCAAGATAGGGCCCTTAGAGTTGGAATAATATTCCTTGTGGTGATGACATATTTTAGTAGAATGTCCATATGTTTACATGTTTCTTAATCTATTTTATTTCTTATTTCTATTTGTTCTTATATTTTCTTTTATATATTTCTACTCTATTAGATTGATTGATTTATATATTTTTCTAACGAGCCTTAAAAAGTCCAGAAAAACATGAATTTAACTGGACTTTTTGTTATCTGTATCCTGGTGCCTCCATTACTGCCTGCTTGAGTAAGTCATGGTGGACAGTTTAATAAGCCTCATCAGCCAGTCACATTTAGCCAGCCTGATTGTCAGGATTATGCTTCTTTCTTTTTCTTAATCACAGGTTGACAATGGTTCAGCTTCAATATGTGGTTTGGTAAAGAATTGTCATTATCATTAATGTGCAATGTTTAAAGTTACATATGTGGCAGTCCAGACCACACATGATGTATAGAACATGCAGTGCGTTATGTGTCTACAGTGATTTGAGATAATAGCCTTTTGTTACTCATACTTCTGATCCACATGAGAGGGCTTTTAGGCCAGCAATCACAGGTTTTTTACTTAATTATGCCCAATGCAT
The DNA here is from genome assembly GCA_023631565.1 of Gymnocephalus cernua. NCBI lineage: Eukaryota > Metazoa > Chordata > Actinopteri > Perciformes > Percidae > Gymnocephalus > Gymnocephalus cernua. The sequence goes on from CM042443.1 coordinate 20,447,282, forward strand.
TACCACCATCATCTGTTCCACTGGATGAAATTATGTCTATGCAATTTGTGATGTAATTTATTTTTCTTAATAGATGAAATCTGTGTCACTGTACCATTTTCTGATCAGGTACAGTATATGTAGGTCATTGTGTTCTCCACCAGGATGAACTACAGGGTAAAACTGTTTTTGAACACAGTTAAAAAACTTTTTAAAGGGTCTATTTTTATTTTTTTATTTGTTATTTCTCACTTAACAATAAATCCAGTTTCACTTCTTCTCTGGCATTCAGGGAGCAAATTGTTTGCTTTAATCCAGCTAATGGAGACAAATCCATTTCACACTGCGGGTTTTTTTTTTGTATAGTTTCAAAGTGTGGTGAAAATGTATTCAGGTAAACACAAAGAATGATTTTTGTTCTGCCGTCTTTGTTCTGTCGCTCTCTTTATGGACTACTCTACCTCCATTGCTCCCTATCATTACACACTTCACGTATGTTTAAGACCTATTAACAGGCCTCAAAAGGTACTCCACTGTGAAGCGGTTCGCATAGCACATACTGTACGTGTTGTACACATAATATGTGACCTAACCCATCTGTCTCGCTCTTTCTTCTCTCCCTCTCGGTCTCCAGCGGTGCTAGTCCGGTTGGTCTCGTTCTGACTGCCATAGTAGCCGTGTCTTACAAGGTGGCGATACGATTTGAGGGGTAAGTCTTTCTTTGTTTAAGCCCTGTTCACATTTGTCAATAAAAAAGCATTTAGTTAAATGGGTCATATTGTGCTTTTCCTTAAGAAAAAAAATATTTTGTCAAAGCAGCAATAGTCAACCCTACAATATTGCCGCAATATCGATATCGATGTATTTGGTCAAAAATACTGGGTATTTGATTTTCTCCATATCGCCCAGCTCTGGTTATAATGTTGAATGTTGGTACTGTATTAAGCATAGAAAGAGTGTAGCTGACTAGCAAGTTCATTAGCTCTGAGAACTTTTCCCCATTTTAATTAAACTCTATCAATCTCTATCTCTAACAATCCTGAGAAAAGAAATGTCAAACGGTCTAGTGCAGAGAAAACACAAATAAGTTTGGGCAGCTACTGTGACCATAGACTGTAAAAGAAAGAAAAATGAAGATGGACAACGCGTCTCCACTTCCTCCCACTGTACAAAAGTAAAGCCAAAAATATCCCGGATACGGGCGCTGCCATCTTTTCATTTTGGAACCAGAGTCTGCGCAGTGGAGATCTGGCGGTGGAACCGCGGTAGCACCGGCCCGACCAATCACAAGTCAATCACAGCTGTCAATCATAACGTTTCACCCCGTTTTTATAGCATCAAATAACTAATAAAAGCATACTTATCGGGAAAATGAACACTTGAACAAACATCAGTGTGATCAGAACTACTTAAAGCAAAATCTGTATTGCCCTTCACAAACGTGTCCTTTTTTTATGAATATTGACCACCACCATCAATTTCAAGTATTCCTATTGGCTTGAAATTTTACATTTGCGCTTACATAATACTGGGGTAGACGCTCCATATTCATGCGCCATCTTGAAATACGTTAGCCTGTAAGGGACATACAGGACATACTGCTCCGCCTTTTGTGTTTTCGACTCACAGCTGCTCGTCGTTTCCCAGGCCCGGCAAGTTTAAAGAAGGAAACACGGAGGACCACACGTATTCAAAATCCAAATGTCAGGAACAAGAGTCTTCTTCTTCACCCAGAAAAAAGAAAACAGATATTGAAAAGACCAAGAGACCGGCGTCATCAGTAAGAGTGAACCAAATCCCAACTAGTTAATTATCCTCTGGATCGCTGCAGTTTCCTTTTTTTTCTCTCTCTCCTTTCCGTCGGGTGGCGCGCGTGCCCGCTCGTGGTGTGAAGCGCGCGTCCGCGCCACTGTCCGGCATGCACTCCCAACAACCACGGCTTATTGACGGCCTTTAGTACACTTTCGCTTTTTGACGCGTGGCGGCAGAGAACCATCTTTGGGAAAAAATGAATTGACGTGTACTTTTTTTTAGTTAGGCCCATGTCCCATCCACTAACATGGAGGGGGCGGGGTTTATGACCTATACTGCAGCCAGCCAGCAGGGGGCGATGCAGATTTTTGGGCTTCACTTATACAGTCTTTGCATCAACCCCTGACTGTGACTGACTAGTGGTAGCATGCCCCTACTTAACGCATTAGCAGTTAGCTCTCCAGCTACAATGGTTCATTAACTACTTTTAAAAGTTATAAGGGTGTGTTTAAAAAGATAGAAAATAAGAAAGATTCTGCAGGCTTCACAGTACTGTCATGATACAATATTCCTACAAAATATAACAAGGACTAGCCGACGTCCTTCAATCTCCTGCACACTGGTCTGCTGTCAATAGAGCGCTAATGAAATGTGGGCCCCCTGACAGCAGCCTAACAACAGCTCTAATCCCCGGCTTGTTCAAGGGCTCCTGTCAATTTGTTTCTCACCTGTTAGGGATGTTGTTTCACAGACTGTGTGCATTCATGTGCAACAGAGTGCAGCAACATGTGGACACACAAGGCATCTCTCCATCATTCACACATAATACGTTTAGGCTTCTTCGCAGTTCATCGAGCATGCGGTCCCTGGCACAGAGTGGTACGGCGTTCCAATTCTCTGATTTATTGTCCCATTATATGTTTGTTCTGCTGTATTTACAGACCATTCACTGAGCAGATCTATCAGGAGAGGAGTCAGCGCCGCAAGCATGAATAAACACCTCCCGCCCCGGCGTTTCCTGCTCCCGGTTTGGCTGAGGATTCCCGTCCTATCACAAAGACAGACATACTGAACCACAGACAGACTTACCAACAGGGTTGCCATTAATCCACCTCCAGTTTGGGTACAAACGTTCATACGTTCACACTGCAGCTGCAAGTGTTCCATTTGTGAATTGGTTTTATGTTCATCTAATGAATGTGGACACTACATGGAGCCATTTTTCTAATGTCATTTTGGACCTCATGGTGATAATAACAGTGTGGTATTCTGAGAAGCCTTCTCATTTTCTTTCTTGTTGAGAATCAACGACATTGAGAACATTGATATCACTGGACATGAGAGTCAGGGGTGGGGATCTCTAGGCATCTAATGATCCAATTTGATTCCGATTCAGAGGGCTGTGATGCGATGATTACGATTATCTGTGCATCTTGTTGCATCAACATTTTGTTATTTCTATACATGATATTTTAATATAAGCCATAATTAAAATAAACAGATTCATTTACTACCTTTTAGTTTTGTTAGACTCAGCTAGCATTAGGGATGTAAATGAAAAACATATACGTTAGTTTTGCATTTACATTTACATCTACTCACATTTACAAAGATTTCAAACATTCAATGTTAGCTCATTTGCCATAATTCTTAGTGTAAGAGTTATCGCACTCAAATACTGGCATATTGTAATGCTTCATCATGAAGGCCGTTTCATTGTTTTCCTATGTGCTTCGCTCTGCCTCTCTGCTAGGCACCCTACCGCAGAGCTTTAGACTCTCCTGTTGACCATTTCTGACCTGTAGCTTGCGCTCGTTTATACAGGACAGATGGACTGATTTGAATGCAACAGACCATGACGCCAAAGCATCCTGACTAAGCATCCGTATTTGACGGGTTGGGAATAAGAACGGGTTAAACACATATGAAGGCAGATTGTAGCGGGGCTCAAGCTTTCATTCTGTATTCTTTATATGCAGCGTGGTCTCACATACACAGCGATTAACACTTGTGCTCGGTCTGAATGTGCAGCGGGAGGCTGCCTGAACGCTGTGGGGAGAACAGCTCGCCTTCCCGTCTGTTTTTGTCTCGTTTTGCTTATTCACACACTTTCAAGAGAGAATTGAGCGAATCGATTTTTTTCCCCCATCCCTAATAAGAGTGCTATCAATCTTCTCAATGAACTCTTGGCAGGAAAGCGGAAAAAAAAGGTAATTAGTCCTTTAAAACTGCACTAGGTTATATTTCTACTGTGTGTACAATAAAAACACACCCACCACCACCAACTAAATCATGAAGATCTGCAACAGAGAAATAGGAAGCCATCTACCTTAACTAAGGTGCTATACACAAAGCCTACTTTTCAAATGCATTTCTATTCCTGTTATTGTCACTGGACACGACGCACAATAGCAGCACCCTGCACCTGACGCACCAAAATGGAATGAAGTCATATTAATATTAAAATAGCATTACACCTGTGTTTAACAAGTCTGCTGTGAAAAAGTGATGTTACATCAAAGCTGCACTGTGTAGATTTAAAAAAACAAAAGGTGAGATGAAATGACATACTGTGATTCAACTCTTTAGCTAGCTACATAAACATGAACTTTAATGAGCTGCAGCCGTGAGCTATGGTTAGCAGAAGGCTAAATTACTAGCTTGTATGCCGAGTTGACGTTTCCTCTCACGCCGTCACTAGCGTGTCCTCATTCAGGAGGAGGTACAGAAGTCTAGTTTTCTCTAATACCACTTGAATTACAATAATTCTGAAGATTATTATGGAACTTCTGCCCAGTGACGCCAAAAATAAACTACCTACCACGGCTTTAATTACCTCTGTAATGTAAATAACACTCCTTGTGTTATTTGTGTTCCTCTCCAGATGCATTACTTTGCCAACACTTTGCTACTCTTGACATGTGAAAGACTGAAAGCGCACAGAAGAAGCGAGCATAGTTCCCAAGATGTTTTTTCACTAGTTCATCACTGCCACACGTTCTCAATTCATTTTCTTATTAACTTTCATAAAAATGTGTCTTGGATTAGTGAATTTTTTATCACGTCCGAGTTGTAAGAGTTGAGGGCCAGCATTCGTGTTCAGAGAAACATTAAATTCAATTTTTTATTATACAATACAAGCACAAATCTAGACTAGCCTTCAACACTGTCCTTGCTATTATTCAGTGTTATACACAATTTTTTATGTAAATACTGAACCCTTTTAAATGTCAGAGTAGCTATACCAATACAAGCTTTATACTATACCTATGCAAACCATTTGAAACTGAACAATCCTGGTGATGTACTTTATGGGATACTGTATGTAATAAAATATTAAGTCTGGGTCTCTCTTTGTGTCTCACAGCTTCTAATTCATGCACATAAAGCAGCACTCATTATGCATGTAATTCTGCCTGTAGGCAGTTGTGGGAGCATCATGCATAATTATTTTTTCATTGAATTAATCAGGAATATTAGGACAGTGCTTTTTCTCATTATGAGTATGATAAATGATAAAAAAAAAAAAATATGTATTGCTCTGGCGCTAAGCTCCAGACACAGCAACGGTGGCTCTGCAAAATGGTCTTGGGAAGGAACTTGTTTTGATGGAACATTTGCAACCCGCAAAAGAAAACGCCACATACAATATTAAATGAAGGTAACTGTTCACACAATACAGTAACGTGAGCTATTTAAATTAGCTGGATACTTGGTTAACAGCATTTGCTCTTACCAGTGTATCGCCGTGTGTACTTCGTCCATAGCAAATCCCCGCCAATCATTCCCAAAACGTCCCAGTTAGAGAGGAAATGCCGTAAACATATTCTTTGTAATTCTTTACAATCATTCACCGAAAGAGCCAGGCAGGCCTGCCTTGTTGCACGATCCAAATTGTCTTAAATACTTGCCATTTTCAGCGTTTAGCTTGCTAGCCCGAAGCGAACAAAGTTTGAGAACGGCAGCACACAGAGAGCGGAAGGTGAGGGGTCTCGAATCAGGCTTTTTATTCTAACCATGTACCGAGAAGCCTGGATTCTTACATGTAAGTCATAATCCAAAGAAAGTGAGTCTGCTATTTTACTAATAATCTCAGGTCTATGGACAATTTTATTGCACCGCCATGACCTAAGTACAGTCTCACAGAGCAGTTACAATGCATGCAGCATTTTGGACAGTTTGTAAACGGTGTGACGGTTTATTAAGGCAGGTAAAAGGAGAATTACACTAGTCCAAACGTGATGAGATAAATTTATTCACACAACACACTACATTCATATGATTCTTAGGTGGAAGAAATAAGATTAAGTCAACATGCTAATGTAAGCATGTCAACACTCATTGATTGGTTAAAAAATCACACCAAAATCAGGCAGACTAGACAGAGACGATGAGGAAGTATAGTAAGTATATAGTATGAAAATAATAACTACTAAACTATCACATTTGCTTGGCAATATTATAGGCATTTTAAAGACAATGTGAATATGTCACTTTGAAAGTCTACTTTTTCTTTCTACTATAAACCATCAATCAGACTTGGCCTTCTCTGCACCGATTGTGTAAAATGAAGCTTGAGTGAGCAAGACGGGCAGCAATTCCTGCGAGTGGTCTCTAAGACTCCTCTCTTCTAGAGTAGTTGTTTGCGTCAGAGACGAGAGCCTGAAACACTAGTGTTTAAACTGACTGATTTCAGAGACAAATGGCTACAGCATTTAAATGAGCAACTCGCGTCACTACCCTCTGTGCTTAGAACCTGCATGGCAATGAACCAGCCAACATAAAAGCATTGAGTATAAAAATGTGAATGTGGCATTCAATGACATAGAGAGAGAGAGAAATAAAAGAGATTAGTCTGAATGGTTTTCAGTTGCGGTACAAAGGTCATGTTCGGTTTCTTAGGAAAGGTTTTCTTTGAGTGGACAACAAAAACAAAAACAATCAACTAAAGAAATGAACATCACCAGGACAACACGGGGTCAGCAGTACGACTAGTCAGAAGGCCATACCAAAAGTAGAAACTTTGAAGGGCTGACTCAGTGGAAGTAGTGGAAATCCTTTCAGCCCAATGGACTAATTCTAGAGATACTGCATGTCCTTTAATTAACAATAGATAGTCCCGCCTCAATGTAGGTGGGAATCTTAGCTAATAGTCATAAAAATAATAATTTATACTTATTAATCCCACAAGGGAAATTACAATTATTTATTTTTTCACTCTGTTGTTAGAACACACATTACACAGGCTTAACGGACACACACATGCTCATGACCAATACATGCACAGATGGACCTAACTCTGTAAACTGAGCTCCTGCAACCCCCATAGTCATACATCATACAGCGTATTGTGAAAATTTAGCTTAGCGTAAATTAATTTAGGAAGACGTCTGTGCTTCACATTTTCTCTCTCTCTCTCTCTCTCTCTCTCTCTCTCTCTCTCTCTCTCTCTCTCAGCTGTCATTTGTCCTGGCCTAAGAGGCTAAAGCTAAAAGGAGACTCAGGAAGATGTTAATCAATCAGTCTAAACACACCCACACAGTCCTAGGAAGAGGTCAGATCCGCAAGATTAACTGAAAACACCTGTATGGGTGTTCAGGGCCTTTAAATCTGTTCTCCTTTCTGCTGCTGAACGTTGTCATCTTAAGAAAAATCGATTCAACCCTGCTATACTATGACTTTTTCAACATATCATACTATGATTTTTTTTCAACATATGATATCATGTCTTGCTTTGTCTTGCAGTGTGTTAGAAGTCAGGTTGGGGATACTTATGTTGGGAGTTTGATTCCCATCATAAGGAAAGTCACACTATACTATGACTATTTTATCACTTTTTCGACAAACTATGACTTTTTTCGACATGCTATACTATGACTATTTAATCACTTTTGTTGTATGACTATTTTTTACATACTATATACTATGACGTTTTTATCACTTATTTGACATACTATACTATGACTTTTTTTGACATACTATACTATGACAATTTTGATATACAATGAGTTTTTTGACATACTATACAATTACTTTTTAGCACTTTATCAACATACTATGCTCTTACTTTTTTAGCACTTTTTTGATGGTCTATATTTTAGGACGTAAATATGACTTGTTTCATAGTTCAGTCTGTTAGATGTCAGGATGATGAGTCTAAAGTCAGGAGTTTGATTCCCAATTTATTTTTTAGTCAAATGTTTAAAGGAAAGACATATTATACTGTGACTTTCTTATCACCTTTTCAACATGCTATACTATGACTTTTTTTTATCACCTTTTCAACATGCAATACTATGACTTTTTTATCACCTTTTCGACATGCTATACTATGACTTTTTTTGACATACGGTACTATGACCTCTTTCAACATACCACACTGATTTGTTTCGACATATGTCTTGCTATATAACTCAGTGTGTTAGAAGTCAGATTGGGGAGCCTTAGGTTGGGAGTTTAATTCCCATCAGGAGCTGATTATTTTTCTAGCCAAATGTCTAAAGGAAAGTCACACTCTATTATGACTTTTTTTTACATACTATACTATGACTTTTTTTAATCACTTTTTTCCACATACTATACTGTGACTTTTTCATCACTTTTTTCGACCTATGAGACAAAAAATCATAGTGATTTCTTTAATCTCTTTTTTCCAAGAGAATAATATGACTTGTTTCATAGCTCACTCTGTTAGAAGTTAGGGTGGGAGTTTGATTCCAACACTATACTATGACTTTAATGAATTATTTCGACTTACTATGCTTTGACTTTTCATTACTTTTTTCGACATACTATACTATGACGTTTTATGACTTTTTTGACAAACTATACCATGACTTTTCGACATACTAAGACTTTTTTGTCAATACTATGAGGAAGGTTTGTGTCATGTGGGCGGCAGAAAGTATGCACTAATAGCTATAAAGCATAGTTTAACATTTTGGAAAATAAACTTATTTGCTTCTTGGGACCAGTGAGATGAGAAGATTGATAGCACTCTCATGTCTGTAAGTATGGACCAGTATGGAGGTGATTAGCTTAGCATCAAGCTTAGCATCAAGATAAAAAAAAAAAACAGGGAAACAACTATCTTGACTCTGGCCAAAGTTTTAAAAAAATCCACCTACCAGCACAGCACAGCTTACTAATTACTACAATACTTTGTTTAATTCTACACAAACTGAAATGTAAAGCCATATTTTGTAGTTTTTGAGGGAGTTTGTGTAAATATTAATTAATGCCCACCACTTCTGTCCTCAATCCCTCCAGTAAAAATATGATTTGTTTTTATTTTTTAATGTCACCATTAAACAACTGCCTTGACTACATTGCGTTCCTCTTTCTCACGTTTAAGTCTGTCTCATGAAAATCAATTTTTCACTATATCTCCCACTCTGTCTTGCTGCCCGGCAGAAGTCGTATTTGCTCGCTGTTTTATCTGCATCATTTGTTTTTCCACTCTCCTCTGCATTTCCTGCTCCACTGCTGTAGTACAGTACACCGGTCCTCCCTCACAGCATCATTAGGCTATCAATCAGCCAGCCAAATGTGACCATCGTTTTTTACACGCCACCTCTTCTTTATTACTCCTGCATGCACAGGGTTAAAAATACACTTGCAAACTGTTTTTCATAATTTGTTCTGGAGCGAAGGAGAAAGAGCTGTGGTGATTTTTCTTTTTTTCCTCCCTGAACGCCTCTTCATTGCATATTTGTTAAAGATCTGTAATGAGCCCCTCATCCATTTGGTGTCGGGGGTTACACACTGGTGAAAGTAACTATTCTCTCTCTCTCTCACACACACACACACACACACACACACACATCATCATCATCATCATTTCTCCTGCTCTGTATGTGAGTCCTGCGGAGCACCAAGACATACACATACTTAAAAGTGTAATGACTCATATATTAAATATAATATCAAAACAATATAACCACATAGGTGGCCAGGTCATGCGACACAGAGGGTCGGTGTGGAGACGCCTCAGGAACAAACATTAAACGTGACAGTAAAGTTAAACGAGCAGCGTTGTTCACCCTGTGATGCATCCTCTGAACTTTGGTCACCTGACACGGACAGTACACCATCTGATTATCCCGGAGAGTAAAGCAGTCTTTACAGTTAACTGTAGCCGACAAAAGATAGGCTGCGGTTGAACTGCTGAAGTGGATACATTTTTATTATCCACCTACTCTTCAACAAGGCGAGATTTTAGGCACAACAATCTCCTCCACTCTGAAATGGGATGACAACCTGCTCTGCATCATCAACAAAGCCCATCAGAGAGTATTTTTCCTGTGCCAACTCAATAAGTTTGGAGTTTCTGTGGGGGGGCTGAAAATCCTCCAAGACCTCCAAGTCTATTTGTGTCTACATGTGTTTTAACGGGACTGTCCTGCTATGAACGCTTTGTTTTTGTGTGTGTAATGAGCACAATGCACCAAATTCCTAGCAACTTATAATACAGTAATGAATCTTGAATCTTGACTCTTGATAACTGGAAGCTGGGTACAAAGCACCGCTGGGTGACGGTCATTTTAGAGGCCGTCGCAGTTGAGTTTAGCAACAAACAAAAGGTGACCGTCATGGTTGAAGACAGTTAGTTGGGCAGTTGAACCACAGCGACTAGTTAAGATTAGAAAAAAGATTGTGGTTTGGATTAAAACACCGGTCCCCTTAAGAAGTACTCCAGCGACACGTACACACGTTTCGTGAGTGAAAGTCTTGTGTTTTCCTGGGACACAAACATCGCTGGACATAAAGCGCAGGCTCTATGACCCAGACATCCACCCTGACCTCCTCCCTGCACGGACCACAGTGGTCTTATACAGCTGCAGGCAACGTTGTGCATACATGCAAAACATATATGGAATGCGAAATCAGTGCTTTACTTTTCGCAGCGATATGTATGCATGGTTCATGAGAAGAGCCTGATCGGTTATGCCATGGCTGATACCAGATTTGCTTAATACGGTTAGTATCGGTATCGATAACGGATACAGAATTAGAATCAGCTTTATTGGCCAAGTATGTGCACACATGCAAGGAATTTGACTCTGGTTTTGCAGTGCTACTAAAAAAACTAGACATACAGCTAAAAACAAGGACAACAAAGCGGAACAATCCGAATCTGAATCAGAAAAGGTTTTATTGCCACAATAAGTACACGTGTGTGGAATCTGTCTTGGTGAAAGGTGCATACATAAACAAACTAAACATATTAAACATTCATTTAAAAGAAACACTAAATACTGAAAAACTGAAAAACAAATATTTTCATGTATTTTACAAAGTAAAGCATTAACATCTAACCTCCATTTACCGATACACATACCATTACAGATAAAAGCCATTCTAAGATGAATAAACCAACGCTAGTTTGATCCAAATCAGAATCACTTTATTCGCCAAATGCATCAACAGACACAGGGGAATTTGACATGGCATTCAGTAACACAGAAGCTTGACAAAGAAACAGTATATGTGTATAGCTCCATAAAGCATGCTTAAAACAATTAAATGAGGGGGATCAGCTATTCAGGAGGGAAATGGCTCTTGGAAAAAAGCTACTGAGTTGGCATGAGGTCCTTGTCCTCATCGCACTGTAACTTCTTCCTGGGGGAAGCAGCCTAAAAATGTTACTTGCTGGATGGGAATGATCAGCAGCAACTGTGGCTGCCCTCTTCCTGACTCCGGCCTCATACAGTTCATTGACTGACAGCTGCCTCTGTCCAGTCAGCCTTTCTGCAGTCTGTTCTTCGCCTGGACAGATGCTGAGGCAAACCATGCAATAATGGATGTTGACAGAAGGCTTTCCACAGTGGCTCTGTAAAACCTAGACCGAACAGAGCTGGAGACGTTCAGTTTGGTTAACTGCCTGAGGAAAAACATTCCACTGTGAGCCCTCTTAATAATGGAGGAACTGTTTTCCTCCCATTTCAGGTTGTTTGTAATGACAGTGCCAAGGAATTTGAATGACTCCACCTGGCAAATGATGAATAAACAATAAAAAAACATGACTTATGAAAATGTTTTTTTTTTTTTACATATATGTTAATATATACTGATGCAAATATGGCACTTGTGTTTATTTCATGTATTCATTTAAGGAAGGTTGCAGTCTCCTGATGGCTCCGCACAGATCTGATGATTTTGTCTCTCCAGTGGAGCAGAAGCTTGAGTTGCTTCACGTGCACCATTTATTCATTAAGTCTGTTTGCTGTTGCTTCTATCGATTCACCAAACTTCCCCACCTAAGCCCAGATGTTTATCCAGGTAACACCTGAGTGAATGAGCCACACTGAAGAAGCAAATGCTCAAGTTTGAAGTAACTGCCTCCCCCTCGTCCCTTTACAGAAGCTCCATTCAATTTTATGAAGCGCTACTGAAAAATAAGCAGCTTTATTCCCACCTCCATACACACATATTTTTCTTTAGTAATGACAATTCTTTAATTCATTACAAATAAATGACCATGGCAAGTGACATTTGTTTTGTATTTGCCAGCTGAGATACAATTCTCTTAAAGGCAGTCCACTAAACAAAGACACGGAAACTGCATACATTCAGCTCACACGCACGCACGCACACACACACACACACACAATCAGTTTTTTCCTCAGGTAAATCTTGCCATTCTCATCTGGATACAATTGTACCCTGAGTGCCCCCTTCTGGTCACTTTGGTAACTGCCCTTCTGCCTGGTGACATGAAGCTGCAGCAGTTGCTGAGGATATGAATGAATACATTGTGTATTCATTCATATCCTCATATGTAGTGGACACACAACTGCCCATATCTTGTAGAGCAAATATGTGTTTAGTGTATTATTTGTGCATATTTTGTCCTTTTGCAAGCGTGTGGAAAACGGGATGCAGACTTCAGTGTTCCTTGTTATAACAAACATGAACATAAACAGTGCCAGAACTGGGCCAGTACTCACCAGTACTGAGTACCGGCATTCTGATTTTTGTCCACATGGTTACCCTTACTTTTAATTGTTATTTAGAGTATTAATAGGATAATATTATACCAACGTAGGCTGTGTATATCATCACTTATTTGCGGGGGGGGGAACAAGCAAGTCTAATTCTAAATTCAGACATTCAGCATCCCTATTTAGCCCCTATTTAGTCATGCAACTGCTGAGTTAGTCAACTTTTTTTTGGTCCAATTCAGGCACTTTGAAGGCCACTTGATAATTCAGAATCAGTGAAAACAATGAGTAAACCTGTCTAGCAACATATTTGCTTGGTCTGGACGAACTCACATCCGCTGCAGACGTTTTATGTTTTGAGAAAATGTGAAGGCTCACTGATTTTCGGCACAGTACCAAACCAAGTTAAATGACAGAAAGAGCGTCTATTATTTATTTACTTCGCTGGAAGTTATAATTTTGTCCCATCGCCCTAAAGTTACAATGTACTGTTTTGATGTCACTGTTTGGTTCCAGCGCACTCGTCTTGTCTTCTATTAGAAATGACAGGCTGACGCACCCGTTGGCGAATGGTCCGCTTTTCCCAGCGCTCAATGAAGCCCACAGTTCCTACTAACTGAGCTGTGACGTGGGCGGGAGGAGGCGTCCGCCGCGCGCTTAAATACACGGGCTCCAGTCCGGAGTTGAGACAGAAACACACAGCAGAGCAAACAGTAGCATCTCCACTGACTAAAGACAGCTCCGCCCGCCTTTTACGCACACCTGTTTCCAGGGGAAAGCACTCAGGTGTAATCATGATTAAGAAAATGTCGCCGTCCGAAAGCGAGTTTGACATCCCAGCCAAGAATTGCTACAGGATGGTGATATTGGGATCCACCAAAGTCGGGAAAACAGCCATCGTGTCCCGTTTCCTGAACGGGAGGTTCGAAGAGCAGTACACGCCGACCATCGAGGACTTTCACAGGAAACTGTACAGCATCAAGGGAGACGTTTACCAGCTGGACATACTGGACACATCAGGGAACCACCCGTTCCCCGCCATGAGGAGGCTATCCATACTGACAGGTACTTATCCGCATATGTGTGTCTTTCTGTTTTTGCATGCAGAATAGTTATAGAGAAGTAGAAAGCCATAATGATCGTGCAAAAAAAAAAAAGATGCATTTTATATGTTGCAAACATGAGATCAATGTGCGCCTAGAGCGCATGGATGCAGCAGGGTGCACTGGTGCATGTTAGGGTTAGAAAACACACATGTTGCAACTGTTTGCATGTTATGGAAAGCAAGCCAAAGTTAACCAAAGGTATCCTTCTCTCCCTGCAGGTGACGTGTTCATTCTCGTCTTCAGTCTGGATAACCGAGACTCCTTCCAGGAGGTGCAGCGGCTCAAGCGGCAGATATTCGAGACCAAGTCGTGCCTGAAGAACAAAATCAAGGAGAACATCGACGTGCCTCTGGTCATCTGCGGGAACAAGGGCGACCGAGAGTTTTACCGCGAGGTGCAGCAGGAGGAGATCGAGCAGCTGGTGGCCGGGGACGAGAAGTGCGCGTACTTCGAGATCTCCGCCAAGCGCAACGAGAACGTCGATAAGATGTTTCAGACTCTGTTTACCTTGGCCAAACTACCTCACGAAATGAGCCCCGACCTTCACCGGAAAGTATCCGTGCAGTACTGCGACATGCTGCACAGAAAGTCCATGAAAAACAAGAAGATGAAGGACATTGGAGAGGCGTACGGCATGGTGAACCCTTGCGCGCGGAGACCCAGCGTGCACAGCGACCTCATGTACATTAAGGAGAAGGCGATAGGAGGCGGCCAGAGCAAAGACAAAGAGAGATGTGTGATCAGTTAAGCAGACCGGCAGGCACACACTCAACACGAATCTTTGGAAGAAGAAGCAGGTGCGTCAGCTTGGGACGCGACCTGTGGCGGCCGTGTGCGCTCAAACTGACACGGGAGGTGTGGAGTGGAGGCGCCGCCGCCGCGCGCTCTGGCACCGTCTCCAAGGACACTGCTGGACACACGAGTCCGCTTGAACTTCTAAAAAAAAAACAAAACATTGCCCACTACACATGTGAGAATGTTTGCTTGTTCTGTCCATCAGAGCCCAATGTGTGACGTGGCTTCATACTTTGTGAGACTCGTGCATCGGTGCGTAAAATGTGTTCTGTGAAATCATGCCGTCTGCACATGCATCACACAGAGGGGAGGAAAGAGACTCTAAGGCTCAGGAGCTGGAAATAACGTTTACATCGTATCCTGTACTTTATAATGGCTACTTGGATGTTTCGTTGCAATCTGAACTTTTTTTTATTGTGAATGTACAGTATATTTATTGTCAATGTCAATTTTTGCAAAGACGTCAAACTAAATCGTAATATAATAAAAGAAAACATCAACTAAAACTTCTTTTGCATTGTTTCTCATTCCCTACATTCTAACTTTCACATTCTACAGTGTTCACACACACAGACCCACAATCCCCTGCTATTCACTTCATTGTAACCAAAAGCCCCAACACACACACACACACACACACACACAGGCACTGCTGCCAGGTTTGAGCCCCTTAGGCACCCTGCTTTGTGCACTTCTGCAGAGTAAGCATCTAGTGGGCCAAATAATAGACATCTCTCAGCATCCAGAAATGTATGTCTCATTGCTGTGAACCGGATGCAACAGTCTCAAGTGAGCAGCTATATTGGAGAATATGACACGATCAGAAAAAATGCAAAATCCACAAACATCCTGAGTTCAGACCAGTTTAGATCTGTATAGTGCATCCGGATCCAAACAGTAATAACATTCATCAAATAAAGAAAATACAGCACAGAGAAACTGACCTTCTGAGAAAGCAGGCCTACGGTTGTTTGGACAGGGTCCAATGTTTGACAAACAATAAACCATTTTATGAAACCATAATATTGGTATCAGCAAGGGTTAGAAATCCGATCTGTTTGCACCACTCCACATTTAGTAAAATAACCCAAATCCTAAGCCTTAATGAATTCACATGAACCTGAAAACTCCATCAAACTATCCTTGAGCACGGAACACAACTATACATTCTGAATCGGTGTCGATCTCCCAAGATAGTTAGACTTTTTTGTAAAAATGTGATGAGCTGTAGCATGACTTGGCACATTAGGCCTCTTTATCCATGAGTCCACCCATGCATTTAAATATCGAGGCTGTACAACATGAAAACAAACACACAGTACGCTGGAGAATTATTACCCCCTGCAGCTCCAAGCACAACACACAGGTTGTTGTCAACGTCGTTTTAATTTTACGTTACCCCCCCCCCCCCCCACACACACACACACACACAACATCCGAGATGAACCAGAAACACACTGTCCAGTTCTTTCGCTCTCTCGCACTCTGTGACGTGCCGGCTCCACGCTATCAGCAATAATCCTGTATACTGTATTCTGTCCACACACACACACACACACACACACACACACACACACACACACACACACACACACACACACACACACACACAGAGAGAGAACATGCTCCTGCGTGTGTGAGAAACTGTGTAAGGAGTCAGGGACACACAGCGGTGCACTGTGACACTGCCCTCCAACTAATCAGTAACAAGACGTGCTCTACTCCTTGTTGCATTCATTATAAAAATAAATAAAAATACATCATTATGGTGTTTATTGTTATGCATCATTGCCTCTGTTAGCTGAACATTTGTTTTTCTCCTTAAGAAACCTGTGTGTTACCTCAGGGACACTCCAAAGACAGAGAAACATTACATTTAATAAGATCACGGTGTACAAGGTTTACACACAGCAAATCATTGTCAACCAGTCAGAGCAGACGTTTTTCATCAGCGCCATCACCATCCCAAATGGCAAATCAGTCAACATTTGTATCAGTTGCTGACATTAGGAGAAACTCTTAAGAGGTAAAAAAACAACAAGGGATAGAGGAAGGCCAATGTCACAGTGTGAATAAGTACAGGGTGTAAAGTACAGCAGCAGAATATTGAAAGGATGTAAAGGATGCAGAGTATTGGTTACAGCGCAGGAATTCTTCTATGGAATGTCTCGGCAAATACTGTATCTGAAAATGTTTGAATCGTAATATCTCTGCCGCAGTTGAAGGATGGCCTGACAAAGTCTCTGCTAGATACATACAGGGAGACTTTCCTTCCCCAAAAAACGCCCTCATAGGTTGTTTGTTCAAGCAGCAATTACGACCCCACTTTAAATTTCTGGTGGTGGTGTCCTCTAGTTGTCATAGTAATTATGACAGGGGAAATGCAGAAGGTAAGGTGACAAAGTATAAGAGCGCCACGTAGGGCTGGGTATCGTTCAAAAAAATTCCGATACCAATACCAATACCAATACCAATACCAATACCAATATCGTGACTTTGATACCGGTTCCTCTATACACTTTTTCAATAGCAATTTCATAAAATCCATTTTAACAAAAGAAATGACAACATTACACATTACAGCATGAATCTCATTTCATTCATTTTTCAGCTCCTACTACGTGAGCCCCGTCTCTGTGCGTAACGTAGAGTTTTTCTTGCGAGTCTCCACAACGTGTAACGTCAGACAGCCAATCACAAACATTATTAGATCTTGGTAGAAACATGCTGCATGCTTATTAGCTCAATGACGCTGATGAGATTTACTCCTTAGGTTTTGAAATTTGGTATTTTTCGATACTCGATACTATAGAAGCAATTCGGTCGGTGCCTACGGTACCCAGCCCTAGCGTCACGTTTTTCAGGAGGAGGCCGGTTGGGGCAGTGGATGGGTCAAATAAACACGTAACTTTCAACCAGGATAGCGGGGTTTGAGTCCAGTTTGAAAATGAAATTAAAATAAAAGTAAAAATAACATCTGATGTTAACCCACACCACAATCTTTTTCTACTGCGACTGTTTCACAACGTTAACAACGTGTTTAAAACCGCAACCGTTACGTTCAAAACTACGACCGACGTTCTCTGGTTTAGATATGAGGACGGAAAACACTCCTGTGGGTCATATTAGAGGATAGGAACAAACCACATCGTCATATTGTTTGGAGGACTTGTTGATACAAGGGTGGAATAATGGCAAGAATACCCTAAAAAACTAAAACATGTATAAAATCTTTAAAAACAGCATATATTACAGTGCAGCTTGGGGTGGCTAGTTTAAACAATGTAAGTAAAAAGTATACGAGATAAAACAGTATATTTGTGCATACTTTGTAACATATGAACATATTCATTTTACTCTTCACTTATACCTACACGTTTGCTTTATTGCCCCCCCCCCTCTATTCTTTCAGTGGTAACATGTATTCAAGTCTCTTTACATTTTCAGCAAGTATTTGTATTTTTGCTTGTACTAACTGAACCCCCCCCCCCCCCCCCCCATCCTTGAAATCAAAATTACGCCCCTGAATGCAGACATTATAGTGCTGTCAAAAATGACATTTGAATATTCGTTTGAAAAAACCCACAGAGGTTCGAATATACATTACATAACACAATGCCTGCCTATACTGTACCATGACACACTTTGATTTTCACTGCTCAAACCTCTGTGACCTCCACTTATAATGAAATATAATGAGGAGCTATCATTAAATGTTTCCAGCTGCTCGCAGTTTAATCAAATGCCAACAATCAGTCTCATGTACGTCATCAAAGTCACACCGGGTGAGAGAATGTAATTGCTATATTGGGGACTAATGACACAGTAAAGGTCCGTAGGATCCTGCTTATGCAACGCGGTGTCGTAATTGACTCTCAAAGCGCGTTACAGCGAGGCTGGGAACACCAGGAAGTTAGCCAGGGAGGTGAGATGGCTTTACGCACGCAGCCGTGTTGTCACAGTTATTCCGGGAGACTTAGAAGCAGAGACGAGATGCCATACTGTCACCTGGCAATCTCAGGAGAGTAATATCTGAGATTTATCTATCAGCACTGCTCTGTGCTTACTTTACCCAAGGTGTTCTCCCTTTCCGGCAACTGACCTAATGGACTGTTTTTTATCTGAACAGTCTGGTCCGGTTTTTCATTTGTATTGCGTTATTTGCCCCATATTTTTGTTTTGTCTGGTTATGCAGTGGTGTTACTTCATGCCTTATTCATTGCACTTTGTATTGTCCATCATGCTGAGAGTACAGGTCATACTCTGCTGTTTGCAGACATAACAGCATGACGCTGACATGTGGAGGGATGACTAACCAGCTTGTTTTTTATGACAAATGTGGAAAATGGGTCATGTCTACAATATGATAGTCATGCTCTACTTATAGCACCATTTTATCGCTCGATTTACCAGAATAAAGTCAATAGTTCTGTATTTTATTCAAACCCGCAATAATTAAGCCCGTTCGAGATGAGCCAGGTCTGTGCAGAATCGATCACCGGCGGTCGCCGCCCAATGCATGCCGGTTAGATTTGTATCCGACTTGATTGACCGATGAGTTTTTAGAGGCAGACGCCGCAGTTGCTCAAATGCTCAAACGTTGCTGATTGGTTCAAAATTGACTCAACACTTTTTTGTTGTTCATGAAGTGGATAGATATTTGTAATATAGCACTTTTCTAGTCTTAACGACTACTCAAAGTGCTTTAACATAGTACGGGAACCATTCACTCACTGCCGTACAAGGTGCCATCAGATAAACACTCACACACATTTACACTCCAATTCGCAGCAACTCGGGATTCAGTGTCTTCCCACTGCAGGGCTGTCTGATTTGAAGATGTATTCTGTTAACAGAACACATGTTGTGTGGCTGATAGTGACGTTTAGTCGTCAGAGAGACTAACTCTGTTCAGATTACGGATCATCTACAGTCAGCTACAGATCAAATGTAGAGCATATGAACAGCTACTCTGTCAGAATCAAACAATTGGAGACTACATAACGCTGATGTTTGGGTCTGATAACATTTTATTAAATGGGAATCAGACCTAACAGGACTTAAGTGTGTCTTCCTGTTCAGACTGAAGGCTCCTGGAAATGGCTGGAAACTGTCCGACTTGACCGCAGCTTTTTGTCACCACCCCCCGCTGCTGCCGCCTGCTCTCGTCCACTTTACAGGCGAGGCGCAGCTCATCTCGAACGAGCCTATTGTTTCTTTAGCTATTTAGGGAAGCAGAACAAGCTCTAAAAACAACACAATAACATGTAGCTAATGTGTAATATATGCCTATTTACACATCCAGCAGACATGGAGTAACATGGTGTTTCTTGCTACCTGCCAAATGTAAGTCTAAGATCCCCTTTTCTTTTAGCTCTGTTTTAATGCACACTTTGCCTTAGACAGGTGGATGTAAATGAAACCTTTTTTGTGTGTGGCAGAACTACTTTACGGCAAGAAAACGTGAATTTCAGATTGTTTACATTGCATTTTTTCTGAATCCTTACAATATTCATTTGCACAGTACTGTAGATTTTGCTTTAACATAATATAGAAACAAAGCATCCATAAAGCAGAATTACATTCTGATCTAGTTCTGCTTTGATGAGCGTAGATATCGGCACCGCAATAGATCATTTCATAGAAAACTTTAAAAAATCACATGAATTACTTTAGCATAGAAATATAAAAATTAGAATTAAAATTGGAAAAAAAGACTTCAGCCTTTCAACTTGGGACTGAATTCAGTGACAACAATAGTGACATCACTATCCAGCATTTTCCTATTCATTAGCAACCTCCACAAATTAAATCTAATAGCAGACAGGTCAACTGGAAAACTTTACAACCCTTATTTGTCACTGAGACATAATTAAATAAAAACGAATCCAGAATGTAACCTTTGAGCCCTCTGTGTTATGAGTCATCTTAGTAAGAATTAACTATGAATGTACTAGCAGTTTTGTAAGAAATTAGCATTTTGGTCATCTTGTCCTTCTTATATTTGAAGATTTTGTAGCAGAGGAAGAAGAGACCTTTATTTTTTAGTCTGACAGCCTGTGGACTCTTATATTACACAACACAAGGCTGATTGTTGTTACCCTAAACTGTCACCTCTTACACAAAATGATTGACTGATACAGGGAAGATGAGTAGCCCAGTGTCTGGCAGCATCAGTCTTAATCCGTAATGTATTTATGTTTCAGCAGAGCACCACAGCAGGCTCAGACATGGCTCAGACACGCTGAGATCAATCTGATAGGACAGGCCCCTATAACACAGTGACATAACGCCAGTTTATTAGGTCCATCTTCTGTAGCTAATACTCATGCAGTTTAAAACAACAGCACCAGGTCCGTATAAAGAAAATCAGATCATTCGATAGTGTTTTAGTTACCTAACCTTTACCATGCCTTAACAATAGTTCATTAAGTCCTCAAACCTAACTATAATGTCGAGTTGCCATGTAAAACAAATACTATAGAAGAGGGATACATTTGTAAATGTTGGTGTTGGCCACAAAGAAATCAGTGTCACTGAACATATTGGTTTTGCATAACCGTCTAATATCACCAGTTCTGTCAGGCAATATCATTTTGTGGTGCTGTTCAATCGGAGGTGGTTCTGATATTGTCTGTACCCTCTCTCCATATTTCCTTCCTCCATTCTGCATTTTACCTAGCAAATAAAGACAACGCTGACAAAATACTCTTACGATGCATGTCTGAGTCTTTAAAAAGATACATTTAGACTTAATTTAGTCTTGTAGAGTAAAATAGTCACTGCAGTAGAGCAATTCTAGTCATGCGAAAAATGTAAGGTCCCATTTTGTAAAAAGTGAGATAAAGCAGGTTGAAGTGCTACATAAATACTGTGAAAGTATCAAAAGGCTCAATCCACAGAGAAATGCACACAGCTTGTATTGAAACGAGCCGCCAGGACTTCCATACGCTTGTGATGTCACAACTCTCCTGTACATTAGTGTTGCTACAGTGCCGTTCCGTTACAGTCATTCCCCGGCTGCAGTGAAGGTGTAGAGATTAAGTGAGCGCAGATGCGCAAGACCCAGAAACGCTGACCAATCAGAGCAGACCGCATTCTTTTCAGGAGGGGTGCTTAAAGAGACAGGCGCTTAAATGGAACGTTTCAGACAAAGGATGAATACAGGTATATTCAAACAGTTAGACAGTAAATTAGACAGTGTTTTTATAACATTTAAGCATGTAAACATGTTATAGTAGAAACCCAAAATACGTATGAACCTGAAAATTAGCTTGATAAGGGACCTTTAAGCTGCAAACAAATGTGAAAATCATTTTAATATTTTTTGAGGAAAAAAATGAGGTTAGGGATATTGTGATGAATATCATTTCACGATTTTCTGACATTTCATAGACTATAGTGATTAATCAAGAAAATAATTGGTGGGTTAATTGATAATAAAAACCGAGGCTAGGAATACAATTAAATATCCTATTAGAGACTAAATATTTTTGTGTACAAATCCATGGCTAAAAGGTAGTAGGTTTTCGTGCATATTGTAAAAATAATGTATCCATCCAAAAAAGATGTAATTTTTAAACAGACAGTTTACCAAACTCATAAGCCTGGGATTCTAAATCTCCACATCTATCAATGATTTTTGTATTGATTCAGAGTTGCATCAAACTTCTTATGCTCAATACGTCAGAGATGCTCTCCAGAGCAGATTAAACCTTGCACCTCTAAAGCAGTGATTTCGTCAGTAGTTAGTATTAACTCACAGGTTAAACTGCAAACAGGAAGAGAGTCAATGCCACCCTGTTAAGTCATGTATAAGCATCGGAAGTGAGTGCATGCAATCATATAAGGGCCAGTTACATCTTTACCAGATTCAACTTACACTTTGATGCACGTGAGCCTGTACTGTGGATGTGAATATTGAATTGTGTACACCAAACATGGCTACTGTTTGATTGGTTGCATGCCAGGAGCAGCCACCCACATCCTCCTCCGGATACAGCCGCACATGACCAAGTGGACTTTAGTTAGGATGTAAGTGAGCCACAGGAAGTCATTTAGTTAAAAGGTAACATCAGTGTGATTCTTAAGATATCTTAGTTATATATTTGGCCAAATGAATTACACAACATCAGGCCTTTTTTTCCTCATTCAGAACAGGGAAACAAATACAAGTATTTGCTATTATGCGCTTTTTATTCAGAACAAAAATACCTCGACAGAGCAATATAATCCATTACAGAAGAAATGGTATGTTTTATCCAGTGGTGGAAGAAGTATTCAGATCCTTTACTTAATAGTACCAATATCATAGTGTAAAAATACTCTGTTACAAGTAAAAATCCTGCATTGAAAATGTTACTTAAGTAAACATATGTAAGTATCATCAGGAATATGTACTTAAAATATTAAAAGTAAAAGTACTCAATGCAGGAAAAGCCTCACATTTTAGAAACTGGAAACGATCCAAACAGTTCTGTCAATTAACCAGTCTTTAACCAGCTAATCATTTCAGCTGGACTTGTAGGCCGTTATATTGTTGGGCAGTTTATAATAAAACACTATATTTTATAAACTGCATGCGTTTTGTGTGCAAAGTCTTAATTTGTAAAGTAACTAGTAAATAAAGCTGTCAGATTAATGTTGTGGAGTAAAAAGTACAATATTTCTCTCTGAAATGTAGTGGAGTAGAAGTAGAAAGTGGCATGAAAAGAAAAGACTCAAGTAAAGTACAAGTAACCTTAAATTTGTACTTAAGTACAGTACTTGAGTAAATGTACTTAGTCACTCACATTCCACCTCTGTTTTTATCATTATTTCACCATGCTGGAATGGACATTTCATATCAGTGCATCCATGCATTATTATCGCAGTTTGCACTCAGCCGTATCATAGCACCAGTACCGCTTTGCTACAGCGCAATTTACGGTATAGTGGGCGGAGAAAGACACTGATTGCCTGATGGGTATCAGGTTTGATAAATACTACGCAAAATGTGGAAGCATAGCGTGCGCTATTACCAAACTTGCATAAACAGATGCAGTGTAAACTGCGCTAGTGTTAGTAAATGAGGCCCTCAGTCTCCACCGTTACATATTCCATATGTACGAGGATGATCCCCCTGAGATCAGGTACATGGATACTTCTTTAAGACACACCGCCTTGCCCGGCCACGCCCTATAAAGCACCTGTGCTGGCGTGGAATCACTGATAGTTTGATTGTAACCATCTCCGAGCAGCCTACAGCTGGAGAGATAGTCTCTTCACTCAGAGAACTAAGGTTACAACGTAACCGAGCTGTAGTCATCTTCCTGAAAACGCAACGACATGTACCTGATAGTGTCGCCAAGAAACTTAAAGATGATAAGGTTACTGTCAACCAATTTTATGCTGTGGATGTGAAATATTAACTTTATCTACATAATGTTAGCAGTACTTTGTTAGCATAATTTTGCTAGATGCCTTAGATTCGTGAGCACGAGATACTTTCGCATGCTCATAAGAAAAGTATTTTGTGCGCACCAGAAAGCATCTTGTGCTCATGAGAAGCGCAAGAAAAAGATTATTCCCCATGTCTCTTTAGGGGCTCTGTAAAAATGTGTATCTGTGAGACGGTAAAGTGTTATTAAAGCCCCAGTGTGTAACATTTGTAGTTGTTTATTATCAAAATCTGTATTGCCCTTCACAAACTTGTCCTTTTTTATGAATATTGACCACAACCATCAATTCCAAGCATTCCTATTGGCTTGAAATTTTACATTTGCGCTTACATGAACTGGGGTACACGCTCCATAGTCATGCGCCATCTTGAACTACGGTAGCCCGTAAGAGACATACAGGCGATACTGCTCCACATTTTGCGCTTTTCACTCAGTGGCACTGACTGTGACGTATGCCAGGGAGGGAGGGGGAGAAGATTACTTGTAACTCACCGCCGGCAGATTTGAAAGCCTGTTGCGTCTATTATCGAGGACATGTAACTGAATCGCAGAGGAAATTAAAATGACAATGTGACAGGCAAAGCAACGCGACCAAAGTTAATATTGTTGTGGCTTTTCCAAGATGGAAAGAGCTGATGAGGAGCAAGGATTTTGAAAGAGACGCTGTTTCTTCTCAACAGGTAATTCTGCCTATTTGTGTAAAAGTTTTATAGTTGCTACTTGCTTGGCTAACTATAGCATGGTTGTGCATAACGCTAGAACGGCGTCTAGGATACTTTTCCTCACGTCAATGATGAAAAAGGATTGTCTACCTTGTAACATAAACGTAATCATATGTGCCGTGATTTCCCTGGCAGACAACTCACGTCATGCAGTTGTAACACAGACTAGCTACTAGAACAGCTGTGTGTAAACAATGGAGACACTAAGAGATCATTTCAGTTTCATTGACATTGTTCATGCTGCTCAGAGAAATATATTAAAAACACAAACCTCCGTTGCTTCTCTCCTACGCTGTAAACATCGCCGTACACTATTAATCTGGTACAATATACAGAATAACGATAGCACTGATACTTTATTAACATTAGCTTGCATATGTTTGGGAACCTGATAGCTGATGTTAGCAATGAAAGGGTACCAAAATAACGTCAAACTATTATTACACTGGAAGGGACACTCACGGACGATTGTCGCTAATTTCGGGTTCGGCCACCGTAGGAGTTATAACGCACTCAGAATGGTGGGGGGGTACAAAGTGAAATTCAGTTGGTTGTCATATACAATTTCACCGCTAGATGGGAGAAATTCTTACACACTGGGGCTTTAGCTAAATCTCAAAATATCTACAGCATGCAATGCCAAATGTTTGGTGGATGTAAAGTGGAAAAGCAGAAGTACGTCTTGAGCCTTAACTCTGACTGATGTTTTTTTTGTCTTTATTTTCTGTCTCCCTCTTTCCCTCACACAGAGACACATCTCAACACATGCAGTAATACAAAACACACACTAGCACATGTACACACATAAAAAATTGCTCACACATCTAATATTAGTGCTGTCTGTCCATGTTGTATGTATGTGTGTGTAGAGGACTTCTGCATGTTTGTCTCAGTCCAGATTTGTGACAATGTCTGGCATCTAACAGCTGCTGCTGATACAGTACATAAATGGCTTTTTGGCTGGTTTAATATGAGGCAGGTAGAGAATCTAAATGCTAGTCAGCATGAGATCTGAATGCTGTGTTTGGTGCCTCACATGGTCTCGTTAAGAGTCTTATAGCACTTATCAGATCGAATGAAACTGGTGGAATTGTCGTGTCTAGACTTACATCCTATGACATAAGTAATAGTAATTGAATCAAGTCTAAAAGGAATGGGCTAAGATATCCAATCCACACATAAGGCACAACTCTGCTTCTCTCCACAATTTGATCTACGTAGTTAAAATTCCTAAGATTAACTCTACTCTTTTCCCCTCATTCAAAATTCCGGGAACTATGAATCTGCAAATATGTTTTATTTTAAAAGATGTCTCCTTTTTTCCTGGAAAGTCCATTTTAAAGGGATATTTCACCGCTGGAAAGCTGAATATATCTTTAAATTGGGTCACTTATGTAGCAGAAATGTGAAGGAAAAAATTTAAATTGGTGCCTTCTAGGCCAAGAAAAGCCAGAAAATGTGTTTTTGGCTCATATGGATGAAAGACACCAAATCCCAGAATGTACTTTGCTTCGCTGCTTTGAGTCCACACCCAAGCCACGCCTACCGCTTGACAGACAGACAGTGAGGCATTCGACTCAACTCAATGTGTTTTATTGTTATTTCAACCATATACACAAAACAACATTTCATCGTGGCTCAAGTGGTGTTACACATTTAAAATATATAAAAACGACATTATATAAAAACGACATACGAAACAGGCTACATTTAGTGCACACACACATTATAGGCTCCTTAAGTTTAGCTAAGCATACCAGCATTAGGCTTGGTAGGCTGTAAACACCAAGTATAAACACAGCCGTGAATTAGCGTGGAATGTCGAATGGTCGCCATGTAACAGTCACAAACTCCAGCGGTTAGCAGTTAGTTGGATACAAATCACCCCATTTCTGCACCAGTCCGTGTTAACACAGCCCACCTTCATACAGAGCATCTCTAGCTCGGATCGTTGGAGGGCTAGCAGGCCTGGTAGCTGGACAGTCCGGTACGCTGTTGTTCAGCCATGTTTCCACGAAAACAAAAAACACAGTCTCTGAACTTGCGTTGGGAGTTTCGTTGAAGTTGGATGTAGTCCAGTTTGTTGTTTAATGTGTTGTTTAAAGTGAATTTTTTTGTAAACGTACTGATAGATGAACTGACAAGGGGACAAAGGAAGTGGACCAGTATATGCGGAGTGGCTTATGAGAAAATGAGATGCAAGTGAGGAGGTGGGGGAGGTGGGGGCGCAGGCAGAACTGATTAGTGAATTGGGAACAGGTGTGTGGATGGGTGTGGCAGTATGGTGATAGTGACAGAAATCAGGGGGACGTTCAGCCTTGACAAAACATATTAACACGTTTATTTAAACTGAAACAGGGATGTGTTGAACACCATAAGTTTACATACACGTCGCAGCGTATTGGATATCACCTGTGAAACAGCCACTAAACAAGAGACGTACCCACCAAACGATACAACATGTTGCACACAATTTAACCATGTTGTGTAGCTTAGCTACACATAGAGTGCAAAAAGAGGCAGGCAGACTTCTTGAATTCCAAAGTGCAGATTTATTTGCAGGGATTCATGAAAAAATTACAAAAAATTGAGTTAAAATCCCTCCAAATCCAAATCAATAAAAAGTTTATATGAAACGTCATCATGTTGAGTCGATTCTGAACCAATCAGCTGTTAGATCAGCTGAGAGGCCGGCATTTCCCAGCATGCCCTGGGTCCGCCTGGGTCTTGCAGTCAGTAGACTCGTTCGAGATGAGCCAGATCTGCGCAGAATCGATCACCGGCGATCGCCGCCCATTGCATGCCGGTTAGATTTGTGTCCGACTTGATCCCGACTTGCTCTAACGTCATGCATACGTAGAAACGATAATCTCACGAGATCAAGGTGGCCGCAGTTCTGAGACGCAGGCAGCACAGTTGCTTTTCACCGACTGCAAGACCCAGGCGGACACAAGGCATGCTGGGAAACGCCAGCCTCTCAGCTGATCCAACAGCTGATTGGTTCAGAATCAACAACATGATGACGTTTTATATTTATTATGTTTTTTATTGATTTTGAATCTGAGGGATTTTAACTGCTCTTTGTCTGATTTAAAGGCTTATTCTGTACAAACCACATGTTGTGTGGCTGACAGATATGTTTAGAAGTCAGAGAGACTAAATCTGTTCAGATTACGGATCATCTACAGTCTGTTGTTAATTAAAATCAGCAACAGATCGCATGTAGAGCATCTGTCATAATAAAAATAACTGGAGACTGTGTACAGGCTGATATATGGGTCTGATAACATTTTATTAAATCGGAATTGGACCGCAGTGTTTCTGTGACTTCCTGTTCAGCCTGCAGGTTGCTGGATACGGCTGGAAACTGTCCGACTTCACAGCGGATTTTTGTCACCACCCCCCGCTGCTGCCGCCTGCTCTCGTCCACTTTACAGCCGAGGCGCAGTTCATCTCGAGTGAGCCTATCGAAAAGCAACTGCGCTGCCTGCGTCTCAAACCTACGTGATCTTATGAGATTATCATTGCCCACGTGTGCATGACATCAGAGCAAGTCGGGATCAAGTCGGATACAAATCTAACCAGCATGCATTGGGCGGCGATCGCTGGTGATCGATTCTGCGCGGGACCTGGTTCATCTCGAACGAGCCTAGTGCCACTGCCTTTATAGGGCTCTCAATCAGCCATGGACTGCACCGCTATCCTCCAAGGGGTAGGCTACGAAAGGAAACGGCCAACAGTTGGTGGCAGTCATGCAACAAGTTGTTATGCCAAACGCCAATATAACAGAAGAAGAAGAACACGCATCCCGACCATGTGAACGCTGGCAGTCGGAAAAAAACAACGTAATCACGGGGGCGATCCCTGATATTCCCAGGTGGCATGAACGCACCCATTTCTGCATGTTAGACCAAACAAAAGAAGAAAAGTTGATTATGAAGAACAATTCACTGTTCAAATCTGCAACATGATAAATCTAACTGAAACTAAACAGTGGTTGTATGTGAAATTAATACCATATAAAAATAACCAGAGCAGTGTGTAATATAAATATGGACAAACAAGCACAAGGGACAAATGGTGAGTGCCTCACCCACTTTGTCTTTAACCCGGAAACTGTAACAAAAACGGTGCACACTGCTTTGAAATTGAACGTGCCCCAAACTCATTGGATCAACAGGAATCCCACAAATCTTTTGCATTCAAAATGTGATTTTTCGCTGAAAGGTGACAATTTTGTACCTTTGAAATTAATAATTGATTTCCTTTTGTATTGTGTTTAATTGGTATGTTGACTTTGTCTAATGCCAAGATTTGATCATGTGATGAGAGGATATGATATACGGTAGCTATATAGGGGGGTGGGTGTGTGTGTTGTTCAAAACTAGTAATAGCATGAACCGGGGCCCGTCATAATAGCATGCACTGGGGCCTGTCATAACATAACGCCACCGCCTGCAGGTGTTCTCCATCTCTACGCTGTTCCTGCAGAATTTGTAGCTGCAGTTGTAGTTAGTTGTTGGATCAAGAGCAGCAGAGCAGCAGGCATCCGACAAATGGGGCTTGTTTGACGAGGAGCATTTTATAAGAAACAGATGATTTGTGTGTCTTGCATGAGAGGATAATCTGCTCCTACAAAGGCTTTAGATGGAGCAGACAAGATGCAGGAGTGACGATTCAATTACGGATTACATAAGGCACTTTTATCAAAGATCCTTCTGGTGTGTGTATGTGTGTGTGTGTGTGTGTGTGTGTGTGTGTGTGTGTGTGTGTGTGTGTGCGTGTGCGTGTTTGTGTGTGTGTGTGTGTGTGTGTGGGGAGAGGGCCGATGCACTGACGCACAACATCTCTCAAACAGAAACAATATGACAGGCGTCTTACACCCATGTAGACATGCCTGGTCTGGTGAAAGATTTGGTGGGCGATGAATCAAGGGTTTGAAGGGCTTGATTGCCTTGTTGTGGTCCATGTGCCGACCGGCCCACATGTTGCGGTGTCACTCTGCAGCTCCGTTAATGCTGGATGTTTTTTTGGGAGATCCTGGTCTCCATATTAGAGCTATTATTTATTCCACAACGAGACAGCGTCTTCCATCTCAAAGAGCACTGCTTTGACAAAATGATGATGATGATGGTGGTGATGATGATGAATTGAAAAGCTCTTGTGTGAATGTATGATAATAATAAAAAACAGTCCTTGCTTAGCAGAATGATTACACGTCCATGGACATTCTCAGTGATGCAGTTCTGGTTATTATTATCAGTGTATGATTGAATGACAAACATTTAAAAATAAACTCTTCAACTGCATGTTTGTTTGTTTTTTAAAGCAAAGAAGTGAAGTAGCCTACATGTTCTTTTTTCAGCGGTGATCCAGAAAGAAAGTCTGCGGACTGTTCTTCTGTTTGCTCAGGTCGGAGGTCTGTTAACATTGTGAGTTTGAGATATGCGGAAAAATATACAAAAAGTTCTGTGGAAAGTTGCCGTCAGCTTGCAGATGTTCATCACAGCACATTATTTAATTAATTATATTTGATTTACTACAGTTTATTTGTACAATATGCTGTTTTTTGTTAGATCCTGGTCTCCACAATAGAGCTTTAATTCACAATGAGACAGTGTCTTCCAGAGCGCTGCTTTGACAAAATGATGATGATGATGATGATGATGGATTGAAAAGGTTTTGTGTGAATGGATGATTAAAAAAAGTCCTTGATTAAAAGAATGATTGCACTTTCATGGACTGGAACATTTTGAGTCAAAAGATTTTTTGGAAAACATTTAAAAATGAACTCTTAAACTGCATGTTCTTCAATCTGGGCTGCTTTTTTTTTAAAAAAGCAAAGAAGTGAAGTAGTACACGTTCTCTACTTCTGCTTTGATTTCTTTAATCAGCACAGCGAGCTGTTGTATAACACACATTTCAAGAACATCTATTATATATGATTGGCTTCCCTGCTCCCTGTAAACAGTTTAGTGTAGTGGCACTGTGGAAACAGCATTCCAAAAAGACTGAACTTTAAGCTTATCAAATGTTAATAGGGGTTTGTATTACATATAGCCTGTAGACTCAGAAATGAAATAAAAATGAAATTATATATTATAGCGAGCAAGACCGATACTAGGTCCATTACCAAAATGTGCTAGTCTGGCTATCACCAGACCAAGCTCAATCTTTTAAGATAACATTAGTCTGGGGAGTCTGCTCTGTATTTTCTACTGCACAAGAGGCGTGATCAACGGGCATAATTCAAATGACTCTGTACGCAACCAATCAGACCAACGATCCGTGTAACGTACTTTGCAGAGCGAGGCAGAGCGAAAGCTGGTCAGTAGAAAAAAAAAGAAAAAAAACAGTCGGTAGTAAGGCAAACACATCCTTCTTTTGTAGGAATTGTTCCAGGGCAAGTTTCTGTTCCATTTTCAGAGAAGACTTGCCTTTGAAATATTTTATAACAGCAGCGACAGGGGCATCAACGGGTTGCTGCGCTTCGGTGGCCGCCATGTTGAATGTAAACAAAAAGCTGCTTGCCGTCGCTTCTCTATCGTCATCTTGTTAAACCCACCAATAGCGGCAGGTGGATGAGCCAGTTTGTGATTGGTTCCCACAAATTTGTAACGGAAGCAGGATAGATAAACGTACAGGTTTGCAGCCTGAGCTGCAGGGAGAAATCAAATCGGCGGCTGGGTTTACCCAGTCTACGAATTAGCAGGGTGCGAAAAAGACTTAATGTGGCCCTGTTAATTACCCATCAGCTCACACAGGAAAGGATGCTTGCAGATGTCCATCACAGCACAATATTTAATGAATTGTATATATTTGTACATATTGTACACTATGCTGCAGTGTACACATGATATGCCAACATTGCTGATGTACTAGAGATGATTTTGGTGTATATCCATCACTTACAACATTTTTCACCCTGCTCCTCTGGACATAAAGCCATATTGATGGGTTCAGAACACGTAATCATGGTCTGTTTCACACCTGGGATGCAAGAGGGTAAATACAATGGACGTCCAGGATTAACAGCAGATAGCAGGGAACTGACCTGCACAACTGAACAACCTGCCCTAAACACGGTGTCTTTGTTTAGAAAACTGTGTTTGGCACCTCTCTGTTAATGTGGTGTAAAACAATCGATCATTCGGTGGATTAGCTTTGACCTAAATAGGAATCTGGGTCACCTGTTGCGTACGTCTGAGGTCACTGTGTTATTGAAAAGGTTTTGTGTGAATGGATGATTAAAAAAAAAGTCCTTGATTAAAAGAATAATTGCACTTTCATGGACTGGAACATTTTGAGTAAAAAGATTTTTTGGAAAACATTTAAAAATGAACTCTTCAACTGCATGTTCTTTTTTTTAAAAAAAGCAAAGAAGTGAAGTAGTACACGTTCTCTACTTCTGCTTTGATTTCTTTAATCAGCACAGCGAGCTGTTGTATAACACACATTTCAAGAACATCTATTATATATGATTGGCTTCCCTGCTCCCTGTAAACAGTTTAGTGTAGTGGCACTGTGGAAACAGCATTCCAAAAAGACTGAACTTTAAGCTTATCAAATGTTAATAGGGGTTTGTATCATAGACTGTATAATATTAATGGACAAAGCATCCGGTTCGGCAAAGTGCTGCAAATGCGGAAGTGCCTTAAACCTGCATTCTATCGGATTTCCAGCAGGGGGCGACACGTGTAGTTGCAAAAGGAGGTCGATTTCTGTAGAAGTCTATGAGAAAGTGACCCACTTCTCACTTGATTTATTACCTCAGTAAACATTTTCATAATGAGTTTATGGTCTCAATCGCTAGTTTTAAGTCTTCTGAAATACAGAATGATGTTCCTTTTTTGAAATATGGTCTGATATGGTTGATTTTAAAATTGTCGATAAAGCTGGGGGTGTTTTAGGGCGTGGCTATGATGTGATTGCCAGTGAAAGTGTGTAACGTAGAGTGTAAGGGCTCCTCCCTCACTCCTCCCTCTCGTCTAAAATTATCACATCCACAACCAGGATGGCTGCGCTTGTAACGGCAAACTCAACGACTCATAGCAGATCTCCACAAACCAATGGGTGACGTCATGCATGCTCTGTCCATTAATATTAACAGCCTATGCTATGGTATGATACTAGGTCCATTACCAGAATTAGCAGGGTATGAAAAAGATGTGGCCCTGTTAATTACCCATCAGCTCACACAGGAAAGGATGCTTGTAGATGTCCATCACAGCACAATATTTAATTAATTGTATATATTTGTACATATTGTACACTATGCTACAGTGTACACATGGTATGCCAACATTGCTGATGTACTAGAGATGATTTTGGTGTATATCCATCACCCTGCACCTCTGGACATAAAGCCATATTGATGGGTTCAGAACATGTAATCATGGTCTGTTTCACACCTGGGATGCAAGAGGGTAAATACAATGGACGTCCAGGATTAACAGCCAGAGATG
Organism: Gymnocephalus cernua; assembly: GCA_023631565.1. NCBI lineage: Eukaryota > Metazoa > Chordata > Actinopteri > Perciformes > Percidae > Gymnocephalus > Gymnocephalus cernua. The sequence goes on from CM042443.1 coordinate 20,480,484, forward strand.
GGAAGTAACGAAGTATAAATACTTCGTTACTGTACTTAAGTAGATTTTTCAGGTATTTTTACTTTACTTTACTATTTATTTTTGTGCCGACTTTTTACTTTTACTCCTTACATTTTTAACACAAATACCGGTACTTTCTACTCCTTACATTTTACAAAAGTGGGTCGTTACTTACCCACTTACAAAAGCGCGATGATACGTAACAACATTGTTTGAGACAGAACGTTCTCATTTTCATTCATAAATTCACCCCGTCTGTGTTGGGAAGCTCTGACATTTGGACCTTCGGGGCTTCCGTGGCCCTGGATCTGACGTGAAGTCACTTAACGTTACTAAGCAACAACAAGTTGCATTCTTTGCGCGGTCTTTCCTTTCTCGCAACTAGTTAGTTACCTAGAGTTTGAACAAAGTTTTATAAGTAAAGAGATATGAAACGTTACTAAACAGACCTGAATAACACTACGTCAGTGTTTTCTGAAAGCTGCTGCCACGTCGGGTGATACTGCAGCTGCCAGCAACGTTAGCCGGCTACTGTTACCTGGTAAGTGTAAGTAAGTTTTTCTTTTACTGTCTATGGGTAAGTGAGAGTAGCCTAGCTTATATGATACCGCGTGCGTTCGTGCGCGTGTGTGTGTGTACGTGCGTGTGTGTGTGTGCGTGCCTGTGTGTGTGCGCGCCTGTGTGTGTGCGTGCCTGTGTCTGTGTGTCTATGTGTGTGTGTACCTGTGTGTCTGAGTACAGCAGTAAACAGAATACAAAGTTTATATTTCCTTGTTTCCGATGATGAGAGAGACAGTGAGAACTCCTGGCCTTCATTAGGTCAATGACTATGCAACAGAGTAAATTCTTAAATCTTAAATATGCATTGCTTTACACAATTAAATGACTATATGGTAATGTTAGTTAGCAATGGTCAGATAATTAACTAAAATAGAAAGAGTGGAACTTTTTTCTCCTTCCGTCTGCTTTTTATGCATTTGTTAGCCATTATGTTGAAGATTGTAAACCGTTTATTAAATACTTTTGAGTAAATGTAGGCCCTTATCAGCAGATTTTACTGCTAATCGATACAAAAGTTGTATGATGATGCTAATTATTAGTCATGGTTTTGTGTGGCGGTGGGGGGGTGTCGGTTAAACGGCTTATTTGTGTGATGTGATGTCCTGTTGCGTTCAGGTTCGGTTGCGTTTCTCAAAAAGTGTTGTATTTCCAGGACTTTAAATAAACGCCATCAATACTTAAACGTCAGTTGTCCGTGTACAGTTCGCATTCAGAAACGTCACAGTACCAACTGTATGGGGTGTCGCTCTGTGACAGGCGAGTATGAGGCTGGGAGGGGAAAATCACAGTGTACTCACTACAAAAAAATAGACTACACCACTGGTTAGTACTACTCTAAAAGTATGCAGAACTTACATGTAGATTCCTTTAAATGTGGATTAAAAATGGAACTGGATCTGTGAATTATTACAGAATCACAATTGAATTCATATCTTGCTACTCAGTCAGAATCTTATTAACCTGGAGTCCCAGTCTCTGTCACAATAATCATATATGGGATGTTTTAGGCTTTTTGGCAGACATCCATTTAAAATGTAGACAATGGCATATATACATAAAGAGCCTTTTCTCCATGTCTACTGAAGTTTCTCAGCTTGCACTCTAGTAACATTTGTGGTCCAGGTAGCTTTGCAAAAAAAATGGTTGTCATACAAGGCTACTTTTACTTTTATACTTTAAGTACATTTCCAAGCCTGTACTTTGTTACTTTTACTTGAGTAAATAAGTTAAATCAGTACTTCTACTTTTACCAGAGTATTTTTTAACACAAGTATCTGTACTTCTACTTAAGTATGAGAAGTGAGTACTTTTCCCATCTCTGTTAACAGCAGATAGCAGGGAACTGACCAACAACCTGCCCTAAAAACGGTGTCTTCGTTTAAAGCGCTTGCAGTAGCCTAATTTAGAAAACTGTGTTTTGCACCTCTCTGTTAATGTGGTGTAAAACAATCGATCATTCGGTGGATTAGCTTTGACCTAAATAGGAATCTGGGTCACCTGTTGCGTACGTCTGAGGTCACTGCATTTTGTTCCTTCTATCAAAGCAGGATTTCAGCTATTGCCATTGACCAACACTAAGGGCGGTCATCTCATTGACTGCTACTGGGACACAGTTGTGCAACTTTAAAGATGGCTCTGATAACCTGCACAGCATGTGCTAGCAGAATATAGTACTCAACTGCTGAAATCAGTCCAAAGCATACTAAGGCTTTTCTCTTTTCTGCTGAGTCAAGATGTAACAAAGTGCAAGATAGGGTTGTAAATACCAGTTATATAGCAGTATTTTCATAGAAATAAATGTTCATCTTATAACTTTTTAGGAATATGCAGAAGACCTGGATCATTAGCGCTAGCGATGTTAGCCACCATGAACAGAGAAAGACAAGCGCGCCATATACAAAATCATTACAGACTTAACATTAATGGAATAAAGAAATTGGGTGTGTAGTAACATACATATAGAATAGAAAAATGACCATAAAAATATAACAACTATAGCAATTACTATGATAAAGTACACAATGTTATCATTATTAACCAAATATGTAAAACATAAAGACTGCCCTCCCCCGAAAAAAAACACTCCCACAGGTAATTTGTTCAAGCAGCATTTATGACTCACATTAACGTTTTTGTCTGTAGTGGGACTGGTCGGCTTCAATCTTTCCTGCCCTGGAGGCGTACAGGTCCTGGAGAGACGGCAGATTGCAGCCAATAACCTTCTCAGCTGAGCGGATGATATGCTGCACTCTGCCCTTGGCAGTGGCAGCAGCGTACCAGATGGTGATGGAGCAGGTGAGGATGGAGACTTTAATATGATTTTATTCTAGTTTTTCAATTTTAGGATACTTTATACAGTCCTACTACTCCATAACGTTTGGTCTGGTTATTGTGCAGATTAAGATTAAAAGATATATTAAAATGCCAAATGTTTAAAGTGATGCCTCTGTAATAATAAATCAATAATATGTTAAATATAATATATCAATCTGAAAGGGACCCTTCAGCATATTTAGTACTTTTTAGTATTGATTGATGGATTGATTGATATTTTTATTTATGTGTCATGCCACTAAGTGGTCCATCCCACACGGAATTACATGACACCAATGCAACAGTAATTAATTCCACAGCTTCCAGTCCATTTAATATGTAGAGTACTTTAACCCTGTGGTGCTGCTGCTTTTAGAGTTTTTCTTCCACTACTCTCTGTTGCACATTCAAATATTGAAATGAAATAAGATATGTAGAACCATGGGCCTGTTTCCAGCAGCTCTCTGTTTGTCTAGTTCTGTGTGTTATTCCAGTTGTTCTGTAATGTTCCAGTGTAGTTGTCAATAACTAAATGTTCGTCTGTGATTAATCAGTAACTCTTAGTTTGGTATTGCTCCCTCAGTAAATAGCGTAGGTGCAGGGGGATGGTTTTACGAGCCAGGACAGGATATCCTACAACCCACGTTCTGATGTTTACATGTGTGAAGAAAGGCAATTAGTGACTATGAATTGTTGTTGTAGCGGAACACATTCTTGGTTAAAGAATGGTGTTAGTACGGTATGTGCCACAAGTATGACTCAAACTGATCAGCTGGAAGCTACTATTCAATACCGGTAACAGGGAAAGTGTGAAAGATATACAATGATTGTAAGCAGCTGTAACAGTTTAGTGCAACTCAAGCTCACACCTACACAGCTTCAGAGTGTGTTATGTTTCTCTTCCTCACCCCTCCCTCCATCTGTCTTCTCTTTGTTTACCTTTCTTTTCTTGGCTTTCATAATTACTCGCCGTCTCTGCAGCACCCACTCTTTGACTGCTGACAGTGAGCCGCACTCTGTGACGTCATTAAGTTTAAAAGCCACATTCCTTGAATGTTACAGTAGAGGACAAAGGACAAAGTGCTCAACAGGCATTGGCTTGGCACAGATGCCATTTCGAGTAGTACTATTAGATGATTGGTAGTTCCCTATTTTGCCCAGACATCAATAAAAACACTTTCTACACCATTCTCTTCTTTGGGCTGTCATCAGTCCTTGTTTCTGATTTTCAAACTGGCAAAACCGAGGCAAATTCCAATATGCATTTGTAATCTGGGATTTTATTTTTTAATAATCAACCAGTTTGTTGCTTAAGTACGTAACAGGATCATATTAATAGTTACCTCTTGTCAATATGATAACGGTCAAAATATTATATTATAGTATATCTGAAAGTAAGTATACTCTACTGTCGGAGAGGAGGGTGTTATTTTTTTTGGCCATTTATTATTATATTCCATCCTTTTATTTCTAACTTTTTATAAAATGTGATTTGAATAAATCCAAGTTGTGCTTTGTGAAACAGAAGAACTGATTGCATTTTGAAAAGTCTGTTTGATAAGTTAATTTACACAAATGCCAAATAAGGTCTTATTAAACTGCTTCCTACTGTTGTAGGAAAACCACCATTAACATATTGTTAAATGTAGCAAAGCCGAGCTTACGGGAAAACATCTACAGTGGGCTTTTGTTTTCGGAATCATGGACCATCAGACAAAGTTGTCTTTGAAAGCCAACTACAAATACGTTTCTCCACAGTTGAGAGTGTGTGTGAGAGAAAATGAACCCAGCGTGTCGTGTGATGATGACAGAATGTGCCAACGTCACACGCAAATCATTCAATCTCGGCACTAACATGCAAGGCTCTCTGTGTGCACCACAGTCTAGACAAACATTTCTTTTTTCTCGAGTGCAGAACAAACAAATATCAATTGTGTACGCTCTGCGTGGAGCTGGAGATTCTGCGTCAGTAGATGAGAAGCTCTCCTGTGTGGTGACCTGTTAAATGAGACGGTGAAACGGTGAAACGTAAGCACACTAGATTTTGTGAACTGGTGGGAGATAATGCATTTCAGGGGAAATCAATGCTCCAAGTCAGCATGCCTCTAAATTTGGATGCCAAAGTACCTTTTTGGTAACCTGACTCCGCCAGATGGATTGCTTCGCATTTGCTCAGCATATCCATCTGGGAACTTTCCGTTGGAGAACGTTTGGGAAGGGGCGAAAATACTGGTTAGCTGATTGGATAAACCATCCAGCTATGTTGGTGATAGACGGACCAAATCAACCAATCAGATCAACGAAGTGTATGACGTACCAACAGAGCAACGACGAAGCCAGGCTCCCCCTGCTGCTGCAGGCAAAGCTTAGCTCGTTAGCTCAGCAAGCAAGCAACATGTCGGTAAAGGCTATTTGCCGTTTGTGTAACGAGAATTTAGGAATAAAAGGCCCCATTTCAGGTTCCCGGTCCATATTCCAAAAGAAGGATCCAAGAGAAAAAAGCATTAGCGAGCGGCTAACAGAATTAGGGCTACCGCTGTCTGAAAATGTGTCTAGATCAGGTCAGATTTGCATGCGTTGCTTCCGCTTGCTGAGCCTTGTGAGACCATCCTGATCTCGCGAGCTCCTCGTTGCATCACACCTACACCCGCCTCAAAACCAACGCTGATTGGCCCGGTCGTTTGGCGAACAGCTCCAAATTTTCTCTATCTCAAGATGCCAGACTGATCTGCGTCCGTATGTGACCTATTGGGAGTGAGAGTGCGTTGCTTAGTCAAATCCATATTATGTGCGCAAAGCAATGTATGCGATATAAATAAGTAAATGTTGTGTTCCTATGGTAAAGTGACAGCAGGTTGGCTTCTTCAGTCACACCTCTCCGGTCACACATGGAGCAACATGTTTCACACCATGTTGACAGCTTTAACACATGGAAATTAGCAGTATAAGCCAAGCGGTTTCACACTAGCTGGTGGCTCTCTCAAGGGCCATCCACACGGAGACGCTTTTTGGTATAAACGCACATTTTGCATCGTTTTGGCTGATCGTCCAAACGAATCCTGTAAACACGCACTAACAATTCACTATGGGTCCACACAAACAATTCTGGTTTCCTTGCACTAGCTATTTTCATCATCTTCTTCTTGTGTTTGGTTTGTTTGTATACGTAGCGCAAGCTTTATGTGCATGCTCCGCCTCTTCTTCTCCATTTTTGGTGAATTCCTATAGCAGAAACAGCGCCACCTATAGGCCTGGAATATGAAGTAGCGTGTTGAGTCATTTACAAATGGATCCGTTTGGATGCTAATTTTCTTGGAACGATGCCAGGGAAGACGGGGGGGGAAAAAGATTGTTTTGGTATGTGTGGACGTGGCCTCAAGTTCTGCAGTTACCGGTTCAAATTAACAAGCTACTTAACTGTTAATGCCATTAAAACAGAATTTCAATCACTTCTCACTGCTGCAGAGGGAGTCCACGCCTAGGGCAAAAAGTTAGCTTTAACATGTGTAACATCTGCAGTTCTTGTTGTCATGTGTTTAAACATCTGTTCATGAGTTATTGCATCCATCTGTGACAAAAGCCATTGTGAAGCTTGATCAGCGTTACTGTGAGCCTTAGGCCTACTTAAAAAAATCCCCTTTTCCCTGATTTCTTCTGAGGCATAACTCCTCAGTACTAATGGCATTTCCAGTGTTTCAGTTAACACTCACATGGGGATAGTACACTTTCCACAGTCTATTCCTGTCTTGTACTGGTCCATCTAGGGCTGTATACTGACTCAGACTACAATAAAGCTCTTCTAAGACTTGCAGTCTAGTGTGTGCACTGCCGACAGTGTTGGATTGCATAGGTAAGAGAAAAGAAAGTGTATAAGATAGACTTTAAGAGTGTGAAATAAGAAAAGTGTTCCTGAAAAGTGTCTTCACTGACAGAGTCTCCCTATCAGTGACAAAGCAGACTTGGGAAAGATACTAATGTGCGTGTGTATATGTTTATGTGTGTCGCTACTTTTATTCCTGGGGTCATTCATGACATGCCCAGAGAAAAAGGCTGAATGTGCTGTATAGTGGACCATTTCACACTGGGGTTGTGAAATGTTTCAATGCCTAAAAAAGGTTTTTCTCATCTATTCTCTTTTCCGTCATCTGTGAATGTATATAATGCAGATTTACTGTACTGGTAGTAAAGGTACTTCTTTGACACATGCACTGCAACCTTCAAATGATCTGGAAATAATCGGGGAAGCGCAAACGTCCGAATCAGTTGGACCGGACGTTGGCTAACTGGAGAAACCACAAGATCCGGGAACCACTGTGGGTAAGACCCTTCCCTACTTTCTACCCCCCTACTTCCGGCGCCCTTGCTCGGACCAATCCCATCAATGACACACAAGCACATGCATTGGAGAGATGTCAGAGCGTTGAAGGACAGGTGGCCTGAGCAGTTAGGGGTTTGGTGTCTTGTTCAATGGTACCTTGGCAGCACCCAAGAGGTGAGCGCTTCAGCTACCAGTCCACACTCCATACTTAATCTGTGCAAAGACTTGAACCAGCGAAGACAAGTCCCAACAGACTGAATAATAAATATTATCAACCCCACTATCAACTCTGTTGGAGACTGGCATGCCTCGAGATGGCTAGGAATGTGGTAGAATTTGGTCTAGTAGGGGAGGAACTAAAATAATAACAGAAGTGTGGTTACATATAGTACATATTTTGAAAGCCACTATGTTTCAACAGAACTTTAATATTCAACATAAATTCCCAGAGTTACACTATCAGCAAATGAGAAGAAACAGAGTAATGAGCCTTATGCACAGTTATCACACAGGCTGTGTGTGATTGACGCATGATGTCACTATGATGTGTGTGACGTCAATTTATCCTCCTCTCTTTCCACAAGTATTAATAATGTGCACAGAAAAAATTATGCAGTTTTTATTGAGCGAGAACAAATTAAGATGGAACTTACACCTTGAATGTAATGACGCATACAGTTGGTAGTTTACAGGAAAAGTTGCACGTGTACTGAAAATTGTATTCAAACTATGCCTTCATCCTAGAATTCAAATGCCTTATCTGCACCTTCCCATATCTTCGCTCTATTCTATTCAGTTTCATTCTTTCTACATTGTGTGTAACACTGTCACACTGATAAACTGCAGTCAAATTACAGGAAAAGTTCTGTGTATACTGAAAATTGCATTCAAACTATGCCATCTTCCTAGAAATCAATGCCTTATCTGCACATCCCCATATATTTGCTCTATTCTATTCAGTTGCATTCTTTCTACATTGTGCGTAAAACTGTCACATAAACTGCAGTTAAATGACTTGCAGCATCACATGCCAGCGCTCCCGAGCAACCATCAGTGTTACCACAGTGACCTTTGCAACTTTATAGCTCTGACACTTGCTTTAATTACCACGTGTCCAGGTATAATTTTTTTCATAGTCTCTTTCAGTAAATGACAGATAAGTGGGTTTTTCATTCAAAGCAGTACATGAGGGAACATCTTGTAATACGCTGACATTAAAAAGTCCCCAGCAGCTACTGTACATCATGACATGTAGAAGGCCTAATGTCAGCTCATGTGATCTGACATTTAAGTGTAAATCCTCTGACCTACTATCATCACTCCATGAGAATAATGCATTATCCAAAGGTCACTTTGCGATTGTCTTGCATGGAAGTAGTCTAAATACTAATTATAGGAAAGTGTCCCATCCTCTTCTTATTATCCTACTTGCAGTGCTTTCTGATGTCAACAGATGACAGGAAGACGACTTCTGACCCCATTTTGGTTTGGAACCTCCGGGGTTGTGTTGCCGTCTCAACGGCCGCAAAAGGAGACCTTTGGCAATAATGTTTCGCCACCTGATTGACTCTTATCAGTCATGACATCTCATTCTCTGAGAGTAAGCTAACATTACCATGGCAGTTACAAGCAACGGGCAGAGTATACATGCTGCCTCCTAGTATACGAGAATGTTGATGAGATATTTGACTTTACTAAAACTCACTCTTTAAAGCAACACTTTTCCTGCAGATTTTTAACTACAGATCCGCTACCCGATCTGGCAAACTTGCAAAATGTAATGTAATGGACAATTCAGCTTCCAACCTGTAGGGGGACCGAAGCAGGAAAAGTTACATAGTGTTGCTTTAAAGAGTGAGTTTTAGTAAAGTCAAATGGTGTGTTCCGGTTTAACTAGGAAGTTGGAATTCCAGAGTTCCTAGTCGGAAATTTAAAGGATAATTTTGTTATTTTTCAACCTGGACCCTATTTTTCCATGCATTGGTGTATAAGTGAGTAAAATCTCTAAAATTGTTCCAGTATTGAGAGAGGACGACCGGCAGCATGAACTGGGCTGTAATATAATGCTATAAAGCAGGCTGCTTCCTGCTTCTTACAGTGCAGACGCTTTGCTGCTTGCTCCTGCCTCTGCTTGCATATTTCTGCTGATAATCTTGCTTTTCCTCTGAGAGAAACTATGAGCAGCGGCTCTTGGATACTTATAAATCACTGGACTATACACTTTTTGTAGACATAGTAGGCTATTGCCATATTTAATCATTTTTCTTTGTGAGCGTGGCCTACCAATAGCTCAAGCCTGTACTGCAGTGACTGGAAACTTGATACTTAGCTAAAGCTAATTAGCAGCAAGATGCCTCCCTTCTCCGTGGATGACTACTACAAACTCCTTCAGAAGATTGCTGTTCTGGAAACCAAAATTCATCGGTTAGAAGTAAACGTGGAGGTGAACACATCATGTGGGAATGACACCACTTTACCATGGACCCAAAACAATGGACAAAAGCATGCTAACACACGGCTAATTAGCACCAACAAGGCTACAAAGAAACAGGAGGACTGTGAAGCGGATAATAAATCAACAAGTGGTAGTCCTCCCGGGAACTCTTTCGGTGCAAAGCCTAAGAGTAAATCTTCCTGGGAAATGGGAGGACGACTAACAGGCAGGGCACAGCGCCCTGAGATTTGTGATATGACTGGCTGGCCTGCATTACCATCCAGGCAGAGCGCCTCTTCAACCCCTGTACTTAGTAGGACACAGCCGTGGACAGCTGCAAAAGGGAGAATTAGCAACAAAATGCCTCCCCAACAACCAAGTCTGCAAGTTGATAACAGATTTGCTACACTGCAGCAGGACCCTGGACCTTCATCTGACCTGGATTGTGTCTCATCGTCACACAGCAGGGTAAGGACTGAGAGCAATTCAAAAAGTAAAAAGCTACAGGGAAAGCTAACGACTGGGCCTCAAACTCTTATTGTAGGTGACTCTGCTGTAAAAGATGTAAAAAGCAGAAAAAACACCAAAATACTCTGTTTTCCCAAAGAAATGGTGTCTGACTTGGCCAACAGAATCCCAGATATCGTGGCAGCACACCCAACTGTGAATAACATTATACTGCATATAGGGTCACATGATGTTGTAAAGCAACAGTCTGAAGTGCTGAAAAAGGACTTCATGGATCTACTGAAAACAGTCAGCTCCCTAAATGCGAGGGTGTTTATCAGTGGACCTCTACCGCCAGTCAGAAGAGGAGTTGAGAGATTCAGCAGACTGTTGGCACTGAGCACATGGCTTTCAACTGCGTGTACCGCTCATTCTCTGCAGTTCATTGACAATTTTGACATGTTCTGGGAGCGCAGACATCTTTTTAAGAAAGATGGAATTTTCCTTAACAAACCAGGAGTAAAGCTGTTCACCTCTAACCAACTTTACTTTCTGCGCCACACATCAGCTCCATTGGCCAAGGACACGAGACAAGAGGAATCTAAACAAGAGGAAGACATAACAAAACAGGGCAGTAATCCACCACAGCCCCCGCCTGAGCAAAGATTTGACCATGGAAGACCACAGAGCAGAGATGAGAAATCTCAATCCCCCTCTTCACCCGTCCAACTCCCCTCAAACCCCTTCACCAACCCTGACGCCTTTGAGGATCCATACACCCCGCCCACGCCATCGCTCTCTCCACTCACCTTTTCCCCTCCTTCCCCCTGCCCCATGTTGGATTTCACTGACCAGATGAAGCGACTGGTAGTTGAAGGAACCAAATTTATCCCCCTTCCTTCTCCCATCATTTGCCCCCGGCCAAAAGTAGATACTGGAATCAAACTTACCCCCCTTCGTTCTCCCATCATTGGCCCCCAGCCAAAAGTTAAACGGCAGGCACCACTGCCCACCCAAGGACGGCAGCTAACTCCTCCTCCCCAGACTGATAAGTATACTTGTGTACAAAATGCAGCAAGCTTTGTCTGATATGGGCCGGGTCCAGGCTGCACGCCTAGTGGCACTCATGACTTTTTTCAGGACAAGCCCGGGCCCTGTGTATTAAATCCTTCCTCAATTTATGTTGTGATAGGTAATAGAAAAAGAACGATAAATCCGCTAAGTAAGAACAAGCACTTATCAGCAAACCTCGCAAATTTAGCATTCATTCCTCGTCAGCCAACGCCTATACCAAAAATTGAGACAGATAAATATTTGAACACACTAACACTAGCCTTACTAAACGTCAGGTCTTTGGCAGGAAAATCATTTTTAATCAATGATTTTATTATAAAGCACAATCTTGATTTTATGTTTTTAACTGAAACCTGGTTGGACCATAATAACAGTGGTGCTGTTCTTATTGAGTCAGCTCCCCCTAACTTCAGTTTTATGAGTGAGCATAGAGTGAATAAGAAAGGAGGTGGAGTAGCCATTTTGTATAATGACTCTTTCCATTGTACTCAAGTATCTTATGGAAATTTTGCTTCTTTTGAGTATGTGACTCTTCAGCTAAAGTCCACCCCCCGAGCCATATTTCTAAATATCTACAGACCACCGAAATTCTGTGCAGCTTTCTTGGATGACTTTACTGAACTGCTATCTATAATCTGTATTAACTTTGACTGTGTAATTATTGCTGGTGATTTTAACATTCATGTGGACAACCTGCAGGATAGAGGGACCAAAGAACTGTGTTGTGTTTTTGAGAACTATGGACTGACTCAGCATGTGACGGAACCCACCCACAACAAGGGTCACACTCTGGACTTGATTATCTCCAAGGGTTTGAACATTTCCAAGGTTGTGGTGACTGACGTTGCTCTCTCTGATCATTCATGTGTTTTCTTTAACGGCACTATCTCGGTACACAAAAGTGTCCAAACTAAGGTAATCAGAAAACGGTATATCACTGAAAACACCAGTGAAACATTCATTCAGCTTTTCTCCTCCACACCCGCCCTCTCTGGGGTCTCAGTCAATGAGCTTATAGATAATTTCAATTTTAAAATTACAAATGTTATTGATGCCATTGCTCCCACTAAGGTCAAAGCTGTCTCTAGTAAGAAACGATCTCCATGGAGAAATGTCATACGGGTAAGAACAGAAAAATCAGAGTGTCGAAAAGCTGAACGTAGGTGGCGAAAAACTAATCTCCAGGTCCACTATAACACCTACAAAGAAAGACTTCACATTTATAATTTGGAACTGAGGAATGCTAGGTGGTCCTTCTTCTCTGACATTATTGCCAGAAACAATAATAATTCACGTGCTCTGTTTGCTACTGTTGATAGGTTAACAAACCCTCCAGTACCAGTAGCATCTGAACTTTTATCTACCAAGGCCTGCAATGATTTTGCCTCATTTTTTGAAGACAAAATTCAGAAAATTAGACTAACTGTCAGTGCCTCCATATCAAGTAAGGGATATGTGTTGCCACACTGTCCAGGCAAAACAAATTCCAATATCACACAATTTCATATGATCAACCATAAAAACCTGGAGGACATTATACAACATCTGAAAACCTCCTCCTGTTGCCTTGATATTCTACCAACAGGCCTTTTCAAAAATGTTTCAAATTGTATGTCTTCTGATCTTTTACAGATTGTAAACACGTCTCTACTCTCAGGTATCTTCCCAAAGGCCTTGAAAACTGCAGTCATCAAGCCACTTTTAAAAAAGAACAATCTAGACACGGCATTACTGAGCAACTATAGGCCGATATCTAACCTTCCATTCTTAAGTAAAATCATTGAAAAAGCGGTTTTTCAACAACTCAACCTTTTCTTATCACTAAACAATGGTTTTGATGCCTTCCAGTCGGGTTTTCGACCACACCACAGCACTAAGACAGCTCTTGTTAAAGTATTTAATGATATCCACTTAAACACAGATAGTGGCAAAACTGCAGTCTTAGTATTACTTGATCTCAGTGCTGCATTTGACACGGTCGACCATGACATATTACTACACCGATTAGAAAACTGGGTTGGCCTTTCTGGCTCAGTCCTAAACTGGTTTAAATCCTATTTAAAGAATAGGGACTACTTTGTATCTATAGGTAATTATACATCTGAGCATACAAATATGACATGCGGAGTTCCCCAAGGCTCCGTTCTGGGGCCTCTTCTGTTTAACATCTATATGCTTCCACTGGCTCAAATTATGGAAAACAACAAAATATGTTACCACAGTTATGCGGACGACACACAAATTTACATAACCTTATCGCCAGGAGACTATAGTCCTATACAAACACTGACTAAGTGCATTGAACAAATTAATGACTGGATGTGCCAGAACTTTCTTAAATTAAATGAAGAAAAAACTGAGGTGGTTGTTTTTGGAGCAAAAGAGGAACGATTGAAAGTCAGCGCTCAGCTTCAAACGACAATGTTAAAAACAACAGACAAAGCCAGAAATCTTGGTGTAATTATGGACTCAGACCTGAATTTCAACAGCCACATTAAGACAATTACAAAGTCATCCTATTACCACCTTAAGAATATATCAAGGGTAAAGGGACTTATGTCTCAGCAGGACTTGGAAAAACTTGTCCATGCTTTTATCTTCAGTAGACTGGACTACTGTAACGGTGTCTTTACAGGTCTCCCTAAAAAATCAATCAGACAGCTGCAGCTGATTCAGAACGCTGCTGCTCGTGTCCTCACTAAGACCAAGAAAGTGGATCACATCACTCCAGTTCTGAAGTCTTTACACTGGCTTCCTGTGCCTCAGAGAGTTGATTTCAAAATCCTTCTGCTAGTTTATAAATCATTAAACGGTTTAGGTCCAAAATACATTTCTGACCTGCTAGTCAACTACGAACCACCCAGACCTCTCAGATCGTCTGGGACAGGTCTGCTTTCTGTCCCCAGGGTCAGAACTAAACAGGGAGAAGCAGCATTTAGTTTCTATGCTCCACATATCTGGAACCAACTTCCAGAAAATTGCAGGTCCGCTGCAACTCTCAGTTCTTTTAAATCAAGGCTGAAGACCTTTCTTTTTGATGCTGCTTTTGGTTAAATGACTATCCATTTCTTATACTTTCGTTGCTTATTTTATCTGCTTTTATATTTTTAACTGTTTTTAACTGCTCTTTAATGTTTCATTTTTGTCCAATGTTTTCATTTCTGTCCATTTCTTATACTTGCATTGCTTATTTTATCTGCTTTTATATTTGTAACTGTTTTTAACTGCTCTTTAATGTTTCATTTCTTATACTGCACTGTGACTTTTATTCTTGTATTTTAATTGTCTTCATGTAAAGCACTTTGAATTGCCCTGTTGCTGAAAAGTGCTATACAAATAAAGCTGCCTTGCCTTGCCTTGCCTATAGGGCAAATGTACACTCTCAATTTCGTCCACTAAAAGTGCTGTTCTGCCACTGACCGACTTTTTATTTAAGATAGATAGGAGAATTAAGATTATTATTCCAAGTGTCTGACAACATTATAGAAAGGATGCCTACAGAGATAGACCTTTTTGTTAAAGAGTAACATCCTTTTTGTTTAACTAGAAACAGCAAAATCACCCTTGCCAAACTCACCAGACTCCATTTAAATAAGCAATACAAGCACTTTTAGTGGACAGCTGATGGTGCGCAATTGCCCATTAATGTTACATTGCAGCTTGCTTCAGCATTGCTGACTGCAGCAGTCTTGCAATTTCAAAAACTGTCCCATCAGTCACTTTGACAGGTAGAAAAATACCAAAAGTTAACCTTTCAACTGGAATGCCCGCTGAAGTCGGATATCTGACTCAGAAAGTTCTGGAGAACCTCACCAAACCCCACATCACAATCCAACATGACTGCTCCGAGCATCAAAAGTAGTGAAAGCTGTATGATTATTAGCACTTCTGTCTTTTTTGTGTTTTATTAAATCAGCCATACACATAGTATTGTCCTTAAGTCTGTGGACAAGTTGTGACGGTGTTTGTCCGCACAAAATACCGCATAATGCATTATTTTCAACTGGTATTGCTAACAATGGCTAACATGGCTAGAGTCCTCTCACATTGTTAAATATGATAGTTTTGGAACTTGTTTCTGGAACACCGTCAATTCGGTGTGATGCCATTCTTAGTTCCGACCTCCGACATCTGAGGTAAATGTAATATAGCTCATTTGTCCCTTTGTCAAAAGATCAGTATGTTTTATTTAATTTGCAAATACACATATTTAAGTGTCCTTCCATCTGTTAATCTGAGCATATAAATACTCTGCATTCACCCAGGATGAAATCCCGGGATTAGGATGGCACCAAAATCATGGTTCCAGCTGTTGCCGTGGTTCTGCTGAAATTCCCTGCTATGGCGTGCTGCTCCCTGCGCTACTACAACCACTATTTCTAGCCACTGTTTATTAACTATACTGTGATGCACCCCAACGGCACGTCAGACACCACCTACCAAGAGCCTGGGTCTGTCCGAGGTTTCTTCCTAAAAGGGAGTGCTTGCTCTTGGGGAATTTGTTGTTTTTTTTGTAAATTATAGAGTGTGGTCTAGACCTACTCTATCTGTAAAGTGTCTTGAGATAATTCCTGTTATGATTTGATACTATAAATAAAATTGAATTGAATTGAATTGAATTGCATCCAGGCTGTCGGATTAGAAATATTTAATATTGATTTGATTGTTTGATTTTAGCTTTTAAACCCCATTTTATAATGTAAACAGTAGGCCAGGGTATCTGGATTGGTCTGCTGATAGAGAATGAAAAGGAAGGGCATCCAACTCAATCAAGGAAAGTGTAATAAGTGTATCCCAAAATATCAAGCTTTTCTTCGAAAGCTAGAAGCTATCATTGCAGACAAACAACAAAATGGACCCAGAAAAGCAAGACATTTGTGTTCCACATCTATCAAACTGATACACCTGGCACACAGGAAGCCATTGAAACACTGTTTATTAAAGCACATAAGCTAAAGTAATCACCACACAAGAGATGGGCAAATAACTTGAGAAACAACACTTAAGAAAACAGCCGTGCAAAGCGGTGAGGATTGACGATTGAGACATCAGACTAAATGACGACACAGTTTTGTCAACTCGGCCATTCACTGGAGCTCCTGTTGACATTGTTTTGCTTGAGAAGTGGGACTTCACGGCAGCCCACTGAGACTGCAACATGAGGCGACACATCACACATCACACTGACATCATAGGGTTCCTCATCCACTAGCTGCAGAGAGGTTTTATATGGCATCTGCTGTTTAAGCATGGGGCAATAGGACCTGTTCAGGTTTTTGGGCCTCTGTTAAATGATCACGAAATGTTCGATACGAATGGAAAATCACATGCATCTTATTATTTTGCACTGGATTAAATTACATCCCAGTCAAAGTACATTTGATTTAATTTGACTATTTGGATCATGGTCTTTCACAAGATCAAAACAATAATTATAAGTGCAATTACAGATTAGGTAATTTGTTAAATGTTGTTTGTGCTGACCTGGTTTTATTCTTGTGACTGTTTCTATGTTGTTACTGTTTTGGACCTCACTCAATGTTATAGTTTAAAGGTTAAAAAAAAAAATTGTTACATTAATCTTGATCGCTATAATTGCGTGTACTTTCGATGCTGCTGGTGGATAGCTTGCCCTCTTAGCTGCTAGCAGCTAGCTAGCTAGCTATTAGCTGCTTTTTGCCGTCCGTGATAACTGTGTTCCGCCAAAATATCATGCAGCAGTTCTGTGTGTATTTGTAGCTCATCTATTTTGTATGTGATCAATCTGGTGTTGGTGAGTAGGAGGCTTGGCATTGTTAATCTGTGTTAGCCTGGATCACCCCGCCTTCGTCGCCTCGCGCTCCCAAAAACAATCCAGTGAGCTAGCTAGCTGCTAGCAGCTAACCAGGCAAGCTACCCACCAGCAGCATCGAGATGGAGTATGTGAATTAAAACAATGTCTGAGTTGAAAACGCATCTTGTTGTCACGTAAGGGCCCTGTTCATGTGGCACAGACATTTTAATTGCATTTTGTGTCTGTTAAGAGGCACAAAGGAACTCTAAAGTCTGCACTGACAACTGCCGTTTTAGCTCAGTGGGTTTTTTCAATCGAAAGTACGTACGCATAATTATAGTGATCAAGAACATAAGAATTGGCCAGAATTCTCCTTTAATGCTGCTTTTGTAAAGCAATTTGGAATGGAAATTTTTATAAGTGCTGTATAAAAAGTTATTTTTATGTTGGTCAAATATAATTATTATTGCAAAAAATATACCCTACCCTTAATACAGGGCTTAAAGTGAAAATAAATCCTGAGCCTGAAACTTTTTTTTTTGTTGGGGGGGGGGGGGGGGGGGTGTCACAGTGTAATGTTTCAATATGCACCCATTAAAGTTAATTTGTCTGGCAAAACGGTTTAAGTCCTTCTTACATTCATACAATAATAAGTCACGTTAAGCGTTAAATTAAGAGTCAAGTCAATGTTGATTTACATATTGCAATAATATCATAATCCTACTATGAATCACTGTGAAAACAGAACTTTCTAGATGTTGTGTTATTACTTTGGCCAGGTCGTCATCAAAAAAGTGAATTAGTACATTCGTGATATTGTCCATGTTGACATTAGTTGCTTCATGTACATTTATTAAAAACTTGTCATTGTTTATCTTTTCATATAGCTAAACGTCTAAACTCTGGGACGAGGCCGTTATGTTTAATAACTGCCATGCTGACTCCAAACAGACAGCTTTATCAAGGCGGTTTGGGCTTCAGAGAGCTTTTACACAGTCAGTGGCCATCGTTAATGACAAGTCGTGTTCCGCTATGAACGTGCACACATTTGTTTGTATCATAAGCACGGTTAGTCAGTGAATGCGCTGTCGCAGCGGTAGTGGTCGTTGTCGGTGTCGTGCCAAGGTATTTACCCCGCCAGGATTCGTATCCCCTGACCGCAGGAGCGTGCGTGCACTCAGAGCGGAGTTTCACTGTTGCACTTCGAATTCACCTCTTTATTAATGGAACAAATAGCGACGTGAAATACTCGACAGCGTTTTCCATAGTAGCTAACAAGGGTCTCATTTATTATACGTTTATTTGTCTGTTACATTAAGGTGACCTGCTAACCTGTCCCTCCCTCCCCTCTAACGTGATTTCTGTTTTAATTTGATTTAGTTTAATATGGCTTTTCAATTAGCCGCTTTGTTCACCTGTCTGCCATGTAAGTTACAGAGGGGATAGACAAAATGTCAGGCTGTTTATAACCTGAAATAATATACACATTTCAGGTTAAACAGTTATTCAAGCGAATCAATTCCTGCCTAACATGCAAAGGGTCTGTCCTGTCCTCATGTGTGCTATTTTATGTGTCTACTAGGTCACAATAAACAACCTGAGATAATATGGAGATGTCTTCTATTTCATAACAAAAGTTACATGGGGATACACAAAATATCAGGTGAAAACAGCCTGCTATTTTGTGTATCCCCTATGTAACTTTTGTGTGAGGGGATACATAAAATATCAGGTGAAAACAGCCTGCTATTTTGTGTATCCCCTATGTAACTTGTGTGCTCCCGCGGTCAGGGGATACGAATCCTGGCGGGGCTAAGTACCTTGGCACGACACCTGTCAACGTACTCATATGACAGAGTGCATGCACAGACCGAAGCTTTGTGACTAGCATCGAATGACTAGCAAGCACCTTACCGCTGCTGCCGTCCCGTCTCTTCCTTCAACACGCTACAGAAGCACCCGGCTCCCTCAATCTGAGGCACCACGTGCTACACGGCTTCCCGTCTCATCTTGTCCTCTATTCATGCCCAGCGCCATTTGTTTTCAACTCATTTCTCAACTAAAGCTGTATCTACATGTTCCAAGTTTGATAAACTTTGCCTCCATTTTTTTAGCCGCGGAGACGGACAATGCAGTTTTTCGGCAAAGACCCGCCCTACTTTGCATCTGATTGGCTAGAACTCTTTTCATTGGTAGGTGGAAGTTCGATGATTGGTTAAACCCAGCGCATCAAAATTAAATCCAATGTGGATTTTTTAATTTATTTATTGTTCTAAAATAGTCATACACCAGAAATCCCACCAGGCCCGAGTACTTTAATCCCTTCGTTAGTTAGAGTTGCGTTCCTCTGATATGAGTGGTAGGTGAAATCAATTGACTCGAACATATTAAACCGAGTGCAAGTTCCTAAATATTATTATTATTTTTTTTCCCTCACGGCCGCACGCCGGAGATCCGGCACAGTGCCGGAATACTTTAAGCCCTGTTAATATAAGTAGTAGTTGTAGCACTTTGGCTGGACTGTAAAGATACAGGACTGTAAAGATACAGTCCAGCCAAAGCAACTACTACTTATATTCAGCTATATTTGTTACCGACTACCGCCACGCTATCGGCTATTCTAACGGAACACAAGGCCTCGCTCCTGACTGATTTTAAATCTTTCTTCCAAGCCGAATTCAACGCAGGGTTTTCCAAACGTGAGGCAAGATTAGACAGTGTCCAGACTACTATATTGGATCACCAACAGCATCTTTCTTCACTGGAGACATTTGCCAACTCTACGAGGCAGGATATGAAAATTGTGGAGGCTAAGCTAGCTGCGGTGTCTGAGGTGAATGCTAAGTTACATGCCAAACTCATTGATCTTGACAACAGACACCGACGATGTAACATTAGAATAGTCGGCCTCCCTGAGAACATCGAAGTTGCGCAACCGACTCCTAGTTGAGGTTCTTGCCGAACAAATACCAGACTCAGCTCCGGAACTGGACCAAGACCACCGATCGTTAGCCCTGAGGCCGGGCCCTGATGAAAAACCCTGAGCTGTCGTGTTGCAGTTCCACAGACTCCAGACACAGGAGTTGGTTGTACGCAAGGCTCGAAGGCTTCATGGCAAGCTGACATACAAGGGCTCCCCGATCCACATCTTTGAGGACTACTCTCCTGAGGTGGTCGAGCAATGTTCCGCATACTGTGATTTATTGAAACAGCTCTACAACCTGGGCCTCAGACCTACGCTGCACTACCCTGCCAAGTTGTTTATTAGGACCGGAGACGGACTGAAACGGCTCACTTCCCCCGAGGATGCTCAGGATTTCATCTCCTCTCAGTACCGACGCAGTTCAGGACCCACGGAGGACTGACTTTGCTTGGCAGCATGGTGGCTACATTAATACTGCCCGAATAGCTGGTTCTTGATAGCTTCACACCCTTATGAGGGCCTAATGTAGCTTGATAACTTTCGGCAATGGTCCACTGTTAGCTCCCTAGCATGCTAACCCCCCGCTTTGTGATGTACTGTTCTGGTAAGACTGTTTCAAGACTCATAGCTACTACCTGCTGATGTTGCCTTAAGCCTCCCTTCACTAATTCTACCGCAAGTTTTTCTTTTGGCTGTTGGTGTATTTACGTTCCGTACTGTAAAGACTCCACTAGCCTTGGCTGGCGTGACTACTGTTACCGCCCCTGGTCACGCTGTGCTAGCACTGGGAATCCTATCCTCTGTTTTTTCCACAGTGTATTTACTTTTGTTTTCATGACTGCCCGTATAACAGCACAGTCTTTGTTGGTTTTTTTGTTGTGCCTTGAGCTTGTGATGCTGCCTGCCATGCTGATGGCCTGTTTATGTTGTTATCGCTCAGATATTTGACTGATCTGTTTCTCTGGGAGTCGAGGACACTGGGAGTCCCTGTTGGTTGTTGGGGATTTCAGGTCATGGGGCTCAGATTTGTTTGTTAACCATATGAAGTTCTGCTACATATGTCCCCGTCCGCTTTGGACCTGAACTGGGTGGGTTTGGGGGTGGGTAGAAAATTGGAGGGAGGGGACACTCTGCTTTCTTTTTTACATTTGTTTATGTTGATTGTACTGTATGTCATGGGCTTTGTAAATTTAAAAAGGCAAATAAAAAAGTTGGGGAAAAAAAAATTTCAACCAACACAGAGGTTTAAAACCCGTAAATTACAAAATAATAAGAAAAGAATAGTAACAAGTAGACTGACACATTTTTGTGACTTTTGTGATTTTACTGGAAATTGCCGGAAACTGGAAACTTTATCAATCTAATAAGATGCATACTTGCCTCTATGTCAGAGATGGCAGAGTTTAGTGTGCAGGACCAGTTGACCAGCCGCTTGGTCCTGTAGATCACTCCCTCATCATGCATGCAGATAAAAGCCTCTTGGACTGCATTTCTTGACAGAGAAACGGGTATATTCATGAGAATGAGGAATTCAGATTCTATTCACATTAGTTTAGGGATTTCAGAAAACTCACAGGGTCCATACTGTAGTAAAGCAGGCTCTGTCCCAGTCCAGAGAGGAGCCCAGCTTCCTCAGCTGGTGGTAGATACGGTCTCCCTTTCCTAAAAAGGCAAAGGGGCTAAGTTATTTCAATATTTATCCCAGTTCAGTTGATATATTTTGTAAAAGGTAAGCGGAAAGAGTTTATATTTGGAACTCATTCATGTCCTTCTTGGAAAAGAAAACATATATTACTGACTGGAAAAGAAAATGCATATATAGATGACTGTGTGACTTAGGAAAAGTATGTATATGGAGGGGCATGTGTTTGTATACTGATGTGTTTCTTTTATGTTATGATTGACATCTTAATAAAAACATTGTTATATATATATATATATATATATATATATATATATATACAACCCCAAATCAGAAAAAGTTGGGACAGTATGAAAAACACAAATAAAAAAAGAAAGTAGTGATTTCTAAATGTACTTTGACTTGTATTTCATTGCAGACAATGTGAACACAAAATATTTCATGTTTTGTCTGGTCAACTTAATTTCATTTGTAAATATACATCCTTTCCTGTCATTCAGACCTGCAACACATTCCAAAAAAGGTTGGGACAGGAGCAATTAAGGGCTATTATTAAATAATGATGTGATTTGAAACAGGTGATGTCAACAGGTGATTGTAATTATGATTTGGTACAAAAGCAGCATCCAAGAAAGGTCTAGTCCTTTAGGAGCAAAGATGGGCCGAGGATCGCCAGTTTGCCAACAAATACGTGAGAAAATTATTGAAATGTTTAAAAACAATGTTCCTCAAAGAAAGATAGGAAGACATTTGCTTATTTCACCTTCAACAGTGCATAACATAATTAAAAGATTCAAGGAATGTGGAGGAATTTCAGTGCGTAAAGGACAAGAGCGCAAGCCTAAGCTGAACAACCGTGATCTCCGATCCCTCAGGCGGCACTGCATCAAGAATCGTCATTCATCTATAAGCGATATCACCATATGGGCTCAGGACTACTTTGGCAAATCTTTGTTAAGTATCACAATACGTAGTTACAGTGTCCAGAAGCGCCGTCGACTTCTCTGGGCTCGGAGGCATCTGGGATGGACCATCACACAGTGGAAACGTGTACTGTGGTCAGATGAATCAGTATTTCAGGTATTTTTTGGGAGAAATGGACGTTGTGTGTTCCGGACCAAAGAAGAAAAGGATCATCCAGACTGTTACCAGCAACAAGTCCAAAAGCCAGGGTCTGTCATGGTATGGGGTTGTGTCAGTGCCCTTGGCAAAGGTAACTTGCACTTCTGTGATGGCACCATTAATGCTGAAAAGTACATAGAGATTTTGGAGCACAATATGCTGCCTTCAAGAAGACATCTCTTCCAGGGACGTCCATGCATATTTCAACAAGATAATGCAAAACCACATTACAAAGTCCTGGCTGCGGAGGAAGAGGATACGGGTACTTGACTGGCCTGCCTGCAGTCCCGACCTGTCTCCAATAGAGAATGTGTGGCTCATTTTGAACCGCAAAAAGCGACAACGAAGACCCCGTACTGTTGCCCACCTTAAGACTTGTTTGCAGCAAGAATGGGACAAAATTACACCTGAAACACTTCATCACTTGGTGTCTTCATCCCTAAATGTCTTTTAAGTGTTGTGAAAAGGAATGGCAACATTACAAAGTGGTAAATGCTTTACTTTTCCAACTTTTTTTGAAATGTGCTGCAAGAACCAAAATAGGAATTTTGTTTTTTTGAAAGAAAAACAATAAAATCATGAGTAACACATTAAATTATGTGTGGTTGTATTGTCTGCAATGAAATACAAGTCAAAGTACATTTAGAAATCACTACTTTCTTTTTTTTATTTGTGTTTTCCATACTGTCCCAACGTTTTCTGATTTGGGGTTGTATATATATATATATATATTTTATATACAGCAATTTACTGTATCTCTTTCCTTATTTTCACCATCCTGTTTCTTCAATCTTCCAAGATTAAAGGTCCCAGGGCATGAAAATTTCACGTTATGAGGTTTTTTAACATTGCTGCATGTAATGTCATTTCCCCTCCCTCTGTCCTTTCATGTCTTCTGCTGTCCTATCAAAATAAAGGCTGAAAAAGCTCAGGCTGGAAACCTGTACGTTTATCTTTCCTGCTTCCATAACAATTTTGTGGGAACCAATCACAAAACTGGCACGCCATTGGCGGGTTTAACACAATGACGATAGAGAAGCGACCAAGCACCTTAATTTACATTCAACAAGCCGGCCACCGAAGCGCAGCACTCCATGGCAGCAACAGAGTCATTTGAACTATGCCCGTTGATCACGCCTCTTGTGCAGACAAAACACATAGCAGACTCCCCAGACTAATGTTCAATCTTAAAAGATTGAGCTTGGTCTGGTGATAACCAAGATAACCTCCTGTATTACGTTAGCATAAAGTGAAATGGGGCTCAAAGTTTGAAGCCTTAAAATGCGACACAAAAGTCTGGCATATCAGGCAAAAGGATTTCCTATTCTGTTTAGGCAAAAGAAAAATACCAATCCTCCAATTCATCTTCACATTTGCTCTTTGCTTTAAGCTTTCCTGCCTCTGCCATGGCTATTCAGTCAGTAGCCCAGCCTGGTAGGTTTTCCAACGAGCCTCTGCCAGAGTGCGAGTATGCTTATGTTTAGGCTGTTGCATTACATGCGAGACGTTGATCAATTACACGAGGACACACTTTAAAAAAAAGACAGATTAAAATGCCTTTTGATTTATTAAAAATAGGCTTCATTTTAAAATGTAAAAAAAAAAAAAACACATCGATAGAAGAAGCACGAGCAGCTGGGAGCCACAGTTTCGCCACAGTGCTCTACTGTAATGGCCAATATCTAAGCCTATAGGAGCAACACAGAGACAGTATTTCTAGGAACAGATACACTGTTCCTAGAAATACTGTGGAAGATGTACTGAATACCAACATTAAAAAACAACAGGAATGAAAGCCGAATGTTTTTTGATCAGGTACTTGAGTGCATGCGTGTGTGCACATGTCTCCACAGTCATTATGTAGGAACAAATGGACAGAGGTGTCTAACCTCAGCAGATGAGAGTGGCTCGAGAGAGTACTGTATGATTGGTTTTAGCCCACAAGCCTCGTGATTCACTTAATGGCCGTTCGTCTACACAACCCTGTACACCCAGCCAGGGGATATCACGAGGTTGTGTGTCTTTAGGGGCAGCCATGTGATAGAACATCCTCACAGTCCAGTGTGGGAGTAACTCGCTACAAAAGTAACGCAATTACAGTAATGTATTCCTTTTTGCTGTAACGCAGTAATATAACGCATTACTAATTCAATTTTGGTAATATTATACCCGTTACAATCTCAGTAACACGAGTTACAACGTTTAGTGGTGTTTTGTTCACCAACACCGCAACACATTTCTTCACAGAAAACAAAGGCCATGAGTATTATTTCCTGTTGCTGTATTCGATGGTTGAGATGACTGCAGAGACAGATACGTTTGCGAGATGGACATTATTTTCAGGAGTTGTTTACGCTGCGTTGAAGCGAGCTGTCCCGTCACTGTTCCCGTGGTCAGAGCCAGAACCAGAGCCGGTATGGACAACATCTGTGTCGCAACAGGTGACGGTACGGACAACATCGGTGTCCCAACAGGTGACGGTACGGACAACATCGGTGTCCCAACAGGTGACGGTACGGACAACATCTGTGTCCCAACAGGTGAGGGTACGGACAACATCTGTGTCGCAACAAGTGGCGGTACGGACAACATCTGTGTCCCAACAGGTGACGGTACGGACAACATCTGTGTCCCAACAGGTGATGGTACGGACAACATCTGTGTCCCAACAGGTGAGGGTACGGACAACATCTGTGTCCCAACAGGTGAGGGTACGGACAACATCTGTGTCCCAACAGGTGAGGGTACGGACAACATCTGTGTCCCAACAGGTGACGGTACGGACAACATCTGTGTCCCAACAGGTGACGGTACGGACAACATCTGTGTCGCAACAGGTGGCGGTACGGACAACATCTGTGTCCCAACAGGTGAGGGTACGGACAACATCTGTGTCGCAACAGGTGACGGTAAGGACAACATCTGTGTTGCAACAGGTGGCGGTACGGACAACATCTGTGTCCCAACAGGTGAGGGTACGGACAACATCTGTGTCCAAACAGGTGACGGTACGGACAACAGCTGTGTGTCCGAGCTGCTGACATACTAACGTGTCGAGAATTAATGTTTAGGCTTGCTACACGTAAATACCATTGTATTTTATCAGCCGTGGAAAGTAACTATGCCATACTTCAATACAACTGTAAGGTACTTTTATTTCAGTATTTTCATTTTCTCCTACTTGCCTATTGTATGTTTTACTTCTCTATTTTGTATAGCTTTAGTTACTTTGCATATTCGTATTAATAATACAACATATTATGAATAATCTATGATGTATTAAAGTGGATAAAGAGGAGACTTTATTGATCCGGTGGTGAAATTCACAAGTTACCTGCCAAGTCAAACTTCCGCTGTTCATTTTGGTGAAAGTAACTCAAAAGTAATGCAAAAGTAGTGTAAAGCATTACAATTATAATTCAGATATTGTAATATAACTAATTACTCTCAAATGACAGTATCTAGTAATCTGTAATGTATTACATTTTGTCGCAGTCATACGGTAGCAGTCAGCATAGCACATACAGTATACAGTGGAATTACATAAAGGAGGAATATGACCAAAGTGTGACGATTACCTGCATGTCATGACCTGGCTCAGGTGGTCATAACAAAGAGGGAGACAACACCATGTTAAATGTTATTAAACCAAATTGAACCAAATAAGACCAAATGAACTATATACAGAATGAGATGTAGAAATCAGTGGAGGCAGTGGTGTAGGGTGTGTTATGGTTTTGGGGTTTTTGTCTTATTTTGGTAGTCTGTTTTGTATTTTGTTTCCTGTTTTATTTTGAAGTCTGGTTTTTCTCCCTAGTCATGTCTGGTTTTACTTCCTGTCTTTTGTTTTTTCCCGCTCTTGTGATTGTCTGATGTTTTCCACCTGTTTCCCAGCCCTTGTGTCACCTGCCTCTTGTTTCCTCGTTATCCTCTGTATTTAGTCTTTGTGTTTCCCTTGTCCTGTGTCGGATCATTGTATGCTGTTTTTGGTTTTGTGTTCCTGTTCGTTCTGCTTGTGCTCCTGCTCTTTAACTCTGTTCTGTGTTCCCATTTTTGGATTTCCCCGTTTCTTTGGATTTTCTTCTTTGTTGGTTTCTTTCGGATTTTCTTTTACACTTTTTGGATTCCTTGTGTTTTGGTCAGTACTTTGCCTTTTTATTAATAAATCTTTTTTTTGACACTCCTGCCTTCCTGCCTCCGTGTTCTCTGCATTTTGGGTCCAACAATTCCCTACTTACCACAACAGAATGATCCGACCAATTGGACCCAGCAGAGAGGCTTCAGTTTTCCGGTGATTCACAGTTTTTGTTTTTCCTGCAGTTAGCTGCTCCTAGCCTAACCTGGACTATGGATCCTAAATTTATGTCAGATAAACTTGGTGAGTTAATCTGTGACCTTATCGAGCTCAAGACTTTGTGGAAGGAGTCCGACAGTTTGTGCCAGAGGGAGGCTTATCTGTCGCTAGGACAAGTGTTGGTGTCAGAGAAGCCCTGGCTCAGTGACACTATTCCAGACTGGATTAATCGCTTCATTTCCACCCCAGCTCATTCTACTTGCTTCTCCAAGCCTGCTAACATGCTAACTACAGGGTTTTTGTCCATCACCCAACCGGTTTCTCTGCCCACACCAATATCCAACTTTCCAGAACATCCACCTACCGTCATCCCAGGGTCAACCCATGGAGGCCGTCGGCGGAGGAAGAAGCGACATGGTCCCTGTCACCAGACCCAGTCCTACCTTCCAGAGCCTCCGCTGACGCCCAGCCGTCCAGAGCCTCCGCTGACGCCCAGCCGTCCAGAGCCTCCGCTGACGCCCAGCCGTCCAGAGCCTCCGCTGACGCCCAGCCGTCCAGAGCCTCCGTTGACGTCCAGCCATCCAGAGCCTCCGCTGCCGTCCAGCCGTCCAGAGCCTTCGCTGACTTCCAGCTGTCCAGATCCTCCGCTGATCGTTCTCCCAGAGTCGACGCTGACGCGTCTCCCAGAGTCGACGCTGACGCGTCTCCCAGAATCGACGCTGACGCGTCTCCCAGAGTCGACGCTGACGCGTCTCCCAGAGTCGACGCTGACGCTTCTCCCAGAGTCTACGCTGACGGTGCCCAGCGCCCCTGAGTCTTTGTTGGTCAGCGCTCCAGAGACTTTGTTGGTCAGCGCTCCAGAGACTTTGTTGGTCAGCGCTCCAGAGACTTTGTTGGTCAGCGCTCCAGAGACTGCCCGAGAGACTTTGTTGGTCATCGCTCCAGAGACTTTGCCCTTGGTCAGCGCTCCAGAGACTTTGCCCTTGGTCAGCGCCCCAGAGACTGCCCGAGAGACTTTGTTGGTCAGCATCCCAGAGACTGCCCGAGAGACTTTGTTGGTCAGCGCCCCAGAGACTTTGTTGGCCTCTGGTGACGTTGTGGGGTTTCCGCACCCCAGAGACTTGGTCACTGGTCAGCATCCCAGAGACTGCCCGAGAGACGTTGCTGACCTCCGGCTCCCCAGTGGCCTTGCTGGATTGCAGCTCTCCAGAGACCTTGCCATTGGTCAGCGCTTCTGAGACTGTCACAGAGACTTTGCCGTGTAGCGGTCCCCCAGATTTCCTAGAGTCCCGGCCGTGTAGCGCCCCCCCAGAGTTCCTAGAGTCCCGGCCGTGTAGCGCCCCCCCAGAGTTCCTAGCGTCCCGGCCGTGTAGCGGCTCCCCAGAGTTCCTAGCGTCCCGGCCGTATAGCGGCTCCCCAGAGTTCCTAGAGTCCCGGCCGTGTAGCGGCCCCCCAGAGTTCCTAGAGTCCCGGCCGTGTAGCGGCCCCCCAGAGTTCCTAGAGTCCCGGCCGTGTAGCGGCCCCCCAGAGTTCCTAGAGTCCCGGCCGTGTAGCGGCCCCCCAGAGTTCCTAGAGTCCCGGCCGTGTAGCGGCCCCCCAGAGTTCCTAGAGTCCCGGCCGTGTAGCGGCCCCCCAGAGTTCCTAGAGTCCCGGCCGTGTAGCGGCCCCCCAGAGTTCCTAGAGTCCCGGCCGTGTAGCGGCCCCCCAGAGTTCCTAGAGTCCCGGCCGTGTAGCGGCCCCCCAGAGTTCCTAGAGTCCCGGCCGTGTAGCGGCCCCCCAGAGTTCCTAGAGTCCCGGCCGTGTAGCGGCCCCCCAGAGTTCCTAGAGTCCCGGCCGTGTAGCGGCCCCCCAGAGTTCCTAGAGTCCCGGCCGTGTAGCGGCCCCCCAGAGTTCCTAGAGTCCCGGCCGTGTAGCGCCCCCCCAGAGTTCCTAGAGTCCCGGCCGTGTAGCGCCCCCCCAGAGTTCCTAGAGTCCCGGCCGTGTAGCGGCCCCCCAGAGTTCCTAGAGTCCCGGCCGTGTAGCGGTCACCCAGAGTTCCCTGTGTCTTGGCCGTTTAGCGAGCCCCCAGAGTCCCTTGCTTCCCGGCCGGCTAGCAGCCTCCTTCTACCCCGGCCGGTTAGCGGCTTCCCTGAGATTCTGACCCCTCATGTTTTGTCGGTGGTCCGGCCGACTCCTGCCCCCCGTGTCCAGTCGGCGGTCCGGCCGACTCCAGCCCCTCGTGTCCAGTCGGCGGTTCGGCCGACTTCTGCGCCTATCATCGGTCCGACTTACCTGTCGCCTGTCTCCAGCCCAGCTGACTCGTCGCCTGTCTCCAGTTCAGCCGACTCGTCGTCTGGCTCCCCAGCTGACCCTTCGCCTGCCCGGCCTCAGAAGGGAGATCTTCGTCGTCGCCGGCCCCCAGAGGGATATCGCCTTTGCCGCCGGCCTCCAGAGGGATGTCGCCTTCGCCGCCGGCCTCCAGAGGGATGTCGCCTTCGCCGCCGGCCTCCAGAGGGATGTCGCCTTCGCCGCCGGCCTCCAGAGGGATGTCGCCTTCGCCGCCGGCCTCCAGAGGGATGTCGCCTTCGCCGCCGGCCTCCAGAGGGATGTCGCCTTCGCCGCCGGCCTCCAGAGGGATGTCGCCTTCGCCGCCGGCCTCCAGAGGGATGTCGCCTTCGCCGCCGGCCTCCAGAGGGATGTCGCCTTCGCCGCCGGCCTCCAGAGGGATGTCGCCTTCGCCGCCGGCCTCCAGAGGGATGTCGCCTTCGCCGCCGGCCTCCAGAGGGATGTCGCCTTCGCCGCCGGTCACCTGGGGGATATCGCCTTCGCTGCAGGCCGCCTCGGAGCCCTCGACGTCCTGCTCGGCCGCCTGAGGGGCTCCACCTTCGCTGTCCAGTTCGGCCACCTGAGGGATATCGCCTTCGCTGCAGGCCGCCTCGGAGCCCTCGACGTCCTGCTCGGCCGCCTGAGGGGCTCCACCTTCGCTGTCCAGTTCGGCCACCTGAGGGGTTTCGCCGTCGCTGCAGGCCACCTCGGAGCCATCGACGTCCTTCTCAGCCGCCTGAGGGGTTTTGCCGTCGCTGCAGACCGCCTCGGAGCCCTCGACATCTTGCTCTGCCCCCTGAGGGGCTCCATCTTTGCCGCCAGCTGCCTGGGAGTTCCCCTCTTGCCGAGGCCTCCCTCAGCTCCCTGTCCCTAGTGGTTCTCTGGTTTTCCCTCAGGCCTCTCTGGCCCTCTGTTTCCCCTGGGCCTCTCCGGCTCTCTGCCTCCTGTGCCCCAGCGCTCTCTGTTCCCTGTGCCCCAGCGCTCTCTGTTCCCTGTGCCCCAGCGCTCTCTGTTCCCTGTGCCCCAGGGCTCTCTGTTCCCTGTGCCCCAGGGCTCTCTGTTCCCTGTGCCCCAGGGCCCTCTGTTCCCTATGCCCAGTGACTTTTTCCCTCCTCCGGACCCCCTCCGCCCTCCCTGGGTTGGTTTTTTGTTGTCCCTCCTCCGGAGCCCCTCCGCCCTCCCTGGGTTGGTTTTTTTGTTGTCCCTCCTCCGGACCCCCTCCGCCCTCCCTGGATTGCCTTTTTCTCTGCTCTGTTTTTGGACATTTGGGATTTGGGGGGGGGGGGGGGGGGGGGGGGTACTGTTATGGTTTTGGGGTTTTTGTCTTATTTTGGTAGTCTGTTTTGTATTTTGTTTCCTGTTTTATTTTGAAGTCTGTTTTTTCTCCCTAGTCATGTCTGGTTTTACTTCCTGTCTTTTGGTTTTTCCCGCTCTTGTGATTGTCTGATGTTTTCCACCTGTTTCCCAGCCCTTGTGTCACCTGCCTCTTGTTTCCTCGTTATCCTCTGTATTTAGTCTTTGTGTTTCCCTTGTCCTGTGTCGGATCATTGTATGCTGTTTTTGGTTTTGTGTTCCTGTTCGTTCTGCTTGTGCTCCTGCTCTTTAACTCTGTTCTGTGTTCCCATTTTTGGATTTCCCCGTTTCTTTGGATTTTCTTCTTTGTTGGTTTCTTTCGGATTTTCTTTTACACTTTTTGGATTCCTTGTGTTTTGGTCAGTACTTTGCCTTTTTTATTAATAAATCTTTTTTTTGACACTCTCCTGCCTTCCTGCCTCCGTGTTCTCTGCATTTTGGGTCCAACAATTCCCTACTTACCACAACAGGGTGTGCATGCCTGAGTGTGTGTTGGTGTTGTGTACAATGTAAACTCAGCAAAAGGCAAACCTAGGATAACATAACCAAACATAACCTAACCAAACCTTGGCGTGTCTGTGGAGACAGCAGGGAGAGAGAGAGAGAAAGATAGAGAGAGAGAGAGGATTGTTGCGGCTGTAAGCAGTCCAACAAAGTGCTGTCGCGAGGGACTAAACACTGAGAGATGCATAAACACACAGTGACGTGCACAAGGTTGTATTGCAATGATTTACTCCTCCACATGTAAAATACAACTAGCACTGCAGTTAACGAATGTGAAGTTACTTTGCGAGTCGAAATGAGTACGTTAGGCCGACGACAGACTGGCGTGGCGTTTCTGTTGCGTGTCTGTTGCGTGTCAGCTGCGTGGCGGCTGCGTGGATTTTTCTACGTCTTTGCACACCAGAAACGTGTCTGATGCAGCACTGCTGCTGCTGTACACATGTATGTTTCCCATTGATTTACTGCACTCAAGCAGTATACTTCATGTTAAACATACTGATTTGATTACAGCAAAGACAACGTCGGCAGTATGGCAAAATAGGCCACAGTATTGACAGGTGCGACAGTTGAAAATCGATAATATATTATTTATGTTGCTGTTCTAAACTCCGGTGGATTAATGAGGACTATGGTTGACTGCTCCTCAGATCTCTGCAGGGTAAATCCAGACAGCTAGCTAGACTATCTGTCCAATCTGAGTTTTCTGTTGCACGACTAAAACAACCTTTGAACGTTCACATTTTCCACCAACAAGTTCCTTCTCGAGGCTATTTTGCAGCGGCACTGGGGCTCCATCCAGCACTTAGCGCCACCCAAGGCGATTGTGATTGGTTTAAAGTAAATGCCAATAAACCAGAGCAAGTTTTTCTCCCATCCCGGAATGCTGTGTGAACTAGCCAGACCCTGGTCCACAATGCTGTAGGAAGGTCTGGCAATGCGAGATTTAAACAGCACATTCGGACTAGCGTCTCAATCAGGGTTTTTACCCCAGTTTACGGCTTACGGTCAGCTGTGTGTGTTGCTATGGTTGTTGTACACAATGCAACCAGCCAGCAGTTTGCAAGGCTGTGGTAAAGATGCATGGCCAAAAGAAAAGGAGAAACACAGCTACTTTTAAACATTGTGAAAGTAGATATTATCAGGTTTTTAGATATGCTACGCGATGCTGGTTGAGAAGCTGGTTGAAGGAATGAAAAAGGGAGGCTGTGTTTGCACGATCAAACAAGTCCTCCACAGGTGGAAAACTGTGAAAAAATCTTATATATATATATATATATATATATATATATATATATATATATATATATATGTGTGTGTGTGTAAATGGGAATATTAGTGGAATATTCACTTTCATTGGCCACGTAAACAGCTTAGTCTGAGTATTGTCTTGTTCGGAATAAGGGCAAAACAACAGCTCCACTTGTAATTGTTGTGCACAAATAAAGAGTTGGAACTTGAAAATACATATAGGTTATTTTTCTATGTCACCTCGATCATAAGTGTGAGCTGTGACAGTGTGGTCAACATAATTGAAAACCCCAAAAGGTTGACAAAGTAAACCTTTACGGTACTGATTAACCCTCCTGTTGTTCAAAACGTTTCTACATCAGAAATTTGGGTTTCTTTCAACCAAATTGTCAAAAAACAACAGTCTTCACAAGTAAAGTTTGGGTGTTTTATTCAACTTTATAGCATTTGAAAAAAAAAATGATAAAAGAACATGGGAAAACAGTGACAAACAGGTTGGGAAAAGCTTCAAAAAAAGCATAGAAATAATCGGCAAACATCGGAAAAAGTGAGAAAAATGTTTGACAAAAGCGTCGGAAAAAAAGTTTCCATTTTAAATTTTGACGCAGAAAAACTAAAAGTTGCATGCTCGACAGGAAGACAACACAAGGCTTAACATGCTGTTACTGAATGAAAGGATGGACATTTAACTTACAAAGGAGAAGTTCTGGAGATGTGGTGCAACTGGAAGTAGACAGCCACATCCAGTGGACATTGAGGCGTAAGCCATGTTCACAGAAAAGGGATCTGTGTAGAGAAGGGTTAGTCAAATTTGTACTTCTTTACCACTACTACATACAGTATTTATTTTTAGTCACTGCGTCACGCACGCTGACGTATTTCACACTTTCTTTCTTTAGATTACCCACGCTGAATAATTGAGGCAGAAATTAGGTGTGGACAGCTAACGACACATGGGGGGTAAATGGAGTCATTTATAACGCCCCGTGAGCATTTTTTCACTGTAGAGTAAGTGGCTGAAACAGGGTTCTAGCTCTGAAACAAACATAATATAAATTAGTCTGGGAGCTTTTTTTAAACAAGTTTATTGCAGGTCAACATTGGTCCGCACTGGTTCAAGCAATATCATTTTTTTTTTCATTTTCTTTTCCATACAATAAAAACAATACAGCAGCAACCAAGAACCAGAGGCGGAGTGGCAATCGGGAGAGTCGGGACTTTTCCCGGTGGGCCGGTAGTGTTTCGAGCCCGCAAGGGCCGGTCTGATAATAGTTATACATTGCAAGTTCTCAGCAACACCGCTGCCCGTACGGCGGGCCGCAGCAGCCTCTTATTTCAATCCCAAACACAGGCTGATCAGAAAGCACTAACGGTCACAACCATGTCTAGGATTTTCAGAAATATAGGGGGATCAGTGAGCGGCCCCTCCCCAAATGGCATAGCCCTGGTCGGCCTATGACGTGGTGGTCTACGAAATTTCCTGGTAGATTTTTTTGGTCCCACTCTGCCCCTGCCAAGAACATATAGTTGTAATCATTTTGCGGATTCTAAATACACAACAATGGTAAGGTTGTAAATAGCAAGACTCCTCCCAGCTATCCTGAATCTACAGTTCTCCGCATGGAGGACCTCGCCCAACCATTAAACTTTTGATTAGTCTGGGAGTTGATCAGATTAAATGATATCATAATAATACAGGCATGTATATAATTAGGTACAGGTATTTTTAAAACCGTGGGTGTGTATTCTGTGTCGTAGCTTTGCGGCTCCCTTGGGCATCCCTAAGCCTGATGACGACACACAGCTTCACTATGTGTCTAAAAACAGCAAACCACCAGGGTGATGGAGGGAATGCCATGTAAGGATTAACATAGTGGCTTGGAGGTGTGGTGCGCACACACACACACACACACACACACACACACACACACACACACACACACATACATACACATACACACACTGTGACAAGTTGGCATCAATGTGATGAATCACACTGTGAGCCTCAATCTGTTGGGCGAAGACGTCAATGTGTGAAGTTTCCTGGCCCAGAAAATGTATTCTGAATGGAGGATGCTCATCACGCTCTCTCACGCACACACACACACACACACACACACACACACACACACACACACACACACACACACACACACACACACACACACACACACATCAACACATACAATACGCATATGAAATACAAACAGATACGCAGGAGAGTGGGCAGGTTAAAATGGGCTAGCTGTAATAGCTAATACCTAACACTAACTCAAATAGAATAAAAAGTATGATTATTCACCACGTTTTATGGATATTGGACGGCAGACAACACTAAACATTCGCAGCCAACAATTAGACCAAGCTGCTATTTTGGTCTCACACCCCTCCCGAGGTTTAAAATCCACAGGACATCCCTATGAAATGCATTCCCTTAGCTTTCATATTTTCACAACAATTATGATTCATATTAATTGATATATAATATGATTCATACTCCAAAAAAATGTTGTTATCCTCTCTCTGTGTTTTTTTAATAAGTTTCTTTTTCCTAATTTGAACACTTTTTTCTCACTTCAGGGTGATTTCGGGTGATTCAGGATCTTCCTCCCTTCGCTTGCTTTCTCTCACACACACACACACACACACACACACACACACACACACACACACACACACACACACACACTAGAGAGGATCTTTGTGAGCCAATCTTTGCCATGTACTGCTGTTCTTAATTCTTTCTCTTCTCAGACCACACACACACACACACACACGCACGGACGGACGCACGCACACACACACACACACACACACACACACACACATGCACACACACACACACACACACACACACACACACACACACACACACACACACACACTCGTCTGCATCATCTATCTCCACAGGTGCTGCGCTGATATAGTCTGAGTCTTCTTTTTCTCAGAGCTCGCTGCATTATTCATCCTTTCCATATCAGTGGAAAACGTCACTTCTCTTTTAAAATGAGCACAATGAAACCTTCTGACATTAAAAATACAGCATCATGAGTCACACGGCATGCAACTTTTGAGAGTAATACCACCACCGAACAGCTCCATAATGAAGTCATATGTCTTGGATTGGTCTGGGAACCTGACCGCGAGCTCATTTTATTTGCTTTAGCAGATGTGTCTGGTCCCCCACCATTTTTATCTGAATACAGCATAGAAAATCTGCTTACAAATATAGGAAATATTGGGATATAGAACATATATATATATATATATATATATATATATATATATATATATATATATATATATATAGGATAGAACAACACAATGTAATTCTGCTAAATAAAACATCATGTTCATCATTAATTTCACTATTTTAAACAAATTGTATATCCAAATACAACATTTTCTATAGGCTTAGTTGGCCACTGATGCCAAAACCCGTGACAAATTGATGCTACACCATCATAGCTCATCTCTAAACGCTGTAGTCTGTTTACATTTCTCCGTCGCTCAGCAATGCAACGTGTTTCATTGCTCTTGTAGGTCGAACCAATCCCATTCGGAAGCATTTTGTTCCACGGCTGTTGCTAAAGAACCCTCGGAAAACGAGAGGACGAACTGAGAGGTTCCAGACTAACTCGCATTTGCAATTTGGTTTGGCAATGTCAGGCTACTCTAACAGTAGCCCCTTTAATGTTCGTTGTATACTGTACTGGTTGCTGGGGAGCATGTGCTTGGTGATTACGTGTCAGATATAATAAGGTTAACACCATGCTGCTACACAGAGGACCTTCAGTTTGTGTGTGTGTGTGTGTGTGTGTGAGTGACATGAGCAGCCTAATGTGAACATTTTCCATGTCTTGTGTCTGGAAGTGAGGCTGCTCTACAAAGAGATGTTACCTCATCAGCTATATCTGTTCCTCTGTGAAGATAGATGACAGAGCGACGTGGGTGTCCATTGTCGTGGAAATTCACCTGCATTTTCTTTCCAGTTCCTACACACACACACACACATAGTGCATGAAGGCAGGCATAAACAAACACACAAGCTGCGCTATGTTTCCCATACTGACCGAACACATATAGGAAATGAATCATGATCAACCGTACGCAGCACACACCTTATCAACCCCAGCTGATGTGCAGTGTGGACGATGTTTTCTTCTTCTGTAATTGTCAGTGTGCGTAAAGCAAATTGACAACTGAACTTCTTCAACTCAATCTCTTACTCGCATCACAATCTACAGTTACACTTTACTTGAAGGTATCTACATAAGAGTGACATGACACTGTCATGAACGTGTCATAAATATTATAAACAAGTCATAACCGTTTATGACATAACACTTTTACTTTCCCTGCGCTCTTTATTCTTCCTTTCCCTGCAGATATCAGCAAGCCTTACTTGGAAGTGAATTCCATTTCCAGGGAGCTTTGGCAGAACAGGACTTATTAGTAAATGTGGCGCAGGGGGCAGTGTTCCTTCCTTTAGAAAAGAACATGAAAAACCCTGAAATGAAGTGCTTAAGATTCAGTTCTGTACTTAACTAACAGCGTGCTCCACTCAGAGATCACTGCAATGCATTGTCTTCCTCTGAAAATAAAAGTCCCATCTTTTGTAAGCCCGGCATGACATGCTAATGGTTTCCTAACAGCAGCTTTTCACAGAAATACTGCAAACTCTTTGCCTCCCTTATGAACCAGCACAGAGAAAAAGAGACAAGTAGGAGAATATATATTGTTATTCAACCTTTGTTTCATCCCTGCTCCACGATAGTCTATATTATTAGATCCATCTGCATTCCAGGAATGGACTTCTCTATCTTGCCTGACCCTCTTTCCTTAAATGTGCCTCATCTACTTTACTTAGTATTTGCCAACGTTTCTCAGAATGCCTTGACAACCCTGAGAGATGAAAAAGTTGTGCTGTTTCCCAACTGAATCATGCGGCGTACTCAAAACACAACATGACTTGCAGCTGCATTGCATTCTGGTCTACTAAAGCTGCTGTCAGCGCAGAAACTGGGAGCTTTTTTCGTTCTTGATGGCGGTCTCCCTCTTTGACTGCTGAACATTAATGCAAAATGGCCGCTCTAAAAAAAAAGCAAGATTACAGGATGTTGTGCTATTTGTCATAAAAATCAAAGCTACTATAATTGATATTTTTTTTAGATTAACGGAATTAATGGATCGAATGACTGTGTGTGGGAAAGGTGTTTTGAGAATTATCAAACAAACACAGGGCTTTCACCCAAATACCGGGGTTCGTGTCCTGTTCTTGTCCGTCACTGAAACGTAGATTTTATAACCCCACCCCCGATCTTTTCCCTAAACCTAACTTGTCAGGTAAACGTATTTCCCGACCCAGAGTGTCAAAAAGTGATGCCAAGCGCCCCGACCTTAAAAACATAAAAAAATATAAAAAATTGTCGAGAAGAGTGCTGAAAGGGCAGCTGCAATGTTGGGTTGGTCAGCCACTTTGAAAATGCCATGAAAGAATAACACTCTGCCTCCAGGGGGCGCTAACCAAGGTTTTAGGTTTTAAGCCTCTTACTTTCTACAACAATACATGGAAATCTGTGTAGAAGCTCACACAGGAGCCAACATACATCATTATCTTGTTACAATGATTCAACATACTGTATGCTCAAGTGTTCAATTTGAAAATTGAAGTAAAGTATGTAGGCTGCTTTAAGATTTTGGTGCATTCCAATTCTCATGCAAAGCTTCCTAATGCTGCCCCAGCAAATTTCAGTAACTCCTACAAAAAAGAAAATACTGAGTTGCGTGTGTATTTCTGCAGGCTACACAAAAGTGGCATGCCAATTAAAAAAAAGAAATATTTTCAGTAACTACAGTGGACAGAGAGACAGACATAAGGGCAACAACACCATAAAATAAGCTTATCAGTGTTACAGTTCTGTAGTCGAGTGCAGCTCTGTTTTTTCAGTAATTACTTGCAGTGTTTGACTTCCAACCATAACACCAGCTCAGCAAAACACAGTGTCCTGTACCTTTAGCCACACGGACAGATGGATAGATGGCCGATGCACAGTCGGAGGCAGACAGATGACAATAAACCAGAACAGACTGACAGAATGCTGCCTGTGGATGAATCACTCACTTTGGCACTAGCAAAAAAAAATGTGCTAACTACTGACTCAGATATTACATACTAGCATCAACACAGGAGGACCCATGTGCACGTGCATGCAACATTGACATCACCTTTTAAGTGGATACGGTGTAATTGTTAGCAAACAGTTTACACATCCAGCAGTTAAGAAGCAACTTTACCATTAATTTGAAGCTGTGTTTTTGTCCACCTGGCGAAAGTATGTCCATTATTCACTCTCTTATTTTATCTCCGCCTATTCCTGAGAGGAATATCAGGATTTTTAGCTGCTAAATGCTCCACTATGTTCATCAGCTAGTCTGCCAAGGACTGTAAAAATAATGGATGTAGCATCAGTAATGTCACCCATTGGTTTGTTGACTGCCCTTTGAAGCCTTAAGATTGGCAATTTGGCAACACATTCTCACTCGCATCTTGTCAAAAAGCGACGCTTGGTCAGGTGCCTTTGGCATTTGTTATTGACGCAAAAAGTCTCCTTTAGCGTCATATTTAGACGCGCTTGGGCGGGACGCTTGGCGTCACTTTTTGACGCTCTGGGTCGGGAAATACATTTACCTGACATGCAGCACAAAAACGGAACAGTTAGGTTTAGGGAAAAGATTGTGGGTGGGGTTGTAAAATCTATGTTTCAGTGACGCGCGGGACAAGAACGGGACACGAGCCCCAGTCTTTTGGGTGAAAGCCCTGTGTTTGTTTGACCCTTCCACCACCCCAACCAACGTCCTTACACAGATTTCGGTCCTTCATACTATTCGCCACCATTGTCGCTCTTAATACTACGTCATCTTACAGCGCCGCGGTCGACCTGCTGCTCTGCCCGGTGCGTTCCATACAGACGCTGACGGGTGATTTTTGCGTCAGTGTCCGACGCTGAGAGCCACTGATCAAGCATCAATATTTGACGAGTTGGGAATGAGAACAGGTTGCAAGTTTTCCGTCGTCATCTTGTTTTTATGAAAACGGATGTGACGATCAATGGACATAGGGGTGGAGCTGGGGAGGATGAGGCAGTCATCCAGTGTTGTTTATAGTTGCAATGCAGCTGCGCTAAGCTAAATGCTAAAGAGGTAAAGTTGCAGATTTTCAACCCTTCAGAAGTGAGTCATCCAGTGAAGATTTACAGACAGGTAAACGTGGACCTTCGGGGTACTGGCGTCATTAATCTGCAAACTTTCCCTTAACTTACCAGCTAATACTAGTGGTAGCTAGCTAGCTTGGTTGGCAGAATGCTGAACAAGGCAAAATGTTCTAATTAACTTTGATTAGGTGAAAATGCACAGTGATGAGAGTTAAAGTTTAGGATAAAAACATGGACAACACCTCAAAAACAAGTTCAGGTCTATTTTAATGTACACATCGTCACGGTTAGCATTGCTAAGCCTCTGTCATGACTGACAGGTTGGCGTGTAGCCACGCCCCTAAAGCATCCCCTGCTTTATCGTCCATTTTAAAATAAATGGGACCATACTTTACAAAATGAACATCACAAGAAGACTTGAAATTAGCAATTGAGGCCATAAACCTCATATTGAGGTAACAAATCAAGTAAGAAGTAGGGTCATTTCCCCATAGACTTCTATAGAAACAGACTTCTTTTTGCAAACAGTGGTGTTGCCCCCTGCTGGAAATTAAATAGAATGCAGGTTTAGGGCACTTCTTTATTGGCTTTACTTTTCGGGCCGGGGAGCTTTGTCTATTATTTTTACAGTCTATGGGTGCTATGCAGGTAGTGTGCAGTGGGCTTTTATGCTCTTAAGCTAAAAACAGCTGCCTGCACCTGCTGTAAATAACAGTATGAGGGCAGAGGGAGTGAATCTAAACAACGAGCTGAAACTCACTATAAAGCTCTGTAATGCTGAGGAGAGCTGCAGATTCTGGTGATATTTCTCTGTAGGTTCATCACTACCAGTGACACATTTCACATTGTTTTCACATTGTCATTTGATACATTGTTATTACAAAAATATAGCTGCTTTAAAGAGGCGAGTTGTGTCATCATCAAAATATTACCCAGTTCTCCAACAGCAACTTCTTTCTCTTGAAGAAAAAAGCACATTGCAGGCTATAAAATCAGACTTCTAATATTGATGTGATGTGCAGATGGTCCTCTCTGGAACAGATTTTGCAACACACTCCACCTTTCTCTTTCTGTGTTTTAAAGCAATTAGACGAGCGCAAGGAGAGCAATACAAACAGACAGAGAGAATAACAGAGTGTGAGATACAGGGGGAGGCAGCCGGGGGCCTCTGACGGAAGGAACAAAAACAACTCGGCAAACAGGAAAAGCTCCACCTGACTTGTACTCTCTATTTGATGTGCTTGATTGCACTTTCTGTAGGTCTATTTCTGTTTTTTTCCGGTCCTGCATTTGTACTATTCTACTCCATAGAATGTACCATCTATAAAAAAAAAAATCATTGGCACATTGGAATATGTTCCACAAAACACAACCATGGAAGCTTCCATGGAATGTCAATCCATAATTATTAACCTTCAACATCAGCAGCACGTGGTTAACCGTAACCTTAAGTCTAATCTGAACATTATGCTGACTCCCGGCCCCCTCTGTCCAGTGCAAGGACATTTTGTACATTATATCTCTACTTCACAAACAATACAAACAGTATTGCGCAGACTACTTCCTAAGTATGTTCAATATAAGTACACTCCCATAAGACCTCTGTTTTGATCTTAAAGAGAAATTCTTGCTCAGACACAGTTTTATTGCTCTGTTGGGATTTCCTCCGGACTCTGACGCATTTTCCCAATGAGGACAAGCCCTTTCACAATGCACTGCAGTTCAAGGCTATATTCTTTATTCCAAGGCTGTCTGCAGATCTTGAATCAGATCTACTCCTGATAAGCAACTAAATGTGTCTGCTTCCATTTTGTTCTTGATTAACTGGAACTTTGTGTCTAGGTTTCAAGGATTTAGCTTGACACTTGACACTCTGTACCACAAGGATGTGAACATAGTGGAGCTTCTGGCAGCTAAAGAGACAGATGTTTATCTCAGGAGTTGGCGGAGAGCCAAAAAGAGCTAAAAGAGGTGTGAACATTAGACACATCCCTAAATGTCTCCTAGCGTTTTTCCATGTTAGCTGGATGTGTGAACAGGCGATATTACTGGGGTTCCAGTGTAGCCAGGGGACGTCCGGGCCAAGACGCCAGGTCCAATTAGCAATTTGAGAAGCAATAATGAAGTTGGAGTTGAGAGAAGATGTCTCTATAAACAGATAAATAAATAAATAAAGCTAATAAAAAGCTAAATCGTCATCAGACAAAAGCCAATAGGATCCAAGATTGCCTTTTGGCCAATACGTTCTTTTGCTCTACACACGGACTGTTTCCCCAGAATGCAACCAAAGCCCGCTCAAATGTGATTGGTCAATATTGCTTGGACTACAAACAAAAAAACAGAAGGCTTTAATACCAAAATCTTGCCCCGATGCCTACAGTCTGCATTCATATTCAGCTATCAGTTTATAAAGATTAGTAAATATCAGGGCTGCCCTCTCATAGTCGATTAGTTGACTAATCGGTCGTTTTGGTCTTAGTAGACTAAGATGTTTTTAGTTGAGTAGTCATTTTTTATGCTTCTTTCGTGCCGAATGTCTTACAACATATTTCCAAGAACCTTATGAGCAAATCTCTGTTAAACACAAGATCTAAAGTGGGGCTGTTGCATGATTCTTTGTGGAGAAACTCAGTTTTACAGATTTGTCGATAATATCTAACTTATCTATCTATTAGTCGTGAAAATCATATGAGTGTTAGTCGACTAAGAATTTCTTTGAGGACAGCCCTACTAAATATGCAACCGTTTGCTAATACATTTGCAAAATCAACTACATAAGGTGTATCATTTGTTCAATACTGTCTTCAGGGTTTTCTGCTGCTCCCAATAAGTCAATTAGTACTGCTTTAAAAGCTGCAATAAAACTTAAATTTCTTTTTCTTTAAATTTTTGTTTATTATTCAAACTATTATTGCAGTACAACGTGTGTAGTGTTGCATCATGCTGGATTTAGAAGCCTTTTAATCAAGACAAGAATAAAACAGAATGGAAGAATGTTGGATATCTTCAGCCTGAACACACATTTGACATTTAAAAACTGAAGTCACGCAAGTCTTGCCAAAACAACAGTAGTCAGGGCTAAAGTGCCAGACAGTTTTCCTGGAACTCAGAAAAAGTTAAGGGTCAAGGGGAGTTACAGAGGGGATCTTTTTTTATTACCACCCTCTTAAATCAAACAGCATGACACAATGTTTTGCTATCAAGAGACAAGTCAATAGTATTTTATCGGAGCTCTGTGCTCTCTGAGGCCACAATTTGTGTGAGGTAATGTCATTACATGATCATGTGCGTTTAGTTCCATTTAAATCTACTGTACTGCTTGGAAAATGTTCAATACAAAAAAAAGACCTAAAGGAAACCAAACCCTGGCCAATTCCCCAGCCGTACATCCTATTTCAGTGACGTTTTGTTGATTTTGAAAGCATACTGTATTGTTGACTGCGGTGTTACATGAGGCTTTTCTGGTGTGATAACGGCAGAGGAAGCACACACCCGTCCATTAACATTTCAGAGTACAAAGGCTATAGGTGTATCTTAAACACTTATGACAAATTATTTAATGCAGACATTTCTCTTGGTCACTGTAAGCATTCCTCCTGCTCTTACTGGCCATTAAGAGATCCTTTCCCAACATGCTTCCAGTGGAAGTAATATGGTCAAAATCCACAGTCCTCATTCTGAACAAAGATGTATTACATGTGCTGGAAATGTGCGCAGGCGGCCTGAGTCTGCTTGTTGGAATGAAAATAGCGTCAGATATCATATGTCAGTATTAAAGCTTTAGTGCGTAACTTTTTGATATCAATGAACGTCTGTTACATTCAAGCCATTGCCAAATGAGCTGTTACAAAGTTAATCAAGACTATCAGCTCCACACAACTCTCTCTGTATTTCTCAGTATGATCATGTTCAGAAGATTGTGGTGTCCGGTGACTTTCGTGCGCAGAAACTCGAGTGAAGATAATGACCTCTTCTGAAGAGTCCATCATGTTTTTTTTAATCCTCTGTGTCCTCCTTGGCTACTAGCAACTGTGTGGGGGAGGGGGCGTGCACGATCACATAAGGCTTGTATCATGTTATCATGTCATTACTTAGAATTCCTCATGGGGGAGACAGAAACTACGCACTATAGCTGTAAGACTTCAAAAGAATATGCAGATTTAAACGTGTATCTGTTGTGTGTGCAGTGAGTGCACAGTAGATTTTGGAAGTGCCAATACGATTAAAAAAAGACCAATCCTGACAGTAGACAAGAACGCTAAATTTGGACTATTTAGCAAAACCCAGAAATACTGCATGTTAAATGGTATTTTTATTTTGCTTTAATGCCCACTGCCAACACTTGTGCTTTCTACGATATCTGCATCTAAAGTATAGTTCGTTAGGGAAAGATACGGCTTATGGTAAATTAACTATATAAAGTATGGTTATTGTTAGGCACTTGAACACAAACTGGTTATGGTTAATAAATACCTGAGAGCTAATTGCAGGTCTGTGATGCCTTGCGTCATGTAGGGTACATCATGTCTGAAACTGGCACTGAATGTTGGCATTTTGGACTTACAAGGAAGTTCCTGGTTTAAGTGGAGCTCGCATGTTGACGTCCACAGACAGAGGGGACAGACGGACGGACAGGAAACTTTCAGACTGAGCAGTCATCAGAAGTTCTGTTCATCTGCTCAATATCTGAGCCAAACAAACAGCCATTAAGTTTGAAGTCTGAGAAAAGATGGCCAAAGGATATTCTGGTCGACTGCCAAACAGATTTCACTACCATTTTGATCCAATTATGTTTCGTAAACATTAGTTTCCACAAGTGCAGAATGTGGAAAAAAATAAATTAAATATCCCAGTTATGATATGAAGAACTCTACAAAAACAATGCTTTGCGATAAGCTGCATCCATCAAAATTCTTTTTCTGAATAGTTTATTTTAGTTTTTTTTTTTTATCAAAACTTAGGGAGACCCTTGATAAGCCTTTTAGGCGTTTGGCCTCCCTTGCATATATTCTGTTATTTATATTGCTCTGTTAATGTTAATAAAGGAAACAAATAGATTCATTTAACTCAACATTCACACAGTACAGCCTTTGCTAGTCAGATATAGCATGTTTACAAGTTTAATACAATACCAACCGTATCCCCAGAGTTAGACAAGTCCATACATACCCTTCTCATCTCATCTCACTCTCACTCTCAGAAGGCGAAGCACTGCAACTTCTGCTACTTGGGCGGAGTGATTTGCACACGTGAAGCCCCGCGGT
The DNA here is from genome assembly GCA_023631565.1 of Gymnocephalus cernua. Lineage (NCBI taxonomy): Eukaryota > Metazoa > Chordata > Actinopteri > Perciformes > Percidae > Gymnocephalus > Gymnocephalus cernua. The sequence continues at coordinate 20,525,272 of CM042443.1, forward strand.
GAGGAGCAGAGAGTAACAACGGTGCTTTTCAGGTGTTGCGCTAATCACTCCGCCCAAGTAGCAGTGCTTCGCCTTCTGAGAATATAGTTCCCAGTTAGTTATTTGTACACGCTGTGACTATACAAATCACAACATGTAAATAGGAAATTGTTGACGTTATTTTGTCACTTATTGAGAGCAGTAGCCTAGTTGGGGCCGGTTAGCCGTCAGACACGCACGGAGATGAGAAGGGTATGTATGGACTTATCTAACTCTGGGGGATGCGGTGAATAAGCTAATGTGCCAATAAGTTGGCGCGTTCCTTTAAACTCCAGATGTGCAATCCTTTTTTTTAACTTTTTAACAAGCATATGTTGACAATTGTGAATGGGAGTTGCATGTGTGTGAATGTGAGATGTTTGTTAGGTATATTTGAGCACTGTCTCAGGTTGTGCACCTGAATCTTATTGTATGTATAATGCAATGACAATAAAGGAGTCTTATCTTATTTTAACTAAATCGAGCATCTCATCAGGCTTTAATGGCAACACAAGTTCCTCAGCATGAAAAAAAATAAAAATAAACTGCCTTTATTCATCTTTGTCTCGTAGCTTTCTGTCAGCCTGTTCCGAAATCATACAGAGCGTCTCTCTGCCCTTTAGTGATGCATGCTGGGATAAACTCCAGCTCCTCAAAGCCATGCAAAGGCTAATGTAGAAAATGTATGAATGCCATGCTGGCAAGGTTTTGTTCCGTTCAAGAACCAAACAAATTACACCCAGGAGACGGAGCTCAACTGAGCGGCACAACACACTCTGCTACATGCTGAGGTAAAGACCTGAGTGTGATTTTAAAGGCCAAAGAAGACTTCAAAAGGACCCAATGCTGTGTAATTATCCAACTTCTCTCTGTCTCTCTACACATCCTGTCCAGTTCACACTATGGAGGATGATTGCACACAATTGGCTACACCAGCTGCTGTACACCACTGACACGTACAGTCAGAAGGTTATGTTGTGGTACAACGCATTCTCACGAACAGGTCCGTATGATATAGTACGAAAATGTATGCACACCAATACATATGGTATCCTATGAAACCTGGCGATCGCCGGCTGGTCACGTGACGCCGGCTACAGTGACCGGCTATGAGCTCTGTGACACCGAGTGGCAGTTGGTAGTTGTTTTTAGCCACTACAGAGCTCTGCGACGCCGGCTACGGTGCTCTGCATGGTGCTCCGTCGTATCAGCGGTAGTTGGTGGTTCAGTTAACCCGAGAATAGGTGACTTTGAGCTGGGTGCAGGGCACTGCAAGCTGCCGGTCCTTACGGCGGACATTGCGGTTGCGTTTAGGCGACAACGGTTACGTTTAGGCACCAAATTGTCTTGTTAAGTTTAGGAAAAAGATCGTGGTTTGGGTTAAAACACTGAGGAACACGCATTTCCTGGGTAAAAGTCTTGACACACACACACACACACACACACACACACACACACACAGTGCAGGCTGAGGGTTTTATGCCAAAGAAAGAAAGATGAGAGCGCTACAGGGATGCATGTAAATAATGACTGACTGAGAGATGTTTTTTTTTTTTTTTTGGTGAAGTTTGACAGCAATCATGTACACAATGTCTTCTATGCGTTTTCTCCCACAGTTCAATGTGAAGTGACCCTGACCCCGAATAGTAATACTCATTACTGTGTGTAAGATATTCACGACCAAAATGCAAGGATTAATGGGCATAAAGAGGCAGATGGGGACAGTTGATAGACAGTGAGCGGTTTCCCACGCGTCTATCTATATGAGTCTATCCTGATATTACAAAACGGACTGAGGGCAAACTGCAGTCTAGACTAATGTTCGTATTCAGCTGCTTTTTCGTGTGTTCTTAACTGATATGATCAGCAGAGAGAGAGGACATTACAACAAAGAGGAAGCTCCTTCTGTTTAGTCAGAATGTCCCATAATGCCAGAGGGTCAACTCAGGATATTGGAGTTTCCAATTATTGCCAAAAGACAGTGTGGGCCTGTAAGTATAGCTAAAAAAAAAAAACTAAACACACAAAGAAAATTAAAATGTACCTTTAATTGCACCCAAAAAAAGAGGACCATTAAAATCACCTTGGTCATCCCATCTTATTATTATTATTTTTTTTTTGTGAAATAAAAACACACAACTCATGGACAGAAATAAACATTCTTAGACTAGGCACATTAACACAGCAGTAAGTACATAACACATGTTCAGCATCCACCACTTTGTTCTTAAAATGCACATTAGCAGCAACAGGCACATTTGTAACTGACCTGCCAAAAACAGCCAAAGTGGATTCAAACGTACTTGCAGTATGTCTTAAATGACCGTGAATAACAATGCAATTGATTTTTTTTCCTCAAATGTTACCTTGTTACATACGCCTCAAACACAATAGGTTCTTCAGACAAATGCAGTTTTGTGGCTCATGTGAATCAGCGACACAAAATGTGGATATATTATGACTATTTTCAGTCAAATGTATTTCTATTTTTATATATATACAGATGACATGTGACATGCTAAAATAAATACAGATAGCTTCTATTGTGTTGTGGAGGTATTCTGTTTCATTAACCCAATAACCTGCTTTCAATCGGATGCAATGTGTTTATGTGAACAAGCAACAAAGAGAAAATATAAGGCCTCCTGCACACTGGCTGCGTGGCGTGAGCGAGTCAGCTGTGTGGCGTGTCCGTTTTTATTTTGGCTGCCATGTTAACAGGTTAGAGCTTGCACACTGCCTGCGTGACACGCACGTCTCAGGCCCTCGAGCGTTTCCAGGCAAAATAGACTACGTAAAGATGTTTATATGTCATTTTGACAAGAATACATTTAAGATTACTTTCTGGGATTTTCCACCTTTATTTTGATAGGACAGCTAGGTGAGAGAGAGGGAGAATACATGCAGGAAATCGTCACAGGTCAGATTTGAACCCTGGACCTCCGAATCGAGACATAAACCTCTCAGTATATGTGCACCTGTTCTACCCACTAAGCCAAGCTGGCCACTCAAATACATTTAATAATTGACATTTTGATGTTTGAAAGTCTCTAGGTTTTGACATAAATGCAGATGCAAATACATAATTACCGATTTTCAAATACTGCACCTGTCAACACAGAACGAAAAATTCTGTAGCCTATTTTTCCGTCAATACTTCCGACGTTGTCTTTGCTGTAATCAAGTCAGTATACATTTATGTTTAACATGAAGTATACTACTGCTTGAGTGCAGTAAATCAATGGGAAACAAATGTGTACAGACAAGGCTAGCAGCAGCAGCGCCACATCAGACACGTTTCTGGTGTGCAAAGACATAGAAAACGCCATGCGGCCGCCACGCAACAGAAACGCCACGCTCACGCCACGCTCACGCCACGCAGCGCAGCCTGTGTGCAGGAGGCCTAAGAATAGGTACAAGTGAACTGTGACCCAGATCTAATATTAAATGGCGTAGATCATGAGCACTACTTATACAAATGTGGTGAATAGTTTGTCTTAAACCAGCCATATTGGCTTTTGGCTAATTGAGGATAACTTTCTTGTTTAGTGTATTAACAATAGACAAAAAAAGCCCTGAAAAAGAGCTTGATCCAGAAATTAATAAAAATATGGTGTGTTCAAAACAAAAGTTCAAAGTTAACAGACACCGGCTGTATGTAAGTAGAGCATGTAAAAACAAGAATATAAGAATAATGATTAATTATCCCTCTGTTTTGAGCTCTGACATCGAGAAAGTAAGTCTTACATTCATTAAAAAAAAAAAAAAAAAAAAAAAAATCTTACCGAACCCCCAATAAATTACTTCCTATAATATTTTAAAACAAATTCAGTGACTGTTATTTTAATACATTTCCAACACTAGCGAATGGTTTTGGCAACGTATTATGTATGTGTGCAATTCTATGTTTTTCCTACCGGTGTATCAGTTAAGATGCATAGATCATTGTGAAAAAGATGAAATATGTAAAAAACAACAACAACAACAAAGAATTAAGCACCATATCTGCTCTTTACCAACCTTAAGATATATCTTTGTGCGTGTGTATGTATATCGGCATTTAAATGACAGTGGTACTCGGTGATCCAAGTCACATTGCAGTTCTCCCTCAAAAAGTACATCCAAAAAAAAAAAAAATCACAGTTGGTTCAATACAACAATCTTCGCAATATCACTGAATTCCAGATTTTATATTATATTTTACAGCATTTGGAAGAAAAAAACAAAAACGGTTTAAATGGTTTAAAAACCATTTCCTGACTAAACTCTAAAATATTTCATAATTTCTGCTTTTTAACTCAAAAATTAGGTATAAAATCATATAAATGAAGGATGACATGACATAACAGTTACAGCGTCTGTCAGTCCAGGTCTCTTTCTTACAGCATCCTCACACCTTCCCGCCAGCGCCTGCGACTCACGGAGACTTGTAAATGTCAGTGTGTCGTGGTGTGGCCTGTTCCACTAACTCATGAACACGTTACTGTCAACGAGTGATACGCCTTTTGTTAAGAAGACCGCATCTTGTACATTTAAAAACCTTGGAAATAATTGTTCGAGTTGTGAACAATGGCCTTCCTGTAGGTATTCATTATTATTATTATTTTTTTTTTTTATTAAGAGAAGGTAATTTATAATTTAAGACGGTTTTCTATCTTTGAAACTGGTAAAGTGAGGACTCATGTAAAATATAGATGTGATTCAAGTAGGGACCCTCATTATGCTACTGTGGAAGTGTGGTGCTACTTTGAGCCTTGTTAGTGGTGGAGAAATAGAGATTTATTTTTACTTTACCAGTGCCCCGACGACTAGCGTTATAAGCTAATTAGCGCTTTGCGCTAAAACTGGTCACATTCGATTAGCATGAAAATAAATCCCAGAGAACGGTCGACTCGGTACACGTGTTATTAACCCCTAGGTTCATTTAGCTCCGGATTTGTCCTTTAATGATGAGTTGAAAATGTGTACGTCTCTATTGAGTTTCAAAAAAGCTTTAAAATCGAAATGAATTAACGGTTAAAAAGTGAGTTGAATAAAATGTAAATTGTAAAAAAATAAAAATCTAGGATTATACTTAAGTATTTGGTTTCATTTAGTTTTGTTGAATTTCTGGGTGATTCTTTAGAGATTATTATGGGATAAGATAGGCAAAGATAAGCCTTGGCTTCAGCCTATTCCTTTTTCGGTTAGATACGGTGGCAAATTGTGGTAAATAATTGCTTCTTTCATCTATGTTAACCGAAATAAAATAATTCATCATCATCATCAGCATCATCAAGACCATAGATAAACAGCCCCAGTGTCTCCAAAATAAAATTCTGATTTTAATGAGGAAGAGAAAAAAAATCCCAACGATACGATTCCCAAAACCATTGTATGCAGACACAGAGCAGCTCACAACAAGTTCAATGAGCCCTGTTAGACTCACCGTGTAGCCATTTTAAACTCAATGTTTTTGCTGTCCCAGTTTCTTCAGTGAAAGAGGATGAAAGGTGGTTCCGGTCACACTCAGTCTCAGAGTGCCCCCTTGTGGTTGAACAAGTGAATGTCCATACGCAGCAGAGTGAGAAAAAAGAAATCAAACCTGTATGATATTGTGAATGTGGCTGATCATTCCCCCCTTTTAATCCGAGCCTCGACACCCACTGGCGTGGTGGTGACGTTGTCTCCGGTGACCCCACCCCAACTCGTCCACTAACCAGGAAGCCAGGGCCGCTGGGGCTCGTGGGTGAAGGAGTTCCCTCACTGCCTTTTGCTGTCCAGGATGGCCCTCCAGTCGTCCGACCAGGACAGGAGTCGTCTCTGCGGGGGGCTGAGGGGAAGGTGCTTGTTGTGGCAGGCGGTGAACAGGATGTGCTCCCACGTTGGTTTGGGCTCCACGCCTGATCAGGAGACATGTTAGGTACAAACATTACTTAAATGAAAAACACTATAATACATGTCACTGTATAGAGGCAAACAAACTAGGGATGCACCGAATCCAGGATTCAGCTTTTGATTCAGCCGAATTTTGGGCTTTTTGACGGAGTTCGGTTTCTGCCGAACCTTAGAATTTTTTTCCCACCAAACCGAACCCTACGCTTGCACTATGTGCACTACGCTGGTCGACGTAATGACGTCGCCGTCGATTACGGGAAGGTGTTTACGTAGGTGGACCGTTCAATGCAGCAGGCTGTGAGAAAGTGAAAATGGAACTTGTGAGCAGAAAAAGTGTTGTTTGGCAGTACTTTCAGTCAAAAGAAGGCCATTCAAGTCCAGCTACATGTTCAATTTGCAATGCTGATTTGTCTCGTGGTGGCAAGGACCCCAAACAATACACAACATCGCCGCTGTTAAGACATTTGCGTATTAAACATCCAAAAGAATACGAGTTGTGCGTGAAGGAATCTATAGACAGCAGCCGAAACGCAGCAACTTCAGGTACATTACATACATTAATGTGTTTACTGTGCTAATGGACTGAGGATGGGAGTAGCATTTGGCATTCAGTTTCGGATTCGGCAGAATCTTAACCAGTGGATTCGGTATTTGGCCGAACCCCAAAAATCTGGATTCGGTGCATCCCCAAAAAAAACCCCACAGCTTTAGACATCCCCCGCAGATCCATTACTGGGGCAGCTGTCTTATCTAAATGAGAAATATAACACGACGCTTGCAAAATCGGCATTCAAGCTCTAAGTGTGAACGGTTCAAAGATGTGAGCCGAGAGGCTCGCCTGTGCCTCGCCTTGCAGACGCATTCCAGGTATCTAGCAGGCTTAATATCTGGAGCTGTTGAGGAGTCTGTCGGGGAGCTACAGCCAATCAGAGCTAGGCTTGGGTGATTATATTTTCAAACCATCCAATCGTGGCTACTCAAGGTCAGCGATGTGCGATCTGATCGCCAATCTGACAGAAAGGCTACATTGGTGGACGGTTAGCTCAGTTGCTAATATATACACATACATTACATATATTGAGGTTAATTCCTCGACGCAGAAGGTCCAGGGTTCGAGTCCGACCTGTGACAGTTTCCTGCATGTCTTCCCCCCCTCTCTCCCCTTTCATGTCTGAGCTGTCCTATCATTAAAGGCGGAAATGGTCATAAAAATAATAAAAATAAAAACAATGGCTACATTGAACACGTAGGCTGGAGAAAGTCGTGTAGTGTTAGACACCTTTTACAGGGTTTCTTGTATCAAAACAAGTCAACTGGAAACATTCAAAAGTCAGCCAGAGAAGGCGTTTTTTTTTTTTAACCAATTAGTGGAGCTAACGTTAGCATAATTAGCTAGCCACTCACTTCACTGTTCATTTCGGTATATTAAATAATTCTGAGTATTTATTTTACAATACAGAATGTCCATTTGTTAATTCAAAATAGCAGGCACTTTTGGTATTGTGACGCGATATAAACACTGCATGTGCGCGCACACACACCCCCACACAAGCATACAGTCCTTACCTAGAATGTCAGGCTTGTCGTCTATGAGGAGGTCTCCGGTGATTACTGTCTTGTCTCTGGTCAGGATTACCCGCTCCAGAAAGTCATGGCCCAAATGCTTCTCTACCCAGGCATACTACACACACACACACACACACACACACACACACACACACACACACACACACACACACACACACACACACACACACACACACACACACACACACACACACACACACACACACACACACACACACACACACACACACACACACACACAGGAAACAAAGTCTAATTAGAAAAAGGAAACCCAGAAATGGTTTCCAAAGGGAATTCTTCTTATTCTGTTGTTAATTGGCAGAGGGCTTACCTTCTCATACGGGCAGTGGTTGTAATGTTGTATAGGGCTGGTGCAGATAAAGACATCTGTGCTGCAGAAAGAAAAGGGAAACAACAGGACCAGGGTGGAAAAATAATTAAAAACATACAAACATGTTCATATTCCAGCTGCGTATACCTGACAGACACACGGGCTATTTATAACTGGGAGCAATAGCTATTTTGGAGACAGGCAGTGGACCTTCCCTGGTAGGAAAACAAAGAGGTGGAAAAAAAAATAAAACAAATGTGAAAAATATGAGACACACCATATAGCAGATTTTCATGATAAGAAAACAGCTTCAGGAAATGGTGGTTCAATAAAGACATTCATTCCCACCAGGAAATGTAAACATACAATGTTATAACTACGGCAGCTATTTTTAGACGTTAATCCGCTGTGGTGTGTGCTTCGGAGAATGCTGCCGGAAATGGCAATCACATCCTCCTCCGTGTCGACTCAGATTACACTCAAATGAATCAAAGAAGTCAGTACCGATACAGAAGCTTTCACCAAAGCACATAGGGAGCACCAAACACAACGGGGCACTACACCTCTCCATCAATGACTTGATATCAGTATCCGACATTGCAACCCAAGCATCGGTGATAATTATCAGTCCACAAATTCCAAATCGGTGCATCCCAAGTAAAGAAGTGTCTCATCATGTGCATCGAAAAACAAATGGTCACATGTAAGAGAGAGTGTTTTTGAAGCAGCAGTAAGGGAGGAACAGAGTATGAACAGTGCACAGCATTGACCTGCCTATTTTCAATACTTAAATAAATCATCAAAACATAAGATTCCTATAGCAACCATGGTCCCATGGTGTGATTGATTTTTCATGTAAAAATTATAAGCGTAACAATAAGGGCTGGGTATCGTTTAGGTTTTATCCAATACCGGTGATAAAAGAGTCTGTGACATTTAAGAACGGCTTGTTTACTGCTAAGGCCACATGGTGAAATTTATATAATTTATTTAAATATATGTAATGTAATACAAATAAAAAAAATAAACTTATTTCACCAGTCAACTGCTGTTAAACAACAAAACTACTAAGTGACAACAGCTTAAGTTTCTCTAGGTCGACTTGAATGCACCATGAGTTTACGAGGTGCAATTGAATGCACCATTAAGTCCCGTAGGTGTTGTTCTCCAACATCTCTGACTCCGTCAGTGGCTGTGGTGTCTCGAAAAGTGCAGCTAGGCTACACTTTGTCTTTAGCTGCAGACGGTTGTACGTCTCAGTGTTGGAAACCTTTCAAGTGAATTACAGCCACACGTTAAACCGTTTAGCTTTCAGCATTTTAACCGTGTTTAAGCCAGCTGCTAGCTAACGGTAGGCTAACGTTACCTGCTGCCAAGTTTAATGTTAACTAGCGCTATGTGTAGTGATGCTTCTGTTGCCTGTAACGTCCGTTTTGGAGCACCAGAGGGCAGGGCAGGTATTTTAGTGGCACCGAAATGAGGCACCGAATCTTGTCATTCCGTTCGGTAGATACCGGTCGTTTAGGCACCGGGGTTTCGGTACCCGACCCTAGTAACGAATGAAACACATCTTCCATCCATCAGTCTGCAGCTCCATTTGCTCTCATCAAGTCAGACACTGAAACTGCTTGTCAAACTGATCACCAAAGTATTGATCATAGAGCCTAACAAACGTTTGCAATATTTATTTCCAGTGTGAACTGTCTTAAAGGACAATTCCCGCGCAAAATGAACCTAGGGGTTAATAACATATGTGTACCAAGTCGACCGTTCTCTGGGATATGTTTTCATGCTAATCGAATGTGTCTCTAATTTCAAACAAGCTAGGGCAAACCGGTGATTAGCTTCTAACGCTAGCCTTCGGGGGAAAGGGTAAATCGCTATTTCTATACCACTAACAAGGCTCAAAATAGCACCACACTTCAACTTCACTTTATTAAAAAGATAGATTATAAAGAGAACGGTCGACTCGGTACACATATGTTATTAACCCCTAGGTTCATTTTGCTCCGGAATTGTCCTTTAACTCAAACAGTGTTTCTCTCTAGGGCTCTTACCAAAATCGCAAATTTTTTTTTCACACCCTTTACTTTTGAGTTTTGTGCAGTTTAAGGCACAACATCAACTCAATTCAATTCAATTCAATTCAATTCAATTCAATTCAATTCAATTCAAACAACTTTATTTACAGGCCACAATACTGACTAAGCAGCAACCAACGCTCCAGATAAAAACATATTAAATAAATAATAGTAATACTAAGTAAATACTAAATAACTAATAATACAAAGGTCTGGAATGCCTGGCGCTTATTTAGTTGCCGCTGTCAACAGTATTTAAGAATCTGATGGCAGAGGGAATAAAAGAATTTGCATATCTGTTAGTTTTCCTTGGGGGGGCAAGGTAGCGTCGTCCTGAAGGCATTAGACAGAATTCCTGACTAAGAACATGGTCAGGATAACTCATGATCTGTCTAGCCTTCTGGAGCACCCGTTTCTTCCAAAGGGAGCTCAGGTCTGTCAACTGAACACCAATGATCTTGGAACAGATTTTGACAATACTGCTTAGTCTATTCTTGTCCCGCACAGACAATCCATAAAACCAGCAGATAAAAGAAAATGTTAAAAGGCTTTCAATAAATGAATAATAAAAGTTACATAAGATCCTCTGCGACACATTGAAAGAATTTAGCTTCCGCATCAAGTGGATTCTCTGTTGTCCCCGCTTAATGATTGACTCTGTGTTTTTATCGAACTTGAGGTTGGAGTCAAACATGGTTCCTAAATACTTGTACGTCTCTACAATTTCAACATTTTCTCCATGAATAATGCTGTCTTCTGGGTTAAAACGATTCCTTCTAAAATCAATAATCAATAACTCCTCATGATCCTATAAGTTCTCAGACATTCTGGTTTGCATTTCAGCACGATGTTGCTCGGAATAAAACCTGTCCATATCACATTTTACTATTAGATCAGCATCATCCCAATCAGTTTATAGATTAAATGAGTGAACTGCATCTTAAAGACCTACTTATCCATCGTGGCCATCTCCTTGACCGCCTCCACTCCTCCTGGCAGCGGCTCCAGTTCTATGAAGAAGTCTTTGGACTCCCAGATACTGATGGCTTTGTCCTGGAGTAATAAAAGCACACACACACACACACACACACACACACACACACACACACACACACACACACACACACACACACACACACACACACACACACACACACACACACACACACAGCTTTATATCAGTGTATATGATAGTGTCCACGTGAGAATACATGTGCTCTGAAGACAGAATCTTCCAAGGTCGACTTTTCATTAAAGTCAGCTAGACACTTGGTTGCCTGAAGGAACAGAAAAGCTGATATTTAAATGAGACAGTACTGTACAATGTTCTTGAATGTTTCAATTATGACAACACAGGAACTGAGAAAAACACGTGTGGTCTATTTCTTATTTTGTGCTCATGTTCAACATGGACCTCGTACCCCTGGCCTAGTTTCGCTTTTGAGACATGTTTTATTTGCGTGATATAACACAAATTAGGACATACTAGTGTAAAATATACTTTATTAAAATGAAAGCCTGAAATAAGTCTGTTGTGGATTTATTGGTTTAGTATTCTACCTCATCGCTACCTCCCAGGTAGCCCAGATGAAAAGATACGAGGCCAGAGGTTATAAAGGGATAAATAGATATGCATTTGGCTCACTGGACTCAAACCAATACAGACAAATATGTAAAAATGTAATGGTTCAGTATGGCAGTAGTTGTTGTTATTGTATGGGATGCGAATGTGTTCAAGACTCCTTGTGCATTTTGTCATTTGAGATACTGGCTACTTTTATAGGCTGTCTGTCCACTCAGATATTGAATGAAATTCATAAACAAAATGTAAAATTGTAGTTCAACTGGTCAGCACTGTGCAATTGCATAGCCTACATGGGACATTGGAGGGGAGGCATTGCATGTTGGGTAATACCAAGCTTCAACTGCAAACTCTACAGCGTGAGACCTTGTCATTCTGACACACTGATACAGTCAGTAAATGCAATTAAATTCTGTTTAAATGTAACTTTTTTTTTAACTGGGAACCCCGGGGAACCAGCTCAAGGCCCCTGCCTCTGTGTCGGACTGCAAATGTGAATTCCTATAACATTATTAATATAGCACATGTAGCTATGCATGTCAGTCACTTACACACAGGTCACTCCTCAGCTGCCCGTACTGCGTTGACACCCAAAACCCTCTCCTGTCGTCGAGGGTGATGTGGGGATCTTCCGGGTATCGGGCCCGGTACTTCTTTAAGAAACCCCCCTCGAAGTCTGCCAAGACCCCGTCCATGTCAACCAGAACCCGCAGTCTCTTACCCGAAGGAGAGGAGGACGACATGTTTACGCAAATCCTCTTAAACGGATCACGGAGCAAAGTTTTCCCTCTTCCAAGTAGGCGTGTAGAACAGAACAGTAATAGCATTGCTGACTCTTGACTGGCTGCTACTGCAGTAACGTTCCCAATAACTGTCACTAGCTAACCCTCTCCAAACGACGATGGAAACAGTTGTTAAGTCCGCCGAAATGTTTTCTAAATGCTGTGGCAGTTAAACCTTGTCGTTTTCAGCACATTGCTTGTGTTATTTGTCTTTTCGTTCCACTGCCGGTGTAACTTTATGGGCATCTCTCCTAGTCAAATGCATTTGAGCTAACGGTCGGTAACTAGCTAACTTTAGCTGACAGACTAGCCGCACTTGCAAACGGGCAGGTCAAATGTGACATTCCTTTGGCCACAGTGTAATGGGAGCTGTTAGCATCGTTTGTCTGTGTGTATTAACTGCTCGGGCAGCTATCCACAGCCTTTCTCAAACCCACATCTTCTGAAACATCTGGCTGCTGGTGCTACCTGAGCAGAAACGAATGCTGATATTGAGGCACCATGGAGAGAGAAGCTCGGCAGTGAGAACAAACTGTACAAAAGTCCTGCTTGCAGCAAAGATATTTTAGATGAATGCGATGGCTCACTCCTCCGTTGTTTTGTGTGAGAGCCATGTATAGGCAATTTGCAGTTATACAATTTAGCAAATTTGTAAGAAAGAAAACATTTTACCACCACCACTATTATTATTATTATTATTATTATTATTATTATTATTATTATTATTATTATTATTATTATAGGTACGCTACTTTTGCCTAAATGTGACAGTAGGCTAATATCTAATTATGAGCGGATAAAGCAATATTTCTGTATTTCTAAAAAAGTGATTGACTGGACTGCTGGAATGACTCGAGAGGCAACAATGTTTGTTGTGCATCCTACAGTGACGCTTTCGGGGATCCATCAGCTGTACATACAATGCATGACATTTGAAATGTTGCCAAAAGTAAATGCTTACTTTTCTATATTTGAGTTGTGGTATTTAATTCATTTTCGTTTGCTCAACTTCAATAATTGTAAACAAGTTTTAGACATGTGCCACCAGTCAAAATCACAGTAGACACTACAAAAGACATAATGGTGGTACAGCAATAAAACAAAAACAAATATCAGTATAGTATGCAGTATGTTTTACCAAAGATAACCTAATTAAAATCAAGTTTATGAAGGTGATGAACCTAATAGGCTTCCATATAGAAAGAGTGAATAAATAGTGTGCCGTCAATGCTTATTATAGGTATCTAATTTAAATTAGCTGTTCTCAGAGTAACAATTGCGCACTTTATGTATTTCATCTGCAAAAAAAAAGAAAAAAAGTACAACAGTCCCACTCAAGACAATTTACAATAGTACCGGTATCTTTTTTAGAAGTACAACAAACTCTGATGTCCAGTCTATATTTAGTGGATGGTTTAAAGTCAGTTAGACAGGTGCTCTTACAGCTTTTAATATCTTTGCTGAAAACCCGGTAAATTTCACGTCAGTTCCTGTATTATTATTTGTTTCATTAATGGGAGAACTGGCGCTGCAGTCTTAAATAAACTAAGGTCCCTTAATTCACAAAAAACCCAATAAGTGACACACAATAAATTCCTAAAAAATATATGAAATTACAGAAATTTTGACAAATATGAAATATAAAACTTTCAGCAAATCGTGTGTCTGGCCCTTTAAGAATCCAATGGTCGGTTCGTAAATATCGTTGAAGTCTGTTCTGTTTTGTGATCTCGCGATAGCTTCAGCTCTGTGGCGGCTGTGTGGCCCCCTGTCTTAGTCCGTACGGAGTTGTTTCTGACGTTTGAATGAAAAACAGTGCAAATTACCTCCACTTTGGACCCAGGAAATAATGGCTTCAGCCTTGGAGCAGTTTGTGAACAATGTGCGGCAGCTCTCCGCTCAAGGTAGGGTAGCGAAACTCATTAGAGTCGGAAGTATTAGCTAGTTAGCTAGCATATGCTATCCAATGCCGTGCCGATAGCTAGGCAGCCAAACTGGTTAGAGCCCTCTTTTTGCTTTATCATGTAAACACACCGTAAAAAAATGACTTTCTCTGGCTGCGAGAGTTGTGTAAAGTACCACCAGAACATGCGTTAGTACACAGGGACGCCTATGATAGCCGCGAACTGGGTGGTTCCTCAAGCTAAATGTCAAAATCATACTTTTTGTTTTTGATCTAGAAAATAATTTCTGATGACTACCTACCGGTAGTCCCGCCCTGGGCACATATGATTGGTTGGCGAACGGAATTAGCGAATATTATTGGTTTAAAGTCATCTGTCAATCCCACTTGCATTACCTCTGTTGCAAGGCCTTGACAGTACACTTGCCCGGGCGATTTATATTGAAATGCTCAGCCACAGCACGGTGATTGTATATCATGTTGTAAGTCAGGTTGCTTTCTACATTTGTAAAGAATAGCATCTTGACAGCCATGAACAAAACAAAAATGCAATTCTATCATCAATCCGACCACTAAAAAAAAAATTAAGCAAATGCCTCAGCATACTTGCGGAAAAACTTGCCCCCTTTGTGGATTTTATTAATTTAACGTCAACGTTTAGATAGGGGAAATATATATTATAATACTTATTTTTTTTCTAGTTTGAAGTGCAGTTACATCTGTGTGCATGTGTCCCTCTTGTGTGCCACAACATGTAATTAGACATTTGAAAGTTGACATTTAATGATCTAAAATTCCAGTTTATTCCAGCCTAATTCAGGGGTCTTCAACGTTTTTTATGCCAAGGACCCTTTAGCTGAAAAAGAGACAGAATAGGGACCCCTTACTAAATATATTGTATAGAGTTGCATTAGTGTTTCCTTTTATGATTTTTTTTATTTAGCAGTGGGGGCAGGTCTGTCCGAACAACAAACAGCGGGCCTGCCAAAAAAACAACAACTGTATTTGTGAAAATGGATCTGCATCTAGCATTGCAATGTAAACTCTCTTAAAATGAGAAATGTGTTCTTCCAAAGATCTAAAGGACATGCAAGAAGGTCCAAAATGGTTTAATTTCTCTCTGTCCCCCCCCCCCCCCCCCCACCCCCAGGCCAGATGACTCAGCTGTGTGAGTTGATCAACAAGAGTGGAGAGCTGCTGGCCAAAAATCTGTCCCACCTGGACACGGTGCTGGGGGCCCTGGACATCCAGGAGCACTCCCTGGGCGTGCTGGCTGTGCTGTAAGTAGCCTGCTCCATCCCAGGTCTTTTCAGGTTTGCCAATCTCAGTGCAGTTAGCAACGGTCGAGAGCTCTTCCTCGGCGTCTAGTAGGGTTGGGCATCGTTTTGGATTTGAACAATTCGGATTTCAATTCCGATTCTTCCTTTTTTTTTAAAGGTCCAGTGTGTAACGTTTTTAGTTGTTCATTATCAAAATCTGTGTTGCCCGTTCACAAACTTGTCCTTTTTTTCGTGAATATTGACCACCACCATCAATTCCAAGTATTCCTATTGGCTTGACTTTTTACATTTGCGTTTGCATGAACTGGGGTAGACGCTCCATATTCGCCGCTTACTGTGCTCCATGGCTGCAACACAACAAGCACCACATTTTCAACAACAAGCACCAAAAGTTCTTGATGATTCTAGTGTCTAGTAGGACGATTAGCTTTTGTCCCGATTTGATTCTTTGACGATACGTGGGTGCCCAGGGTTTTCCCTGCCATTACAAGGTTTAGGGTGCAGCACCCGAGGCGTTCCTCTACACTCCCGCCTCCATTTTTTTCTTCTCTGAACTGGGTCGAGAGGTTATTATTGTCTGTTGAAGGTCATATCGTATTTTTTTTTATGATGAGCCTTGGAGAAAGATAGTTAACAAGGAGAGACTGGTGAATGCAACTTTGTTGCCAGTTTTTAGGTTAAAAATGTGAGTTGCCAAGTAGGGCTGTACAATTAATCAGAATTTTATCAAAATCGCAATATAAACTAGTGCAATATCCAAATCGCAGGCGGGCAGAATATGTGTCAACCCATTCTAAAATAAAGTATTGTGGTGCTTTAGAGACGTCCCGGCCTACACATCGTATCCTACAGACTGAAGAAAAAAATCTTTGTTTGGTACAGATCCTCGCAAAAAAAATCACTTCAATCTGTTTTTTGTTTTTTTTTTTCAATGAAAATGAGAATAATGATACAAACATGATCATTCTCTCCAATATCGTGAATCATATTGCAATCGCAATATCTGTCAAAATAATCGCAATTAGATGTTTTCCTAATATCGTGCAGCCCTATTGCCAAGTCGGTTAAAACAAGTGACATAAATGATCCAGTATTTGAATCTTGAATCCCGGGTGGCATTTCCTTCTTCTCATGTTTTTTTTTAAATTATTATTATTATAGGCTGCCTGTTGCGCATGTAGCGTAGCATCATCTGATGTAGACCCAAAGCAGCTCAAAGCTACCTGTTGCATGTACAACTAACGTGGGCCTGAACTATAACAAAGAAAGTGGTTATTTCTCAACATTTAGTGGATCACAGGGTGTCCACGGGGTCTTAAAAAGTCTAACATTTTAAATTAGCTGAAGTATTGTGTTCTAGGTCTGGAATAACTTTAAAAATGGGTCTTAATTCCATGTAACACTACCTCCTAATGCTCATTGAAATGCTCCTGCTTAAGAATTTTTTGTTTTTTTTCTGTCGCTAGTCCAAACATTATTTGCTGTATTACAACTACAAATGAGACCAACATGCCACTAAACTTGCAGCCAATCTAGACAGCCGTCCTATAATGCCAAAGAGGAAATCAGGGAATCGTTTCAGACGATGTTTCCGGACTCTGACTCTTTTTTTTTTTTTTCTTCTTCTTCTTTTGATGTCGTGATACAGGTCTTGAATTTCGTTCACGATGGTCTTAAAAAGGTCTTAAATTTGACTCGGTGAAACCTGCAGAAACCCTGGAATCAAGAAGTGCTGATGCTGCATTGAATATTTGAATATTAATATGGTGGTTGAGTTTGATCGCACGTTATATAAAACACACGTGGGCAAAACACAAACAAGTGGTTTTTACTACAGCGTCAACACTAAATGTGATGAGTTCACTTCTGCATCACAAACCTTAAAAACTCAAGTTAACGGGCGCCTGGTCAGCTCACCTGGTAGAGCAGGCGCCCATGTAAGTTTACTCCTCGACGCCGCGGGTTCGACTCCGGTCTGCGGCCCTTTGCTGCATGTCATGATAAATGAAGCTGGAGGCAGCAACAAAAACTATTTTAAAATGGCGGGTTTGTTCAGGACACCCCCATTTGTCGCTTTTACGTCACCTTTTGGTATCGGCTCAGCTCGCTTGGAACCTCGACGGAGGTGGTACTAAAAAAAAAGTACCTGTAGAGGCGAGGCGAGTCGAGCAGGTACCATGTAATGGAAAAGCGCCATAAGCTGTCCTGTACAAATAAAGGCCTAAAATGCCCCCAAAAAAAAGATGTTTAAAAAAAAAACTCAAGTTAAACTCCGTTCCATAGAAAAAAATAGGACCCACCAACGAAATCATCCAATTTAGTTTGTTTTTTCCATTTTCATCCCACATGCCAGTGTGTTGTCATTCCCAGTTAGGCTTTAAGGTCTGTATTAAGGTCTCTTTGTTTTTGCTCACCTCCTTCTCTTTGCTTCCAGATTTGTGAAGTTCTCCATGCCAAACATCCCTGACTTTGAGACGCTCTTCTCCCAAGTCCAGCTCTTCATCAGTACTTGCAACGGGGAGCACATTAGATATGCAACAGACACTTGTAAGTCCAGACTAACCAAAGCTCTCGCTCCTCCATGTTCAGGATGCATGTCTCTGTTCTTACTGGTGGTTTTTTTTTTTTTTAATGTTGTACAAGTTTTCAGTTAAACAAAAACGATTTCTACACCGATCAGTGTTCTGTGGCTTATTGTGTTGAGAGTATATACTCTCCTAAGCTGTGTCACACTTTATCTAAATGATGCCCACTATTTCTCATGCGACCACTTTACTTTACTACTGGCTTTTTTCCAGTGTCCGCTGACAAGATCTAAAATGTTTGTTCTGGTATCAATCAAAACTAAGAACACGCTGCGTTGTTACGATGGCGTGGCGTCCGTAAAGTAGGTCATAACGGTCGGGTATATTGGTGCCGAGTAATAGTGCTCAGCAGTGTCTGCGATTTATAAATTGCCTTCCATTTCCGCAAACGTCGGAACTTGGATAAATGCACGTAATACAGTCATTTGGCACCCTTGAACCGTTTGAGGTTGAAAACAAATGGCAACATTGCACGGTGAAGTTCCTCCCTACATCTCTGACTTGATACAGCTTCATACTCCCACCTGTAGTCTGAGGTCATTAGGTCAGAGGCTATTAGTGGTTCCCCCCCACTCATTTTAAAACTAGAAGGAATCGATCATTCCAAGCAGCTATATGAAGACTCTGCTATTCAAGCAGGCTTTTAGTTAGTCGGGGGGTTTCATGGTTGTTTATGTTTTCTATTTGTATTTACATTTTCTTGTATTTTAATTTGTTGTATTACATTTTATTGTGAAGCACTTAGTGATTTTTTTTTTTATCTGTGAAAGGTGCTATACAAATAAACTTCACTTACTTGCTTACTTGAGGTTAAAAACAAATGGCAACGTTGTATGAATGTTATGTGTGTGTCCAGGAATACGATGCATAACCTGCAGTGACGTGTAGACCTATCTTGTACATGTGAGCAGTGCGTTACACTAATCGAACCACTAAAAGAGTAGTCTGGCTCAACGGACGTGCAATGCTAAGATGAAGCCTGAGATCCGGCGCTATCACTATCTCCGCAATTCGGGTTTAGCGTCGTCCAGGATGGTTGTGATTGGTAAAGAGATACAAACAAGCCAGAGTGTTTTTATTTTTTATTTTTTTTTATTTTTTAGATAGGCGGTGTAGCCAGACCTTACTCCAGCGCTGACAGAGCTATGGCGGTATGGCAATGTGCAACTACTAAAAGAGTAACCTTGCTTCCCTTCTGTCTCCTCTCACAGTTGCTGGTCTCTGCCACCAGTTGACAAACGCCCTCGTAGAGCGGAAACAGGTGAGACTGTTGATTCCGACTTCAGTCGGAGCCGAATGCCCAACTACTTATCATTACAGAGCAGAAGATTTAACTCCAAATGTTTTTATATATATATATATATATATATATATATATATATATATATATATATATATATATATATATATATATATATATATATATATATATATATATATATATATATATATATATATATATATATATATTGTGTGTGTGTATATGTATGTGTCCAAATGAATCAGCATTGATTGGTGGTGTTTGATAACAGAGTGAAACATTTTCAGTTACACTTTACCTGAAGGTATATACATAAGACATGGCACTGTCATGAACGTATCATAAACATTATAAACAAGTCATAAACGTTTATGACATAACGCTTCTTTTAGTAGGTGTCATTTTCGATTTTTCGGTGTCGGTTTTTGTGATGACAAGTTAGAGTTCTTGTGTCATGACAGTGTCATGTGTTCATGACTGTGTCATGTCACTCTTATGTCAAGTAAAGTGTTACCAAATTTTCTTAAATTTCTACTTTTAGTGTTTAAAATGTAAAACCTAATGCTGGAAGAAATATGACCTGGAGAAAAACGACATACTTTTATTCAGCTATATTTCCTAAGAGCCTGCAGTATAAAAAAGAGAGAATCCTTGCGCAAGTCTCCACATCCTCGCAGGAGAAAGTGCTTCCTTGAGTGGCTACTTCTTTATAGATTATGCAATGTGTAATGCTGTCATGGTTGCGCAAAACTGTTTGTTTTCATTCATGACTCACAGCAGTAGTCCGCAATGATGCGGTTGCTAATGAAGACTGAATAGTTCTAATGCAGAATTCGAATGGGGTTTATTTTAGAGCGGCGTCCGTTTTCTTTTCTTTAGTCTTTTGCCCCTCGTTCAGCCTGTCTCTGGTTTGTGAGCCATACGCCTCTAGCTTCCATCAAAGACCACCTGCACAGCTGAACATAGTGTGAATGGGAGCGTGCCTATGTTCCCACAGCCCTCTGTTCCCACATCTGCTGCCAGTTACACCCAATCGAATTGCGATTTCTTTCTGCCAGATAGTATAGAAGTATAGCTAATGTTCAATATTCACTGTGTAACTGATAAAACGTGTCACGGAGCATTTTAACATGAAACCCCATCAAAACTGTTCTATATTCTTATGCAAGGATGAGAACATGGATATGAATTGCATATATCATTTTTTCTTTTAATAAGCATGGGACGTTCAACAGCGCATTTATCACAAAAGCTAAAGTTATTAAAAAAAAAAAAAAGCAATTTCCCCTGTGGCGATAGTGAAATGAACACATTTGATTCTCATTTCTCACCGCTGCCCGACTAAGTCCCAAATGAGTCGTTCTATTGCTTGAACGCCTCCGTGTCCAGGAGCAGCGCGTTTATCTTTTCCGTCTCGATCCAAGTATTTCAATGCATTTTTAAAGTGTGGTGCCAGGCCCAGGTCGTTTCCAGTGTGTCCGGGTGTCTCAGGAAAGCCACAGCTGACTCACTAACTGAATGTGTTTTCCTCCTCCGGCAGCCATTGAGGGGTGTTGTCGTCCTAAAACAGGCAATAGACAAAATGCAGATGAACACAAACCAACTTACCTCAGTTCATGCAGACCTGTGTCAGGTGAGTGTCTGGGCCTGCTGCATCAAGCACCAGGGTCCAAAATCAGCTTGTTTTTGTCCACCTGCCGAATGGCAAATTGGGGCTGCACGATATGAGGAAAATGTGATAAGCGATAACGTTGTTGAATATCGCAATAACGATATTACTTATGCGATAAATTAACAGATATTAGAGTGTACTCAGTTCTGCCTCTCTGCTGCTTTCAGTATTCTTTTCAAATACAACACATTTGCTTGTTGAATTTAAAACTAATAATCATTTCTAATGTTCTTTTATTGAACAAATTGAACATTGAATTGACAGTGACAGGCACTACTAAAAAACAATGACATATACACTTTAAACAATCTTGTAGTGTCTATCGCAATATGTACTGTATATAGCGCCTATAGCCTACAACTAAGTTTTTTAGAAATATTGTCTATTCTTCCGAACCAGTTTTTTTATATAACCAAATTGTTAGGTGTGATCAGCTACATTCTCATGTGACTAGGTCTGCGGATGATGGCCTGGTGATGTTACCACGGCCAAAATCCAATGCTTTAAAGAGAACTGTTATTTATCGTGCCATCAGTCATTGGAATAACTGCCCATTGAATATACGTAAAATGAATGGCAAAGACTCTTTTAGGTACCATCTAAGAATGTACTATTTTAATTGTGAATAAGGACATATTTTGTAATATTAATAATTTATTCAGACTAATTTATGATGATGTGGTAATGATGTCTATAATATTATAATGTTATACTGTTTTACATTAACATTGTTATGTGATTTCTTTTTTTGTTGTGGACCCCAGGAAGACTAGCTTGTTCACTTTGGTGACAGCTAATGGGGATCCTTTTTACAATAAACAATACAATAAACAATAGCGCCAGTTGGTATTGCGATGACGATTTAAAAAAACCCTGATATATTGTGCAGCCCTAGTTCAAATTGTACCAGCCACTTAATAGATTCCCTTTTTTTTTTTTTTTTGGGCTGGTGAGTGAAGAAAATCTACCAGCCGTTTGCATAGTTTTCCAGCATTTAGCTGGTAGATGGTGCTAATTTTGGAGCCTGATCAGCACCACGGCTGTAATCCGAAAAGGCCTCATGATCTAACTTTTAATTTAGCTCCCTAATGGGATCTATTTAGCTGTATTAGATTTAAGATTTAGCTTTATTGTCCTAGAGGGACATTTTGTCATTTGTGAATCAACATCCAAGTTCTCCCAAGTTACCTTAATTGTTTTCCTCTCCTTCTCCTAAATGCAGAGCATTTTAAATGGTTGTGTTAAATAATTCAAAACGCAGGCGTAGTCCCAGCACAGTTGCTTTCTGGTGTGAGCGTCCAGTGTAACCCTCTTAAGTTGTCCTCACTACGTACCTGTCTCCTTGCAGCTGTGCTTGTTAGCAAAGTGCTTCAAGCCCGCCCTGCCCTTCTTGGAATTGGACATGATGGACATCTGTAAGGAGAACGGAGCTTACGACGCAAAGCACTTTTTATGTTACTACTACTATGGTGGCATGATCTACACGGGCCTGAAAAACTTCGAAAGAGCACTGTATTTTTATGAACAGGTACTCTTACACTCCTAAAATACCCAGATTCACACTCAAATACCTGTACTGACATGCATGCATGTAATGGCATAGCACACATTCTTTGAAAATTGGTTCCTAATGTGACCATTAGTTGTCTTGTACTTAATGCAGGGCTTAAAATTCTCAGGCACTACGCCTGAATCCAGACATGGGGCAGTTTTAACATTTTTTTTTATAGTTACTTAATTAAATGCATTGTACACATTTCCTCCAGGGCAGCATTTCAGGCACACAAATGGTTTTTTGCTTTAACCCCTGCTTATGTATGCCCCAAATGTATACACTTTCACTTTTTCTCCGGCATGTATGTAGATGATCACGTGTGTCTCGTTTTCTCTTGTCAGGCAATAACCACTCCAGCCATGGCAGTGAGCCACATCATGTTGGAAGCCTATAAGAAATACATCCTGGTGTCTCTCATTCTCCACGGCAAAGTGCAGCCGCTGCCCAAATACACCTCACAGATAGTAGGGAGGTTCATCAAGGTAAGTAAGACAAGTAGCAGGGAGGGAATGAGTAGTATTAGGGCTTTGCTGTTTTCGCTACAGCGGTTACCTTTACATACCGCAGACATTTCAGTGACCGGATTTTCAGCTGATGCAAGCCAGCTCATTATAACTTTGGTAGAATAACCAGGTAACTCTAGTCAAGGGATGTACACGCAGCTAAAACTAATGCAGTAACGGGACTAGTATTACCAGTGGACCTCATGTTCTTTAGAAATCCTCTACTCAAATCTACTGACATTATTCCTAGGGTTGGGTACCGAACTCGCTACTTTTTTAGGTACCAACTGAATTACATCGGTACTACCGAGGACCAGTGCCAAATTTCGGTACCCCAGAGCGCATAAGCGCGAGCTTATCTGTCCTCTCTGCATGTTGACGAGAGCGGAGCTCCGACACACACGCACACTCCGAGATGTGGTGCGTTGACGTCAACTTTGTCTTAAGTCACAGGGAGTCACGGCAATGCCAGTAAAAGTGTGGTTACACTTTTTGAAACTCCACGCAGACAACGCACTGTATATAACGGCGAGGCTAAGGCGGTCGCAGTATGGTTAACGTTAGACTTTCTCTGTGACTGGCAGGCACCACTCTGTTCACTATGCCCTGTCGACTGACTGACAGGCTGGAGGTTGTAAGGCAAGGTGACTTTATTTCTATAGCACATTATAGCTACAAGGCAATTCAAAACGCTTTACATGAAACCTAAAAGAGCAGCTTAAAAATGAATGAAAAATAAAAACAGGCTAAAATAGAATAAGATACAAATCCCAAAATGAAAGCTACAGTGCAGTGTACGGTGTCAAAACCTTCATTTATAGTTCCCAACGCAACCCCGAATCACAGAGATGCCAATTAGCTCGGGACTCATTTTATCACACAACCTCTGTGTTTGGCAAAGTATGGTGGGTCATTTGCGGTGGAATTTTTACTTGACAAATTACTCGATGGCAGATTCACACGGGATTAAGATCAGACGACCGCCGCAATTATTACAAATGACTAGAGGTCCCCCGGTAATCCTAGTCGCGTCAGATAGGGCTTAATACAACAGTCCTGCAATACATCCTCACTCCATTAAGTTTATAATGTTCATCTTCTGTTGAAACTGCTTTAGAGAGGCGTTGATTCCACTGTAGGGTCACTGAGGAGGGTGTAGTCTGTGGTGGTGCTGTTGAATTGTGTTGCATTAGACTGACATGTCGATTATTTTGTCCAACCTATTTATATCAATGAGGGTAAGCTCTCTGTGTGATGCACCTCTCTAAAACACACGCTGTGTAAATTGCATGTGCAAGCATTTCTGTGTTTTGTAACGATAAAACAGATGGAATGTGGCTGTGAAAATATAGACTCCCCAAGCATCATCATGCAAAGCAGTTTGCTGTTTATCTAAGTTCCATTAGATAGTCAAATAGGGCACCAGTCACCTTTTTATTTTCATTGTCAGTGAACCGGTTGATTATACTGTAATCAGTCAATATTATTACAGTCAAAGTACTTGGTTATCTAGCTGTAAACATCTTAGAATGGGTGTGTCTAGCTTCTCCATAAATGAGCTGTTAACAGCCAATGTCCACAAGAAGTTCCACTGGGGCCAACTTTTTTCTTAGCTTCCAGACCGACAGTGTTACATTTACTCCACTACATTTCCTAAATAAAATGTCTACTTTTACTCCACTAAATTTCCCCTAAGCATCTTGGTTACTCGTTACTACAAAATAAAATCAGAAGAAATTTGTTACACTGGAAAAAAGCAGGTTTGGCGAATCATTGCTCCTAAATTGCCAAGATAATAATAATAACGCTCCATTCCAGTTGGTGACGTGATGCCTGTTTGTGGCCAAGCGGCAAAAAACAACAACCATAGGCCAAAACTAAAGAAGAAGAAGAGGAGGAGGAGGAAGCTTAATAACTGATAGTGTCATGGAAACACCTGCTGCAGGCTCTGCCGCCATGGTAACGGACAATGACCACCCCGACGACAGTGGTGATGAAGATAACGTTACACACCTTTTGGCCATAAAGTTCATAATCAAAGTTTTTTTTTTTTTACTTTTACTTCTAATACTTCAGTACATTTAATATCAGAAAATTACTCTTGATACTTAAGTACAGTAAATATCAGATACTTTAAGACTTTTACTCAAGCAGTATTCTAAAAGGAGACTTTATCTTCTACCAAAGTCATTTTCTGGTAAGATACTTGTACTTATACTCAAGTATCACTTTCAAGTACTTTATACAAGACTGCAGACCAAGTTTCCCCACGCGTGCCAAATCAGCTCAGAAGGAAATGAGGCGACTTCAGGGACTTAATACTAGTGTTGATTGCAGTGTGAACCCACTGTAAAACCCAGTGAAGATCTAGTTATACAGTTGATCATTGGTTGTGTGCCATTAAGTAATAGTTTGTTTTTTTCTCTGTGTCCTTTTCTCTTGTCTTCCTCTTCCCGCTGCCTTTAGCCCCTGAGCAATGCATACCACGAGATGGCTCAGGTCTACACCACCAACAACCCGGCCGAGTTGCGCGGCGTGGTCAACAAACACAGCGAGACCTTCGCTCGAGACAGCAACACAGGCCTGGTCAAACAGTGCCTCTCCTCCCTCTACAAGAAGAACATCCAGAGGCTAACAAAGGTGGACACGCCTGCACAATTGTGTGTTTCTTGTATTCTCAATGCGAGCCAGATGTTTTTCCGCAAGAAAGGCTTGTATCATGTGGACGCGCCGACAGTTTTGTTGTCATCACTTAGAATTCCTCATGGGGGAGACAGAAACTACGCGCTATAGCTTTAAGGATCATGGCAATATAGAATTAAGCAAAGGAGTTTCTCGGTGTACGTCAAACCGTGCTTTGGTTTACACACGTTCTGCAGCATGTAGCCGTTTAGTTGAGTTTATCTGGCCAGGTGTGAACAAAAAACCTTTTTAAACTCTGATCTAAGACATCTGGACATGCGTCTCAATCGTCCTCTACGACTGTGCTGCACGCCATTAGAAGTGCCAGTAATCCAAATGACAGGAAACAACCCAAAAAAACACGGGTGAGTGAACTGAAGGCAGACGTAGACAACTGATCGCCAGCTGTTAGTCTTGTTTGGAAAGCCGAGCAAAACGGGTAGGAAAAGGTGGCTGGCTGTCTTCAGCTCGAGCTGGTTAACATATCACTTATCATATCACATAATGACTATGTCATGACATGAGAGGAGAACATAGCTTAGTGTTCTGGTTATCTTAATATTAAGAAGAAGAAGAAAAAGAAGAGATACTTGTATTAATCCCCAAGTGGGAAATTACATTTTACACCCTGCTACATACACTTAACATGGAAATACATAAAATAACATGTAGCTTTGATTTTGTGTTTTTATTTTTTTTCCTGTTTTTTTTTTTTTAAAATGCTTTGCTACAGTTGGCTGGTGCAATATTTAGCTTTAGCCGTTGTGTTGACTTCCTGGGTCAGAATTGACCCGGTCTGTTTTGCCTGTTTTATAAAGCATAAAGTATACATCTTCTAACTTATCACCGGTAGTTTTACACTTTGTAATTCATGTTCAGTAAACCTCATTTATATTAAAGCATGCCTAATTTTGAGTTAAACACCCCTAATGTTGATGCATAATTACAGCAGTTTGGTGTATGGAACTATCCATGTTATTTCTGGGCGATTTGGAGTTGTTGTTTAATCAACTGAATGCAAAGATCCTACAAACGCCCAACCAAAGACAAGTAACTGTACACAATGTTACACTCATAGGCTCAGTAGATCCCTTTTGTCTAATCCGTTTTAATATCACTTTGTGCGTCTCCTGCAGACCTTTCTGACACTGTCTTTGCAAGACATGGCGAGTCGAGTGCAGCTGTCCGGCCCCCTGGAAGCAGAGAAATACGTCTTACACATGGTGAGTTGGTCCGGAAAGACCAAGGCATGAAAATCCAGTCTGTACACTTAACATAAAATCAACAGCAACGTTTCAACGCTCCTCGTTGTGCTTCCGTGCAGATCGAAGACGGTGAGATCTACGCTAGCATTAACCAAAAGGACGGCATGGTCTGCTTCCACGACAACCCCGAAAAATACAACAACCCGGCAATGCTCCACAAAATCGACCAAGAGGTGAGGACGCCCAACTCTCGTTTGCAGTGTTGTCTTTGCTTTGCATGACGTCTGTATGAACCCTGATAGTATGTTTGGTGGTAACTACTTTTAAATCGACGCTTTTGTTTTCTCCTTTCAGATGTTGAAATGTATAGAGCTGGATGAGAAACTAAAGTCTATGGATCAAGAAATCACAGTAAACCCACAATTTGTGCAGAAGGTGAGGCAATCAAATAATATATGAAGTTTTTTTTTTTTTTTCTGTTATTTGGACATCTTTTTTTTTTTCTTACATTTGCGTGGATGTATTTTGCCTTGTAGAATCTCAACATAGCTTTCCTTGCAAATATTGTGGTTTTTAGCTTGTGGCTCATTGCTAAATTAACTATGTTATTCCTGGTGCAAAGATGCTTTATACGCGGTAGAATTATTTTATATTATTCTAAATGATCAAAGGAATGAACACATTGTAGTACAACGGTAGCTAGTGTTGGAATCATACCCAAAAAAACACATAACTGCAGTTGGACAAAACATGCTCTTTTTTTGTATTTAGTTGTTACAAAAAGCATTCCCACTGCACACATACTGTACATAATCATAAACTTGAAGAAGTCGATGGTTATATCTTTCAAATTTTGTACCAAGAAGCAGGTTTATTGAGAGGATACATTCAAATGCAAATCTGGAACATGAAAAAAAAAAGTTTTCGTTTCTCCAGCAAAGAGAGCCAGATAATTGAGTCGTAAACCTGCTCCCTTGTTAACTAAGCTATCAGCCATTGTTTATGGACATGCAGCAGGAACCGTTTTTTGAGTTCTTGCTGGTCAGGTAACATTTTTTTTACCTGTGACACTTTTTTTGTTTTTCAGAGTATGGGATCGCAGGAGGACGATGTTGGTAGCAAAACATCAAGTTATTCCTGAGGGGCCTTGGACAGGGAGAGAACGCCGCAGCCGCCCAACCCGTTCTTCCCAGGATGAGTTGGATTTTTTTTAAAGAGGAAAACAAACAAACATTCTATTGCATAAGGACATTGGTCGAGGAAAATCTAATTGTGTGGAATGATGATGAATTTGGTTATTCTTTCTTCACAGTGTCTTAAGGATAATTAATTATCCTTACAGAAAAGGTGAAAAAAAAAAAATATTACAATTTTGTCAGTGTTTTATTTATCAATGTTCAGGTTGGAGCGCCACTGCTACATTAACAGAAAACCACAATAATAAAAACTGGACTTATTTGTTCCAAACGTATGTGTGAATAATCTCACTGTTTGTATTGGTTCTGCTGCATGATGGCCGTAACAAGAGGGCCTTACATGAGGTAAAACATCTGTGACTGGCGAGGGATATATTCTACATTTTGTAAAGACTGCAATCACCGTTTTCCTCTCACTTCTTTTGGCTAGAATGCAGATACCATCAATAGCAAATCTGTACACATGGACATGCCCTTGACCAAACTCGGCACAATGGAGGAGTCGTTCACAATCTGGTGCACTGTTTTGTTTTTTGTTTTATCCTTTCCTTTTTTTTTTCTTTTTTTTTTTTAGGTTGGATCCACTAGAGGTCGTTAGAGCACTGTATAGAAACCCGTTTAGACAGCTTGTTATTACAAGAGGTGAAGTCAACAGATGAAACCAAACTGTCATGTCATTTGGGAGCTTGAGCTTTGCGATTGTGGATCTGTTAATAATAAATTGTTTAAGAATATAGTTCTGGGTTTCATGCCTTCTCAATCCCTTTTGGTTCGACATTGTACTTTAAAACGGATTGGAATTCGCATCCACTCTTGCTGCTCTTGATTGTCACATTATAACGTTCTTTATTGATACAATGAAGCTGATTTATGTTTTAGCCAATGAACGTCCTTATACAGACGGATGTGGTTTGCCGGACAATTGCACCAATCACGACGCAGCACCCACTTCACAGAGGCGGGACTTAACCGTAAAAAGAAAGTTGGTACACGCCAATCATGCGCAGCACTCGCCACTCATTGGTCGACCGTTATGAATGAGGTGGGTCTTGACGACACCCCGTGTGAGCTACTGTTGAAATTTCAGTGCTAACCAACTTTAGCCAGCTTGCTAACATGTAATTCAGCTAATGTGAAGAACTACATATACAGCGCTAATCTGGATTTAAATGCAAAAAATATTTTATTTCCAATATAACAATATTGTAAAAATCGTCTTGATGACTGCTACTGCGCGTGTCTCCTTAACTGCAACCAGGACATGTCCAGTTAGCCAGAACGCAGCAATCGGTGGATAACGAACCTGGCAAGCTAGCCAGCCAGCCAGACAGCCCGTTTCTACTGGGTCTGCGTTGAGGGATTTTGACAGGTTTCATCCACCCAGAGGACAATATAACGCCGGTTGCTGTGACTACCATGAGTCCCGCGGGCTGCCCCCATGTCAACGGCTTCAAAGTGGACAACTGGAAGCAGAACCTGAGGGTTATTTATCAGTGTTTCGTGTGGAGCGGTTCAGCCGAGACCAGAAAACGCAAGGTAACAAGTGACAGAGGGAGACGAGTGGAGAAAGGGACCCCTAACGTACGCCAGACTCCCTCTCTCTCTCTCTCTCTCTGTGTGTGTGTGTGTGTGTGTGTGTGTGTGTGGACACTTCCCCGCCCTTCCAAAACAACACAAACATCCGACACTGAATGCCAAAAGTACTGTTTGCTCTCAGTCAAATACTACCTCACGCTCTAGTTTCTCCTTGGTATCTTGTCTGGCTAGAACTAGCCTACATAGCAACCACAACACCTGACAGGCTCGCCACAGCTGCACACGCAGCAGACCAAACTGAAGCAAACTACAAGCATCACCGTGGTAACCCCTGCACAGCCGACCGTTAGCTTACTTCAAAGCTAGAGACCGCATTATAGATTAGAAAGCTGATGTGCATCGGTTGGCTCTGCGCCTGTACTGGCTCCACTTCCTTCCACCAGACTTACATGGTGCTATTTCCTCGCGTGGGGGTGGGGGGGGGGGGGGGGCAATAATAACTGTTTTAAACTCAACTAAGCTTACTCTCTACCTGTTATCCTGCAAACTCTAAGCCATAATGAGAGAGATGTAGCTCTCTTTGCACTGCACGACGGGATCAATACGATGTTGTTAAACTGTTACAGCAATAGGGTGTGTGTGTGTGTGTGTGTGTGTGTGTGTGTGTGTGTGTGTGTGTGTGTGTGTGTGTGTGTGTGTGTGTGTGTGTATAATCAGTCAGCCTCTCTTTCACATGGGTACAGTTTGTTCGCATTCTTTAGAGAGGGAAACACATTGTATTGAGTTGCACAATATTAGCATGTTGTGCATGTATCTCCAGTGTGTGAGTGTGTGCTTGGCTGCCTACGTGCATCCTGCACTCGAATGGGCTCTGGGACAACCCCACCCCCTGTCATCTGTCATAGGATCAGTGGGGAGCTTGTAGTCCAGCAGGCATGTTTACTGAACTAAATGGTGTAAATATTAGCAGGGTCTCCTCCTGTCCTAATTGTCTGATTCTCTGCCCCCTTCCCCCCACCACCACCAACCCTACCCTGAAGAACGGACAAGGCTGGTAAAAGGGCTCACATCCCTCCTGCGCATTACCTCTCTATGGCAGTGCATTCTTATTGATATTGATTGTGGCTCAGTTTTCCACTCACATGGAAGCATGCAGCCCACACTTACACTTTTTTCAATGGGACACTTACTCTAAAATGTCTCTGAAGAAAGGGATTACACATCTTTTGGGACTTAGATAAAGAGGGTGATTGATGTTTTCCATCCCATTCTTTAGTCATTTTCCAGTTTAACCTTAGCTCCAGCATACTGTATGCTTCAGTTTGTTTGTTTGTTTGTGTCTGTATGGAAGCAACCTCAAGACCCGTATGCTTATACGTATAACGCTTTATCAGCCTCTGGGGGAATACCATGGGTTTACCCAGCTATTCCAATCTAGCTGCTCCTACTATTGATCCCCTTAACTGTAGCGGTGCTATTTCTATGGGTACTACAGAAGAGAAATTGCGAATTGAAATCATTGCGTCTGCGTAAGTTTTGGCAGTTTACTCCCATAATCTTAGAGGGGAGATGCCATCTTTTCCCTCTCCAGTCCATGCCGACGTTACCTCTTGTTGTCAGCCTTAGATATTCACAATCAACACATATGGAATTGTAAGCATTCATTAACCATGACAATTCAAAATCTCCACTCTGTAGTCGGTTACAGTCAGTCCCAAGAGGTGTCTAATCGCATCTGAATGACAGCTGCATTGGATATTAGCAATCCACCACGAAAACAAATGTATGTTTCTCAAGATACTGCAATGGAGAACAATGACTGGAGCTTTGCAGGATAATGCATTCTAGTGTCCCCATGTTATAACAATACATTATGCCACAAGTTAAATTCATAATTACTCATCCTCATGTTTCATGTACATATGATCCCACTTCTTCAGCTAGTAGGAGCAGCACTTGAATATGTGTGCACCAAGCTACCACAAAATAGATGATGTTGCACTCGGCTGACAGCGTGATAATGTCCTCACTTACACTTCTAACAAGGATCTTTCCAGCCCATTACCCTCTACTGCTCTTCTCGCATAACATCCTGCCGGCAGATGGCTCGTCCCCGACATGGCAGCGCTCGCAGAAATATGACATGGACAGCGCTTGGAGAGTAAGGAAGACCACAAGGCATTACTGAGCGTGTGGCCTGTTAGTTAGTACATGCCCAGTGTGCTAAAGCAGAACTAATGTATGTCCATGACTAGGGCTGGGTACCGAATCCAATGCCTTTTTTAGTCAGAGAATTGCCTCCTTAGTATCGAGTATCGAAAAATTCCTCGTCATTCAGTAGACCTTTTTCACGGCAGACATGTTGACATGTCATAATAGGAAAAGCACAGGTGTATTCAAAACCATTAATGATGGCTGCATTCCACTTATGAGAGGCCCTGGTATTGTGCATGCTGACTCACTGAAATAGCTCACTGGGACACTTGATGGAATTGAGCCATCGTTAAAGGTGCACTACGAGTTCCTGCGTGGTCACTTCTGTTGACGTTCCAAGTAAAGAAAATGAAATTGCGCTGAAACCATGCAGGAACTCATAGTGCACCTTTTTTAAGGTTATCAATTTCAGCTGTGATTTTCCTACTATGACAAGTCAAAAGGTCTGCTGTGAAAAAGGCCCATGCCCAGTTTCAATACCTAAGGAGCAAATGTCATCAGCAACAGTGAGCCAATAAACATGCAGCATACTTCTAGCAAGATCTAATAATGCTGGTAATTGGCTGTCTGACGTTACGCGTCGAAGAAGCACGCAGGAAAAACTCTAGGTACTACGGCTCACGTAGGAGGAGCTGAAAAATACACAAAAAGATTTGTGCCGTAATGTTGTAATTTCTTTTTGTTAAAATATGTATGTTCATATCCACGACGTTCCACTTCCAGGGATTGCTCCGGTGTCGCAGGAAATTCCGCTTCCTTTGTGTTGTAATTCTAAACTCCGGTGGATTTCTGAGGACTGTGGTTAACTGCTCCTCAGATCTCTGCAGGGTAAATCCAGACAGCTAGCTAGACTATCTGTCCAATCGGAGTTTTCCGTCGCACGACTAAAACAACTTTTGAACGTACAATGTTCCGCAGCGCTGTGGAGGAAGGTCTGGCAAAGCGAGACTACTCCATATGGGACTCCTGCTGCCATGACAGCAGAGGATGTAAGGATGTGTTGACAGTCAGACACATTCCTACATGAATACAATGTTCTCAGGGACCAGAGAAGTAAACATGAGCCTGACAGTTGGAAGCAACATTGTTGCATATTGATACCTTTTTATATATATATATATATATATATATATATATATATATATATATATATATATATATATATATATATATATATATATATATATATATATATATATATATATAATGCATGTGCTGTCTAAGCACTTACTCATGGAGGGGTGTGTGTGACTTGAATAAGAATATATATATATATATATATATATATATATATATATATATATATATAATATTTTTTTTTTTTTTTTTTTGTGAACACATCAAACTGAATTTGACATTAAAATGAACCTTTTTGCAATTGGCATCTACATTTCAAATACCACCTTCTCTTAGATCTTCTCCTTGTCTTCTTCCATCTCCTTCTTTCTCCCTCCTGTCTTTTCTTATTTTCCCTCCTCTCTTCTTCCTCTTCCACGCATTGCTCATTTCTTCTCACCTGCTCATATTCATGCTGGCTAATTGGCATGCCAGCTTCTCATCTGCATGCTTTTGAACCACACTATCAACTCTCCATCCACAGTACCACCCCCGCCCCCCCACCCCCCCCCCTCGCTATCTCGTCTTTCCAACATCACACTGTCGACTATCGAACAGAATATATAGGATATGTATTATTCATGCTGCAATTTAGGTTTACCCATGAATTACATGCATCTTAAATGATCACCATGGGCTTCTTTAGCCCTCATAGCAGCAAAGAAATCGAGACAAAACACATAAGGGCCTTAGTTTTATTTAGTGTGCCTATGCTCTTTTACTCAATTACTCAAAGCCATCTCTCTCTCTCTCTCTCTCTCTCTCTCTCTCTCTCATGCACGCACACACAAACGTCCCTGTTAGATAGCTTTCCACTCGCCTATTGTGATTCTGCACAAGGCAAAAGAGGTTAAAGAAAAGCTACGTAGGATGTTGTTTTACTTGATAGAAAAGTTATTATTTTGATAGCAAGTTAAAGCCAAAAATTATAAAGCCAGGGTTGGCCCTTACAAATGATTGCATTTCATTACATCGTAATTCAAGAGACATTTGACATTTTGAAATGTCAAAAAACATTAGAATATTGTGCGAACAATTGTGGTAATAATTCCCTTTGTCTCTCTGCAGGCCAAGTCGTGTATCTGCCACATGTGCGGTGCCCACCTCAACAGACTCCACTCATGCCTCTACTGCGTCTTCTTCGCCTGCTTTGCCAAAAAACACATCCACGAGCACGCCAAGAGCAAAAGGCATAACCTAGGTATGGCAAACACACACTCTGGGGCCGTTTTAGAAATCACCTATTACTACGGCTGCACAATTAATCGCAATTGTATCGAAATTGCAATATGGACTAGTGCAATATCCAAATCGCAGGGGGATTTATTATTTTGCTATTTGTTAATGGCAAAATATGTGTCTAACCATTCTGAATGAAGTATTGTGGTGCTGCTGAGATGTCCCGGCCTACAAATCTAAAGAAAAAAAATCTTTGTTTGGTACAGATCCTCGCAAAAATCACACTATAGGCCTACATTTTAATTTTTTTCAATGTTAATAATTTTCAATGAAAATTCAATGAAAATGAGAATAATGATACGAAAACGATGATTCCCTCCAATATCGTGAATCATATCGCAAAATCAGTCAAAATAATCGCAATTAGATATTTTCCTCATATCGTGCAGCCCTACCTACTACATACTGCAGACGACTGCAGTACGCAGTATGCAGTACCTACTGCATACTGCGATCATCAGTAGCATGCAGGATGAAACAGGTAAATGGTTTTATTCCGCAGTATGCTAGGCCAGGCTGAGCCTTTGAACAAGCTCTTGAAGCACTGGGCAAAAAAAAAAGAACTCACACACCACCATTGCAAATGAAAACTAGAACTGCAAGCAGTTATGAACGGGGTCCAAGCCTCGTGCGTCAGTCCTATCCGGCGCGAGCCGCCCCCGGCGATGCCGAGAGCCCGCAAAAACGGAGCATGCGAAAGGAAAACCCGAAGCGCCGCCGCGGCGAGACAAAAGTCGGTAAATTTGGCCGAGTGCGAGCTCCAAAGTTCGTAGTGAAATGCAATTGCAAATTTCCTCTTCGTTGTGTAAAAGCCCCAAACGCTTCTACTTCGGTTGTAACGCCCCCTAAAGTGCGATCGTCGCCAAATCTGGTGAAGAGCTGCAGAGTGGCATGGCGAATAATAATCTCAAGTTTTGTGATGAAAGCATTCACTGCTGTAGAGACATATCCATTGCAAATTACTCCCATTTAAATGCATTGACTCATTTGCCAAAAGGCCTCTACGTTAATTATAGCGCCCCCTAACGGCCGATTTTCACCAAATTTGGTGGGAAGCTGCAGAGTGCCATGCCGAACAAAATACTCCCTTGGTTTTTAATGATAGCATTTAATGCTTCCGAGATATTTACATTGCAAAGTATTCCCATTCAAATGCATTGACTTATTTGCCGAAAAAGCCTCTACGTTAATCATAGCGCCCCCTAACGGCCGATTTTGACCAGATTTGGTGTGGAGGCTAAGAAGGGGATGTTGAAGAAGCCTACCTGGTTGCTTTTTGATAACTATTAATTTGGGCGAGATATGCCAAAGTTCGTGTTTTGTGGCTAGCTACAACAAATTAGTTTAGTTGTAAAGTGCGAACGGTGTAATGTAGCAAAATTCCTTTGATAACTTTTAGTCAGCTCCATACACAGATGGTATCTACCAGGTTTTGTGCACATCGGTCGCATGGCCTAGGACGAGTACGAAAACTTTGTTTTGCGCATTGTGTGATTTTACGAAATAACTTCTTCGTGGAAATGGGATTACCCTGTATCATCAGATTCATATGGATTCAAGGAACAAGGATATCTAAGAACTTTTCATCTGCAATGCAGACTGTGGGAGTTATACGTAAAAACATATTTAAATGCATTGACTTATTTGCCAAAAGGTCTCTACGTTAATTATAGCGACCCCTAACGGCCGATTTTCACCAAATTTGGTGGGAAGCTGCAGAGTGGCATGACAAACAAAATACTTCCAGGGTTTGTGATGATAGCATTTAATGCTGCAGAGATATTTACAATGCAAATATTCCCATTCAAATGCATTGACTTATTTGCCGAAAAGCTTCTACGTCAATTATAGCGCCCCCCGATGGCCTATTTTCACCAAATTTGGTAGGGGGACTAGGGATGGGATGTTGAAGAAGCCCACCAGGTTTCATTCTGATAACTATTAATTTGGCCAAGATATGCTGAAGTTCGTGTTTTGTGGCTAGCTACAACGAATTAGTTTGGTTGTAAAGTGCGAACGGTGTAGTGTAGCGAAATTCCTTTGATAACTTTTGGTCAGCTCCATACACAGATGGTATCTATCAAGTTTCGTGCACATCGGTTGTATGGCCTAGGACGAGTACGAAAACATTTTTTTTCGCACTACACGATTTTGCGAAAAAACTTTTTAGTATAAATGGACCTGTCCTATATCGTCAGATTCACGTCGATACAAGGAACAAGGTGATCTATAAATATTCGGTCTGCGATGTAGCCTTTCGGAGTTATATGCAAAAACACGTTTTACGTCATTGTAGCGCCACCTAGTGGTCCACGTATGTAATATTTGGTAGGTCTGGTCCATGAACCATTGCACATCGACATTGTAAATTTTAAGTTGCTCACTTTAGTGTAAGTCGTAGATCCAAACATGGGTCCCATAGGCCACGCCCACTTTGACGAATCAATACGCCACTGTAGGCCTTTCCTCAAGAGTTGGCCTAGATGGTACACACCAAATTTCGTGAAAATCGGTTGAGCTGTTCATGAGATATTAACTTTTGGTACTTTTGGCGCCCCCTATTGACCAAATTTTGTAAAATTAGTTTCCTACACTAAGAGGCTCATGTGAAAAAAGAATCTAAAGATTTGTGATGATATCATTTATTTTGGCCGAGATATGGCAACGTTTGTGTCTTCGTAGCTAGCTACACAAATTTGTTTGTGCGTAGTTTACGCAATTTTCATCCGAAAACAAATCTTTTGATAACTTTTTGTCAGGTCGGTCTACTGATGCTACAGACCAAGTTTCATGCAGATCCGTTGCACGGTCTAGGAGGAGTACGAAAAAGCAGGTTTACGATAAATTGCGATTTTTCACGCATAAAAGTCGGGGCGGAAATAGGCGTGGCCTATACCACGAGATTCAGCTGGATCCAAGGAACGCGTGGATATGTGTATTTTTAATGTGCGATGTACGGTTTGGGAGTTATAAGGCCAAACGCGTTTTTTCTGCTATAGCGCCACCTAGTGGTGAAAGTGGCTGAATTTTTTCGTCCGAGGTCCCTGCAGGGTTTTGGACCAGACCTGAAAACGGCAACCTCCCACCATTTACGGTTTAGGCTGCAGTATCAGTTTTAGAGGCGGAAGAAAAAGCGGAATAATAATAAGAAACCTTACAATTCCAATAGGGTTCCACAGCCCTGCTGTGCGAACGGCGTAGCTTCGCTACCGCCGATTCTCACAGCCTCGGGCTTGGACCCCTAAATATAACTTCTTGAGCTTTGCATTTTTGTTTACTCTATAAGATGCTGAAAACGTAAGAAATTGAAACTTAATTTCTTACATCTTTATTTACGTGAAATAAGCAAATGCGTAAAAGAAAGGCTAATTATTAACTGAAATATTAAATCTAATTTATAATGGGCATGCACGATATATATCGACCAAATATCATTTTTGCAATATCACGTTGTGCAATATCAATATCGAAAATGTACCGAAACATATGTGATATTCTGTTTATTTTGTGGAGAGATGTGGCTGTGTGTTATGATCAATTTAGAGCCCGCATATTTCATTTTCTCACCTCAAAAGCCACCACAAGACACTTCACGATGAGTGCATAGTAATATCCCGAAAAACATCTTTATGTATTTATTCAGGTTCTACTG
Organism: Gymnocephalus cernua; assembly: GCA_023631565.1. Classification (NCBI taxonomy): domain Eukaryota; kingdom Metazoa; phylum Chordata; class Actinopteri; order Perciformes; family Percidae; genus Gymnocephalus; species Gymnocephalus cernua. The sequence continues at coordinate 20,563,129 of CM042443.1, forward strand.
TCCGTTTAAATGAACCCTTGTGTTGTTTTGATATTCTGCAAATGTATTTTGATGGGTTTTCCAGTGTGTTTTTATATATATATGTTTAAGAATATCGAAATAAATATCGACATCGCAAAATTCTTGCTCAGTATCGCAATATTATATGTTGTCACTATTGTGCAACCCTAATGTGTATATACATGTTATACTTTATTTACAAGACGGGTATCTCTGCGAGCTTGTTACGTTGCGTTTGTGGAGCTTTATAACTTGGACAAACGAAACGGGGAAATAAACGCCTCTTGTCCGGCCCTGATGGTGTAACACCGGGCATCCAGACCTGCTATTAGCCCCCTTAGCTTAAATGAGTTGGTCCCTGCCTCCTAAACAGACACTAACAGTATAAACATAATGCACACACACACACACACACACACACACACACACACACACACACACACACACACACACACACACACACACACACACACACACACACACACACACACACACACACACACACTCACACACACACACACAACGGTGTAATGCTTCATCTCTCAAAACAAAGGCTGCTAAAAGGGCTAATTATACACTTGAGTATAGCTAATGAAGATGGAGCTCGGTGTGATTGCATAAAGTGCTGACGGTTCAGAAACACCAGAGTGTGTGTGTGTGTGTGTGTGTGTGTGTGTGTGTGTGTGTGTGTGTGTGTGTCTTTATATTTAAGCTTTAAGTTCTTTTTCCAACCTGGACCCTATTTGCCCATGCATTGGTGTCTTAAGTGACTAATGTATTTTTGAATTTGTTCAAGTATTGAGGGAGAACGCTGTAACCGGCAGCCGCGATACAGGCTGCAGTGTAATGCCGCGTTCTATTTGCCTCGGAAGTCAGAGGTCGGAACTGGGAATGACGTCACACCCGAGTTAAATGTGTTCTATTTATGAGTCGGATTTTCATTGTTTTCATTATCTCTGGCCAGGTTAGCCATTGTTAGCAATGCCAGTTCATAACAACGCATACGCTGTTTTTTTGTGCATACAAACCACGTGACAACACAGATAGAAGACAGCGCTGCGTGTACGACTGATTTAGTGTGACACAAATAACACAGAAGTGCTTATAACTATGTTACTACAGCTTTCGCAACTGTCGATACACGGAGCAGCCATGTTGGATTTTTAGCTACCGTCCACTAGAAGTGCTGTTTTTACCACTGACAGGCTCAGATTGTTTTTATAAGTTTCTGACGACATTATGGAAAGGATCCCTACAGAGATAGATCTTTTTGTTAACGAGTAAGATCGAAACAGCCACAAAATCGCACTAGCCAAACCCACCATACTCCATGTAAATAAATACTACTTTTAGCATGTAAAGAGCCAGCATGGTTTAACATGTAAATGGGTGAATTAAGGGTTTATTTCAACCAAACCACAGCGGTGATTGGTGGAACAGTGGTAAGACAAACCAAGACGGCTTTAGTTTTATTTTGTGTCTGTCGACTTTGAACGAAGTGTGTTTTACGATGCTCATATTGTGCTTTTTGGCTTTTTCCCTTTCCCTTATTGTGTTATCTTTTTGTGCATGTTATAGGTTTACAAAGTGAAAAAGCCTAAAGTCCCCCCCAAAGGGACTTACCATCTCCAACAGAAAACACTGTTCACAAACTGCTCCAAACAGCTCTGTTGTAGTCCAGCCTTTACTTTAGAGACCAACGCTCGTCACTTTGTAACACACGTTATAATGCTCGCCTAGCTGCTAGCATGGCACTCCCTCATACTCTGGAACTGACTCGCTAGCCGTACTTACTGCGCATGTGCGACTCCCAACAAAGATGGAACAGGAGTGAGATGCCTCACTCTGTAGCTAAAACAGAGAGCTCATCACACAGGGTGAAAAGAGGAGCTGCATCAATGTGCAGTACAACAAATATATGGTGTTTTCTGAAAATGAAACCACATAAACATATTCTGGTACAACCTCTAAATATAATTATGAACCTGAAAATGAGCATAATATGATCACTTTAAACGGAGTCTGGTTGGTTTTTGTGATAGCAATTTTGTGGATGCTTCATGTTTTAAAAAAAAGGATCTTACTCTTTAACAAAAAGGTTAACCTCTGTAAGGATCCGTTCCATAATTTTGTCAGACACTTGGAACAATAATCTGAGCATATCAGTGGCAAAACAGTGCTTTTAGTGGACGTAAATTGAAGGTGCACAATTGCCCATTAACTGCAGACTGCAGCGTCGGCCTTGCTTAATACTGATTAATGCTGTTAATGCTGTTTCCATCAGTGATTTAGACACAAAAACATAGGAATATAGGGTCCAGGTTGAAAAAAGCCAAAGTTACTCTTTAAGTTAGTTATATATTGGACTTTGCCTGGCTGTGACATAGTTGTGGTTTTGTTATGCATTTAAGGAAAATAATCAAGAGCAACAGAGAGAGCTATTACGCAACCTGGTGCAACATAATTGCAGCTCAGGCTAAAGGCTTGGTCTCATGGGGGATTTGAATGTCACCTGTGTATTGGCCTCATGTAGCCTATTAGAGCGAGCACGTGCATTAGTGAACTTCATAATAAATAAGGATGGAGGTCTGTCTTGGTGGCTGATTAAATTAAGCACATATACACAAACTAAGATTCTACTTCATTGTGTATACGTCCCTGTTTAACCTTACTCCAAAGCCCTTCAAAACATTCATTGGTGTGTGGGTTTATGGGGTTATTATAACACAAACATGAGATCTGCCTCCACCTTGTTTTGACAGGATTATTATTATAGGCCAGAGAAGGCAAGGTAAAACACCGCACATCAGTGATTTGACTGGTAATCTGCATTGGATTTGTTAAAATATTCTCCCTTAAACGACAGAGAAAGCTTCTATTTTCAGAGATGCAACGACCACACTGTGTTTCTCACCACAGCCTCACATGGAAGTCGCTTTGTTGGCGAGCGTTCACCGTGAGGAATGGGAAAGTTGTATTACAATTTGTCACTGAATAAAAATATTTGCATCAAACAGACAATCAGGATGGCTCCGGATTTGAACAAAGGGGTGGGTGTTTGCCGAACACCAAGAACTGTTGGCTGCTTTCCCCATCCACTCTACTCCCACAGGGACACACCACACGGCCTGTAATAATCACAACGTTGCACACAAATCTCTGAATGATTGCAGAGAAGATTGCTGCGTATTACCTGATCCCCCACAGTTAAACAACTGCTGAATGTGTGCAGTCTCAGGCGTAATGTGAAGCCTTGTGGAAAAGGCATTCACCTGTAACCTGCTGTCTGTTGCACTTTGTGCAAAGAATCGGTGATGTTGATATACAGATGGTGACAATTGAAATGAAAACACAAGTGTCTCTGTTTGCCTCAAGCCTCCAGAACAGCATTGATGCTCCTTGACATACTGTAGATTAGAGCTGACAATCTTCCTCTATAATACCATTCAAATTTCATTTTTTTTTTTATTTTTATATTTGAATAATATTTGAATATTTAATGCTCAAATGCAGCCTGTTATTAACAGGCGTATGCATTGTCAATGCCATTATCAGCAGGTGGTTGTTGTTGTTACACGCTCTGTCCACTAGAGGGACTTCCAACATTAGCCTGGCCTTGAAGGGGATCTACGTCATGGCGCATTGCATTGCTGGCACGCCGCTCTGTTTACATTTTCCACCACGAACACACAGCGACAAACAAAAATCAACAGAGAACTCTGTAAAGTAACATTATCTTACAAATGTAGTGAAGCGGCTCTGTTGTTAAGGCTAACGGTACTCGGTTAGCACAATGACATCATGTTGGAAAGCACAGCTGAAACGATTTGTCATAAACTAATTAACAATAGCGTTAGCCACGATGTTAACGGCATTGATAACTAAGCCAAACGGTGCTGTCACTACTATTTTAGTGATTTATAATCAACCTGTTTCTTCCAGATTGTCACGTTACTGAGAATACAGCTGTTAGAAGGTAACGTTAATATATGAAGTTGAAGCTAACTCTGACAGCTGTAGGGCAGCTAACATAAACTTTAGCTATCTCCATGAAGCTCCCAGCTAAGCTAACGTTACTATAACTTTCGATGCAGTTAAGAAACAAGAACGAGCTAACTAATGATAACGTAAGCATGGCTCGGTGGATGCCGATTTTAAAGTCATGTAAAACTATTTCCCATCCTTCTTCCGATTTCCAGCCGCAGCCTTTAAACGGGTCATCAGGACTTCTGTACAGTTGTGATGTCACAACTATACTATATATAGGTAGAAAGTGCTGCTACGGTGTCGTTACAGTCATTCCCCGGGTGCAGTGACAGTGCAGTGACACAGAGAGCGCAGATGCAGAAGACCTGAAAACGCTGACCATTTTGTGACTCTGCATTTCCTTTTCTATTTTTGATGTTGTGATACAGCTCTTAAATTTAATTCATAATGGTTTTAAAAAGTCTTAAATTTGACTTGGTGAAACCCTGTTTAAAAGTAGCTGTGTGTCACAGCTCGCTGGGAGGAGACGTTCTCCGGAGTTGCGGGGAGTGAGGAGGGATAGTTAGACCCAGCTGCAGTGGGTCGGCGGACCGCTAACGTTAGACCCAGCTGCAGTGGGTCAGCAGACCGCTAACGTTAGACCCAGCGGCAATGGGTCGGCGGACCGCTAACGTTAGACCCAGTGGCAGTGGGTCGGCAGACCGCTAACGTTAGACCCAGCGGCAGTGGGTCGGCGGACCGCTAACGTTAGACCCAGCTGCAGTGGGTCAGCAGACCGCTAACGTTAGACCCAGCCCGCTGCTTAGCTCATTCTCTGTAATCAATGCAGCATGAAAGCATGGCGGAACCAGGAAGCCAGCCAGCCGGTGTTAGTTGGCTAACGTTAGCTTGCTAAAACAGAAAACGCTTGGTTACATTGTAACCTTGGTTCTCTGAGTGAAGAGACTCTCTCTCCACCATGTATATGCTACGGTGTAACTGTTAGTTATACAGGAGAGAAGCCAATCATTTGAGTTTGTGGCAAAACCATTCAGTGCTTGTTTTTCATTTTGTGACTTTTGATTTGAATAAAGGTCTATTTTTCCAGTCTTATTTCTTCATTGAAGTTTTCTTTAAAATAGTGTTGAAATTTCGTCTCGTCCTGATCTCGTGAACCCAGCTGGGCTCGTGAGCTGGGTGTCTCGTCACACTAGTATACATAGTATATTGAGTATGTAGTACAGAGTATGCGATTTCGGACGCCACCCTGAATCAAATTTGGAATATTGTCATATTCGGAATAATAGTAGAATATAAGTGTGCATGTAAACGTACTCACTGAACGGAGAGAAAAGAAGCACAGACTCCAGAGGCAACGTTCAGAAGACAAGAGTAAACCCTAAACCGCATATTCTCTTCAACACGAGGCATCATCCTGTTAGAATGAATGCTGCCGCGATACCGGCTCTCTACGCCCAGTAGCATTCAGTTGTATTCTCCACATAATAGTATTAAGACTGTTTGAGCTGCAAGTGAAGTATGTTACACTGCAGTGTTTTGGAGGAGAACGCTGCCGCAGAATAGACACTCGGGGTTGTCCATGAGAAGGGGGGGGGGGTTCGGCAGATGTTGAGAATCTGCCTGTTTGTTTTTATCAGGCCAGACCTCGACGTTATCGCTCAGCTCAGAAAGACCCCCCTCTGTGTGTGTGTGTGTGTGTGTGTCACAGATTGTGAGTTTAATTAGGTTAGCTGCTGAATCAAATGCTGCAAAAATAGAGTGAAAAGGAAGGAAGAGAGAGGTTGCTTTCTTTTTTTTTCCAAAAAGGACAGATCTCGGCAGACTGCTGAGGAGGTAATTAAGTCGTCTTTAACAAACCCTGTGGAATTAGCCTTCATTAAACCCCGGCCCCTCCTCCTTCCTGCTTCCCCTCCTCCTTTCTCTCTTGCCGTTCCATCTCTTTCATCTAACCCGTTTTTCAGCATTTTCACTCACATGTATTGGGTGAATGCTGTTTGCGGCCTTGTATCGCGCTCATCCCTGTCTCTATCCTCCTCTGTTTTTGCCCTCCTCCTGTTCCCATGGTTACCCGATGACCCTGTCGATATCCAGAATTGTAAAAGTATTTCATCTAATTGCACTTGTCTCGCTTGCTGTCTTTTCTCTTTCTCTTTCTCTCTCCCCTCAGTTCATTTAAGTTTCTTACTCGAGAGCACTTCCTTCCTTTTCTTCCATTCCTCCTTACCTTCCTCCATTCTGTCCAGGGCTGCACAATATGTCGTTCTTTTTATCGTCATGGCGAAAGACACTCAGAGATTTTTTTTGTGTTAGTTGAAAGAAAATATCAGCGGAAAACTGCACTTCATAATGCAACTGGTATTCTTTTTTTCTTTTTCTTTCGTGGTGCCTTGTATATCCAATTCAAAGTTCAATTTGTTCAATAAAATAATGTTGGAAATGATTTCCTTTTATTTGTTTTAAATTCAAAAAGCAGTGTGCAGAATAGGGCTGGGCGATATGAGAAAAAGGCGGAATGCGATAACGTTGAATATCACGATAACAATATTACTTACGATAAATAAACAGACATTACAGTGTAGGGGTGTGCAAAAAAATCAATTCATATTCGAATTCAAGCTCTGCCGATTCATTCATTTTCATTTTGCGTGTATACTATTGTCCTGAAATGAGTTTAGCTCGCCATTCCCATAGATCACATGTGTCAAACTCAAGGCCCGCGGGCCACATCCGGCCCGCGAATTAATTATCTTTGGCCCGCATGACAAAATGTATTTACTATTAGAGCTGGCCCGCCGGTATATCGCAATCACCACCATAATAGTACAAATCCCACAATGCACTTGCCGTGCGTCGGCACGTCAATCACAGGCCCGCGAAAGCGTGCCCCAATCGTCAACTAACCCTCTCCCCAAAAAATGGCTAAACGAAAGGTGGACTTTGAAAACAGGGGTTTTCAAGACAGGTGGGAGGCACAGTATATGTTCGCGGATGTAAAGGGCAAAGCTGTGTGTCTCCTGTGCGGAGACAGTGTGTCTGTAATGAAAGAATACAACATAAGAAGAAACGAAGCACCACGACAAATACAAGCATCTGGACACGACACAAAGGCTACAGAAGGTAGAAGAGTTAAAAAGAAGTCTGGTGTCACAGCAGAATATGTTCACTAAAGCCAAATCACAAAGCGAGGCTGCTGTTAAGGCCAGTTTTATTGTGGCAGCAGAGGTAGCAAAATCAGCCCGGCCCTTTACCGAGGGGGAATTTGTCAAAAACTGCATGATTAAAGTTTGCGACGCCGTGTGCCCAGAAAAAAGGCAAGCATTTTTAAATGTGAGCCTGAGCCGAAACACTGTTGCTGACCGTGTGCGTCACCTTGCTGCCAATCTCCAACAACAGCTTGTGAGAAAGGGAAACGATTTCATCGCATACTCCCTTGCTGTGGATGAGAGCACCGACACTTCTGATACTGCCCAGCTGTCAATTTTCATCCGTGGAGTGGACTCAAGCCTGTGCGTAACAGAAGAGCTTTTGGGATTACACTCAATGCATGGCACAACTACGGGGAAAGATATCTTTGAAGAGGTGTCCAGATGTGTAGATAAAATGGGGTTGCCGTGGGATAAACTTGTGGGACTGACAACAGATGGAGCGCCTGCGATGTGCGGTCAAAAAAGTGAATTGGTGGGGAGGATCCGAGAAAAGATGCAGGAGGAAAACGTCACAGGTGAGCTGACAGCTTATCACTGCATCATACACCAGGAATCCTTGTGTGGCAAAGCCTTGAAAATGGAACATGTGATGAGCATCATAACACGAGCGGTTAACTTTATCAGAGTCAAAGGTTTAAATCACCGCCAGTTCAAGTCTTTTCTGGCGGAGATAAATTCAGAATATGGTGACTTGCCCTATCACACAGAGGTGCGATGGCTAAGCCAGGGAAAGGTGCTGGAAAGATTTTTCGAGTTGCGTGAGGAGATCTGTGAGTTCATGGAAAGCAAAGGGAAAGACACAACAGAGCTCTGAAATAAAAAGTTTCTGTGTGAAGTGGCGTTTCTGTGTGACATCACGAGCCACCTGAATGCGCTCAACCTGCAGCTTCAGGGGCGGGGCCGTGTCATCACTGACATGTACGCTACAGTGAGGGCTTTCAAAACCAAGCTGCGCCTGTGGGAGACGCAGATGCTGCAGGAAAACTTGAGCCATTTCCCGCACTGCCAAACAATGAAAGAGCAATGTTTGGCTGCCGCCGTTTTCCCAACTGCACAGTTTGCTGAAAAACTCTGCATACTTGGTGCTGACTTCACACGGCGATTTGCCGATTTTGAAGCCCAAAAAAGCAGGTTTGAACTGCTCAGTAATCCATTTACAGCCGACGTGGAAAGCGCACGATCAAACCTCCAAATGGAGCTGATTGAGCTCCAATGTAGTGACACACTGAAGGCAAAATATGAGTCTGTGGGCGCTGCAGAGTTTCCACGTTTCATCCCCAATACAATGCCCCAGCTGCGCTCCCAGGCTGCTCAAACGCTCTCTATGTTTGGCAGCACATACTTGTGTGAACAACTCTTCTCTTTGATGAAGATAAACAAAACTTCACACAGGAGTCGTCTTACTGATGAACACCTTCACTCAATCCTGAGGATTTCCTCAGCTCAGAGCCTCACCCCAGACATTGATGAACTTGTATCCAAGATGAGACACCAAGCATCTGGCTCAGACCAGTGAGCATTTCAGAGCAGCAAACGGTGCTTTGACGCGTTTTCAGTCTTTAATGCAGTTTCATTTTTGCTTTATTTTTCTCTGGCTACTACAGGACATTTTATTTTCCTTTTGAAGTAAATAACTATTGGCTGTTGTTTGCCTGTAGAAAATGTTTTCACTTGAAATTACTCTGGAAAAACTGCAGATAGAGCCATAAGAAATTAGTGAAACTGATTTTATTTATTTAATATTTATATTTATTTTATTTCCTAATTAATGTTGTTTTATAGGCAATAATATAGGCCTTGTTGGTTCAAGGTTCATAATAATAATAATAAGGTTGTTTCAATAAGTTTTCAATAAACGTTGAACCCGTCCGGCCCTTGACTTATAGCAATTTTTTCATCTCGGCCCACTGTGTATTTGAGTTTGACACCCCTGCCATAGATGGTGCTGCGTTGAATTCATACTGACGCCTGGGCACTCTTGTTATAATCAGAAGAACGAGCGCAGCAGAAGTAGTTCATTATAAAGTAATATCAAACTACATTTATTTTGTGTGTTTCTTTTCTTTTAAATTGTATGTCTACTGCAATCACATAGAAGAAGTAACTACATTTACATACTGTGAATCGTTTTTTTTAATTTTTTTTATCGAAAATCGATATCAAATCGTGAGCCTTAAGATCGGAATCTAATCGTGATATTTTCTGAATCGTGCACCCCTATTACAGTGTACTCAGTTCTGCATTTCTGCTGCTTTCAGTATTACGCTAAAATACCACACATTGCTTGTTGAATTTCAAACCAATAAAAGGAAATAATTTCCGACATTCTTTTATTGAACACATTGAACATTGAATTGAACATAAAAGGCACCACTGAAAAAAGAATGGGTTACGTTTTATAAAGTGTTTTTTACCACATGTGGCAGCCTTTGCGATGTGTTTACTGCGCCAGTTAATATTGCAATGACGATAAAAGAACGATATATTGTGCAGCCCTAATCATTCCCTCCAGGATTTCGCGGCCTTTCTTTGAGATTGTTGCGGCCCAAAATGCCTGAATTTGTGGCATCTTTTGTAAAAAAATTGCGATAAAAGTTCCAATGTCTTTTTGGTTGTTGCGAGAGACAGTGACAATTGTAAAAAAAAAAAAAAAAAAAAAAGTTTTTTTTGGTATACATCTTTACAAATAAAAGGAAACTTGTTTTCGGGGAGAATAAAATTACTCCGGGCTGAGTTTTTCTAGTAACTTAACCAAAAAGGCTCAGGATGCTGCAAAATCCTGGTATAATATGAAATAGGCTGGTGGATTTAAGACAAAAAAATAATAATTTATTGAAATCATTTATTGCCGATTGCTCCAGAAAGCCAACAGGAAACAGCAGCAGCTTCACCAACTTTAGAGTGAAAAAACATCACAGTGTACATTGATGTTAAAATGTATACAGATTGGCAGGACGGTCTGAAATGTTTTGCACGGTTTTTCGCTGTACGTTTCGTTGGTAAATGGGAGATGTTCACACACCTCCGGTCTTCATATCAGAAACAACGTATGTGTGTTACGTCAACCCGTTCTCACTCCCGCTTGGTCAGAGTCACATACTGACGCAAAGTCTGACATGTGGGACTGCTGGGATTGGTGGAGGGAAACTCCGGTTTTTGGTCAAATTTGTGGAAAAGTTGCGGTGATTGGTCAAAATTGCGAGTCGGTGATTGGTTGAATTTGCATGAATTGTTTTGCAGTCGCGACATCGCGAAATCCTGGAGGGACTGCCTAATGTAGAACTGAGTACACTGTAACGTCTGTTTATTTATCGCAAGTACTATCGTTACCGCGATATTCAACAACGTTATCGCATACCGCATGCTATCCTCATATATCGTGCAGCCCAAGTCCTGTCTTCCTTCTCCTTCTGCTATATCTTCTATATCTTTTGGTTCTGTCACTGTTATGTGTCCCAGATAATTTAATAACCCCGGTACACAGCCTATGAGGTAAACCGTGCCCCTCTATGATCAGAAAACATTGTATTTTCCTCTTAAATGGATTATGACGGTCCAGAGGAAGGGCCCGCTCGTCGCTCTCTCCGTCTCTCGGGGTGTCTCTCTCTCTCTGTCGTTCCTGGATGGTGTTAACAGATAGCTGATATGTCAGCTAGATAAGCCTGGCTGTCTGGCACCGCAGCACCATGGCAACGTGGCCCTGAATAGAGAAAGTCCGAGACACGGAGCAGCTCGTAGGCACGCACGGTGTGAGACGGTCCCTTGCGTTTCACTAACAGCTTCCTCATGCATTATTTCTTTTCCTTCCCTTTTCTCTCATCCTCGTCTGTCCTCCTAGCCATTGACCTGCTGTATGGAGGAATTTACTGTTTTATGTGCCAAGACTACATTTACGACAAAGACATGGAACAGATTGCCAAAGAGGAGCAGAGGAAAGCCTGGAAAATGCAAGGTATGGCGGCATAAAACACACAGCCATACCGACGTGTGTGTGTGTGTATATATATATATATATATATGTATATATATATATATATATATATATATATATATATATATATATATATATATATATATATATATATATATATATATATATATATATATATAAATTGGTATAGAATAATAAAATCAATTGTTTTTTTCAGTTCACTAGAATCCAATTGAAGTGAGAGGAACAAACCTTGGTGTGTGTGTGTGTGTGTGTGTCTGACAGGCATAGGGGAGAAGTACTCAACGTGGGAGCCCACCAAGAGGGAGCTAGAGCTGCTCCGCCACAACCCCAAGAGGAGGAGAATCACCTCCAACTGTACTATCGGTTAGTATCTCTTTTTCCCCCTCATGTACACTCACTCACACACACACACACACACACACACACACACACACACACACACACACACACACACACACCAGTGTTGGAGAGGATGGCTGTGTAGGCTGGGTGTCAAACGGGCCAATCACTCAGTAACAAAGAGAGGGACAGAAGGGAGATCTCAGAGGGACAAAAGGTCCCTGTAAATGTAGAAAGAGAAGAAACGGCACTGCCACGGTCATCGACTAATATGCAAAGTTTACATCTGTGTCATCTAAAAACCATGAGCACTAAACTAAATGTTTACCACTCAGGAATAGGGTTGGGTACTGAAACCCGGTTCCACTATGGAACCGGTTCCTACGCAACCGGTAGGAATCAGACCGGATTAGAACACAAATTTCGGTTCCACTTAATGTGTTGACTGAGATATTTTCCCTCTGTCGCTCCCAAACGGACGTAAAAATATCACACTTTCTCTGTAGTCTACCGTTAGCTAGCTACTGTAAATGTAGGCTACTTTTAAAATGCCGTATTTTCCCTCTGGATTCACCAAAACAGACGTAAGAGCATATTAACCATTCAGTGTTAGGTGACTTAGGTTTACTTATTTTATATATTTAAGTACTTTAAAACGAGACAATTAATTCTGGGTATTGTAGGAATAGGAATAGTAAACCACTTCACTGTGAACAGATATTTCATCTTCTCAAGCACAATTGGGTATATTTGGAAAAATGTTTTTTTTTTTTTTTTTTTTTATCTTCAAACTTGGAAAAACTTGAGCTTCAAAAACATGTAGTTGACAGCAATTTTGATGAGTGAAAAATTAATGAATGATTTGTTGAAAAAAGAAATGCAAAGCATGAATTTGCTGGTCTCTGTTGAAGATCTTTAGGTTTCAGTTTGATGAAGTCATGTAGGCTCTGGGAACTTGTAATGGCCATTTTTTTTATTTTATTTTATATCTCTTACCATTATCTGACCAAGAAGGTAAGATTTCTGAAGGGTTAACTGCTAAAGAAACTCCGCATTAAGCCCAGTTCGGACCAAAGATTCGCAACGAGACGAAGCCGTTTTAGAACGTTGCTGGGAGAAGACGCGGCGATCTGCATCGGACCGTCTCAGCTCGACTCAAGCCTGCGACCCAGCTGATCAAGTCTCCTGTTACTGGTCCTAGAACGGACGTGACGTCACCCGTTTCAACAGCCAATGGCAAAGTCAGCTGGTCGAGTCAGTTGCAAACTGTCAGCCGGTCGAAGTGGCCGACTTTTGGACGGAGGCTCAACGAGCGCCCGCGAGCCCGGCATATGGCATACTCTCCAGTCGAGCGAGCTGGAGAGTGACTGAAGAGAGGGAGCGGCGTTAGAACAAAGCAGCGAAGCGGAGGAATAAAACATTGTTTTTCGCCGTTTCATCGCTAAAAATGCGGCTGTAGCAAGAATCTCACTATCACTATCCTCATTCGTATTTTAAGACGCTACATATGGCATCCAGCTACAAAAAAAGCCCCAAAAGTCGGGAGTGAGAACGGAAGGTCAGAGAGCCGTTGCTATAGAGATGATGCCCCGTCTCGTCTAGTTGCGTCGGTGTGAACTGGCAGCTTTCAGAACGTCGCAGGCCAGCGCGCGGCAAGTCGTTGCAAGTTTTAGCTCATCCCGTCGCAAAACTTTGGTCTGAACTGGGCTTCAAACCAATAGTAAGGTGAAAGTCAACGCAGACATCCTATACGATGACGCACATACAGTATGTCTGAGGCAGCTGGTCCATCACACAAATATAAGAGAGAAAAGCAGCAGAATACATTGGAAGCAACGGAGGGAGTATTGGATTGAAGCAGTGGTGGGGGTTTGTGTGGGAGTGAGGAGAGCTGGCGTACGTGTAACACCTTGTAGCAGCCTGCAGCGGCGTGCTCTAGCACCATTAACATCCCCTGGCACTGTCTTAGGCAAGGGAGACCACAGGCTTGGCTGCTCGTCGCTGAGAACACTACCTCCATCTTTCCTTTCTCTCCTTCCTCCGCTGTCCTCTTTCCTCTTCTTCCTTTCCTTCCACCGTCTCTGCTGCTTCTCCTCCCCCTCCGCTCGTCTGTGACTGTGTGCTGTTTGGTCTGCTGTAATCTGACAGGGGTCTCCCTCAGGGGTGCGTGTGCGTGTGCGTGTGCGTGTGTGTGTGTGTGTGTGTGTGTGTGTGTGTGTGTGTGTGTGTGTGTGTGTGTGTATATAACTCAAACAATGTAACTACAGGTCGCGCAGACGCAGACCGCAACAACTGTGATTGGTCCTCTCGGCCGTGACTTTGTAGCGTTGCATTTCCCCCCGACTCATTTCCAGGTTCTCCTTCTCCATAAACAACATGAATTCAAGATGAGGGTTAACTTTTCATGCCGTGGTCAGAAAGCACAGGGGAGACACTTTGTTTCTCCCACTATGCCTCTAGAGTCTGTACTCCCTCTGAAGCTAATCCCTGTCACTCTCTCACTCGCTCTAGCACACACTCCCCCCGCACGCACACACACATGCCGGCCCTGCTATTCAGAGCTATTACAGAGATTGACGCGCACACACCAGCGCACAAGTATAAACTTTAGGCCACTTACGTAGGCTACATAAATCCCTCTTTAGTTGTCGACCGTTAACAGCACTGCAGCTTAGATGCCCGACTGCAGCAGCCAAGAAAAATGATCTGTCTCTCCTCAGCTCTTTCTCTCTGTCCTCCTTTTTTTTCTTCTTTATCCCTCCCTCACCCCTCCTTCCAGGGTCCAAAATTAACTTTTTTTTGTCCACCAGCCAAATGGCTAGTGAATGTTCAAATTTGACCAGCCACTCAGTAGATAATAATTGTTTTTTTGGCGGGTAGGCGAAGCAAATCTGCCAGCCACTTGCATATTTCACCCGCATTTTGGCCGGTAGCTAATTTTGGACCCTGCCTCCACCCATCTGTCCGTGCTCTTTGTCTAATCTTTTTGGTTTTCCTGCTTCTTATTTTTCTTATTCCTCTGAACCCCCCCCAGGCCTGCGAGGTCTGATAAACCTGGGCAACACGTGCTTCATGAACTGCATCGTCCAGGCGCTGACACACACTCCGCTGCTGCGTGACTTCTTCCTGTCCGATCGGCACAAATGCGAGATGCAGAGCAACTCCTGTTTGGTGTGTGAGATGTCGCAACTCTTCCAGGAGGTAAACACTCGACAACCAATTTGTTCTGTAACACTTTATTTGAAGGTATCTACATAAGAGTGACATGACACAGTCATGACACATGAACCCTAACTCTAACTCTAACCCTAACTTCATGATAAAAACCGAATGACACTTACTAAAAGAAGCGTTATGACCATCATAAACGTTTATGACTTGTTTATAGTGTTTATGACACATTCATGACAGTGTCATGTCACTCTTATGTAGATACCTTCAAGAAAAGTGTAACCATTTGTTCAAATGGGTAGAAGAAGCGGGATACGAGGCGTAGAAGGAAACATATTCTCTCTCTCTCGCTCTCTCTCTCTCTCTCTCTCTCTCTCTCTCTCTCTCTCTCTCTCTCTCTCTCTCTCTCTCTCTCTCACCTACTGTACACAACCTTCCTTCTCCAGTTCTACTCAGGCCACCGGTCGCCACACATCCCCTTCCGTCTTCTTCACCTGGTGTGGACCCACGCCCGCCACCTGGCCGGCTACGAGCAGCAGGACGCCCACGAGTTCCTCATCGCGGCGCTGGACGTCCTGCACAGACACTGCAAAGGTGGGACACACATGAACACAGAGGCAATACATCTTTTTTTTGTTTCTTTATTTGCACGTATATAAAAAAATGAAAGGTGGCCGGGTTAGCTCAGTTGGTAGAGCGGGCGCACACGTGTAGAGGTTTTCTCCTCGACGAGGCGGACGCGGGTTCGGCTCTGACCTGCGGCCCTTTGCTGCGTGTCGTTCCCCCTCTCTCGCCCCTGTCATGTCTTCAGCTGTCCTGTGGAAATGAATGCCTAAAAATGCCCCAAAAAAATTATCTTACAAAAGAAATACATAGTGGGGGTGGGAAAAGAAATCGAAAATCGTATGAATCGTGATTTATTTTTTTTGATTTTCAAAATCAATCATTTTCCCTAGAATCGATGTATTGTATCTATCAATATTTTTTTACACACACATCGATAGTACATGCAAGTTGCCAGACAGGAAAGACAAAGGAGAACATAAACGCACATAGAAAATGAAGGAACAAACAATAATCATAATAGGCCTTTAAGCTTGTATGGCAATGGAAAATATTGGTCGGCTGTATAGGCAGTCCATATGGAAAGCATAGGTTGGTTAAAGGAAGTCATTTCAGGGCTCTTTTAAACTGAAGTGAAGACAAATTCAAAAAGATTTAGAGAATTCCAAAATGTGGACTCTCGCTAGAGTGTATGGGAAAGAGGAGGTCTAAGGAGACAAGAGCTACATGTGGAACAAGTATATAAGTGATGATTGTATACAAATATGTCATGGCAAGAAGGAAAAGGGGTTCTTTTCATGGAACTTTGAACAAATAAACTAGAGATGCAACGATGAATTGATTAATCGATTAGTTGTCAACTATTAAATTAATCGCCAACTATTTCGATTATCGGTTTGAGTCATTTTTTTTTTATTTAAAAAAATACGATTTCTCTGATTCCAGCTTCTTAAATGTGAATATTTTCTAGTTTCTTCTCTCCTCTGTGACAGTAAACTGAATATCTTTGAGTTGTGGACAAAACAAGACATTTGAGGACGTCATCTTGGGCTTTGGGAAGCACTGATTGACATTTTTCACCATGTTTTGACATTTTTATAGACCAAACAACTAATCGAGAAAATAATCGACAGATTAATCGACTATGAAAATAATCGTTAGTTGCAGCCCTAAAATAAACCAATTTTTGGAGATTGTTCTCAACACCTAATTGAAGAAATAGAGGCTGAGAGGAATGTCTTGTATGTTGATGTACAAAACGTATTATTCCTAGTGCTCATGCTAAGATAAATATGTAAACTAGAGAAGATAGAATGTAAAGGAGGCAAGGAAACAGCCGGACAGGGTTCCTGCAGGTCCTAACAAAGTCTTAAAATGTCTTGAATTAAGTTTCGTCAGATTAAGGTCGTAAATTGTCTTCAGTGTATTTTGGATTTGTTACAGTAAATACATTACATATTGGACCTTTAAGCTATTAAGTATGTTATTAATATCTTAATAATGACTCAATACATTCTTTTTTTCTATCAAAGAATTTTTTCAAAAAATGTTTGGGGTCTTAAACATGTGTGGTGGTATTACTATTTAAAAAGTATTACATTTGACTTTAAAAATGGTGCAAGAACCCTGCAGGAGGAATGATGGAGAGGAGAGAGAGAGAGAGGATCTGTCTCAGATCTGCTTCTCTCTCTGCAGTTTAGAAGCAGAGGGTGGTTGGGAAGTTACACAGCATTGCTTTTAGTGTGTGTGTGTGCCTGTGTGTGTGTGTGTGTGTGTGTGTGTGTGTGTGTGTGTGTGTGTGTGTGTGTGTGTGTGTGTGTGTGTGTGTGCGTGCTTGTTGTTATATCCACACAGACGACAACGGGAAGAAAGCCAACAACCCCAACCACTGTAACTGCATCATCGACCAAATCTTCACCGGGGGCCTGCAGTCTGACGTCACCTGTCAAGTCTGCCAGTAAGTGCGCTCCTGTGTGAGGTTCTTCCAAAGCTAAACAAATAAATGAAATAAAAACGCAACGCAACAAATCTTTTAGGCCACACTAGAGACTAAATAAAGACATTAAAGCTTAAAACCAGATAAAGCCGTGCCCTTGTACACTACGGCAGTGTCTCCCACTACAGCTGCATTATGTGACACACTTCACTTCTCGCCTCTCACCATCCTGGATCCAAACGCTTTAATTCCCTGCTCTGAGGTGACCCCCCCCCCATCCTCCTCACCCCTCCTCCTCCCCTCTCCTTCATTGATCAGGCACAAGCACACACGCTCAACTGCTACACTGCAGCAACAGCAAAAGCCTTTCATGGTGTACAAGTTGATCTCTAGCTCCACCCGGTGGTCAAAGAAAGTGTGTGATCTTTCTCCTCTGAGATGCATTTTTCATTTAAGGCATTTTAGGAATTTACAGGTGCTGACCACACTGCAATGGACGTGGAAGTGAACCAGCAAAAATTTGGTTTGCATTGTAATTAACAACATAATAATTTAGCATGCTGCCGGCGGGTTTCTCTTCTTTAGATCCAGACAGAATCATTAAGCAGGCCACCTTTTAGGTGAAACAGATATGAAAACAGATTTTGGAGCATTGATGTCCAACCCGCCTACAGGTTCTGTATGACTTAGGTTTGCTTCGGCGTAGGAAAAATGACCAGTGTGCTCTTAAAGGGATAGTTTGGATGTTTTAAAGTGTGGTTGTATGAGGTATTTGTCCATAGTCAGTGTATTAGCTACTAGGGGTGGGAATCACCAGAGCCCTCACCATACCATATTATTGCGATTTTTAAACATATTGCCATATTCTGGGATATATTTCCCAATTTCAAATAATATCCTCCAAAAGGAAACTTTGTCAACATCTGTTTTATCTTAAAAGATACATTTCTCTGTTTGTTCATCTCACTTCAATGTTATCGCTGCAAAAATGCGACTGTCAAGCAGACAAACTGACCAACACATATATAATAAGAGATCCATACTTGGCGTCTGTGTATCGATACAGTATTGTGTATCTAAGCAACCTAAAAAAAAAAATCCGGTAACACTTTACTTGAAGGTATCTACATAAGAGTGGCATGACACTGTCACGAACACATGAACTCTAACCCTAACCCTAACTTGTCATGACAAAAACCGAATGACACTTACTAAAAGAAGCGTTATGTCATAAACGTTTATGACTTGTTTATAATGTTTATGACACGTCCATGACAGTGTCATGTCGCTCTTATGTAGATACCTTCAAGTGACGTGTAACCAAAAATCTTTATCAGTTTAAGTGTACGTTTATATTTAGAATATTTCCACCACTTAACCTTGCCGTCGAACAAAAGTTTCCCCCCTCTCTCTTTCGGCCCGTTAAGACTCCCTCTTCAAAAGTTCTTCTTCTGTAAACACATCTATCCGCTTGTCTCCACAGTGAATGCCACTTCGTCGTTGCTGTCATAATCCCTCACTTTCGTTTGTTGTCTATGAAACCGCTGAAAGTCTGTCCCAAACAGCTGATCTGCGGCGATGGCCAACCACCATCTGCCGCTGTGGCTAATACACTGACTGTGGATAAGTACCTCATTCAGCCCCACTTCAACAGATCCAAACTATCCCTTGAAATTAAAATGTAAGAGGAAGTGATTTAAAGCCAACTACAAGAAGCACTGCACTCCGGCTTAGAGTCTGAAATGGGATCGCTTGCAGACATAAGTGGATAATAATGATCAAATTAATTTTTAAGCATACGGTTGAATAATTCTTTATTAGTATAGCACCACAACAGGCACATAGAAAAGCTTTATAGCAAACTCAGTGATCCACAAAAGTGGATTCTGCTGCCTGGTTTTTGTTTCTATCAGAAGAGAAGTTCTCTCCTAGGACACGTCTCTAAAAAAAAAAAACCACAAGGCTTTTTGCAGATTCATGATTTATTCACTTTGCATTCGCCATTTAAAATGTAAGCCTAACATGGTGCCAACTCATCCTTTTGCTTTTTGACAAAATGAAGCAAAAATAAATGGATCTTGGATATTCTATAAAGCTCAGAACCACTTATAGCACACTGCCAACTAGTCACCGTTTTTAGACAGAATGAGTTGAGCCTTTCAGTCTAGGGCAGTGGTTCTCAAACTTTTTGCAATACTGTTCCCCTTTTTGAAATATTTGTTACAGCCAAGTACCCCCTAAACAGAGCAGAACATTTTCGGTTCTAACTATAGGGCCCTATCTTACACCCAGCGTAGCGCAAAGCCCGGCACAATTTCTTTGCTAGTTTAAGATCGAAGCAGTTGTCATTTTCCCGTCCAGCGCCCGGCGTGCTGGTCCTACAGGGAGGTGTGTTCTTGGCGTATTGCTATCTTGAGGCAGCGGAAAGTGATCGCGCCATTGACCAACAAAAACCTTGTCTAAACTCAATAGCGCAGCATGTAATTGTTATTTTAAAAGCAAATTAGTAAAATGCGCCTTGGCTCGTGCACCGGGCGCGCACACTATGCTTGTTACACACACACACACACACACACACACACACACACACACACACACACACAGGGAAGAGCAGCAGCACGCAAACATGCAAAAGATTAAAAATATTAAAAAATGTATTACAATGTGAAAGTTTCAAATGTGAAAGTGTGATCAGTTTCTCCTCCTGAAAATCTCTCCTTCCTGCTCAGCAAATCCTCCATCACAATAGCAATGCTCCAAGGTCCAAACACGCCTGGATTTTAAAGGGAATGGGAGATGACACTCTTGATTGCATGCTGCGCCCAAAACACACCTATGAATTAATGAAGACACTTAGTACAACCCTTCTGAATCATGCGCCCGGCGCACGGACCCTTTTTTCCACCGTAAAACTAACAAAAGTGGATTCGTACACGCCCTAAACGCACTTGCGCCAGGCGCTTCACGCCGTGCACTTAGATCGTTAAAATAGGGCCCATAGTGAGTAGTTTCTGTCTCCCCCATGAGGAATTCTAAGTAATGACAATAAAACTGTCGGCGCGTCCACATGATACAAGACTTAAGTGATCGCGCACCACCCCCAACCCTCCTCCTCGTTGTTGCTAGTAGCCAAGGAGGACACGGAGGATTAAAAAAACATGATGGACTCTTCAGAAGAGGTCATTATCTTCACTCGAGTTTCTGCACGCGAAAGTCACCATATATCGATATTATATCGATATGAGATATATGAGGCTAGATGTCATCTTAGATTTTGGATATCGTAATATGACACAAGTGTTATCTTTTCCTTTTTTTTAAAAGCTGCATTACAGTAGTCTGTATCCACGACATCCACTTCTGGTATTTCTCCGTTCCAGACGTTTTCGTCCACCGGATTTCACTTCTTTTTTTTTACCGGATGTCCGTCACCTTCCTCTTTCTTTGTGTTGGCATTTTAAACTCCGGTGGATTTCTGAGGACTATGGTTAACTGCTCCTCAGATCTCTGCAGGGTAAATCCAGACAGCTAGCTAGACTATCTGTCCAATCTGAGTTTTCTGTTGCACGGCTAAAACTAATTTTAAATATTGCCCAGCTTAATTTCCTCACACAGTCGAGGGCATGCAGGTTTTTGTGTTAGCACCGTCACGGACTGGCAACCTGCCCCCCAATGTGAGCTGGAACAGGCCCCAACTCCCTGCAATTCTGCACAAGATAAGCAGCTTAGAAAAATGATTGACGCCGGTAACAAAGGGAGCTCTTTAGAAAAGATGGTCTCCAGCCGAATTTTCTACGGTCACGAATGCCATCAGCCAATATCATTAGGGTCAGTATCCTTAACTGCCAGCGCTAAGCTTTAGCATGCATCTGCGTACGGTGTTAAGTGGAATTATCTTCATAGCCCAGATGAGCATGCTTAGCTGCCAACATTAGGAGTGCAAGGGTCTGAGCCGCCGTGCCAAGTAGCTGATGTCTTCCTTTTTTTCTCTCCCTCTCACTTATGTCTGTCTGAATAAAGGAAAACTACAAAGTGCAATGTCTTACTGTGCCTCCCATGAAGTGGGTAACAGATGGGAAGACGTGCTAATCAACACGCAGCAACGCCCTTGAGTCTACATGAGATATCTGCAGCATTTTTTTTTTATCTTAATACAGACTCGCCATCTTGTGTGTCTCTCTCTGTCTTTCTCGTAGCGGTGTCTCGACAACCATAGACCCGTTCTGGGACATCAGCCTGGACCTGCCGGGCTCCTCCACCCCGTTCTGGCCCCTCAGCCCTGGAGGAGACGGATCTGCACTCAACGGAGAGAGTCACACCACCGGGGCCACAACTCTCACAGACTGTCTGCGCAGGTAACTGACATAACAGTGTTTGTCATATAATTATTTCATAAATGAGAATACATATACACGGTAGGGCTGGATGATTAATTAAACATTTTACCTAGATTACGATTAATGAAGGATGACTTTATTGGGTGTTCGTGTCCCAGGAAATACTACTTGAGGGGACTGGCGTTTTAACTAAACTACGATCTTTACTAATCTTAAATAATTGTTTTGGTGTCTAAACTTAACTGTCAAATGCTGAGATTCGGATGATAGAGTGCTGTCAAGGACACCACCTAGACTCTTAACAAGGGGGGGTGGGGGGGGGACAAAACTAAGGAGTTTTCAACTGTAAGTGAGAAGTTGTTGCATTTTGCCATAATGGACTTGTTGCCAACCAGGAGAAATTCTGTTTTATTGCAGTTAAGTTTGAGGAAATTTTGAGTGGACCAGGATTTAAAATTTGTTTTTTTGTTGGTACAAGCTGCTCCTGTTCCGCAGTCGACTCAGTCAAT
The DNA here is from genome assembly GCA_023631565.1 of Gymnocephalus cernua. Lineage (NCBI taxonomy): Eukaryota > Metazoa > Chordata > Actinopteri > Perciformes > Percidae > Gymnocephalus > Gymnocephalus cernua. Next base: position 20,585,133 of record CM042443.1, read on the forward strand.
TCCGAGTTTTCATCCATGTTACATCCACGCCACAGACCGGACAGGGCGGAGTCATCTAAATACACATGTGGTAGTATGTTTTTAAGGAGAAAGTACACAAACACACTGCAGCCATAAAAACAAAAAACAAAAAATACAAAACAGAAACAACATGTACAACAGATACTGTACAATACCATACAACAAACCATCAGTATGGCCCTAATGGTGTGTAAAACACAACATGGTGTCACCCAGTGCATAGTTAAACATTACTAAAAAAAAAAATAAATAACCGCAAATCCCCATCAACCCAGGCCTGTTCTGGCTTTTATCTGCAGCTAGTTAGGAGCTTAATAGACACAGGAATAAATGAGTTCTGGAATCGGTTAAGTCGGCAGTAGGGGTGGGAATCACCAGAGGCCCCCCAATACGATATTATCATAATACTTATGTCAGGATACAACATTATTGCAATACTTATGCCACGGTACGATATTATCACACTGCTCATATCACGATACGCCATTGTCACTATACGCTATTATCACAATGCTTATGCCGCGATGCGATATTATCACAATACTTATGTCACGATACACATTGTCACAATACGGCATTATCACGATAGTTATGCCACAATGTGATATTGTCATGGTACTTACGTCGCGATACTTATGTCGCGATACGATATTATCACAACACTTAAGTCACAATACAATATAATTGCAATTTCAAACATATTGCTACATTTTTGCAATATATTGCAATTCGTTGCTTTTTTTTCCAACTTCAAATGATGTCCCCAAAGCAACATCTGTTTAATCTAAAAAATAAAAAATAAATATCTCTGGTTTGTTCATCACACTTAAATGTTCCATCTAGTGGACTGAAATGAATTGATCTTATTATTCTAGTACCAAAAGGTTAAATTCTCATGTGCAATTTATATAATAAAAGATCGGTACTTGGCGTCCGTGTATCGATACAGTATTGCCACGGAAAATATTGCAATACTACACTACATCACTCCCCACCCCTAGTCTGCAGCAAGGAACTCTAAACCTCCTACTGGAGGGCAGCAGCATCCATAAACAGCCATAGACACAAACACATGGCCACTAAATCTCCTCCTCTCCTGTCTACTGTAGGTTCACCAGGCCAGAGCACCTTGGCAGCAGTGCTAAGATCAAGTGCAGCGGTTGCCACAGTTACCAGGAGTCCACCAAGCAGCTGACCATGAAGAAGCTGCCCATCGTGGCCTGCTTTCACCTCAAAGTAAGTGTCTGCTTTGGCTGCTACTTTAGTGCAGTGGTTCCTAAACTTTTGATGCTCTGTCCGGCGCTTAGCACCATGACGATTGAAAATTGTTTAAAGTGCTCATATTATGCTGATTTTCAGGTTCATAATTTTTTTTAATTTGCACCAGAATAGGTTTACATGGTTTCATTTTCAAAAAACACCATATATTTGTTGTACTACACATTGCTGCAGCTCCTCTTTTCAACCTGTGTGTTTTAGCTACAGAGTGAGGCATCTCACTTCTGTCCCATCTTTGTTGGGAGTCGCACATGTGCAGTAGCTAGGTAAGGACTACTAGCCAGTCAGAAGCAGAGTGCGAGGGAGTGCCACGCTAGCAGCTAGGCGAGCATTATAACGTGTGTTACAAAGTGACGCACGTTTGTCTCTGAAGTAAAGGCTGGACTACAACAGAGCTGTTTGGAGCAGTTTGTGAACAGTGTTTTCTGTTGAAGATGGTAATCCCCTTTTGTGCTGGGGATCCCCTGGAACCCCCTCAACGACCCCTGGGGGGGATATTGGTTATCAGAGCGGCGTTTTCTAAAATGAGTTTCTTTGTTTGCTTTCAGAGGTTTGAGCATTCAGCCAAACTGCGGCGGAAGATCACGACTTATGTCTCCTTCCCGTTGGAGCTGGACATGACCCCCTTCATGGCCTCCAGGTGGGCACAAACTCCTAACATTTCTCCATATCTGTTCAGCGCTTTATCTGTTCACACCTCTGTATAATCTTTTTGTATTTGTTCACATCCGCACTGAATGTATGTAACAGAAAGTCCCACTGCAGTAAATGCTTACTTTGCTCGTTGGATTTGCAGACGTGCTTTGTAAAAGACACTTTGCTGACTCTTGCAGGAACAGTTGTTGCTGTCGTGACTGTGTTTGTTCTGTTGTGTGTTTCAGTAAAGAGAGCAGGATGAATGGGCAGTACCAGCAGACCGTGGACCCCTTCAACAATGACAACAAGTAAGCAAGCAGTAAAGCAGCCTTCCCAATCACTACAGGACATGTACATCACCAGGGTCATCAGGAGGACCCACAACATCATTAAAGACAATACACACCCACAATACAGTCTCTTCACACTCCTGCCCTCAGGAAGGCACTACAGGAGTGTGAAAGCATGGACAACAAGACTCAAACAGCTTCTATCCACCGGCCATCAGACTCCTGAACACTGCAATATCCCCCCCCACACACACACACACACACACACACACACACACACACACACACACACACTCCATCTTCCCCTCCTAAACCCCTGGACTCACACCACATACAGAGCTGTCCAGACACATGGCATTTTATCCATTGTCTTATCTCTAATTTTTTGTCTCTTTTTCAAAGTATTTATTACTTTTTTTTGTGTTTTTATTGTTTGTTTTTTAACTTCATTTTATTCGTTGTGTAAGGAAGACTAGCAAAGCAAGCTTTTCATTGCATGGAGTAAGTTGTCTTTACTGTGCATATGACAATAAACATCTTGAAGTAAGGCAAATAAACCAGTAGCAGCAACCAGTTCAGAGCTGCAACGATTAATCGATTAGTTGTCAGCTATTAAATTAATCGCCAACTGTTTTGATAATCGATTAATCGGTTTGAGTAATTTTTCTAGGAAAAAATGTAAAACTTCTTGTGATTATTTTCTAGTTTCTTCACTTCTCTGTGACAGTAAACTTGGAGTTGTGGACACACAGACATAAACAGAAGTGGGCAGCAACCCAAAGCGGCCTTCTTCAGGGTGTAGCCCTCAAGACCAGTTTCCCCTATTTTAGTAGACATCACGATTACTAGACACCTGACGAATGTAAACACCTGAGCACACAGCCAGGGATCTCAAAGGTGACAAATGCAACGTATAACCACCAGATGGCTCTACAAAATATATAGAAGAAAAATAAAATAAGAAAAAATTGAGAAAAACACAGGTGTGCAAAACGGAAAAGAAAGAAAGAAAACAACTAAATATGTAAATTTTAAAGGATTTTTTTGCAAAAGCACCAGAGCATATACAAAAACAACTACAAAAAGGGACTGTAATCCTAAAATATTTAAACTTTTTGCTGTCCTCCGTGACAGAATTTACGACCGGATGTTACGTGGCTCCCGCACCCAAGGATCTGGACAACTGGAAGCTAATCATTTTGGTGCAACAATACCTGGAGTAGTATGATCAGAGCTTGAAATCACAAGAAGCTCCATGCATTACTGGAATCATTTAATAAAAATGGACACAAAATCATTTTGATTTAATATATTTTTATTCCTTTCCTTGTGAACAATACAAAATAGCTCCGGCTTCCGAGTTCCGTAGTAAGCCTCTTCTTTTCTGTCTCTTCCTGTCTGTTTTCAGGTACAGTCTATTTGCAGTAGTGAACCACCAGGGGACACTAGAGAGCGGCCATTACACCACCTTCATCCGCCAGCACAAGGACCAGTGGTTCAAATGTGACGATGCCATCATCACCAAGGCCAGCATCAAGGATGTCTTGGATAGCGAAGGGTGAGCCAGTCGCAGCACTTTCCCTTTTTTGTGTTTTTCTAAAATAAGATATTTTAAAAAAGCTGTTCCTTTTTATTAGATTTTGCCGCAATGTGACCTCCTGGTACTTGCATCTCCCCAGGTACCTTTTGTTTTATCACAAACAGTTCCTGGAGTACGAGTAGTTTCCCTCCACCGGCGCCGCCTGCGGGAGGAGACGACTGATGATGCAAGGATGAGTTGCATGGGAAAAGGTAACCGAGTGATGAGAGAGGCATGGAAACGCAAGCCTGCCTGAGTCACTCTTTAGTCGCAACTCTCACTCTTAACATGGAACCACCCCTTACTCCATACTAATCTAGTTCCACTCGTACGACGTTCAAAAAAAGAACTGTGTGCAAGTGGTTAGGAACCAGGAAGGAATTTGGGAGGGAGATTTCTATGGGTCCTGATGGGTTATTGTATAAAATGTTGTTCACTTGAATTCAAAGGATAAAAGCAGCTGTGATCATCTGCTGTACTGCAAAATCAGCGTGTACTTGAGTTCAGGCAATAGACATATAGCGCCGTGTCCCGCCTTGTTCCACTTGTTTTAGATACAGACAGATGGGCAGAAGGTTATTTTTGAACTTTTCATTTATCCGGGGAAGGTTTTACTTAATCACAAATGCTGTTCTTCACCGTGTTTCATGTTCGCACAGCTGCATTTAATAACACCTGAACGTGAACATATGTGGAGTCGCAGCCTTCCACAGGGATTCGAGGCTCTGCTTTTAAAGAAGAATTTCTTCTTCTTTTCTCATTCGCTTGACCTAAACAGCAACTTCCTGGACACAAGCACACTTGTCTGATACATCCACACTCCTCCAAATGACCAAATATTTCATAAGGATGGAAGTTGTCTTATTATGCATTTTTTGTTCAGAATGCAAAAAAAAGCAGAGGAAAAAAAACTTGTATAGACCTTTTCGCAGATGTAAACATAAACATTCTAAATGGACCCAAGTTGATTTCCTGTTGCAGTGTATGTGAATGGCATCAACTGACAGGAAGTTCACAAGGGGCCAGGCTGTTGCCTAGCAATGTAATTCCATTGAAAAGGTCTATAGAGAGACGGTTAATTCCATTTATTACTCGTGAATTTGTAGGGTTACACTTTACTTGAAGGTATCTACATAAGCGTGACATGACATAAACAAGTCATAAATGTTTATGACATAGCCTTTCTTTTAGTAAGTGTCATTCGGATTTTGTCATGAAAAGTTATGGTTAGGGTTCATGCGTCATGACTGTCATGACAGTGTCATGACAGTGTCATGACAGTGTCATGTCACTGTTATGTAGATACCTTCAAGTAAAGTGTTACCGTTTGTAGTCAGTCATATACTTATAGGAAACATTGTCTTGAACAAGTAGTACGCAAAGGATCTGTTGTTTTCTGCCTCTCACGCTGCTTCCAACAGTCCCGGGGGAAATAAGTGACACAGTGAATATTATATTTTTATACATGCTGTAATTGAATCGTCTGTTTACGGTTTAGCATTCTCCCTAAACTCTCACATTGTTTGCCTGTGTCACTTTGTGCCGTCAATCATGTTTCTTTCGTTGTACACACAAAAGCAAAAATAGTGCCGATAACAGTCATGGCGAGGTTAACACTTCATTTGAAGGGGTGTGCATAAGACTGACATGACACCGTCATAATCATGATATGATACCTGTCATGAACATGAAGGGAGTCTTTTGAATGTTCATGACTGCTGTCATTAAGTGTAATTTGCTACATTATGGCACTTTTAACGCTAAATAAGCATTGTTGGTTACACTTTACTTGAAGGTATCTACATAAGAGTGACATGACACTGTCATGAACGTGTCATATACATTATTAACAAGTTATAAACGTTCATGACCTAACGCTTCTTTTAGTAAGTGTCTTTCGTTTTTTGTCGTGACAAGTTAGGGTTATGGTTAGGGTTCATGTGTCATGACTGTCATGACAGTGTCATGTCACTCTTATGTAGATACCTTCAAGTAAAGTGTTACTGCATTGTTTGAGATGTTTGTGTTAGCGTAATGACAGTTTATTGTAATGTTAACACATAAAGCTAAATAGTTTCTTAAATTTTGATAATTAGGCCTGCCATAACATACTGTATTTATGACAGGTTATGTTGTCTTGGTTAATGTCAAGTTGACATAACACAGAGATTGTTGTCAAGGTTCATGTCAAGTTGTCATAAGACAAACATCTCAAACAATGCTAACTTTGCATTAAAAGTGTCAACATTTAACGAATGACACTTAATGTCAACAGTCATAAACATTAAAAAAAGACTTCCTTCATTGTTCATGACAGGTGTCATGTCATAGTTACGACTGTGTCGTGCTAGTCTTACGCACACCCTTTCAAATACAGTGTTACCCAGTCATGAAACTGCTGCTATGGCGGCTTCATTTTCAGATTCTTGTTTAATTTGACAACATTTTGGCGCTCCAGAGACATATTCTTCATGTTCAAAATACGTTGTTGCCATGCTGTTTCAGGTAAATGGCAACAAAAAAAAAGAAATGAAACAAAGGAGTATGTATAATGGGTCCGAAGCTCGATCCTGCAGTGTTAACCGTCGGCCGCATGTTGCTCCAATTGTGTGTGTGTGTGTATGTGTGTGTGCGTGTGCGTGTGCGCGCCCGAGAAAGGGGAAGGGAAAAAAAAAAAGCTCAGTGTAGATGTGTTTGTATAAAATGTGTTATTTTACGTAAAGGGAGAAAAACATAAAGTGCGTATGTGTTCCCGTTTGTATGCACGTGTGTCGTGCGTATGTACCGTATGTTCGTGTACTGAATCAGTACTTGCATTCAGCATGCCGTCTGAGCTGGGTATCACAGTTTGATAGGATTTTTTTCCACATGTGGATGATGTATGTAAAAGTATATGTGTACAGTTTGTATGTAAGAGACAAATGGTGAAACCTCAAAGTGGATTTTCTTCTTCTATATCGCTGGATCCGGCCACGGGCTCGTAATCAGAGGACACGTTGAACTTTACCCGGTCAATCATTCCTTACACACACATTTAACTGCTGCAAGAACTGGACACAGTGATGGAAAAGACACTCAAATAAAGAAAATCTATATCTGTTAACACTTTTGTGCCTCTTATTTGTTGCCCTTGGTCATTTAACACTTGTCTTCCCATCAACCATGTAACTTGTACTTTTTTTCTGCGCTTTTTTTTTCACTCCCACCAGATTCACCACTAACATCAACTTTTTACCACTAGTTTTTAATACCTCGTTTACGTGGTTTACATGGTTATTTTGAAAAACTGAGACGTATGTATATTGTATTGTGTATACATATACACAATATTGTATATATTGTGTATATGTATATTGACGGCATATATACACGGGTACGTGTAAATGAACACTTTTCTGAAAACTGACAGCTGTGCACGATGTTATTTTTGAAAACGGAGAGGTTGAAATGTCCGTTTATGAAATAGCTGGCCACGTGTAAACGTAGCATTACACTTCATTTTAGAATTCATAATCAATACACCTCATTTATATGAAATTATACCTAATTTTTGATTGAGAAAAAGCTGAAATTATGAATTATTTTGACAAATAGTTACGATTACTCCATTCTCCAAATGCTATAAAATTTTATAAAAAACAACAAAATTCCTGATCCTTAACTTTACTTGCAGAGCGTTGTATAGAACCATCCGTGTTATTTTTGGGTATTTTGCTTGAAAGAAACCCAAATTTCTGATGTAGAAACTTTGAAAACGGGTCAAATTTGAGGGTTAATGAGATTTTGTTTTATAAATGTACATTATTTATTTATAATGAATTTAACTGTGACTGCAGACTCACTTTAAAAATGGATGATGAATTGAACAGCTTCTCTCCAGATGTTTCTGATGTCAATGATGATTTTAATTTTTTATTATTGGTACAAAGTACAAGACGATTCTGAATTATAATACAAACCATCACCCCACAAATATATACTTCACAGTTCACAAAATTGACATACATACACTGTAAACATGTTGTGCCAGTACTTGCACATGTACATTTCTATACTTGAAGCCCTAACAGAGGAATGAGTAGAACCTGAACATGTCTCCCAGTGGTTGTATAAAAAAACACTCTTGACTGATTATTGTCAGGAAAACTAGAGCTGTTAAGATTAATCAATAAGTTGTCAACCAATAAACTAATCGCCAACTAATTTGATCATTGATTAATCGGTTTGAGTCTCTTTTTGTGAAAAAGGTAAAAAATTATCCGATTCCAGCTTCTTAAATGTGAATATTTTCTAGTTTTGTCACTCTTCTGTGACCATAAACAGAATATATTTTGAGTTGTGTGTTACTTAGGCCTTGGAAACCACCACCATTTTTCTGACCAAACAACTACTCCAGAAAATAATCGACAGATTAGTCGACAATGAAAATATTCGTAAGTTGCAGCCCTAAGGAGAACTGATTATTATGTTACTGTAGTTGGCAGATTATAAATTCTCCACCGCTGATAGCTGCACTAGACTACCCCAAGTAATGTTATGTGTGGTGTGTTTCACTTGTTTTGGTTGAAAAGTGATCTGGAGAGCATGAGTCATGAACTTCAAGCGTAACTCTCGCCAAAATGCATCCTAGGGTATTTTTGTGAATGTACGCGAGTCAAACTTTAGTTTAAAAACATATGTAGGACGAAAGCGCCACATTTAAATTCAATGTATTCCCGTTTTTGGGTCAAATGGCTTTTTGAATGGGAGTGCTAGGGGCACTTTCATGCTAGCCTCAAAATAGCTGTTTTTAAAACGCTAAGAAGGCTCAACACAACATGAAACTTTGCTTCAAGTATCACCGGGGGCTCTACACCTTAACGCAAGCATTGACAACATTCTTTGTGTACACAGATTTACTAAAAAGAAAGTTTTTGAACAACTCACCGTAGCTCTTGTTGTTTCCAGCCGCAGCCATATTATCAGTCAAAACGAGTCAATTTCCGAATGCGGATGAACGGACTCCACAGGAGGAAATGTCATTCTTATATGAGGCTCCTTTTTTAACTACAAGGTCAATATTGTTTTTCACGACAAAACAAAAAATCATCCGTGCATTTATATGGGCCTAAGCTTTAGGAGCTTTCCATCTTTACTCTCCTCCCTGTTAGGTTGTATTCGGAAATCGACTCGTTTTGACTGATAATATGGCTGCGGCAGGGAACAAGAGCTACGGTGAGTTGTTCAAAAACTTTCTTTTTGCTTTTTTTTTTTTGCTCTTTTTCAATGCTTGCGTTAAGGTGTAGAGCCCCTGGAGATACTTGGAGCAAAGTTTCATGTTGTGTTGAGCCTTCTTAGCGTTTTAAAAATAGCTATTTTGAGGCTAGCATGAAAGTGCCCCTAGCTCTCCCATTCAAAAGGCCATTTGACCCAAAAACGGAAATATGTTGAATCTTAAAAGTGGCAATTTCTTCCTACATATGCTTTTAAACTAAAGTTTGACTCGTGTACATTCACAAAAATACCCTAGGATGCATTTTGTCGAGTTACGCTTTCATGCCAAGATGATGGTTGGCAATCGAATGCAGTTGGGCTATTGTTGAACTCATGTTGTTGACCATAACCTGTAGTGGCTTGTTGAATCAGTGGCAGCCAATGAGAGAGAGAGCTGTTCAGCCCACTGAAGCAGTGATTTCACCCACTTTCTCTTCGTTTTCTTTTCATTGTTCACCTCCATCTTGTCTTCCACAATGAAAGGATCATGGGCTTAAAAACAAAAATATAACAGTGCCAGTCAAAACTTTTCTCAATGTTCATATTCACAGTGTTGTGAATAGTTGGCTAATTTATTTTGTCCCTTGATGTTTTTCTATGTGTTTCACTATGTTTTTTTGGATGTTTTACAAGAGCAGACGCATTATTATGAATCCCATTTACTTTCTTTGGTAAGATCCACCCTTTGTAGCATTCAAGCGCTAGGATTGGCCAGGCTTCAATGCTCGTGTGAGGTACCAGAACCTGATTTGTTCAGGTCCTGTCCCCTGACCAAAGGGCTATCCTGATCATAACCATTCAAAGTCAATGCCTAACCTCAACCAATCACGCGGCTACGCAGGGCGGGCCTTGCTAAGAAACCAAGTGGGATTTACAATAATGCAGACCAGACATACGTGCATGTCAGTGGCAGTTAGTATTCAACTGCAGTTGAGGCAATGTGAAGCAAATAATGACTCAATGGGTGCATAGTGCAGGTTAGTATATCAATACATAGTATGTCAAATGCAGAATGCCAAAAATACCAGGATGTCCTACTACATCCAGTCACATTTTGCATTATGCAAGCCAGCATGCTTTTCTGGCTATTCTTACCCACAATCCTCAGCATATATGAGCAAGAGGGTCAAAGTTTAAGACGTAATGTTATAATGAAGTAGTATGTCCAAAGTGTAGTATGTCCCATACTGCATGCAACATACATACACGTACATACTATGTAAGTAAGAAGAAAAAGGGTTACACTTTACTTGAAGGTATCTACATAAGAGTGACATGACACTGTCATGAACGTGTCATAAACATTATAAACAAGTCATAAACGTTTGACATAACACTTCTTTTAGTAAGTGTCATTCGGTTTTTGTCATGACAAGTTATGGCTATGGTTAGAGTTAGAGTTCATGTGACTGTCAAGTAGGGTTGGGTATCGTTTGGTTTTTTTCCGATACCGGTGCTAAATCGGTACTTTTAAAACGGTGCCGGTGCCTGAACCGATACTTTTAACCGAAGAAAGTTTTTTAAAAAAAGAAGAAGAAACCAGAAGGATAGGCCTACTAAACAACAGTCGGTGACATTTAAGAACACATTGTTTGTTACTAAGGCAATATGGTCAAAATTAAATGATTTAATAATAATGTAATAACTATAACTTATAATACACAATAACTTATTTCACCAGTAAATTGCTGTTGAACGACAAAAACAACAACCAGATGGGAAAAGGGTATTTTACAATAACTTTGAATGCACCGCGAGGCTGTAGGTTACCAGTTTCAGTGAATGCACCATCTGTGTTTTTCCGACGTCGGCATCTGCTTCACTGCAAAGCAGACTGTTGCGTCCCGGTGTTGATATACAGTCACACTTTACACTGTTTAACGTTACCTGTCAGCATTTTAACCGTGTTTAATCCAACTGCTAGCTAAAGGTAGGCTAATGTTACCTGCTGTCGAGTGTAGTGTAAAGTCAGGCACCGAAATAAGGCACCGAATTTTTTGTTCTTATTCGGTCTCGTTACTACCGTTTACGTCGGAACCGGGGCCCTATTGGCATCGAGTTTCGGTAACCAACCCTACTGTCAAGACAGTGTTCATGACGTCATGTCACTCTTTTTTTAAGATTATTTTTTGGGGGCTTTTCCCTTTATTATGAAGTGACAGTGGATAGACACTTCAAGTAAAGTGTTACCAGAAAAAGTATACGATATGGAACGCAGCAAATCTTTATCGGTTCTTTGTTGTCCAATTGGTGTGTCAAGGCCCTAACATTGGTGTCTTCCAAGCCCCCAGAAACCTTGTAAAAGGTCCCTGGACTCATATGTTCCCTACGATATTAATAAGTCAACTCATTGCCCCATTTTCAGTTATACTCTTTAAGTATGCTTTTTCAGTAAAAAGTAAAAAAATCAGGGCAGTCCCTGCGGCACAAACGTCATTTCATCGACATGCCTTCATCGGGGAGTAAAACATGTTTTTCACATTGAATATGAATGAAACAGACAAAAGCTTTTGAAATATTTCTATTGGTAAGATGTCCTCTGCTTGAGAGAAGCTTTTTTGATACTAATTCATGCTAATCCTACTGTTGCTGCTTGTTGAGAGTTTGATGGGGGTCGTAGATGAGCGTGCAACCCTTTTAACACCCTTTTTTCAGTTTCACAATCTAAACACTGCGGTGATGTTATCCCACAGTCTGATTAAAAAAATCAAATACACTGACAATCTTCTCCTATGACCTGAGGACACATTTGGACATTGCAGTTGTCCCGTGGGACAGCTAAATGAGCCTCATCCAACTGCCGCCTCCTCCAGCACCTCCAGTCCAGAGTTGTGTAGGTTCTCCTCAGCCCAGACAGGCCCTCTATGGAGGACAGGCTGCTGGTAGAATGAGAAGGGTGCTCTCAGTGGCCTGTCGTTGCCCTGGCCAAGTGCTTTTAGATCAGGGAAACAGTGGACACATACGCAGGTCTCAGTAGGATTGGAGTCATATGATGGCTCACGGTCTCTGGTGTGGTTTGAATTTATTACGAAATCTGTGGAAAGATGGAGAGGGTAGTGGGCACACATTGGAGAAAAATGCCATGATATATTTAAACTGCAATTTTGAAACACAAGTTTTGAAATACAAGAAAATAATGGAAAAATGGTTGTCTGAAGAAGAATGACTACACTGTCTAAACTACTCAGTGTGTTTACATGCACAGCAGTAACCAAGGCATGTCCTTACCCCGGTTAAAGATGCAGCAGGTAAGCCTTATAAAACTAACTATCTGTCATATTTGCTGAAACCTGACCCTACGTTCCAGTAGAACTACTTAAGGCAGGTAATTTAAAAAAAAATCTGGCTCCTCTGCCACCACCTACAGCCTGTAGTGTGATTTGCAAAAATCCATCACTCCCTGTTCAGATGCACCAATCGGGGCCAGGGGCAGTGTCTAACTGCGTGTCAATCACTGCTCATGCACACGGATTCATTCTCTCTTGTGGGGGGAGGGGCTTAGGAGACCGTTTTGGGCTTTAGCGGAAAGGAGGGAGGGACTGAGAAGTTGTAAATGTTCAAATTTTTTGGCTAAGTCCTCCTTTAAGTGAATAACCGGGTTATGCCAATTTTTTCCCCGGATACATGAGCAGGGAAGAATGGGAAGAATGATGGGAGTGACTCTACCTCCGGTACAGTAGGTGGCGCTCAGCCAACGTACAACTGGTCAGAATAGGGCTTTTTCTTCTGGTTGACCTTTGTCAAAATCACGACCGTCTAGAAATGGGTCTTCTTGATAGTACTTGCCATGACGAAGTCCTCGGTGGGTTTAAAGCTTGTGTTGCATTTTTTTTTTTTAGCCGTTGCTTCCAACTGCTCTCTTGTATTTCTGAGTCAGAAACTTCTGCAGTGGAGTGGGGAGGGGAAGTTATAACCTACAGAGCATGCACAGACGCCTAACCCGAGCTTACCCCGGTTAAGATATAAACATGCACGAATACCTCGGTTACTAAAGGACTTATCTAGCTCTGTTAACCGGGGTATGAGAACTCCAGGGTAGCCTGGGTAAGGTGTTTACATGGCATTTGAGAAACCGGGGTATTGCCTTAACCCGAATATAATCAGGTTTTTAAACTGCATGTGAACACACTGATTGTTTGCACTGATTGTAGCCTTTGAGATGTATCCATACCGCACTAACCTTTGGAACTCTGCCCTGGCCGACCAACCTCCTGGCCCTGCTGGACCACACTCTCCTGGTCGTAGGTAGCCTCCTTGGGTCCTGGTTTGGAGGTTTTGGTCCTTGCTCTCCTCAGTAAGACTGCCAATGCTAGAGACAAGCTAGAGAACAGCAGCAGCATGCACAGGGCCAGCAGGGAGTACAACAGGATAGTGGAGTCTTCCAGGGTTGTCAGCCCTGAGATCCCTCTGGAATTTGGCACTTGTGAGGTAACTTCAACCAGGAGCTTTTTGGTAGTCACAGGAGGTGTCGGAGCTCGGGGGGTAGATGGGAAAGATACCTCTGAAAAACCATCAAGACAAAACTGTATGGTGACAAGCATTTTTGGGGGCATTTTATTCTTTTATGGGCAACTGATAGTAAAGAAATGACAGGAAATGAATGGAGAAAGAGATGAGGAGTGCCATGCAACAAAAGGTCCCTGGCCAAATGAAAATACCGTTGTGGCTCATGGTCAGTACCCTTACCAAAGTACAACTAACAAGCATCTATCTCTGCAAAGAAGTAAGCATCCTCTACGCAAACCAAATACCATTCAGCCCCATTGTACAGGAGTAGTGGCTTTTCTAGCAGTGGTGTAGTCTATGTGATACGCAGGTATACACAGTATACCCACTAAGAACTCTCCAGGATTTCCATATACCCACTTAAAAATCCACAGTGACAAGATACAACATACTTTGCATTATAGTTTTGATATATTTTGTATTGTCATCTGTGTTTTACTTTCTTCACATAGGCTAAATAAAGGTATTTCAATTGTAAATTGGTGCATAAAAGTGTATCCAAATACAGGAAATGAAACTTCCCTGGGGGAGGACACCCAGACCCCCGTTTTGGGTTTGGTGTGTGTGTGTGTGTGTGTGTGTGTATATATATATATATATATATATATATATATATATATATATATATATATATATACACACACACACACACACACACACACACACACACACACACACACACACACAGTATACCCACTACAATACATTAGACTACACCACTGTTTTCTAGCTATAGCTTATGTATTTGGGTGAGCTTGTTAGCTAGCTGCTCACCTTCCGAAAAGTCATTGCAATTGTAATCTGGATCAACAGAAGTACATTTCTAGCTTCCGCTCTCTGTGTGTTGCCGTTCTCAAAATCCCTTCGCTACGGGAAACAACAACAAAGCTACACGCTGAAAATGGCAAGTTTTGAAGGAAATTTGGATTGTGCAATAAGGCAGGCCTTCTATCAGGGAATGATGGTAAAGATTTACACAGAATATGTTTACGGCATTTACTCTCTAATGCGCGGTGCAAATGTTCCACCAAAACAAGTTCCCTTTTTAGAAACTATTTAGCAGAGCCACCGTTGCTGTGTCCGGAGCTTAGCGCCGCTCAGGACGATTGCGATTGCTTTAAAGAAATGTATATGAATATATGTGTGGTGTAGCCAGACCTTACTCCACAGTGCTGTGGTCAGGCAATGTGAGACTACTGCAATTGGTATTCATTTGTAGTTAGTTTGAGTTTGAGTTCCTTCTTGACCTCAACTGGTGCTTTGAAAACTGTGTCCACTGAAGCCTAACTCAACATGAATGCCTCCCGAAAACAGAGATAGTAAATAATTGAAGCTGTAGTCCAGGCCAGCGGGGTCAGTACTCACTCTGGCAGTGCTGGGAGCATTCTGCTGGATGACTGCCACAAATGTCAGTGCACCTCACACATATCTTCAGCAGCGCATCATAGTAGTGGCCGAGCAGTGCTTTACAATGTGCAGACTCTAAGGAAGGAGAAGGATATATCCAATGCTAATTAACTGTTCTTTTGCTGCTACTGGTGAATCACCTGGAAATAATCCCTCCAAAACAGGTTACACATTACATACAGTAAAAGTATGTAAATCAGGAAAATGTTCCTTAAAGTATTAAACGTAAAAGTACACAATACAGAAAAATCCTCACGTTTTAGAAACGGGAAACAATCCAAACAATTCTGTCAATGAACTGAGTGTTTTTATCGGCTAATCTTTGTCAGCTGGACCAGGTCTATATATTGTTGGGTGGCTTAATTTATAATAAAACATTGTATTTTATAAACTACATGTGTTTTGTGTGCAAAAATCTTCATTTGTAAAGTAACTAGTAACTAAAGCTGTCAGATGAATGTAGTGGAGTAAAAGGTATAATATTTATATCTTAAATGTAGCAGAGTAGGAGTAGAAAGTGGCACGAAAAGAAAAGACTCCAGTAAAGTACAAGTACCTGAAATGTGTCCTTAAGTACAGTAAATGTACTTAGCTACATTCCACCACTGTATTTACCCAGGTTGTATCAATGGTCAAAGCCTAAGTGCCATAAAATAACAGGGTCATTTTGGTATTTTTCAACCTGGACCCTATTCTCCCATGCATTTGTGTCTTAAAGGCATAGTTCACCGCTGGAAAGCTGAATATATTTTTAAATTGGGTCACTTATGTTGTAGAAATGTGAAAAAAAAATTGAAATTGGTGCCTTCTAGGCCGAGAAAAGCCAGAAAATGTGTTTTTGGCTCATATGGATGAAAGACACCAAATCCCAGAATGCACCTGCTTCGCTGCTTTATGAGTCCACTCCCAAGCCACACCAACCGTTTACAGACAGAGGCATTCAACTCAACTCAAGTGTGTTTTATTGTCATTTCAACCATATACACGAATCAACATTTCATCGCGGCTCAAGTGGTGTTACACATTTAAAATACATAAAAACGACATTATATAAACACGACATACGAAACAGGCTACATTTAGTGCACACACATTATAGGCTCCGTAAAGTTCAGCTAACACATACTAGCATTAGCGCAGCGCAGCTGTAAACACAGAGTATAAACACAGCCGTGAATTAGCGTGTCACAAGCTCCAGCAGTTAGCAGTTAGTTGGATACAAATCACCCCATTTCTGCACCACTCCGTGTTAACACAGCCCACCTCTTTTACCCGGCGACAGAGCATCTCTAGCTCGGAGGGCTAGCAGGCCTGGTAGCTGGACAGTCTGGTATACTGTTGTTCAGCCATGTTTCCACAAAAACAAAAACACAGCAGTCTCTGAACTCGCGTTGGGAGTTTCGTTGAAGTTGGATGTAGTCCAGTTTGTTGTCTAATGAGCGGACACTTCACCCCATTTCTGCACCAGTCCATGTTAACACAGCCCACCTCCACGAGTCTTACCCGGCGAGAGCAGCCTGGTAGCTGGATAGTCCCGGTGCCGGTACACCGTTGTTCAGCCATGTTTCCACAAAAACACAGCTGAGTGTAGAGATGTAGTCCAGTTTGTTGTTTAATGAGCGGACACTTGCAAGCAGGATTGATGGGACAGGTGGCCGGCTAGCGTTAACCCGCTTTAGATGTCCCTTTCCCTGACTAGCGGCATCGGCTGAGGCGCTGGTCTTCGTAGCAGGCGAAGCTCGCGAAGATGTCGAGTATTCCTTCTGTAATAACGTTTCCTGCATATTTTCCGATCTGTACCAATGTATCCCGGTGGTACACATGTGCGGTAGTTTGAATGCACATAACTGTTGTAAAAGTTTGCTGCTGAAAAGAGAGTCTGTTTAGCGAAGATTCAAGATGGCTGACAGTCGGGTTTTTTCCGGCTGAGATCACCTCGCTTCAAGTAAATACAGTCCAACCCCCTATGGGCGGGTTGAAAACATGCGGAACTAGCTTCCGATGACACAAAAATCGTCGTTTTATGTAATCGGAAGATTTTTTACCAGACCCACAATAAAGAGATCTCTCGTCTCAGGGGGACATTAGGGAGGGACACACGGCCATTCAAAAATACTACCGTGTTTCTACGGATATAAAGCTTAATGCTAAATCGGTGAAGTATCCCGTTAAGGCCCCATCCAGACAAAGACGTTAGGATGAAAACGCATCCGTCTTCCCTGGATTCGGTTCAAGAAAATTCACGTACACATGAATCCATATGTAAATGACTCAACACGGTACTTCATATGCCAGGCCTGTAGGCGGCGCTGTTATTGCTACAGAAATTAACGGAACGAAGAAGAAGAGCAGCCTTCAGTCACTTCCTTTCATAACATACCATAGTTCTCTACAGCCATGGACTAGACTTTAATAACTTTCACCACTGCTCATAATATAAAGGCCACCGCTAGAAAATGTTACATTGTATAATGTGCTGCTGGATTGCTTTCTATTTTGCAATTTTGTCTGCTATCGGACATGATTGCAGCGCGCTAGGTAGCAGAGCTAACGTTAGCTAGATAGCTAGCTAATAAGTGACTAATGAGGAATACAAACATCTTTGTAATTGGTCCAGTATTGAGTGAGAAAGCTGTGTGTGCACCGTCAATTGGCGTCCACTAAAAGTACTGTTTCTGTCACTGACAGGCTCAGGTTGTTATTTTACAACATTCAAACCTTATGGAAAGGCACCCTACGGAGATAGACCTTTTTGTTAAAGAGTAAAATCCTTTTTGTTTAACCAGAAACAGCCCTGAAATCGCCAAACCCACCAGACTCCATTTAAATAAACAATACTTTGAGCATGTATAGAGCCAGCATATTCCCACATGTAAATGTCTCTCTTAAAGGTGCTTTAAGCAATGTTGGGTGACGTCACTTCTTGTTGACGTTCGAAGTATTGTCAAACAAAAGGGCTAACTCTAGCTAACTTCCCTCTTCACGCTTCTCTCTCCTCCACTCCCCACACCCCACTTCATGTGCACGCGTACTAACCCCCCAACCCCCACCCCCAAATCCTTCTTGTCGGTTATTGGCTGGAACACTGTTATGTTTGGTGGTGCAGCTTGGCACAGTTTGTTTTTGTTGGCGTTTGTGCAGCCTGGGCTGTCTACAGAGACTGCGGTTTTTTTTACAGTGTGTTCAGGGGACAGGCAGCTTGCGGATAGTGAGGAGATGTTTGCTGTATGTGACAAAAAATGTTGTCTAAAAAACGCGTGACATCGCTTAGAGCACCTTTTAAGGGTTTATTTAAACACATCTCAAAGTCTTGAGTGTTGAAACAATGGAAAGACGAACCAAGACAGCTTTTGATTGTTTGGACTTTGTGTCGACTTTGAATTAAATGTGTTTTACGATGATTAAACTACTGTTTATTGCAATGGAGCCAGGTGGGTTTGGCGATAACAATTTCTGGACTGTTTCATGTTAACAAAAAGGGTCTTATTCTTGAACAAAAAATGTCTATCTCTGTAGGTATCCTTTCCATAATGTTGTCAGAAAAGAAGAATAATCTGAGCATGACAGTGGCAAAAACAGCCCTTTAGATGACATACATTGAAGTTGCACAATTGCCCATTAACGCTACATTGCAGCTTGTTTGCCGACTGCAGCGGCCTTGCTTAATACTAGACCAATTTAAAAAAAAAAAAAAAAAACTGTTTCCATCAGTCACTTAGACACAAAAACATGAGAAAATAGGGTCCAGGTTGAAAAATGTGGAAGTTACCCTTTAAATGTGAGGAAAATGTTCCTGGCACAACCATGGATTTATGTATTCCTGAACTCTGACCGTGTGTGTGTGTGTGTGTGTGTGTGTGTGTGTGTGTGTGTGTGTGTGTGTGTGTGTGTGTGTGTGTGTGTGTGTGTGTGTGTGTGTGTGTGTGTGTGTGTGTGTGTGTGTGTGTGTGTGTGTGTGTGTACTCACCACAGTAACTGGTGCATTTGGGGATGACATGTGGTTGCTTGCATTGCATTTGACAACCAATACATTTTTTGAGCAAAGCATCCCAGTACTGACCCCCGAGGCAGCTTCCACCCATCAGGCCTGATGACCCTCACACTGACAAACACAAAGGACAACACATACATAGAAAGGTAAGTAAAGAGGAAATAGCACTGGGCAGTGCAGTTATGTGCATCTTGTTGGTATAACAATGTTGGTGTCCTAATGTGAAATCTTAGTTTAGTGAATTTGTAGGCTACTGTCTTGTAACTGTGTTTTTATACTAGGCTGTAGTATAAAAACACAGTTAATGACAGAGACATTCTTGTGCTCTGTCATTTTTTACAGTTGAATGGTGGCTAGGCTGACGTGGGTGCTGACGTTGACGGTAAGCGTATTGCCTCATTTCCGGTGTTTCCGTGTTGTGCTATGGTCGCTTGTTTGCTGCTCAAACAAAACTTAGCTACTCAACTCTGCTTTATTGTCTAATTTAGCGGCTATTTGCCTGGATTACATTAATTTAAAACAAACCATGCTTGCTTAGAGCCCGCATCAACGGGGCATAAGCATAGCTAAACTCAATTTGTTTAATTTAGCGGTTATTTGCCTGGATTGCACTTAAACTGGCTAGCTAGGCCTACACTTGCTTGCTTAGAGCCCGCATCAACGGGGCATAAGCATAGCATCTGTTTAATTTAACGGCTATTTTTCTCAAATTGCATTTGGACTACACCAGTTGCACTCAAGCACGTATCTGTAGCTATCTTCCCTTACAGCGACTGCCTCGCTGATCTCACGATTAAAACGCTGTTAGCTACTTTAGCTTAGCCATTAGCAATGGCCAATTCCTCTCCATCTCCTGCTCTCTCTTGCTCTGTGTGTCAAATGTTCAGCTATTCATCTGCCTCCTTCAGTGATAATGACACTTGTAATAAATGTAGTTTATTCGCTGTTCTGGAGGCGAGGCTTAGTGAGTTTGAAGCACGGCTCCACACTATGGAATCAAAGTCGTATGTTTCCGTAGCTAGCCAGCTTAGCGTAGCTGGTGCGGGGCAACATGTAGCTTCTGCTAGCAGTCCGCCGGCAGACCCAAAGCAGTCGGGCGGGTGGGTGACTGTCCGAAGGAAGCATAGCACTAACTGTAATCCGGGGGGTGCACATAGCAGTGGTCACTCCAAATCGGGGCATCCTCAAC
This sequence comes from Gymnocephalus cernua, assembly GCA_023631565.1. Lineage (NCBI taxonomy): Eukaryota > Metazoa > Chordata > Actinopteri > Perciformes > Percidae > Gymnocephalus > Gymnocephalus cernua. The sequence goes on from CM042443.1 coordinate 20,605,283, forward strand.
TTTCTAACCGGTTCTCCCCACTCAGTGATACAACCGCTGAGAAGCCAATTCTGGTTATTGGCAGTTCTATACTGAGAAACGTTAGGATGTCGGCTCCAGAGGCCGCGGTCGTGTGCGTCCCTGGGGCCAGAGCGGGCGATATAGAATCTAATCTAAAGCTGCTGGCTAAAAATAAAAATAACAGTAAATACAGTAAGATCATACTCCACGTAGGTGGCAATGATACCCGATTATGTAAATCGGAGATCACTAAAATTAATGTTGAGTCACTTTGTGCATATGCAAAGACTATGTCGGACTCAGTAGTTTTCTCTGGACCCCTGCCAAACCTGATCAGCGATGAAAAATACAGCCGCATGTCATCTTTCAACCGCTGGTTGAAGGAATGGTGCCCAGCTAATGATGTGGGCTACATAGATAACTGGAAGGCGTTCTGGGGAAAGCCTAGTCTGATTAAGAGGGATGGCATTCATCCCACTTGGGATGGAGCCGCTCTCATATCAAAAAATCTGACCGAGTTTATTAGCGGTCGTAAACCATGACAACCCAAGTTAGACATCAGTAATCAGAGGTGCAGTGCAACGTGCTCCTCTGTGCCTCCGTTAGAGCAGCCGCCCTCTCATAGCCTAATAACCACGGTGTTTGTCCCCCGACTTAGATCGGTTAAATCAAAGGTTAACAAAAGAGGAGCTATACTTAACAACCTAATTGGAATTAAAACAACATCTGCAATGATGGAACAGAATAGGAAAATTAGATGTGGACTATTAAATATTAGATCTTTGTCTTCTAAAGCAGTATTAATAAATGAATTGATATCAGATAATCAAATTGATCTATTCTGTCTTACCGAAACCTGGCTGTGCAATGAAGAATATGTTAGTTTAAATGAAGCCACTCCTCCCAGCCATAATAATACTCAAATTCCTAGAGGATCAGGCCGAGGAGGGGGAGTTGCAGCGATATTTGATTCAAGCCTGTTAATTAATCCTAAACCTAAACTAAATTATAACTCGTTTGAAAGCCTAGTTCTTAATCTTCAACATCCAACATGGAAAACTGTACAGCCAATTATATTTGTTGTTGTTTACCGAGCTCCAGGTCCGTATTCAGAATTTTTATCTGAATTCTCAGAGTTTTTATCATGTTTAGTCCTAAAATCAGACAAAGTACTTATTGTAGGTGATTTTAATATTCATATGGACATTGACAACGACAGCCTTAGTATTGCTTTCAACTCACTATTAGATTCAATTGGTTTCAGTCAGTGTGCATAAGGCCACTCACTGTTTTAACCACACCCTCGACCTTGTGCTGGCATACGGCATCGAAATTGAAGATTTAATTGTATTTCCGCAGAATCGTTTATTATCAGACCATTTTTTAATAACTTTTGAATTCTTACTACCCGACTATATGAAATTAGATAAAAGCTTCTACACTAGATGCCTATCTGACAGTGCTATAGCTAAATTTAAGGAAGATATTCCAACAGCATTTAACTCAATGTCATGCTTTAATATAACAGAGGACCTTTTTGTTAACTTCAGTCCTTCCCAAATTGATAATTTTGTAGACAGTGCTACGGCCTGCCTACGGACGACTTTAGACTCTGTTGCTCCCCTCAAAAAGAAGACGAGGAAGCAAAGGAAACTAGCACCTTGGTATAACTCCCAAACTCGCAAACTAAAACAAATATCGCGAAAACTGGCAAGACAGTCTGAAAACCTATAGGAAGGCCATCAGAAATGCCAGATCAGACTATTACTCATCAATAATAGAAGAAAATAAGAACAACCCAAGGTTTCTTTTCAGCACTGTAGCCAGGCTGACAGACAGTCACAGCTCTACTGAGCCATCTATTCCTATAGCTCTGAGTAGTGACGACTTCATGAGCTTCTTTGATGATAAAATTATAACAATTAGAGATAAAATTAATCACCTCTTGCCCTCAACTTCTAACAGTTCACTTTCAAATGCAGGACTGCTAGAAGGAACAACAAGACCTGACATATACTTAGACTGCTTTTACCCTATAAACCTTCAACAATTAATGCTAAGAGTCTCTTCAGCTAAGCCATCTACCTGTCTCTTAGACCCCATCCCAACGAGGTTACTTAAAGAAGCGCTACCACTGGTTAACATTTCATTATTAGATATGATTAATATGTCCTTATTAACAGGTTATGTACCACAGTCATTTAAAGTAGCTGTGATTAAACCTATTCTGAAAAAACCCACCCTCGATCCTGAGGTCTTGGCTAACTATAGACCAATATCTAATCTTCCCTTCCTCTCCAAAATCCTTGAGAAGGTAGTTGCTAATCAGTTATGTGATTTCCTACATAGCAATAGTGTATTTGAGGACTTTCAGTCAGGATTTAGAAAGCATCATAGCACAGAGACGGCACTGGTGAAAATTACTAACGACCTTCTAATTGCTTCAGACAAAGGACTTGTTTCCATACTTGTCTTACTAGATCTTAGTGCTGCCTTTGACACTATTGACCATACCATCCTGTTACAGAGACTGGAACACTTAGTTGGTATTACAGGAATCGCACTGAGCTGGTTTAAGTCCTATTTCTCTGATCGATCTCAATTTGTTAATGTTAATGACAAATCCTCCAAGTACGCTAAAGTTAACCATGGCGTTCCACAAGGCTCAGTGCTTGGACCAATTCTATTCTCCTTATATATGCTTCCTCTAGGTAATATTATTAGGAAACACTCAATAAACTTTCACTGTTATGCAGATGACACCCAATTATACTTATCAATCAAACCAGATGAAATCAGTCAATTAGCTAAACTTCAAGCATGTATTACAGATATAAAATCATGGATGACCTACAACTTTCCGATGCTAAACTCAAGCAAAACTGAGGTGATTGTGCTGGGTACTAAACACCTCCGATCCTCAATATCCAAAGATATAGCTACCTTGGATGGTATTGCCCTGGCCTCCAGCACTACTGTCAGAAATCTAGGAGTTATTTTTGACCAGGATATATCCTTTAATGCCCACTTAAAACAAACCTCAAGAACAGCCTTTTTTCATCTTCGTAACATTGCCAAAATAAGGAACATCCTGTCTCAGAATGATGCTGAAAAACTAGTCCATGCCTTCGTTACTTCCAGGCTGGACTATTGTAATTCCTTACTATCAGGATGCTCAAACAAGTCACTTAAGACTCTCCAGCTGATCCAGAATGCTGCAGCTCGTGTACTGACAAGAACTAAGAAAAGAGATCATATTACTCCCGTATTAGCTTCTCTGCATTGGCTCCCTGTAAAATCCAGGATTGAATTTAAAATCCTCCTCCTGACCTACAAAGCTCTAAATGGTCAAGCACCATCGTATCTCAAAGAGCTCATAGTACCTTACTGTCCCACTAGAGCACTGCGCTCCCAGAATGCTGAGTTACTTGTGGTTCCTAGAGTCTCTAAAAGTAGAATGGGAGCCAGAGCCTTCAGCTATCAGGCTCCTCTCCTGTGGAACCAGCTCCCAGTCTGGGTCCGGGAGGCAGATACTGTCACCACATTTAAGAGTAAACTTAAAACTCTCCTCTTTGATAAAGCTTATGGTTAGGGAGTGAGGAGTTGTAGTATCTGCCAAGCCCGGCCCACCTGCTTCTCTGTCCTAGAAATGCTTGTTACTAACCTAGCTCTGGGGAGCTTGCTCCCCGGAGTCTTTCTGTTTCTTTTTCACCCAGGATGAAGTCCTGGGATTAGGATGGCACCAAAATCTTGGTTCCAGCTGTTGCCGTGGTTCTGCTGAGAAATACCCTCATATGCCGTGCTGCTCCCTGCACTACTAAACCCACTTTTTCTAAACACTGTTTATTTACTATACTGTGATGCACCCCAACGGCCAGCAGACACCTCCTACCAAGAGCCTGGGTCTGTCTGAGGTTTCTTCCTAAAAGGGAGTTTTTCCTTGCCACTGTTGCACTAGTGCTTGCTCTTGGGGGGACTTGTTGGGTTTTTTTGTAAATTATAGTGTGGTCTAGACCTACTCTATCTGTAAAGTGTCTTGAGATAACTCCTGTTATGATTTGATACTATAAATAAAATTGAATTGAATTGAAATTGAATTGAATTGAACTGTATTCTCTTGAATTAGTTTCACAAATTATAGGCTATTTAATTTTGTTTACAAAGGTCTTAAATTATTCATTGTAATTTCGTTGGATTAAATGTGTGTGTGTGTGTGTGTGTGTGTGTGTGTGTGTGTGTGTGTGTGTGTGTGTGTGTGTGTGTGTGTGTGTGTGTGTGTGTGTGTGTTACTACGTGTGACTTCGATTTAATACGAGTAGCCTATTGTTTACATCAGTGTTTTTATTTACGCTCTTGACCATGAAGTGTGTGCAGTGAGCGCGCAAGACATGGATGTATAATGATAATATATATATATTTTTTTTTTTAACCTTTATTTAACCAGGAGAGTCCCATTGAGATTAAAAACCTCTTTTGCAAGGGTGACCTGGCCAAGACAGGCAGCAGCATATAAAAATTATACAAAACACATAGGTACAAACAAATAACACAGAACACTAAAACTAACACTTCAAATAATTATCATTTTTACAATCTAACAACATCTTTCATTTTAGATTTAAATGCGTTTAACGAGACTAAATCAGTTAGTTTCAAGTCCTTTTGCAACGTATTCCATGCCGAGGGTGCAGAATACAGAAATGCCTTCTTTCCCATTTCCGTACGAATCTTTGGCACAGAGAGCATAAAAAAGTCCTGAGAACGCAAAAGGTGTCGCCCGTTGCTTTTTTGTATGATATAGTCACATAGGTAGCGTGGCAGCAGACCATGAATTGCCTTATATATAAAAGTGTACCAATGACATAGCCTTCGGCTGGCTAGAGGAGGCCATCCAACCCGAGAATAGCTCACAATGGTGAGTCAGTGCTTTGCAATTTGTAATAAACCTCAACGAAGCATGGTAAGCGGTGTCAAGTATATGAAGATTCTGTGGAGAAGTATGCATATGTAAAATATCACCATAATCCAAAACAGATAAAAAAGTCGCTTTTTTACAAGCTAATAACGGCGCAACATGGTGTTTTACTCTAAATCCATGGACATGGTGAGCAAGCTCTGGCCCTAAACATCCAAGCTCGGGCGCGCATCAATCAGTTGTAAGCAAAGAAAACAAAATGTCTTGCACAGTGCTAACGAGCTAACGTTAGCTCGTCGGCTAGAATGGTCTGTCTAAAGGTCTGGCCAGGGATGCGGACAAGTTAGCCGACGAGGCTATTTGAGGGCAATGGGGCCGAGGTGTGCGTGCGAGTCAGTGAAGTGCTAATGAAACTGGGGAGCTGGAAGAACCGCCTGCAGGCTCCTGAACAGCTAGCAACAGAGAGCTAATGGACGACGACAGTGCTCCACCTTTTGTAAGGTATGTGCAGTGGTGTAGTCTGATGTATTGTAGTGGGTATACTGTAATATATATATATATATATATATATATATATATATATATATATATATATATATATATATATATATAGGCTAAAATGTGAAATACACCTCAGACCCACAACAATTTGTAAAGTAGCACTCCTTTGGACTGTCTTTGACTTTGAATAAACAAACGACAATTCCCGAATTTAAGGACGTTTTCAGAATCCCACACATGCAAAGTACATCCAGCTACAGCCAACTTAAGTGGCAGGCTACCAGACACTGTTTTTGAGTCAAATTCGTTGTCCGTCTTTGGGGGCGTGTTTGGTGGGAAGGTAACCTGCACGCCACACGCAGACGCCACATGCAGAACCGTCGCCAAATTACCCCCTGCAAATCAAATCCCCTACTTCACCATTAACTGTCAAGCCACTAAACCTGTATGGAAATTAACACCTCTGCTGAAGTGTTAAATTCGTTAAAGAGCATAGCCTATATATATAGCTACACACGAGACAACACCGTCTCTCTCTCTCTTTTTCTTTTTCTGCGCGCGCGCACACACACACACACACAGTCCGGTTCTGATGGTATATGAACTAGGGGTGGGCGATACTGGGATTTTTGGTATCATCCGATACCAAGTAAATACAGGGCTAGTATTGCTGATACCGATAATTTGTACTTATATCTTTATATAAGTATATATTTTTGAGTTCCAGTGAAACAATTAAGATTTTTTTTTTTAAACTGGCTGAATTTATGATAGTAGTTTCTGCTAAAATTGCCTCTGATCACTGTGAACAACATTGGTTAATGCTGGAGATTACCTGGATACTCCAGATTTCTTGGCTGAAAAGCCTCTGCCATCTGTCTCTGTGTTGGGGGTCTGGTTTGGGGTTCTCCCCCCTCCTTCCTCAACTTTTTTTGCAGCTCGGAGTTCTCTCTCGGGTGAACTGCATTAATGTGTTTATGCAAATTGGTGGCGAATTATTTTTTTGCACACATCACATGTGGCAGTGTCCGTTTTAGCTGGAGTGAATAAACTCCACACAGCGGTTCTCTTTCTTTCAGGGACTTCTCTCACTGCTCTGGCTCTCCGCTCTCTGGCTCCAGCAGAGCAGGGAGGGTGAGGTGCGCTGTTTGCACACTGCACACAGACTTGGAGAGACGCTGTGCTCGCATGAACTCGGAGAGAAACTGCAACAAAAGTATCGATCTCATCACAACAGTATCGATCCGATACCAATACTCATCAGATATTTAAATCGATATGCCCAGCCGTAATATGAACGCAGATATAGTTTAGCGCTCATAACGGCCGGATGGGTAGTACAATGATGCTGCCATGAGTCCATGAGGTTATGTCTCCATATTCACACATATTAACTCCACATTGTCATTGTGATATTTTGTGATTACATTCTGAATCTGCAACATTCTCTGTCAGGTAAATCAGTAAGTTAGTAGGGTATTAGGCTACAGGGGTATGGGGGCGTGTTTGGTGGGAAGGTAAACAGCACGCCACACGCAGACGCCACATGCAGAACGCTTTACAACAGCGGGGGGACACATCGCAACTGTTGTGTGGAATAAAGGTTGGCAAACCGTCGCCAAAATACCCCCTGCAAATAAAATCCCCTACTTCACCATTAACTGTCAAGCCACTAAACCTGTATGGAAATTAGCCTAACACCTCTGCTGAAGTGTTAAATTCGTTAAAGATCATAGCCTACGACATGAGAGAACACCGTCTCTCTCGCTCTTTTTCTCTCGCTCGCTCGCTCTCTCTTTCTCTGGGCACACACGCACGGGCGCGCGCGTGCACACACACACACACACACAGTCTGGTTCTGGTGGTTGATGAACGCAGATAGGTGCTGTTTAGCTCTCATAACGGGCCAGGTGGGTAGCGCATTGCCATGAGTCCATGACGCTAATGTCTGATTACTCCACATTTTCATTGTGATATTTTGTGATTACATTCTGAATCTGCCCCATTCTAAGTCAATTTTCGGTAAATCAGTAAGTTAGTAGTAGGGTATACAGTGGAGTTGCATATGAAGTGGTTTGGGGTCCTTCTGTAAGTAGTGTTGGGGTTGGTTTTGATGAATTCTACAAGCAGCAATACCACAGGCCAAGCAATCAGCCCATTCCAAACATTTTCAACGGCTCTGTAGCCTATTAGTATGTGTGTGTGTGTGTGTGTGTGTATATATATATATATATATATATATATATATATATATATATATATATATATATATATATAGTAGTATGTGTGTGTGTGTGTGTATATATATATATATATATATATATATATATATATATATATATATTGTCGTTCGTTTACAAAAACTTTCTCACAACTATTACAAAAGAACGTTGAAAAAAGTGACAAAAGTTGGAGAAAAAAATCGACAAATACATTTTTTTTCAATGTTCAGTGAACAGCTCTTTTGCATATCCAGTGCAAAGATCCAGGGGCAAGAATGGGAAGGGGGTGTAAAAGATTTACATTTGGGCCACCAAAAATGTACATTTTTTTACTACAAGAATCGATAGCTGCAGCCCTATAAACAAGTCCCATGTCTTTTTAGCATGTTTGCTGAATGCTACACATTCATGTCAGATTTTGCTAAGATGATGTGATAATCATTAGTTAAATGGCAGGTGTTTTCGATATATATTGCAGCATTGGTTTAACTGTGTAAGATGTATAGGAAGCAGGTGTGAGCTGTACTAATGCAGTGCAGTGGTAGAAAAAAGACTGCTCAGTCTGCACTAGGGTTGCACGATATTGACAAAATGTGATATTGCGATATCGATTGTGAATATTGCGATATCGATATTAATTTCGATATTTTTAAACATGTAAATGTAAACATGATTCGTGCCGTTTTGTTGTCTCTATCAATTTCTTCACTTACACTGTCACTCTGTCGAAATATGCACACACGTCACGTGGTACGCTACATAGGGTTTGTCGCGTAGTGGACCCGTGCGCTGACGTGCACTAACATGTGCAAGTGGCACGGTAACCGGCCAATGAAACAGGATCATTACAGCGTTTCAAGCGGGCTCTAAATCGGACACAACTAAGCCACACAGCCGACGGACGGGACGGAGCCACAAAATAAACAAAATATTGCATACTTATTGCGACACTTTCAATATAATATTGCGCATCGTGATATTGCGTTAACGATATTGAGTCAATATATATCATGCACCCCTAGTCTGCACTAGCACCAGTGAAACCCTGTCTTTTGATGGATACTGGGACTGTGGAAGGTCTTTTTCTGCCTTTGCTTTCCTTTCGGTTTAAAGACTTTTTTTTTTTAGAGCAAGCCTTGCAAAGCACGCACAAAGAGCCCAGTGATTGAAAGATTATGGGGCCATCAGCAACATGCCAGGCTTCCAAACTTTCATCTTTTCAGAAATCATGTCTTTTATTCGCAACCACAGTCCTCTTCGCCCCGTTGAGCACTGAGTCAGTGGACTGTGAAAGACACACGTTTTAACCCTCCTCCGCCCTCCACTGCAGTGTACTACAGTATATTTGTCACACCCTGATAATCAGCACTCAGTGTCTTACTCGCGCCCCCTTCAGATTCCATGTAAAGTTAGCACAACGTGTATTTATCACAAACACGTACTTGATGCTTATTTCCATACAAACCAAAATCATTACTTAGAGTTAGCTGTCTTCTTTTTTCATGTATTTATCTATTTTGGGGCTTCCTTATTGAGTTTTGTTGTTGCTCTTTTTACAATTTATCTATCTTTTTTCGTGTGTGTGTGTGTGTGTGTGTGTGTGTGTGTGTGTGTGTGTGTGTGTGTGTGTGTGTGTGTGTGTGTGTGTGTAACTGGAGACAGTACTGCGTTCACAGCAAAGTAAAGACGTTTCTGGTTATGAGCTGCAGAGCCACCACAAATGTAGAAAGTGTGGCAACGCTGGCTGAAGTTGAAGGTTCAAATCTTACCTGGAGCACAAATAGTGACCCCCCCCCCCAAAAAATACGGAAAACACAACATTCATACGGCTTTCAGCTTTTAACATACAGGTTGAAAGCGATTAGGGCTGGGTAGCACCGATGATTTCACGAATCGATTCCGATTCAGGTACATTTCCCATTCAATATTAAATAGGTCAGGGAAATTCCAGTCACAATATCAATTTTTCTTGCATATAAGAGATTTTAAGAGAATGTTTACATTACGACTTGAAATCCAGTCACCACATCCATGGTGAAAATGCATAAATGGAAAGATGGATTTTGTGATTTTCTTAATCAATATCAGATCACTCAAACAAAGATCGACTTCAATTGGAGAATGGATTATTTTAAACCCAGCCTTAAATACTTAAATACGTTGTTAAGGGCGGCCACTCACCTGGCGAGATGAAGATGCGGTGGGGGACTCCTCGGTTTGAAGACGAGAGTGAGATGGGCCCGTGTTTCAGCAATGGAAGCTCATTTGGGTACCAGCTCTATGCCTGAACCTGGGACTTCCCCCTGTGTGTTAGTTGTGTGTCCTCCCACCCAAACACACACACACACACACACCCCAAAGTTAGACCAATGCCAGTACCTTTAAAAAGTCCCCCATGAACAGCAGATGTTCGGTAATTAGGACGTTTTGACAGTAATCAACAGAAAATGTACTAAACGGTCAACCTATTTCTACCAATGGACATACATATCTACAAAAATGTATACAGTTCTGGCACGTTTCATGGGCCCTGTGAGTTAAATGGGAGTTTCAGGTCCTGCCCGGATCTGTACTTTGACTTGGCACCTCCACAACATTGCCAGTGTTGATCTGGTTCATTCTTGACTCTAGAAACAGTAACAAAAATAGATGTATCTCATGGTCCACGTACTTGTTTTCCCTGAAGCTTTCAGACAGTTTTGTCCTTCCTCGGCAGATGGAGTATGCTCAATTGTTGTGAATTAGTTTAGTTGTTAACTGACAACAGTTGAAAAACTGTGAACAAAGAAAAAAAAAAAAGAAATTCTTAAAAAATTCACATTTTTGTATTGAAGCGATTCCTGTGTAGCTTTAGCTTGACGATGTGTTTGGGGTTGTTGCTTAGCTGGAATGTAAGTCTTCTCCCAATATAATGTCAAATATCAATAGAACACTTGTAGAATACTATTTAAGAATATAAATCTCCTCCTGAGTGGCAGTTTTTCTGCAGGTTTCCGTCAGGATTTAGTTTTTAACTCAGACATGTTAAAAACTCACATGTACTTTTTCTGCTATGACAAGTCAAAATGGCTCCTCAAAAACTCCCGTTGACTGAAAAGCTTTTCACATATAGGTTTATTTTGGATTAAAATCACCATTGCCACTTGATTACAGCTGTTCTTCTGATGGCAGGGTTCCCGTATCCCGGTGACCCTCGTTCATTTCCAGAAACGCTGGCCGCAGAAAGAAAAAGTATGGAGTCGTAGCCTACAAAGCGGAGCTCTAGAGTCTTTGCTCTGTAACAAAACCAGCAGAACGCTGCCCTCAGAATGTTGGTTAGGGGTGTTGTAGTTCTTTCTGGGGGATATTGGTGTTGGTACGTACGCTGTGATAAAACTACAACTCCCGTGATAAATGCAATACCTGCCCGCGAAATACGTCTGCGTCTCCTCAGAGTTTGTTAAAGTTTGGCTAGGCCTACGTGTGGAAAATGAGAAAGTGTACTTTTAACGAGACATGGCTAGATCACAGCGATTTCCGCTGTTGGTTACAAGCAGTACCCAGCTCCTGGTACGAGGCTCGCTGCAAACTTTGTAAAAAAGAATTAGGGACTCTGGGTGTGAAGGCGCTGGAGTTACACGCCAGAGCAGAGAAACACAAAATGCCTTCAACAGACTCGGCCAATTAGCCAGTTTTGTGCCTCACCCCTGGCGTCCCTATCGTCGTCCTCCATGCAAGTTTGTTTTAGCCTATTTTCATTTTGGGCCTAAGGTTTTGGGCATTTGGCACGTTGTTGGGTCTGAAAGGTTACTGTTGTGATTGCTTCTGTGAATTAAAGTAATGCTTTTTCAATGACTGAATTCATTGAAATAAAATGATTCTTTCAGAATTTCTTTGATTTGAATATTGTTTTGGTAATGCGCCATGTAAGTCTTAAATTTCAGTCTTTATGGTCTTAAAATGTCTTAAAAAGGTCTTAAATTTGACTTACCAAAACCTGCAAGAACCCTGGTTTACCTCGTAATTCCACTTTTAGAAGTGTTTTTTGTTAAAAGGAGGTGAATGCTTATGCAAGCACTCGTTTTGGTTCAATTCATTCAAATGTCTTTTCACAAACTGGCCTAAACGTTACAACAAAACTATCAATCTTCAACTAGTCATTCTGGTAGAGCCCCCCTAACCTGAAGTTAACATACACAGGTTGACCACAGTGACTCACTTTTACCGGGTATTAATGGTTTTTGAAAGACGTGACTAAACCCACTTTCCCAACATCAGTGTGAAACTGTTGGACAATCCCACACCATGTGTTTCACTCTCCACTGAGCACAGACCAGATTTCACGGTTTCATCTCTGCTTCACTTCTCATATGAACCAGGATCTTTCTGGCCATGTGCAGCTTAGTTTTAGACTGAGTACAAGACTGAATTATTTTTTGAACACAGCACCTGCAGATATTAAATACATGAACCAGACATAACCAGAGATTCATTTTGATCCAAGTGTGGGTACTAACAAAAAAATATTTTTACATTTTTAAACCCTGCACAGCTTTATTTTAATGTCCTTAATCAGTGCAAACTGCTCCATGTGACATTCAAACAAAGTGGCAGCCACATATTAAATACATATTATTAAATTAAATACTATTTATGCAAAAAGACTATTAAATAAACCTCACACGGTACTTGTTTGCTCAACTATAACCTACTGTAATTATTCGTTATGTATTTAATATGACTAGATCAAAGTGAGTCAAGCAAAGAGAGGACATCAGAAAAAGAGTAGAACCTAAAGTTCAAGAACACAAGGGACTTGAAGAAAAAGCTTTAGGTTTCACACCACTTTTTGTCACTGAGATTTTCAGGGAGGCTTTGCTGTGCAGCTGTTAGAAGATGCCGGAAATTCTGGGGTTACGAGTCGTCAAAGGTGTTATTTTTTTTTTCTACAACATACGATTTTGGTTCTGCCTTGTGACATTTTTGAGGCAAAATGAGTGGGATTTGTCCGTTGCGGTTTATAAACAAGATGGCCCCTACTCAATTGATCAGCGAGTATTTTAGAAGAGATAATGGACATTAATGACGGACCATGCAATAAAATGTTTCAGTCACTACTTTGACAATTGTTTGGATGGATGCACGTACTTTTTGGTTACAAAATTTGGCCTACTCATCAAACAATAAACTCCAAACATACGCGCACACAATATATAAAAGAGAGAGAGACTGTCTTACCTGAAAAATGCCCACATAAGTCATTTGTTCAAGCAGCAATTACGACCTGTATTTACGTTTATAGTGACGGCGCCCACTTGAGGCCGTGGTAATTATGACTTGAGCATAGCAGGACGTAAGATGACGAAGTATAAGAGCGCCAAATTTCCGCATAAGGAGGCAGGTTGGGGTGGTGGATGGTTTAAACAAACAAACACAGGACTTTCACCCAGGGGACTGGGGTTTATGTCCCACTTGAAAATAAAAGTAAACAAACGAAGCTACGTCACCTTCAGCGTCACATGCGTAACCGGAAATTAAAAAGTAGCATCTGATTTGAACCCAAACCACAATCTTTTTCTAAACTTAACTAAGTAGTGTTGGTGCCTAAACATAACCAAACTGCGACCGTTTCACAACGTTAACGATGTGTTCAAAACCGTGACCGTTGCGTTCGTTGGTTTAGATATGAGTTCGTATTTCCTGCCACTGCTAGGGGCGCTAATTTATGAAACGCACATATGGGTCGTATTAGAAGGTAGGAACAAACAACCGATATCTTCTTATGGCTTGGAGGACTTGTTGCCTCTTTGACTTTTATGATCAACCAGTAGAAGTCACTAATGCATTAGTCTATATCCACAACGTTCCACTTCTGGGATTGCTCCGTTGCTGCCGGAAATTCCTCCGGATGTCCTTCTTTTCGGACGGATGTCCGTTACCTTCCGCTTTCAACTCCGGTGGATTCATGAGGACTATGGTTAACTGCTCCTCAGATCTCTGCAGGGTAAATCCAGACAGCTAGCTAGACTATCTGTCCAATGTGAGTTTTCTGTTGTAACTTTTTCATGTTTCACCAAAACAAGCTCCTTCCCGAGGCTATTTTGCAGCGGCACCGGGGCTCTGTGCGGCGCTTAACGCCACCCGTGACAATTGTGATCGGTTTAAAGAAATGGCAATAAACCAGAGCACGTTTTTCTCCCATCCGGGAATGCTGTGTGGACTAGCCGGACCCTCCTTTGCAGCGCTGTGGAGGAAGGTCTGGCAATGCGAGAGTACTAATGCATTGACATGATCCCTCACTGGCTTCCCACAAGCAAACAAGTTAGAGATACAGCTGTTGAGAACTGACCCTGGGTCTCTGCAGCACACCAGTCCAATAACGGGCTTTCTGATTGGCCAAGGGGAGTTGTAAAAGCTTTCTCCAATAGACTGAAAACAAAGTATTGAAACATAAAACAATGCAGTTATAAAGTAGAATGAAACTACCTAATGATACTAATAAGATTGCAGGACCATACCTGAGACATGTGTGGTAAATGAGTGAGACTTCCCCTCCAGGCACATCTGTATGTAAATCATCTGAATGCAACTTTGTGTCAGACAACAAATGAAGAAGAAAACCAAGAAGTTGAATTTGAGGAAGCACAGATACAATTATGACTTGGCTCTATGTTGAGTCACAGACAAAAGCCTCTTCACATGTAACATTTACTCTAACCTGTGCTGAGATAGATTAGCTCAGATAAAACTTGAATGATGAAACCTAAAACGGTCTTTTGGAGGAACAAATACAGAAGCATGCAAAGAGAAATATATAAGCATAAACAAGTAACATTTATTCATATTGTGAATCAAATAATATTTTGTATGTATCTGTATATATATATATATATATATATATATATATATATATATATAACATATATATACACACACACACTTCTTTTTGCTATATGTTTTTCATTATACGATATATATATATATATATATATATATATATATATATATATATATATATATATAATGTACAATATATTTGATATGAGTATTGCAGTATAGGTGAAAGTGAATAGGTGGCCAACTTGCAGCAGTAAAAGTAAAAACAAAAACATACCATAGAAATGAAAGCAGGATAACTATTTTCTGAAAATGCACTGCGTAGAGGTACAAAAATGTGTTTTCATTTGTAACAGGCCAACAGAGTGCCGTGCATAGCAACCGACAGGCACGTGAAAAACTAAGGGCTAAAAAAAAAAACTGCAGACACACAAGAGGAAGGCTCTGTGATTACTGGATCGCACCTCTAACCAAACTACCACCTTCAGAAACCTGAACACCCAGAATAGACTCACTGCAGATGGGTAGTCAAATTCAGGAAAGGAAAAAAGGAAGCCAGTTGACACAAAAACAGAACAACGAAAAATGGCTAAATCAGGACTAAATCAGTCAATCTATGCAAAATGCTAGGCGAGTTAAAGACGTGCAGTTTTTAACCCTAACCCTAACCCATATTCGTACTTTTTACACCAAATTGGTAAAGGGGATGATGTTGTTTTTGGAAAATCAGAGAGCCCTCAACCCACATAGGAGCGTGTAACACTTGTTAAAATACAAAGTTGGGCTTGGTTCTCAGAGTGACAGACATATTTTAGGTTAAGTGTTCTTTTTATGGCATCATTCTATGTACATGGACATTTTGATTCATTTGTTAATTTGATTGATCGATTGATTTCGAACATGTAACAAATACTTAAAAATAAAACAAGAATAAGTCATAAAATGAACATTACACTTATTGTAAACTCTCACTAACCAAATTCTCATAAACAACATGAATAAATAATACATGTCCATAAAGGAGTAGGAAGAAGTTATATAGTCCTAATTCTTCTCCATAACTCACTAACTCAATATTTATCATATATATGACATAAAAACAACTATCCTAATGCTATTTAAAAAGAATAATGATAATAATAATATCTACACTGAACAAAATTATAAACGCAGCGTTAGGGTTTTGTGTACATAGAAAAAGTCTTAGATCTTTGAGTTCAGCTCATGAAAAATGGTGGCAAAAACAAAAGTGTTGCGTTTATAATTTTGTTCAGTATATAATCAGACTGGAAGCACTTTACTGTCAGAGTGAAGACTATACATCACTCCAACAGTACCAGATTTACACCACCAGATGGAGACATCCTGCAACTTTTGAAAAGACAATCTCATCAGTGCAGGATCAATAATAATGTCCAACCTCTCTGCGTACTTGTCACAGATTGACACTGTGATTGACAAATCGCATACATCTCTAAGTTTCAAAAGTTATTGATACTGCATATTGGAAAGGTCTGCTCTTCCATAGATGGATATCCGATTTAATTTGTAATACCGACTCACATTTGTAGTAATGGCCCTGTGGCTCAGCATTAAAGTAAGTTTTCTCAGAATTGTTGGTTTCTTTCTAGTTATATAATTCAGTGTTTCCCCTACCATGATGGTCCAAAATGATGTTAAAATGCACAGTTAGCACAGTAGAATAACGTTAAAAAAACAAATATTACGTTAAAAGCGTAACAGGCCTACAACCGCCCCCGCACAACTTTGTTGTATCTTTTTTAGATCAAACATGCCGTGTTGCATTTCCACCAGAGATGGGAAGTAACGAAGTACAAATACGTCGTTACTGTACTTTCAGGTATTTTTACTTTACTTTACTATTTATTTTTGTGCCGACTTTTTACTTTTACTCATTACATTTTAACACAAATACCGGTGTCGTGCCAAGGTATTTACCCCCGCCAGGATTCGTATCCCCTGACCCCGAGCGTGCGTGTACTTAGAGCGGAGTTTCACTGTTGCACTTCGAATTCACCTCTTTAATGGAACACATAGCGACGTGAAATAATAGTGTTTTCCATAGTAGCTAACAAGGGTCTAATTTATTATACGTGTATTTGTCTGTTACATTAAGGTGACGTGTGAATTGTTTCTCTGCGGGTGTGGTCTGACAAGGATGCCTCGTCTTTGCTAACCTGTCCCTCCCTCCCCTCTAACGTGATTTCTGTTTTAATTTGATTTAGTTTAATATGGCTTTTCAATTAGCCGCTTTGTTCACCTGTCTGCCATATAAGTTACAGAGGGGATAGACAAAATGTCAGGCTGTTTATAACCTGAAATAATATACACATTATTTCAGGTTAAAAACATTTATTCAAGCGAATCACTTCCTGCCTAACATGCAAAGGGTCTGTCCCGTCCTCATGTGTCCAATTTTTGTGTCTACTAGGTCACAATAAACAACCTGATGTCTGCTATTTTATAACAAAAGTTACATAGGGGATACACAAAATATCAGGTGAAAACAGCCTGCTATTTTGTGTATCCCCTATGTAACTTTTGTGTGCTCCCGCGGTCAGGGGATACGAATCCTGGCGGGGGTAAGTACCTTGGCACGACACTGACCCTGAGACACGAGCTGTAAACGTTATAATATGCTGAAAGTTTAGCATCCACGTTAAAATGGACAAACGACCACAGAACCCCATACGCAAGCGATGTGTACAGAAATTACGGGAGAAAAAGATTAAGAATCTACAGGCAAATGCCTCAAAATGTGCCGAAATTGCTGACATGTTTGGGGCTGTAGTAGCTGCTTCAACATCAGCATTAGGCTACCTGAATTAGAGGAAGGAGGAGAGGTGACTGGCAGAGAGAAGCAGAAACAACATCATAATGACAGGGAAGAGGCCGAGGAGGAGGAGAGCGACCATGACAGGGCCACGGGAGAGAGGGAGGAACAGATGGAAGAAGTACGCGAATTAACAGGGACTCTCAGGAAGGGAGGGTGTGTGTGTGTGTGTGTGTGTGTGTGTGTGTGTGTGTGTGTGTGTGTGTGTGTGTGTGTGTGTGTCTCACGTCATAACGACAACAAGCAGTTTGGCAGTAACATTAAAGTTAGTGGCTGTCAGGTAACCTAACTGTTTAAGCGTTGGCCTGTTGGGTAGCTGAAGTCTGTGATCTATGCAGCCTGTTCTACTAGACTCATGTATACTATGTATACAGCCTGTTCTACTAGACTCGACTAGCTGCATTTGGGCTCGGGGTTATTATGGGGTTGGGTTAGCAGCAGCAACAAGTGTCGTGTTAGCATGTGTTGATAAGATTGGAGTTGCTTGAGGCAGACGTGGATAAAGTCTTTTTTCCTGGGCATAGCGTGCATGTTACATAAACATTCTTGTCTTTAATTTCCATGAGCGAGAAGTAGTGCCGGTACTTCCAGTTCCAGAACGCTACCTTTGAATTTCCCGGGCTCGTCGCCATTGTCGCTGTCTTGTGTTTAGTGGTAGTCAGAGCGTGCAGAGACAGCGTGAGCGGGGCATCCGCCCACCCAGTCAATCATCACATTTTCAACCATGTCATCACCCCCCCCCCCCCCTCCCCCTGCTCTCTCCAGGTAGCTGATAGCCTGACACCTCGCGCTTCATTCAACCAAATTCTAGTAACGCTCCACGTTACATTCTCAGTAACGATAACGGCGTTGCAACGATGGGAAAAGTAATTAATTAGATTACTCCGTTACCGAAAAAATAACTGCGTTACTAATGCCGTTATACTTAAACGCCGTTACTCCCAACACTGCATTTAACATATATTATACCATGGTCTGGGTGAATACTCGATTCTGATTGGCTGCTGGGTGTCCATAAAAAAGTGATATAGGACACCTAGTAAAGGTGTTCCGGTGAAACGGACTGTTTACCGTTAAATCAATAACTAAATCAATGCGCTACATTAAATCAAAAAGGAAATGTGGATCTGTTATTTCCAACTCGTCCTCTGAACACCACAGGATGGCGCTAACACACACACACTGCAGGAAGTAAGTTATACTGCCCCTCTGGACTGACTTTGTTTCACAGAGAATAACATTATCTCTCATCTCGTTCACTGTTCAGGTCGCTACTCCAGGCTGCGCCGCTGCGGCCGACAGTAACGTTACACATCGCGGATCAAATTGTTCGTAAAAGTCGTTATATTGTTTCGGGGACAATGACATGGCTGGATAGCTTGCTTGTCTTGCTGTTTAACATACTGTCAAATTAGTTTTACTGATTGCCACCTGTACACAATGTTATTGACTTTGGATCTTGCTAGCATAGCGTTCTGGCTCGTAGCTGAGCTGAAGGATTCTATCAGCTGAGCGGACTATAAACATCTCCGGTTGCTAAGGGTGGCAATTTCGTATCTAAGGTCCTTCCTATTTTCTGGAGGAGTGAACAACGTTTGCATTGCATAAGAACCTGATGGATGGGAATGATTGTTCCAGGTATTAGTCAAACCGTCAGGCGTAACCAGGGAAACAGAGTTATTGTTTGTAAAAACTTTAGATTTCGATTGTAAAACTAATTAAAATGTGAAATAAAGTTTTAAAAAGATGTTATTTGGCAAGTGACCATGGTATAAGCGGGTTAATGCCCTTCGATGTGTCCATTGTCAGGTATTAATGGACTTCGGCGGAGGCAACCGTTTCACGCCTCGCCGTCGTCCATTAATACCTGACAATGGACACCTCGTCGGACATTAACCCTTACATATAATTTGAGCCAACTTATATTTTGGGGGTTTAGGATGCAAATGTGCCCTGATTTATACATCAAACTATATTACACATGACTGTAGTGCAACTTAACATGTAAACAACAATAGACTAGCTCAACTAAACCAAACTGCCTCAACAGCAACTAACTAGGATTAACTAAAGAAAACCACAAACAAGGTCCTGGTTTTATACTCACGGCACACGAGCCCCCAACTTGTTACGACCGGCTCACGGGCCACAACAAAAGAGGGAGACGCACAACAACTTAACAATAATAAAGTGACATTTATTAAATAATGATGCAAACAAGAGAACAATGAGGTGTGATCGTCAGTATCAGTGAGAACGCGGCCGCCTGGTCTCGGGGCCGGCGGGGTTAAATAGTCTGGGAGGACCGGCCAGGTGATCGCAGTCATCTCATTATGGCCTCCGCTGCACCTGCAAGTTAACAAGACAAACCACAGTACACGTGTACGACAGGCCCAGGACCGTCCCACCAACAAACATGACATCATGTTTATGCATTTATTTTAAAGCTTATTTGTATAGCTAGTGTTTGTGTGTATGCATTAGTTATTATGTAGCTGTGAGGACTAGTTTCAGTTTTCTAAAGAAGCTTATGCATATGTGAGGATTAAGGTGAGGTTGTGGGTGCGAAGAACTCACTCCCACCATCTTCACTCCTACCAGCTGACCTCCAGTGGCATGAGGGCGCCCATGGCGACCTTCGTCTGGCAGGAGTTGCAGGGGGCTGCCGGTGGTCCGGTCAGGTGGACTCCGCCTGTGCCGGTCCCCAGGTGCAGGGTTGCCTGCCCGAGTTAACCCATGTGGCTGTGGGGTCGCCTTCCTCCGCCTTCCCAACCGTTGTGGTGGTTCTCACACCACCATCTTCCGCCTGCGCCGCCGTTGGGTCTTCACTATTTACCCATAGCTGGGGCTATTTACCCATAACTGGGGCAGTGGTTGACGGGCATCAGGGCGTTTCCACTCACCGATGGGCCTGCATGCCACGTCTCTGGGGCCCACTGCTGCTCCGAGATCCCGTACAACTTAGCCTGGTACCACAAGGGACCAGTTTCCATGTGTGCCACGGGGAGGCGTGTACGAGATCTTGGCCGTGGAGAGGCTGTGTACCGGCTGAGGAGGCTTACACACTCGGCTCCTCTTTTCACCCCTGAAAACAAAGAGCTATCCGGTGGCAGCAGCTGGAAGCAGAAGCAGCTACAAGCACGACTACTCCAGCACTACTGCACTGACGCATCACACACCCTGCACACACACACACACACACACACACACACACACACACACACACACACACACACACACACACAGACAGACAGACAGACAGACAGACAGACAGACGCATATATGCACACACGCACGCACGCACACACACACACGCACGCACGCACACACACACACACACGCACACACACACACATACGCACACACACACACACGCACACACACACACACACGCACACACACGCACACACACACACATACGCACACACACGCACACACACACACGCACACACATACACACACACACACACAGACAGACAGACAGACAGACAGACTGACGGACACAGGCACATACACACACACACACACACATACACACACACACACACGCACACACCCCTAAACACACGCGCACACACACACACACACCTCTAAACACACACGCACACACACACGCACGCACACACACACGCACACACACCCCTAAACACACGCACACACAACCCCCCACCCCCCAACACACACACACACACACACACACACACACTAGGAAGACATTAGAAAAACTTCCTGTACCACTTCCTCCTCTTCGGCTTGATCTGGCTCTGCAGATCTACCAGCTGTGACCTCATGGCGCTCTCCGTCCTCTGCCACTCCAGCTCCTTCTCCTGCTGAGTCAGCTTCAGGCTTTCTGTGGCCTGAAGGAGGGATGACTTCTCCTCCTTCCACTCGCTGAGATGACTCTTCAGCTGCTGCTCAGCCTTGTTCAAAGCAGCCATGAGGTTCTTGTTGTTGTCGTCCTGCATCTCCAGCTGGGCACTAAGGGAAGCCTGGGATTTTTCCAGTAATGTCTTTCCCTCGTCCTGTTTTTGGAGAGCTTCCTCCATCTTGCTCAATTTATTCTTCAGCTCTTGAGCTTGAGCCCTGTCAGTCTCCAGATAGCGCTCCAACATCACGTTGGTGGTATTGGCTTCTGCGAGCATCTGTCTCTCTTCACGAAACTCCTTCTCCTGCGTCTCCACATGATGTTTAAGAGCCTCCTTCTCTCCCTTCGTCTTCTCCAATTTCACTTTCAGATCTTGAGTTATGAAGATCTGCAGGTCAAGATCTTTCTGGGCTTTTCGAAGGAAGTTGCTGATTTTTCCCAGCTGAGTTAAATGTGAAACCTGGGACCTTTCCAGTCTTTCCTTTGCCTCTGCCTGCTTTTGGAGAGCTTCCTCCATCTTGCTCAATTTATTCTTCAGCTCTTGAGCTTGAGCCCTCTCAGTCTGCAGATAGCGCTCCAACATCACGTTGGTGGTATTGGCTTCTGTGTCAAGTGTCTGTCTCTCTTTACGAAGGGCCTCCTTCTCTCCCTTCGTCTGCTCCAACTTCACTTTCAGATCTTGAGTAATAAAGACCTGCAATTCGAGATCTTTTTGGGTTTTTCGTAGCAAGTTGCTGATTTTTCCCAGCTGTGACTTCAGGTACTCTGTTTCCCTGGGGGGGGAGGGGACACGTTCAGCCAGCTGAACTTTCAAGCCACACACCTCCCTCTGCATCAGCTTTTTCTCACGGTTCCAGCTGCTGCCCTCTCTCTGCTGTTGGAGCTGATCGAGGACATCGGCCAGTAAGTCCTCTCGGATGATCAGGTGAACTCTGCCCTCAGATCCACTTTGGGTGAGACTCGCCTCGCCGTCCTTCAGTTCACGCCTTGCCTGTTCTTCAAGGAAACTGAGGTAGAAATCCATCTGCGGTTCGATCTCTCTGCCGTTGAATTCCATGTTGTCCAACGTTGTATTCTGCTGGTCCAGCGTCTTTTCTCTTGTTGCAATGTGCACCTTTAGATTGTCACAATCAAATGACTGTCTGATACAAACTGCTGTCTGAGTGAATATGGGCAGAACTAAAGCTGGTTCTCAGTATTCATAGTGTGTCGTTATGGCAACAACAACAACATGTATTCTTATGTTTTCAATCCAAATGGTTATTGATTTTATTGTTGCTATTGATGCTATTGTTGCTATGGAATGTTGCTATGGGATGCCAGTTTGTTTATGTTTGAATATACAGTATGAATGTAATGATTTCTGATGATTCCTTAAATATGGCAAAGAAAGAACACTTTACGAAATATTGAAAGGAAAATGTTGGGACGCCATTTTCTCTAACTCCAATAACCATGTGCGCTCAGCAACTACCTATTATTATTTAAGATGTGCATTTACCACAATAAAACTTTATTTCTTTTACTTTTATTCAAACTGTCCAATACTTTTAATGTTGGATTTGAAAAGCCGTTTATCCCCTGCTCATGTTGATCTTGTACATGTTAAAAGTTGTGGTAAAGGAAGTGAAATATCAAGCTGTCCCTCGCTGCTGCAACAGGGAGAATTCCCCCGTTGTGAGAATAAAGAGCTTTTCACACGGGGAGCCACACTTCGCCTGCGTAGCCGCGTGGATCCGCGGGATCTCGCTCCTCACGTGAAGGAGAACGCTCCGCGATTAAACGCCAGGCGATCAATGTGTGGTAACCATGGGGATTCTGTGCACTAGTGTCTCCCTGCCGTACAGCTGAATGAGCTGAGTGTGGTATCATATATCCCTAATCACAGGTCTATTTATAACAAAAAGTGGCAATCCTAGTATTTTCCTAACCACGATCTGTTATTGTTGATAGCTAAAGTTAGCTAAATTAGCATAGTCATGATTACAGACATTACCCGATAAATCCAGTCTCGTGCCGATGCTCTGACAAGCAGACGCCCGGCGCGGCGTGTTGCTCGCGTAGGGAAAAGTTCAACACAATTCAACTCTTGCAGCGGGCGGGCGTGTGCGTGTGACGAGCACGAACGCGACTTTCACGGGATTGCGCCCGCTTGTCGCGTCACCTGTCAAACTACAGTTTCTTTTGTTTGATCATAATTACTGATAAAACAAGATACATTCTTTTGTCTTACTATATCAGTAATTATGATCAACCAAAAGGTCAAACAAATGATAGAATTATATTATGCAGTTTTACGGTTTTTCCTCTATTTGCCACACAAGTCATTTACATATGGGGGGTTTCCGTGTACCGTCTTCCAACGCCACCCTGCCAAGACCTTTCGCCACCCCATGTCAAATTTTAGATCCGCCACTGGCAAGGATGATGTCAGTGACCAGCGGTTCCCGTAAATCTCTCATCAAGTAGATTTGAAGTTAAAAGTCAAACTCATCTGTTATCTGCTGCTCACCTGGCAGACAGGTGCTCAGGGAAATGAAGCCATGTGAGAGAAAAGGTTGAATTCCTGCAAGCTGTCAGCAACAAGCTTATTATTAGAGGATCAACACTGTAGTCATGGACCTTCAACTGAAGACAAACATGACAATATTGCACACATCTGAGATGCAATTCTAACAAAATCTAATAAAAAGATCAAGAAGATTAGATGTCCTATAAAATACAGTAAATCAATGATTAATCACTTTATCAGTTATTGATGTGGTTATGGTTTTATACAGCTCGTGGATTTAAAGAGGTCTTGTTTATGCAGGAATTCAACCTTTGTTTTCCACAAGTAAGACAACAGTTTTTCATTATTAAAAACAATGTGACGGTAATTATAGGCTACATTCTACATCTGTTTCTTGTAAGGTTTGTTGCAGTAATGTCTGATGATAACAGATATGTAAAGTATATTCCTGCTACCTCAGCAGAGCAAAAAACATAATCAAGGACTCCTCTCACCCTCAGGAAGGCGTTACAGGTCTGTCAGAACTCGCACATCCAGGTTCAGAGACAGCTTTTTCTCCACAGCCATCACAACTCTAAACATTCAATTACAGAAATAGGACTTCATCATGCTGAATGATGCATTTGCACTTTTCCAGTACTGTGATCTTTGAAAAGATTTTTTTGGTGTGAGAGTACGGCGTGAGTAAGTGTATGAATGTATACTACTACGCACTAGAAGTAGGCTACCTGTCCCACGTGTGCGTATGAATGTATTCTTCTAGGCACCAGAAGGAGTAGCACTTACATTTCGTTGTGACAATGTTTTACAATGACAAATAAATGATTCTGATTCAGATTTGTGTTTGTTGCAGTAATGTCTGATTATTACAGATATGTAAAGTATTGCCCAGAAGATCGTTTTTTATGACTGAACCATCAAATGGAAAAGTCTTGATGTTGTGTGTTTAGACATTTTTTCATAATAGCATGCAGGGGAAGATATTAGACTGTGAGTGGCTAACGTGTATTAATGTATGTTGGTTTTGTCTCCCTTCTCTACAGCTTTTTGATTGACTTTACTGACAATACACTTGTATACTTACATGTTGTTAAAAACTTTGAACTTATACTTTAAACTTTATCTTTGGCAATGACTTGCACTTGAGTATGGACGTTGTGTAGGCTACCCTATGGCCTCCAGGTCGCCAATCAAAAGTGAGTGAGTACACTGCTTCTCTTTTCCAGGGCATGTACTACTCCCAGCTTTATTGTACCTTTTGGGAAGGGTTATGGTTATGGTTATTGTAGTTAGCAGACACTTTTGTCCAAAGCAACAAATATGAATCTTACAATGGTTAAAATTAACAGTAAACAGTTTTTAAAAGTTGCTAAGCCATTATTAAGCAAAATAGTAATAATAACAATAATGGCAATACAATATTAAATATCAATAATAATAATAAACAAATACCATAAATATACAAATCATAACTCTAAGAATGAATTAATTATTTAAGTGTAAGATCAACAGATAGGTCTTGAGACCTCCTTGAAGGATCCAAAACCATCACATGAACGCAGAACAATAGGCATCTCATATCATAGAATGGACGCATATTTTAAGAGGACTGTCTGCAGGTAATGTCTCTGACCAATCACTGTGGGTGTGGGCCGCCCGGGCCGATTTTTTGTCTCAGTCCAGCCCTGGCGTCATCAATACCAAATTCAATCTAATTGGATGGGAATATACGTTGCATTTATTACAGAATCACAATTGAATTCATATCTTGCTACTCAGTCAGAATCTTATTAACCTGGAGTCCCAGTCTCTGTCACAATAATCATATATGTGATGTTTTAGGCCTTTTGGCAGACATCCATTTAAAATGTAGACAATGGCATATATACATAAAGAGCCTTTTCTCCATGGCTACTGAAGTTTCTCAGATTGCACTCTAGTAACATTTGTGGTCCAGGTAGCTTTGCATAAAAAATGGTTGTCATTCGCAAGGCTACTTTTACTTTTATACTTTAAGTACATTTCCAAGCCTGTACTTTGTTACTTTTACTTGAGTAAATAAGTTAAATCAGTACTTCTACTTTTACCAGAGTATTGTTTAACACAAGTATCTGTACTTCTACTTAAGTATGAGAAGTGAGTACTTTTGCCATCTCTGATTTCCACATTAGCTTTCTTCTACGTCAGCGTAAGTACTGACAGGATATCTGTTCTGTCACTCTATCCATCCATCCATCTTCGTCCGCTTATCCATGTTGGGTCGCGGAGGGAGCAGCTCCAGCAGGGGACCCCAAACTTTCCTTTCCCGAGCCACATTAACCACTGGGGACTGGGGGATCCCGAGGCGTTCCCAGGCCAGGTTGGAGATATAATCTCTCCACCTAGTCCTGGGTCTTTTCCGAGGCCTCCTCCCAGCTGGACGTGCCTGGAACACCTCCCTGGGGAGGCTCCCAGTGGGCATCCCCTTTCGACTGTCACTCTAATTCAAGGAAAACGTGGTTCATTATAGAAGAGTTGTGCAGGTGGAGTTTGTAAGACAGCTAGCTACTCTCATCTTGATCCGACTGCTGTCATGTGAACCAGGTTTAAGAGGCATCTACGTGTTCTTTTTTGTGCATTCATCTTTCATTCTTCCTGCGGTGTAGAAATACTGTTCTCATAATACAGTAGAACACAGACTACACAAAGCTCAACAGAAGTATCTTTAATACCAACATGTCACTGCATCTCTAGTATTCAATATGTTCCTGCAACAATTTCACCTGATCAAACTGTTATAATTTCTCCAAGTAGATCAATCTGTCTTTCTGAATAGGATTTAAAAACTACTTAAAAAAGTCAGTGGTTTTATCTAGTCAGTTCTTTTTTTACCGCCTTCTGTCTTATTGTTTGGGTTTTTCAAGCCCGCGACTTACATTCATCAGGTGGCAACAAACACGACTACAAATGAATGCTAATGTTGCTCTGTATGTGTTGAAGGTGTAGATACCTGTTTGCTAACCTGTTAGCCAAACTATCTAACTAAAAGGTTATGTCAGTGTTGTTTTCACAGTTTCTTTGCACTATTGCAGGTCTAATGAAGACAATTAACATCCATTATATAAAAAGTGGACGCCTCACTTCTAAAATCTTTAATAGTGGGAGTAAAACGTGAGCTTAACCGACTGAGTTCCCTGTAAGGTTCAAGTGCTGCATGCAGGGGTGTCGGACTGGGGGTGGAAATGGGACATAAGGTGTTCTCCCACCGGAGGGACTTTTGCAGTTCTTAGAACTAAAACGTTCCTAGAACACTTTTTTCGTCGTGTTCCCAGCGGACAAATTTGGGGATTTTGTAGTTCCTCTGGCCGTATTTCGGGACTTTTTTAGCTCCTACTTCAGAGCAGGGTCTTTTCCCTTTTCCCTTTTCCTAGGTCTACTTGATTGGTCGAAATTATAAGTCACGCCCACTGCCAACCCAGATCTTGCAGTGCGCCGTCTGTACTTGCAGACAGAGCAACAGCGGGACATTTTTTGCAATTTTCACCATCTTATTCATCATTAAAGTCACTTCTGACAACGTTTTAGGCGAGAAATTAACTATTTAGATTTCGAATATAGGCAGTCTTCCGAAAATCGTTGCCGAATTGACAATTTGCTTCATAGTTTTTGGAGCTCCATAAAGTGAAGGGACTGGCAGCTGGTGGCTGCCCGGGATCGCTTGTTTGCTGTTCGGCCTGTCATCCTGGGATGCCCCGCTGTAAACTAGCGGACTCTCAGACCGCGGTCTCGTAAGAGGCTTTTATTTCGCCGTCGTTTGTTTAAATATCACAACACATGTCCATCATAAGATTAACGGGAACGTGTGGTTAACTGCGTTTTTGCCGTTAAACTCCACAAGCGCCTGGTCCGCCGTGCACGCACACACACAGCGAGAGAGAGAGAGAGAGAGAGAGAGAGAGAGAGAGAGAGAGAGAGAGAGAGAGAGAGAGAGAGTCAGTCTGAGTCCAGCCTAGTCTTTAAACGCTGCTGTTCAAACTCCGTTATGAGGATCCCAGCAAGGCACAACAGGAACATTCTGATGTTCTCCTCCATCATGCTGCTTTGTTGTTGTATGTGGCGCTAAGGTCTAGTGACGATGTTATAAAGACCGTTGCGGTGCTTGCGTCACTCCCTTACCCCTCCTACCAGTCCCTGTGGCCACTTGGCCGGTGGGAATGCAAATGGAAAAAAAGATTTTGGGGGAGAGTAGTTCTTAGAACTGCCTAGAAGTGTACTTTTCCCCTAAAAAGTACAAGTACTATCCAGTGGGAAAACGCCTATAGTTCCCAGGGCCCAGGACGTTTTCTTGGCTTGGAGGGGTCTCACTTGAACTGTAACTCGGCCTCAGTTACTTTAGAATGCCTACTTTTCACATTCAGAAAATCTGTTGTGCTTTACATCCTGTTCAGTACAAATACCTGATGCTATACTTCATGTCAGCTGTGCTGCATAATGTTTTTCATATGCTGAATCTAGATTGGCCTGCTTGCCTTAACTTTGTTCTACTTTGAGTGCATATTATGCAACAGAAAAAAAAAAAGTTTTTTCAGGAGTAGTTTGACAGGTCATTTTTCTTGAGGCTTGATCACACACTACCAAGGCTTTGGTACAGCGCTCACATGTATAATAAATCTGTTGTTGACCGCACTGACATTTTTTACATTGACATTTAAATTGCTATTCAGCTGGCTAGAGGTGGATGAGAAAATTCATTTTCTACTTTGTGCTCATTTCCATCCTCTCACCTGCCACCACCACACTTAAACACCCCCAAGCACGACACTCATTACAGAGCACATTACTTGTTTTCACTGTGCAACTGAATCCTCAGCAGTGCAGATTGGCACAGCGCTCATAGTCGTGAGTCATATGGAGGCGACTCAGGGAAAAAATACGAGGTGATGTGAGGTGTTGTTTTAAGTAGGCTCACTCTTGGAAGGTATTGGATTTGAGCCTTACCTACTTCTACGTGTCAGGGGATGTCTAATTAATCCACATTAAGCCAAAGAAAACACGCATTTGATATGATTGTGTCACAAGGAACCTCATATGAGATGATTAAGATTTTCAGCTTCAACTTGATACAAAATGACACACCTGTCTTTACTGTGGGGGCCTTGTTAGCTTTAATTCCATTATTTGGAGATCAACATATAAGTTAAAGGGCAATTCTGGTATTTTTTTTAAACTGGGTCTCATCATTTCAAATGTTTGTCTTGGTAACTAAACAGAAAATAAACACAGAAAGTAGCCCCCTTGATTAGCTGTTAAGGCTACCCAGAATATCTGCAGTAGTGAAATGAGAATAACCTGGGTTTTTTTTTAAACTTTTCTTTTATTTCTTCTTATTAAGTGCAGTCATACAATATGTCACAAATTAACATTTTGATGATACAGTAAGATGTCAAGGGCAAGTCTACACATATAATAGCAGTCCATAGATGTCTTCCATCCTAACAAAGATGTATGTGATGGGAAAGATCCTTATCTCTGCAATACCATATATACATTTGGTAGATGATACAGAATTTTTTACCATACAAATGACCAAAATAAATGATAAATAAGTCAAATAAAAATAAGAAAAATAGGCCTATAGTCTGCATAATAGTCATATCAAATGAAAATGTTGCGCAATGGAAGACCATTTATTTAGGAATACATCTGCATTCAGTTGTAATAATACTGTTGTATGCTCCATGCCATAAACATGTTGGATTCTTTCCCTCCATTGTGCAACCGTTGGAGGGTTTGGCTTCAGCCAGGAGGCTGTGATTACCTTATTCGCTATTAAAAGAAGGATTCTCAGCAAACATGTTTGGTTATTCTCTGCTATGTCAGCTGGCAGTATCCCTAGCACAAAGTATGATGGTTCGAGAGGTAGATCTATACAAAGACATTTTTTTTATTTCTTTTTGTACATTTTGCCAAAATTCTGATATCTTTGGGCAGTTCCAAAATATATGGGTGTGATCTCCCACCAAGCCGCAACCCCTCCAACAACCGTCTGAATTGTTGCTCCATTTTGATGTTATGAATGGAGTTCTAAAATATCTCATTTTAATTTTCCATCCAAATTCTTTCCAGTTAGGACTACTGGTTACCCTATGTCCTTGACTGCATGAAGTCTCCCACTGCTTATCTGTTATTATTGTGTAGAAAAATGAGAACGCTTCACGATTGGCCATGCTAATCTTCTCTGTATCGTTCCCAGTTTATTACATGTACTACAACTTGTAGTATGAACTGGGTCTCATCATTTCAAATGTTTGTCTTGGTAACTAAACAGAAAATAAACACAGAAAGTAGCCCCCTTGATTAGCTGTTCAGGCTACCCAGAATATCTGCAGTAGTGAAATGAGAATAACCTGGGTTCAAATTTACCAAAATATCTCTTTAAAGTGTAATTCCAGCGAAGTCAGGTGTTGGCTCGGAGTAGACAAGGCCAAGGCAAGAATCATCACATAGGAACTGAAATGGCGGAGTCTAATCAGACCAGCGACTTTTTTGATTTTGAAGGGCTGAAGACCTGACTGCCTGTAGTCCCTTCCGGCAATAGACGTGCAAGATCTCGTGTGACATTTCGGTGCTGAGGATATGGCTGCTGAGACAGTTTGGTAAGTTTTCTTAAAGGTATAGTGGAGGATTTTCTTTTTCCGGGTGGATCATCAAGACTATTGGTCCTCCTAGTTGTCAATCATTCTGGTGATATGTTTACGTAAGGTTGTCATACGTGCTCGTCCCTAGGTAGTTTTCGCTTTCTGCGGCCTCTAACCCGACCGCCTTCTACCCGCTCTCGGCTGGTGCCCCCGCCCTGACCTCGTCTCCCTCCTGGATCTTGGTCGGGATGAACAGGGCACGGGCTCGTAGTCAATATCAGATCCCACAAGACTCTCTTCTTGAAAGCTCTAAACGCACCAGCAATAAAAAACAACTTAGAAAGTAGACGATAGCTTGTTTGTTGGCCTGTAGCATGCTAAAGTTAGCTATAGAGATGCTTGTCGTAAATAGATTTTCACTTACCGGTGGCGAGTCCGACATAGTGGAAAAAGTGCAAATCTTTTGGAAACATGTAAACAGAGCGTGCACGAGGAGAACTAGGCGTATGCATGCTCTCTCGTGCACACGTTTAATAGCCGTTCCCTCTCGGGAGCAGGTAGAGTGTTGTGCATGTGCATTTTTTCAAAAAGTGGAGAGGGCGGTTTTTTTCTAAAATTCGGGAAAATCCTCCACTATACCTTTAACAGTCTTCTGTGATAAACTCCGGGTTCGCTAACTGGTTGTTGGTTGTTGGTGCTTCGTTTTATGTGTGGGGACCCTGAGCAAGTTACTGACGAGGTTTGGTGCTGTTTTGAACAATATTACTGGCTAAAAAATGCTATTTGGAAAGCGTTTGGCTTACGGCCCCTATCTCGTCCACTGTTTGCGATTTGGGGCTGCAGCCAGGGCCGCCTTAACCTAATGTTAGGCCCTGGGGCTGAGAGGTTTTGTAGGCCCCCCATCCCCTCGATTTACAGAGTCTCATTTTAAAAAAGTGTAATATCTAGGTAATCTACATCACAAAATGCATTAGTTTCTTTTGAGGCATACAACAGTGAGTTTTCCCTCTTTGAGCCAGACATCACCATAATATTGTTATTAACATATCACTGAGTCCACCTGAGCATAAACACAACATACTTTATGTAACAACCACACACAGCAACTTATGGTGATGATAAAACCAAAATGTGTGAAAGTAGGATTTCAAACGATATTATGAAAAACATCACCAACCATCACCTGTCTGCACAAACATTGATAATAACTGATAACAGCATTAGCAAAGAACAGCAACAGATCAAAGTAGGAGCCTCTTCTCTGGCCTCAGCGGGCCCTGTGAACCAATCACATGCACCTGCTGGCAGGAGCTGGATTTTATATTTTTTATTTTTTAAATGATTACTAATTCGCTGTGTGACATTATTTATATTTTTGTAAATCAAATAATGAGGCAAATAGCAAAAAAGGGTTATGGATAGGTTCTAAAATATAGCCTACTAAAAATGAACCGTTATAGCTGATAGAGGTGAAAGTGAGTAAAGCGACGTGACTCGCTGAGAAGTGAGCAGGCTGAGACTAGTTGACTGAACGTTAGCTGTAGAAGAGTATGAACTATATACTAAATCTAATGTAGCCTGTTATAATTTAAACAAGTCTCCCGAAGGTATCTCTCTCTCCCTCTCTGCCTGTGGCCGTGTGTGTGCATGCGTGCATGCGTGCGTGTGTGTGTGTGTGTGTGTGTGAGAGAGAGACACGGCGGACCAGGCGCTTGTGGAGTTTAACGCCAAAAAGGCAGTTAACAACACATTCCCGTTAATCTTATGATGGACAAGTGTTGTGATATTTAAACAAACAGTCCGTCAACGGCGAAATAAAAGCCTCTTATTTACGAGATCGGTCTGAGAGACCGGCAACTTACAGCGGGGCGTCCCAGCATGATGGCCGGCCAGCGAACAAGCGATCCGTCACTTTATGGAGCTTCTCAACTCCGAAAACTTTGAAGCAAATTGTCAATTTGGCAAAGATTTTCGTAAGACTGCCTATATTCAAAATCTAAACAGTTCATTTCTTGTGTAAAGCGTTGTCAGAAGTGACTTTAATGATGAATAAGATGGTGAAAATTGTTAAAAATATCCCGCTGTTGCTCTCGCAAGCGCAAACCAGTACAGAAGACATCACTCAGTCATAGAGGGACACACCCCAAAACTAACTATAGACATCGATGGGGCCACGTGGGTTACTCCTAATTTGGATCAATCAGCAGCCATGTAACCTGCGATTAGAGTGATTGACAGGAAACCTGACAAGTTAGAAAACTATATGACCTTTTCAGCTCATCATTAACGTGAATATGGGAGTCCCCTGAACTTGGGAGGCCCCTGGGCTTCAGCCCAGGTAAGCCCGTGCATTAAAGCGGCCTTGGCTGTAGCATATGCTGGGCCAAGCTCTGTAGTGGTTGATCGACGAAAAATACTGTCTCCACGGCTTATTTGACGTGTTTTAATGCAGAAAAACACCTTTTGGTCAATTTTCGCTGGAATTACACTTTAAACAAACCGTGTCTGTAACGGTTAGTTACAGTAATGGTTTGCGTAAAATGCTAAGATCAGCATGCTAACATGTTCACATGGTAATGTGAATATGCCAATGTTTAGCAGGTTATAACATTTTCTTATTAGCTAAGGCTGATGATGGCATAAAAAATATGGGGAATATTACAGTTCATCCTGTCTGTACAAAATGTCCAACTCTCGACAGTTCAGTCTGGACCTTAGTGGTGTACCAACAGACCGACATTGCCATTTCTAGAGCTATGCTGCTAGCATAGCTGACAAAAATGGTTACATGTAAAAAGGTCAATATTTGTGTATTGTAATGTTTTGTGTAATGTTGTTTTATATTACTATGTTTCAATGTAACAGTCTTTAGCTACATTATGTTAAAACACAGTCATTAAAATTAAGGGTGTCACGATTTCGATTTTAAATCGCGATTCATCAAAATTAATTCACAATCTTGAATATCGAATAAAAAAATGGAATCGTCGATACTGCCACGCCCACACGTCACGCCCGGTCGGCTTGTCAAGCAGCCACACAAGCCCCCAGGAACAGCGCCATGTCTTGATGCAACCATGGGCTTAGCGGTCAACGGTGGAACTGCACCCCTCTGACCCAGAAAAACTTATCCTAGAGACTTTGGATGGCGAAAGAAACTTCTATATTTTCAGCAGATAATTTTTTGGGGGTACATCAACTTACCAGCCCAAACACTAAAAGGGTCCTGGTTTAAAACGTCACGTTTAAACATTCAAACATCGCAGCCGAAATCCAGTTATCAAACTAGGCATCTTCATTCGGAATTAAACTTCCAAGTAACTCAACTCGTGCAAATGCAATTACAAGCGCCTTAGGAGTATTCATAGCAGCAGACATGCAACCTTATTCGGTGGTGGAAAACTCTGTTTTAATAGTTTGTTAAGACACTTAAGACTATGGACATGGCTGTTTTATGTTTTTTGTTTGTTTATTTGTGAACTTGAATGTCATCTTCTGTGAAGACTGCAGTTACAAAAGAGAAACTAGATGGCAGGTTATTGTCCAATTTTTTTTTTTTAATTGTTATGTCCAATTGACTATGTTATTGACTATAATTTCTTAATAAATGTTTTAAATTTGACAATGTAGTGTGGTAAATTGCAAAGGTCAGATATTATATTGCATAAAAGTCTAGTCTAAAAATTGCATAGAAACCTGTGCTTTAAAATAAATAAATAAAAAATTTGAGAATTGAATCGAATCATGACCTTAGAATCGAAAATGTAATCGAATTGAGGATTTGGAGAATCGTGACACCGCTAAGTAAAATGCTGCTAAAACAATATTAATATGTTACGTGGATGTCTAATGCCGACCTTACACCAAACAACTGTTCAAGCCTTCCAATTTCGTAGACAAATTTCCAATATTGGAATGAAATCATGAGAGTCTTGCTAGAGTTGAGGCGCGTCATCTCAATGGTTTAGTGTAAGGTGGTCATAAAACTCAGTCAGTTTTCCCCATTTTGATGTTTCTGACAAAATCAAACGTGTTTGATATCGTAATTTTTACGTCAATAAATTCTTACAGGCTATGAATAAAAAGTCAGTGACATTATGACAGATTGTCTTTAGATGTGAAATGCTGTCAGACCTTAGTCTTTTCATAGTCTTTTTAGTCTTCTACTGTATGGTAGGCATTAAACTGAGACATCCAGACGTCCACATTTTTGTTTGTTGTGCAAATTGCCAACTTAATGCTTACAAAGCGAGTTAACAATTTTTGACTGATTTTGATAATGAAAACAGAGATTTTCTAATTATAATAACTAAGGGTGCTCCGATCAGGATTTTTGAGGCCGATCACCGATCACCGATTGCTGGAAGACGTATCGGCCGATACCGATAACCGATCACCGATCACTTTTATGAACTGAAAATTACGCCATTACATAACAGTCACACATGTTTAGAGAATGTATCAGTAACTGTTTGGCTTTCTGTCCTAGCTCAAAATCTAAAAAATGTCCTTTCAAGGTTCAAGGAGTCTTTATTATCCCCGAGGGGCAATTCGTTGTGCAGCAATAGAATGCAATATAAACAACACATAGACTATACAGAAAACAAACCCCATCAATAATAGACAAAATAAATACAAACTACACACACATCTCGCAATGACTTATTTACAAAGCCTATAGCAGCAGGAACAAAAGAGTTTTTATGTCTGTTTGTCCTGCATTTTGGCAGACAAAATCTGCGGCCAGACGGAAACATCTTGTCGCTGTTCAGAGGGGGGGTTATATCAGCCAGGACTGACTGGGCTTTCTTCAGAGTCCTTATCTCATATAGAGAGTTTAAGTCAATCAGGGAGTTTTGGGAAATTTTGCCACACACTTTAGTTTTTTTTTAGTTTTTTTTTAGTTTTTTTTTTTTTCAATCACTGCACATTTCTTCAGCACACACAGTCAGTCACACCGACACACACACACACACACACACACACCGACACACACACACACACACACACACGGCGAAACAGCTGTTTGAGCGGCGCACACACAGACACACACAGTCAGTCACACCTACACACACACACACACACACACACACACACCGACACCGACACACACACACACACACACACACACACACACACACACACGGCGAAACAGCT
Organism: Gymnocephalus cernua; assembly: GCA_023631565.1. NCBI lineage: Eukaryota > Metazoa > Chordata > Actinopteri > Perciformes > Percidae > Gymnocephalus > Gymnocephalus cernua. The sequence goes on from CM042443.1 coordinate 20,640,742, forward strand.
GTTTGAGCGGCGCCGGAGCTGCTAGCTACACAACTCCGCTCTGCCTTAGCGTTAGCTAACTTTGAAAACTCCTCATACTCCTTTCTGTGACTAACCTTCAAATGTCTGATGAGGTTGGTGGTGTTGAAATGTCTTTGGAGATTTCCGCCTCGTGGTATTTCCTCGGTACACACGTTGCTAATCGCTAGTGTATTGTCTTTTTCCCAGATAGCAATGAGTCGGCGGACCACCAGCGGTGCTCCAGAGGCAGTAGAAGCGTCAGAATGGTGTAATCACAAACACGTTTGCCGGAGCACCACCGGTGGAAGACGCTTTTAAAAGCAGTAGCCGTCTTCCTACCGCCTTCGTTCCGCGGCCGCGGGCCAACTCCTGTTCTGCCACCGTTCAGACACCTTGTAGAACTGCCAGACCGCTGAATGTAGGGACGCCGCCATTTTGAAAATGTTCTCAGGAGTAGTGCGCTCTTAATACATCCGTGGTAGTGCGTCATCTGATCGGCCTATCTGATCGGCCTTTATGGAGACCACCGATCGAACTATTTAAAGCCATTATCGGCCGATACCGATCGGTGGCCGATCGATCGGAGCACCCTTAATAATAACGTTTTTAGTATGAAATTGAAAGACCCTTTCTGAACAGGACTCCTTGACCTCATAATTGGCTCATATCTCCCCCTAAAACATACTGTCTTTCACCCTTTTGGTTTTCTTTATTTGGGATGTTTGCTTTATATTTATTTTGTCTTAGATACATTTCTGTTTTATGGAAGCCCTGAAAGGCAAGGTGAAAAGTACTACGTTCGAAAAACTAAACTTAAGTTTTGGCCAAAAGTGCCCAATTTCTTTTCACCTTGACTTTCAGGGCTTCCGTACTGTTTTGGTAAACTATAACGTGTGGTCTTCCCGTCTTTGTCCAGCCTTGAGCTATGTTGTTACAGAATAAATTATGAAATTAACTGTTCTGTGTTTGCTTGGGAGTTCACAGCCTCTTGAGAAATGCTGGAATTCACAGAATCCCACATTGGATATTATCTGTATATAGCATAGTGTGTTCTGTATGATGTATTCACCTATCAAGGAAAAACTAGGAGTTCCTCCAAGGAATTCCCGGGGCGGGAATACACAGTGGAAAAGACCTTCAAGTAGAGCTATGCAAACAAACAGGCTTGACCCTACGTGAACTCGCATAGTTTCTGTTTCTAGCAAAGCTCTACCTTCAAGTTGCAATTCCAGGAACTTTCTAAGATTTAGTTTACAGTAGTCAGTGGTAATCATACATAGTGCATGCAGCGAAGTGAGTCCACACACAGGCTACATTGCACATCCACTCACACACAAATACACAGGATGACCATGGGAGCAGAAACTGGCCTGCATTTTAATCGCAGAGACAAGGACATTGGCCTGTCCATTACAATCAATGATCACATTATATTCTATGCAACAATAAAGAGTCACAAATAAACATCTGCTTTCGACATTATATCACATATAACAAAAGCTATGTAAGCTGGGAAAATGCTACTAAAAATGATATACAGTATGTTTTGGTTACCAATATGTCTGTACAGTACAAAGGCCTTTGGTTGTTTGGCTTTTGAGAAAAACAGGTTACAATGTTGTTTTGCTGTACATTGATGTTATCACATGATTTTATATAGATAAGTTTCAAGGCACATAGATAAAAGTAACTGCACAAAAAAGAACATATCCATGGCTGTACACCGTCAGCAACAAGCATGTAAATTACAACCAGCGTGGCTAAAATCTGGCTTAGTCAAGACTATAATGTGTAATCTGTAGTGTTGAAAACCCACTTAGCGTTTTATTCCTTCGACCAAAAGAATGTCTCTCAAGTTGCTAAAGCTGAACCCAAACTCAGGTACATATCTGTAACTTTTTTTCTGAGAGCGTATCTAGCAAAAAGAACAGTGGCCAGCCAGTAAGTGTGCAACACTGGTTTTGCTTAGTGAGGGAACACAGAAAGTGAGATACGCAACCCTCCCCATGCAAGAACGAGCAGAGGACACCACAAAATACAGAGTTAATATTGAACGGTGCATCCTCAGGAGTGCACGTTCTAGCCCTTCGCAAATAACTTGTGTTTCCAAAGAAGAAACAGAGCGCAAGAAGGCAGAGGTTTCCCATTCCTCCGCTTCTTTCTCATCTCATCTGTACACTATACAGTGGCAGGAACCACACACAAATCCGGACAAATGCCCTTTTGACATTTGGCACTGAATTGCGCCCAGTGAACAAAGAGTCATGTCAACCCAAACAAAATTACAAAGGAAGCAGTGACTACAGGCAGCGTCTCATTGCCTCAACTGTCATTTTTAGCGCTACATTTACACTGGTTTTGGCACAAACCGTTTTATTAACATTTACGTAACATCAGAAAGGTGGGTTAAGTACATTAAGTCCATTAAGTATGCCCAAATAGCCAGTGACAAGGACAGGCATCTTCGGTATGGTTCAGTTGACTTTGGGTGGCTGTCACCAGCAATGAGCGTGAAAAAGGAGGGAGATGAATGGATAGGACAGAGCAAAAGTAATTAACTGTGGATGATGAGAGAGAAAATTGTTCTTCAACTTCAGGCTTGAATGTGCTAAATACCTTGACTGTAATGGGTGAGATTGTAAAATGGGTTTCTCAGTGGGACACCCACGTCTGGGAGAGTATTCACAGGAAAGAAATAAAGATAAACAAAAATATGTAGCATGTTTCAGTTTAAATCGCAGGTTTTCTACATGTGTTGATCAAATTTAGAGCTGCAAAGATGAATCAAATTGATTAGCTGTCAACTGTTAAATGAATCCGCAACTATTTTGATAATCGATTAATCGGTTTGGAAGATTCTCTGATTCCTGCTTCTCAAATGTGAATATTTCTTCACTCCTATATGACAGTAAACTCAATATCTTTGAGTTGTGGAGAAAAAAAAAAGACATTTGAGTACGTCATCTTGGGCTTTGGAAATCACCGATCGACATCTTGTACCATTTTCTGACATTTTATAGACCAAACAACTAATCGATTAATCGAGAAAATATTCCCCAGATGAATCGACAATTAAAATAATCGTTAGTTGCAGCCCTAATCAAATTGCAATCCAAACATGTTTCTGGTTGTGGGTTTTATCTATAAAGCCTTTGGTCTCGGGACATGTCCAATTATTGGACATAAACATGCAGAATTGGTCATTCTCATCATCTGCATTACTCAGTCAGGGGTGTGACGCGCTTACGTCTGGGTTACACATTGTGAACAACATGAATAGAAAGTGGTCCTTGTGTCTTTATATATACATCATATGGAATTGTACCTACACTTGTCTCTGAGTGTGTGTTCCTATTTTGACCTGTGAGTGAAGATACGACTGACCCTGCTACAGCAGTGACAGCAGAGAGACATTGCCATGACAAATTATTTTCTGCGGTAACCTCCCGGGACAAGCCCTGCCTGGCCCTCATCTCTTTTGATTGCACTGATGGATGGCTTCTACATTGACTGATACACCACACTGACACCGCAGCATATGGCGGATGACATTATTACCATAGAGACTTTGCAGTTGTTTGACAAATCTCCTGGCAACTAGGTGTGGCTCCATCATGGAGGTCCGTTGGATAAAATTGACTGTGCACAAACAGCCTGATAGCTATAACGGAAGTAGATGTCTGCTGTGGATGTGTGCTTATTCATTTAGCATTAATGGAGTGATAAGGTTTCCAAATCCAGGTTATTGTGACAAGGTTTTTTGTTGTAGCTCCTTTTGGCTCTTGCTCTACTGTGGCTTAGTGGAGTCAGACCATTTAATTATGCAAACTGCTATTGTTTTATATAGCTAATCAACCGGCTAGCTAATTCATAATAGCTGATAATGATGTTGATTTGTGGAAGTTTCGGTTAAAAGTTGTGAACCATATATCTTCACTGGAGCTGTTTCATTTTGGACAATATGTACATTTCAATTCTAAGCAATGACTAATAGTCTAAAGTCCTGCTAGCAGCTCCGTGGTTGTACTTGAGTACAATGCTAAAATCAGCATGCTAACATGCTCACAATGACAACACTAACATACAGATATTACATAAGATATAATATTTACCGTATGCATCTTTGATCAACGATCATAAAGGAAACCTGATTTGTTCTATACAGGTAAATAGTTAAGGTTATAAATGGTCGGGATAGACCATTGGTAAGGAAATAGGTCCTGAACAAATTGAGTATCTAGTACTGGGTAGCGTGTTAGCATGCTAACATATCCTAATTAGCAGTAAACAAAGTACAGATGAAGCTGACGGGAATGTCATTAGTTTTGCAGGTATTTGGTTTTAAAGTGCTGGGAAAATAAAAAAAAATGACCAGCTGTTGGTGCTACATGTAAAGTTAAGAGATCACCAAAGTTATTACTGGTCATCCTCTGGGGACCATGAATGTCTATGCCATAGACTGTATGGGAGACTTCCTCTCGCTGTACAAAAGTGAAGCCAAAATATCCCAGATATGGGTGCTGCCATCTTGTAATTTTGGAGCCAGAGTCTGCGCTGCAGTAATTGGGCGGTCCCGCCCATACACCCGCCTGACCAATCGTGAGTCAAGCACAGCTGTCATTGTGACGTTTCACCCCATTTTTACAGCACTAATAAAAACCAAACTTATTAAAAAAAATGAGCATGATAAGAATTACCTAAAACGACAGAAACCATCTGGGGAAAATTTATGTGACGTTTACTTTGATTTTTTAGTTTGGCCCATGTCCCATCCACCAACATGGAGGGCGGGATTTATGACCTATACTGCAGCCAGCCACCAGGGGGTGATTGAGATGTTTTTGGCCCTACTTATACAACAACAAAACAAACATGGGAACCTCCATGATGTTCCATTGATTGATTGATTGATTTTTCCATTAATCAATCTGGCATCCTGACAGTCTTGTGTCCCTCGAGAAGCCACTGATTATAAAGAACGATAAACTGGAGTTGTATGCACTTTTAACTATAGCTGCTGCCTGCTTGTTGTTTTCACTATTCATCTACTGTAGTGAATGCCACTGAGAAATGCAAGATCCATTGAGTCAAGTTCCTTTGACAGGTTAATGGTAAGCTTTTTGTGGTATGTGGTATACAATTATAAAAACATACAATTAGATATTTTAACAAGAAGTGGCTTTCTGAGCCATTGTTGCCCCAGAGCTGGAGACTTCCAAAATGGCCATTAGAAGGCTTCTAACAATGTCTGAATTTGTTATACAGGTGTTTCAAGTTCTGTTTCTCTTAATGACACACACACACACACACACACACGCACACACACACACACACACACACACACACACACACACACACACACACACACACACACACACACACACACACACACACACACACACACACACACGCATTTTGCTCTCTTCCTGTCAGCTGTATCCATTAAGTCTACTGTAATCTCAAGCTTTCTCTTTACAGTATGTGTTGTGTTCTCAGTAGATACAGAACATACACAAGCTTTAGTCCTTTTTATCTCCTACTCTCAGTATCTCCTTTTCTCCCGCCTCTCTCTCCCTCTTTGACTACAATACACATGTTTCTGTATGTAGGCATTTTAGCAAGCATGTGCTGGCTGAACCAAATGTGAAGCTAAGGACAGTGACCACAATTCAACATGAACTCAGGAGGAAATCTTACATTGTCAAAACACAGCACTTCACAAGTAGAAATGGGCTCTTTACAATGACACCGCTGGCACAGGGAGCAACTATTGTTAAGACCAGGAAACAGTGAAGTGTAAAGTACACATGACGGGTTTCACACATAGTTTCAGAGCTGCCCTTGATGCACTACAAGAACACAGAATTTTACAGCAGGGAATGCCTTTGAAATATAATTTGGTCAGGACACGGAGTCGTCCATGTCAGAAACTTTCAGAAAACCAAAGTCAAGTTGTTTTGTTGTAAAGGGAGCAAGGTCAAGAGATGTTTTATTTAACTTAATCAATAACCCTGGATGTTCAAATCAAGGGTTCACGGATCAATGCAGCTCCTCCCGCGGAGATGCCAGCAATAGAGAGAAGAGATCATCCTCCGTTTGTCGTAAATATGTATTTGTATATATACATGCCTGGTTGATCACATAAGACCAAGCTAATCAGCTTGTATGTATAAAACATGACCATGAATCTTTTCCCCTTTGGCTCAATATTTTTGATTTTGTCTTTCTCTTAAATACTCTACAGAATTACAGTGTTGGCTGTTTCCAACTGAAATGTTTGACTGTCTTCTTCAGCAGTATTTCCACATTCAGAGTAATCAATGCCGACCTTTCATAGCTCGATGGGTGAACCAGGCCCCAGTATTTCTCCTGTGGGTCCACAGCAGTCCATTCTTCGATCCTGCGTCTCATTTTGATTTTGGTTCAGTCTGCATGACTTCTGACAACTCAACAGAACCCTGGCAAGCATTAACTCCCATTTATGTTTGACTTGAACATCACTTGTCTCTGCTGTGTTTAAAATCACTTCAGTCAATCATTTTAGTCTCAGGGTGAATTCAACCCAAATATTAAGAGTTTTGAGCTTGAGTCAGTGTACTGTCCCTTAAGAAATTGTTTATTTTTCACCTAGACTTTGTCCATGTGTCGATATCCATGACAGCAGCTATTACATCATCGTCCAGCCCCTGCATCTTTGAACGGGGGTCAGTTCATCAGTCTGTTTCTCTGGGCTCCTTGGATGTGACTGCCGCTGCTCAGATGCTGGTCTGCAGCTCGCCATTCAGCAGGGCAGCATTGTGAGTCTCCAGGTTGGCGTTGATTACAGCATCGTTAACCATCCTGCTTCTGTCTGCCCTGCTGTCACTGCGCTCTATCTCGTCCAGGCCTGCCACTTTTTTCAGACATAGGACGTTCTGAAAGCTCTTCTTGAAGTTGTCCGACAGGAAGGCATACAGGATGGGGTTGGCGCAGCTGTTGGTGTAGCCCAGCACCACGACAAAGTCGAAGGTGCTCTTCACGGCAGAGGTGGGGTTGATGGAGCTGGTGACGGAGGTGACGTTGAATATGTAGAAAGGCAGCCAACAGAGGACAAACACCGCCACCACTATGGACACCATCCGCGTTACCTTACGCTCAGAACGCTTGCGCTTGCTGGAACCCACCCGCATGCCAGACGACTTTACCTGGCAAAGGAATGGACTGTCAGTGGCTTAAAATCTCTTAAGTATAAAAGCACAGTGTTAACACTATGAGACATAGAATATCTTAAAGTTAAACTTTAACATTTTGGTATATACACTTTTATGCTTTTTTTGACAATAGTGAAATGAGAAGATTGACACAAGTCTAATATCTTTCTGTTAAATGTGAAGCTACAACCAGGAGACTGCTTTCTTAGCTTAGCCTAAAGACAAGAAGTAGCTAGCGGCTCTGTTGAAAGCTTAATAAACAATCTGTTCCCAAACTGAAGTGCAAAATCATGAGGGGTTTTATGAAAAATTATGCTGGATTATTTCTTGGCCTGGCAGTGATCTTAGCAAACAATATACAACGTGCTAATTAGGGAGCTTCAGAGGTGCTTTTGCTAAGCTGAGCTAACCGGCTGCTGGCTTTAGCTTCAAATTTAACAGACAGGTATATGAGTCGTATTCTTATCTAACCCATGGCAAGAAAGCAAATTAGTGTGTTAACCAAAATGTCGAACTATTCCCATTAAGAGCCTAGGAAACAGATAATAAAAATCATCTCTTGACATTTTCAGGGCTTGATTGTTAGAATTGTAACCAACCAATAAGTGCTAGCTAGCTCATAGCCCCATTCCTGGACCAAGCCAATGGCTATCAGAGGGGACGCAAACATTTTAGTCACTCAGGCATTCATAAAATTTGCAAAAGGAAGACATTTTGAAACTACAAACTCACCAGGTGGTAGACATGTTTTACTGACTAATAAGGTGGCAAAACATTTTATTTTTAGTTCCAATATAGTCCATACAAGCCATGTAACGTCATGAGCTGAATGGATGCAATATTATTGATTAAAACACTCTAATGTTTTTGGTCTTTCTGCCAGATGATGGAAAAACTATGGGCCCAATTTTCATGAAACTTGATGGAAAGGTCAAGGAAGAACCCATTCAATTTTGGAGCAGATCCGAATCACTGGGCGGATACACAAATCATTTTTTTTACTAATTAACATTGCGAGATAGGGTGTTTGTGCTGCATTCATGTGGTGTCAGAATAATCGGAAAAATGACTTCCCAACTGGGAAAATTCACACTGGATTAACCAGTCCCTCCAGAAAAACGCGATTATGCGATCGCAGAATTCAATGCATAATCAGCCAATGTCCGCATATTCATGCGGGGGCCGCATTTTTTCAAATACGCCGCACTTTCGCCGCATAAATTGCCGATTTCCGCGCAAAATATGCGGGGCTTGCATGATTTCACAATCCCCGCATTTTCGTTGCAAAAAAGTCACATATATCTAGGGTTGGGTACCGAAACTCGGTGCCCCCGGATCCGATGTAAACGGTAGTAACGAGACCGAATAAGAACGAAGATTTCGGTGCCTTATTTCAGTGCCTGACTTTACACTACAATCGACAGCAGGTCACGTTAGCCTAGCGTTAGCTAGTAGCGTGATTAAACACGGTTAACATGCTGACAGGTGACGTTAAACAGTGTAAAGTGTGACTGTATATCAACAGTCTGCTCTGCAGCGCAGCAGCTGCCGACGTCGGAAAAACACAGACGGTGGGTTCACTGACACTGGTAACATACAGCCTCGCGGTGCATTCGTAGTTATTGTAAAATACCCTTTTCCCATCTGGTTGTTGTTTTTGTCGTCCAACAGCAATTTAGGCCTACTGGTGAAATAAGTTATCGTTTATTATAAGTTATAGTTATTACATTACTATTAAATCATTTAATTTTGACCATATGGCCTTAGTAATAAACAATGTCTTCTTAAATGTCACCGTCTGTTGTTTAGTCGGCCTATCCTTCTTGTTTCTTCTTCTTTTTTAAAAAACTTTCTTAAAAAGTATCGGTTCAGGCACCGTTTAGGCACCGGCACCGTTTTAAAAATACCGATTTAGCACCGGTGTCAGAAAAAAAAAAAAACAATACCCAACCCTACATATATCTCAGCAGAAAGTAAAAAAAATGTTGCGTTTACTTCACACAAGAGCAGCCATTTTCCCCTGTTGCCATGGGAATGTTATGAAGTGACGTAATTTCACCAACTGAGAACACAGTGTTGGGGGAATCACTTTTTTTCTCTTTTTCATCAAACCGCAGTTTTTGCAAGTTCCCGCAATTTTTGCAAGTTCCCGCAATTTTTGCAAGTTCCCGCAATTTTTGCAAGTTCCCGCAATTTCATCGCATAAAATTGCATAAATATCCCGCATATTCCATCGCATTTTTTAAGAAAACATGCCGCATAATCAAGGATTTTTGTCCGCAACAATCACAAAAAAACTCCGCGTTTTTCTGGAGGGACTGATTAACATTGTGAGATAGGTAATGTGTTTGTGGAGGTCTGTTCTCTCCGAGTGCCCTTCTAGTTTATTGCTTTTGGTAATCACGCTCTGTCAAAGCAAACCATGTTTATGTTGCTTTAAACCAACCTGACAAACCTTTTTAACCATATACGTGTATATTAGAGAAAATGTCCTACCATCTGCTGTATTTTCATCATTATTCCCATTACAATGTTAACGAATGCCTGTAAAATTAAAATGTTAAATTTCACTAACTAGCCTGGATAGCTTTCCAGGGCTAGCTAGCTTGTGTCCTATACTGTAAAATGTAATATTAACGTAATCGTCATTAATCGTGATGTTGGTTTTAATATGTAACATATATTAGCCTAAGCAAAAATATCTTTAAAAAAGATGGTTAACTGTGCTGTGGCAAAAAATGTCCATCATTTCAAAGTTGTCAACCGTTAACTACATTATTATGCAATTAAAATGAGTCATTTACCTGAATCTGAATTAAACATGACTTAAATGGCCAAAAAACTTCCACTACGTTGGTGATAGAGGTGTTGAAATTAATCAAATAATTGATGCATCGAATTGTGGACATGGACGATGCTGCATCGATAACCGACCGGGCCATAATTGATTTTATTTATTTTTTACAATTTAATGTAGGCCTAACAACATTTCTGTTTACATATTCTGTTATGTTTTGCACATTCAGGAAGTGTCATGTGCTCAGTGCTGTAGTTTTATGTATCCAATTTATTTAGAGCACTGCAGAATGTTTTGTTTTTGAAGCTTGAAAAGCTATGAATTAAATATCCTATATGGCTTTAATAGAAAAATGTATTTGACGCATCGTGATGCATCGAGATATCGATTTGAATCGAATCGCTGACATGATAATCGTAATCGAATCGGGAGATCAGTGAAGATTCACACCTCTAGTTAGTGACATTTGGATGTTTGTTTAACATTCTAGTCCTGTAGCCAGTAATAATCTTGTTATTGAACTGAATGGAGAAAAATATAATTATCTTGCATTATATGTCCCCCATGTGTCTTACCTTGACTATAATGAGCAGGTAGCACAGACATATGACTGCCAGAGGCAGGCAAAACCCAATGAAGAAGGTATAGATTATGAAGGCTGTGTAGTAGACATCCTGGTGCCACTCGATCCCACATGTTTGCTCCTTGTGAAGGCCACTAAAGATCAAAGTAGGTAGGATGACTAACATGGACACACACCACACTGCCAGGTTAATAAGCTTGGCCACGCGGGGCTTCCGCCATTTTGTGGACTTAATAGGGTGGACCACAGCGAAGTACCGATCGATGCTCATCACCATCAGACAGAAGATGCTGGTGAACTGATTGAGAGAGTCTGGGAGAGGGTAGAGGGGAGAAGTGGAGGAGTTGAGAAAGAAAAGCAAAAATGAAAATATGTATCAGTAATTGCTTATGCTTGTTCTTTTTTTTCTTCAAACAGGAGGTTTATAAAGTATGTTAAAGGCTTTACGTAAGACAACTGGGATGACCAACACTGTTTGAATTGCAACTAAAGTCTATGCAGCATCTATAATCTATACACTTAAAGCAATAGCTCAGCATTGAGGGAAGGACGCTTATTTAAAGATGAAGCTACAACCAGGTGACGGTTAGCTTAGCTTAGCTTGGCAAAAAAATAGAATAAGAGTATTTCCCAAATTGTTAAACTATACCTTTAAGACACTTAAATGTCTAAGATTTTGAACAAACACTCTTTAATAGAGCTCAACAGTGAAATCCCACTTTTGAACGGCTCTGGTTCTGGAAGTGATATAACCCATTCAATTGCACCATTGATGTTTCAGAATATGCTTACATGAAGAGTTTTAAGCCTGGAACCAAGCCAACCTGTTATGAGATGAATCGTTTTGATATGGCGCAAAAGAACATTTTAAAAACGGCAAAACGACCATAGACTTCAGTGGTAGCAGCTTGCTATAGCCATTCGCGGGTTAGGTTAACATGTCCATGGTAACAATGAGTTCCACCAATCAGAGACGCAGCTGTTACACTTGAGATTGTTGGTAGTGTGGTACTTCTCCATGACATCGCGAATACAATATGGTTGATTTCATACAGACTTGTGGCTTCGACCAACCCGTTCTCACTCCGTACTCGTAAAATAGCGATGTTTGGACAGTGGCTGTCAGCGTCTCAAGCGACGCAAAAAGTGCCCTTCAGCGTGTTTGTAGAACGCACCAGGGAGAGCAACAGCTACACAGGGTTTGAAGATGACGTAGCACTGAGAGCGACTACGGTAGTGAGTAGTATGCAAGCCCAAAAATCTGCATAGGGAGGTTGGTTGGGGGTGGTGGATGGGTCAAACAACACAGGACTTTCACCCAGGTGACCGGGGATCGTGTCCCGCGTGTCACGTTTCCTAAACTCAACCGTCGGTTTCTTCTTTTCCTAAACCCAACCCTCCATTCTTATTTTCCTAAACCCAACCCTCCATTCTTCTTTTCCTAAACCCAACCCTCCATTCTTATTTTCCTAAACCCAACCGTCCGTTCTTCTTTTCCTAAACCCAACCCTCCATTCTTATTTTCCTAAACCCAACCGTCCGTTCTTCTTTTCCTAAACCCAACCGTCCCGTTCATGGAAACATAAGCCCACCCACGACCTTTTCCTTAACCTAACCGTCAAAAGTGACGTCAATAGTCCCGACCAAGCGTGTTTAGATAAAGCGCGTTTAGATATGATGCTAAAGGAGACTTTTAGCGTCAATAACAACGCCAAAGGCACCTGACCAAGCGTCTGTATTTTACGCGATGGGAGTGAGAATCTGTTGCTTCTGCAGGAGCATAAACCTTTGTTTCACAATCTTGTAGCTTGTGGTAAGTCTACCTTGGATGCTTCAGACATTATGGCTAATAATCAAAATCCTTATGGACAAAATGAAATGGATTTTCACTTCCAGAACCACACTTTTGAGCTTTATTTGCAACTGAAGTCTTAATCCTTAAAAAAGTACAGATGTCTATTTGGGTTTTCTTTCAATTGCAACCACAATATGCAATTATTTCAGGATAATTGAGGAAGCCAAAAGGGTTTCCTTGCCCATTAAAACTGCTGCTGCTTTCTCAAGTGTACCATAAGCCTTCTGCTCTACACCTACCGACAGTCATGATCACCCTGCACAGCACCTCTCCAAAGGGCCAGTGCCCCAGCATCAGCTGCAGGGCGATGAACGGCAGGCTCATCATGCACAGAACATCGGCCACCGCCAGGTTCAGGATGTAGATGTTGGTCACCGTCTTCATTTTGGCATATCGCAGGATGACATATATGACCAGGGCGTTGCCGCACAGCCCCACAGCGCATACTATGAAGTAGATAAGGGTGATGACCACAGAGCTGGTCTTGTCCTGGTGAGGCTCCCTGGTCTTGGAGATGTTCAAGTCCAGGTTGGACTCATTCCCCTGCATGTAGCTGTCGTACAGGAGGGGCTCAGGGATGGAGATGTTGGGGACAGTCGGGAGAAAGGGCCACTGATCCAAGGCCATGATGGCTGAGAGGTTTAGGGTGTCAAAGGGTTCCGCATTCCTAAAGATGGTAGGGATAGATGTTAAAGGAGCTTGGAGAAGGTAGATATTATTGGGTTTGAGGTTAGAAAAGCATTGATATTACCATGCAAGACTGTTGAAAGCAGGGTAAAGGGCCTTCAAGTTCTAAAATAAGCCTGGGATAATGGGAATTTGACACTTTGGGGTCTAGGGGTTTGGGGCTCTGGGGATCGAGATGACTGGGGATTTTCATTAACGAGGAACCACAAGTATCACCAGATGTAGAGAAACAAAAACTAGCAAGATCGATCTATGGAGAGAGAGAGAGAGAGAGAGAGACAGAGAGAGGAACAGAGAGGAACAGAATGAGAAAAACATATTTAATTTGACAAATAATAAAAGTCCTTCAAAATCCATGGCAGCAGTTGCAACGCTACTTTAAATAACTGCTTACACGCCGTAACATGTAAAATATTCTCTCTAGAGAATTATCCAGGTATGTCCTTCACATGTTTAGTTCTTATTATCCTCAATATTACTTATTACCAATATTACCAATATCATTAATTCGCCTCACAGCAAGCATTTGGCAGACAGAGACATGGAGAAGATGCCAAGATGCCAATCCAGCCAAGTTTAAATCTGACATGATGTGCAGCTTTTTCTTTTTTTTTTTATTATCTTTTGGCTGTTTTCTCACACAGCAGAAGAAGAGAGAGATGCTAAATACTGGAGCCCAAACCCAACTCAATTCAACATACAACTTTTATGTCATGACTAGGGCTGCAACTAGCGATTATTTTCTCGATTAATCGATTATTTTTTTGGTCTATAAAATGTCCGACAATGATGAAAAATGCCGATCAGTGTTTGCAAAAGCCCAACATGATGTCCTCAGATGTCTCGTTTTGTCCACAACTCAAAGGCATTCAGTTTACTGTCACAGAGGAGTGAAGAAACCAGAAAATATTCACATTTAAGAAGTTTGAATCAGAGAAATGAATTATTGTTTTCATAAAACATTACTCGACTGATTCATTTAGCGATTCATTTAATAGTTGATAACTAATCGATTAATCTTTGCAGCTCTAGTCATCACAATGATTTGCACAATTTTGCACTGAAGAGTCTAGTTTATTAAAATTTCACAAAAATTTGCAGGCGTGTGCGACTACAAAATCACGACCTTTACTTTAGAGACATACTTGTGCCAATCTCAACATTTCAGCTGGATCTCGTCTGGTCTTACACTGTTTTCTCACTTTCTAACACAGTCCAGACCCTAATGCTGTGCGTGCGTGCCTCCCCCACATATGCATGCATGCAAAATGGTCCGCCTGAGCGAGAGCACGTCAAGGGCACTGCGCTGCGGAAGACAAATGTTTATTCAATTGATCTCGGGGACAAACAGCTCTGGATCTGTGGCAAGATCACTGACGGCGGTGTCAGCATCAGGGACATTTTGTCCGTTTCTTGCTTTTTTATAATTGACCTGAATTAGGCCTACATGTGATTGGCACACGTTGGCCCACATTAGACAGTCCGCTTTGTGCTACTGAGGGGTGTTGCTGGATAATTGTTGGTTGCAATTATTGTCTATGTATACTCTACTGAGGATGTGTGTCTATTATAAAAATCTACAAAAGGTTTTTCCTTAATGAATGAGTATATATATATATATATATATATATATATATATATATATATATATATATATATATATATATAGTCAAAAGAGATGTATTTTAGGTTTGTCAACCAATTCCAGCGATAAAGATAACTAAGTCTGGCCAATAGGAATCCTTTGGTGGCCATTCACCTCTGAAACAGTGTTGGTCTGTCTATTTCCACATGGCTGCACACATCATCTCTCAGTTTGTTGAGGGAGTGTTTGACTCAGACCGCTTCTACGGTGGCATTTAGCTGCTAACCACACTACTTATTAATAAGATTCATAGCAGAATTTTGGAGGCCAAAATGATCTACTAGCTATCTCACTGTGTAAGCTTTCTTACCCTTGTGAGAGCAATGATATGCGTCACACTATGTTTTCATAACTGAAAGGAATTTTATTGGACACAAATTAAGTCAAATTTTCAAATTTAGAAACCTTACGATTTTAATGCTGGATGATGTGACTGTTACTAGGGACAACAGCGAGTGGACGAATGGCGCACACCGCCACTACCAATGAAAACTACTATATAGTCTGAATGTAATTCCACATCTCTCTGACCATAGCTCCCATTAAAAATGGGGGTCTGATTTCATTACAGTCATATCACTTTAAGTGCAAAAGTCTAAATCCTCAAAAAGGATCTCTATTGGCCCTTGCAAACAGATTTTGGTGGAGCTCCATTATACACATATGTGCTATGTGTGTGTGTGATAGTTGAGCGTGTGAGAGATATGCAGGGGAAAGTGCAAAGAAAAGCAATCAGCACTAATCATACATCCACTGATGAAAGGGTTTATAATGTTACTTGCAGGAAGCAGGATAATTACTGTGTTAAGTGTTGGTATTATTTGGTAACATCTTGGAGTTTAATTATCAGGCAGGGTAATTGTTTCATATTATTAGGAGTAAAGGGTGAGTCGGTGGTCTATTAAAACTCTTGCAATGGAAAAGTCTAATAGGCTCACAGACTGAGAGAGAAACATCAATCGCAGTATGGATGTCAGGAGCTGCATTTCAGCTCAGCACTGACTGTGAACAGATGAAGCGCTGCCAGCTGTTTTGCTTGATGCAGCCTCACACCATAACTTGCAGGCTGTGTGCGCTGTAATTATTATGAATCATATTTCTCCATATCTGTATGTCTGTAGCCTAAAGACGGCGCCCACAAAGAGCCTGGGTCTGTCCAAGGTTTCTGCCTAAAAGGAAGTTTTCCTCGCCACCAAATGCTCGCTCGTTGGAAATTGTTGGGTCTTTGGAAATTACAGAGTGTGGTCTAGACCTAATCTATCTGTAAAGTGTCTTGAGATAACTCTTGTTACCATATGATACTATAAATGAAATAGAATTGAATTGTGTGTGATCATGTGCAGCTCACTTCCATTTATTCAGAGCAAAGTTGAAACTCTCGTCCAATAGTGAGCAGGTCGGTTTTTCTTCCTTCGCAAGGACACTTTGACATAAAATGGCTGCAGCAGCCATCAAACCCCTTATTGTCCCTGACATATTTCCAAACCAACTCCCGCTGTTAACACCCACAATTCTGCTTGTTTCTCCACTGTGGTTGCACCTGTTTCAATTATGTTTGCTGTGCTGGGATGAAGGAGCATACGTCTACCCTCCTCTTATCCCCACACGCAGAACTTTGAATCCGTTAATTGCTTTTGGGTGCCATGTACGAAATTACAGGTGCGCAATGAATTAGCGCGAGTGTGTAGGTACTTCATGGCAACCAAAAAAAAAAAAAAAACTTTCAACAGACATAAAACAGACCTGACTATGAAAGGATTGCATTAAAGTGCGCAAAAGCAAGCCAAAGTCCACTCAGAAATGCCTATAGGCTAGATGAGAACATATTTGATGAGATGATAATCAATAGCATCACTTACTTTTACATTGGAAATTGAGCACTCTCTCTTAATGTCAAGCCCATCGTGTCAAGGTGTCCTTCGGCTGAGGATATGGTGTCCAGCCGCTCCCAAGCGGCGCAGCTGCATCCCGCCAGCCTCTCCATCCACCTGCTACCCGGGTATTACGCACGGCGTTGGCGTTCAGCCGCCCACTCGCCACCTTTGACAGAGCTGGTGATTATACTGCGTCTCTCGTGTAATTTTACCTCCAAGAAATCTTCCGCGTTTGTAAAACGGAACTTTGGAAACCGCGTCTTAACAAAAAAAAGAAAGAAAGAAAAGAAAGCAGTAGTGCGCTCACAGTGCGCTGCGTCCAACGAGAAAGACAGTCTTGGCACGACGAGTCAGTCAGAGCGGCAGGACTCACGACTTCACCGGGGAGAGAGAGAGACAGAGAGAGAGAGAGAGAGAGAGAGAGAGAGGGGGGGGGGGCGAGCAACAGTCTGAGGCACAGATCAGTAGAAACGTTGAGCGCGTCACCGTTTCACCCACCGGTGTGGGTGATTGCTAATTTGGAGTCATGCATAGATGGCTCTTTTTCTGAAGCCCTGGTGTCTGAACATTATTTCACTGCATCAGTTTCAAATGTGTAAAACCAAGTTAAAAGTGCAATATTCCTATAGCACATAGTACCTGTACTTTCACAGCCTCTCTGTGTCAAAGACAAAATGTTGTTTTCATGGCAATCCCAGATACATCTATCAAAAACAAAAATGCTGTATGGTTGCAGGACAAATCAATGCAGAGACGTACAAAATGTGAAGCTGCCTCGCAGAAAGATGCCTCAGGAAATCAGCTTTCCACTCCTTTGATTTCCAAGTGTTATCCAGGCCTTCATGCTCACAGTCGGTGATGCACTTTCTTGTCAGCCGACAGCGATGACACTCGGATCTGAAGGATGGAGCCAACAACAGCCCCCTTCTCCGTCTTTATAGAGGAGGAGAAATAAAGCAAGTGCAGATGGCGTGTATCTTTCACGACCTCTCCATGAGAAAATGTCCTGCCACTTCTCTCAACATAGCAACATAAAAGTGCTGCTATTATTGCAACAAGCTGTCCTATCAAAGATTAATAGTTCTATTTATGTCTAAACTGATAGGAAGGACAGAAGCTGCACAGAGGGGATTTCTGGATATGGATTTCTGTGGAGAAATCCCTATCCATGTAAACCAGTGGACAAGTCAGGAGGGTTCAGGTGTGTGTGTGTGTGCTGGGGTTTGAGGTCAGCAAGTTTCTTTGGGTGAGATCAGTATTGTGTGTCACTGAGGACCACATCTGACCTGCAAGCGGTTCAATATTTTTTTTTTAAATTATCAGTAAGACCAACATGGTAAAGGGATAATTTACCGATTTTCAACCAGCTCTGTCTCATCTCAGTGTGTGCAGATGAAGGGCACGGGACAGTACCTGGAGCTACCCGCCACATCCACCAGTAAAATCTACGAGGTGACGCATATTGCGTCTGGGAATTTTTGGCCGGCGAAGGAGCGCCGATTTCTGGGCTCTGGCAACATAGAGGGAAGTCCAACACAGTTCGTTTGCATATACTGTACTACCCACACTGCAATGACACAAAGCTGGTTAAGTGTCTTAATTACTCATAGGTGTGTTTTGGGCGTAACATGCAATAAACCAATCAGAGTGTCATCTCCCATTCCCTTTAAAAGCCAGGCGCATTTGGACCTTGGCGTATTGCTATTATGATGGCGGATTTGCACTGTAATATTTTTATTTGTAGGCCTAATCTTTTGCATGTTTGCGTGCTGCTGCTCTTCCCTGTGCATGTGTAACAAGCATAGTGTGTGCCCTGTGCATAAGCGCATTTTACTAATTTGCTGTTAAAATAATAAGGAAATGCTGCGTTATTGACTTTAGACCAGGTTTTTGTTGGTCAATGGCGCGATCACTTTCCGCTGCCTCAAGATAATAATATGCCAATAATTCACCTGAACACACCTCCCTGTAGGCCTGGGCGAAAAATCGATTAAATGAATTAATTCGAATTTTTTGTTGCGGGCGATTTAAAAAATAAGTAAATCAAGTTTTTGTGTAATGGCGCATTTTTGGCTCCCCGGAGCGTCCATAGCGTTAGTTTCACATAGCAGTATGGCTAGCGACAACAATAACATCATAGCACACACGAAACAGCAACAGCAAGTGACAACATGGCTACCGGTGAGAGTGGGAAGTTTGTTCCCAAGAAAGGAATAAAATCATCTGTTGTTTGGAACTGGTATGAGTTTGCTGCGACAGACGTGGAGCAAGAGACCCCACGCTGCAACATTTGCCTAAAGCCCATCGCAGTCAAAGACATCCAGCCAAATATGAAAAATGCCAGTCTCTCCGAGACGAACAAAACCGCAGTGACCAACAAACCTTAGCTAAACAGCTAACTGTAGCCGAATCCTTTGCACAAGGCACTGCGTATGACAGGAAAGGGGCACGGTGGAGAACAATCACCGAAGCGGTCGCTTTGCACATAGCCAAAGACATAGTACCCATATATACCGTGGAGAAGACGGTAAGTTGTCTGCCGTTTGTACTTGTTGCTTTCCTTAATAAGTAGGGGGGAAAAATCGGAAAAAAATCGGAAATCGAATAAAAAAAAATAAAATCGGAGATTTCGCCCAGCCCTACCTCCCTGTAAGACCAGCACACCCATGGGCGCACAGATGGGCGCAGGTGCATTTACTATTTAAACAATGTGGGCGCTGGACGGGAAATTGACAACTGCGTCGGTCTTAAACTAGCAAAGACTCGGGTCGGGCTTTGTGCTGCGCTACGCCGGGTGCAAGATAGGGCCCCACATGGTTGAGTTTGACATTTTTGGAAAAAATGCTTATTTGCTGTCTTGCTGGGAGTTAGCTGAGAAGATGGACACCACTCTTATACTGTATGTTTACGCCAAATATGAAGGGAACCGTACAGCCGACAGCCGGTACTTTCATAATGATTGGAAACAGCTACCCTGACCATTTTCAAAGGTAAAAAAAAAAAAAACACACCTACCATCACCTTTAAATGTGTGTTTAGACAGAAAACAAAGGACATTTCTGCCTTTCTTCTTTCACACAAAGTTGACCTTTCATCTGCCCCAAACAACCAAGGTGCTGACTGTGCAGACATTAGCTGCAAGGAATAGCGAGGTCTGGGTCGTATTTCTTTATAGTTTATTTCATGCTATAAAAGTAATTTTGCAATTTCTAAAATTGCTTCACATCACACAAATGAAGTTAAATAGTCAGATGTCTATATTATCAGTAAAGCAGTAAAATTGATTTTACTGCTCAATACCAGCGCCCACAGAGTATCCTACTGAAAGAAAATGATCAAAGTGAAGTAGAGTACATTTGGCCTTCAAAAAGCTCACACGCAGTATGATGAATCTCAAACTTTCCCTTTGCTTTCGGCTCAATACAAACACACATATAGCCCTGAAAGTCTAGTCGGTCAACAACTTTCAACTTGGCCTATAACCCTGACACACGTCTAAGTCAATATCAAGCCTGGTTTCAGGGTGAAGGTCCATTTAAAGGCTCTGACACACAAACCCGACGGGCGACCATCGGCAGAAAAGGCAGTCGGACTGATCAGTCGGCTCCCGTCTCCCCGAGTCGGTCAAAAAAGTGCCTCGGAACACACCGAAGCGGCGCCGACTTGTGCGTACGTTCTGTTGGTGCGCGAGACGTAATACGTCTCCATAACAGCAGGCGGCGCTAATCTGTATTGTCGCCCAAAAAATGAAAACCGGAAATGACGGAACATCTCTCTAGACCTAGTAAACACAGAGCATGCTGTCGTCAGTCATTGTTTTCATCAGAGAGTGTTGATAGTAGTCAAGGAGGATCGTTGTTGTCATCACTCGCTGTCCACCTAGACAAGGTGTTACTGGAAAGAGTGAAGCAGCTAGAGAAAAATGTCAACCTAAATATGCCTCCTTTTCCCTCTGCGGGCAGCCCAACGCCTCGTGCCTGCTATCCTGTCATGAGCTGTTCTTTTGCCTTCTTCTCAAATACATTTCATGGCCCCTGGAATACTAAATGCACAGACACATCTCCAAAGTGTGACTGATTTGATGCTGCTGCAAAACGCAGAGCCTTGATGCTGTGCTTGTTGTGGAACTCTTCCAGAGAGAAATTAAGCATTCATTGTGACATGATTTATCTGCTGTTTATTAGCGAGTGGCTTTGGGAGGAAAGAGAAAAGAAGGAGAGAAGAAGGAGCCAGGAACCTCAGGTGGACGGTCTGGGGGCTGGGCACAGATAGAGCAGGAAACACCAATCAGACGGCCTAGGAACTGGACAGGCGGCCGCTCTGGAGGATGGGCAGGAGGGCGGTAATCTCACATTGCCAGACCTATTTCCTCAGTGCTGCAGAGGAAGGTCAGGCTAGTCCACACAGCATTCCTTGAAAGGAGAAAAAACGTGCTCGCTCTGGTTTATTGGCATTTCTTTGAACCAATCACAATTGTCTTGGGCGGTGCTAAGCGCCGGACGGAGCAATGGTGCCTCTGCTAAATAGCCTCGGGAAGGAACTTGTTTTGGTGGAACATGTTCAAAAGTTCTTTTAGTCATGCAACATAAAACTCCGATTGGACAGATAGTCTAGCTAGCTGTCTGGATTTACCCTGCAGAGATCTGAGGAGCAGTTAACCATAGTCCTCAGAAATCGACCGAAGGTTAGAATGCCAACACAAGGAAAGTGGAAGGTGACGGACATCTGGCCGAAAATGAGGGACATCTGGCGGAAACTCTGGCGGCACCGAAGCTATCCCGTAAATGAAACGTTGTCGATGTAGACTAGGCAGCTGGTAACTAATGACCATGCTGTAAGTCGACCCCATGTAGAGCTAAGCAGGAGAGCAGGACTGGAGTCTGGCGGCTGGGAGACAGGCAAGTGAGCCGGTGGAACCAGGGGAAAAAGGAGAATGAAGCACAGCCACAGGAGACTGCTGCAGCTCTGGAACTATGGATTGCTGCAGAACAGTTTCCGTGTCGTGCAGGTGTGGCATTACAAAAAACATTACATTTTAAGCACAGAATGGCCTGGCTCTCGATCTCTCTCCTTATCAACCTGCACACAGTTTGATATCAGGTACAAACTAAATCTAGCTATGTTCCCATAGCTCTACCACTAAAAGATTCAGTGCCGGTACACTGTACTGGGAAGACGGGTCAGCAGCTTCCTGCCAAAACCTACATACAACCCGTCACAATCACATTTCTGTAAGTCTGGCGAAATAACGGTGTTACACACACAGTGCTTGGAAAGGTGCAATTGATTTATTGGTCCTGTACTTTGATTTTTATTCAGACCACGCACTTTATTGTCACTTCCACTGGCAAGGACGAATGATAAATGCCTCCACCAAAATTCCAAACATTTTGGTGGTTGGCTGACATTGTTTTTACACCAAAAAAAATGGAATGCGTGTATTCAAGGATGCATAAGCCGGGGGCGGGAGGAGACCAATATGAAGCGATGAGGGTCAGAGTAGTAGTACCGGCAAGAACTTTTAATCGATTTCACTTTTCTGCCACACCAACTCTTCAGTATCATATTTGAAATTGCTTCGGACAAAACATGTACAAAATATTTGTGGCCACCCGTTTTCACAACCAAAACAAGACCAAAACGAATTAAAAAATACCTTTCAAAACAAAGAACTATGAGAAGACGTATTAGGCTGTATCATTGTCCTAGTTAACGACCTGCATGCATCTGCGGAATCACATACTGTATTCTCGCTCATAACGAGTACAACGGAATCCTCTGGCACCCACAATATAAAAAGTGCTATACAATTAAAGTTTATTTTTTTCTGTTTATAAAAATATACACAGGATTCATTCTGAAAGATAGTGCTCATGCACCTCATATAGTTTTTAAGTAATTGTACATATTTTTGATGTTTATGGTGCGATCCATGCGAACATGGAAGTCAGAATTTACAAGTTTCCAGTCGGTTCATTTCAAATGGAACGCCCCCTGAAGTTGGATTTCCAGCTTCATTTTATGTGTGTGTGCTTCTGACACTGCTGCTCTGTGTCTCACCTGATAAAGAAGCATAGGTGTCACAGTAGAGATGGACATTTTCTTTTCTTTTCTTTTAACTTAAAGATAATTTTTTTGGGCAAAGTTGAAGACATGAAAGAGGAGAGAGAGGGGGAATGACATGCAGCAATAATATATTATTATATATTTGCACTCTCATCTAGTGCAGATTCAGCTATTGTTCAAGTCCGACTATTTTGGCAAAATGTCGAGGTTGAAAACAGTGTAGCAGTGGAGATACGTTAGACATTCAGAAACACTGGCAGAAAGATACCTGAATGTTAGTTTGTGTGTTTGTGTGTGTGTGTGTGTGTGTGTGTGTGTGTGTGTGTGTGTGTCTCTTGTTGGATTTAGATTGTGTGCATTGTTGTTCAGACAATAAGTATCTTCTCCTTCTGTATGCTGCTGGTCTTATCCCTTTTGTTATGTTAAACACGTTTCTTTCTTTTCCCTAGCATGGTGTGTTTGTGTGTCTAAAAAAATTGCTGTCTGAAAATGTGGGGTTTTCAGCCTGTGTAGTGTGATCGAAAAGGACTCTGCTGTCTCGTTTTCAGTGGGGAGTTCATTCACCCAGAACAGAGATTAACCTTGTTAAAGATCAGAGACCACAGGGACCTCAGAGCGAAGGAGCGGTCATCAACCTGCAGGCAGAGCACTGCACACGGTCGCACCACAGTGTAGGGTTTGACCATGGCTTGGAGGCAGTAGCAGTTCTCGTCATTGTTTTATGATGATAATAATAATAATAAAGACAAATCTGAACAGTACGATACAGATGATGAGCGAGAATTATTCATAACAAAAGCCCTATTCTGTGCACACATTTTCTTTTTTACTTTTTTAAACCTAATATCCTTGTCTCCGCACTCCGTAAGCAAGCTGTAAGCTTACATAAGAAATCTCCACCCACCCGGAAAACATGTGATGATATCATGACCACTGAAATCTGTTTCAAGCACAAACCTCCGAGGCCGTGCAGAAACATTTGTCAGAACGTGAATCATTCTTCAGATGACATGCTACTGTGTAATTGCTGTGGTCGGACTGTGAGCTGAATGTGTCAGCGGACACATGTTTGGATGGCCTGCGCGGTCACATGCTTGGTGCACTGATGTGTAGTATCACTTAGCTGAATAATAACCATATGCCATCGCTCTGATGGATCACTTTTATGATCCCAAACCGGAATCAATGGAAGGTTGTCAAGACCTGCAGTATTGACAGTGAATGGAAGATCAACAGAATGAGTGCTGGAGCCTTTAAAGCCTGTTAGGCTTCATTTTAACAACAGTGACAATCTTTGGGTGTTATTGTAATCTGTTTTTATTGTATCCATTATTTCAATTCATTCTCAGCAGAGCAGTACATCACTGTGGCATTGTAGACCAAGGGCACAGTTGCAAGACAATCAATTTCCTCCTCCACTCTAGGAAACACTCAACAATATCATAGATTGTAAAAAAAAAAATATGGATGTCACCCATAGGTTTCCCAAAGAGCCAAAATTAAGCTCAAAGTGGATGGCAAAGGCATGGCAAAAAATTTGACCCGCCCTACTCTGCCTCTGATTGGCTAGTAGTCATTGCCTTCGTTTGTTGGGTTACTTAGGTTTGGCCAAGTGGAATGGAATTGGCTAGGGTTAGGGTAAGAATTTCACAGTAAGCCAATCCAATTAAGGCAGAGAGGGGCAGGACATGCCGTTGCCATCCTGGGAAAAAAATACTCCTAAATCATCATCTTGGCAGTGTCTGAAGTCGCCTAACTCCCAAGTGTAGATGGAGTTGAGGCGGGACGAATGAAGCCTACGTATTTACGCTATAGACTGTAAAATTCATGGACAAAGGTTCCGGGCCTGAAAAGTACAGCTAATGTGGAAGTGCCTTAAACTTGCATTGTATTTAATTTCCAGCAGGGGACGACTCCACTGGTTGCAAAAATAAGTCTGTTCCAAAACAAGTCTATGGGAAAGTGATCCTACTTCTGCCTTGATATATCACCTCAATAAACATTTCAGGCTTGAAAACGGCAGTCCACACACCAATGGGGTACGTCACGGATGTCACTATTTTTACAGTCTATGGTCTATGCTCACCTCCTGTTAATGGCAGCGGCCTGTCATTCAAAGTGGCACGCCCTTAATTATGCCCCCCCCCACCCACCTCCCAGCTCTCATGAAGCTATAGAGACCAAAACCGTGTTTTTGGGGTTTTATTTATTTTTTTGTACCATGCTGTAAACGTTTATTCTGCTGTAAAATTGGGTATTTCAACATGGGGGTCTGTGGGGATTAAATCTCTTTTGGAGCCAGCCTCATGTAGCCATTCAAGGAACTGCAGTTTTGGCACTTTATTTTTTTCAGCCTGATTAACATGAACCAAACTGTTAGGCTGTGGTTCATATTCTTTATTAGCTGTTTAGCTTTGTGTGTTCTTGCTGTATTCTTATGCTGCATTCAAATTGATAAATTGACTTGACAGAAAAGCTATTTCAAGCATAATGGACTCCAATCATGTTCACCCGACTGAGATTTTAACTTTCGAAGGTTTACTGATTAATCATATACAATTTCATTCAAGATGGTATTACTTTGATTGGCTGATTCAAGTTGATTGTTTGGTTTTGATGAAATAATTAGAGAAGATTATGCAGTACAAGTATGAATTGATTCACAAAGAAAAATTCACAGAAGAAAAACTATATTTTTTGATCCCACCACAAGTCATTCATTGGGTGCCAACCTCCATAGTGGCCTACAGCTATTAATATTCTTGATATTTTCTATTGCTCTGTAAGTACTAAACCAATACCAAAGCAGTACAACATATGTCCTAAGACTCCATACAGAGAGCTTTAGTATCAATGCCACACTAACCACAAGGATGTCCTTCACTCTGACCATGGATTGTTCAATGCTTCAATGCTCAGCTATCATTTTCCTATTCTTAGCATTAGATTATGCACAGCCACAAAGCAAGTGGCTGTGCATTCACATTCTGGCTGGCCCTTTACACTTCAATAGGTACTTTTGAATGTAATTATGTGTAAGTCTGTTTTTTATGTGTAAACGTGCATTGTCAGGGCTGAGAAAGAGGCAAAAAAACACAATGTATCCATGCTTGCCTCGGTAAAATATTCAAATTACACACAGATGTTAGAAAAAACGTTTTCTGTCAGACCAAAAATGTTACTACATATAATGTTACTCGTATAAAGATAAAGCAAAAAAACAAAACAAGGTTTATCGACTGGAATTGATTTCTCTTTGTATTTTAAACTTTGCTTTCGTGCCGATTGTGATTTTTAACGTAATTAGCCACAATTCCGGTTTTACAAAACCAACTAGCCGCGGTGACAGGCATACACACATTAGTACAAAGCTGTCTAACCCACGAGGTTTACTGCTGAGCACCAAAGTTCATTCATGACTTTTGAAACTAGTTTCTCTCAAAACTCAAGGTCCACTCTCGAGCTTTTTCCACAGCTTTCAACCCCATCTTGCAGCCTGTGTCAGCTAATGGAGCTTGTGCAGTTGTCATGGAGATAGCGCAATTGTCATAGTTGACAGCTGATACATTGACAGTTGATAGTTAATAGTTGATAGCTCTTAACAGATGTTGTGATCTGTCACCTTTTCAAAATCACCCCGAATCCTGCTGTCTTTCTCAGATGACCCGTCGTGAATCTGGTAACTTTAGACTTGAGTTGACAAAATCAAAAAAGAGTTGTGACTTCCAATGATTTTTTTTTTTTTTTTTTTTTAAGATGATTTGTTTTGGGGCATTTTCAGCCTTTATTTTTGACAGGACAGCTGAAGACATGGAAAGGGGAGAGAGGGGGGAATGACATGCAGCAAAGGGCTGGGGCAGAGGCTGGATCATTTTTTTACGCGGTGGGGACAAAATGTATCCCTCCCTCAAAGTGATCAATGCTACTTCACCAATAGACCATATATTATATACCTAAAATAACCATATTTTAAACTAAGTACAGCTCACAGTAACGTGAACACACGGTGCCATAGAATGATCAAATCCGAGCAGCAGTTGCTGGTTGTGTTTAGCCACTACAGACTTCTGGGACACCGGCTACCAGCGGCAGTTGTTTAGGTGACTTTGAGCTGGGTACAAGGCACTGCCAGATGACGGTCCTTTCAGGAGCTGTGGTAGTGGAGTTTAGCCAGAAAAAGTGAGCATCATGCGGTGATGACGGTTAAGTTTAGGCACAAAAACTTTACTTAAGTTTAGAAAAAAGATATTGATTAAATCTAGGGCTGTCGAAATAACGCGTTGATTTCGATTAATTAATCTGAGAAAAATTAGTGTGTTAAAAAAATGTATCGCAATTAATCCATTCCATATTGACCTTTCACCCGGAGCCGTTCTAACCACTATTCAGCTGTAAAATGAAGGAGGGAGAGCATGGATGTAGCCTGTTAAGAGAACAGAGTGCGCAGAACAGAAACATTGCTGGCTAGTTAACAGCGTAACAACTCAACAGCAGGTAACGTTAGCCTTCTGCTAGCTAGTAGCTGGATTAAACACGATTAAAAAGATGACAGCTAACGCTAAAGTTTGACTGTTTCTGCCGTTGTTGGAACACAGACGAGAGACGGTGCGTTCAATGAAGCTGGTAATCTACAGCCTCGCGGTGCATTCGTAGTTGTTGTAAAATACCTTTTTGAATTTATTTCCTCAGCATATTAGGTCATATTGTTGATTGTTGTATATATATATATATATATATATATATAGTTATATATATATATATATATATATATTTGAACAGTGAAAAATAATAAAAATAGTTTTATTTTAACTTTAATGTCACTAATGATGATTATTCATTTGAATTGAAATATTTAAAATACTTTCACAGCAAAAATGATGTATGCGATTGATTTAGATTAATTAATCAGAGTCTGTAATTAATTCGATTACATTTTTTAATTGATTGACAGCCCTAATAAAAACACTCCCGAGGAACGAACAAGTCTTTCCTGGGTGAAAGTATTTTGTTTTTGTCACAAAGTGAACTCAGCTCTCCGGCTTAAAAGCGCTGTGTTTTCTGTTGACACCACGTTGTGCTATTTCATTCTGAGATTATTTTCCATTCGATATTGAAGTTCACAAATAAGTGTTCTGGCATGGCTGGCCGAGTGGCACTATATCCGTGGTTTTGGAGGGGGACTTTCATTCTTGCATGTTTTGTTTTGTTGTGCATGATCAAAAAACATTAGCATTTTGTGAGTTTTTTGTTTGTTTTCTAAGCCAAGTCGCGCTGTCTCCCGTGCTGCAGTATCACTTTCCACCTGAACTGTAATTGACGATGACCTGTTTAACCAAACCACAAATATCTCTGGGGGGTGATATAAAAATCATATTTTTGAGATTGAATTTGACCAATCAGACAAAATGTCACCTTTTAAAAATAAATTCTAAATAAATTTAGGGAGTAGAGTTATTCAAGTATAAATATGTACACATTTAGGATTGATTCCATCCTCCACAGAACATTGTGTCAAGGCTATGCAGGAAGTGAGAAAAAGCAAGACTGGTGTAAAAACATCAAAAGAAAAAAACGAGTCAGGGTTATGACTGGAATCAGAATAGTCAGCCATGCATCAACTTGTATTTAATGGTGATATGTACAACCTAGAAAAATAATATAAAAACCATCCGCTACAAAGACAGCATACAAAGCACTGCAAATTATGCTTAGAGTCCGACAAAGTAGCCAGTAATTCATACAGTTTTCACTTAACAAAGCTCAGAGGTGAGTCATCAAAGTTCATAAACCTCTCCAATCCACTGGAGTCTTTTCACTACAAAGCCTTGAATCACAAAGAACTCGAGACACGTACAAGATGTACTGGCTGCTTCTGAACGCCCAGCTAAAAGCTTGAAAGGAAACGTAAACCTTTTTTATATCAGAAATATGGGTTTCTTTGAACCAAAATGGCCAAAAATAACATGGATGCATGGGTTCTTTGCAGGTAAAATAATGATTACTTTCATTGTATTTGGGGTGTTTTATTCAAATTTAATAGCATTTGAAAAAAAAAATGTCTGAATGATTTCAAAACACTAAACTTTGTTCAGCACACCCCCCGTCTGTCGCTAGCAATGATTAGTGACGATTCTCTCCGGCCAATCAGTAGTCTGCAGGTTTTCACGTCATAAAACGGCATAAGTAATGACAACAATTCTGTCGGTGCGTCCACATGACACAAGTCTTCCGTGATCACGCACCACCCCCACCCCTCCCCACGCAGTTGCTAGTAGCCAAGGAGGAAACGGAGGATAAAAAAAACAAACATGATGGACTCTTCAGAAGAGGTCATTATCTTCATTCGAGTTTCTGCGCGTGAAAGGCGCCGGACGACATCAATTTCTAAACACAGCCATGCTGAGAAATACAGAGCGAGTTGTGTGGAGCTGATAGTCTGAATTGGCTTTGTAGCAACTCATTTGGCAATGGATGGAATGTAATGGATATTCATTAAACAGCTTTAAAAATGAAAGGCAAAGAGGTACTGGAAACAAAGTACGACACATTTACAACCTGTACTAGAAAGAAACAACCATTGTTTAGATAGTACTGACTTAAACACCCCCCCAGGGAAATCATTGAGAAAGTATTGATCCATTGGAGAGCACAGACAGAACAGGGAGGTCAGGGTGTGTTCAATTTGTAAAGGAGTACCTCTGACCGCACTGTCATGGTACAAAGAAATACCAACAAAGTACTTCAAAAAGATCCCTCTGGAGACTAATAAAACTCCAAATACTCCAGTGTGTCCCCGTTATTTTCCTGAGGTGCATATCAATGCCTTTGTCACACTCTGCTGTGATTACATAGCTGTAACTCTGACTGAGGTCAGCCGAGTTGGACCGAGACGACAGAGAGGGACAGGTGGGAGTTTTGTTTGACGTAAAATCCAACCCAAACATGGCGTGTGTCTTGTTATTGCTCTACAGTTTGAATCAATAGTCGAGACCTCTCCCATGCCCTCTAAAAACACCCCGCAAATATTTACATGTTGAAAAGATGTTGAAATGATGACCAGTACCAAAGTGCAATACACGGGTAGATGTCGTGCTACAATCTGAAAACTGAGATGATTAACTGGCAATGTCATGTCGCTCTCTCTCTCTCTCTCTCTCTCTCTCTCTCTCTCTCTCTCTCTCTCTCTCTCTCTCTCAATTCAATTCAAAGGGGCTTTATTGGCATAGTTTCAATAACAATCTTCAATCTTCAACATACAATTGGTCCAAATATTTGGACAAAACAAAGTAAACAGTTATATGAACATTAACACAATATTAGGATGCGTTATATTAATTATATCTATTTGTGTGGCAATATGAAGGAAAAACTAAACAAAAAGACAATAATAAAATAAATTAAATTATCTCTCTCTTTCTCTTTGTCTCTCTCTCTCTCTTTGTTTCTCTCTCTGTCTCTTTGTATGTTTCCCTTTCAAATTGTCTCAATTTTGTCTATGTTTGAGCTGATGCTGAATATTACTTTCCTTTCTGGAAAGAGGCAATCATAGAAGATTTAGACAGGCTCAGAACATATTTTGGTGCATTTGAGTAATCTCTAAAGATGGGCAGACACTCTGCAGTTTTATTGATCTTGTATGTTGTGTTTAACTGGCCTTTCTGCATGGTCAGAACATGGGACTTTAATGCTCACACTGTACGGATCAACTGACTGGCCAACGTGGAGCTCACATGTAATTGTATCACCTTTCAGATGACTCAGTTTGAAGGAAAATGAGACAATCCTAGTGCTCTCTTATGCTCACTGCTCATTCATCTCAGTGTGGCATGGTTGGATCGGAGGAGAGGGGTGTATTGACATGGATTGCTATCTGGATTTTTTTGTGACACTACCACTACTATTTATAGAGGCAAAGGCCTCGTCATGAACTAGCCACATTTTTAACAGGGTTACAAGTTAGGTTAAAAAAATACCTGTTCAGGACTAGAACATCAACCTTGTGGCAGCCAAGATCAGAGTTTAGAGTAACGACAGCATTACGTTAAAGGTTAAAGGTGCTCTAAGCAATGTTGGGTGACGGCACTTCTTGATGACGTTCGAAGTATTTTCAAACAAAACGAGGCTAGCTCGCCCCTCCTTCCTCCTCATCCCGTCCCCTCCCCCTCCCTTTCGCGCTTCCGCGCACTAACCCCCCCACCCCCACCCCCAAATCCTTCTTGTTGGTTATTGGCTCGAACGCTGCAACACTGTTTGTTGTTTTTCGTGGTGCAGGTTGGCACAGTTTGTTTTTGTTGGCGTTTGTGGAGCCTGGGCTGTCTACAGAGACCGCGTTTTTTTTACAGTGTGTTCAGGGGACAGGCAGCTCGTGGATAGTGAGGAGATGTTTGCTGTATGTGACAAAAAATGTTGTAACCTAAAAAACGCGTAGCGTCGCTTAGAGCACCTTTAAGGCTCAGATATATCCATGCTCCAACGTATATCGGTCGCACACGGTCCCATTCATAATAGGAGGGTCTGCATCATTCTGGTGTTCCACGTACGCGCATTTTCCCAATCCCATACCCATTTGCATGATATGTGGCCAGGAGTACAACGCCATTTGGCTGTCCGTGTATTCCTTTAAAGTTGAATTATATAAATGTGGGTAATGGCAGATCTCCTCGCACAACCTCTCTCCAAAACAACCATACATTTAGTTATCTTCTTCTTCTTGGCAAAGCAGCCAGCGTTTGCATACGCCACCAACTGGAATGGAGTGTGGAACGAGACATGGAGCATTCGCAGTTGGCGTGCTTGCTTTGCGTACAGGCCACACAGTCACAAATAATGGGCTGCACGCGGGCATCCACATAAGGGTTTGTGCGGACCCTTGTGGACACGGGCGAATAACGGCCTTCACGTCATGCAGACCCTCGCGGAAAGTATGAAGCTAACTTAATTCCTCATTCTCAATTCTGTTCAATCCTGTTGTCTTGTAAAAGTGAAACATACCCTTTGAAAATATGACCATTAAAGCATGAATAACTAACTACTGTGTTGCCTGTCCAAGTATGTTTTTCTAAAGTAATCATCCAAACCACCGACGGGTTATGCTAGAACGAATAACTCTTTAATTACATTTCATATAATACTGTCTCTAATACAAGCTTTACCCTGCAATACGGTGACACTCTTTATGTACATGTCCTTTAGAAGGATCAGCTGATGAGGATGTTGACTTTTTGCCTGGGACATGTAGCTATAACCTCATTATTTTAGCATTATATCGTAATGTATGTAGGCAGCATATTTAAGACCATTTTACAGGATTCTATGGACAAATGGACTGTAATCACTGCAATCGCAAGCTGCTGACACCGTCTTTTCAGCCGACAAAATACACGGTTGTTGGCTAGAAAGAGGCTTTTCTTTTGTGTGGAATAGAGGACCCATTGTTTCAAAAGTTAATGTGAAATTTGAGGGGTAAATCTGTCACCGTTATCATTGTAAACTGCATATGTGCTGTATTAGAACAGAACTGGACAGGTGTAGCAACAATAACTAAAGGAGGTGGCGTTTAGCAAGCCGTCGTTTGGTAGCTTAATTGTATGGGAAAAGAAATCGTTCCCGCACAGGAAGTGATGAGACGTGTTTCCAGTTTACTTTGGCTAAACAGCCAGCTATATCTCTAAGATCAAATATCATCAACAGAAAGATATCACAGTGCAGCCTACACATATTGAGAAGTGATCTCTGGGAAGTGTAGTGCAAAAACAGCACAGCTTGACAACAGCAGAGAGAAAGGAAAAAAACAGTGGATCTCACCACTATATTTACCATATTATCTGGACAGTCTCCGTACCTTCTGACAGCTGAAACAAGAGGAAACTTTGTCAGGGTGGATCAGCAGGTCATATGTTTTCTGCAGCTGTTTCTGTATTAAGCATAGATTGAAGGCCAATTTATACTAATCTCAGCACCTTATCACTGTGAGAGTCAACCCATCGTCGGATCCCCATAGCACCTAAAAACAGCTCATTGATAAACCTAATTTGGTCCTATGCTCTGCCCTTTGCGCGATCCTGGGACAATTGCCAATGGGAATCTAGATTTTGTCGTTTCCTCCCTGAGAGGCACATTACTTGAGATGGATGGTTTAAGATGCAAAGTGAAGTGGAAAAGATATGCTTTTAGATTATGTAAACAGAAAACAAAAACCACCATACAGTCCTTGAGCAAAACCGCTTGCAGCAAAAGGAATACAATGAAAATCCTCTCAACCGGAGTAATTTGTTCAAACATTGATTTAGTTTCTCTATGCAGTAATGCTTGCATTGTCTGGGTCCAAAATGAATTAAAAAAAGTTATTTCTGTAGTTGAAAGGAGTGCACCCAGTCTGAAAACAAACTTTAAAAAGTAACTTTCAGGTTCAAGTTATTGAAGCCCCCTCTCCCGTATATTTTGGCATTTTTATGATATTTCATATTTATTTTCATTTCCTCACAATGTAGACTAATCACACTGTTTGCTAAATATTTTTTAACAAATCACCAGGTTTGGGAAGCAAAACTACTTAGTTACATTTAAGAATTAAAACGTGGTTAGATTTGGAAAACAAAACTTATGTTATGTAAGAAACATAGTTATTTAACCCCAACGCTGTTTTTGTTGCCTAAACTTAACCAAGTAGTTTTGTTTTCCAAACCTAACATATTACTTTTGTTAAGTAGTGACGTGCGTAAGTTAAAATAAGTTCAACGTTGACTTTTGGGTTCACAAGGGACATGAACCTTTCTGGGTGAAAGTCTCATGTTTGTTTGACCCATCCTCCCACCCTGTCCTCCTCCCAACGTGAACTTTGCCTCTCTTTATACTACGCCATCTGACTTTCTCCGTTGCTCCCTCCTCGCCTCCTTACAATGAAATTGCACAGATGACCTACACTGCCTTTTTTTGTGTGAGAACTGTTTTAGATGGTAATCCGTTCTTTATAGTCACGCTAAGCACGCTGAAGGAGGGTCTGGCTACTCCACATAGCATTCGGGGATGGGAGGAAAACATGCGAGAGCCGCTGCAAAATAATCGTGCAAGAGAAAACTTAGATTGAATTTGCTAGCTGTCTCAATTTGCCATGCAGAGATCTGAGGAGCAGTCGACAATAGTCCTCATGAATCCACCGAATTTAAAATTCCAACACAAAGAAAGCGGAAGGAAACGTAAAATACATGCATCCGGCGGAATTTCCTGCAGCACTGGTGCAATCCCGGAAGTGGAATGCGAAGGCTATAGACTAGTTCCTTAGGTTGAGGGGGACATTCATCTTATTCATCTATTTAATATAATATGGCTTTGAAAAGGGATACATGTAATGAATATTCTCTTCATTGCTAACTTCAAATACAAATTATGTAATTCAGCATTAAAGGCAGGGTTGGTAACATTTTCCAATACACACTATTTTATATACTGTATATTTTTAAGTGGTCTTTACACCCGGACAGCAATATGTCATCTGTAGCTGCTGTAATCCTGTACAATCTCCCGCCAATCAAACTGAACGGGTCTTTTTTTTTTTTTAAGTACCAAGGACTTGCCTCCTTGCCCCGCTGCGTGTACTCTACTCCACCTGTGAACTGAGCCCGAGCTCAGTGCGCTTCAATGCCACCGGAGTAACTGCAAGTCTGGTGCAGAATGGAGGAGAAACTCAGCAAAGGTTGCCACACTTACATGCAACCACCCAACCATACTAAAAATACAAAGAAAAAAGCTAAAAAAGTGGTGACTGGTGAACTGTGAAGCAGAACACAGCGTCGCCTCGCTTTGAAGTGGTGCTTGTGCACGTCTGTGTCAATTATTTATGATAAATCTGAACATTATAATGAAATGGACACTTAATACAATACATTATTAACGAAAACAATGTACACAAATCTAAACTATTTAATGTTGCTGTGGGACAAAGTGAGACTAGCCTCCAATCAAATGTTGTATGTAGATATTATGTTTATATAGTGGATCGATACAAATAACACGATAGATGTTTTGGAACTTTTGATATTTATTGCCCCTCAACAGGCCACAACTGGGCAAAATTAAATTATGCTTGTTAAGCACTATACCAAAAATAAATAACAAATATATACACTCTTTGTAGTGCAAATAAAACAAAAGAAAATTCAAGAGACAATTGGTAGATATACCGTTCTTCAAGTATTTTCTTCCTCGAAAAAGTACAACAGTGTAACAATATGAGGTGCTTTCAGCCACAGCTGAAGCCTCTAATCGTCCCCAGACCTCCAGCTCACCACTGTGGAAAATGGAGGTCTCCATAGTCACGCATAGTCTCCACCGACTATGCGTGCTTCCATTTAGAGAAGGCTACTTTTGGATTATTTGGGCTCACCATACCTGTCTCCCGTTGACTGACTCGCTTTGTGTTGTTCGTTGTGTGTCCGACTATGCGTGCTTTCGAACACCCGCCCAACTGTACCTCTGATTGGCTCACCATGAAATATTTTCCTCTCGGCTCAGAGATCTAGTTGGTCTGATGGGAAAAAAACAGCTTCAATTATAGTAACGCGCCGCATTTTTTGGCAGTAACGGTAACGGCGTTATTAAGAGTAATCAATTAGATTACTCGTTACTGAAAAAAGTTACGCCGTTAGTGACGCCGTTATTTATAACGCCGTTATTCCCATCACTGTACATGACAAGATGAAGCAACAATGACCTCGTCCATAAATTACAAACGTACAAGAATAACTACATGTACCATGATGACCATGAGATTAGCAGAACTCCAACTCCTGAAAGAAATACCTGGCTGTTAATTGCTCACTATTGTCAACAGCTGGTTGGTAACAGTGTCAGCTGTTTGAACCTTAAGTAACTAACTGTACTTGCTGTGTCACCAATTTAACCAGGACTGACATCTTATGGATTACAACCTTTAAAATCTATCTATCTATCTATCTATCTATCTATCTATCTATCTATCTATCTATCTATCTATCTATCTATCTATCTATCTATCTATCTATCTATCTATCTATCTATCTATCTATCTATCTATCTATCTATCCATCTTCTTATCTATTAATAAGTAGAAAGCTGACCCAATAAAACAGGCAACAAATATGAAATGTCACCTTTAAAATGTAATATTGTTAAAGCAATACATATTGGAGCAGCCATATATGGAAACCTTCCAATGACACAAAAACACAACCATAATGAGTAAAAAGGGCATTGATAGTTTTTCTTCCTATATGAAGGAACTTTACTAAATCTGGGCCTGAGCCCCAGAAGCAGCCTCTGCATACTGATGACCATCATCATCCACTCAGTCAGAAAGCATGTACAGAAAGCTGAATCCTTTCCTTCGGCAAAAGTAATTAAAACCTTTGGTAAAAGAGTTCTACAGAAAAAAACAAAACATGAACTGAGTTTCAATTTCACATTTTGTGCCTCCCAAGAACACAGCAAAGCGATCATAAATAATGGGTGGTTCTGTTTGCTGTCGCCTGCAATACAACCCTGGCAGCACTGTCTTGTTTTTGTCATAAACATGTAAATGTTGGCCAACTGTCAGCCCTGTTGCACAAACAGAATGAAATGGGAAGTAGACATTTAAAAAGATAAATCCATTGTTGGGAAATGAGCTTAAGGAATGACAGGAGGAGGAGGAGGAGGAGGAGGGAGAGAGAGAGCGAGGAAGAAACAATGAGTGGGAGGAAATTGAAAAAGAGACATGAGACAGAAATGAAGACAGCGAGTTGTATGTAAATTGCCTAATTGAACTTTATTGATCTGTTGCTCTAATCATGTCATGGACACACACATACACACACACTCACTCTCTCTCTCTCTCTCTCTCTCTCTCTCTCTCTCTCTCTCTCAGGGGTCCCATCAATATTCTTTACTGAGAAACCTCTCAGGCAGTTTGCATCTGGTCCTAATCACATGTAAAGGGTGAAGGTGGGATCAGTCAGAGTAAACAGGACCAATGAAAATAACTCCTGTCTGCTAGTGCATTAATTAGAACCAACAAACACACACACACACACACACACACACACACACACACACACACACACACTGGCCCATTTAATTAGTCTGACCTGTTGGCTCAACAATACATCTCGTTTCATTCGGCACATTGGATCGAATGGTGGTTGATTGAACAATCCACCACGTTAGTGGGTTTTGCCTGTGTTATTTTCTGTTTTTGTCACTACGGGTGGTTGTTTTTAAAGCATTAAAAAGCTGATTCTATTTTGTGTCATGCAGTATGTGTGGGGGAAAAAAACAACTAAATAAGCCAAGAAAACCCCACTTTTTCATTTTTAAGTCTCAAGATTAATACCACTCCGTCCTTTAAATATAACCCTACAGCCAGCTGCTGCTTAGCTTAGCTTAGCTTAAGATAGCGTTTCACAGTAGTCACTGCAACTTCTGCCCAAAGTCTTAATTGAAGCGTAGAGAAAATACTAAATTTTCTTGTGTTTAAATACAAATCAGTGATGGTTTACAACAACACATTCTCACTCCCTACTCGTCAGGACCCTTTGGCCTCATTTTTCAACATGCAGTTCAAGTTAGGGTTAGGAAAAGATTGTGGGTGCGGTTTAAAGATGTATGTTTACGGAGGGGATCCCAAGTGGGGTGGCACTGGGCGGGGACTAATCATCAGTCGGAGGGTTGGCCGGGGGGCATTTTATCAGAATACAGCATAGTAATTCTGCTTAGGAATAAAGAAAATATTGGATAGGATAGAACAACACAACGTAATTCTGCTAAATTGAACATCACAAAGTCTATTCATTTCACTCGTGTTCATTTTAAACAAATTGTATCTGAATACACATTTTCTATACTATAGACATAGTCTGCCACAAAATTCATCATGAAAAAAAAAATTGGTCAT
This sequence comes from Gymnocephalus cernua, assembly GCA_023631565.1. Classification (NCBI taxonomy): domain Eukaryota; kingdom Metazoa; phylum Chordata; class Actinopteri; order Perciformes; family Percidae; genus Gymnocephalus; species Gymnocephalus cernua. The sequence continues at coordinate 20,678,344 of CM042443.1, forward strand.
GTGACGAGGACTCGGAAGATTAGCAGAAGAGGCAGCCAAGTGACAGTACTCTGATCCAATGGAAATCACAATTGTCAGATTGACAGCACTCTAGCCCACTGGATTGGGGGGCAGACACCCTATGTCCCCCTTCTAGCCCCACCCCTGTTTAACGTTTAAGTGACACGTGGGAAAATAATGGACACAAACCCCGGTCTCCTTGTTGTTAAACTTTACTTGAAGGTATCTACATAAGAGTGACATAACACTGTCACACAACAAGTCATAAATGTTTATGACATAACGCTTCTTTTAGTAAGTGTCATTCGGTTTTTGTCATAACAAGTTATGGTTAGGGTTAGAGTTAGGGTTCATGTGTCATGGCAGTGTCATGTGTTCATGACAGTGTCATGTCACTCTTATGTAGATACCTTCGAGTAAAATGTTACCCTTCTTGTTTTAATACTTCTCCTTACCATTGTCATTTTATAGCACAGCAGTGAAGCGGCTGCCATGTCCAGTCAGGTATAATGTAGTATAGTTTATAAATGATCACATGAGGTAGTCTGGCTATCACCAGTCCAAGCTCAATCTTTTAAGAGCATTGGTCTGGGGAGTTTGTCTGTATTTTCTCTGCACAAGAGGCGTGATCAACGGGCATAGTTCAAATGACTCTGTACGCAATTGGATAGTCCTTCAACCAATCAGACCAATGATCCGGGTGACGTAGCAGCGACAGCGGCTTCAACGGGTTGCTGCACTTGGCCAGCTTGTTGAATGTAAACAAAAAGCTGCTTGGTCGCTTCGTCATCGTGTTAAACCCGCCAATAGCGCGCCGGGTGGGTAAGCCAGTTTGTTATTGGTTCCCGCAAAATTGTTACGGAAGCAGGAGAGATAAACGGACAGGTTTCCAGCCTGATCTGCAGGGCGAAATCAAATCGCCTGCAGATCAGGCTGGGTTTACCCAGTCTTATAAAATTGACTAAAACACCCAAATTCAATGAAAGTAGTGAACTGATTATTAATTTAACTTGTTAAGAGTGTTGTAGTGAACCATCCACGTTATTTGTTTGGACAATTTGTTTGAAAGAAAATCCAAATTTCTGATATAGAAACGTTTTGAAAATGGGTCAAATTTGACCCGAGGACAACACAACAGGAGGGTTAAACCACTAAAGGGTTTAATCACTGATATCTTCCTAATGGAAAACATAATACCTAAGACCATGACACACATTAGACCAAAAGGGGTTACGCCACAGTATAGTACACATGCCCTAAACTCTCCCCTTCCTGAACTCCACCACCTCACTCCGCCTCCATGTCAATGCTCACAGACAGATTACCTTACCAAGAACTCAATAACCCCCCCCGATAAACCTGAACACCTCTTTACTCAGGTTTTTTTTTTAAACACTCGTGTTGTCTTCCGACCATGAACTTGTTGTCCTTCCGGGTCAAAGTTTTAAAATTAACTTTTTCCAGCGTTTTTCTCCCTTTTTTTATGCTTTTGGTGCTTTTTTCAATGCTTTTTTTTTTAAATTCATGGTCATTAAACCCTATGTATATGATATTTTACCTACTTTCTTAATTAGAAAAAAGCCGACATTATAAATTATTTTGACTCATAGTTAAGATCAGAGGATATTGAGTGGATCACAGACTAGTTTATGTCAAAGTTTAGTCAGGAGACTGTTCTAAAACCATTTAAACCGATTTGTTCAAATTATATGAAATTGAATAACACACCCAAAATTCAATGGAAGTAATCATTCATTTTACCTGTGAAGAATGTTGCATGGGTCATATACAACCTACATGCATGCATCCAAGTTATTTGGGGGCAATTTGGTTGTAAGAAACCCATATTTATGATATTAAAAACTTTGAAAACAAGTCAAATTTGACCTGAGGACAACACAAGTATTAAACACAGCTGTATCCCTTTTGTTTTAATTGTGATTTTTTTTTTTAGGGACATTTTGCACTTTATTTGATGCTTATTAACAAGGGCGTTGGACTGGGGGTAAATCCAGTACTGATTACCAGGGCCCAAGGGGAGAGAGGGCCCTTGAAAAGTCTGGAATATATTTTATTTTCATTTTTTTCATTTCCTAATTAAATTTCATAATGCATGTCAGATGAAATGTAAAGTTAGTGTACTGGTTGTATTGGTTGATTGACTGACTACATTATGTATACAAAAAAGTACTATCTAAGTACTATCTAAGGTCCACCCCGTGCTAATGCACCAAATGGTTTAGTCCATCTGCACGCATTTTGTTTAGTTTAGTTGAGCATCTGGTGGAGCGCAAACTTCTGCTGTAGAAATGTCTTTTTCAAAGAAAGCCAAATCAGGCTACCAAAAAAGAAAGGAAAGACAATAGGAGAGAAAACAAAATGAGGGCAAACAATTGGTAACTGACTTATTTTCAAAGAAAGGTGAGCACAAACTAGAAAACGAAATCCATGGTGCTAAACTGCTTAAATATCTCCGTGACCGTCAGTGCTAAAAACGAACTGAGACTGAAAGAGCAGAACATACACTTTCAAATGATCATTTGGTTATACATGTAATCTGAGGTAAAGGCCAAATAAATAAACTACACTAACAATTATGTTTGCATACAACACACCATTATAATAGCCTAATTTGGAACATGTGTAATTTAAAATTAATTGGCTATAATGTCTATAATTAGCACCTCAGTAGATACATATCATGTCAACATTATAGTTATGTCAGATCTAGTAGAAGCAGATCTTAACATTGTGAAACACATGGCCCTCAGTTTCAGAAAGTGTCACACCAGGGAGTGCAGTAGCAACAGAACACTCATCCTCCTCTCTGGATTTGAGACAAGGTGAGCTTATATCAAAATTAAAGCAAACCATGTTTAGCCATTTTGACTGAAAGGTGTCAAGTAACACTAACATCTTAGCGTGTTTTATTATATTAGGTTACAATTAGGATAAGAGGTTAATATCAAATGTATCCTTCAAGCATTAGGATCTTGTGCTACGCCCCTGCTTATCACATACCTGCAAACTTGTCGCTTTTCGGTGATAATCGCCGTTTTGAATGGGAAAATGTCATCCACGTGAATTGTGTACATCCGAAAAGTTTTATTTTTTGGGGCGGGGGGGGGGGGGGGGGGGGGGGTTTACAATTTCCCATGAACGGGAGTTTCAAAAACCTAATGCGGTCTTCTTCACAAAACATCTTTGGTGCTATGTCACTCGATCGCTGACTGAGAGTGTGTACAAATACACACGGGACTGCGTGTGTATTTGTACACACTCTCTCTGCATGATGATTATTACCGAAGCCTGACTGAACACTCTCTCGCATAGTTATATTTAGCAAGATTAACGTAAAAATTGGGCGGAGTTCTCCTTTAAATGCCTGCCTGCACTTCTCTCTGATGCTCCTGAACGGACGTTAGAAGCAACAAAAACATCGCCGCATGTGATGTGACGCTAGTTAACACTACACTTGACAGCAGGTAACGTTAGTCTACCGTTAGCTACAGCTGGATTAAACACGGTTAAAATGCTGACAGCTAAACGGTGTAAAAGTGTATTTCACTGACGGACGTACGACAGCAACAACGCAGATGTTGCGTTCACTTGAAACCCGCCTCGCCTGCCTCGTGCTGCATTCAGATTTATTGTAAAATACCCTTTTCCCATCCAGTGTTTATTGTTGTTGTCGTTTAACAGGAATTTACTGGTGAAATAAGTTATTGTTATAAGTTATTGTTATTACATTTTTAATAAATCATTTAATTCTGACCCTGTGGCGTTATCATCAAACAAGCTGTTCTGTAATGTCACCGACTTGTTTTGTGCTCCTTTTCTTAATATAGGCCTATATATATATATATATATATATATATATATATATATATATATATATATATATATATATATATATATACACACCGGGAAAATTTGTCTTTTCCCTTTATTTTCGTGTCGGGGGGTGCTGTCACCTTTTTCAGCCCTTCTGAGTTTGCAGGTATGTTATCAATGCAAACAACTCCTGGGACAAATTCAAACCCAGATTCCATTATTTCTCAGGCAAATTAGAGTATGTATGTTATGGATGAGTTATTTCATATGAATATATTTTTTTTTATAAAAGAAGAGTAAGTAGTAACAGTGTAAGGAGGTTCCAAGGTGCAATTATCACTGAAAACCTGATAAAGGGAAATATTTTATTAATTTTCTGACCAATGCCGGCAAACATTCAGATGGTAAAAAGATGTTGTAAAACCCCTGTGTGCATATTAAAACTTGAAATGACACCATACGTATCTAATTAGGCCCTATGACTGTATGTCAAAACTGCTTTAATATGATATACATATATTCTAGCTGTGCAACAAAATCCCCTTTTGGGCTGACACTGAACTCGGTTCCCTCTGTCAAATTCTTCTGTGCCGTTGAGCACATGAGCGTCGTTAAAACTCCCCGGAGATGTGGGGTTTATTAGCCAGCCGGAAGACACAAGTGGGTTTCAACAAGCAGGCATTACATTTACAGTCTTTCCAGTTCACAGGATGCCCATCAGACTGTGGTGTGTCAGTCAGATTCTTTTTTTGCCTGAAGAAGACCCAGCAGGGTCGAAACGTTGCATTAAATTATGGGAGCTTAAAGCAGTGTTGCGGAAATTAGTTTTTTTCACTTTAGTATTTCTCATTTGTCCTGCACCTGCCAGAAGGTGGAATCTGTACACAATTGCTTTTATAAACAATCGATTAGAAACAAAAACAATTAGATTCACCAGAGAATTTCAGTATTTTACCAACCTGCTGTTTTTCAAATAGATCCTCCATATAGTGGTGGAATGCATACGAAGATTCTTTGCTTGAGTAAAAGTAGGCCTACAGTACAATAATGTGGAAAGACTCTGTTAAAGTTAAAGTCCTGTATTCAAATATTGACTTAAAGTACATAAGTATCGTCATCAAAACAGACCTAAAGTATTGAAAGTAAAGTCCTGCAAAAAAAAAAAAAAAAACTACCCTGTGACTGACATTTTATCGTAAATGTTATTTTTTAGATTGTTAGTACTGATGCATCAGTGGGAAAGCACTATTGTACTGCTGTAGTTGGTCAAGGTGGAGCCAGTTTTACAGTCAGTTTAGCTCAGTGGTTCTCAAACAATGGGTTGGCCTTCTTCAAAGGATCGCGCAATCAGTCGGGTGGGGTCATGAGATGATGAATTGGCTCGGAAAGAAGAAAAAACAATTGCTATACAAATTATTTGTTATTTGGACTTTTCAATAATCAACACTTCTTTCTGAGATTTCGGATAATTTCACCTCTTTGAACCTCAAACTGTTATTTTAATAGAACGTCAGAGTTTAGAGCAAAGATCTTCGACGGGGGGGTCCGAGACCCAACACATTCTAACTCCCATCGCCTGGCCATGTGCCTTTGGTGTTGTTATTGACGCTAAAAGTCTCCTTTAGTGCCATACCTAAACGTGATTTATCTAAACGTGATTTATCTAAACGTGATTTATCTTAACGTGATAAAAAAGACGATTTATTCATATATATAAATAAATCTAATGAATTTAAATCTTATATTTAAGACAACCGTTTGTCCCGCCCCTCGGATTGAGCCCTGTCAAAGGTGAGTTCCCAGACCCAACATCTGAATGTGGGTCTGGCTTGTCAGGCTACTCATTTATATGAAATTATACCGAATTTTTTTGTTTAAAAAAAAATGCAGAAATTATGAATTATTTTGACTAATAGTTAAGATCAGAGGGTGATGACGTACTATCACAGATTGGTTTATGTTAACATTTGGTCAGGATACTGTTTTGAAACTAAATGTTTTTTTTCAAATGCTATAAAATTTAATAAAACACCCCAAAATCAATGGAAGTAATCAACTGGTCATTCACTGTACTTGCAAAGAGCGTTATCTGGAACCATCCATGTTTTTTGGGGTCAATTTGGTTAAAAGAAACCCATATTTCTGATGAAAAAACTTTTGAAAACGGGTTGAATTTGACCCGTGGACAACAGGAGGGTCTAAGGGCCTTCTTGAATTCGCCTTTTAAGGGTATTTGCATATAACCTGATCCCCATGTGTTTCATATCAAAACGTTCAGAACAAACTCAGCTTTCTGTATAGTGATGCCCAAAATTGTTCCAGAGTAATGTATAAAGAGAAAATTTGGCCTTAAAGCGGAAATATGTCTCAACCCTCTTGTGAAAAAGTACCTACACTCAATTGTTTTGGTGCTTGAAATAAGTTTGGGTTCACAAAAGTAGCGTAAAACGTGAATAAAATAGTAAATGTCTAAAATGAAATTTTTGAGTAGGAGTGTTGATATCGCTTGGACTCACCTGTGCGTCTTCTGTCCTCAGAGGGGTTAGTACAGTGCTTGAGTAAACATACTTAGCTACTGTACTTTTCACTGCTATGTTTTGTATGTTAAATCTTAATCTGTAACTGTAACTATGGATGTCCAGCAATGTACTGAGGAAAAAGGGCAATATTTCCCTCTGCAATGTAGTGGAATAGAAGTATGACAAAATGTAGTGGACCAGAAGTATTACAGAATAGAAATACTTAAGTAAAGTCTGAGTACCACAGAGTTGTATTTGAGTAAATGCACTGAGTAACTTGTCACTAACTGCTGTGACTTCAAGAGTGACGGAGTGGTCAGAAAATTGGTAAATAATCATAGTGGTGTTTCCCAATTTTTCAAAACATTTCCTTGCATCCACACACAAAAAAAAGAGTATGTACCATGGATGTATGTGTGGTTAACTCCATACTTTGCACTGGAATATAATAACAGAAACAAATGAAACACAAGCAACTATGTTTATTTACAGTCAATATAGCAATAGCATGTGAGAAATGCTCATACACAGAGTGACTATATGATTAATACGTATGTGAAATCCCAGTCCCATGTCTTGATGATCAACAGCCTCAATAAAACTCATGACACAACTGGCTTTACAAAATGTGTTTTTGTGTGTTTTCGATGCGGCGTAAATTGATTAAAATGATGCACTCACATCACTGATACACACTCTAACACGTTTACGTTTCTGTCAACAATATACAGATTGTCACACACATCACTTTCTCATTTATATACAATTACTTCGCTGATAATTGACAGCCAACATCTGTTCTGACAATCCGCTTTTGACAAGGCTGTTTGTATATGATTCTGCCTGTTTTTGTGTCTTCTTTGCATCTGTGTGCACAAAAGTATTTCTGTCGATGTAGCTCCTGTTTAAAGGCTGGACTACAACAGAGCTGTTTGGAGCAGTTTGTGAACAGTGTTTTCTGTTGAAGATGGTAAGTGCCTTTGGGGTGGACTTTGGGCTTTTTCACTTTGTAAACCTATAATGTGCACAAAAAAAAGATATATACTGTAACAATAAAGCCAAAGGGAAAAAGCCAAAAAGCACAATATGAGCACTTTAAATCATCCAGGATGCATGGTAATTCCAAGGAGAAAGGAGTCTTTTCATCCACATCATCTATTTCATGAAAATCATAACTTCAATTCAGGTGCAATTCAAGTTTTCGCTGAAGTTGATGTATTACATTCCTCTGTGTGACTTATGAAAGCCTTTCCATTACGTTGGATTACTGTGCGTCAAAAGCTAAAGCCTAAGACTCAACTGGTAACATTTTTTTAAGATATAAGGCTTTTAGCTAACAGAAATCCTCTTAAGCAATTCAGGCTCAAACAGAATAGCACAGGTCGCCTGTGTAACACAAGGAGGAGGTGCAGGTGTTTGCAGCGGTGGAAGAAGTATTCAGATCCTTTACTTAAGTAAAAGTACTAACACCACACTGTAAAAATACTCTGTTACAAGTAGAATCCCTGTATTGAAAATGTTACTTAAGTAAAAGTATGTCTGTGGATGTACAGTATGTGTAATATATGTGTATGTGGAAAATAGACATACTTAAAGTAACTTGTAAGTAAAAGTACTCAATGCAGAAAAATCCTCACATTTTAGAAACCGGAAAGGATCCAAACAGTTCTGTCAATCAACTAAGTGTAATCTTTTTTTAGCTGTACGTGTAGGCCATTATATTGTTGTGTAGTTTAATTTATAATAAACATCGCGTTTTATAAACTACTTGTGTGTTTGTGTGCAAAAATCTTAATTTGTAAAGTAACTAAAGCTGTCAGATGAATGTAGTGGAGTTAAAAGTACAATATTTGGTTATACTTTACTTGAAGGTATCTACACAAGAGTGACATGACACATGAACGTGTCATAAACATTATAAACAAGTCATAAGCGTTTATGACAACGCTTCTTTTAGTAAGTGTCATGACAGATGTGTTTTTGTCTGGACAAGTTATGGTTAGGGTTAAGCCTCTGACACACCAACCTGACGGACGGGTGACCTTCGGCAGAAAGGAACACATCGAAGCGACGCCGACATTAGTGTACGTTTTGCGCGTGCGCGAGACGTAATACGTTCCATAACAGCAGGCAGCGCTAATCTGTATTGTCGCCCAAAAAATGAAAACCGGCAGCTGATTGGCCATAATGGCGGCTCGTTCGGAATACAATCTCATATTTTACTAAAATAGTTCACCGAAACGTGTTTCTGAAAACATTTTAAGCGAGAAATAGGCCACGCAGTTGCTGAATCTGTCTTCATTTCAGCCTGCCTCAGCCTGAGTTGTTAGAAGACAAATTATACAACAGGCGTGCACTGGCAAGATAGAGGGTTTATGTTACGGAAAGTCAAATTGAATTGTGCTGTACAGTGGTTGAAGAAGTATTTAGATCCTTTACTTTAGCAAAAGTACTAATACCACACAGTAAAAAACTACTCTGTTACAAGTAAAATTCCTGCATTGAAAATATGTAAGTATCATCAGGAAAATGTAGTATTGTAAGTAAAAGTACTAAAAGTACTATAAAAATCCTCACATTTTAGAAACTTGAAATGATCGATTCCAATAAAGAAACGATTCCAAGTATAGAGTCATGTTTTTTTATCTAGTGTCTCTATGCCAGAATGGTCACATCCCGCACACATGTGTCACTTAGGTCATACCGTTCAGTGTTGCAGTGCATGCTGGGAGGCGACTTGGCGGCAGGGCAGAAGAGTGTGCGGAAGTGCCTCCTGAAGGTGTCGGAGAGGCAGGCGTAGAGGATGGGGTTGGCGCAGCTCCAAGAGTACGACAGCAGCACCATGAAATCGAAAGCTCTGGTGAAGCTCAGGACCAGGCTGGTTTGATACAGAGAGTAGAAGTTAAACGTGTAAAATGGCAGCCAGCACATCCCAAACACCACCACCACCGCCACCACCATTTTGGTGACCTGCCGTTCCAGCCGCTGGCTCTTGTGGTTGGGCGGCGTCGTCGCCCGGAGCCGCTGGGACCTCAGGGTGAGCAGCAGCGCCGCGTAGGATGCCGTCATGACCGTGAACGGCAGAGCGAACCCCAAGACGAAGGTGTACGACAAAACGCCGAGCCACCAGGCCTCGGAGACGGTGTACGGCATGCACAGGCCTCCGTCGGCCGAGAAGTGGAGCGCCATCGGGAGGATGGTGAGCAGGGAGAACAGCCACATGAAAGCCGAGACGATTTTGGCGCTGCGCGGCGCCCTCCAGCGGGCGAACCGCAGCGGGTCAGCCAGAGCCATGTAGCGGTCAAGGCTCATCGCCGTCAGACAGAAGACGCTGGTGAACTGGTTGATGCCGTCCAGCACCATGACCAGTTTGCATGCCGCGTCGCCAAACATCCAGTAGTTCTGGAAGTTCTGGCTCGCGATGAAGGGAAGGCCGACCATGAAGAGTCCGTCGGCCAGCGCCAGGTTGAAGATGTACACCGTCGTGGAAGACGACATTTTGTCCAACTTCAAAATGGCAACAATGACGAGGGAGTTCCCAGCGAGGCCCAGGACGCAAACCACCAAGTAGAGTACAGCCATGGCGATGCCAAAGCCATCCATCTTGTCCTTGAAGAAAAGATGCTCATCCACGTAGGTCTGATTGTAGTCGCCGTCTGTTCGAAATGAGGCATCCATTCTGCCCCCCCCCCCAGCGCGTCAAATACTTGATCAAAAGAAGAGAACAAAAGCACAGATTACAGTCAGAACAGTGGCAGCTCAAAGGGAGAAAAAACTTGGTAACACTTTACTTGAAGGTATCTACATAAGAGTGGCATGACACTGTCATGAAAGTGACATAAACATTATAAACAAGTCATAAACATTTATGACATAACGCTTCTTTTAGTAAGTGTCATTCGGTTTTGTCATGACAAATTAGGGTTAGGGTTAGAGTTAGGGTTAGGGTTAGTGTTAGAGTTAGGGTCATTACTGTGTCATGACAGTGTCATGTGTTCATGACAGTGTCATGTCACTCTTATGTAGATACCTTCAAGTAAAATGTTACCAAAAACTCTTCTTCTGTTTAAATTCCTCTGCAGTCACCTCTTGACTCCTCGCGGTGAAGATGAAAAGTACTCAGGCGGAGAGAGGAGTAAACAAGCGTGAAAAAAAAAAACCTGTTTCTTTAGGTTCAAGAGCAGCAACGCTTCAACTCTCCCCCCATCCAGTCAATCGTTACTTTGCTTTTATCTTTAAAAAAAAAAAAAACTGTCAAAGTGAATTCCTTTGCGGTGGAGCACGCTTGTCTCTGATACCCATGCACACACACACAAACACACACACACGCACACACACACACACGCGCGTGTTGTAAACACACTCAGTGACGCACAGCGTTATGGATATGAGCAGGACAGCCACCCGGACGCTCGCCTGACCACTCTTTCTCCCCGGGAGCCCTTTTTATATCTCTTCCTCCCACAGTGTGCAAGCCAGGGAGTGTGTCTGCTGCTGTTGCTGATGTGTGTGTGTGTGTGTGTGTGTGTGTGTGTGTGTGTGTGTGTGTGTGTGTGTAACCCCCCCCTTGTTCATCACTCTCCAGAGATTGTGATAAACTCCAGCTTGGCTCACGCCCCTTCTCAGTGCTTCCCCCCCCCCTCCAGTCCCTCTGCTCTTAATGCTGTTTCCAAGGTAAACCCTGGCCCCATCTGCTACAATACTTTTGTTTTCATAACTTTTTTCTCTCCGCTCTCTCTTTTCTCTCCCCTCTGCTTCTGTTTACTCCCCCGACCCCAACCACCACCCCCACCCCACCACCATCCATTTTGTCTCACTCCACTCCCACTCCTACACAGTTCAGCGGGAGGTCATGCAACTAGACCTAATAACACTATATCTTTGCTCGGGGCCACCCACCATTACAACCTTAGACTGAGTAAATCTGCCGACAGGAAGGAGAACTCTGTTTTTCCAGGGCTTTTTTGTTTGTTTGCTTTTTTGACATTTGACACGAGATGCGGCCCCTTTCGACCCCTTCCATCTTCCTCCGACCCCTCATCTTTTTTTTTTTTTTCCTCCACAAAAGGAGGAGGTGAAAGAGGAAACGCAAACGGTGAAAGTCAGATGAGAGCAGAAAGAGAAGAGTGGAAAAAAGAGGAGACAGAGAGAGACGGGTAGATTGGAAAGGGGGATGAGCGATGACTTCCATTCTGTTGCCGCTCTGACACGCATAGCTAGAATACCCCGGGAACTTCCCCCAGAAAACACCTCCACCCACCAACAACAAGTCAATCCCACCCCACCCCTTTTTTCATGTTCTCTCTATTTGTTTGTTACTTACTTTGCTTTAAAACAAAATAAATAAGAACTGGGAAAATTTTATATTTACATAGTCTCGCATTGCCAGACCTTCCTCCACAACGCTGCGGAGGAGGGTCTGGCTGGTCCACACAGCATTCCGGGACGGGAGAAAAACGTGCTCTTTAGTCGCTTTAACGCTTTAGTCTAGCTAGCTGTCTGGATTTACCCCGCGGAGATCTGAGGAGCAGTTAACCATAGTCCTCATAAATCCACCGGAGCCGAAAAGAAGGACACACGGCTGAATTTGTGGTGCATATATGAAACGCAGCCACCCGCGAAGTGGAAGGTCGTGGATATAGACTACATGGAACATTACACCAACTAAATGAATACCTGATGATAATCGGTATGAATATTGTAATATTCCAAGTCAACTGTTGAGAATCTTATATTTTTTTTGTCTTCCTTTATGTATGGTATTGTTTTTGTGTTATATATTTTTTGCAAAAACTCAATAAAAACGTAAGTACTAAAGAAAAAAAGCCTAGTCAATTCCTCCCACCCCTCCCATCAACGTCTATCCAGTGGTTTTATCTCATCTCAGAGACCTTATCTGAGAGCTCATTCATCAGATGTCCCAGCTTTTCCTCAATCTCAAGACATACCTTCACTCTGGCGTTTAACTGGTTCCAGTTAACTGGAAAAAAAAATGCCTTTGTAGTCCAAACTCCTGATTAGGTTGTGGCTTAACGTCCCCCTGGAGACTATACCACTTCATAAAGAGAAGCCCACCTCTCAAACCCCCACCCCCCCCCAACCCCAGCCTCCCGTAAAAACATCACTGCAAACACTGTTCCGTGGTGCTAAATTTGGAGACTTTGACAGCTCCGTGTTTCACGGGCAGTATTTCACTCTGGTGTTCAGACAGACACGCTGCACGGCATCCACATCCACGAGAGCAGAGCTGTCTACAGCAAAAAAAGGACGAGCCATGTGGAAACAAACGGATGACATCTGTCACATTGCCGAGGCTACTTCACTGTTTATCAGAAAAGAAGCTTTTGAGAAGTCCTCTCTTCTGTGGTCTTATTTTGTCTCCATTGACTGTCCTTTCTCTTCACCATCTCACACGATTTTTTACTTCCACTGTCAGACATTCATACTCCAGAAATAGATGCTCATTTCGGTGTAGTAGAGATCCGATGAGCATGACATGAATGAAACTCCAAATGTAAACCCTACTTTCGAGTCTACAGCCATGCTAGCAGCTCTGTGACGGTGTCTATATGTTCACTGGTGCTTTTGAGCTACATGTTAACATCAGCGTGTTAACATGCTCACAGTGACAATGCGAACACCATTGTTTACCATCTTAGTTTTTGTGTGTTAGTGTGCTAACACTTTTTAACCCTCGTGTTGTCCTCGGGTCAAATTTGACCCATTTTCAAAGTTTCTATATCAGTTACTATGGCTTTCTTTCAACCAAATTTCCCAAAAATAACATGGATGGTTCCAAACCCTTATTGATGATCACTACTTTCATGGTCTACCCGGGTCAAAATCTGTGATCATCCATAAACATATGTTCCTCTGATCCTAACTATTTGTCAGAACAGTTCATAATGTTTGCTTATTTTACTCAAAAATGAGGCATCATTTCATGTAAATGAGGTTTATTGGCCATCAATTCAAAAAATAAGAGTAAAACTAGTGGAAATAAGTTATAAAGTTGGCAAAGAAGATGTAACACAGAATTGAGTGATAATTTATAAGCTACTTTATGCTTTATAAACGTGCACGGTCGTCGACGGGAAGACAATACAAGGGTTAATTGGCGCCAATTGGAATGTCACTAGTTTTGCAGGTAATTCTCTATAATGTGCATTTGTGTGTAGTTCCTGTGTGTGTGTGTGTGTGTGTTAGTGTGTAATGTATTTTTTTTTTAAGATAATTTTTTTGGCCATTTTCAGCCTGTATTTTTGACAGGACAGCTGAGGAAATGAAAGGGGAGAGAGAGGGAGAATGACATGCAGCAAAGGGCAGCAGGTCCGAGTCAAACCTGGGCCCGCTGAGTCGAGGAGTAAACCTCTATATATGGGCGCCCGCTCCACCAACTGAGCCATCTGTGCGCCCCTGTAATGTATTTTTTTAAAGCCCCTGCAGCTTGCATGCAACAACATAATTCCAGTAAAATGGGAATCAGACAGTGTTACTGCAGATTTGCCAAAATCGTTTCACAAGAAGGCATTTTTAAGTAAAAAGATATTATGGAATAGCATGCTACACCAAATGCTTTCAGCACACTCTCTGAAGTGAGAGGAAGCCACAGAAGAAATCTGGAAACTCTACCTCTTGTTTATTGTTTCTGGGTATCAGCTTATTTTTCATCTTATTGTTTTCGTGCAACACAGACTATAAACAGAGTCACTCATGAGTAATACAAATCAGGCTTCCTGCAACCGCAACACAGAAATGCAAACATATTAAGGGATTGTTGGTCCCAACTGCACTTTGACATCTGCGTTTCATTAATAAAATGGATAGGGCTGTCATAACATAATCTAAATGAATTAGTGGATGGATTTATTGTATCCAGGTAGACATATTTACACGTTCCCTAATGGTTAGTGATTTTAGCAATTCTTTTAAAGCAAGACACCTGATTAAAAACAAATACTCGATAACTTATTAACACTGTAAATAAAAAAAAGGCTAGGCTGTTGTTGATTATTTTTCCTTTTGGTGGAGTATTCCTATTATTATGATGCAAAACTGCCCGAATATATGCAGCGTAGGATATTTCCAATGCAGGTGTTTTGAAGTTGTGTTAGCATAAAATAGATGGGGGGTTCTTACACATCAGAGGTAAACATCAGTCAGGTCCCCTCAATCTTGTGAGGACAGATGTCCATTGAAGAAAAGGCAGAAAGACTAACTTATCCTCAGACAGATCGTAATGCAATGGATATTTACGATATGTTGCATTCTGAGTCATGGGTGTGATTTTACGAATGTGAAAGAATTCGCTCGCCTAATTTAATTTTCTCCACAAAAAACCTTTTCAAAAACAGTATTGGTCAACTTTCCTCATAACAAAAATAAATCAAAAGAAACTATCCCATCTGGCTGATGTGGTACAAAAAAATATGTGTTTGGATGGTGAGTTGTGATGATTACACCATTTTTAATACACGTAACCATCAATGTTACAAAGTTATTGCAGCAGCGCTTTACGGGCAACGTTAAAGGATTATGTAGAAACTTTGAGTAGAAAGTACTGGAAAACAGGAAATGGAGTGCTTAGTGGAAGAGTGGAATCACTTAGTGCTGATCTATCTGCGGGTCAAAGGTCAACATGCTGAAGAATTACCACGGAGAGGTGAATGAGAGCAGCAAACCTGGAAGAGGAACATCCCAGAATCTGTTCCTCGTCAGAAGCCAGTAAAAAGACACACACACACACACACACACACACACACACACACACACACACACACACACACACACACACACACACACACACACACACACACACACACACACACACATACTTAGAGAAGTATTAAAGTGCTCATATCATGCTCATTTTCAGGTTCATAATTGTATTTAGAGGTTGTACCAGAATAGATTATGTGGTTTAATTTTCAGAAAACACCATATTTTTGTTGTACTACACATTGCTGCAGCTCCTCTTTTCACCCTGTGTGTTGAGCTCTCTGTTTTAGCTACAGAGTGAGGCATCTCACTTCTGTTCCATCTTTGTTGGGAGTCGCACATGTGCAGTACCTAGGTAAGGACTACTAGCCAGTCAGAAGCAGAGTATGAAGGAGTGCCATGCTAGCAGCTAGGCGAGCATTATAACGTGTGTTACAAAGTGACGCACGTTGGTCTCTGAAGTAAAGGCTGGACTACAACAGAGCTGTTTGGAGCAGTTGGTGAACAGTGTTTTCTGTTGAAGATGGTAAGTGCCTTTGGGGGGGACTTTGGGCTTTTTCACTTTGTAAACCTATAACGGGCACAAACAAGATATATAACGCCAAAAGCATAATATGAGTAAAACTTGTACTGCCATCATGTTAAAATACACTAATACAAGTTCATTATTGAAAATGTTACTTGAGCAAAGTAGTAAGTATTGTTGACAATGATGATGTTCTTAAAAGTATCAAGTACTCAATGCCGAAAAAATGCCCCTGTGAGTGTTACACCATCCATATTAAAGAATTATTACTGCTTTATTAATGTGTCAGTAGCATATTAACATTGTGGTTGGTCGAGGTGGACCTAATTCTATCTTTTAGCCTGTATACAGTAGGACTACTGTGGCGTAGTTTAATCTATAAGAATGCAACATATTTAAAAAATAATTATAATTTCTGTTAGTTTATAGTTTCTGTCAGTTTTAAATGAAGAGTCTTAATTTATGAAGCTGTCGGATAAATGTAGTAGATTAAAAAGCACAATATCTCCCTGAATTGTTGTGGCATCAAATGGAAACTCTAAAGTACACGTATCTCAAATTTTTTTTACTTAAGCACAGTACCTAGTTACATTACTCCACTGTCCACACCATACATACACATGCACCTTGTAGCTGTCACAGACCTGTGACAGAGTGGTGCATATATGAAACTGCTTATAGCCTTTTGATGTCTTTATTTGCCATCTTTCTCATTAGATCCTCACAGGTTTCAAAAATCTAATTTCAGATTCAATTTTTGTTCTAACCAACTGAAATAGGTTTGATTTGATCCCTGATAAGACAGTGAAATTTTGTTGCACTTTGTATTTCTTATATGTATTTTTTTTACTGAACTCAGCTTTCCACACTTCACCTTGTTCTGAATGTGAGAGATAACCACGCCCCCTGATTTGCATATAAGAAATATGAAAAGCGCTATATAAATTAAATGTATTATTAAATAAATAGAGAGGGAAATCAATAAATGTGGCATTAGGGAATAAAAGTCCACGGAAATAAATAAACGTGGACTTATGAAATAAAAGTACCATGAAATAATTTAAACTAAAACCTTATATATATATATATATATATATATATATATATATATATATATATATATATATATATATATATATATATATATATATATATATATATTCATATAAATGAATCAATTAGTTAAATAAATATATTTTATAAATATATTTATTTAACTGATTCATTTTTATATGAATATTTACATTTATTTAATTATTTATGTATTTAATGCCTCATGTATTTATTTTATGATGTATTTCAAAGGCATATTTATTTATTTATTGATCTATTTATGTATTTATTCATTTATTTATGTGTATATTCATTTATTTAATATTGAATAAAACGGCATTCCATATTAATTCGCCCCCACTGCTATCTCTGCTGTCAAAGTGATTGACCAATAGGCTGCGAGCAGAGGCGGGTCTTAAAATAGTCATAGACACGTGTACCGGGAAGTAGGAAGTAAATACAGAAGAGTCGTGGTGCCACTGCCATTGGAAAGAAGTGAGTAAACCTGATACTAATGCAACAAATTACCGATAACATAAACTAAGGGTAAAACTAAAACTTGCCGAATGAATGTATGTTGTTTCATAATACCGCAAATAGAGTTTGAGTGAAATATAACAGCGTTTTATTTTATAATATAAGGCGAACAAAAATGTAAAGTAGCCGGTTGGCTTTCATTCACAGGTTAGACGCGTCAGTTACCTGTACATTTTCAACTGTATGTCTGTGTTTGTAACTCAGTTACCATCATTGAAAATGTATTGCGTTTTTATGAAATTAATATGTATATTATTAAGTCATATTTACCATATTGAGTTGTCAGCCGTCAATACAGCGTCAAGCAGCTTTCCCTGCTACTGTGTGGTAAATATTCCTATCGAATGTTTTTTTATTTATGTGCTCATGAAAATTCGATGAATACATGAAAGCAGTTCCTGCAGCTTACATTAGTAAATACACACACGTTTATTTACCGCATATGAATGTGAGAAGTTGCAAGTTGAACTACTTTAAAGTTGTAACTTTGGAAATAGACCTTTTTCACGGCAGACATGTTGACATGTCATAGAGGAAAAGCACAGGTGTATTCAATGGTGTAAACCATTAATGATGGCTGCATTCCACTTAGGAGAGGCCCTGTTATTGTGCATTCTGACTCACTGAAATAGTTTACTGGGACGCTTGATGGCATTGAGCCATCGTTAAGGTTATCAATTTCAGCTGTGCTTTTCCTACTATGACAGGTCAAAATGTCTGCTGTGAAAAAGGTCCATATGACAAGCTCATCGTGGCTAATGTTAGCACACTTTATATTGCTGACATGCCATGACTTTATGGCGCTTATCTTCTTGTGCTACTGTTACACTATTGCACTACTTACCTTAAGGCAAACTCATGTGTACCTCCAAATAAACACATTGTAGTTAGTTAATTAACATGCATGTAAAACTCCCACTTAAAGGTGCTCTAAGTGATGTCACGCGTTTTTTTGGCTACAACATTTTTTTGTCACATACAGCAAACATCTCCTCACTATCCACGAGCTGCCGGTCCACTGAACACACTGTAAAAAAACGCGGTCTCTGTAGACAGCCCAGGCTCCACAAAGGCCAACAACAACAAATTGTGCCAGCCTGCACCATGAAACATAACAAACAGTGTTCCAGCCAATAACCGACAAGAAGGAGTTGGGGGTGGGGGGAGGGGGTTAGTGCGCTGAAGCACGGAAGGGAGGGAGAGGGGAGGGGATGAGGAGGAGGGAGGGGCGAGCTAGTCTCGTTTTGTTTGAAAATACTTTGAACGACAACAAGAAGTAACGTCACCCAACAACGCTTGGAATTAAAAAAAAGTTTTGCAGTATAAATAACTAAGTCACATCCCTAGTATTTACACCACCTACTGTACATTGCATGTGTTGTGTGAGAAACATAATCAACATTCATTTAGGCAATACTATATCATCTGATGGCCCAACCCCAACAGGTTTGGCTACACCAACTACAATTCGAATTCCAGGATATTCAAGTCCTGACCAAACAGGATTTTGACTCTCTGTTGATTTATTTAGTTGGGTGCTGAAACAAACACACCGGGCGTTAGCGTCAGACTAGTAGTGTGAGGGCGTAAAGGCACACATTTAGGATAAGTCAGCCTAAGTGCATTTAGCCCTGTTGTGGATTCTGTTGTTTGTTCTCTTGTCATTCTTGTCTAAACTTGGGAATCCCAAATATAAGCCCTGGTAGCTCACCTGGTTGAGCATGCGCCCCATGTACAAAGGCTCAGTTCTCACCGCAGCGGCCCGGGTTCAAAACCAACCCATGGCCCTTTGCTGCTTGTCACCCCCCCCCCCCCCCCCCCTCCACCCCCCTTTCTTGTCTTCGTCCTCTCAAATAGAGGCTACAAAAAGCCCCCCAAACACAATCTTAAAAAACTAAGATAAACTTCCTTGAAAGTGTCACAGCTGCTTTGACATTTATCATTAATACCTAGTATTGAAAGGCAGGGTAGTTACTGAAAGATTTTCTCCAATTCTCAAAGTCGTTCCTGATAAGTTAAGAGTGAGATATTATCAGCCACATCTTCCAATATAAAGTGAATGTGCCGTGGGATTGCTTTGAGTGTATGTGTGTTGTTTGTCCAGGTCTGGCACCATGCTGGAAGGCTACAGCCCTGTGACCCAGGCCCTGCTGGGGACTCTGTTCACCTGGGCTCTGACTGCTGCCGGAGCAGCCCTGGTGTTTGTCTTCTCCAGCCGACAGGTATGAACCCAGAACCCCCATACAAGCACGGCTTGAGCAAACACTTCACACATTGTTTTAAAGGAATGGTTGGTTGTCGCGGCTGTAAGCAGTCCAACAAAATGGACTAAACACTGAGAGATGCATAAACACACTGACGTGCTCGAGATTTTATTGCAATGATTTATTCCTCCACACGTAAAATACAATTAGCACTGCAGTTACCAAATGTAAAGTTACTTTGCGAGTCGAAATGAGTGCCTTAGTGCGGCAGTCAACAGAAAGTGTTCGCTCCCAGGCTCACCCCCCCCCCCGCTCTGTCAAAGCCCCAAAAAAAACAGGTGAACAGGTGAAGCAAACAAATATGTTATCACTTCCACTCAAACCGCGATGAAAATGCCCACCACCTACAATATAAGTGCGCAATATAATAATCAATAAATAATACAAATGACACCATAAACAACTCCTACAGTTGGCATTTTGGTATATATGCTTATCCACTGACTTGGCAAGAGTTAGATAAGAAGATAGCACTCCCCCACTCCTACTAACTAACACATTGTATCTAATTTGTACAAACAAAATGAGGTCTAACATGTTGATTAGTGAGCTCTAGAGGTGCTGGTAGGTGGATTTAGTTACCCCCCGGACAGAGCCAGGCTAGCTGTCCCCCCCCACCCCTCTGCTTCCAATCTTCATGCTAACCTAAGCCAACTGTCTCCTGGCTAAAACATCACATTTAACAGACAGACATAGAGTGATATTGATTTTCTCATCTCACTCGTGGCGTGAAAGCAAAACTTGGAAAACTATTTCTTTAAATGTGTGGATGTTCTATCTATCTATATATATATATATATATATATATATATATATATATATATATATATATATATATATATATATATATATATATATATATATATATATATATATATATATATATATATATATATATATATATATATATATATATATATATATATATACAGCCCACGTAGCAAAAGCAGCATCTGAGCAGGGAGCAGCAGCGTCAGTGCTCCGTCTGTGTCACACAGGATGCGTATAATTAAATTTTATTAATAGTATCAAATCATAACAAGAGTTATCTCGAGACACTTTACACATAGAGTAGGTCTAGCCCACACTCTATAATTTACAAAGACCCAACAATTCCAGTAATTCCCCCAAGAGCAAGCATTCAGTGTGACAGTGGCGAGGAAAAACTCCCTTTTAGGAAGAAACCTCAGACAGACCCAGGCTCTTGGTAGGAGGTGTCTGACGCAGCCGGTTGGGGGTGTTATGAACAGTGGCAATAACAGTCACAAAAAAGATAATAGATCGGTGACTAGAAAAAGTAGTCGTAGTAGTTCATGTCATATCAGGGCACTGCAGGGCGTTACAGGATGTAGCATGGCACAGCAGAGCACAACTGGACGTAGCAGGGTGCAGCAGGACGCTGCAGGACACTGCAGGGCACCGTGAAGAGTAGCAGGGTGTAGCACGGTGTAGCAGGGCGCGGACTCGGACTCGGAGCAGGACCACGGCGACAGCTGCATCCATGTTCTTGGTGCCACTCTAATCTAAGGAAACATGCTGGGCGAGAAAAAAAACATAAGGACTCCGGGGAATAGACTCCCCAGAGCTAGGTTAGTAACAAGCATTTCTGGGACATGGATGCACACAAATGGGAAGAGAGAGAAGCTCAGTGTGTCAAAGGAAGTCCCCCGGCAGTCTAAAACTAAAACGGCATAACTAAGGGAGACAGGTTAAAGAGAGGTGCCTGGTCGGGCTCTGAACTCTCCCCAACCGCATCGGGCTGTACTGGCCTGCCTCCCTCTACTTTGATTATATCATTGATTATATGGTAGATGAATCTAACGACCATGAAGAGAAGCAGTTCAGGCGCAGTATTGAGTGTAGGCCACCCACGTTAACACTCAATCGCTGTAGTTACACGTATAAAACAGAAGAAAATGGACTTGAAACGGGAAAATATAGATTGAAATATCGATTGATTTAAAACAGAAGTGTTTCTGTTCTGTCAAATGCGAGTCTAGCAAAAACATCTAAGCACAAAATTGATTAGATACACTCACCTAAAGGATTATTTATTTCTCGTTAATGCAATTATCTAATCAACCAATCACATCACAGCTGCTTCAATGCATTTAGGGGTGTCGTCCAGGTCTAGACAGCAAACTGAATGTCAGAATGGGAAAGAAAGGTGATCTAAGCAACTTTGAGCGTGGCATGGTTGTTGGTGCCAGACGGGCTGGTCTGAGTATTTCACAATCTGCTCAGTTACTGGGATTTTCACACACAAGCATTTCTAGGGTTTACAAAGAATGGTCTGAAAAAGGAAAAGCATCCAGTATGCGGCAGTCCTCTGGGCGAAAATGCCTTGTTGATGCTAGAGGTCAGAGGAGAATGGGCCGACTGGTTCCAGCTGATAGAAGATCAACTTTGACTCAAATAACCACTCGTTACAACCGAGGTATGCAGCAACGCATTCATGAAGCCACAACACAAACAACCTTGATGCGGATGGGCCACACCATAAAAAGACCCCGCCGGGTACCACTCATCTCCACTAAATGTTGCCTGGTTCTGGTTCTAGTTTTAAATGTTGTTAACCACTGAGCGGCTGTTGCCAAAGCTGAGATTTTCCAATATTACCGCTCGAATCAAAGTACATCACAGGAAACAACTCATGACAGATTGAGTTTTTGTTATCTCTGGACTCCTGACTCTCGGGACATGTTTCATTTTTGCCAGTTATGTCAACAATAAGAGGTTTACTGAGGGGTTTGAAGATATTGATTTCACTGACTCGACTCTCTCTCTCTCCTTATCTGCCTTTTTTAGAAACGCATTTTGGATGGAAGTTTAGGCTTCGCAGCTGGGGTGAGTTAGATTTGTTTTGACACACACACACACACACACACACACACACACACACACATACACACACACACACACACACACACACACACACACACACACACACACACACACACACACACACACACACATACACACAGTAGAGGTAGGAGGATGCTGCTATGTATATGGTGTGGCTGACTTTCTTCCAGAGACAGACAAATCCTGACGCTTCCAGATGGCACATTAATTCTTAAACATTTGAGATTACTCCCCCCCCCCCCCCCCGAAGGAGTTTTTGGCCTTATCATGTCTAAAGAGGTATTATGCTCCCAGACTCTTCCAATTACATGTTTTGATTTCCTGAGGGGTAAGCAGTTCACGGCCGATATTTATCAAGTGTGTCAGGGTAGGGAATCAGTGGCACATCTAAAGAAGTGTGGAGTCTCCAAGTGACATCTATTAAAATATTAAAAATGTAATAATGAAAGCTATCTTGTACTATATCTCTGCTGGGATTCAGGCAAGCTGCAAAGCTGTTTAACTTATTACAGTATAAGTTCATAAAAGAGGGAAGATTATAGGATGAACAGCTCCACACAGTGTGTGAGGTGCAGTACAGAATGTAAAAAGTACAGAATGTGATTTTTGTACCCTATAGGCGGTGGCACAACCGAACAAGTGTAAACAAAACTTGGCTATTGGCACGTATAGCAGACGGATAAGCAGAGAGCAGAGAGCATACCAAAAACTGAAGAAGTGTAATGTCTATTAAGTTAAGTCTAGTATTTTATCAAGTATATTATATATATTTTTTATTTAATTTAGTTGCAAAACATTCACATAATTTCCGTACACCACAAAAACTAATTTAGTTTTTCCTACATTAAGATTTACCCTATACCTTATATCTGCCCTTCAGTCTTTTGAATGCATCCACTGAGAAAACTATAATGGCGTGTTCACACAGAACAGGGAAATTTGCGTTGCTCTACTCATGCAAGTTTGATCGTGGGATGATTTTGGGATCATTTGTGTTTATATGCGTTACTCACACTGTGTGCACCATCCACCATGGCAAATTCCTTGTAAGTGTTACTAACTTGGCAATAAATCGTGTTCATGATTTTGATTTCTTTCCGTCATCAACCTAGTCAAAATAAACCACTTTTGCTGTTGTGGTACCTGTTGTGGAACTCCCAGATGCGTCGGAAAACCAAACGGCATCATGTCTGGAGCAAGGTTATAATCGTTAACGAAAACTTAGGTGGGAAAAAACATTGTCGTTAACTAAAATAAAAACGAGGCATTACAAAAAAAAGATAACTAACATAAAATAAAATGTATCGAGTAAACGTCCTTAGTTTTCGTCTTTGTCAATGGCTTTCATAGAGCAAATAACGTCATATCTTTCAGAGTTGACATTTCCGACCATAGACCTGTTTTAGACAGTCTATGCCAGAGACGTATACAGTTTCAGACTGGGAACCCAGAAATTCTGACCTTCCATGTCAAATTGAACACAACATAGTCCATGCCCCTTGCCCAGCATCGGGTACAGAAAGTCAGAAGAGTCCTATTTGATTGTGACTGTGTCAGATAAAAGCGAGTGCCTTGCAGTGGAAGGTGGTAAAATATGTGGACAATTTAATAAAGAATTAGAAAGTACATTTGAGAAGCGCACACACACGGAGGCTAACCTAGCTTATCATAACAAGGTAAAGGAGAACGCAAAGCCCCCTTTCCCCAAAACAGAAGCTAACCCCAGTACAGGGTATGGATGTCTGGGTACAGAGCATGAATGTATGGGTACAGGGCATGGATGTATGGGTACAGGGCATGAATGTATGGGTACAGGGCATGAATGTATGGGTACAGAGCATGAATGTATGGGTACAGGGCATGAATGTATGGGTACAGGGCATGAATGTATGGGTACAGGGCCAGGCAGCATGACGGGGACAACAGAGACAGAGAACACTACAGGAGGGCTTTCACCGCGACCCGATAGCTGCTGGTTAGTAACTACGCAGGAACACCAAAAGCGGGAGGGAGCGTGGGTTAATATGTGTATTGATGCTGGGATGTCTACACAACTGTGTGAGTCGATTAGCACTTTACTCAAAACCAAAGTTCAAGACACCTGTTGATGTCTGTCTTCTTTAGTCTGTTGGCTGTTTTTCCTGGAACACGTCACTTACACATTTTACACTTACTGCGGCGTCTTGTGTAGACTGTTTACATATTTGTGCTCAACATGTGTGCATTTTATGTACTGGTGTTATTGTTGAATACATTGTAAATAGCCTACATATTTCTAAATTTGTATGATGTTTTTGTTGAGTTATTATTACGCAATACTTTTTTCTGACCTTTTTGAATCTTGCCCCTGACAAATAACCCATATTACAAAAAAAGACTAAAACTAACACTTAAAACTATAATAACCTTGGTCTGGATACAAAACATCATCCGGAGGAGCTCACAGCTCGGCGAATTTCCCCACCTTCCCCAGAATCTCAACTCTGATGGGCTTTCGCGTCATTTGCCTTGCGTCTTTTCATTGACTTTGTATGTAATTGCGTCATGCAAATGGCATGCATCGCCGCCTGCAACGCCATAAGACATCTTCATGAATATGATTTTACAGTTCTTAGTATTTTTGTTAAATTATAACATTGGTTTTCAGAGACCTTCAACCTCTTGAATGCCGCCAGCTTTGTAAAACACTACCATTATACCATATTTGAAAAAGAAGAAGCTTTATTATTTGTCACAAACAATTGTACACTACAAATAGAGCTGGGCGATATGGAAAAAATCAAATATCATGATATTTTGGACAAAATACCTCAATGTCGATATTGTGGCGATATTGTCGTGTGTAGTGTGACTATTGATGCTTTCACAAAATATTAACACGATGAGTTTTGATAAATTATCTCCAATAATGTGGATACAATGACTAAGTGGGTAAAGGCAAATAATGGAACAACTAGAACAGTCTAGTAAGTTCAGAAAATAACATCACTCTACTGTAATGCAGCCTCTAAAACCAGAAAAGACCACTTGTGTCATATCACGTTATTACAATATCCAAAATTTAAGACGATATCTAGTCTCACATATCGATGTCGATATAATAATGATATATTGCCCAGCCCTATGTATAATTCCATCTCTGCATTGAACCCATCCTAAGCATTAGGATCTCTTGTGGTTGCGGGCAACCCCAAAGATATAGAACAACCAACCCGCTCTAGCTCTGACACACAGCCACCTGTTTGAAATGGATGTTGTTGTTTTTTAGTCCTGTTGAAACATAATTGCAATTCCTCATAGAGATTCTCAGATTGTTGATAATGACAGGCCCAGATAAGCGAGTTGATAAGTCTAATGCCAAATGAGAGATCGTCCATGCTTCCTTAAGGAAAGAGAATGGCAGAGAATATAGATTGCATCTCAATCAGCCATAATCTTAATGATCTATTCTTTGGTCTTAACAGCTTTTCAGTTACGGTATGTCGCAGGCTGTGCTGATGCTCTTATAGATTCCAATGACATGATATAGACAGCAGAGAGCTGAGGGGTGTTTCTGTCCAACATTTGCTTAACGTCTATCCAATTTTGTGAGGAGCATTTCTTTCTGAAATATATTTTTGATGAATTTAGCCACTCAGCATGAACACTATGAATTATTGATACAGTCTCTCCAATTGTACAGCCTCTTGTTGGCATAATATGCTTTACAGTAATTCATTTTAATAAGAAACTCCATTTTTCACTCTGTTCCTTGCATATTATATGTTGGTTTTTGGCTGGAATATTCCTGTAGATAGACTCAGTTATAAATAGCGGGGCCAGTAGCAGAATATACAAATGTAGTACTGGTAGAAGTACTTTTTCCCACATACTTTCCTAATTACTGCTCTACCTTTGTTGCAGTTTGGGTTCTCTTACTGTGTGTGCTTTAAATCAAATGTTGAGACTTCTCAGACATCCAAAGTACAGGATTGGTTTTGTAACAATTAAGATAAGAAATAGGAGCTGTTGTTTTTACTGTGTCCCTGAAATAATGCTAAGAAGCTATACTAAGTATTAATAATACGGGATATATGGATGGAGAGAGACTAAGTGATGTGGCTAAAGGTACCCAACTTGTGCAATTTTATGGTTGTTGAATGCAGGCAGTAAACGGCAGTCCCAGATGTTGTGCCTCTGCGATCTGGCTGTGCTAAGTGACAAAGTTACTGCTCCATTTGACATTCATATTGGACAAATTGACCTATTCAGCTATATCAGTTTCTGAGAAAGAAATGCCTTTGGGGCTTGAATGGAAATGGAAAAAGCAGGGAAGTAGATCTCGTCTCCCTTTTATGTTGTTTTCAAAGAAAAATGTCCTGCGCAGCCTTGGGATTGCTTTCTGGCTGCAGATGGAGAATACAAGAAGTTCAAACAGATAGGAGGCAGATACTGACGGAGGGAAAGTTACATTTAGTGATGGGGATTCTTTTTCAGTCCTTGATGATGGTCAGCAGAAGCAGAAATAGCTCTTTTATCATTCTTTAAACAATGTAGTAGGGTGTTGCAGTGCATAGTAGAGCATAGTAGGGCATAGCAGGGCGTAGTGGGGCATTGCGGGGCACAGTAGGGCACAGCAGGACGTCGAGCAGGACCATGGCGGCAGCTACAGCCAGGATTTAGGTGCCAACCCAAGCCTCGCCAGCGAGGCGAGAAAACATAAGGACTCCGGGGAATAAGCTCCCTGGAGATAAGTTAGTGACAAGCATTTTTGGGACATGAATGCACGCAGATGGAAAGAGAAAGGAGTTCAGTGTGTCAAAGGAAGTCCCCCGGCAATCAAGACCTATAGCAGCATAACTATGAGCTGGTCCAAGGCAAACCTGAGCCAGCCCTAGGTTGGTAGATGTATCAGATGACTATGAAGAGAAGCAGAGAAGAGGAGGGATGCCGTGTCTGTAGCGATACACTCTCCTCCGCCAAAACAGCATACCATATTGGTTTTTAAGCAGAGTTTTGAGCCAAAAGCGATCTCCACGCACACAAGCATTTGTAGCTCTAGTAGAAGAACAAATGTCCATTTAAAGTAACACGTCCAAACCGCATATCTCATTAACATTCTTGTATACTGGGCATTCGCGTGCAGGACAGAATGCTCAGAGGAAAGCACAAATATGAAATATGAAAATCCCGCTTTGAGCTATGAGTTGGCCAGCATGATGTTTTTAAAATGATTTGTGCAGTCCTCACAATTGACATAATCTCAGCCAGTACAATTTCAACATGTTGTATTCAAGTTAAGTTAGTAAGTTATTTCATTAACATTTATTCATAATTGCTGTATCGGTGACATTTGCTGCTATATCCGTGTACTAAATATACACTTAGTTGAGTGTGTTGAAATGGCATATTGGGTAGAATAGATGAGATAGAATCTGTCAATCAAATCAAATGTTACTGCAGGTAAAAATCTTGAGGTGACTCATGATGATATTGCCTTCTCAGAGAGATTGTGTGTCATGTACAGAATAATTGAGAGTAAATGAGAGGAGAACCTGCAGATAATGGTCATATGCAGAAAAAGAAACATAACACGAGACCTGTTCGAAAACGAGATTGGTAGAGGCCATAGGCTTGTTAAGTCCTACCCCCAGTCCCCACCACAAACAAAATCACAATCCAATTTGATTAATCAAATGGACTATTTTAAACAATGAAAAAATATTCCTCCAACTTTTGTTTCCACTTGATCAAAATTAAGAACAAAAAGAACCAAAAAAGCACTTAACATCAGTGATATTTTCACTCTCCTTCCTCACTTCTGTACTTTAAAAAAATGTATCCTTTGTACCTTTTTTTTTTTTTTTGGTTGATTTGCACTATATTTATACTTTGTTTGATCGATTTGCCCAGACTATTCCACAAAACCACCCAACAAATCGAAATACACATACTTTTGAATTTGGGCCGAGCGTACTGCTGTTTCAAATTGAATTCCCCTCTTAAGTTATAACTCTGTCTGTGGACAATTTTATATTTCCAGGCAGCTGTTTTTTTTTTTTTTTTTTTTTTACTTCATAGATTATTTGTGCAGTTGGTGGGTGTTTCACGACCTGCATGTGTCATTCTTTTTGCATGTCGTGTGATTCAGATGCCATCCTGTCCCCATGCTTTACATCTGCTGTCCCCCCAACTCACACACCCTGAAACCAACCCATGCAAACACACCCTCAGATTCAGATACAGATGGACACACACACGCAGGCATGCCATACGGTCTTTATCACAGCAGAAAATCATGTCATGCTGTCCCAGAACACAGCATCTCTCAGCTGTTATTGTTGGCAAGAATAGCAACAATTAATAATTTCTTTGTTTCTGTATAAATCTACTGTATGTATCTCTTCTTCCAGTCTCACTTCTCTTTGCTTGTTTTAGGGAATGACACCGTTTATTCTTGGAAGGAAGTGTCCGAGAAAGCTGTTAAAGCGAATGACGTTAATGGGCAACATTTAAGCCCAGTTCTCTGTTTCTTTAAGTTATTTTCCGGGAACATTTGACATAAAGTTGTTTTTTCTGGTCAGGGCTCAGTTGAATAACCACAACAGTATTTTCTCCATAGACAGTTTATGAAGGCGGCACCAAATCATGTACAAACAATTTTCATTGGCTGTTAAGTTTTCACTGCTGTGTAGGAACGTCACACTACCCGCTGCATTGGAACAAACTGTTGCCAGTGAACGTAATGTGGATGATATTATGTTACGTCCAAAAGGTATTTGCCAATACAAACTAGTTATATTAGCGTAGGTGTTTCCTCTCCTGGTGATTGGAAGAAATAGCAATGCAACCTATTTTGTATAGTTAATTGTAGGGCTGTTGGAACGACTTCTGAAAGTCAAATATTATTTAAATAGTAAAAAAATCAACTATATATTCGAATGCTGAAATTTCTATTTTAATGTGATTTCTTTTATGTATATATGTTGGATAAGGTAGCTAATCTCCCTCTTCTCGCCTTGGCCTACTCGCATGTGAAAACCAAATGCTTTTGTCATGTCACGTCTGATGAACTATAAGTTGACGGGAGTGAGAAACCGGTGTGTTGTAAGGTCTTAAGGTCGCGGAGCCAAAGTTACATACCAAGTAACGTTAGTACAGGGGGAGTGACAGGCTGTGGCTGGAAATCGGAAGATGGATGGGAAGTCATTTTAACATGACGTTAAAATCGACATTCGCTGAGCCAAAATGCTAATGTTATCATTAGTTAGCTCGTTCTTGTTTGCTACCTGTGTCGCGTGTTATAGGAGCTTAGCTGGGAGCTTCACGGAGACAGCTAAAGTTAATGTTAGCTGCCCTACAGCTGTCAGAGTTAGCTTCAACTTCATATATTAACGTTACCTTCTAACAGCTGTATTCTCAGTAAGGTGACAATCTGGAAGAAACTGATTGATTATAAATCACTAAAATAGTAGTGACAGCACGTTTGCTTAGTTATCAGTGCCGTCAACATCGTGGCTAACACTATTGTTAATTAGTTTATGACAAATCGTTTCGGCTGTGCTTTCCAACATGATGTCATTGTGCTAACCGATCACCGTTAGCCTTAACAACAGAGCCGCTTCACTACATTTGTAAGATAATGTTTCATTAGAGTTCTCTTTTGATTTGTGTATGTTGCTGTGGGCTTGTGGTGGAAAATCAATGTAAACAAAGTGGCGTGCAAGCAATGCAAAGCGCCATGACGTAAGTCCCCTTCAAGGCCAGGCTAATGTTGGAATTCCCTCTAGAGGACAGATCGTGTAACAACAACCACATGCTTATAGTGGCAATACATAAGCCTAAGTAATGAAGTACATATTAATAACAGGCTGAATTTGGGCATTAAAGTTTGAATATTATTAGAATATTTAAAAAAAAATAACAAATGAAATTTGAATGGTATTATAGAGGAAGATTGACAGCTCTAGGTCATTCATGCTTTTTTTATTTTGAACAGACCAGAAACATACTTCCAAAAAAATCTAATCTCCATCATCAGAAAAAACAAGTTAAACAGTTAGTTAAAAGGGGTCCCCTCTCAACAAGAACAGTGTGTACTCAACGCATGACACCCCTATTTATTATATACTAATAAATAGGGGTGTCATGAGTCTTAAAAAAGGTTTACTGACGATCCTGAGGGCAGACGCTTCACACCACACGGAGTTTGGTGTTAAAGCCCCCAACGTCGTCTTCCAGGCAGCGCTGCCTGGAAGGCACTAGGATTAGGCAATGGTTATGGTTGAAGACGACGGTCGCTGTGCTGCCTTGAAGGCTTAGTTGGGGGCTTAAAACACCATCGAGCCAGCACAGCAGCTGAGGAGACCGATAGCAAGGCGATAGGTGATAGTTGCTTTCTCTAATATAACCAATATAAGCTGCTCTGTTTAGGCTACAAAACGTGCGTGCAGGCAGAAATTCAACCGTGCGGTTTTGTTGGGATAAAGCTTTTAGCAGAAGGAATATCCGCTAGCTGCTAGGCTAATGTGCTTGCAAACTGTGCTATCTTTTGACTGGCTCTAGCTAAGGTAGAGGCGGTTGACTGACTCGCAGCACTTGAACACGTGTGTTTTTTTTCCACTTGATAAGCCGACCGGACGTGACATGGGGGTGTGGTATCAACATCGATATTCGAGATTGTGACTTAATTTCAATACATTTCGATTTAAAATCGAAATCGTGACACCCTTATAAACTACTAATAAATATGTCCCTCAAGATCTCAAGAGCTCTCGCTCAACACTGCACTTCCTCGAGTCCTCAGCTATACAGATGTTTGAAGTTTGAAGACAATCGGATAAACTGTTGTCGAGAAAATCGAAGGACAGACAGACTCCTTCCATGTTTGTAAAAACAAAGTTACTCATTCCTACAAATCCTTGAGCACTTATAATGCATGCCATTCTGTGGCTCCACAATGGCTGTTTGCCCACCAATGGAAGACACTGAGATTAATTTTATAAATGCAATTCCTGTGCGGAAACAAAACAAATGGCATGTGTACTGCAATGAACAAGGGGTTGTAAGCCAGTGTAAAGGAGAGGCCAATAAACAGCATTTAATGCAATTATACCATGTGGGGTTTTCTTAGGGTATTATGTTTCACAGAATTCAGCCAGCACCATCTCCAAGGCTCTTCAGTGATTTTCGGCATTCCGTGCATAGTTGTTAAAAACAAGCCTAAAGAAGCTGGAGCAGAGGTCTAGGCATTCGTCCATATGGGCATTCTTTTGCCATGCTGCTGCCAGATGCATGTTGTGTGTGGGGTAAATACGTGTCCTGAGGGGTAGACGGTATCTGCCAGGAATACTTCGTGAGGGTGGCATGTTGTTTTTATTGTCATGGATTTACACAGAATATAATATTTGGATGTTTTGGGAATGTAATAATGAATAGCTACTTCTTTTTAATTGCATGTCAATTAGTTATTTCTGGTAGCAGCAGATGAGCCATTACAGTAGGGTTTACAGTATTTTACCCACACATGCTTGCATATTTAATAGGGATGTAGCAATGCATCGTGAGTCGGTTGTAATCGATATAAATGTATAAATGTTACAACCGCTTTAGACGTCACTGATTTTTTTTCTAGTCATTTAATTATTTTGATGTGGGATTTGTTTTGAAAATCTAATATTTTTATTTTTTATTTAATTGTTATTTAGGATAAAATACAATTTCAGTTGCACTTTTGATGGGAGGACACATCTATTGTTTTGCACAGTTTATATAAATAAAGGGATATTTTTCAGTCATTTGTCTGCAGCTCAATCTGTCTAAAATTGTGAATCATATCCAATCGTGAGTTGAGTATAGCGTTACATCCCTATCATCATTTACAGAACATATTTAGAACATAAAACATAATTAGTTTTTAGGTGGAAAAAGTAAGGCTCCTTGGAGTGAATTGGAGTGAATTCAGTCTTACAAGGCCTCTCTGGATGCATGTATAGAATTTCAAATTCTATTTATTTTTCAAGCCGTCTTCCAAAAGTCCTTCCACTCTCCATCACGAGTATCTCTCTCACTGCATCAAATTCACCACTCACTGTGAGATTGCAGTTTTGAGCAGTGCAGAAGCTGTGACTGAATGAGGCATGAGAGTAAAAGAAAGAAGGCAGGCAGCAGAAAAGGAGGACTGTTTTAATGGTACAATTGTAAAGACCATAACAGAGCACGACACCATGTGCAGTGCACAAGGTTGCCGAGAGTGGATCTGTTGTTTTCATATTCTGTAGGTGCAGCACGTTTTACATAAAGCGATGGGTGGTGTAGACTATAAATCGTGAGGCTAGAGATGCTGACTATCCTCTCAGCCAGTCACATTACTGGTTAATTATGTTTACTACTTGCTCTTTACTTTTCTTTCCCATATTTCTTGGTGGAAGTATATTCTCTAAACGATAAAGAACTATTGGAACTGCTGGAGCTGCTCCCCCCGCGACCCGACCACGGATAAGCGGACGACGATGGATGGATGGATAAATAACTAACCCTGCTTGTAATGACATCACTCTGATGACTTGTTATCTGTATAGTATTAGTGAACAATTTATTAATGAAAATATAGGTGTTATCTTGCAACTTTTGAAACTTTTTGTTACAAACAGCAGTGTTAGTTCAATAACCGTGATGTCAAACTGTGGGATTTAAAATGTTTTGACTAAAATATTTGTAGCCTATTACTTTTTTGTAGGATCCACTGTTTTCACATAAGGAAAATGAAAACCAACAAAGCGACAGAATTAATGCAAACGTTATCCCTGTAATCACTCTCGGGCATTGCTTTCCTCACCGTTTTAACTCAAATGTGAGACATTACTTTATAGCTGATGGAGAGCTGCAAGCTGTATGCCTCTCGCAGCATACTAAACCAGCCCTGCAGCAATACATGCTGCAACTGGAAAATTAATCAATTCAATATTCAAAGATAGATATGCCATGTTTAACATTAATTTGTATCGCCGCCAGCTAGACCACAGGGCTGTGAGAATAGCTGTGTAGCTTCTAGAGACTGCTATCTTGGCTGTTCGACTTTTACTCCTCTTTCCGTGACATTTGCTCAGTAATCTCAGTTCATCTTTGCCCTCGGTGGAATAACTCTTAAAGGGTAACTACCGTTTTTTTCAACTGGACCCTATTTTCCTATGTTTTTGTGCGTGTGGCTGAAAGGGACAACTCTCTTTGAAATTAGTCCAGTATTAAGCGTGAATGCTGTAATCGGCAGCCACAGACCGGGCTGCAATGTAACCCTATGGGGCAAATGTTCAGTCAGTTTGGTCCACTAAAAGTGCTGTTTTTGCCACTTAAAGGCTCAGATAATTATTCTAAGTGTCTGACAACATTATGGAAAGGATCCCTACAGAGATAGACCTTTTTAAACCTCTTTGGGGTGGCAGTAGCTCAGTCCGTAACGAGTTGGGAGTAACGGCGTTTAAGTATAACGGTGTTACTAACGGTGTTACTAACGGCGTTATTTTTTCGGTAACGGAGTAATCTAATTACTTTTCCCATTGTTGCAACGCCGTTATCGTTACTGAGAATGTAAAGTGGCGCGTTACTACAATCTGGTTGAGTCAGGTTTTAGCTACACATCAGCTACCTGGAGAGAGCAGGGGGGGGGGGGGGTGATGACACCGTTGTAAATGCGATGATGATTGGCTGGGTGGGCGGCAGCCCTTCTTACGTTGTCTCACTGCACGCTCTGACTACCACACTAACACAGTACAGCGACAATGGCGACGAGCCAGGGAAATTCAAAGGTAGCGTTCTGGAACTGGAAGTACCGGCACTACTTCTCTCTCATGGAAGTTAAAGACAAGAATGTTTATGTAACATGCACGCTATGCCCAGGAAAAAAGACTTTATCCACGTCTGCCACAAGCAAGCAAAGAATCTTATGAAGCACCTCACATCAACACATGCTAACACGACACTTGTTGCTGCTGCTAACCCAACCCCATAATAACCCCGAGCCCAAATGCAGCTAGGGTTGAGCTCCAGCAAGGAGACGGAGCCTCTCTGTCAAAACAAGCAACGCTCCATTTTTCAGGTCAGCAACACGTGACCAAGGCCGAGCTGAACACATTGATTGCAATTTTATTTCTATGCATATCAAATGGCAGGCTGCAATCTATTGAGTTCAAAGAAATACCAAATGTTCTAAAATACTGTATATAGTGTTTTTATTCTTCAGTTAATATAAACATCTTTGATGTTAAATATGTTATGTTTGTAATAGCATTATAGAACATAAAAAAATAACGTCAGTTACTTTGCTGAGTAACTAATTACTTTTACACTTTTATTACTTTAACTCAATTACGTTTTGGGAGAAGTAATTTTGTAACTGTAACTATTTACTTTTTTAAAGTAATGTGACTAACACTGGTCGCTGGTTCAAGTCCCTGTATGGATCGAAGTATGGAGGTGGACTGGTAGCTGGAGTGATGCCAGTTCACCTCCTGGGCACTGCCAAGGTGCTCTTGAGCAAGGCACCAAAACCCCCCAAACTGATCAGGGCTCCTGTTCTGCAGTCGCAGCCCATTCACTCTGACGTCTTTCCATTAGTGCTGTTCCATTTTTTTTTTAAAGTTTAACCAGAAACTGCTCTGAGGTTGCTAGCGCTAAACCCACCAGACTCCATTTAAAATAGCAATACTTTTAACATCTTTGTCAAAGATTGTTGTCCATCAGTCACTTAGACACAAAAA
This sequence comes from Gymnocephalus cernua, assembly GCA_023631565.1. Classification (NCBI taxonomy): domain Eukaryota; kingdom Metazoa; phylum Chordata; class Actinopteri; order Perciformes; family Percidae; genus Gymnocephalus; species Gymnocephalus cernua. Next base: position 20,713,394 of record CM042443.1, read on the forward strand.
CAAAATAGGGTCCAGGTTGAAAAGAATGGTAGTTACCCTTTAACTCTCAATGTTAGCACCTTAACATCCAGGTGTAAAGGCCAGCTAGCAACTAGCAGCCTAAAGTTTAGAGAAGTGAGTTGTGAGTTTAAAGAATCTGTCTGAAAAAATCTTGACAAGAAAAAGAATGGTTCTCCATCACTCCATTAACATTCATCTAGACCTGCCCTTTAGAGAGGCATATAATCCTCCAGCTGCACCATGGGAAGATGTTTGGTTGCTAGCAGGACGGTACTTGTCAATTGTTTTTGTAAGTGAATGTGTGAAACTGTAGGAATGTTAAACTGGGCAATGCTTGGAACATGAACTTTTGTTCTGCAGGGCAAGAAACTAAGACTGTTGAAGCTTCCGCGGGACATTTTAGCCCCGGAATGGCATAGCTCAACAACTTTTGATGGATTGCCTTCCCCTTGGACAATGCTTGTTAAAAGGTGCCCCCCCCCCCTCGCCCCCCTCTTGGCAAGTTTACTTGCTTAGTAAACTTACCTTGAAACAGTTTGAAGCTGCCCTGTGGAGGCCCACATCCCACTTTGAAAACATCTGGTTTAGTGCAACAACGGGTCAAAGTTTTCACTTAAACTAGCTCAACATTGACTGGATGGATTGGGCCAAACCTCTGTACAGACATTCATGTTCACCCGAAAATGTATCCTAATTAAAAAGACTTTGGTGATCCTTTGACTTTTCATTTAACGTGTTTGGTTCATGAACATGCAGGTTCCCCTCAGGATGAATTGTAACAATCTTGTGCCATCATCAAGTCAATTCAATCTGTCCAATACTTGGGTTTATCATCAACTACCATTATAGCTGTTTTCATCAGCATGTTAGCATTGTCACTTTGAGCATGTTTACATGCTGATGTTAGCATTTAGCGCAGAGCCCCATTGTCCCAAAGTACAGCCTCAAAGAAACCCTAGCATGTCTGTGGTGCCTTGGGGTGTTTTCACACCTATAGTTTGTTTGCTCCGGTCCAAATGAGTTGATTAGTTTGTAAACTTGGAGCGTTTTTCCCTTGTTTTGGGTTCAGACAGAGAAAAATCCAAGTGAACAAAGATGCATCACTACAAACCATGCGAGAACTCAGGACCTTCTTACTGTATTTACTTTCTTGCTTCCGCCCCAGACACATCTGACCAGTACGGTGAACGTTCCCAGGTGGTTTTGGTTTGCTTGGATTTTGGTCCGTGTGAAATGAAACTCCAAGTTTGCAAACTCATCAACTGATTCGGACCACTGCAAACAAACTATAGGTGTGAAAACGCCCTTAGTTTGTTCTCTGTTCTCTGCAAGAACAGAGAAAATCAAACGGCACAATATTTTTGACCAAATACTTCGATGACGATATTGCAATGGTATTGTAGGGTTGACAGTTGGTGCTTTAACAAAATATTTTCACAATAATATTTTAGATAAATAGTCATCCATAATGTGGATATAGTGGCTAAGTGGGTAAAGGGAAATAATAGAACAGCTAGAACAGAAAATTACATCACTTTACTGTATTGCAGCCTGTAAAACCAGGAAAAGACAACACTATTACTTTATTCACAATCTTTGACCATATCTATCCTGAAATCACGATATCAATATAATATAGATATATTGCCCAGCCCTAGCCCCTGATAGTTCAGAAGTGAAGCAGTAGACCGTGACAGATGAAGAAGTCGGGTGATCTTGGATTCAAGTGAAGCTTTATTCAAACAATGAACAACTCTCTCGTGACAATGAGACAATCATGCACCCACAGAGTGTGAGCAGAAGATGTCCAAATTCATGCCTACAGCTAGAGTCCTTTTATCCTGATTTTCTTGCTTACATCATAAATAACTTGAGTCTAGTGTCTTTCTATAGCCTTAAAACAATGCCTTTCAGGGCACCTGCCTGTTAATAGATTTGCCCTAATAAGATGTTGTTCTGTTAGACTCAGTCACCTGATGCTTAGGCATTCTCTCAAAATAGCTGGAAGAGCTTTAAACCCAGTTGAACCCACTGCATGCTATATTTCAGTAAAACCTATCAGCCCCCAGTGGTCTTGTTCCGGTTGTTTTGGTCTACACCCGAGTGTGATTGCTATTTCAACAGATTCAACAGAACTAAACGAGGCAGGTGTGAAAATACTTGTCTTGTTTAAATCTATTGGCATTGCACATTGACAAATGAACTTTCCCACTGTTGTAAACTAGGTGTATTGGCAATGGATTCGGCTGCCTTATAATTACAATAAAAGATTGATTCGACTTTTTTATTTTTTTGTCTCAGAAGAAGAGACAAGAAACAGTAAATTTGCATTTCTCTCTCCAACCTGAATCACACCCAGCACTTTTACTTCCTTCAATGTTTTTGACCAAATTGTCAGCTAACTGTGTTCACACAACAACCACTTCTAAATGGGACAATATGTCTCAAGGTTCTTGGGAACAGTTGGTGACTTCTATTGCTTGCACATTGTGACTTTCTAATTGTCAATTCAATTCAAAGCTTTTCTACTGTTGTGCTAAGGTTCAGTGATGGGTTTCAGCTGAATGCTTAGAATACAAATGTAGGCTACTTGACCTACAAGTACACGTAGTGTACTTTTTTTTGTGACCTGAACAGGGAAAAACATTTTGCATGTCTAACTATGGAAACGCAACACATGCAGTAGCATATGTTATCTCACTGATGGCAACTAATGGCATACAATTACCTTATTTCTGTGCTTAAGTATTCTTTTTGGAGCTGCAGGTGTGAATCTTGAGCTGCTGCAGCATTTAGATAACACTGGCAGAAGCAGGTCTAACTTTGTTAACTTTTACTTAAGCAGTTTTGGAATGTGTGACTTTGAATGCATTTGTGGTTGGCATTATGGCTCCTCTCATACTGTATTTTATCCTGCATCAATATTCTATTTATACCAGAAATAATGCAGATTTCTTCAGTAATATTGGGATTGATCTCTGAAAGATATTGTAGTGCCGGCTTTGATGAATCTGCTTCATAGCGCTGTAGAATTGCTTTCTCCTGAATGAGGATAAGTGGAAGGCTTTTCAACATGCACAGTGATAAGCGCTTCTTGTTTTTTTCCGACTCAATAGAAGCATGTACTATTTGATAAGCACCTCAAAACTCACAGGTGATTGCCTCCTCAGGTTTTCTAGTGTCAGAGAACAATTTGTTAATGTTTGTCAGAGTGGGTAATGCTTTTAAAATCATAACTAGGGTTGCAAAATTGTGTTAATATTGAAGGTAGAACAATCGCAACAGAATCGGAATTGATGAGAAATAACAGGACAAATTGGTATTTGCTCAGGCTGTATTTACCATGCCACATGCAGATAGAAACAGACTTTTTATCATATCATAATCACACATAATCCATTAATTAGCCAAATAAAGCCATTTATTTGTCACTGTGAAATGTGCTAGGGGTGAGTTACTGTAGCTAGCTAGCAAGTTAACTCATAGGGAAAGGTAATTCGAAATGTTTCGCCAACAATGTGGGCTGTGTGCAAACTTAGGGTTTAAAGTGAACAACTAATTAATAACATGTTTTAAAATAAAAAATTAATCGAAATGGATTGATTTAAAACTTTTCAATTAGTTTGCTCAATCAAGGTACATCCCACATAGTCTCGCATTGCCAGACCTTCCTCCAAAGCGCTGCAGAGGAGGGTCTGGCTAGTCCACACAGCATTCAGGGATGGGAAACAAACGTGCTCTGGTTTATTGGCATGACTTTAAACCAATTACAATCGTCTTCGGTGGTGCTAAGCGTCGGACGGAGCCCCGGTGCTGCTGCAAAAATAGCCTCGGGAAGGAACTTGTTTTGGTGGAACAAAAGTTGTTTTAGTTGTGCAACAGAAAACTCAGATTGGACAGATAGTCTAGCAAGCTGTCTGGATTTACCCTGCAGAGATCTGAGGAGCAGTTAACCATAGTCCTCAGAAATCCACCGGAGTTTAAAATTCCAACACAAAGAAAGCGGAAGTTAACCGGCCGAAAAGAAGGATATGCGGCGGAATTTCTGACAGCACCAAAGTGATCCTGGAAGTGGAACGTCGTGGATATAGACTTCATCCCACTAAATAGCTAGCTAGCAAAAACTAGCAGAATATGTTAAGTTATAAACTGTCTGCTTCATGCTGCTATATGCTCGTTGACTGAAATATCATAAAATGGATGGAATGGAATATGGATGGAAAAGCAGAGCAGCATGTGTGAAAGGAGAAAAAAAAGATTGCAGAGGGAAAATAAATGGATGCCTCTTCTCCTTAGTGGAAGATTTTGCACTGACAGGGCAATACAGGCCATTAAAAAGGAGCTGTGAAATAGGGAACATTCACATGGCTCACCATGTGTTTGTAATGTTTGGTGAGAGGAAAGTCTAAGCAGAACACCTTCAGGCTCAATTTAGTCATTATCTGGACAGCTGGTGAGGTATGGACAGAGAAACAGTATAGATAGTGACATGAAAACATGAATAATGTAGTCTCTTGCTCCCGTAATGAAGGTCACATTCGCCTCACTTTCCAAGTACTTCACAGAGCCAGTTAATGCTCATTTCGTGCAGGGCAGTAATCAAGTTGTTTCATGTCTGTCTATCTTTGCAATCGATCAAACTATCTGGATCCATCTTATTTCTTCATTTGCCACAGGCTGTGATTAGATGATAGAGCCACTAACCACAGCTGGTGAAAAAATACTGCAGTTGCTTGAGAAAATGGAAGAACTTGAGCATTCAAAAGGCAATGAACTGTCCTTAGGAAAGATTATATCTCTATTTATTTTTGCTCTACACAGCAAAGCGACAGAAATCATCAGCACTATCATCACGCTTCTTTTCAATTTGTGCGCTTCCTGTAAATAAGTAATTTTATTTACTTTGTCAGACTGTGGGTCCAAGATAACAACTCACAAATTCACAAATACATAAAACACTACACATCCAAAGCATACTAAACAAAAAAGACCAGATCTGCCATAGCCCCAATGCATGACTTTCAGCATTTTGTTGGGATCAATTACGCTTTTCTCTGCCGCTCTATATGATTTACACATACAGTGCAACCATTAAAGGTCCTATGACATGCTGCTTTTAGATGCTTTTATATAGGCCTTAGTGGTCCCCTAATACTGTATCTGAAGTCTCTTTCCAGAAATTCATCGTTGGTGCAGAATTACAGCCACTAGAGCCAGTCCCACAATGAGCTTTCCTTAGGACGTGCCATTTCTGTGTCTGTAGCTTTAAATGCTATTGAGGAGGAGAGAGGGGGGGCAAGGTGGAGGGTAGGGGTGTGGCCTTGACCAACTGCCATGCTTTGCTTGTTTGCAAGGCATGATGTCTCTCTCTTTCTCATGGGCGGGCCAAATTCTCTGGGCGGGCAAAGCAGAGAAAGGGGAGGTAACCTTGCCCCTTATGACGTCATAATGGGAAGATTCCAGATTGGCCCATCTGGGCTTTCATTTTCTCAAAGGCAGAACAGGATACCCAGGACTCGGTTTACACCTATCGCCATTTCTAGTCACTGGGGAACCATGGGTAGGCTGGGGGAACTCATTAATGTTAAAAAACCTCATAACGTGACATTTTCATGGGACCTTTTAAGTATTCAGACACTTTTGTTTCGTCGTCATGCTCCAGCATATTTTATTTGAAATAAGTCAATGACTTCCTTTTGAAAGGACATTAGCAGGATGATAGTAGGTTATCTTTTATGACGAGAACACAGTTTTACGACACTAACTATAAGAGATCATAGATTCTAGCCTGGCATAGCCAGACTAATTCGTAAATGCGTATTAGTCTGGAACTTTTCAGTTTTTTTTTGCTGCATTAACAGTGCAGACCAAAATTAAATTGAAAAGGCCAACCAATTAAAGCAATGAAATTTGACCTACAACCAATCTGGGTGACGTAGCACTGTGGGTCACTTGCAAATTTGGGCAGTGCTTGGTCTGTTTTAAAGCAGGACAAAAATGGCTGAGTCACAAACCTTCTCAAATGACAGCTAAACACTGGGCAAGAAACATGCAATACGGTAACAAAATCTTAATTGGTATTTGATCAGAATGGCCTAGTTGGACAGTTTGATCAGAGTTTAGTGTGCCTAGTGCTTTGCCAGTTACGTCCAGTAAGTACGTTCAAGCATTACACTCGTCTGTCAGTCATCATCGTAAACCCGCCCAATGGGAGGGGGGAGCAAATGAAACATGAGCTGGCAGATTTGTCTGGTTTAAAAGCTACATAGATTAAGGTACACCATACACTTAAAAACGGTTAGTTGATTGATCGATTAGTCGAGTGAAAAATATTTGTCAACTATTTTGCTAATCGATTCATAATTTAAGTAAATTTTCAACAAAAATGTTGAATGTTTTGAACTGTTAGTCGCTCATAGCAACATCTGATGACATCAACTTGGTCTTTGAAGAATTGGGATGCGCCCTTTTCACTACTTTTTTTGACATTTTATAGATTAAACAACACCTTTTTTCGTGCAACTTTTTAGCGAGTGTATCAGACACATTTCGCTTCGGCACCAGCCCAGCTCACCATAAGATATTTAACAGTATCTTTAGGAAGATCTACACTTTCAAAGCAGCTCTCTCTACCTTACATACCTAATTCTATAATTTTTCACAGCAGGTATATACTTAAGCAGTAGCTCACGCCAGACTGTGATATGGCAATATGAAAGTTACAGACACAATTTCAATTTAAATAGATGTGTATTAGTAAATAATAATGATAATAAAATAGGCCCTCTTCTGCTGGCTGCGTGCCCATACCGAGGCAGTTGCTATGGAACTCGGCGCATATAACGTTAGCCTACACTAGCCGCTAGCACAGGCTAGTTCTTTAGCTTAACGCTAAATAAAGTCACACAATAACATAAACAAACTAAGCGATCAAGGCAGTGAGGTAAAATTACTGCTTTTGTTGATGCTGGCTGGTGGCTTTGAAGATAGCATAGATAACGGCTTCAGTTACCTGTCAGAAAGGGCTGTCTGACGGCAAGGTAAAGCGGTGAAAATATTCTAAATATAGCGTACATTTAACGGGATACTTGGCTGATTTTAAACCAGCTCTTTGTCATGGCAGTGTGTGTGTGCAGATGAACGGCTTCCCTCCAGCTATCAGTTCGATGGTAACCTTTTTTTTTCTCAGATGCAAAGTGATACTTATTGTGCAAAAGAATTATATGCCATAGCCATTGTATATGGTTATTATATAACGGCTATAAACCAAGATTGCTTGAACAGATTGTGTTGATTTGAGCTACCCATACTTTAATACCAGGTACAACAGCTAAACAAAAATTGTTCAACATGCAATTGTGGTGCAGCTTTTGTTCCAATCTCCCAGCACCACAGTATCTTGCTTGCTGCGGTCCTTTAAGGACAAGTGCAAGACAAGTGCACTTTGAATGTTATGCACTTAACAATGGCATAATGTAATATAAGACAAGACATAGGTAGCACTTTCTGATAGGAATGTATTATTGCAGTTGTGGAAAAACAAGTCTTTCCATTTTTAACTGTGGCAAGAGTCTTTGCCATCCTGGTATGTCAAGGGATGCAACGAATGATCCATTGATTATATTTGTGATTGATCATCGAACAAGTCTCAAATATAACCGTTTGCAGGATATTTGTCTAGCAGCAAGACCCCAAACATTATTATTTGGTATTGACAACTTACACTTACATTTAGATCCAAACATTCCTATCAGCCTCAGCTGTTCTTTTCATTTAGTGCTAATTAGCAAATGTTAGCATGCTAATGTGCTAAACTAAGATGGTGAACATGATAAACATAAAACCTGCTAAACATCAGCCTGTTAAAATTGCCATTGGCATTTAGCTCTAATCACTGCGGTGCCCATGTTCAGCCTCACAGAGCTGTTAGCGTGGAGGCAGACGTCCTGTTATCTTCTCTGATGTCTCTTTTAATTTATTCAAAACTGACCTGGATTTCAGTGTAGAGTTCTCAGTGTTTCATGTTGAGAATCAGAGTTTTTCCTACCACAGATATAGGAATAACTGAGTACATGAAGTTTTCACTGTGTAAATGTGGAATGAAATAGAAACAGGATTTATGCAGGAAGTGGTTTCTCTTGTAACGGCAAACCCGTAAATCGGTCCAATTTGTATTGGTCCGTTCTATAATAGCAGGTACAACAGGTAGCCTATAGAGTCTTCAGTAGCCTTCTTATAACACAGTGACCATGTGCATCACATGCAACGACCACTGTATGTAAAACTATATAGTTATGAAACCATAAAATGACTCGGTGGTGGTTTATAATATTGCCGTTCATTGCTCACATGTAACTTCCAAACTCTGCAGGGTTATAATCACTGATTGCACGATTGATTACACTGCAACACGCATCTAGATGAGTTCCCTCAAGCATTGCAAGATCAGATCACCCATGTAGAGAGTCCTTAATGATGAGAGCTTTTTGAGATATTGTCGAGTAATTTGATTAAGTTAAACCTTTGTGACGTCTGTCTTCCTGTTTATCTTGGACAATTATAATAACATGGAAAAATTATTAACTCTGTTTGTTGCAGGGAGGAATAGACCATATATTGGAAAAGGTCCTGCTAATACTTCTATCATTATAATTCTGAATAAACTGACTGACCCAATGTGACAATGGCAATCTTAACAAAACTGAAATAAAGAGTATTTCATGTTCCTTTTTGCAGAAAGATTAGTTATTTAACATATGTTGTCCACCACTGCCATTTGGGGCCGTCAATAAAGACTGAAGTATGAACCCAGTGACATATAACGCCTACTAAAAGCTTGTTGTGTCATGTTAGGATGGATGGAGTTAGTTTAATAAAGCATTTATTCTTATACTATTTCTGTGATTACACTTATGTTTATGAATGTGTATTACTATTATTGCTTACAGCTTTGTGCAAAGTTCAGTAACTGCTGTTTTGTTTCATTTACTTTTTCCTTAGTATTTTTTTTTAATGTATTCAAGTTATTTATTCATGGTCAAGACAAGAGAGTATACGGCCAAACTAGAGGCCGTGTAGCCTAGAATTCTAAACGCACCCTTGCAGCAGCAAATGTAATTTGGAGCCAGGGTCGTCGGGCAACTCTCCGTTGGCTTGCGAGCTGGAAAAACCAAACTCTAGTCAGGCCAATCACACCGTGTATATAGTCGGTGGGCGGGCTTAACATAATGACGGTAGATTTGCGACGGTTCTGCGTGAATTCCCTGTTACTTGAAAACAAAGAAGATGGCTGCTGGCGAACAGCGGTTTTTCGAAATTGGCTTTGGCCAATTCTCTGGAAGACTTGGAGTTCAGTTAAGAACGGCACTGAAGTCATTCTTAAAAAAATGAAGATGTGTTCAGAGTTTTGCCGACCGGATACGGCAAAAGTTTAATCTATCAACTAGCGTTGCTGTGGTTGGTTGTAGCGCTATCCTATTGCGTGCAGAGGGAATTTGAAAGACAACCGTTTATCTCCGCCCCTCGGATTGAGCCCTGCCAATGGTGAGTTCCCAGACCAAACATCTTGATGTGGGTTTGGCTTGTGAGAGGCTGTGTGGATGACTCTCTAAATATTTCAGTCTGGACTAGGGCTGGGCGATATGGCTGAAAACTGTATCACGATATAAGTGTTTCATATCAGTCGATATCAATAATTATTGATATTTTGTATGACCTATTTAAAATAAGGACCAGGAGAAAAAAAAATGTATTCAATTTAAACGTTTTTATTTTAAGCTTAACCTTCCTCCGATTATTATCCCTCTGTTATAAAAGCAGAAATGTCAACACAACCATGGAAAACACTCAAATAATTCAAATGTAAACATAAGTCTACAATCACAATGAACACTTCTGGTGAATGAAGTGTTTTAAAATATGTGCAGTGTTTTGTAAACGTAGGAGAAATTGAAATAAAACTGAGGTAGACTTTACATCTGTAACATAAAAAACAAACCTGATACAGCACAGTAACAGTTAATATTTTTCTCCGTTTAACAGTCACTGTACAGCCTAAACCGTACATGGTGGGGGGGGGTGGTAACCTGGCTTCTCAACAGTGCTCAGCGGAAGCATGTCTTTGCCTATATGATATGCCACTGCCTCCGTTATTTATTTGTACCGTTTAGCTTTTACCGTCATAAGGCACTGATGCAGAGTACCTCTCCGTGGTGCTCTGCTGCTTGTGCGGGGTTCCAGCTGCAGATGTTGTTGGACGTTGCTGGCGAATACGGCTGTGCTCCAAAGGGTGAGCGCGGCTAAGGTGGTAAAACAGGTTTGCGGTGGGGACGGTGGTCTTGCATAATTTGCAGATGACATTGGTCTGACTACGGTAAGACTTATAAAATCCAAAAAACTGCCATACTAGCGAGCTGACGTTTCCCGTTTCATCAAGAACTTCCGCGCGCGCTGCAGCACTCATTTTCCACTTATCACTCCACGGCGGTTCTGTTATTGAAGAATCCAACACGAGACAACGATATGGCGCAACCAAACACAATTCTGTTACATGATTGGCTGTTAGCGTGTCACTCCCTACGTTGCTAGGCTACCAGAGATTGAGTGCCTTTGTTCATGCAACCAAACTTGCTTTGAAACCTCTGGTTTCTTCCGACGAATAAAAAAAATTATCAAACTTTTATCGAACGCATTTTTTATTGATATTGATTACATGTCTATCGCGATACATATCGTTATCGTTTTATCGCCCAGCCCTAGTCTGGACCAAAAACAGTCAGGCTGCTACTGCTAGAGATTCTTCCTCCATGACTTTTCTCTCATCCCCATTGTATGTTTTGTAGATGTACAGTTCAACACAAATCCAGGCCTGAGGAGGATCCTGTGTTTTGCTGTTTGTCCTGTCTGACATATATTGTTTATCGCTGGAGCTACCCCTGCAAATGCAACAAGCTCCAAGCTAATGAGAACTTAACGGACACAGTTGACTCTACACAACAAGGTCTTAATGTTGGAATAGAGTAAAAATAGCAATAATGATGACTACACTCATTTCCAGTTTTTGCCTGATCCTCCCCTAGATACCTATGCTAATACTCTGTTCAGATGTTCATATGCTAACAGGGATATGTCTTGGGTACAATGCTCCATATCTCCATCTAAAACTAGCTGCGAAAGGCTTAGTATTTGGCCCCGAGTGAGATAACAAACCATTAATTGGGTGCTGGCATCCGTGTTAGACAGGTGTTTCAATAGCCCGGGGACTGTTGATTTGAGACTTAATGAGTAAGACTTAATGAGGGAGACACGAGATTGTGAAATGGGCCTGGGGTTTGGCTGTTGCACATGCAAATTAGAGAGAGGAATCATAAAGGAGGAAGGATCAAAAGTACTTTGCTGATAGTGGAACGGAAAAAGAGGAACAAAGAATATTGCTAGGGCTGTCCCGAATATCACTTTTTGGGCTTCCAAGCTTTGGTGGGCGGGCCGAGCGAGGGTTTAGTTTAGTTTACTTTAACTCAAGTTTAGTTCACTTCTGCTGTCTGTCAATCAGGTTAGCCAGCCGCTATGCACTCTGCGGCTGCTGAGAGACGTTTGCAGATAACAGAGTCAGTTGGATAATCACTAGGGGTGCAACGGATCCCAAAATTCACGGTTCGGATCGGATCACGGTTTTGAGTCACGGACCAGATACATTTTCAAATCAGCACAACAAATTTGAATGATTTATAAAAAAATTGTTATGACAATAACTTTTAACAAAAATAACTTATTTCACCAATAAATTGCTGTTAAACGACAAAAACAGATGAGAGAAGGGTATTTTACAATAACTTTGAATGCCTGGCAATCATACTTTATTAAGGCTGAGCTGTTACTTACAGTTTTCAGTTGATTTGCCAAACTTGTTGTAGATTTGTGGTATACCAGTTTCCTTTGGCATATCTGACACCCAACTTTTAGGTTGTCATCCATACAAGTTTTAAACTGATTCCAGATGCTTGACTTTTTTGACACCTTGCGTGCCGATATTTGCAGCCACGTTGCTAGCCCTCCCGTGGTCAAATTTTCAGTTTGGATGCCGGTAACTTTGGATGATTTCTCAGGCCAGGCACCAGGATGAAATGAGGCAGGCCTTGAAGTGTTTTTCTGTCTGTCCATCATATTCAGTCCCCCCCTCCCCCCCCCCACACACACACACACAAAAAGCGCTCCGTCTGAGAATAACTAATTATAATGAATGTTGATGCTATTGTTTTTTACATTATTTATTATTAGTTATCAATTAGATATTCTTTTTTTATCTTGGCTATTCAGAATTTTTTGGGGGTAATGCACATACAATAAGAGAACAATAAAAAAATCGGAACTTTCGAAGCATTCAGGTCAGCCCTAAATATTGGAGTGATTAAAATAGAATTTTCCACTATTGCGTCACAGGTGAATTAAATTAATATATATTTATTGACGTTGGAATCCTCAGAAATAAGTATCTAGATCCATCCCTTCAAGTGTCTTTTGTCTTGGGCTCAGAATAGATTCCTTTTCTCTCTTTGCCGTCCTGTGTCACAGATCAGCAGAGTTGATATGAGTGTTCTATGTGGGGTTAACTGATGTCATGCTGTTATAGAATTTTTGGGTAGTGAAGTTCAACATTTCAAACTGTTCTCCCTCACTGCCATTTGGAGCTGTCAGCATGTGAAATTGCCCATTGCTGCTTTCAACCTTCCAGTATAATAGTCAAACTATTTGAGTGATGAAACATAGACATATTTTTCTACTTCAATTCAAAAATATTATTATTAACTTAAACCATTCCTTTGGGCCTTTTTTTGTTAGGAGCTACATTGAGAGGCTTCTGAGCTGATTTTTCATGTCCCAATTGATACAAATATTTCTTTTTTGAGCATAAATCTGTTGCAGGAAAGCAAAATCAAGTATCTTTCATCATTTGTAGCTAACATTTTCTTGTGAAATTATATTTCTTTCAATTACAATAGTCAGGATAATTAGTGTAGCCAAGTGGATATGGATTTAGGATATGTTGTTGTTTTGTTGAACCACCAGCATCTGCACCAGGGTTGTGAGTGGGATTTGTTGCAAACGGTGGCAAACCAATTAGCTAACAGACCGATATTGCCGTCATCAGAGCCATGCCACTATATGTTGTACAGGTTGTTATATATGATTTGAGGATTTGCTGCACTTTAGACTATCACATAAATAGTTTGACACTTTGAGAATTTTCCCATACTCTTTCTTGAGGGGAGTTAGATTAAAATAGTGATACCACTCATACCCATTAGATATGAAGCTGCAACCAGAAGCCAGTTGGCTAGGGACTATATATTGTCCGGATGCAGTTACCAGTGTTTCCTGTAGCACTTTTATCAGCAGCAGGTAGGGTTGGGTATCGTTTGGATTTTTACGATTCCGATGCCGAACCAGTACTTTTAAAAACGATTCTGATTCCTAAACCGATTCTTGAAAAACTGAAAAATGACATCAAAGAAAGGCTCTTTTATAGATGTGGTAGCCGTAATATGCGTTTGTCTGTTTTGGTGAGCCCAGAGGGAAAATATGGCATTTTAAAATTAGCCTACATTTACAGTACCTAGCTAACGGTAGACTACAGAGAAAGTGTGATATTTTTACATCTGTTTCGGAGCGACGGAGGGTAAATATTTCAGTCGACACATTATGTGGAACCGTAATGAGGAACCGAAATTTGCGTTCTAGTCCGGTCCGATTCCTACCGGTTGCGTAGGAACCAGTTCCATAGTGGAACCCAACTCTAGCAGCAGGCGGAAACTGCGACAGGAAGTGTGCCGAACCTGGCGGGTTTTGTTACCTTTGGACAGAGCCAGGTTAGTTGTTTATGCGTGTTTCCAGTCTTTATGCTAAGCTAAATACAGCAATTAGAGTGGCATTGATATTTTCATCTAACTCTCGACAAGAAAGCAGATAAGTGTAGTAACTTAAACTGAACACCATTGATCCTTTTTGTAGCTCTTTGGTTACATGCATTGCATTGCATGCATATCTTTTGTCCATTATACCATCTTGAAAGATTGAATAAAAAGGTCATGGAAATTAGATTAATTTACTGTATGCCGGAGATGGCTTGATGTCAAAATTGATCTCGGATCATTTTCTATAGTTAAGTTTGTCCCGTTTCTAAATAATAGTTATAGTAATCCTGGAATTTTAGTCGGTGAATCAATCCTGTAAGAGACCAAATGCATGAATTCTCATATACAACACACATGCAAAGTTATGTTTGTGCATTTACATTTTGTTTAGCTTTGGGGTTTGGCAGCTGTAATAGCAGTGTGTCAAACTGCACAGCATATTTGCGCTCTGGATTCTTGCCAAATAACATGTAGACAGACCTCTTTGACTCAATTTGCACAGAAGTACGTGATATTCTCCGGATTGCAAAATTGCACCCTTGATTGGTAGACGATGGGTGGTTAATATGGAGAGGGCTGGTGTGAACGATAAAAAATAATCCCCTCAAGAGTGTTTCCTTTCTGGGATTATGGTTTCATGTGCTAGTGCGGCTAGGTATGAGTTGAAGTTGAGAAAGTGAGCAATCTCGCTGACAAGTTTGCAAGTTAACACAGAAGCATGTATAGCAACTAAAGCATACTACTTTAAAGGAATTATCAGTATGGATGGAACGAGTGGCTGTGTTTGACCAAATTGCATGGAGGAAACTACCTGTTCTAATTGGAAACTAAGTGAAGTGGAACAGTGTGGAATGGAAACCAGTTTTGTAATTATTAACCGGGCTGCGGATTCTACGACAATAAGAAGGCCAGTGCTCCCATTAAATCATTGTCCATAAGTGTGCTTTGAAGAATATGTTAAAATTGATTTCAAACCAAAGGCAACACATTCCTTTGTCTCCGGTAAAGATTTAGCCAAATAGAAAAATCAGTTGATGTACTGCTTGGTTGGTTTGAAACCTGGATGTGGGAGCATGTTTTAATTGCATGGTACAAGACTGAAACATGTCGCTGCAGGCTGCATGTAAACGAACATTCACGGGTGTTGTAAGGAGTATTTTTTTTATTTTTTATTCTTGAACAAACAAGAACATTTTTTTCTTTTTTCCTTCCAATCTGCCTCACTACAGAAGATTGGAGCCACCATTCAGCTTATTTGACTCTGCCAACGTGTTGTTGAGATGGAGGAAGGTGTGTGCGCCAGCTGCTCTGCGAAATCTTTGCAACCAGCAGTTACAAAAAACTAGTACAAGCTACGAAGCCTACGAAGTTAAGCACTGTAATTCTTATGATTTAGACGTTTTTATTTGCTGTGTGCACCATATTGACTGCTGCTGTATAAGAACGGAGTTAACATACAGGACTTACAAGCCAGGGAGCGGAGTTCACTTCCTGGAGAAAACAAAAGACTTTCACCCAGGAAACGCATGTTCCTTGGGAGTGTTTTTAATACAAACCACGACCTGTCCCTAAACTTAACTAGTCATTTTGGTGCCTAAAACGTAACTTTCGTCGCCGCGTAACGCTCACTTTTTCTTGCCTAAACTTAACTAGGCAAGTTACTTTTCGTATGATATCATACGAACCCGTTCATGAGGCAAATCATTAGATACACCTCTCAATAGGATAGCCAGTACAACACCACTGCAAACTGCAACATCAAAAATAGTTGTATACTACAACCCGAAATCAGAAAAAGTTGGGACAGTATGAAAAACACAAATAAAAAAAGAAAGTAGGGATTTCTAAATGTACTTTGACTTGTATTTCATTGCAGACAATGTGAACACAAAATATTTCATGTTTTGTCTGGTCAACTTAATTTCATTTGTAAATATACATCCTTTCCTGTCATTCAGACCTGCAACACATTCAAAAAAAGGTTGGGACATGAATGATGAATTTAGGGCTAGTAATCAGGTGAATTGGTTAAATAATGATGTGATTTGAAACGGGTGATGTCAACAGGTGATTGTAATTATGATTTGGTACAAAAGATGGGCCGAGGATCGCCAGTTTGCCAACAAATACGTGAGAAAATTATTGAAATGTTTAAAAACAATGTTCCTCAAAGAAAGATAGGAAGACATTTGCTTATTTCACCTTCAACAGTGCATAACATAATTAAAAGATTCAAGGAATGTGGAGGATTTTCAGTGCGTAAAGGACAAGGGCGCAAGCCTAAGCTGAACAACCGTGATCTCCGAGCCCTCAGGCAGCACTGCATCAAGAATCGTCATTCATCTATAAGCGATATCACCACATGGGCTCAGGACTACTTTGGCAAACCTTTGTCAAGTACCACAATACGTAGTTACAGGCACAAATGCCAGTTAAAACTGTACTGTGCCAAAAGGAAGCCCTATGATAACAGTGTCCAGAAGTGCCGTCGACTTCTCTGGGCTCGGAGGCATCTGGGATGGACCATCACACAGTGGAAACGTGTACTGTGGTCAGATGAATCAGTATTTCAAGTATTTTTTGGGAGAAATGGACGCCGTGTGCTCCGGACCAAAGAAGAAAAGGATCATCCAGACTGTTACAAGCAACAAGTCCAAAAGCCAGGGTCTGTCATTGTATGGGGTTGTGTCAGTGCCCTTGGCAAAGGTAACTTGCACTTCTGTGATGGCACCATTAATGCTGAAAAGTACATATGCTGCCTTCAAGAAGACATCTTTTCCAGGGACGTCCATGCATATTTCAACAAGATAATGCAAAACCACATTCTGCACACATTCCAAAGTCCTGGCTGCCGAGGAAGAGGATACGGGTACCTGATTGGCCTGCCTGCAATAAAAATCATGAGGAACACATTCAATTATGTGCTGTTGTATTGTCTGCAATGAAATACAAGTCAAAGTACATTTAGAAATCACTACTTTATTTTTTTATTTGTGTTTTCCATACTGTCCCAACTTTTTCTGATTTGGGGTTGTACTACTTGCATATCTTCATATATCTTCATATATATATATATATATTTGACAATATTGTGATATATATATATATATATATATATATATATACACACACACACACACACACACACACACACACACACACACACACACACACACACACACACACACACACACACACACACACACACACACAACCGGTCAAAAGTTTGGGGTCAGTTATAAATTTCCACTCCATTATAGACAGAATACCAGCTGAGATCAGTTGCATTGCTTTTTAATCAGGGCAGCAGTTTTCAGATTACATTATGTGCTTACATAGTTGCAAAAGGGTTCTCCAATGTTTCTCAGTTGGCCTTTTAAAATGATATCAGATTAGTAAACAGAATGTGCCTTTGGAACATTGGATGAATGGTTGCTGATAATGGTCAAGAACCCGTTTGCAACTGTCCTCAGCTGGTATTCTGTCTGTAATGGAGTGAAATGGAAATGTCTAAGTAATATACAGTAGTAATATATATATATATATATATATATCAGGGCTCCACACTAACTTTTTGCCTTGGTTGCACTGGTGCGCCTAACTTTTTTATTTAGGTGCACCAGCACACAATTTAGGTGCACCCAAATTTTTCCTCGCGGCGCCGTTAACGCCACAATTTCAAGGTTACCTTTTTATCACGCTCCATATACATTCATTTATATTATGTAAATGATTTTAAACAAGAATAAGGTGTAGGTAAATACTTTTTAGTTGAAACACAATCATACTGCATATACAAATAAAAATATTAACAAAAAAAGTTTGAAGTGCTTCACTGAGCTGCCAAACTAAAACATTTCAAAAGGTATAATGGAGGATTTTCCTGAATTTTAGAAAAGAACCGCCCTCTCCACTTTTTGAAAAAATGCACATGCACAACACCCTACCTGCTCTCGAGAGGGAACGTCTATTCAACGTGTGCACGAGAGAGCGTGCACTAGCCTAGTTCTCCTCGTGCACGCTCTGTTTACAAGTTGCTGTCGGCGTGGCTCTACAAGCCGACTTTCCAAAAGAAGATTTGCACTTTTTCCACTATGTCAGACTCGCCACCGGTAAATGGAAATCTATTTAGGACAAGCATCTCTATAGCTAACTTTAGCATGCTACAGGCCAACAAACAAGCTATCGCCGAGAGCGGGGAGGCAGCGCCGCGGTCGGAAACTTTTATATACTGTCTATGGCCGTCAAAGTGCTTCCCTGAACTGAGATCTAACATTTCATGGCTCAAAGTCTTATAGCCCCCCCCCCCCCCCCCTGCTGTCCTCTGCCCCTCAGATGGACAACACCTGCAATTTGGCCTTCTTCCCCTTTAGCCTTGCCTAAACCAATGACAGTACCAACTTGCCACACTCCCTAGCATCAAAATAAAAAAATAAAAAAAAAACAAAATTCTCCAAACTGCCCCCCCCTCCCACACACACACACACACACTGATTCTTATCAGATCTTCCACTAGTCCAGGACTCAAAATCATATCTCTGTCAAAGCCACTTTTCACAAGCTCTTTTATGAAAACAGGTTGTGATTAAAATAAAATGCAAAGACAGCTGGTTTACTTCTCAGTTTGAAAATATACAGCTGCAACACATGTAAATGAAAATTATCTGAAATAAATAGCCTAGGATACATTTAAAATATGTATATCTCTGAGAAAGCTCCTTCACTTGTTATCAACAATAACAGATTAAAAGAGAAAGAGGGCGCCCGGATAGCTCAGGTGGCATATATAGAGATTTACTCCTCGACGCAGCGGGCCAGGTTCGACTCCGACCTGCGGCCCTTTACTGCATGTCATTCCCCCTCTCTCTCTCCCCCTTTTCATGTCTTCAGCTTTCAGAGAGAGAGAGAGAGAGAGAGAGAGAGAGAGAGAGAGAGAGAGAGAGAGAGAGAGAGAGAGAGAGAGAGAGAGAGAGAGAGAGAGAGAGAGAGAGAGAGAGAGAGAGAGAGAGAGAGAGAGAGAGAGAGAGAGAGAGAGAGAGAGAGAGAGAGAGAGAGAGAGAGAGAGAGAGAGAGAGAGAGAGAGAGAGAGAGAGAGAGAGAGAGAGAGAGAGAGAGAGAGAGAGAGAGAGAGAGAGAGAGAGAGACGTATGCTACTCACAGAGTGACGGCTGACTCACTATGAACGGGTCGAATGCTTTGGCGGGTCAGCGGCGTTACACACGTCTTGTATATGAAATGTCTGTATCGTCACTGCGCTGCATTTTGCAGGCTCCGTCTGAAGTTAATTGCATTCAATAACTTCGTCTGTGTTTTCCGCCGTGCGGCGGCCGCAGTAACACAGTTAGCAGCGGAAACACTGCTACAAATACAGGTTTCCCTCTCATGCTTAACGATATACAGCTGTGTTAACAATTAAAACTGTAGACAAATGTCGCAGTGTAAACCGATGCCGTGTCTCTCGTGTTGCACGGTGGCCGTGTGTGTGAATGGGGGCGGGGCTGCGCGGAGGTGCGGCGAGGCTGCGCGGAGGTGCGGAGGTGCACCGGTGCAACCTAGGAAAAATGTTAGTCGCACCCTTACAAAATTTGGGCGCATGTGCGACCAAAATGGTCGCACTCTCGAGCCCTGTATATATATATATATATATATATATATATATATATATATATATATATATATATATATATATATATATATATATATATTAATCTTTATTTGTATATATTATTAAAAAAAAAAACATATAGTACATCCTTATCCTTATTGCATCATGGGTCAGAGAGATGTCTGGCACATATTGCAGAATTGACTGTAAAGTAAAGTTGACTTGATTTGACAATATTGTGATATTATTTTAAGGCCATGTCCCCCACCCTTAGATTCTTAGCTAAGTTCAGTTGCAAGTGAGGTTTTTGTCTGAGTTTTCTTTGATATCCTTGCTAATCTTCTTTTGCCAGTTGAGAGATGAAGATGGCAAATAAATACAAAGAAATTAAGTTTATATTCCATACATTGTGTCTTTTGAATCCAGCTTTCTGCTTCTACCTGAATAACTCTGTTCCCTCTCCTTGCTTATTGCCTTGTGCAGCCAACTAGGGATTAAGTCGGAAAGCAGTTACAATGAGAATAGGTACATTCACATCATATAAATTTCAAAGTGAGTGTAGATTGTTTTATGATTGTTAACGTTAAAGAGACATGAGCCCTCGCTGGGGCAAATGATTGAGAAACTCTGTTTGGCAGCATCAAGACAGGTTAGATTGTAGATGGAAAAGAGGACAGGATCATTTGTCCTCTGCACTCATGGTGAGGATTTGATTGCTGACAGGCAATTCAACATGGATAAGACTAGAATAAAACTGTCAGGTTTTTCATAAGTCATATGTTTTCATCTCCCAGAGTTTCATTTGGAGCCAAACCAAGTAAGTTGCAATCAACTTTGACAATGTTATACTCTGACTAACAGAGCGGACTAGATTTGATGCTAGCGGTACATTACTTTGGAGATCCAGAGCTGACTGCAGCCCAACAATAGGCCTCCGTTACTTTTGATTGGCAGGGCTGAACACCCACTCGTGTTATGCATTTCCAGGGCCGATACTGTTTCAGGAGGCAGCTATGAGAGGAGCTGAACTCAACACAGAATAAGTAAAATAATAATATTTTATTTTATTTTATCACAAGGCATTAGGACAAGAAAACAAGACAAAAAAAGGCCTTAACATGTAGACCTCACTACTCACAACATAGACCAGGGCACTCATGCAGGTGTTTGGTGTTTTAAGCCCCCAACGTCATCTTCCAGGCAGCGCTGCCTGGAAGGCACTAGGATTAGGCAATGGTTAGGGTTAGGTGCCATGAAGTCGACGGTCGCAGCACTGCCTTGAAGTCGATGTTGGGGGCTTAAAACGCCATCGAGCACTGATGCATGGGGGGTTTGAGTAGGGTTCCACACCAGCAGGGAAAACAAGAGAAAAAATAAAAATTTGATAAATAAATACAACCTTGTTACCGTACAGGACCTTCATTAACTATTACATTCATTAAGGAGTTTGATAGCCTGTGGAACAAAAGAGAACTTGGATGTGTTTTTTGTAAACATAGGAGCACAGTACTGTCATCCTGAATAGCAGTTTAAATGAGGAGGCAAGGGGGTGCCCCTGATTACCCACAATGCAGTTTGAATTCCTTAGTGTTCTGAATAAGGATTGGCATGTGGTAACCTTTTAGTGATAAACAATAGAAGCTGCAGATACTACTGTGTGCATGTATGAAGCTTGAAAAGACACACTTGTGTATTCAGACATACAGAATCATCCCCTCTCTGTTTGCACTTTGACAGCTGACACAGACAGACTAGGCTTTGAAGTGAAACATGTTGTCAGGGTTAATGAGAATACTGAACACACTAGACAGTCGCACACAAAGACATAGCATACATATCCAAACATGGACACACTCGCACGCACAGAATTATGTACTATATGTGTAATTGTTGTCTAGCTCTGTGTGTGTATGTACTTTTTTTTCTTTCTTCTTTTTGAGTGGAGCTGCTCGGGAACGCAAAATCAATTTCAGTGTAAACTGACAATAAAGTTGTATTGTTTGCTCTCAGGCACTGCTCCTTAACAGCAAAATCTGGGAAACATTGGGCCTCATATTTAAACTCAAAATTAATTTAAATTATGGGTTTATAATTCTTAAGTCATACAAGTTTTTTTTTCCCCTCTGTGGTGACAGGCGGCCCATCTGTACATGACTTTTACGACAGATCTCTGACCCACACGTTCATTGTGTTCGTGAGAGACAATTTTGAGTAGAGAAAATGTGCAAATCAGTTAAAGGTGCAACGTGACAACAGATGTGTTCATACCAGTGGTTCCTGCCTCAGGCCCAATGGATGAGATGTTTTAAAAACAAGAAAACGTCACTTTCAAATTGGCTCATGTGCAGTTTTTTTTATTTTTACAATTAACATTTCCTTGTGCATAATGATAATTAGTGATGTCATATTAGGTTGCTATATTTCTGTGTTTGATCGTATGTCACTACTCGATGTGAGTCGAGTGCAGATGTGACCTGCGCATGCGTCACTTTGCGACTTCACGCAGATCTGTTTTGCTGTTAGTCACAGAATAATGAGATAGGTACATTACATAGCAGTAATTTCTTAGCCACAGAATAATGAGATAGGTACATTACATAGCAGTAATTTATTATTTAGCGTAAGGCATCACATTTTCACGGCATGATCCCTGATGTCAGTTCTAGATTAGAGGCTGAAGTAGCCTACAAGAACCTGCTAACAAGAGACTTCTGTAATGTCAATACAATAAAAATAAAAATGGACCTACATAATGAAGTTTGTTCACTGCTGGCTACAAGTTAGCAATCAAACACGGCAAAGGCTGTCACTTGAATGCCGTTTTGAGCTAACGTTAGCAATCAAACAATCATAGATAGCTAAAACATTTGCTGGATCCAGATCCCTTGGCGTTATGCCTTAAACCGTTTAAATCTGAGCATGCGCAACTTACATCTGCACTCGACTCGCATCGGGTAGTGACATCGTACAAGGTTGTGCTGCTATGATACTAGTTTTTTTCCATTTCACCTTTTCTCCCTTTCCTCGCCTCTCTCAGGTAATGCTGGCTGCTTCCTATTGGTCGTTGCTGGCACCGGCGATCGACATGGCGGAAGATTCCGGGAAGTACGGCTCATTTGCTTTCTTGCCTGTGGCCGTGGGATTCACACTCGGGGCAGCCTTTGTTTACTTTGCTGACCTGGCCATGCCTCTGCTGGTAAGACCTCTCCCCTACTTACAGTATAATCCGTACTGACGATAGGAAGGATGCAGCGATTAACCGGTTTCACTATTAACCGTGCTTTAAAACGTCACGGTTAATGTATCGTAAAGGCTCCGCTATACCGAGTGTTGACTGATTGCATGTTATGCGTAGCAGTGTGTGCAGGTCTTATTAAACCTCCTTGACAACATAAACGCTCGTGTGCGCACACACACTACACACATGAAATCAGACGCCGGCCACCGCGATTATTGGCTGTCAGAGTGATGTACAACGGCCTGTTTGATGTTCAGGGGCGTTGGACTGGGGGGAAAAGGGGGACTGAGTACCCATGGCACTCATGTGAGGATGGCCCAAATAGATGCTAGAATGAATAGCTGTGGATGTGGGGAGGGGCCCATAGAAAATGCATTTCTACAGGGCCCAGAATTTTGTGCTACGCCCCTGTTGATGTTAACGGTAACATTACAGTTAACAGCTAACGAGTTGGAAGCCGATTTTTGCTTTTACAGTGAGTGAGCTGACGATAATGTTACGTTCATATGAGTCAAAACTCCGCGTTACTCACTGACATTACCACTAAACGTTACTTAATTACTCCTCTTCATCCAAAATGGGACGTAACGCTGCAAAGAGATCTCTCCATTGCAGTTCGTCCAACATGCTGCAAATCTCCCTGTGACAGGTGCATCGTGACCAGCAGCTCCACCAACGTTTAGACACACCAGCTAGCGGGGTCGTTTCTAGTCCAGAAAGGGCCAAGTTCTTCTTAAGGACAGCACTGTCTTTATGGTGTGACTGATTCACCTCAAGTCTGTAATCTTTTCAGATTAATGTAAACTAAAAGGTTGATGACTGATCATATAATCATTTTCAAAACATTCAAAACTGTTACTGTGTTGTTTCTGTTTTAAAAGGCAGCAATACATAACACGCTGAAATCTAGAGTGTTCATGTGATTTCAGACATTAGTAGTGAAATGAATTATTGCATAATTATCATGATAATCGTGAATCCATAATCATTGCATCCGTAGACGATAGTTGGAACAGCGTTTGTAGTGGGATGTGAACCCTGAATGTAGCAGGCGCACATCCGTGTTGATCTACAAAGGGACACACAAACACAGCCAAGAGAAGAGGTATTAGTCATTATGTTATCATCTAGATAATTAGAAGGACATTTAAATGCAGGCAATTAGAAAGGACAGACACTTTACCTTCAATGACGTTCCATTTGACAGGAACAACAAGCACTCAGTTTTTTTCATTGAATTACTATTTAGTTTGTAATATTTAGATGTTTGGTACATGCTTTGATTAAATTGTTCAATAGCAGAAAATGAACAAAAGGACTCTTTGGGGTTACATATCAGTAGTAGTCCTGTTTAGGGCGCAGATTCTATGAGAAGTTTGTAGAAAGAACAGGATGTTGTTCTGAGATGATTCATAGTTGTTGCTGCACTGAACAAGATTGTTCTTTTGTTCAACTTTGCCTTCGCTGGTCTTTTGTGTGACTTACATTGTGGCATAATTGCTCCTGAGAGCTACTGCTGGCTGATGAATGGAAAACGAGAGAGAGGAAATTACTACCGGTGCCATGTTAGAAACACTAATCATGCAGGATTAATCAATAAGGAGTAACCTGCTGCAGTTGCCAGTAACTTTTGAATGCCTCAATTTTATGTAGCCCTCTTTGCCAATCGAAGCTAAGCCGAGTGAGCATTGTTGCATAATAATTCACAATACGTAGAAAGAATAATTAGATTTCGTCCAAAGTACCATTTTAGAGTTAAGAAATATTTAAAAACCAATTGCTGTCTAATATGCTAAAGCCTGGGAAAAACAACAAACCCTGAAACCTGTAGCGCAGAGCTGACTGAGTAGTACAGAGAGTGAAAACATCTTCGTGGTGCAGTGGAAATTTTAATAGATAGGGTGAGATCTGAAATAAAGCTTCGGTCAACAAAGTCTTTTAAGTATTTATTCTTTGTGCAAAGAAGGTTCAGTTAATCATGAGAGCATGAGAGAATGAACACAGAGGGCCATATTTTGCAGCCAGCGCGGCGCAAAGCCCGACGCAAGTGTCTTTGCTATTTTAAGACCGTCCAGCGCCCGTGTCGTTTAAATAGTAAACGCACCTACATCTGTGCGCCCATGGGCGTGCTGGTCTTACAGGGAGGTGTGTTCAGGTGAATTATTGGCGTATTGCTATCTTGAGGCAACAGGAAGTGATCGCGCCATTGACCAACAAAAACCTGGTCTAAAGTCAGTGGCTGTGTCTCAAACCGCCTACTTCGGTCAGTACACTGCTAATGTACACTGACCACTTACTGCCGTAGTGCCCACTGTCGATGGTTAGTATTGTCCCAAACGGAACACTTATGATAAAGCACTTACCGGAAATGACGAGCGGTCGGCTCGGCTCGCCGCCTCTCAAAATCTGATGAAAATCTTCTAAACTGACCTTAGTTGATCTGAAATAAAGACAGATTCAGCAACTGCATGGCCTATTTCTCGCTTAAAATGTCTTCAGAAACACGTTTCGGTGAACTATTTTCGTAAAATTCGAGATCGTATTCCAAACGAGCCGCCATCTGGCCGCCATTAAGCTCGGATGTAAAATCTGCGAGAGCTAATATGCACGTGACGCGTTCGTCCAATCAGCTGCCGGTCGACGTCCCTGGTCCCTCCCCTTTCCGCTTTGTAGTCAAGATGGCGCAGGTTTAGTGTGCGTAGTGTCCATCGTTCTACACTGAACTTTTTGACTTTTTTTAGGGGGTCATCCGGGTACTTTCAGTGCACTGACTTTTTCGTTATCTACACTATATACTTAAAACTAAGTGTGTGAAGTGTGCAAGTAGGCGGTTTGAGACACAGCCAGTAGCGCATTATTTCATTGTTATTTTAACAGCAAATTAGTAAAATGTGCCTAGACTTATGCACAGCGCACACACTATGCTTGTTATACACACACAGGGAAGAGCAGCAGCACACAAACATGCAAAAGATTACAAATACAAATATTACGGTGCAAATCCACCATCATAATAGCAATGGGCCAAGGTCCAAACGCGCCTGGCTTTTAAAGAGAATGGGAGATGACACTCTGATTGGTTTATTGCATGTTACGCCCAAAACACCTGTGATTAATGAAGACGCTAATGCCGCGTTCCATTTACCTTATTTGGACACGCCCTGAACTCCGACCAACTCTGACCTGCGGCCTTTGCTGCATGTCATTCCCCCTCTCTGTCCCCTTTCACGTCTTCAGCTGTCCTATAAAAATAAAGGCCTAAAATGCCCAAAAAATAAAAAAATGTGGTGCAGTCGGAGCAGCAGAGAACAGCTGTTGCCTTGAGCTCCTGCAGTCACACCAGGACAGCAGCAATGACACGAATTACATATGAAGGAGCTGCTGACACATCACCGTCATGCACACTCATACCAGATGACACACACTCTGATAAACACACAGTATTCTTAGGACAATGGAGGGTGAAGAAAGAGGATGATGCATCCCGTCGATACATACAGTACATAAACAAGCTGGTGCACTCGTAAAGGAAGCATGGTTGTAGTTTTTGTACGGTTTCAGTTTTTTTGGGATTAGTGCTGGGGGCTGATCAGGGTGTAGGTTGCCTTTCTGCTCTAATTCACATTATGAGTTTTGAACATTGAATATAATTTTACCATTCCAAATATGAATTCATCATCTGGATATGAACTCTAGATACAAACATCATCCAAATGTATTATATGTACAGTATGTATTGTGTATTTTGTGTGTAAGACATATACATGTCACATTACATTCTGCCTCGCAGGGATTTACTGGTAATTGACCATTATAATGACATGGTCCTGCCACCCGTTATTGCAATCTTGTTTCCTAATCCACTTCCTTAATATCAAGCTTTCCTAACCGGTGAGGCTGGCACAGTTAAACAATGTTTGTCACTAAAAAGATTATGATGAAAACTTCAGACCAAAATGGAGGCACTCTGCTCTGAGACTTCCAGTTGCACTGCAAGTCTGCTTAGGCTTACAGGTAGCCATTAAGCTCCAACCCAGTCATTTCCCAGCTCTCCACTGAACTCAGCAAGGGCTAATTGGGCGGCTGACCTCCCTGGCCTAAAACCACCCTTGCAACAGTTCAGTAACTGCACTCTATTGGTAGTCTGAGGCAGAGGGCAGCTCTGAAATGAGATCTGTATCAGTACTGATGGTCAAACAAGCCAATTTTCAAGCCAATTTCACAAGGCTTGAAGCCTCCACCAGGGGCACACGCTGGTCAAAAGGGTTTACAGCAGGCAAGCAATTTGTGCAATAGCTGGGTCAATGAAGTCGTATACATTAAATTGATGTTAAAATGAACAATACAATTGGAATTAATACATGGAAACCATTTTTTAACCCTAAAAGAAAACCATAATTGACCTAAACACAAAATCCGGACGTGGCAGAAATATCACTGAAATTAAGATGTTGAAGTCTGTGTCTGATATACTGCAGCAATATGTTATACATATACAGGGGGTGTATTTTTCAGATGCGGCTATAACCCTTGCTTTTGTTTGTATCGGAAAATGTAATTGTGGAGAAACAGAATGTGAATGTGCTTTGATCGCAGACATGCTTGTGTAACTGCTCAGAGGGGATAGGGAGTGAGCAATGGAAGGACAAACACAATGGGCCTCATTGCGAGAACATTTTTGTATTGGTAACCCCGAATCTTTCTTACTTTTTGGCTGGACCGCAGCAAAGCGGGGGCAGGTCCGTCACTGACTGAGTGAGTTAGTGAGTGAGTCAGAGAGTGATGAAGTTACACAATTGGTCGGTCGAGTTGGAGTTTCCACATTGGCCGTTGCTCTTTCAAAATGCATAGGCACGAAAGTGTGTGTGCTGGTGGCGTCTTTGCCTCCGCGATCAATTATCTAATCGACTTCCTCCGTACATACGCGGTTCTTGTTGCTGTGCTACGTATTTGTACTTCAGTACAATTTGAGAACAAATTACTGGGACCACTACAGAAAAAAATGTAACATTTATTATCCAGTAATTCACACTATAGACACTATTGCAGAACATCGCTGTCACAATTCGGCCGCAATTTATCACATTGACTTTACACGGTCCAGCCATATACAGTACTAGGTTTCCACCTATTCTTGTTCATGAGTGTTCCGACTTGGATTCACAATCTCTCTTTAACAGCACAAACTGATGGACATCCCTTGTTCATGAGTAGGTATAATAGCATATTTTGAATGCCCCTAAACTGCTATATATATATATATATATATATATATATATATATAACTGCACCACGTTCTTGAATGCATGTCTAAAAAGCTCCTCTCAAGCTCCTGTATCAAGCGTAACATCACTTGAACAAGCTGACTAATATTACATTTCCTCCTTATCTCCTTCTTTTCTGTGCTACATCACGTCATTCTTGTCATTTTATCCTTCATGCCCCTGATATATTCAGTGCCATTTCTTTCATTTGAATTTCCCACTACATCACTCATCCACTTTCATCTCTGCTTTCTTCCCTTATCTTCGAGTTCCGTCCCAGCTTTGCTTTATTTTAAGTTGTCCACATATTCCATCACTTGTCTGTCCTTGGCCATTCCTTGGTGCCATGGAGACAGTAGCAGAAAATGTCGGGGCTGTGATAATAACTAGCACGAAATCTACTGGGAACATTGAGGGGGGTCGTCCACACACAGCGGGGGGCCATCAGTGTTTGGACAGCTGCTGGTGCCACTTTTACTGGCTCCTCAACAAACACTGGGAATGAATGAGAAGAACAAGTGAGGAAGGGCAAGATGGATAGAGAGGGAGAGCTGGGGTTGACAGGGAGAGAGGGATGGGAGCGATAAGGTAACGGACACAGGAGAGGATGAGAGGGAGAGAGTTGGCAGAAAGCAGGAAGGAGTTTAGAAGACAAGACTAAGACAAATTCCAATCAACTGTGTTGTTGATATGGCAATAAAATTACTTATCTTATCTTATCTTAGAAAGCTTCCCAGCGTAGTGATGAAAACCAGGTAACCATGACACTGTGTAATAGTTCCAATAAGACATTTTATCACCACTCCTATTTCCCTCTTTCTTTCCACACGTCTCTGTCTTTCAACCTCTCACCGTAAGGGAATCTAAAGGGCATTACATTAGCATTTTAAAATGTCTTAAATACAGCGTATTGAGGTTTTTGTTTGGAACCATGCCATGCAGATTAAGTTCTTGTCTTTAAAAACAGTGAGGGGAGAGTTTTTCTTCAAACAACAACGGCAACAAAATATGAGCTGGAGTATTGAAATCCATAAATCTTCACACCTGGCAAAGTAATTGTCGACAAATTGGTTTTAGTATTAGATAAGAGATGGAGTTGCTACAGTGTACCAACTAATTTGTCTTCAGCTTATCTGCTTTCATAGATTTGTGAAAAAAATCACATTTCCTCAGTTTATAGGGTCGGAAATGTTAATAATTTACAATCATAGCACTTAGCGCAATGCGCCAGCCTGCGTGTGCCTTGACAATGCAGACAAACCAAAGAGCACCCTTTATACTTGGTTAATATTGTAGGGGTGTGTTTTGCATTCTCAACTAGTTGGAGTACATTTCTTCTCAACAACCGTGCCAACCGCAGTTCAAGTGGAGAGGAAAGTTGAGACCGGCTTCTCCAATTTGGAAAATAATACTCTTGTCTGAGAGGGTTAGGGTAGTAAAAAGCAATTGTACAACACTGCAGTGTTTTTGTGATTTCCATTCATAGTGGTTCAGATTACTTTGAAATACAATTTTCACATTTTTCACATAGCAGCACCTTGCCTTGCACTACGCATTTGGATTGAGTGGGGTAACCGAGCTGGTGAACATAGTGGAGCATTTAGCAGCTAAAGAGACAAATTTCCCTCAGGAGTTGGTGTAGACCAAACAAAAAGAGAGTGAATACGTGACTTGCATTTGTCTGGTGCACAAAAACAGGACTCCACATGAATGATAGTGATGCCCCATAACTGCTAAATGTGTAAATAAGCAACTGTTCAACTTAAAAGGTGATTGTATGTTAATGTTGCATTCACAGCTTGTTTTTCTTGCCCCCAAGTGGCCAAAGAAATCAGTTATTGCAGGTTTAACATATTAAAGGAATCAGCTTTTGCAGGTTAAGCTAGTATACTTAACATTTACTTAAAAGCTATAGTGCGTAGTTTCTGTCCTGTGACAATTTTACTGTAAACTAGAATGTTGGAAAGTTTTCAGATTTGTGTAACCCAGTGCTCTGTGCCTGTTGATATCTCAAGTATTTGGTAGAGGACAGATGATAAGTGGCCAAGCTGTGCTGCAGGTTTAAGTGGTTTTAGGAAGCAAGAGTAAGAGTGTTTCTCGGAAGAATAGATAGAGATAGAGAAAGGGATGGTAAAGTGAGTAATGGAAGAGATGGAGAGAAACAGGGGAGACTGTTCCAGTTTCACATGTTCTTTTCAAACTCCTACTTGTGCTCCTCAGATAAATATGTGTGTAGTGTTTGCTTGTATTCACAGGGACTCTGATGTGTCGGCTCTCGCTTGAAAGAAATAAAGTGATACTGTACTTTCTCACCATATTATATCTTAATCCCACCAAAGTAGTCATCACCATAACAACACATAGTGATCGTGGGCAAAAGGAGTGTTGGCAGTGGAGCATTGCATCTTGGTGTACAGTATATCACCAGGTCTGGGTTTCATGTCCACAATATACAGGAGGCACATAGCCGAATGGACAGCAGTAACAATGACCAGAGCACTGCACACACATGACATCTATACTGTTTACCGTGTCTTCCTGGAGTGACTGACTGGGATGGTTAGTCATGGTTACCCAGGGTGAAAGTCTCAACCTTCGGACGCTAATTTTGAGAAGCTTCTTTAAGCCCTGCAACCTTTACTACATTAGTTTGTTGCACAAGTGAAGACAATTAAATTCATACCAAAAAGGCACTAAATAAACACAACAAGAAGATATGGATTTGAGTCATCTTTAAAGTGAATGTCAGTAATGCTCAGGAATATAGTAGGGCTGTGTGTTGAATCTCAAAACATTTGGTCGACCAAAATGTGTACGAGTACTGAAATCTTTTTAAGCACCAAAATATTTGTATTATCTGGTCAGATTTCTAATCTTGTTTACTCGCTCTTTGATCAGATAGTTCCTTATTTAAATAAAAATGTTACCTACTTAAGTCTACTTTAATTAAGCAAAATTACTTATACGACTTCTTGTGTTCAGGCAGCATTTAACAGTAGAGAAGTGTATCTTATTTTGTTAAATGGAGCAAAAGGGTTTTGTAAAATATGTTACTGAAAGTAAAGTACCAAAGAAAGTACAGTTTTGATAACAGTACCAACACTTATCTGTCATATGAAAACATAAAATAAGGTGCCCTCTTTGTTTGAAGCAATGAACACGAAATTGTATTTTTTGGATATTAACAATAAACAATTAACAATGTGAGTCAACATTTACTCATACATGGAAAGCAAAGTGTAAAACAATGCTTCAAATGCAGACTGCAGTCTTCACTTGTGCTCCTACTGAGCTGTCTCTCAATCAGGGTTTCTGCGTGGTCTTAAAGTGTCTTAAGAATTCCAAAATCCCAACTTTAGGCCTTCAAAAGTTTTATATTTGCCAAAGTATTGTGTTCTAGGTCTTAAATAATTTGAAACAGGTCTTAATTTCCGAACGTCCATGCATGCTAATCCTCTAATCCTCTAACGCTCTTTTTTATTCATGTGTTGTAGTTTTCTTTCGCTTGTCCAAATGTAATGTTGCTGTATTGAAACCAACATGCTTATAATGCAGCCAATCAGCTTTCGCGTTATTGGTGCAATTCTTTTACAGATTGTACCTCAGATACAAAACAGATTTTTTTCTTCAGCTATGGGGAAGTGCAAGTCTAGCGATACTTGCCTCTTAAATTTGACTTGGTGAAACCTGCATAAACTTTGTCAATGGACTTTTGCTGGCATAAGCAACAATAAAGGGAAACTAGAGAATGTGCCAAGCATGGTTACTAAAAAGTTGAAAGAAACGGAATCTGGTAATAAATCACTTAGGCATAGTGAGGCTAAAGGACAGACCACACTGTTAATATCTTTTTGGAGCATTTCTGGAGTGTTTCAGGTGCCCGCCACTCTCCTGCTCCACAGTACAGTGCAAATGTATCAGTCTACATCAGCTCTGAGAAATGTACGCTAATCCCAGTATCACTCGGAATGGTGTTCGAGGCAGTAAGTAAGGGTGGCGAGGCGGAAAATAAGTCTGTAGATGGCGAGGTGGTGGATGAGCATGTAGTGCATCCACCTTTCAAGTGGAAGGCCAAAGTTTGCAACCTGTCAAAGATCTGAAATTATAATACTTTACTTTGTACCAATATAAACAATCTTTCCATAACTACACCATAGATGCCATGGCCAGTAATTGTAGAATAAAAGAATATGTGTTTTTTCAAAGTGGTAACCTGAGTTTTTTTATTCAATAACAAAGTTTTTGTCTGATACGTGACCCAAAAACCTTGTTTTTTTACGTATGCGAGTTATTCCCCATTCAAACATGGGGCAATCAACTCTAGAACCCTTGTCTTTGTCTCCTGCCTGGCCTCTTAAACATCAGGATACTTACCTCTCCTCACTAGCACAGGCGGAAGTGTTAGCAGGACTCCAGAGTCGTGACCCGGGTCCTTGCTGAGTTGGGTGGGTTTGTAGTCCAACCATCGGTGGCCACCAACAGGCCCAGAGCATTACTCTGGTGATGATGTTCTGTTGGTCTAAGTGAAATTCAGAGTGAGGCTTTGTTTATCTGCCAGGTTCACAGCCTGTTCATAACAAGTAAGAGAGTGTGTGCATAGTCATGATGTGTTGTGTCCAATGGACCAATCTTTTTGTTTTTATTCTTATCTTGTAGCGAGGGCATGTTTGTAATTCCACTGCAGATATTCTGCGGAATTTCTCTTTCGTATGTTGCATTGTGACTTCATAATTGGTTAGCATTTTAAAAGTTCTCAGTTGAGGTCCCCATTGGAGCCATGGACACTGGGCTCAGCTTTTTGGAAGAACAGCCAGAGACCATCTTTAATGAGCACACACAAACTCTCTCTGTTTGTGTCGTTCTGTCTCACACACGCAAATCTGAGAAGAGTGCTGAGCAGACGTGGCCTAGTTACCTTTCCTTGTCACTTCCCTCCCACGTCTGCTGTCAAACAGGTTCCATCTATATCAGAGGGTCCTGATCTTGTTCTGACAGTACCTTATTACTCCTCCACACACAAGAGCTTTGCTGACTTCATTACATTACTTTGCATCCATAATGAGATATAATGGAAAGTATTGCCTTCTGTTTTACTGTGCACTTGTGTCACTGTATAACGAGGGAAATATGGTTGTTGGGAGATTTAGTAGTCCTGTCTTTTTGTTTTTTGTTAACCCGTCTAGCTGTGATTGACACACTCCTTCAACCTTGTAACCATTCACTGAGCTTTGATTGGGAATGATTGTCTGAGACAAGGGAATTTAATCAAGCAGAATCTTGAATTTCTTTCATGAAGTGTTTTTCTTCGGTTTAGCTGCGTTTATTTCTCAGTTGTTTTTTTTTGCCAGTGGTTGAGCATGATTGTGCTCTTTCTTTGAGGAAATATCTTACTGCCCTATAGGGCAGCAACTAACGATTATTTTCATTGATGATTAATCTGGGGATTATTTTCTCGAACGATCGTTTACTTTTGGGCTATAAAATGTCAGAAAATGGTGAAATGTGTGTTTTCCAAAGCCCAAATGTTTAGTTTTTTCCAGAGAGGAGGGAGAACTAGAAAATATTAGGATGGAATTTGGGAATGTGTTACTTTTTCATAGAATATAACTAAAACTGCTCCGATTATTAAAATAGTTGCCAATAAATTTAATAGTTGACAATTGATTAATTAATTCATTGTTAATAAAAAAATAATCTTTTCAGCTCTACTTAGAATACCTCACAGAACATGATTATATACTGCACTAGAACAATATTAGTTTTATAACTGTTCTAAATTTGATTCGTAAATATATGAACTGCAGTCCCAAGTATGAGTCCAGCCCTGTAAAACACTGGATCCTACACAGCTGCACTTTTGCAGGCACCATGGCAACTGTCAGTCGGAGATGACAGAGAAACAACTGAAAATCCTCTCGTTTCCCTGAAGTCGGTCCCCTCTGCCACAGTATCTAGTGGCCAACGCATTCTCATGAACGAGTTGTGCGCACAAAAACGTATGATATACGAAAACTAGGAGACCTCCAATTAGTTACGTGACATCGGCTACAGAGCTCCGTGCCACAGAGCGACAGGTGCTAGCTGTTTAAGCTGCTACAGAGTTTTGTGACATGGCTACGGTGCTCCGCGTGGTGCTCCGCGTGGTGCTCCGCGTGGTGCTCCGCGTGGTGCTCCGCGTGGTGCTCCGCGTGGTGCTCCGCGTGGTGCTCCGCGTGGTGCTCCATCAGGTCAGCGGTAGTTACTGGTCTAGTTACCCCAGAAAAGTTAAGTGAAGGCACCAAAATGACTAGTTCAGTTTAGAAAAAAGATTGTGGTTTGTATTAAAACACTCCCAAGGAACATGCATTTCCTGGGTGAAAGTCTTTTGTTTTCTCCGGGAAGCGAACTCCGCTGCCTGGCTCGTAA
This sequence comes from Gymnocephalus cernua, assembly GCA_023631565.1. Taxonomy (NCBI): domain Eukaryota; kingdom Metazoa; phylum Chordata; class Actinopteri; order Perciformes; family Percidae; genus Gymnocephalus; species Gymnocephalus cernua. The sequence continues at coordinate 20,747,816 of CM042443.1, forward strand.
GTCCCGTATGTTAACGCCCACCCATCCTCCCCGACCACCTCCCTATCTATGCGGCCAGCCGTGTTCTTATACAGCGGCAGTCAATGTGGTGCACACAGCAAATAAAAACGTGTAAATCATACAAATTACAATGCTTAACTTTTTGTAGCTTTTCGAACATATGGTTCATGAGAACAGGCTGTAGTGGCTGTTATTGTGGCATTGCTGTTCCTGTTGAAAACAATGTGTAAATTGAAAATGTAATCGAATTGTGACCTTAAAATCAAAAGTCAAATCGTATTGTGGATTTGGAGAATCGTGACAGTCCTAATATCTAAATTATATTTATCAATATGTTAAGATATTATATCTAATTTAAACATTATCATCATCATGACATCATGAAGGTCATTTTTGCAGACATGTTAAATCTCTTCAGAGCCACCAAGAAGTGATAACCCCATGACTAGGAAACTGACTTTCTTGTGTAGAGTGCCTCTTTTATAACAACTCTTAGGAACGTGAGCGATCAATAACTGAACCAATCTAAGAAACTCTGATTAGATTCCTACAAAGTCTTTTAATTTCAATTTTGCTTCTTTTTTTTCTTTTACCTTTGTTCGATATTACAGATACAAGAGGCAGACAAGAAGTGAGAGGAGTATGCAATGTAACAAAGGTCCTATTGACTCTGCAATCACCACATCTCTGACATTCACCCCACGTTCTGTCTGAAGAGCCCTTTAGGCTGATGGACCATATCACCATTATGCCCAATGACAAAATAACATCTGCTCTTTTCTTTTCCACTTTGGAATGTAGACTCAGAAGATTGGTGGAATCCAACATAAAAAAAGATTAGTCAGAGTAGTGTTAGGAAAAAACTTATAAAGGCAATATTTTAACTTGAGAAGTTAATCCAAACAGGTCTGACAAACCTGTGACCTGCAGGGAGTAATCTACGATCACTGCCGGGTTTTTTAGAAATGAGTTTTTCTCCCTTACAGCATTGAGTCTGCGTCTCCCTTTAAGACTGTAAAATCGCTGCCACTGGTAGTCTAGCACCATGATAGATAAGAGTTCGTAGAAACACTGCAGCTTGTTGAACGGCTTATGTGTCTGACTTTTTATTAACTGGCCTATTTTAACCAAACTCTGCTGTGAGTCATATCACGAGTGTATGTATATTTAACATAAGTGGTCCCAGTGGAAATGAAACTTGAGATCCGTGCGGCATTAGTGCCATCCAACACTGAGCTGCACAGAACCATTCTTAACACCTGCATCCCTGCGTCTAAGATATTCAGACGGTCAATGTCACACAGCAGCAGAGATCATAGTGCGAATAAGGGAATGTTTTGTATGAAATACAAAAATTGGACACAGCTGCATTGGCCTGTATTAAGCAGATTTTGACGGCCTGGTTTGGCTGCTGTCTTTTTTAAACATGCAAAGGGAATTCAAGTTGACACGGAATCAAAGGGACTAGACTCAATCATTTATTGCACTAGTTTCTTGTTTGTTTGCCTTTTTTGGCACTTGAAGATATGTATGATGCTAGGTAGTACTGCGGGATATTTGATTATCCTCCGAAGAAAAACAACAGCATCAGCAAATGGCCAAAAACAACATGTGTTTAGAGCCATGTGGCAAAGCCTTCTAGTGGCCATAGTATTTCTAACTCGGGCAAAGATGAAAAGTCATGTGTTATTGCATGACAGTGCTTGTTCCCCTAACCTTAACCGCGTTTTTAACTATAACCATGGCATCGAAGGTCCCCTAATCTGGATCAGCGGAAGTACATTTCCAGGGTAAAGCCTGACGTGATGACTGTGTGTTTTTAGCCGTGCTCAACATCCCTTCGCTGTGGGAAACATCCATAAACTTAGAGCTAGTAAGCTACATGCTGTTTTCATAGAAAATTTGGACAATGCAAAAAGCCACGCCTGCTTGGTTCTTTCGAACGGTTGGGATTGGTTTATGGAAATGCAAGACCTTACGCCACAGCACTGTAGAGATAGGTCTGGCAATGTGAGACTAAAGTTCCCCTAACCGAAACAAAGTACTTGTTCTAAGCAAAACCATTATCTTCCCCGAAACGTAACCAGGTATTTTTTGGGCCTGAACCCTAACCCTATGCAAGGTTCGCAGACATTTACATGTATCTTTGTAAAAGCTTAAATCCAGTTTAAATCTAATTGGTGTCTTAGTAGTTATTTTAACCCAAACCATGATCTTTCCCTAATCCTAAACAAGTCATTTAAACCTAACCACACCTTAACCATTCTAGTGGAAGATAAGCATACTATTTGTAACGGTTTTGACTGACAAATGTTGTCATGCCGATTGTATTGTTACATTACAAAAACACACACAGATGTTCTTGATGGCAATTAGTTCTACTACGGGTTTTTTCTGTTTTCATCCGAATCAAAATGTCATTGTTATTTACCGATAATCATAAGAAAGTTGTTATCTGTGTTTCCCACTAATGCGTACACACATTCTTGCACAGGTGTGCACACACACACACACTCACACATTTGCGTAATTCCATTAGTCAAATGAATTCATGTGGGCAGCTTCTAACCAAGAAGAATGGCCCTGGTAGAAAACCTCTGAGTGCACCTGTCACAAACCTGTTAGCAGTAATATTGCAATTAATCACTCTGTGTTCTAGGCTTTTAGCGATGCAGCTTACATACACACCGCTGAAAACCTTGAAAAATCCTCTCTCTCTCTCTCTCTCTCTACACCGTGCGCATTTGTTGTCTGCAGACATTTATTTAATAAATAAATACACCTATTCACTTTTCTGATTGGTCATGGAGGCTTTCATCTTTGCTCCGTGTGTATGTTGTTCCATTCAGCAAAGTCCTCCGTGGCTCTCGTTCTGTGACTCACTCTCACACCTGCCTTTTTGAAGTGAAGCCATCGTTATTGCGACTCTGAACTATCATTACTTTCATCTGCCCCTTAATGCGTCATCGGTGTCCCTGCTTCCAGCATTGTGAATAGTGAATAGCGCAGTGACCGTTTAATGAGCACACACCATCTCTCCGTGCTCCAGCCAGTGCGTTTGTTATATCCCCGGTGTTATGGAGATTTATGTTGGCCTGTGAACAAGTGATGACTTGCTTATCTGAGGCGTCTGGCCGGGCTGTAGAGTTCCTCTGTGTGTGCATGTTTAATGAATGATGCTGGCGAAACACTGATACGCTATCTTGTCAGTGTTTTCGAGTAAAAGGGAGACAGCCGAGGGTTTCCTCAGAGGCGTTTCCAAGCATCTATAAACGCTGAAGGAGGTTGGAAGGACTATCATTGTTGGCTACATGTCCAGCGGGGAAATAGTTTGTAGCGGATTGTTGTTTTCATTTCCCAGTAGAAAGAATGTGTTGTTGTGTGTCATCACAGTCCTCAGGGCAGAATGTGTGTTTGCTCCTCAGGACAAAATGTAGTAATCAATCAGTGTTTTCAGTCATGGACAAAGACTTTTTATGAAATGCCGTTCTAAAGAGGTGTATGACAAAGAGAGGCGAGGAAGCTGCCTTGTGTCAATTTTTTAATTTTTTTATTTCACCTTTGTTTTTACAGGCAAGTCATTAAGAACAGGTTCTTATTTACAATGGCGGCCTGACAAGTGGCATAGCCGCTTAGGGAAAGGGAAGGAGGGCTAGAAAACAAACATATTAGTAAAACATACAGTTTAGAAATTACATGAAATACAATGTGAAATACTACAAAGACAACAGTAAACTCTTATAACGAGATAAGTGCACAGGTACTGTACATGGGTGAGTCAGTAAATATTCACCCTTTTAAAACCATTCAAATGTAAAATATTGCCTGCGATTTCAGAATGAAGTGAATAAAGTACACATTAACCTTTGTCTCTACTCATTGGAGATTGGCGGCTGTGGCTCAGCAGGCATAGCAGATCGTTCACTAATTGCAGAGTTATTAGTCTGATACCTGCTTCCTCCTGTCTACATGTCTACATGTCCTTAGGCAAGACACTGACACCCAGTTGGTCCAGATAGTTAGACCAGTTCCTGGCATGGTAGCTTGGGTGAATGAGAGGCAAATTGGTCTACGGGGGAGTCACGTCAGATCCACCAAGAGCCAGTTTCTGCCTGAGTTTTCAGGGGGGAATTGTTGGGTCTCTGTTAATTTTAGAGTGGTCTGGACCTATTTTATCGCTAAAGTATCGTAAGATAACTTCTGTTATGATTTGATAAAGGGCTGCTCGATTATGGAAAAATCACGATTATGTTGGTCAATATTGACCTTTTATGATTATTTAACACAATTACTCTTGGAAACTTGGAAATATGTTGCATTTATTGAAAACAACTGTGAAAGAGTTAAACATTTCAACAGTAAAAAACAAGAGCTGTGAAATTTCCCCATTGATACTTTTTTCCCGTTCTAACTTTTTTTCTTTTCATTCAGACAAAATAAGAGTTTACTCGCAAAACGTAATGTGCAAAATGATTGTTATTGTAATCGCTAGGAGCCGAAATTGTAATCACCATTGGAATTTGATTAATTGCACAGCCCTAATTTGACACGAATGTACATAAAATTGACTCAAATAGATATGGAATTTGCAGTTAACACATAAACAACAAAAGCTATGCGCAGACATGTCAGCTACAAATGTTTTTGAAGATTCAGATGAACGTCACACTGCAATCACTTTTTTAAATGATAAAAATAAAGCATGTTTAGTATATATTGTAAGCAAACAAATTGCACTGCAAAACCTAAAGAGCTTAGAAAGAATCCTGCACACTGACCGTTACGCAACAATTATTTATTTAGAAAATACAGCGTTTTGTTTTCTAAATAAATAATTGCTTGCTTAATGGTCAGTGTGCGGGATCCTGATCTGCTATCGTTGGTCATATCCAACGCACCTGCCCGACAAAAGAGGTGTGCAAAAAGCCTTCCTACGTTGCACTGCAAAACCTAAATAAAACAAACTCTGTATCAACTTGTTTCAATCATTTTAAGAATTTAAAGGTTAAAGCTGTGCTGAAGAGAAGATAAAAAATTGTCTGTTTACTTTGAATGCCCCGCTGCCAGGGATTTGGCTGCTCTCTGCACAACTGACAACAGATTGCCTGATTAAGATAGCACTGACGGTGTTGTACACTCACGCATCGACTACCTGCCTAGTCATGTTGAGGCTAGTCCATTTATTCTGTGTGTGTGTGTGTGTGTGTGTGTGTGTGTGTGTGTGTTGACTGAGTGTGTGTGTGTCCTGCCGTTATTCCCCGTTGCTGTGTCTCCATCGATCACATAAGCCACCTCTTCCCCTTCCTCTCATGTTTCTATTCTAAGTCTTTCTATCTCCACACATCCACATCCACCTCTCCTAATTCTATTTGTCCTCTGCAGTCACCAACATGCTGTTTAAGCTCTGTACATACCCTGATTATTTAGAGCTACTTTCAAAATGTTAGAATGCAAATTAGAATGAGAAAAAGGTTTCCTAACAAGTAATTAGCCTTTTTTTTTTTGTATTGCCATTTGAGACATGCCGTGCACACAGTGTTGAGATTTATGATCACATTTCACTGTCTGTATGGATCATAGTATGATTTTAAAGTTAAGTTTAGAATCAGAAAAATTATTTATTGCGTGGTAAGTAACACTAACAAGGAATTTGCCTTGGTGGTTGGTGCATACACAAACATATTGGACATTACTATGAAATAAACAATAAATACAGTAAACAAATACATTCAAAATAGCTGTTTAACATAAGAAAGCGGAGGCTTAGTGTACTTTCACAAACAAGACTTATCAGTGCAAAAAAGCCCACCAGCACCCACCTGACATGTGGTGTTACACAGGGAGTTGTGGAATGGCACAACCGGCACAATGTATTATTTTATAATAAGTTTCAACTTTTAAATTCTACAGTTTCATCTCAGTGTGACGTTGTATCACCTGGATGCAAAGAGCCAGGACTTCCCTGGCAGCTCTTCTGCTTAGTTATGCAGCATGTGTTTATTGCCTGAAGGCAGAGCTACAAGATTAGTCACATTAAAGTCCGGATTTTGATTCGTACCTCTGCGCAATTTCTTTTACATGATGCAGGGAAGATTGGTTGTATCGGACCAAGCAGCTTGCATCACATACTGTAGGGTAACAACACAAATTCATTTAGTACAACTACTTGAACATTAATCCCAAGAGCTCACCAAGGCCATGAAAACCAGCAGAAAATCCCTCTTAACAGTAGGGCAGTGTCTTCGAGGTTAGAGAAGAGAACTTGTGACAGGGAGGTCGCCGGTTCAATCCCCAGACAGGCAGGATAAAATCTGGGTGAGAGCAGAGCTACCACCTGAGGTGCGGATGAGCACTGAGCTCGGATGAGCGCGGATGAGCACTGAGCAGCTCCACCGGAGCAGTTGGGGTTAAGGGCCTTAACCCCAACTGCTCCGGTGGAGCTGCTCAGTGGCCAGCAGATCAGACTGTGGTTGTACTGGGCAGCTTCCAGGTATGAATGTGGAACTGTGTGAATGTGACAGGTCAGTCAACATTGGATAAAGTGATTCGTTTCTCTAATACAGATGATACTGTGTCATTTTAATTAATTCTAAAGTAGTCTTTCCAAAAAAAGATTGTTTCCAAGAATCCTCTATGTTGGTGAATATAACATTGCCTAGCTTGTTTGGTAGCTGGTTTAATTGCTTGTTGGATAGTTAGTTAGCTAACTTGCTAATTCCACCCAACATGCTTTCACTGTTAACAGAAAATGAGCCGGCTGGTTGACATGGATAAAAAAAAAGCCACGTCAACCTACAACTACACATATCCTCAAAACTGTATAATTGTTGCTGTATTGTTTGTGTCCCCTTCCAAAATTGCTCTTGAGAAATGTTATGTTTTCCCAGAGTCCTCCATATCGTTATTGCGTGTGTGTATCTGCATTTGAGTACAAGAAAGCTTCAGTTTGCATTCAGTCTGCATGTGATTAGCTTCTGATTACCTATAGCAGCAGCAAATCATGCAATCAGCAGGTTGGGCAGGCTGTACCGCGGGCTGATTACTGAAGCCTTCAAGACGCAGTGCAAAGAGTTAGCCATTTCAACTTTGATTGTTCATGTCCCATCTTGGATGCAAAGCTTACTTCGCCACACTGGCTGTGTCAAGTGCTCATTTCATGTCAGCATATTCTAAATTATCTCTATTACTGCAGCTCTTATTTAGCTTTAAACGGTGCCCCAACAATCTGAATAAAAGATGAAACAATCCCATCCCAAGAAACATAATCGGAAAGTATGTGGATAATGGATTCATTCTTTTTGTCATTTAAAAAAAAGTTTTTTTTATCCACAATACCAAACATTTGCTGGTTCCAGTTTCTCAAAGTGGGGATTTTTTTTTTGTATCATATACGTTCCTTCAGTAACTGAATATATTTGGGGTTTTTGACTGTTTGGTGAGATGAAACGAGTTTACCTTTAGACAAATTTGAAGATGTCATTCACGGGCATTTTTCACTATTTTGTGACATTTTTTGTGACATTTTGTGACAAAACAACACACATTTCTTTTCATGTCATCTTGTTCAGTGCAGCTCAATTTAATGTTTCGTGGCGGGTTCACTTTTTGTCTGCTTGTCTGTGAAAACAAAAAAAAAAAACTTCTGAAAACAACAAGGACACACGTTTCTTTATACACCTGCGGCAGTTACATCTTCTGTTTTTGTAGACCGAGGAAATGACACGCAGACCGGAGCCTCACAGATAATGTGAACCTCAATGATCTCCTCTTGTAATCTGCGTAATCATTCTTGAATGCATAATGAATATAATGACAGAAGACAGGTCAATTGCACTTCCAGGTGCGTGCCCCCTCCCTCCCCCCGCGCCCCTAAAAATAAATAAAAAAATCGGAGAAAACATGTTCTTTTGCAGAATGCGTCTGAAACGAGCAACAGAAGGCTTAGTGAATTTTTTTCCTGTCGGGGGGGGGGAGAGGATGCGTCAGCAGAGAATGATGCTCGTCAATGCATTAGTAATGGCCACTGCCTTACATCAAGACCACCTCTCCGTGTGCTCACGTCATTAGACAGCAGCTCTTCTCTCCCACTGTGCCTGTATGTGAGAGAGAAAGAAAGAGAGATGGAGTGAGAGACACAAAAAGCGAGACATACTAAGGAAATAAAGAAGAGGTGGTGATTGATTGGAAGGTAATTATGTCTACGTGCAACTGGTGTGCCACTTTTCTACTCCTCCGTTTCCATTGGCCATCTTCAAAGAAAGCCAGCGTCTTGAAGGGCAACAAGTCGGCATAACACATTACGCTCATGAAGATCAGTTTTCCATTTCTGTTGCAACTCGACCATCTTAGGATTGGCATGCATTGTGATAATTGGTTAAAATGGGATTAACATCCCTCAGAAGTGGCTCACGCACGCAAGAACAATTGTAAGTGTATTAAATTTGCTGGGCCACGTACTGATAATACATAATTACATCAGAATAATTCTGAAACATTGCTCCCTTTAAAATGCAATCAGTGCGTGTTATTGTGATAATATATCATGAGGGGAAAATAGAAACAATTAGCAGGAAGGATTGGCCGTGTCAGACCAACTGCAAGTTGCAGCACGTAGAGTCACAGCACACGATATCATCAGGTAAAAATAGAATCGATCGAAGCTGTATTAAATGACGCCGTGCTGTCTCTTTACTCGTGTAAATAAACACAACAGTGGGCGGTCAACTGTAGTGGGATGCTATTATGTGAAACGCAATCCCGTTCTAATGTTTCATATATGAGATAGCAATTTCTCAGCTTAAATATTAAAGCATGCTTTTCCTCTGATGTCAAGCAGAGGCTTGTGTGTGTGTGTGTGTGTGTGTGTGTGTGTGTGTGTGTGCGTGCGTGCGTGCGTGTAAAAATGATTACACATGTTTTGGTGTGTGGGGAGCGAGACGTGTGATCACACCCGACTGATTGGCTAGAGATGAAAAACCAACCCGGTAATGATGTGCTTCACCTCAATGTGTATCAACTGTAAATACTATAATATTTAACCTCTGCATATCTTTGTTGTTGTTAACAATTAGGTATATGACTAATGGTTGGGTGTCCATATACGCGTTGTTTTCACGGATGGGATCGCCGCGTCTTCATTTCAGACCGACAAAGGTCAGTTTAAAAGATTTTCGTCAGCTTTTGAGAGGCAGCGAGCCGAGCACCGCTGCTCCTCATTTGCATAAAGTTGGCTGGATTCAACTTTATGCAATAAGGAGACTCAACGCCCCGCTTCTCCAATGTCCCCGCGACGCTACCAGAATGCATTGCACGGCTGCTCCCATAGACCTGAATGGGAAGCGTGGAAATGCAGCTGACATCAGACACACACCATAAGAGACAAGAGGTTAGCCTATCAGCCGGGGTCATTTACCTTGGGAAACAGAGGAATATACAGTGTGTTTTATCAGACCTGTGCTGGTTTTTTTCAGTATACTGAAACACAAAAAAAGCAGTATAGAAGGCAAACATGATTTAACGACTGTCATGAAGGGCGACAGCAGCAGCGTATACTGTGCGTTAAAACCCCCCTGCGTCTAAAACCCATCAAGATGCGTGCCATCGTAGGTTCGATTTGTGCTTCGGGTGTCAAGTGACTCAATGCTATGAGACGCTGTCTGCACCTCCTAAGGTTGGGTTCCAAATATTGCCGGCAAACCCCAGTACACTGGCCCTACTCATTTATTACATGACATACTCTACATCATGCATCCGTTTTGCAAAGCCACAATTTCCACATTCATGCTAGAATGGGATTTTTTAAAAGCACCCACTGCAGAAAGTGCGACGTGTGGTTGTGACTGCTCCGTAGTCAGCGAACGAGTTGTTGATCGCGGATTCATTTCTTATGACTTCAGTGTATTGTACATGCAGATGAGCAGATGCGTCAGCTATCGAGAGTGTTCTTCAACCTTGCAACATCAACAACCTTCACTGATTATACAGGATGTAGATGATTTGCTCCCAATGGGTGGTGGTGGCTGCAGTGTGTGTGTGTGTGTGTGTGTGTGTGTGTGTGTGTGTGTGTGTGTGTGTGTGCTGAAGCAGTAGTGTAGTCCTAGTGGTTACCTGACAGGCTTTGCAGGTAACAAAGGTCAGACTGAGCCCCCTGATTCATGCAGCCAACAGCGGTTCTCCACCTCATTTATTCACCACATGGTCACAGAGCTCTTGCTCCATGCTGAATATCTCATGACAAGGGGCATGCTAGCCACTGTGTGTGTGTGTATGTGTTTTTCCTACTGCGCTGGCTGCTGCCCGGTTTACCTATGAATAATCATTCCCCTTTGAAATGTCACCTTCCAAACTCAGTGCCCCAAGTGCTACTGTGTTGTTTGTACGGCAAATTGCTTTAACACTCATACTCGGACATACTTTAGGTCTGAGGAAAAAGAGGGGATGGAAATGTAAAGTATATGGTGGAAAATGTAATACTTTTTTTTTTGTCCTCTGAACACCATTTATTATTGGTGCAAGACAGAAAAGAGGACTCGTTGGAGATAACAGGCAATACACTTTGCTTTATATTTAAATTGTATTTATTTCAGTCATTCGTCTATTTTCACGGTCAACATCTTGTTGTAACAATGAAAACTATGTCATAGCTATTGAAATTGTACTAACATCTGCCTCTGGGTAACACTGAGCGTCATTAAGTGCTTCATTAGTTTCGAGGTGTTGGCAGTCTTGACGTTTATTTTCCTGTCACAAACATTACACCCTGCCCCATTGCTGTCAATTCAGTCCACTGTTTATGCAAAACTGTTTACTTCCAGACAGCTGGGAGATTAAGGCTCAGTGACTTCTGGACGGGATTGTTTTTTCTAGCCCCGTAGGAGAAAGCTACTTAGCTTCAGATGTACCATTCAAGTATCAAAATGTAGCACCCAGTGCGTTTTTTTACATCGCAAAGTAGCTGGCAGTATTGGTCTGACTCAACACTTCCCTAAGCCAGTTTGCATGCTTTTGAGACTACTCCCTAAGGCAGAGATCTTCAACAGGGGGGTCCGGAGTCCTCAGAGTCACTGCAGGGGGGCCTCCAAATTATTAATTAATTTTTTGAAAGTAAAAATAAATAAATTTAAATGTCTTAACATCAACATATTATTAGCAAATATAAATCAGCCTATTTGAGAAAACAAATGATGATAGGCTTACTGGCCTGAAGGTAGTCACGAAGGTAGCCATCCACAGATACAGTTAATCCTGAGGATTCACTGTGCCACATGTATGTTTAACATTAAAACATGATTCATAAAATCATGCCAACAAATACTTTAATAGCTTAGTATTCTATGCACTAAAAAGGTATGTCTAAAGCACGTGTCAAACTCAAGGCCCGCGGGCCAAATCCAGCCACTCGCAGATTATGGTCCGGCCCGCATATCAATTTAGGTTCACAATACATTTTTACATTTTTTTATTTTTTTTTATTTTTTTTGACAATTTGTAACTTTTTCCGACGTTGTTGTCACTTTTGCCAACGTTTTTGTCACTTTTTCCGACGTTTTTGGACGTTTTTTTTCTATGATGGCTGAGGAAATTTTTCCTGACTTCTTTAGGACTTTATGTCAACCAAACTGTAAGTGAGAAGACTATATGAGACATGGAATAAGACAGTCAAACATATTTGACTTTTTCGATTAAATAAAAGCATATCAATAAACTGGCCCTTGATGTGATTCTTATTTTCCAGTTTTATTTCCCTTAGTGAAGTTGAGTTTGACACCCCTGGTCTAAACTAAGCTGGCCCAGCTTATTATGCAACCTAGTTATATAGGTACAACATGTACTCTCACTTAAGGGGTCCTTGGCTTGAAAAACGTTGAAGACCCCTGCCCTATGCCACCGCTAGGGATGTAAAGATTACCGGTGTAATGGTAAACCACGTTAAAAATGTTGACGATAACAATCACCATTTTCATTTAAAATATCATTATTGTCACGGTGGATTACCACGGTGTGGAAACCGTGTGTTTAATCCTTCCCAGCTTCATCCGAGTCTCCTGAAGTTTCCGCACAGTTGCTCTGCGTAGCCTACAACGTGCGTTTCTTGAAGTTGGAATCATGGCGGAAGGAGGAGATGACAGCACTCAGGACATTTATCAGCCCTCTAAAAGGACTAGGCCTAAGTCTGAAGTAGGGTTGGGCATCGTTTGGATTTGAACAATTCTGATTCCAATTGTGATTCTTCCTTTCGATTCCGGTTCTTATCGATTCTCGATTCTGATTCTTTGAGGTGTGGAGTTGAAACGGGTAAGACGAAAGTTTTATTTTGATTCTGTGGTGGTTTGCAGTTTTACTGGACTTTTTCAACGTAAAATAAAGCCACGCTAGAGCGCCGCTTACTGTGCTCCAAGGCTGCAACACTACAAGCACCTGGCCGCTTCGGAAACCAAAACTTGCGCATGTTAAATTTGGAACCTATGATCAGATTTGAAACCAAATAGTCTAAACAATTCCAATAAAGAAACGATTCTACTGGAATCGTAATGTTTTAACCGATTCCAAGTAGGAATCGGTTCTCGATGCCCAAGCCTAGTCTGAAGCATGGGCATATTGTGGTTATTATAAGAATGTTTGGATTTGTATAATTTAAACCTGCACTACTGGAAATGTTCCTGACAAATAAGCTGTTCACATGCTGAACCCTTGTTCCTTTGATGTTAACAGTTGCACTTTTGATAAGGTTTTGCCTATATTTTTGTAATACAATAAACACTGCTACACTTTTTGAAACTACTTCAGCTTGTGTAGGCCTATCAGTGCTTTCTGAACATATTGAACACACTTTTAAAAACACCGCGATAATACCGAAAACCGTGATACTTTTGGTCACTATAACCGTGAGGACAGAGGTTTCTACGCCAGGATAGTGTTTCTCTCTTCTCTCGGCACTAATGCCAAATCCACTACAATTTCTGTTGCTTCTTCACTATAAAAGCCACTCAGTGTTTCTCTAATTGGCACATGGCTCAAAAGGGTTGTACTTAGTGTCTTAATTAATCATAGGTGTGTGTTGGGTGTAACATGCAATAAACCAATTAGTGTCATCTCCCATTCCCTTTAAAAGCCAGGCACATTTGGACCTTGGCGTATTGCTATTGTGATGGAGGATTTTCTGAGCAGGAAGGAGAGATTTCCAGGAGGAGAAACTGATCTGCTCGTGTGTGTGAAGTGAAAGCGCTCGAGCAGATCATATAACATACAATTCACATACAATCTTTTGCATGTTTGTGTGCTGTGTGTGTGTGTGTGTGTGTGTGTGTGTGTGTAACAAGCATAGTGTGCGCGCGCTGTGCACAAGCCTAGGCACATTTTACCAATGTGGTAGATTACATTATGTGATATTAATCTGTTCTAAAGGCAACCCAAAGAAAGTAAATTGCACATGTATATTAGCATAAACACACCATCTGTTGCGTTGCGTCATTACATCAAAAGTTGTTTTAGGGTTACATAGAGCTGAATTTATTTACCTCTTACATTTTTATGTAATTTTCCTTTAGCTAAAGACAGGGGAGAAAATGAAGAAAGGGCTCTGACAGAATGGGATCAACTTAGGAAATAATTCTCTGGCAGAGTCGAGGTCTGTCACGACTTTGCCTCTTCCCCTGGCAAAATAAAGATGCATTTTATTCAGCGTGAGGTTAGTAGGGGGTGTCAGTTATATTAAAAAACATCAAGGAAATCAGGATTATTGAATGGAATACCAAGTATATTGACATGTTGTTTGTTTATTCTTGCACTGGTAAGATTTCCTCCTGAATTCAGCAAAGAAAAAATTACCTCATTCTTCTCAGGCTCTTGCTTTGTATGCAAATTCTTCTTTCTATTATTGTGCTGGCTCGATCATTGTGAAGGGCAATACTTGCCATTTGTTAGCAGCAATTCTATTCTGTACATACTCAATTGTATCTAATGTATTGGTGTGATGTGCTAGTATGAATAAGAGTGCAGAAAGCTTCCAACAAAAGAAAAGGAAAATGTGATTTGTGGATGAATAAAACTGTTTTAGCACATTACAGGTGCATAAAGGTATGTTTACACCGCAAGTCTTAATGCTTAATTTGTATTTTTTTGCTCAGATGTGGCCTATATCAGATTCCAGTGTGAACCACTGTTGTTGTAATAGCAGCCGTAACATTAATGAGCAGGTGCTGAGGAGGAGAAGAATGAAGAGAGAGAGCCAAATTTGCTATTTTGGCCCTTTGCAAATTCACCACAGAGGTCCGTGTGTCTATTTTTTCAACGGCATGATCCTTCTAATTTTGATTGAATTGAAGTATCTCCCCATACACTAATTAGGTCTATCACCTCACTCTCCCTCCATTGACTTGCTCCATCACTGTTCTCGGTCTAGTAGGCCTAGTCAAGTTTTTAATTGTACTGTGTCTAGGGCTAATTCCCGCCGGTGCATAATTGTGACAAATGTCGATGTAGATTGTTGCATCAAATCGGCCTTGGTTGTTCACACTGCGGCTGCATTGAAAAGAATCTGACCTGGGTCTGATTCAGGACCACATGTGGAAGGGGTCTAAATCTGATTTGAAAAAAATCTGATTTGGGCCACTTTTGCCTGCAGTCTGAATGTAACCTTAGTGTAGATATATTACACCAAGGTTGTATTATATTACTACCGTATTGTGTTTCTCACATAAACCTCTCGACAAGATGAGATGTCTCTTTCTCAAAGACGAGAATGTGAGGTATAGTGAGCGTGCTCAAGGATGTTTTTCTACGCGTATGCTCAAATCAAAGGACGTAAAACCAGCAGACATGCACCAGGGCTGTTTTAATAGGCCGGTGCAACAATAGAAACAAGTAAAAAAGCAAAAAGTAGAGTGATGAATCCACTGCTCCCTGTCACATTTAGGGAAGTGACATAAAAAGGATATCACATGTGAATGATCTGAAAACCTGTATCTGTGACTGTAGGTAGTACAAAAATAAGTTTTTGTTGTTGTTGAAAATCCTTTTCACCCCCTGAAATAAATCTCTGGATTCTTCTATATTCCACTCTGTTCATTTATGAAAGTTTAAAAAATGTGAGTACAAAATATTACTAGCAAGAGGATGCTCTTCTGGTGTAAATCTGAGCAGACATTGGGGTTTTGTCAACAATCTATTTGTTTCTCCGAATAGTCTTCATCTCGCTGAGAGGATGTGTAATAGAGACGTGGAGTCATGCAAAGGCATTTCAAGTGACTCGGTTTCATTTTCATTTAGCCATTTGTCTGTCTTAGAGTATTTGTTTTGTCATATATTTTTCTGTTCAAATATCAGTGGCATGTTGTCTGCTTTCCGTCACAAGAGGAGGGAAACCATTATTGTGACAAATTGACTTTGAGTTGGAGGTTCAAATCTAGGGCCAAGCTGGATCTAAATTGAGGAAGAACCACTGCTGAAGTCCAGTTGCACTAGTGGAATAAAAAACAAAGACCGCGTTTTGCCCTCATGATTTTACAGAACTAGTTGGTCAAGCCAATGATTGGTATAATCATCCACACAAAACACGCTCAGAATTTGCATGAAGCCAGAACTATCTCTGCTTCAGACTGATCTCATTAAGTGGCGTATGTATGACACGCCAGTTTGTATGCCATCTTGGCGTGTTATCAAGACGCATACTCGCTTTATAGCGTGTTTATCAACGGCGTTTGGCCTCCATTGACTTACATTACCTTGTGATTGCGTGTCAATTTCCGTCGTAGTGAGTAGTATGAAAGGGCGAAAATCCGCGTAGGGAGGTTAGTCGGGGTGGTGGATGGGTCAAACACAAGACTTTCACCCAGGAGAGCGGGGATCGTGTCCCGCGTGTCACGTTTCCTAAACTCAACCGTTGCTTTGTTCTTTTACTAAACCCAACCGGTTCTTCTTTTCCTAAACCAAACCTGTCCGCTGTATACGGCGCTCAAAATGCGTACAGATAACAAGCCACTTGGCTTTAGAAAGTGGCGTGTATGTTTACTTGACACGTGGCTTTAGAAAGTGGCGTGTAGTCATGATGTGACGTTGCAGACTGCCGTCCGCTGTATACAGCGTAGACATACACGCGGATAGCTCAAAATGTGGACAGATAATATGCCACTTGGCTTAAGAAAGTGGCGTGTATGTTTACGCGAAGTCATGATATCAAGTTGTCTGCTTTATTGGTTTCTATACCAGAAAGGCATTTTTTCCTAGCCTGACATTGCCCGAACAAAATCGCAAATGCGAGTTAGTCTGGAACCTCTCAGTTCATTTCCGATTTCCAATGGACGTTATCAACGACCTTAGACCAAAATGCCTCTGGACGCAATTGGATAGACCTACAACCAATCCGAGCAACGAAACATGACGTAGCGCAGAGCGGCGGACGAATGAACAAGTTTTGCCATTTCTGCCGTCAGAAAGTTCCACATCAGCTGCAGCCATCTTGGTTGTTTTCTAAAATGCCTCAATGGCACTCATTAGAGTGAGAGCATTCTCTACTAAGCTAGGCTTATGCTGGGCATAGTGTCCCAGGCGCGGGGGGTGTGCGAGCCACAAATGAAGTCATCACATATTTTGCGGAAAGCGTTGCGCAAAGGCTCTGCAAGTTGTGAGTCATGATATCAAACCCTCCCTGATACAGAGAGGGAGAAATATATGGTCCAAATGGGCACTGCACTAGTAGATGTATAAAGTACAAAAAACACATTTCACTCCAAATGGAGCTTTCTCTCCCACAGCTAGCACTTTTTGTCAACTGCCTGAAAGACCTCGTCTGCATTTGTCTCAAATCCCTAATCAGTAATGTCACTGATTGAGAATGCCCGCCAAGTTTTTCATAAGTGCTGCCTGAGCCAGAACAGCCCACCCAGCTAGGTTCACAAGCCCTCAAACAAAGTGATTTGGAGCAGAGGCCAGGGAGCTCTCATCATGTTGATTGTTGAGTAGGGTGTGGTTGGGTGTAAAAGCATATAACAACTGTATGGTCTTCCAAAAGTAGAAGAAATGAAGAGTTAGTGGCTAAAATATATACCACTCTTCCTCAGCAGTAGAACTCCAACATTCTTTTATTTTACTCATTTTACTGAGGACTAAACTAAAGTTTTTGATTCAAAATGCCTTTACACGCACAAGGGATTCACATGAAATGAGAATATAATTCATCCGATCGTGGCTGCTCATGGCCTGATGGGAAAAGGCCAACTAACTGACTTCTTTATTAAAACAACATTGGTTTGTTTGGCTGCACTGTAAACTGATGTACCAGTTGCTCCTCTGGTGTATTTATGTGTATCTAGTCAAGGAGGTTTTGCTGTAGTATGAAACCCCACTTGCTGATAACACAGCCACATAAACCAGAACTACAGTCCAAAGGATTATGGGCCCTATTTTAACGATCTACGCGCACGGCGTGAAGCGCCTGGCGCAGGTGCGTTTAGGGCGTGTACAAATCCACTTTTGCTAGTTTAATGGCGGAAAAAAGGGTCCGTGCATTGGGTGCATGGTTCAGAAGGGTTGTACTTAGGGTCTTAATTAATCTTAGGTGTGTTTTGGGCGTAACATGCAATAAACTAATCAGTCATCTCCCATTCCCTTTAAAAGCCAGGCGCGTTTGGACTTTGGAGCATTGCTATTGTGATGGAGGATTTGCTGAGCAGGAAGGAGAGATTTTCAGGAGGAGAAACTGATCTGCTTGTGCGTGAAAGCGCTCGAGCAGATCATATTATAATACGATTTCACATTGTAATGTTTTTATTTGTAATCTTTTGCATGTTTGTGTGCTGCTGCGCGTCCCCGTGTGTGTGTGTGTGTGTGTGTGTGTGTGTGTGTAACAAGCATAGTGTGTGTGCATTCTGCACAAGCCTAGGCACATTTTACTAATTTGCTGTTAAAATAACAATGAAATGCTGCATTATTGACTTTAGACCAGGTTTTTCTTGGTCAATGGCGCGATCACTTTCTGCTGCCTCAAGATAATAATACGCCTAGAATTCACCTGAACACACCTCCCTGTAAGACCAGCACACCCATGGGCGCACAGATGGGCGCAGGTGCATATGCATTTAAACGGCGTGGGCGCTGGACGGGAAATTGACAACTGCGTCGGTCTTAAACTAGCAAAGACACTTGCGTCTGGCTTTGCTCTGCGCCGGGTGCAAGATAGGGCCCAATATATTTAAGATCTTTAAATGATGGATTTGAGAATCTAATACAAAGCTAATTGCTAAATAATCTGTATAATGTGCCAATGAGAGAAAGTCATAGGAGAATATTAAACATAGAATGTGATAGAGGCAGATCACACTTGTGAAAAACAGCACCAACAGTGAGCAAACTGCCAACGAGTGAGAAATCTATAGGATCCCCTAAACACACATTCATGTTTCTCCCTGTATCGACCCGAGGAGGAGGAGAGACCAGCACAGCCCACTTTACATCGGTGAGGCACAGGTAGAGAGGGTGAAAACCTTTAAATTCCTTGGCACCCACATCAGTGAGGACCTCTCCTGGTCTCACAACACCCAGCACATTGCCAGGAAGTCCCAGCAGCGGCTGTACTTCCTAAGAAAGCTGAGGAAATTTGGTCTGCCCACCAAACTCCTTAGCCACTTCTATAGATGTACAGTGGAGAGCATCCTGACCAACTCCATCACAGTGTGGTTTGGAAACTGCACAGTACAGGAAAGGAAAGCTCTCCAACGTGTGATTAAAACTGCACAATACATCTGTGGAACAGCCTTCCCATCACTTCAGGACATTTACAAAACCCGGGTCACAAAGAGGGCACACAACATCACCAAAGACACTACACACCCCCAGCATACACTGTTCACACTGCTACCCTCTGGCAGACGCTATAGGAGCATGAAAGCCAGAACATCCAGACTTAAAAACAGTTTTTTTCCACAGGCCATCAGGCTGTTGAATGACTCAGTCTCATGACAACTCAGTATATTTGCACTATAATCACTATCTGCACTATACTGTGAATAATTGCACTTTCCAATGTCTATATTCTATCTCTTATGCCATTCAGTGCTTCTGCTTAACGCAAACTTTACGAATGCAAACTTTACACATGCATCTTGTAAGTATATTTTTAAGTATATTGTGTATATTTTATATTTATATTTTTGTGTTTTTATACTTGAGTGTCGGAAACTTTGCAATTTAAGAATTTCATTGCCTGGTGTGCATATGACAATAAACATCTTGAATCTTGTATGGAACATGGAACACATGTACTGTGTTCCGTGGCAATGTAAGTAGTGATCATAAACCGCATATAAAGATGTAGAGATCAGAGACCGTATATTAAGATGTAGAGATCATAGACCGTATATAAAGATGTAGCGATCATAGACCGTATATAAAGATGTAGAGATCATAGACCGTATATAAAGATGTAGAGATCATAGACCGTATATAAAGATGTAGAGATCATAGACCGTATATAAAGATGTAGAGATCATAGACCGTATATAAAGATGTAGAGATCATAGACCGTATATAAAGATGTAGAGATCATAGACCGTATATAAAGATGTAGCGATAGGCGCTCACCAGATCTGCAGTCATTGCTTGTATTGGAGGACAGAAGTTGCTCCACCTTTCCCCACTTTTTGCCACAGCTGATAAATTATCAGGACTTCTTTCAGCAAATTAATTGATAGCTGTCCTCCAGAGTGAACAGAACTGCGTCCATAGCAACGCTCTGCTTTTGCATGGCAACGGTGTGTTATGTTTGGCAACGGTCTGTTATGAAGAAATTACAGACCGCATTCTACATTAGAATTCAACCAAGCCATGAAATAAGGAAAAGGGTATTGGACCACCCAAGATTTGTTGCCAGCCGGCATTCCACTAATTACCCTCGTCAATGGGGTTCCTGGTTTGTGTTTGGTTCATTTAATTTGTGTGTTAAAAAGCTGCACTTCCTTTGATTAAATCATTTCAGGTTTTCTCAGGTTTTTTCTTCAAATTACATCAGGGCCATATTTAGTTCAATGTGTTATATGTCACTATTTTTGGTAGCCTACTGTACTTAAATGGCCAGTATTATTTTCTTTATTCATTGAAGCCTCTATGTTTACAGGCTTGTGGTGATGCGCAATGTGCTATTGGTGCCAAAAAAATCTAGGTTTTAGTACTACCAATTTGTTTTGTCATGGTTCATGCGTGTAATAAACATTACATTTTGTGAAAAACAATCGTGGCAGAGAATCGTGATATCAGTTCTAAGCTAAGGCAGGCCTAGTCTCGACCTTCAATCGTTGCTTTTTAGCCTACATTTCTCCTTTTTTTTAATATCCTTTCTCTGCCGAGAGTTCAGGGTTATAAGATCAGGGTTTGGGTGTCACCTATCCAAATGTTCGTCTTCGTGTTTTACCATCAACCTTTTTTTTATTAAACCTGGCATCAAACACATCAAAGTATTCTTAATACAAAGTGCTTGTTGGATCGCCGCACAGCTTCCAAACCGTCTGTTCCCTACACCTTTCCAATTGGTGTTGGCAATATAATGAATAACGGTCTCTGCACTGGTACGCCTCCAGGAAATAGCCATAGGCTTGCACTCTAAAGTATGACACTGACCCCTCCAGTGTTTTATATCAAACTAACTGCAGAATAAAAAAACTAACTAGGAGTCAAAGGTTTTATTACAGGGAAGTATTTGATTGCTCACAAAGTTTTTTTTTTTTTTATTTCTGCCTCCTTGTTCAGAATAACATAACCAGTATTGGCATAATATTTTCCTTGAAATAAAATGAAGGAATTCTTTCTTTTTAGCTTTCTATCACAAAGACTTGAAGTAGTAGGTTTCAACAAGAAAGTGAATTCAGTGATTGCTGCAGTGCAGATCCCCACAGCCACCGGTACTGATGGGAGCGTAGGCATCAATAGGTCCTACTATGAAAGCGTTGTTTTTCAATTTAACTTGAGTGAGTTTACATTAGTGCATCCCCAGATGTGAGGACTGAATGATTTGAAGCCCCGACACTGCTGCCACTGCAGATTGCTGCCACTATTTTCTCCACAGTGGGATGTCAATCACTTACACAGAGGTAGCTTTTCTGACACAATTACGGGAGCCCCCCCGCAAACAAAGGTAAGAGGGCTGCACATTGTCTTTTATATCTTTAAAAAAAATGACACACTAATTTACAGATGTGCGCTTGAAAATGAAATGGAAATGGTGGGAGTCCACAGAAAACAAACCAAAAACAAGCTTTTAAAGACCCCCATCCAGACATGTTTTAAAGTGCTCATATTATGCTTTTTTGCTTTTTCCCTTTCCTTTATTATGTTATATATTATTTTGTGCATGTTATAGGTTTACAAATTGAAAAAGCCCAAAGTCCACCCCAAAGGGACTTAGCATCTCCAACAGAAAACACAGTTCACAAACTGCTCCAAACAGCTCTGTTGTAGTCCAGCCTTTACTTCCGAGACGAACGTGCGTCACTTTGTAACACACGTTAGCACGGCACTCCCTCATACTCTGCAACTGACTAGCTAGCAGTACTTGCTGCGCATGTGCGACTCCCAAGAAATCATCATTATCGCCATCCCCACCTAGATGTCAGCAGGATCAACACCTGATTGCAGTGTGTGTGTGTGTGTGTGTGTGTGTGTGTGTGTGTGTGTGTGTGTGTGTGTGTGGGGGGGGGGGGGGGGGGGGGGGGGCTTTGTGTGTTGGGTATTAATGTCAAAAATATACTTTACCAGCAATTTAATAACTCATTAATTAAAAGCTGGGTGCCAGACTAAGAGACATAATTTGTTTTCTGGCGGGATGTCGACACACACACACACACACACACACACACACACACACACACACACACACACACACACACACACACACACACACACACACACACACACACACACACACACACACACACACACACACACACACACACACACTATAAGCACTGTTTAGTTAGGGGGGCATATGTGTTGATCAATAATGACACTATTCTACTTTTTTAGAACATTTGCTTCAGTGTGTGATTGGAATCTTTTAATGTCACATTAATTGTAGAACACAGGAAGAGTTGACAGCCTGCTGTTGCCTTTATATAGTATGAATATATTTAATATGAACTAGGGCTGTCAAAATGATCGCGTTTAAACAAGATAACGCCGCTCACTTTTTTGACGCGTGATTAACACCAAACGGGCCTCAGGTCATCAGTAATGTTGTGGATGGCTAGCAGAAACAAAACTCCTTGGAAGATATGGATAAAGAAAAAGAGTCTTTTGTATAGCAAGTTGAGTTTCAAAGCCCTTCCAGATGGTTCTCTCAACAAGACTAAAGTTATTTGCATGTTCTTGAGCATTACAATCGTGAAAAAATATCCTTTTAAGATACATCTTGAATCAAATTTGCAATTAATCATAAGTTAACTTTGGACAATCATGAAATATTTTAATCGACTGACAGCCCTAATATGAACAAATTTACATACCATGTTGCCTGTGGATTGAGAGACAATAACACTGTAGTTTTTTGTGTATGTGTATATGTGTGTGTGCTTTATTGATCAAGCTTTCATGTGACAGTAATTAATCATGTTTTAATGAATGCAGATTTGCTATCTTGAGTAGCGTCCTGTCATCAAGTGTCGCATAGATTCTGTCCCTAAAACCTTTTTGATTAATGGATAATCATCACACACACACACACACACACACACACACACACACACACAGTGACAATGACATTGGGTGTAAATATTACTACAGTACTGTTCTACTGTGGTTGTGCTGAAAGTATTACACCTAGTTGAATTTGGCTTTGTTTTTGCTGCAGAATGTGCTTAGGTCAAAGAATTACGAGATACTTTTATACAAAAGTGAACACGGTAACGCTTTTGGTATGTGCAGTGCTGCAGGCTGTTCTCATGAACCATTTGTACAGATAGATACGGAAAGTAAAGAACTGTAATTTGTATTCCACGTTTTTTTTTTACCATGTGCTCCACATTGACTGCTGACCGCGTAGGGGGGGGGGGGAGGTTTTCAAGTAGGGAAGCAGAGTTCTCATCCCAGGAAAAAAAAAAAAGACTTTCACCAGGGAAACGCATGTTCGTTCCTCTGGAGTGTTTTCAATCCAAACCACAATTTTTTTTCTTAACTAGTCATTTTGATGCCTAAACTTAAAGGCCATGTTGCAGGGTTTATTTTCCAACGAATTTGCGCAATATGCTTGTTGGTAATAAACATTTAAACTGTTACCCAACAACATCAAATACAATGGATGTCACAAAACGGAATGTAATACGAAAGTAGTAGTACTATTTTACAGCCGTTTGCAATGATTCTCCTTTCCCCCACAATGCATTGCATTACGTCACGTTGGGGAGACGACAGACCAAAGCCACCCGTCTCGGTTCACTGTCTATGGTCTGGATCTCTGCCAATGGTCTTGCCAAAAATGGCTTTTGGTCTCAACCGAGTCCAGATGTCTTTATTATGTTTATAATAATATTGGAGGGGAGGTGAAACACAGCTTGGACAGGGATGCTGTTCAGCTTTTCACAAGTTTAGACAGCTAGCTAGCTAACACTACGCCGACGTTTTGCTAACGTTAGCGCTTCGGAGTTTTCTATATCTGTGTCCACGTTGTCAACATACGACCTGTGGCGCTCCTTTTGTACCATAATTTTATTGAATGAAATACGTGATGAGTGGGTTTTTGTTACGTTACACACAAAGCTAACTGGCTATAGTTAGCCTGTATGTATGCTAGCGGAATTGGCTAACGTTGCGTACACAACCAGCAACTTCGGTAGTAGTTTTGGCGAGCTAACCACGACAGCTAACACACCCACACGAGTCCAGGCTTTCGATGTGCGGCATTCCTTGAATCACGTAGCTAGTTCAGACTTTGTCTTAAACTGAGAATCTGAACTTTTTTTTATTCCCTTGGTCTGCTCGCCGCAGATATAGCTTGGGTTTGACCCCCTTCACACTGTCTCTCCAAGCCGCGCACACTTGGGCTACTCTTCCTTTGTCTTAAAAGTCCAGATAACTAAAAATAATGACCAGGATCTCTGGGAAAAGGCACAATATGTGTCTCCATTTCAAACATCACTGCAGGTTGACTGCTTTTAGCAGCAGAGGTTGATTGTGGGTGACAATACTGCCGTGGTTAGCTCACCAAAACTACTGCCGATTGCCGAAGTTGACAATTCCGGCGCAAAATGAACCTAGGGGTTGATAACACATGTGTACCAAGTCGACCGTTCTCTGGGATATGTTTTCATGCTTATCGAACGGTCGACTCGGTACACGTGTTATTATTAACCCCTAGATTAATTTTGCACCAGAATTGTCGTTTAACTGTCGTTGCCACATGATGCTCACTTTTTGTCGGCTAAACTCAACTGCCACGGCCCCTGAAAGGGATGACAGCTCACAGAGCTCTGCAGCTGGTGTCACGTGACCAGCCGGTGGTCGCCTAATTTCTAAGGATATACGAATTGGTGTGCATAAACCTCCGTACGATAGCGTACGAACCCGTTCATGAAAATGCGTTGGGTGCTAAATCTCAGCTATCAGGGGACTTAGAGCAGAGCAAAGTGTCACTGTCTTGTTTGTTGCATCTCTAAATTCCCTGTGACCTGACCCCTGACCTTAGCATAGTGCTAGCCATTGTCTTAAAGTAGTTCTGTTTCTAAACTATAGCTTTATTATAATTATGACTTCACACCACTGTAAAGAATTACGTATAAGTCATGCCATGACATTTACTGTAGATATCAGCAGTGATTTAAGGAGCCTTTGGGGACGCCTCCAGCATGCTGAAGACAAATTAGGTTTTGTCAGCTGTTGGGGAGTGTCTAACAGGAGAATCGTTGCATTATTAATATGGTAACACTCACAGCACTGCACTGTACTAATTAACCAAAGTATTTGCAGGGATAAATTGCCAAAGATTGCACATCCATTTTCAAGATCCCAAGCTGAGCTGTTCTTATTTAACAATGGAAGGAAGGAAGGAAGGAAGAAAGGAAGAAAGAGACATATATACTTGCTGTTATAAATTTATGTTCAACTCCCATTATGTATTCATTTTGAGAAGGGATATCTCACGTAATGGGTTCTTGTCGGTATACCAGTAAGCTATACGTTACAAACTTTAGAAATATGCCATCATACCAAATCAACAACCTTTTAAACCAGCCATACCAAACATATTTGTGTCTTCATCATGCATATGTACTGGTGGCTAATTTAAGTTTATTTTTTAAAAAAAATGTGGAATTTGTCACACTAAAGCATTCTGTTTGAACGATTAATATACTGTAGTTTCTCACTCACAACATTCCCCCCAACCTTTCAAACTTTTCTGCACCGATAAGAAACAGGCCTAATATTATGCCTGATTTACTTGTTGGCAAGCAGTAAATAAGCTCTTGCTAGCCACCAGTTGCCTTCTTGTAAATTTGCAGGTGCAGTCAAACATTAACATAATAAACATATTTAACATGATTAACTTTTGGTGGAAAGATAGCTGAGGGGAAGTCTGCATTAGTTTGCGTAGAGATGAGGTTGGGGTGGATGAATGGGTCAAACAAACTCAGTCAACTTGTTGATTTGTTTACCTAACGTACCGTACTTAACCTACATCACGTGCATGACTTACTTAAAGGTATAGTGGAGGATTTTCTTTTTCCGGGTGGATCATCAAGACTATTGGTCCTCCTAGTTGTCAATCATTCTGGGATATGTTTACGTAAGGCCGTCGTACGTGCCGTGACAGGTCAGCGAGCAGACGGCCACGGCCTCCCACCATAGACAGTATATAAAAGCCTCCGATCGCGGCGCTGCCTCCCCGCTCTCGGCGATAGCTTGTTTGTTGGCCTGTAGCCTGCTAAAGTTAGCTATAGAGATGCTTGTCGTAAATAGATTTCCACTTACCGGTGGCGAGTCTGACATAGTGGAAAAAGTGCAAATCTTCTTTTGGAAAGTAGGCTTGTAGAGCGTGCACGAGGAGAACTAAGCTCGTGCATGTTCTCTCGTGCACACGTTTAATAGGCGTTCCCTGTCAGGAGCAGGTAGGTTGTTGCGCATGTGCACTTTTTCAAAAAGTGGAGAGGGCGGTTATTTTTTAAAATTCTGAAAAATCCTCCATTATACCTTTTAACTTACATACGTAACTCCAATTATGTAAAGGAGAGGGTTGTTAAGCTTATGAAGCTGTTCACATACATTATATATTTTTATAGCATATCAGTTTCTAACATAGTAAAACAGACATCAAAATGTCAACTCAGTTTTGACCAAAGATATAGTTACTGGTGTTTGGCCTTTTATGGCAGTATGTGTAGCTATGACTTTGTTTGAATTCTTTATCTCCTTAATTTGTTTGTCTGCCAAGTTCTACCAAGGCAATTTAAATTTAGAACAATTTTCCTTTTGTTTTGTGTTGATACCAGTTATTCTGTGATGCCTTTTATGTTGAATTGCCAAGTGTTTTCCAATCTCGGAAACCTCAGCGTGTTATACCCTTGGTAAGACTGATAGCATGTGGGGATTGAACACCACTGATAAATTAACATAAATAGATCCTGATGAAATGGATGTTGGTCAGCAGAGTATCTGACTTGGGTGTTTGCAGGGTCTGGCCACTTTTTTCAGCATTCTCTGATTTATCAAGAGAGACACACTGAGTCATTCGAGCATTGAGCAACAGAAGAGACTCATTTGTCCTGCTTGCCTGGTCGCTAACGGCTCTGTCTTGGTCCTAACGATAGTTTTAAGCATCCCCAAAAGGGTTCACTTTTCAATTTTAAGCCTGACTGAACATTTTTGCAATTGAGGGTGATCATTTTAGGAATAAAGCTAAATGAGGCGATACATAGCTGACCCCAGATATGTTTTAGAGTTTAATCTGTTGTAGAGCCAGACCGTTATATTGGCGGACCGATATTAGGCATTTTCCAAACTATCGGTATCGGCATTGTTAATGGCCGATAAATAAATATTTAAAAAATAAAATAAAAATGGACGTAACACCCTTCAGCCATTTTTTGAGTGTTGGCGTTGCACAGTTTGTCCACCAGAGGGCGCTCTACAACGTCCCTGTTGGCATCACTCGTGTTTTAACCCTTTAAGTTTCATTTCTTAAGTTTATATTTTTATACATTTGTCAGAATTTAAATATATTTTAATGTTCCTCTAATCTGTAGTTACAATAAAACAAAGCTTACTATTAAACTGCATTATCATGTTATTTTAGGACTCATAAATAACTAATGTTGGGGAAATCTGTTTGTTTTGTTACGCGTTTCTGGGTTTAAAAAAAAAAAAAAAAAAAAAAAAAATATATATATATATATATATATATATATATATATATATATATATATATATATATCGGGTTTTTAAATCACCAACTATTTCTATCAATATCGGCCTTACAAATCCTATATCGGTCGGGCTCTAATCTGTTGCACTTTTCCAGAAACATGTATGAAGTATTTGCAATAATGTGCTACCCAAGGTATAATGGGATGTTATGGTAAAAGGCCTGCTGTCTCATTGTATCCATCCCTTGATTATTTATGAATGCCAGACGCTCCGTCAGAGTAGAAAAGGTCATTGAACCTTTGTGCCTCTATGGCCAACCTCGTTTGCTTAAATGTCCATCAGCGAGCTCGGTGAAACAAAGCTCTGTTCAACATCTATTTAGATGCATTTGAATTCATTAAAAAAGCAAATGAAAGAGGGCAATGCATTACGGCTCTCGACTCGTAATACATCTGTGATACGGGCTGCATTTATTTTAATGAAGAGTTGAATTTCTGTGGTGATTACAGTGCTCGGTGCAGCTCTAATAACAGTCCCCAGTGACCTCTCAGCTGAAAGGTGGGAATTTGGATTGGAGGTGCTTTCTTTGGACACACCATTCAGATTCAATACAAAAGTAACTTTTAAAAGGGCAATGCCACACTGAGCTGTTGTTAGTTAAAACTGATCAAATTATTGTTGAACTCCAATTTGAATAGAAAACTAACCAGAGGAGCAATTTTTAAAAGTGGGAATCCATCAAATCAAATGGCTACATCCAGGTTTCCAAATGTACCACAATCTAATACTTTGAATAAAATGTTACGTAGAAGTTGGTGAGCTTGGCAAATGAGAGATCTGGCAGTGTGAGGTTACGGAGCCTGGAGAACCTCAGCTGGAAACAGGTGATTGCATTGCTAAACATACGACTTGGCAAATTATACATCATTAGATGTAGTTAGTTTCTCTGCAGCTGTTTTCCAGGCTTCATGTTTGCTATAGTCTGCACCTGCAAAGTTCCTAAGAAAGTGTAATCCTTTCAAAAACAGCATCCTTATATGGAAGCCAGTCACGGCACCTTAAGTTGCCAGATTGCACATCTACCTTTTTTGTAGGTGGTAACTGATTATATGGAGCATGAAAACTATACTTGCTGGCTTCCAGCTGATGAAATTGTCATATTTAGATCTATGTTTTTTTTGGGCAATTGTGAACCCCAGTTTTTATTTTAAAAAACGAACATGAGCAGACATTTAAAATCACAATCAACAATGTATGCCTGGCTCAACGCTATGGCACTTAGAGAATGAGTTAAAGGATGGGGTTGGTGATCTTCTATATTTAAGTTATGTCAACAAATCCCATACAAAGACAAAAAACATCAACGTGTTAACAAACCTGTAGTCTATAACCTTGACGTCCCACTTCCAGGATTGCTCCGGTGCTGCAGAGAATTCCGCCGGATGCATGTATTTTCACCGATTTCCGTTTCCTTTTGGCTCCTCAGATCTCTGCAGAGTAAGTCCAGACAGCTAGCTAGACTATCTGTCCAACCTGAGTTTTCTCTCGCACGAGTATTTTACAGCGGCTCTGTGCGGAGACTAGCGCCACCCATGACTATTGTGATTAGTTTAAAGAAATGCCAATAAACCAGAGCATGTTTTTCTGTTCCTGCTGTGTGGACTAGCCAGACCCTCCGTCGCTCCGCAGCGTGTGGATGGTCTGGCAAAGCGAGACTAGCAAACCTAAAAAGAAGGTAACAGTGCATTTGTTTGGGGCTGTTTTCAGCTGCAGATTTGTTGCGCTGTTGAGTATTTCTGGCAGCAGGGCAGTGTCTGTGGGGTCAACTACAGAGCCCATGTCCATGGTTATGAAGGGACATAACACCCTGTGCAACAATATTGCTCATTGGCGTGTTTTTTTGTTATAGGCAGGCGTTGGCTGGAAAGGCAATACTTTTTTTAAGCTGGAATTGTTGTCCTGCAGAGATACACATAAACATCTTTGTTAACAGACGCAGAGAATGGTGTTATGGGTAACACAGGGGCTTGCAGAGGAGCTCATGCACAACCTGCATGCAAGCAAGCTTGACTGATTGATTGACTGATCCTACTTCCTGTTGCAACGTTTTTGTTCCGCCTATGTATGCTGAGAAATTAAAATTTGTTTCACGGCTGAAGTGGTTCATTGTCACCAGGGTGAAATTGATTTCCATTTCCTGTTTTTCTCCATGTGATCTTTACATTGTTGTTTGCTAAATGTGACAGCCCCCCCCCCCCCCCACACACACACACTCACAAACATATATATATATATATATATATATATATATATATATATATATATATATATGTACACACATTTCAGATGCAACACTGCCAAAGTAAAACTAAATCAGTCGTGGCAGAACATTTTCAGATACATGTATTGATATATTTACAGTCATATTGTAGTTGCCTACAGTATTTAAGCCTGTCAAAAGTAGTCCAAACTATGTTAGAATATTATTTCTGATCGTCACATATCACATGCTGTCAAAGCTCACTCAGCTCAGTTGTCGACATGGAAAGAATGGGAGTGTGTAAGTTTCCCCTTCTGTTGTGATGGAAATCTCTAAGGCAGAAAATAATCTTTTACTTGAGGAAGTTCTTTGCTTGGTATGCGAGCACCAGCAAGGCTTAGTTCTACTTGAAAAAGTTGGTCTCAATGATCAAATAGACTGAGCCCGGTCAATAGTCTGAAGTGGAGATAGCAGGAGTGTATGAATCAGAGCACAGGAGTCATCTAGAGAGTGCCAGTGTGGGTGTGTGTGCTTGAGTGTGTGAGATTGAGCGACGGTGTGAGTGTGTTTTTGATGAAAGCGGGGCTGTTGCGCCTTGGACTTTTTTCTCTTTCTCGACTCCTGCTATACCTCGCCAAACTGCGACAAGTCCTGTGAGACATCTCTCCCCCTACAGCGTTCACACAGAATGAATCACACAGACATTAGATAGCTGCTGTGCTTTCATATAGAGCAGCTATCGCACATGACAGTCTGTACTATATAGGCATCAGCAGTTTCTTCCTGCCGCGAGAAGGACTGGGTGGATCCATCGACCATGTTGTTGTTGGCCAGTAGAATAGTAAACCGCACTTCAGTTCTTTAAGTGCGTAGCCATAAGTGGGTTACAAAAATACACTTCTAGGGTCAACTGCAATGGATTAGGCCTTCTTTGCCACTCTGTTGGAGTAGGCGTGGGAGAGAGTGGGGAAGTGGATGCCTGCAATCTTGCTACATGTCCTGACGGTACTCTCTAGTCGTTTTTTGTTGCTTCATGTTAAAAACTCTTTTTTAAATATTTTTTTTGTTATATACGTTCTGCAGGAATGCCAACTTATCTCAGTCAAAGCAAGATAAAATCATCATAATTTTTTTATTCATGCACATAAATAATTTGTATTTGTTATGAGAGCTGCCAATGAAAATGCATTGATTTTGAGCCAGTGAGCGTTTGCTACCACCACCTCCAGCAGGGACAGAGTCCAAGCCTGTGATCTCCATAAAGAAAGAGTTTATGGTTGCTTTCAGCCAGCTGAAAGGGTTTATGTTGCAATTGTAGATGTTTGTTTATTATTCATATCACTAAAAGATAGTAAGTATATATTTGGCATATATTTTAGATTACAAGCATAACTTTTACTGCCAGTTTGATTTAATATTTCACAGTAAATACAATGAAGTATGATCACTTATATTCAAAAAATGTCACTCATCTAACTGAAGAATTTGTGATTGTGAAATTTTCTATTTTGAAAACAATATCCATCCATCCATCCATCGTCGTCCGCTTATCCGTGGTCGCGTTGCGGGGGGAGCAGCTCCAGCAGGGGACCCCAAACTTCCCTTTCCCGAGCCACATTAACCAGCTCTGACTGGGGGATCCCGAGGCGTTCCCAGGCCAGGTTGGAGATGTAATCCCTCCACCTAGTCCTGGGTCTTCCCCGAGGCCTCCTCCCAGCTGGACGTGCCTGGAACACCTCCCTAGAGAGGCGCCCAGGGGGCATCCTTACCAGATGCCCGAACCACCTCAACTGGCTCCTTTCGACGTGAAGGAGCAGCGGCTCTACTCCGAGCTCCTCACGGATGACTGAGCTTCTCACCCTATCTCTAAGGGAGACGCCAGCCACCCTCCTGAGGAAACCCATTTCGGCCGCTTGTACCCTGGATCTCGTTCTTTCGGTCATGACCCAAACTTCATGACCATAGGTGAGGGTAGGAACGAAAACTGACCGGTAGATCGAGAGCTTTGCCTTCCGGCTCAGCTCTCTTTTCGTCACAACGGTGCGATAAACTGAATGTAATACCGCCCACAGCTGTGCCGATTCTCCGACCAATCTCCCGCTCCATTGTCCCCTCACTCGCGAACAAGACCCCAAGGTACTTAAACTCCTTCACTTGGGGTAAGGACTCATTCCCTACCTGGAGAAGGCACTACATCGGTTTCCTGCTGAGAAACATGGCCTCAGATTTAGAGGTGCTGATCCTCATCCCAGCCGCTTCACACTCGGCTGCAAACCAAACAATATCACTTTTACAAAAACATCTCAAAATATAAGGTGTGTTTAATATATTAAAGGGATACTTCACCGATTTAGCATTCAGCTTTGTATCAGTAGAAACCCGGTAGTATTTCTGAATGACCGTGCGTCCCTCCCTCATATCCCCCTGAGACAGGAGATATCTGCATTGGGGGGTCCCGAAAAAATCTTCCGATGACGTAAAATGACGATTTTTGCATCATCGGAAGATTTTTTGGCCAGAGCAAAAGACTACAGCCAGTAGTAGGACCTACTTCCGCATGTTTTAAACCCGCCCATCACCCGAAGCGAGCCGATCTCAGCCGGAAAAAAACGAAATGTCAGCCATCTTGAATCCTCGCTAAACAGGGCTCTCTCTCATAGATGTATTAAGAGAACTTCTCAGCAGCAAACGTTTACAATAATTATATGCATTCAAACTACCGCACGTGTGCCACCGGGATACATCGGTACAGATCGGAGAATATGCAGGGAAAGTTATTACAGACGGAATAATCGGCCCACTACGAGAGCTACGCCTGCCACGGAGACCAGCGGTCTCGCTCGATGCCCCGAGCCGGGTAGGGGACATCCTTGTCGGCTAGGTGGGAAGCTAACGCTAGCCGGCCACCTGTCCCATCAATCCTGCTTGCAAGTGTCCGTTCATTAAACAACAAACTGGACTACATCCAACTTCAACGATGCTCCCAACGCGAGTTCAGAGACTGCTGTGTTTTTTGCTTTCGTGGAAACATGGCTGAACAACAGCGTACCGGACTGTCCAGCTCCCAGGCCTGCTAGACCTCTGACGATCCGAGCTAGAGATGCTCTGTATGAAGGTGGGCTGTGTTAACACGGACTGGTGCAGAAATGTGGTGATTTGTATCCAACTAACTGCTAACCGCTGGAGTTTGTGACTGTTACATGGCGACCATTCGACATTCCACGCTAATTCACGGCTGTGTTTATACTCGGTGTTTACAGCCCACCAAGCCTAATGCTGGTATGCTTAGCTGAACTTTACGGAGCCTATAATGTGTGTGTGCACTAAAGGTAGCCTGTTTCGTATGTCATTTTTATATAATGTCGTTTTTATATATTTTAAATGTGTAACACCACTTGAGCCACGATGAAACGTTGTTTTGTGTATATGGTTGAAATAACAATAAAACACATTGAGTTGAGTCGAATGCCTCACTGTCTGTCTGTCAAGCGGTAGGCGTGGCTTGCGAGTGGACTCAAAGCAGCGAAGCCAAGTGCATTCTGGGATTTGGTGTCTTTCATCCATATGAGCCATTTTTTTCTTCACATTTCTGCTACATAAGTGACCCACTTTAAAGATATATTCCGCTTTCCAGCGGTGAAGTATCCCTTTAATATGGCAGTGGTGACTTTGACATTACATAGGAAAATTAATTCAAACATGTTTGTTATATTTCATGTAATATATTAACATGACAATATTGTTTTGTGAAGCCTGCTTTACAATACAATGTATTGTAATGTATACTATGATGAAATGAGGGCATTAGCACTGTGAACTTTACCAGGGGTCCGAAAACCTTTCGAGGAACTCAGGAACTTTACCCGTGTGTTGACCGGAGGAACCAGGGAAGGACTACCTTTATTACCGCCATAGGACCAGCACGGCTCCCGGGGGGTGGCGCTGTCAGCCGCTGTCAGCTGCGAGCTACCTTCCCACTGGAACACACCGCCCGCGTAAGTGTTGCGTAGCGTAAATAAGTGCTCGATCGTGCACCTGGCCTTTCACACTGGACGCATGTTTCTACGCACCAGTCACAAAGCGATCCTTTTCTCTCTCCCTCCATCTCCCCAATAGAAAGAGACAGGATGAGTGGGGAAAACTGTGGTTGTAGAGTGTGTGTGTGTGTGTGTGTGTGTGTGTGTGTGTGTGTGTGTCAGTCACTCCCTCTGCCCGTCCGTCGGTCACTCTCTCAAGACAGCCCAAATCACTGTAAACCTGGCTGTTTTATTTTGAAATGTGTTTATTTTGGTAAAATATCCGGCTGCACTGTGGTCTTCCTGTATGTGATTACCTGCCTTTTGTACAGGAACAGAGGCAAATTGTTGGATTTTATTCTTCTTTCTTTATTTTTCCTTTGGGAAATAAATCAGAACATTGTCTTCAGACTTTTTGGGTGTACACATTTACAGCATCCGATCAAAAGTATACAGCTTCTCTGATCGGGTAGGGAAGTAACACGAGACTACACGCAGCAGATCTGTAGTACACACATACGGCCACCATTCACAACTAATAAACAAGGCTGTTAATTTTTTGGCGAAAATCATATACAACTGTTCCCTGGGGATGCAATTCTCGGCAGGCATGCAAAACGTGGGCAGAGCCAGGGAGACGAGAGGAACCAGCGGCCCTGAGCCAAGTTGAACCCCCCGGGCAGACTGCACTGCAAAAGTTGAAGCATGGCAACTTTGAGTTTTTTTGCCTGACTTGACATCGCAGATCCTGCGATGTAACTGTTGCCTGTCGTGCTGCCCTATTTGCGCGTCTTCTTTTCATTAAATCTTTTGATCCAATTTAAACCTAGTCACGGTAAAGAGAATTACAAGGGATGACTTGGGTTGTTGTTGCTTCCTTCCTCATGTGAAAACAGCAAACACCATTGACATTTTTGACTCCCACCATTGGTTGAATTGACCTTAGGGTTCATTTAGGGTTGTTATGTCTTATGTCCTATGTAGCACAAGTACCTTTTGTATTTTACAATTATTGTTTTTCATCAGATCGTTTATAAATCTTCACATTTCCGACCGTACTTGAAGGCAGCTTCATTTCATGAAGAAAGAGAGAAAGGAAAGAGAGAGCGACTGTGCTTTGTTGTTGCAGGAAACAGTCAGTTGTTACACAAACTCCTGGGCAGTTTACTGCTTGTGTTTTCTTTCTTTTTTTTATCCTCCTTGTGTTTTAAAACTTTCTTGTGGCAGAGATAGAGGGCAGTGATGTTTCCTTTTTACTGTACGACTCTCACACCGCCTCAAAACAGATCGCTGCTTACATGATTGGCAACCGCAGGGTGATGTCGGGTTGCCCCCCCTCCCCCCCCCCCCCCCCCTCCCCCCCCCCCTCTTGACTGGGAAGGATTTGGAGTGATTAATGAGCAGCTTTTCACCTAATAATTATCATTAATAGACACGTCTCTTTTTGATATGGTAAGTGGTGTCAAACATATTTGTGGTAGCCCTGCCGATTGCAGCTGCACATTTTTGAAGTAAGGCGATCAAATGGTTCCGATGTGTGTGTGAGAGAGAGAGAGAGAGAGAGAGAGAGAGAGAGAGAGAGAGAGAGAGAGAGAGAGAGAGAGAGAGAGAGAGAGAGAGAGAGAGAGAGAGAGAGAGAGAGAGAGAGAGAGAGAGAGAGAGAGAGAGAGAGAGAGAGAGAGAGAGAGAGAGAGAGAGAGAGAGAGAGAGAGAGAGATGACTTTCAGCGATCAACAGAGCCTGACCGTTGCTGGAAGCAGTTTAATGTTGAGCTCGGACCTGCTGATGAGACGGTTTGTCGTCACCAAAGGTCACCGTGGGTTAATAATGTCCCCTCGAGATGGTACTTCATCATGCCACACACACACATTCAGCTGAATACACACTTATCAGACATGCCCACACGCGTATCGACACGCAGTACATGGAGGTGGTATATCCTGCCCCCAATAATAGATGCATACAAATGGTCAGGAAAACGGCACAGATAGAAAATAATTTTTTATTTATGAATTGAAATGACAAAGTCACTTCCTGCTCTAGTAACAGCTTGTAAAATACATGTATTATTAAAAACAAATGCAAACTGTCATTAGAAATGTCACAAAGTCATTAGAAATGGATAAAATGTATAATTGTGGTCTCCCCTATTCAAAATCTGGGCTGCATCCTTCTCATACGTCTCGTTGCCGCTGGCTTGATGAACAACCAAAGAGCAAGAATGACAAATGGAAATTGAAACAAAATCCATAACAATATTTTATTCCAGCGTTATTGCCTTACGCTCATTAAAAAAACATTTATTTTACTTTTTACCCTCATCATCGTTTTATATTTTATAGCCAGTGAAAGGATATGTAGTATCCTCCAGTGCCTATAAAAAGTATTTACCTCCCTTTCATGATTTCATGTTACTTATAACATGAGTCAAAGTAGATTTAATGTGGCTTTTTAACACTGATCAACAGAAAAGCTTTAAAAGAACAGACTGTACTTTTGGCAGCATTTACAGCCTTAAATCTGTCTGCACATTGCAATTTTCCCCCATGACTAGGACACCTAAATCATTACGGGTAGCCAATTGGTTTTAGAAGTCATATAACCAGTTAAGATGAGACACTGCAGGTGAATAGGGAACATATTTGAACTAATATACAGTATATCACCGTTAAACTTCCCCAATTGATAACTTACATTAAGACAAATATTTTCAAATATTTCATGTTTTCTGAAATTTTGGTAAAAAATATGCAAAAGA
Organism: Gymnocephalus cernua; assembly: GCA_023631565.1. Classification (NCBI taxonomy): domain Eukaryota; kingdom Metazoa; phylum Chordata; class Actinopteri; order Perciformes; family Percidae; genus Gymnocephalus; species Gymnocephalus cernua. The sequence continues at coordinate 20,784,186 of CM042443.1, forward strand.
GGCATTATACTAATCTCACATGATATCTCGGCTTTGGTTTCCAGCAGCCCTTGGGGAGACTCTTCTTTTGGTCTGATGTACACCATGTTACACTGCACACCATCATAAACACACTGTCCCCCATGGTAAAGTGTGTTGGTGGCAGCAACATGCTGTTGCGATGAGCAGCAGATCACCTGTGTTGTCAGGGGGTTCCAGGCTGAAGTGGGCAAAGGGTAACATGAAAACACAGGAGAGTCCTGGAGGAAAACCTGATGCAGTCTGCCAGAAACCTGTGACATTTGGAAAAGATTTGTTTTCCAGCAAGACACCGAGCCCAAGCGTGAAGCTAGAGCTACACAGGAATGCGTTGAAAACAACACACAAATGTTCCGGAGAGACTTAGTCGGATTCCAGATGTCACTCAAATCCAGAGTTTGCAGCTGGACTTGGAAAAGGCTCTTTCCCCTGATGAAACCTCAAGGTCTTAAAAGGATAGTTCTGATATTTTGAAGTGGTGTTGAATGAGGTCCTTTTCATAGATTATAACTTACAGTAGATGGCGGTTGGCAGGCCCCCAGTTTGGAGAAGCAGGCAGGAGTACCGACACGGAAGCTATCCAACTATCTCAATGGAACACAACTTCTAAAATTTGCATAACGACGAAAACGCAAGCAGTGGCGAAGTGGTCATTGATTACATGCCACTTTGCAACATAGTAATACAACAGAGACCTTATTTATTGATATTGATTGATTTCAATAATGATCGATCCAACACCAAATATTCTTTTGTACCTTAAAATAATGTTTCCAAAATCGTTTCAGTGGTTCATCAACTCGAATGAGGCATAAGAATAATGGTAATGGGAACAGTAATGGACAATTCCGCTTCCAACCTTTCCGAATTTTGGGAGGTGCGTAAACGGCGTTTACGTGCGTTTAGCCTCCACTACATCCCTGAGATAGACAAATAATCTAATGGTAATTTAGCCAGCTAGCACACCCCTGTCTGTCTGCCTCACTCTCTCGGCGCTGCAAGGCTTCAGTCGGGATGAGAGCTGGCAACAGCCCCGGGGACACATCCACAGTCAGCCCCCAGCCAGCTAGCAGCCAGCCACTATCATTACAGCAATCCAAACCCAGTCAGCACTTAACTCCGGTGCTAAGGACGCTAACGGCAGTTTACTGAACCGTCGGGAAACAGACCCAGGCACCCGAGTCAGAACAGCTGCCATTCGTAATGTTACACCTCCGTTAGCGTTACCAGTGTGTATCCCCCCCCCCCCCCCCCCCCCCCACTCGCTTCGTTTCCACTGAAGTATTTGTTTGCTATTGTCCTATTACACATCTCATGGTTGCTGGTACTGGAACATTCTGTGCACTGACGCAAACAAGCTCTACAAGAAATGTATCTGCTTTAACACCTGCTGTACCTGGGCAGCAATAAAGATGTTAAAGCAATAAAGGGGAGGAAATGTCAGTGATTTTTTTTAGCCCATACTTTTAGACATTACTCATCTAATAGTTTGCTATTTAATATGAGGGCCTTCTGTTTTCAATAATTTGGCAATTTTCAGTGACACTGATTGATTGTTTAGTCTTGTTTGTATTTGTTGGCCTCAGACAGTGTCTGACATGAAATCCTCTGGCAGGATTATTTATTTGTAGTGGGTGTCAACATTGGATCTTGACTGATCATTTTCCCCCTTCCAACAGGAAATTAAACAAACTTTTAAAGCACTCAAAAAAAATTGTACTTGCAATTAGTAATTGCACTTTACGTATAATCTATAATGTGTGTGCACTAAATGTAGCCTATCTCAAATGTTGTTTTTATATATTTTAAATGTGACAGCGTGCTCAGCATGCCTAGCGTGTAACACCACTTGATCCATGGTGAAACGCTTTTTCGTCTCACTATATACAGGTTGAAATTATGGTTGAAATGACAATAAAACCCACTTGACTTGATTTGAAACAGACAACAAGCAAAAAATAAAATAAAATATGAAGCGACCAGAAAATCAACAAGTAACATCAGTAGGCAATAATCGATTATGGTCTGTCACTGCATCGATGCAGAATCGCCCAGGTCCGCATCGCGCTGCATCGATGCAATGATTAATTCCATCACCCCTAGTTTTTATGCATCTACTTGGGTTGTCTGTCCCATTCTCGTCTCTGCCCAAAAACACCCACTTAGTGGGCCCCCTTATAGCTACAACTAACTTAATCTGCGTTTTTCATCAAACACTTTTGGCGTAGTACGTTTAGAACAGGAGGTAACCCGTACGGACACTTACCTAGACACTAGATGTGCTTTGCGTTTCCACCGCAGACGGTACTCTTACAGTTTTTGTTTTGATTGCTAGACGACAGTGGGCGCAACTGGAGTAACGTGCAAAACTCTAACTACGGTCTGCACAGCAGCAGTTCATGTGTTTTCCATTGCTTGAACAGAGTTTTCAAAACTCTATGCACTTATCCCATGACTTTAACCACAACCTGCACAACACTGTGGATTTACAGCACTTTGTTCAAATGCTAACACACTGCTGTCAAAACTGTTAACCACGCATTCAAAACAGTACGGATTTCAGCTCGGTGCATTTCAAACACTGCTGACTGCAATGGCTTCTTGTTTTAGACTTGTTAGTGAACACATACTGTAGATACAGTATATAGGGAAAGCTCATGAAGCCTTTTTTTGGAAATAAAGAAACGCCACATAAGAATGAGACTGTTATACATTGTACCGTTTGAGAGAAACAGTGAACAGGTAAAAGAGCAAGGATACCAATATGTCCAGGTAAGATGTCTGAGGTTACATACACAGTTGTTAAAACGTGAAAAACACTTCCTTTACTGTAGTACAACTGCACACTTACTGTTTTTCACAAAGTAATGGAGATGAAAGCAATGGGAACACCACAGTGATTTGTATTTAGAGATAATGTCAACTTCTGGACTATTACGTACCTTTAGTTTGTAACATTTCCAGTATTTACGTAAATACTACAGACAAAATAAAACTATATACGTACATATCTATTTACTGTAGGTAAGCAAACTGAGGATTATCATTCAATCTTGTTTACCTCAAAACGTGTATAAAATTAAAAATGAAAGTTTGTTTTCTTATAGAAATTATTGATTAGTCACTTAAATTATACAAACTGTAAAGATGAAAAGTTTGTATTTTCTGTCTTGGGTGTTTGACGCTAGTGTTTTTACTCTCTGTGTGTTCTGAGTGACAGTGTGTGTTATCTCAGTGGGGATTGTTCATAGTGTTTGGCTGCACTGAGCCTGTTTTGAGGTGTGTGTGAAGAGTTGTGTTGCTTGCTTAGTTTTGCAGATGTGAACTGTTTAGCTCAGGTGACTGTTGGTAACGCAGACTGTAGTTAGAGTTTTGCACATGTGGCTTCAGTTGTGACCAGTGTCGTTTAGCAATCGGAAAATACTGTTAATGTAGGTGGGTTGTTACCAGATGACAAGAGCCGTGGAGAGCCATGCGCTACTAAACTAAGCTGAACAAATTCTCAGTGCTCCATCCAACTCACGCTGTATTTCCTCTTCACCGACGATGCAGAGAAACATCTGCACCAATCGCGGGATGCAGTGTTTGAGCTCCACCTTTTGGTCTTGGATCAGTGTGCTAGGTGTCTCAACAGAGGCGTAGGGAAAACACAGGATGGAATGAAGCGGTTAGATTGGTACCATCCACAACTTTTGACAATGGAATTGCAGAAATAACCATTCTAATGTGTAAGGACCTGAACCGGACTGGTGACAAGGGTTTAGGTTTTTTTACTAGCTGTGTATAAATCGTGCAAAGAACAGCAGCTGTTTCAAATATGTTACAGAGTTCTAATAAGCATTATTGTGAGTTGATCATTGATGTTACATATTTACATTTTGCTTTTACATAGAGTGTGTGTGTGTGTGTGTGTGTGTGTGTGTGTGTGTGTGTGTGTGTGTGTGTCTGTATGTGTATATGTATGTGTGTGTGTGTGTGTGTTTATTTAATGTTACAGCTGGTGTTCTTTGCACATGATTTAGACATGGCTAGAAAAAAATCCTGTTGGGCCCCTTCCAGCTACAAGGGCTCCTCTTAGGGTTTTTTGGCGGCGGTGCACTTTAAAGCAACACTGTAACTTTTAGCCCTACAATGTCAAGGGTCCTGGTGTCAAGATGTATTTTTAAGCTGGTACTTAGGTTGTGCTTACATGGTGCATATATCTATATTCATATGTTGATAATCAAACAATGCAAATTTACAATATTGTAGTTTAGTTTTTGCATAAAAAGTTGTCTTGTAATGGAGTTTATTTACATTGAGGCTACTTTTACTTCAGTAAAATGTCTCAATGCTTATTTGTCAGTGCAAATTACACTGCCATTTTGAGCGTATTTCTAAGAATTAACAGTTACATACCAGCTTGTTTTTAAGGTAATAAACATTTCTATAACAATCAGGGCTGCAGCTATTGATTCTTTTAGTAATCGAGTATTCTATTGATTATTCCATCGAGTAATCGGATAAGAAATACTTAGTAAGAAATACTTAGTAAACAGCAATAGTAAATATATTTATTATTGCTGTTTACTAAAAAAAGGAAACCTGTCTTTTTTATATATATATATATATATACACAAAAGACAGGTTTCCGTTTTTAGAAAAGCTACAAATGTTATTGCCAAATTCCAAGACCCTTAAAAAAATGACATTGTTGGTGGCCCAAATGTAAATCTTTTTCACCCTTTTCCCATTCTTGCCTCTGGCTCTTTGCACTGGATATGCAAAAGAGCTGTTCACTTCTAAAACAAAATTCCACTCATTAAGGCCGGATGTCCGTTACCTTCCTCTTTCTTTGTGTTGGCATTTTAAACTCCAGTGGATTTCTGAGGACTACGGTTAACTGCTCCTCAGATCTCTGCGGGGTAAATCCAGACAGCTACCTAGACTATCTGTCCAATCTGAGTTTTCTGTTGCACGACTGAACAACTTTTGAATGTACACGTTCCACCAAAACAAGTTCCTTCCCGAGGCTATTTTGCAGAGGCGCCATTGCTCTGTATTGCACTTAGCGCCGCCCAAGACGATTGTGATTGGTTTAAAGAAATGCCAATAAACCAGAGCACGTTTTTCTCCCATCCCAGAATGCTGTGTGGACTAGCCAGGCCCTCATCCGCAGCGCTGTGGAGGAAGGTCTGGCAAAGCGAGACTAGTAACTAAGGCACCCATAAAAATAAAGGGTTGCCTGTGATCTTCTGTTCATGAAATGCGATTTTAAACCCCTTATCTCTCTCTTTTTCTGTCATCCACAGGGTGTAGGTGCTGACCCCCACATTGCCTTGGCTCTGACCCCCGAATCTAAGCTGGCCAAGGAAAGAGCAGACGATCCCCCATTCCAACTCTTGGACTCTGATGAAATGACCATCAGGATAGGTAGAGCTGGACCTCTCTCAGGCAAGCCTCCCTTCATATACCCACGTCGACTCTTACCATTTGTGCGGAATTTCAGAATAAAAGGGTATATTACATGACATAAAAAAAAAACCAAGCATACAGCTGTAGCCACTGTCATCCCACTTTTTTCAAGTCAATGCACGTTTTAGGCACCAGATCACACTGAGGCACAATTAAAATGCATGAAGAGGGACTACATTGGCTACCACTGTCAAATCTCACGTGGAGCTTCTCTGATGGCTTCTTTTAACTGTCCAGATTCTTCTGTTTCCCCTTTTCTACCTCATCTGTCCATCTGTAACACTTATTTGGTGTTTTTCCTAACTTTGGATGGTCTTTCAATCTAGATAGCTCTTAAGAAATGATCATCATTGTTTTTTTTGGTGTGGGACACTAACTTTTCTACATGCTGTCATCTCACACATTACGCACACAAAGTCACGTACATATTGTAGTACACTTAATGTTGTCACTCTTGTCTAGACTATTTTAAGGCTGGTAGGCTTTTGGTGACGTAAATTGTGTTTTTTTTTGTCTGTAAGAAAAAAAAACTAGATTAACAATGTGCTTGTGACACAGTAAAGCCGAGGCGCTGCGAAACGCATCTCATTTTGCAACAAATCAGAGGAAGATTAGAGCGTGATGAGCAATTACAAGCAAACTGCACAAGCATCTACGTGACAAAAGAGTGCAGCGTGGTGGAACATTCTAGAACAAGTAAATGCAGGAAAACAAATCACCTAAAGTGGAAAAATAGATTATAACAAAGGGAACGGCTGTTTCCGTGTCGAGGTGTGCGTGCGTGCGTGCGTGCGTGCGTGTGTGTCTGTGTGAGAGTGCGAGCCACATGTGTTAGCACACTGGTTGTTTGTGGCAGATAAATCAATGTTATTACCTCGCCTCACTGGCTGGTTACATTTTAATTAATCTGTTATATTCAGTGTGTCCTTAAACCTTGTCCAATTAAATCCAAGCACAACAACAGCTCTGTATCATACACACCGTAGTTCCATACATCCAGTCTTTTGGTTCATGTTCACACCAACTCAGAGAAGTGAAAATTAAGTCATTTGGACTGACGGATAACTTATTAATTTGGGAGTTTTGGGGATGTCATCCTGCATCAGAGCTACATGGACCCGTGTGTAGTGATCGACCGATTCATCGGCCGGCCGATATATCGGGCCGATATTTGCGTTTTTTACGTGTATTTGCATCGGCCGATACGCGGCTGCTGCGTTCGCCGATTTTCCCGGCATTATTTACAGTCAGGCATCCGCAAAGGCAGCCCTGGGTTGCTAGGGACGCTCCCGTTCACATGCAGAGAGACCGCACGCTCTGCCCCTCCCCACCCCCACTAGCAGAGTGCTGCTGGAACTCTGTAAGACAACGGTGAGTTTTAAACTTTCAAAGTATCTTTTAACTGTTTGACTTAGCTGAAATATTGCCATACACCTAGCCGTTACGAACACTGGTCATAGGATTAAGTAATGATGACGTGTTTCTGTGCTATTTTTGGGAGTTTGATTCAGCGATCACCCGGCTGACACACACACACACACACACACACACACACACACACACACACACAGCTAAAGAAAGCGCATATACACAGAGAGCTGGGCGGAGCTGCACGCAGCCCCCCGCTCAAGACAGATGTGTTTTATACGTAGTTGAATATTAATTCGTGTTAACATTTATCATGTACCAGACATACGTGCACTTTGTTCCGTGGTATTTTTGGGAGTATTCAGCGACCAGCTGGCTGACGTTTGGACATGTATGTGTGTGTGTCTCTGTGTGTCTCCGAAAGACACACACACACACGCGTCGGACATAAGTGCACCGTGTTGTTTAGAGCCGTGTGTGTGTGTGTGTGTGTGTGTGTGTGTGTGTGTGTGTGTGTGTGCGTGTGTGTGCGTGAGTGTGTGTATGTGTGATCATCACAGCAATAATATGAGAGTGCTGCTTTTTAAAACTTTGAGATATGTTTTCTATGTGGTTGAATACTTATATATATAGAACAGAAACTTGAACAATTTGTTGCTTAATGTGCATCTGACATCACATTATTTTCCTCTGCTGATTTATGTTCTGTGGTTGACAAATCTGGCAGCTTCTTTTACATTTTTGTTTAGACCTACTAGTGTGTAGTCTTTGCATATTAGGCGGCATATTAGCCTTAGACATGCTCATTTTATTTTATGTAGAAAATTGAGGGAGCAAAAGCAGTATCGGCTCCAAATATCGGACGTATCGGACATCGGCTAAGGCTGATGTAAAAATATCGGTATCGGCACTAAAAAAATCCGTATCGGTCGAACACTACCCGTGTGGGTAAATCAAAATGTGGTGACTGACAGCAGGTGATGCTGCACTTTACACGTCTTACATGTTTATTTTTTATCTTCTCTGATGGTCACACAGTTAATGAAGAAATAACTCATTATGATAATTATTAATCCAGGGTGTAATGCAACCTAATTTATTGAACAATGACAACCAGGTAGAAACAGGAACAAAAATAGTTATCTTTTCTTGTATTGTTACCGACGGAGTTGTTGCTACGGTTCACTGTCTTTTAATAAGAAACTGCAAAAGTACAGAGTAAGACTGTGAGACCAAAAAACGACCCCATTGGTCGTTTGTTGAAGCAGCTTATTACGATATAACGACCAATATTTACGTTTATCTTGGTGGGCGCACTCAAGTGGCCATAGTAATTATGAGGGGAGGAAGGGAGGAGATCAGGGTGGACTTTCACCCAGGAGACGGCTGTTTGTGTTCCGTATGAAACCAAAAGTCAACGTTGACTTATTTTAACTTACGGAAGCTAAGTTACGTACATAACTACGTCACATACCTACGTCACGTAACTGCTTCATGTATGAATGTACGTCAATTAAGTTACTTAAAAAAGTACTTATTTCAACCCAAACCACGATCTTTTCCAAAACCTAACCAAGTTGTTTTGTTGCCTATACCTAACCAAACGTCAACCATGTGTTTTAAAGGCTCTGACACACCACGTAACTGCCGACCTTCAGCAGTCATCAGTCCCCCCGAGATGTTCAAAAAAGTGCCTCGGAACATATCGAAGCGATGCCGACTTAAACGTATGTTCTGCGCGTGCGCGAGACGTAATACGTTCCATAACAGTAGGCGGCGCTAATCTGTATTGTCGCCCAAAAAATGAAAACTGGCAGTTGATTGGCCATAATGGCGGCTGGTTCGGAATCAGATCTCATATTTTACAAATATAGTTCACAGAAACGTGTTTCTGAAAACATTTTAAGCGAGAAATAGGCCATGCAGTTGCTGAATCGGTCTTCATTTCAGATCGACAAAGGTCAGTTTAAAAGATTTTCGTCAGATTTTGAGAGGCTGTTCGTCGCACTCATCCCGCTCGTCATTTCCGGGTTAGCACTCCACCAATGAGATTGGTCATTGAATCCACTGGCTGATTCAACATGTCAAATTGGCCCAAATGAAGGCCGACGGCTCCTCCGACAGACGACGGCATGGAACACACCAGACACACTCGAGTCACAGACCTCGCCAGACTGTCCGACGGCCGATAATCGGGTTGGTGTGTCAGTGCCTTAAGGCTGTGACTGTTATGTTTAGGTCTTGATCTGCTGTCAACAGTAGGGGTGCAACTTTGGGAAACGCTCCTGTGGGTCATATAAGAGGGTAGGAAAAATGGACCTATGTGGTCGTATGGGTTGGAAGACTTGTTGGGTAGGACACAAGCTCAATACACCTCCTTCAGTATACATATTATTTATCATAGGTTACTTCCTGAACAGTTCACAATAAGCAGATTCATTTAATAGAAGTTAAGCTTTTGTCATGCTAACTCATGCTATAATCAGACTGCTGTCACAAAACCCAGTGGTTTCTCTCAGGAGCAGCACAACTCATTTCACACATGTGAAGAAGGTTCGGGAGACTTTGATGACTGACACAGGAGCATTTAATGAGTTCCCAGTTGAGGAGAGAATTAAGCAGGCAGTACAGTTTAACCACGATGTGTTATTGTGTCGTATAGTCCCAACTCTCTGAAGTTCCTGTCTTGTGTAATTTCCCCATTGGGGGTCAATAAAGAGTATAAATTATAAATTATTATTATTATTATTATTTGAACTCATGCTGGAGGCGTTAAGTTTAGCTGAACCTTCAAAGTAAACAAAGATATTTTGGGCGCCTAAATATCTCAGCACAAACAAAATGTGTTGTGTTTAGTTTCACTATGGCCCTTGGCAGGTTGAGCAGCACTGTCTTATCATACAGCTGGTGTTAGGTTTCCTGTCTTCCATGGAGGCGCAGAAATGAACAACTCCTCCGTGTTATGAGGTTATGTTGGCGACTGACCTGAAGGAGACCTGGGATACCACTGTCTCTACTTACATAGCTTTAGTTCGTAAGCTGGAAATTCCACCACACTCTGACTTACCAATAAAAACCGGACTGGACTGTATCGGTGCACAAGAGACCAGCTGACCCAGTATTTCCACGCGTCACTATTTTTACACTGCAGCTAGACTTTTGTGGGTCTTTCTGCAACCCCACTCTTTCTAAGTTGTTACTAAGTCCAAAACGATAAAGCTAAATAATTCACCTTTCTGGGATATCCTTGGCGTAGCAGAAATTTAACAGCTCATCTGACTTGCATGAGAGCAACACTCCCAAGCTCTGTCAGGTGTGTACCAGTGCCCCTCCTGAGTTTCTTTTTATATGGTGGGCATGGATAGGAAAAACTGTAGCAGCAGGAACCTGCATGCGTTGTCTCTAATTATGTAAAGTAATATATTAGCTATGTTGACGTGTCACAGCAGGGGAAGCACAAGTGGAAATAATAGCATTAACAATGGCTCTTTTCCAATAAAGTGTTTATGAAGCAATGTTAGTGAGCCAGCATACATAATAGCAAGGCTCTTAAGCCTTGCTGACATGCAGAACTGTCTGTTGTAAAAAAAAAAAAAGTTTCAGGCAGACTTAAGTGACAGTTGGATATCTTACCCGAGCACTGCTAATTAGTCAGAAATAGCTAAAAGACTCAGTTAAATTTGAATGCCTTTGTTACTGTGTATGCACGTCTGAGTCATATATCTATGACTCACTCCTCTTCATTTCCATTATTGTCACAGTGACCTCGCATTTATCCTGAGATTATGTCACGATGATAATTACATTTTTAGTTTTAAATCTCAGGGGGCTTCGATTGACCACTAATGTACAGTACCAGTCAAACGTTTGGACACACTTTCCCATTCACTTTAATGAGAAAGTGTGTCCAAACGTTTGACTGGTACTGTAAGGACTGGTGTCAGGTAGAGCTGCTGAATGTTGGATCTGAACAAGATCTGAGTTGCATTGATGTTATTTTCAGGGGCATTTCACAGTCAGCAGCTGGAGGTGTTCAAGTGAAAAAACAAGACAAAGCAAGGAAAGAAACTCTTGAGAACTTGTTAAATTTGAAAGAGTCTGCGCTCAGACAAAAAAAGGAACAAGAAGCCATATTCATGAGCAAATAGAATGACATTGTTCTGATAAGCTGCGACTAAAATATTATTTCTAATTTTTTTTTTTAAGAATGCTGTCATTTCAAACAACATGAATCCCTCATGTTGTTTGGCATGCCATTAATGTTTACAGTGTTACAATGGTATATTTCCTGCAGCTCTGAAGTCCACACATTGAATCTATTTTTCAGACGGGCTTCAATGGATCGGTTACAAATTCATTGCATCCCTGTGGCTTGCCTCAGGGCATCTGAAGCGAGTCGGCCAACACAGTAAACAGAAAAGGGCACATATATTTATACATGTACAGTATAAATATAATTGGTTTGATTCCCATGTGCCCCTTGGGGATCACATTGCCTTGTTATTCACTGTATGTTTGACCGTGCAATTCAGAGCATGACCAATCGGCTGTACGCAGAGATCTTTGAAAGTAGGGAGTCATAATAGTTAGTGCCTGTGTAGCTCACTCTCTTGTTCAGTTACATCATAAAATGTATCTAAAGAAGGCTGAAAATGCCATAATGTAATGTCTGTGCATTAAGTCTCTCTACTAGAACTACTGGGGGTTAATTGCCTTCTCACATGGCACAAGAGTTCATTTGTAAACACATAAAAGCCATTCTAAAAGTGAATATACCAACACCACTGTGTTTGATAATTCCTTAAGTGCACAATGACATTTTTTTTTACTAAAATAAATAAAAACGGAGATGGAAATGAACCCTTCAGTTGACATGTACAACGGTGGCAGATTGACCGCTCCAAATTGTGTTTGTAGTTCTGTCTGTCATTGCTAGTAATTTTCAAAACAACGGGTCCTTGATTTTAGACAGCTTCTTATTTCTACCTCCGGACTGTCAATTTTAACGACTGTAATGGCTTATTTTGCATCTGTAGCCAGCTGAAGCTGACGTTAGCTTCATAAATTGGTTGAAAACACAGACGGCTGACTTTTCTTTAAAGGGGTCCTCTGTAAAGGGTTCCTGCATACGCACCCGTTTACTGCTTAGCTTACGTACCTGGACAAGTAAGAGATAAGATTAATGCTACATTGTTCGTATTTTTATGTAAGTATGTTGTTTTTTTAAAGAAATGGCTTTTAGGATTACAAATGTGTTGGGCAAATGTAAGGGTATCTTGGATTAAAGATTTGTCTGGAGTTGTTTTAGTGTCGCCTTCCCCAAATCAGTTCAGGAGCAGCTGACGTTAGCCTCTACATTAGTGGCATCCAGGACCAGCTTCCACACAGTGGGGACATACTAGCTACACAGCCGATGTACTATCATGAACACAGCTTTTTAATCACATAATCTGTAACCCCTAAACATAATTTATTGTAATATGAAATGCTGCTGGTCTTAACTGTAATGCTGGTTATAATACCGTAAGTTTGAAGCTAGTTAGCTGGATATGCCAGTGTTAGCAGCAGACATTAAAGCAGACAAATGCACTGTGTAATCCATTCCTTACACTGCTGCGGTTGTATTTCTGGTTTTGGAAAGGTCAAAAGAAACCATCCAGACTCTTTCCATACAGAGAACTTCTCTAACTACAGCCCCATTCGCACCAGTTCAACATCTAACTAAAATTGAAGGAGTCTCTTGTCTCTTCTCTCAACAACCTTTTGCGGGTATATTTCTCAGGACCCAAGGAAAGTACCTTATTATACAAATAAGTGCCTTATTTATGGGAAATATTTATGAGTAGTGCTAGGTATAGCTCGCTCTCCGTTGCACGCTAAAGTACATTCAAGCACAGTCAAAGAAAGAGAGACTGGAGATGTTACATTATAGCAAACTCAAACATTGCAAACATCAGTGATGTAACTTTCGGAATGACTTTTTTGTTCCCAGACATAGCCCGGTCCCAAATAGCTAGCTATTAGCTAATGATACGTATACTCTAGCATTGGTAGGGGACGCAAATGTCATGGGAGGCGTGTTGTTCAGGAGCCAAAGAAGGGCGGTGTCAAGTGTGAAGTTGTTTGGATGAGCGTTTTTCAGAAAGCTGCAAGCAGCAATACCGGAGGCCAAGCAATCGGTCCATTTCAAAATGTCCCATTTTGAACGGGCACTGTGGAAATGATGTGCAAATAACAGATCAAAAACAGTCATGTATTTCAGTCATGGCTCATTGGCATCATTGTCAGAGTCCCTCTTTTCCTGCGTAGAATGACAACGGCCACAGAGGAGAAGCTGATTATAGCCTCAGGGCTCATGCTGTCATTATCACTACTCACTACTTCACCATGTAGAGTATAAAATTGCATTAGGTTGAGCTCAACAGGTTGTGTCTTAATATGGATGTCATTTCAAGTAGCTTGTACAGTGCAATTGATATACAGTTCTGTCTATTCACTATGTAGATACCACACATTACAGTTAGGTTAGTCTATATCAACGATGTTTCATTTTCGGGATTGTTCAAGTGCCGCCGGAAATTCCACCGGATGTCCCTCATTTCGGCCGGATGTCCGTCACCTTCCGCTTTCTGTTGCACGACTAAAACAACTTTTAAACGTACACACACATGTTCCACCAAAACAAGTTCCTTTCCGAGACTGTTTAGCGGCGGCACCGTTGCTCGGTCCGACGCTTAGCGCCGCCCAAGACGATAGTGATTGGTTTAAAGAAATGCCAATAAACCAGAGCACGTTTTTCTCCCATCCCAGAATGCTGTTTCGAGACTACAGTTAAGTCAGTCTTTGATGCTCAGTGGGTAGTCTCCAAACTTCAGATCAACTTTGCCAGATGTCATCCATTATTGTGAGGCTTTCATCAAATACCTATTTTGCTTCATGCACAGGGACACATCCTCAAACAGTCAAACCCTATGACATTAGTATTACACTCTTACACTGACTCACACTGGTTCCTCTTCATCTTTCAATGTCTTTAGAGATTTTCTATTTTTATTCTTGGAAATGTTTCTGTCTTCAAATTATTTAGGAGTTTCGGTGGTTGGTCTCTCTTTTCAATCTGAAGATACTTGATTCATTTTGGGGTTTATTTCCTCCTGTCCTTTCAGGTTCCGTCTTGGTTTTTTAAAGCCTCTCTGTGAAGCAGCAGTCGCTGTCATTTCAGCCATCACGGAAGATAAAAAACCAAAAGCCCCATCCTTTAAGTCCTTCAGATGTGTGGTATATGAATGTGGATGGTATGTTTTGCCTTTTTTCTAACCTTATTTTGATCTACTAAGCAGGATGTTGGCTGCTTAAAACTACAATTAAATTGCATTTTCACTGCTAAGACTGACATCTGTTCAAAGTACGAATGGATTTTCTGTTCAAAGAAAAAAGCCCTAAGAAGCCCTCCTCGGCACTATCAATAAAACACACAGACTGGAAAACATGATTTGAATATCCATTTAAAAAACTATAATATGTTGTTCCCTTCTGAAGCGCAGCAGAAATGAAAAACATTTTCCCCATTGATTTTGAGTCATTAGACGATTCAATTCTCAACTGGGTCAAATATATTTATATATTATATATACGTTTCTAGTTAATTTTTACATGTTTATCCTCGATGTGGATTGAGATGTTGAGAATTTTTAATTCCTAAATGAAACGGGTTGAACATTTGATTTGACTTTTTGCCACTACTGGAGTGTAGGAGCCAAGCATAGCAGTTGTTGTTAATATTTAAAGAACAATAGTTATTATTTCAAGACTTCTCATATTTTTTGTTATAGTTCTACATTATAGCGATTATTTTGATTGACAGCTGGGCCACTGATTGGCAAATCAGCCACACCATAGTAATTGTGGGTATGGTATAATTTATAGATGGAAGTTGGAAACACCAGTGGAAGTTTTGGAGTCTTAGCTCTAGTGGAGACTGGAGGTTTTTAATCATCTTTTTACATCTTATTTTAATATCATTTAAGAATCCATCGATATTATTTATTTTCCCTCATTCACACACATGCTACTTTAGCCTACAATGTTTTGGTAGGATCATAGAGATTTATATGGGTAGGATATTTAAGTTTAATTTGAGTCACTAAATGCAATAAAACCACTGTACTGGAATGTTACACCCGTGAGCAGGTGTAGAAACTGGATAAAAAAAAAATAGATACGCACACTTGCTCATGCATAACTCAGACCATGCAGACACATGTTTTTCTGGAGTCATTTACAGGTGTTACGATAAAGTGGAGTTAAAAAATAAGGTGAGAGACTGAATTGAAATAATAAAGCATCATTTAGGTTGGGTCACAATCAAAGCACGTTCTAAAAACGTCATTTCACTTGATCCTGTTGATGTTGAAGCACTTTGAAAGACTGTAATAGTGCTATGAATTGATTAATTAATTATCTCTCATTTTTGATGATAATGATTGAGATATCGTTGTTCGCAGGTACATGTCCTGAGTTAATAATATGGGCACTGTTAATAGCCATATCCCTGTGTAATGGTCAAGCGTAATTACAGCTGCTCTGGCATGGTTGGAGAACTTCGGCGATTTGATACAAGAGGTAAAAACTGCCTTGCGGTTTCTTTCATTGACAGATGTAATGAGTGGTGGATCAGCCGGAGCGTTGAAAATTCTCTAATTCCAGCTTCATAAATGTGAATTTTTTTCTGGTTTTGTTATTACTCTGTGGCAGTAAACTGAATATCTTTGAGTTGTCTACAACTTTGAGGACGTCATCTTGGGAAAAGTCAGCTTTGAAAAAAAAAAAAAAAAAATGGTTGACATTTTTCATGACATTTTATAGACAAAAAAACTAATTGATTTCTCGAGAAAATTATCGACAATGAAAATAACTGTTATTTGCAGCCCTAGTGAAGTGAGCCACTTTAATAGACACAGGCTATTCTTTGACTCTTCAAGCCATGCAGCATGTTTAATAGATCAGCGCTTTGCCTCCTGTGGTTCTCCAGGTATTTGAAGTGGCAAGAAGCTCCTTGTAAGCATGTACCCACTTAAGAATTCACACTTAAACACATGCAGGCACCAACTATTCCAGATCCTTCTAATACTTAATGCATGGCGTCCTCAATAATTCAGTCAGCATTAGGAGGAATCAAAGCAGTGCTCGAAGTGGGCCGGTACGCACCGGTACGCAGTACCGGCACTTCTACATTTTACTCTTAAGCGTACCTGCACCTTTTCTTGCGTACCGCTACTTCTCGCATGCAGCCGGTACGCTACCACTGACAGAGAAAGCGTCAGTGTCAGAGAGACGACCCTAACGTTTCATAAACTACACTACCCAGAGGGCACTACGTGTTTACATTTTAGATCTTGACGAATCACGTAAAGGCAAGCAGTCCGCCCACCCTATCAGAAGTTAGCTTTTCCACGGACGCTAGTTTGAAAAAGCTGTCAGCCTGACCGTAACAGATGTTTCACTGCTGAAAACCTAGAAACTAAAAATAAGTGTCGAGTTTATAAGTCGTTATGTTGGCCGCCTGGCTTCAGACAGGTACTAAAAGAATGCGTGAGCCAGAGCCAGACACACCAACAGAGGTCCAAGTCCAACCAGAAACATCAGGAGGTAGCTAGTACGGTTCATGAGCTTCAAGCTAGCGTTGATGTGAGCGCAACAGCTGGCGTTAATGAGGAGTCTGCTGCTACCATAGACAGTATATAAAAGGCCGCTACCAACCTTAACGTTACACCGACGTCAACAGTAACGTGAGTAACGAAACACACGGACGGCCTGACTGTTGGTCAAAGGACCAAATGATGGATGTTTGCTCCACGAACAGCTGGCTTGTTTTTAATGATAACAAACTGGGCTGCAAAACATGATGTAGCAGCATCCCGTCACTAGCTGCCCAGACAGAGAGGAGACTGAAGCTGTTCCCCCTGTCTCTGTCACACACACACACTCACACACACACACACACACACACACACTGAGAGTGACTGTTTTGCATCTGTTTGAGCACCAAATTATTGTTAAAATGAATAGTTTTGATGAATGAATGAATTTTTTTTCTTAACATGACTCCAACATATTAGCAAATATAAATAAGCTTATTTGTGGAAAAAATAAACAATATTGATACCAGCCTATATGTAAATTAGTCGCTTAGGCCATCCATAGATAGTTAATAAGGATTCACTGTGCCACATGTTTGTTTAAAACATGATTTTTTGAATAGCGTACGCACTAAAGTTATGTAAAGTTGTTTAAATAAATCCATACATTTATATTGTTAATAAATGACAATAAATTGTTGTTGTACCAGCAATATCTCCAAGTTTTGTTTTTCACTACAGAAATCTCAAATGTCATGATGATCTGCCAATGCAAGAGAGTACCGGCACCTTTTTTTTCCCACTTCAAGCACTGAATCAAAGTGTGCCGTATGGCGTTCTGTTTATTTATGCCTTAAGACTGAATTTTGGAATATGCTATGAAAGGACAAATGGGATTGGATCTAAATTGCTCAGTGTATACTAAGCAGCAAATACCTTGCAGAATATGAACATCCATACTTATGTTACTCTTAATTTATGAGAGTATATAATATAACTCTTAACTTAATGAAATCTTTTCTTTTTTAATATCTTTTTCGGACTTTAGGGCAAAAGCTGCAGCCAACTACAGTGTACATGACCTATCTTTTACAAAGAGGAGGGGTTGCCATAGTTGGGATCAGAGGAAAGTCTTAATGCATTTTACCAACCCCATCATATCTGTGCGATAGGTTTGCTGAAAATGTTCTGACGAGGAAGCATACAATGTTCTTTTTAGATCCTTTTTAGGACGTTAATACCCCTGAATATGTTCTTTGAAGTTTAAAAAGAAAAACTGACCATAGCATTACAGCAAACAGCTCATGCAGCAGAATCCCAGCCAAATAACTGCACTTGCTAACCTGCTTGCATACACACATTGGCTTTGTTAAGACTGACCTTAGGGAGTGGAGATAATGAGAATTTCCATGTCGGGTTTAATAATTCCTTTAATGGAAAGTGCTTCATGGGTAGATGGGCTACTTGCTAATGCTGAAACAGTCCAGTGCACAATGTTCCGTTGTGGCTGGGTTAGTTGTTTTTGTTAATGTTTCTGCATTAAAATGTCCAAAAACGACTATACCTATGTTATATGTTTTTGTTGTGTACTTACACTATCTCAAATGTTTCCAGCAATGTTCAAACAAACCCAGAGAAATCTGTTATTTTATTTTAATGACACAGGACGTTTCAGTTAGTCGCCTGTCAGTGGTGTCATAAAACCTTTGACCCCTCTGGTGCCTCTAACTTCCGTCAAAACACGGGCACCCAGATGAGACGTTCGAGAGTAATTGTAAATCACACAATGTCACAGAAAGAATAATACTCGGTAACCGTAATACAACTTGTGCTACGTTGACAAGTAGCTCATGCTAATGCTTGGTGGGGGATGTTATAAGCCTTCAACATCGTTCAACACGCTCATGATGATGATATTTTAGGTATCATTGTTTTGATCATTGTAAAGTTAATGTTAAACAAGGACAAATCTAATGCTAATTTAGCCAGCTATCCCACCCTGGTTTTTCTGCCTCACTCCCCGCCGCTAAGGGACTTCACTCGGGACAAAAGTTAAAGGTGTGGAGAGTCCGGCATCAACACCCGGCAGCCATCCCATTGATGTAGGCGTATCCTCGGCTGTTATCCTCGGCGGCCAGCCCTGAAGATACTCAGCGACCATACCCAGCCGTGAAGTGGTCTCAAGTGGGTTTATGTGGACGTTTCTGTATTTGTTTATTTTATATAACATCGTGTTTACAGGTGTGTCAACTGCAACGGCTGTGCAAGAAGGAAACAAGATGAATGAGGACAGAAATGTCCACATAAATAGTCCCAAAGAAGTCCCATTCACCTTGTCTCACTTCACCATCAACGGAAATGTTCAGTTTAATGTGAATTCGAGCAGCCGATTGCCTGCTAGCTCACTTAACAATGCCTCAGCTAATGTTGTGTCAACCCGCAGCGATTAAAACAGCAGCTGGGTTAATGAGTTTGTCCACATATAGCTAGCCATAGCACAGCAGCACCCCATAACAGCCCAACTCATAAAATATATACAGCTACTACCACAGGTCCGACGGTGGGTAAAATTAGGGATCGACCGATGCTGCGCCGATTTTCCCGGCATTATTTACAGTCAGGCATCCACAAAGGCAGCTCTATGTTGCTAGGGACGCTCCTGTTCACATGCAGTCAGACCATGCACTGCCCCTCCCCCACTAGCAGACTGCTGGAACTCTGTAAGACAATGGTGAGTTTTAAACTTTCAAAGTATCTTTTTAACTTTTTTTTTTTTGACTTGGCTGAAATATATTCATACACCTAGCCGTTACGAACATTGGTCATAGGATTAAGTAAAGCCGACGTGTTTCCGTGCTATGTTTGGGAGTTTGATTCAGCGATCACCCGGCTGACACCACAGCGTCCGAGAGACACACACACACAGCTAAAGAGCACACACACCAGACAACTGGGCGGAGTTGGCATCGCAGTCAGAGCGCAGCCCCCCCGCTCAATAAGAGCAATACCTAGTCGAATATTAATTCGTGTTAACGTTTATTATGTACCAGACATACGTGCACGTTGCTCCGTGGTATTTTTGGGAGTATTCAGCGACCAGCTGGCTAAGGCACACACAACACACGCGTCGGACATAACCGCGTTGTGTTTAGAGCCGTTTGCTGACGTTATCGTTATCAATCCAGTTCAATGGTGGTTGAGTTTTTCAGTCAGCGTCAGCTACCAAACATAAGTGTGTGTGTGTGTGTGTGTGTGTGTGTGTGTGTGCGCGTGTCTGTCTCACTCAGTGGGACACACGCATCACAGCAATAATATGAGAGTGCTGCTTTTAAAACTTTGAGATATGTTTTTTACGTGGTTGAATATTTATACCCTTTACGTTGATGCAGTTTAGAACAGAAACTTAAACAATTTGTTGCTTAATGTGCATCTGATTATTTTCCTCTGCTGATTTATGTTCTGTGGTTGACAAATCTGGCAGCTTCTTTTACATTTATGTTTAGACCTACTAGTGTGTAGTCTTTGCATATTAGGCGGCATATTAGCCTTAGACATGCTAATTTTATTTTATGTAGAAAATTGAGGGAGAAAAAGCAGTATCGGCCCAAGTATCGGCTCAAGAAAATCGGCAGCCCGTATCGGACATCGGCTAAGGCTGATGTAAAAAAAATCGGTATCGGCACTAAAAAAATCCGTATCGGTCGATCCCTAGGTAAAATGCGGCTTATATTATAAATGTGTCTGCCCACCATAGCCTACTCTTTAGCTCAATAAGTAAGTTAACTCACCTAAGGCCTTCTTCGGCCAATCTCCTCTGAATTGTGCTGGATGACACACCAAACATATCCGTGATTTCTCGGGTTGATAGACCGGACAACACCTGTGCTTGTAGTACCAGTGGTAACGTTGACTTCTTGGACTTGGACATCTTCCACATGAACTCACTCAGTCTTAAACAATTTAAAACTTTGTCGTCTATGTATATTTCTTGAAAAGCACTTATTTGCTAGGCTTGGGGAAACCCCGCCCACTCTGCCGGCGATTTGATTTCGCCCTGCAGATCAGGCTGGAAACCTGCACGTTTAATTGCTTCAACTGCTTCAGTTCACGATTTTGCGGGAACCAATCACAAACTGGCTTATCCACCTTCTGCGCTATTGGCAGGTTCAACACGATGACAATAGAGAAGCAACGGCAAGCAGATTCTTGTTTACATTCAACAAGCCGGCCCCCGAAGCGCAGGTACTCTGTGATGCCTGATGCTGTCGCTGCTCCGTCACTCGGATCGTTGGTCTGATTGGTTGAAGGACTATCCAATTGCGTACAGAGTCATTTGAACTATGCCCGTTGATCAAGCCTCTTGTGCAGAGAAACTACAGAGCAGACTCCCGAGACCAATGCTCAATCTTAAATCTGTTGAGCTTGGTCTGGTGATAGCCAGACTACTTATCCGCCCTAGTATTTCCAGAAATTATTCAATAATATATATAAAATAGTATCTGCTGATAAACCATGTTGATCGATTTGATCTGCTAATGTTAATGCTAATGCCCACCGATGTCTTCCATTATGTCTGCACTCTCACTTTGCCACCTTTTTTTCCCACGGCACTGTTCTGAATGTGAGAGAGAGCCACGCCCCCTGATTTGCATATAAGAACTGGAAATAAATAGAGGGAAATCCATAGATGTGGATTTATGAAATAAAGATCTCTTGAAATAAATAAAAGTAAAACCTTTTTAATATATTTATTTAACTAATTTATTCATTTATATAATTATATTTACATTAATTAAATTATTTATGTATTGCCTCATTTATTTATTTCATAATGTATTTCAAAGGCAATGTATTTATTTAATATTGAATAAAATGGCATTCCATAATAACCTCTTTCTTGTGCTTCACAATAAATGCATTTTGATGCAAAGGTTGTGGTCAGTCTGTACTGTGAAACCAGAACTGTTGACAGTAACGTTCAGTTTCAGCTAACTTAACCAAAACTTGACTAAATATAGTTCTTCATTAAAATGTAATTTATGCACTTTTTGACAGGGACTCGTTCTGAAACATTTATAACAGGACGTTGTTTTGAGTAAAGCTTTTTTTCCTTAGCTGTGGTGTGGACACAGAGGACAGCAAATGCATCATTGGTTCTTATCACAGCTGCTCACAGCAACTCTGTCTCCCTACACAACACCAGTAATTCCCCATTATGAGATGTGTGTTTTCCATTGAACAAGTTGAATATGATGTTTTATCTGCACTCAGGTCAGGATATAGTAAGGATTTAACTAAATGTGTTTCCATAGTTCTAAGAAACCCCTTTTTATTGTGTGCACACCACATAAACTAGTAATGATTGTAGTTCTTAAGGCTGATTTATACTTCTGCGTAAAATCGATGCTGTTGCTACGTACGTAGGTACGTGAAGACACAAACCTACGCCAGACCCTGACATGCACCTCTCGAAAAATGTAGCCTAACTACACGTCGCTTGGCCATGGCTTGGTAGCGTTGCATTTCCCCCTACTCATTTCCTGGTTCTCCTTCGCCATAAATAACATGAAATCAAGGAGAGCGTTAACTTTTCCTGCTAGAGATTTCCCACCGTGGTCAAAAAGCACAGGGGAGACACTTTGGTTTCTCTCACTATGACTCAGAGTCGGTACTCGCGCCGAAGATAATCAGCGTCACTCTCTCACTTTGCTCTACCACACACTCCCCCCACACACACACACACATGCTGGCTCGACGCACACACCAGCACACTTCAGGCCACTTACGTAGGCTACGGTGAAAGCTCTGCGTGGAGCCTCCGCAGAACCATAAAACAGCCTTTAGAACGCCGTTTTGAGAGACTTTTTTTTTTTAGCTCCTACTGCAGAGTAGGTACTCTCCCAGCACAAGAGGAACCTTGAATTACGTACAATAAGTGTACAGTGATTGGCCCAGACATACGTGTACGTCGATGATTGGTCAAACACATGAGCCAATGCAGCACCGGCAACCGCCATTTTAACCGCAAGCTAACTAGCCTTCCATTAAATGAGTTATGTTACAACTTAATGCTTTATCCACAAAAACATTGCTATTGACAAGTGAGTGACAACTTTTGTCAGCTAATTTTCTGAGCCGAACAGTGGGCTGTTGGCCAAAACGATCCCTCCGCCTCACTCCCAGCTTCTAACAGACCTACCAGCTAGCTAGCTAGCTAACTATCCGCTTCGGAGACAGACAAGCTAGCCACTGTAGCTAACTAATATTAATAATATAGGGAATGATGCGGAGGGACCTGTTGGCTTACATTACTTTAGCGTTCCTATTGGCGGTGTGAATGCAAACAGAGAAAAAGCCCTTAACGGTACGTTCTCCTCGCGGGAGCTCCCAAGTGGGCAGTTCCTGTCAGGGAGTCCCCAGAACAGTTTGGCCCGAAAAGACCTTTAGATTGATACAAACAGAAAAAGAGAACACTGGTATCCAGCCAGAAGTTTGGGTTAGTTTGAGTCACAACACTGATGACGTGCCTGACGTCAGTAGGTTTACTGAGTGTGTTTACATGGACATGAATAACCCGTTGATGATCATGGTTTTATCCTGTTTATGCGTTTGAGCATGTACTATAAACACCATATTCCGTTTTCAGAAACCTAGAGCAGCCCTTATCCCGTTTATGAGAATCCCAAATATGGAACCTGGTGGACTCCACATACTGATGCTTGTATACACCTTAACCTGGTTATTGAACGGCGCCGACTATCTGCGCAGGCGTAACAGAAATACAAACAATGGCATCTCACCTCTAGAGCGATGAAGAAACAGAGTTACTGTTCCCCCTGCCCTACGTCCCCTAAATATATCTAAAAAAATAAATGTGCTTCTTTTATTACTGAAAGACAAAACTCGCTATCAAAGTGAGACGTACTAGGTGGACAGTGGACGTAATATGTAGTGGTGGTGACTGTTTCCTGACGTTCTTGATTTTTGTAAACAACACAGTGCCTGCACAAATAGAATGCAGTAATCAGTATCTGAGTTACTACTATTTATCATGCATATGGGGAATACGAATAAGTTGATTTCTCTGTGTTCATGTAAACACCAAATACTGAATGCATGGAATTGGAGTCTGTGTTAAAAATAACTGAAATTGTGTTTTCTTTGGTGATTCAGAATTGATTTGATCATTGGAACTATAACTGTTCAGCCACTGTTTTTTTTTTTTTTTTTTTTTTTGGCGAGTGCCAGCCAGGGTTTAGAAATTGGCTTATTTATTTATTATTTATTCCATTTCTGGATTAGCAACATTCATTCCAAAATGACACCAACAAACACAACCCAAGCTATTCCACTACACACAAACACATTAGCTATAATTAAATACAAACAGAGGGGCAAAAAGACTTTTATTAAAGCTGAACAATTTGTCACAATCAGTGGTGGAAAGTAACTAAGTAGGCTACAGTTATTCAAGTACTGTACTTAAGTAGAATTTTGTGGTACTTGTACTTTCCATTTTTTGCTATTTTAAACTTCTACTTTTCCACGTGTACCTTTAACACCACTACATTGATTTGGCACTTTTTACATGAAACATGAAAAATGATATATGCTCGAATGATATGATGCTTATATATTTTTTTTAATTTCTTTGACATATTCTACAGATAAGCGATAGACGTTGAAACTAAAGTTAAAGGTGTTGCTGGTATGATGCCAATATTAGCAGTCTGTCATTTTTGCTGAGAACCGCATACGACACACAGGGAAAATAGGCTCAAAGACGAATCTCTAGAGGACGCCCCGCTGCAGGGAGCTCTGCTGCTCTAACCTCTTAACATCTTTGAAAGCTATCAGTTTCAAGCGATTTCACTCCTTTCAGATGCAGAGAGACTGTTGTTTTTTGGGGGGTGGGGGGAAATAATTACTGAGGTCCAGGACATCGACCTCGTTTACCTCATAGATGGCTACAGCCATGTTTTGGCTGGTTTTCTCAGACTGTTTACTCCTTGAGGGCTTTTCTGCGCTGAGAAACCATGTAAACAAGAAAGAAGAAACAGTGTTTTAGCTGACACTTTCTGGATGTAAAGTTTCATGGGATTTCACATCAGAACCACAGTGGGAACCTTGTTAGTACTTGGAGCAGATGCCTACTACAATCAGACACTTTACAAATAAGCAGCTCAATTTCTTTTCTCCATACACTCCCACTGGAGGCACAGCAAGAGTACTTCATGAGACCGAAAGCACATAATAGGCCCTTGTGAGACCAAAAGCTTAACTTTTTCACTCCAGTAGTAAAGTAGTTTTCTGACAATAAAAGGTAAATATCTGTTGCAATTTCTCTTGAAACAAATGTCCAGTGGCATTTTGCCAGGATGTTGCAGTAATTACAGTTACGGTAATGTGTCTATGTGTTACAATGCTGGCTAGTGAAGAACCAAAACATAATGTATAATCACAACTTGAATGGCATCCATATTTGGCCATTTCCAATTAGGACCAATATTTTAATTTGAACTGATATTTGAATTCTTGTGTAAGACACCATAGCAAACTATAGTCATACTGCAGCTATTGTGCATATTCGTCCATCCTAAAAGAGGATAAAACGTTTGGACGTATTTGCTAAAACAGCGTCAAGCCTCTGGGTGAGCATTTGCTATGGCAGTGGATGACTGACATCTTGTGGTCGATATTGCTAGGAAGCATGCTGTCCAATTTGGTGGTGCTTTACTGACATTTTCCCCATTTAACAAGGCCACACAGTGATAGCTATCAAGCTGTCTGTCCTTTTTACAACATTCAACATGGACACATCATGCTGTTACCTTTGTATTCTGCTATGAAAGTAGAAGCTACACTTGTACAGTGGATGCTAGTTGTCTTAGCTTGCTATCATTAGCACTGATTCCCACTAGACGCTAGTTTTTATTTGTGTTATTTCCGCACCGTCTGAGTCATCATCAGTTCCAGCACACTTAATGCTGTCTGGCTGTGTCTCTCTTTTATGAAACCAGTTATTGTAATGCCATGACCAGACAGTCAAAACTCACAACAGCAGGTAGTCCTGGAACTTCAGCCTTATTACCTTGTGATTTAAATCACGACACAAAGTAACATCACAGAGTAACATCACAGTTTTCATGGCCTGAGGCATTATGTTTTCAGGGGTTGTCCATCATTCCATCCATCCCATTCTCAATAACGTGATACCTTAGGAACACCTTGATGGAATTTCTTTAGATTTGGCTCAAACATCTTCTTGGACTCAAGGATGAACATATTATATTGAGGTCCTCACAAAACACGTTTTGGGCCATAACTCAAGAATCCCTGCGCTAATGATGTCCAAATTTCACACAAATATCCAATAGGCTAAAATAAAAAGAGTGATGACATTGTTGATCCAAAAGGTCAAACATCAACTTCACTGTGACGTCATATTCTGCAAAAAAAGGCTTTTCTGGCCATTATTCAGCGCCATAACTCAGGAACAGAAGGGGAGACTGTGACCATATTTCACATTTGGTCAGATACTGAATTGGTGACCCTAATCTGGGATGGCCACCTAGAAACTGTGGTGATTTTATAGATCTTCTGTGCTGCAGGGTTGACGATGTGTGTGAAACATCCACATTTTTCAATTTGTAGCAACATCCATATTTAAAGCAGTGTCTACTGTCATGGCTATTACGTTCTGTTCTATCCTGTTCCTCTGGTAGTCCAACATAAGCTCATTGGTTCTGCTGATATTGAGCTTCAGGCAATTGTTGCAACATGTGAAGACGCTCTCTGTCAATCTTCTGTAAAAATCCTCTTGTCTTTTGATAGTCAATAAATACTCTAATCTCTCAGCAAGATGTTTCAATTTGACTTTAACTATACATTTTGATTGCTTAAAGTGGCTATACAGTATGTAACCTTCAGTTTGTGTTGATTCTAGCGGTCACTTTTGACAGAAGCGGTAGTATTTTTACCACGCCTGCTGTCGTAAAGGTCTTTTCTTTACGGTGCTGTATTACCCACTGTAGATTACTGAGTTAGTGTTACGGAGAGGTCATATAGTCACGATGAATGTTTTTCTCTGACAGAAAATCATTCATTTACAATAAAAGAATACATTACAGATGCATCATTGCATTTACTTAGTCTGGATTTCTCGTGAGCTAAACCAGGTATTACTGTCACTGTGTCATGGGCCAAAGCATTAAGATTGTTGTAGCAACCCTTATAATAACTTAAATTAATATAGCGCATTTCATGAGACCCAAGGACGCTTTACACAAGTACAGGGAGACAAATGAAAAGAAAAATAGTAGGCCAACACAAACACGGACTAAAAGGAACAAAACGTCCGCGCTAAATGGAAGTGGGACTTAATTTAATGTTGACTACTGATGTACAACCACATTGCACATTGTGAAGTTATTTTATGACTGAAATAGACATATTACATACTGTACATGAGGCCTAATTTGGGGACGTTTTTTAAACAGTTACAATCCCGTAATTTTCTTCATCTGTTGAAAGCCCGACCGAAGTTGACTCACGTTTTCGCCCGTTGTCTTTCACTTTCCCTTTTAGCTTTTAGTTGTTCTCCTTTGTTTAATTTCTGTCTTTTCTGTGATGGCCCTGCCCCAGTATCAGCCATAACTACAACAGATAACTTCTAAACACAATTAGGCCTAGCCTTGGATACGCAAACACAGGCTTCTCCGGTGTTCAGCCGAAATCTGTGACCCATCATAATGTGTGCTCTGTAGTGTCGTCTACCTGCTGCAAATCAGTTTGTGACTTTGCGGGAAAAATCAGACCCGAGCAACGGCACTAATAAAAACTACGCAAAAATAGCGTTCTTTTCACTGTCAGTCTCATTTGCTGTTACAGGTCATTTGTGACCACTATATGAAAATGACAAAGCTTCAGAAACACTAAAAAGTTACATATAGTCTCTTTAATTAAGGTACATGATAATGCTTTTGAAGATAAAACAAAAACAAAATGTACCACATGATGTCTGCAAAGCGTACAGCTCCAGCTCTTGATTGTAGTTATCAAAGAGCTCTGGATTTTTCAGCTGATCTGAGATTCAAACAAACAACGTTTCTGGCCAGAAGTGGGCTCCTCTCATCTGTATGCTGCTGTTCATGCCGGTGTGTTTTTACGCCAGTTCATTGCCTTTTGATGAGGAACATTATCACTCAAACCTCAAAGGACATGGCGGAGGAAGGTTTGATGAATGTGATAGAGGAACGGATGTTTTATGTAGAGTGAGACCAACAGGGTTAAGATGAGAAACTCTCTGCGACTGCCTGGGCTTAGTTTTTCCACCAATGTGCATCTCTCCTTCTAAATTATTTATAGCTGTCTTCGTTTTCTTTATTTCTCTCTCAGGCTGTCACACAGATTTAAAGACAGGGAGAGGGAACTTTCCCTGTACTTGTTTTCATTCTTGTACTCCTATTCCTTTTGGAGTGTGTCAATCTTGAGAAGTTTGGAGGGAATGGGAACCGCAGCACTTCATTAATTGAAGAAATCTACGTGGAATCTCTCCCTGTCTTTTCAGTTCTCCAGCTCAGCAGGTTTCTTGGCAGCCACTGAGTCAGCGGGTTGTCCAACACGAAAACGCCTCTGGGTCCACAAGTTTTTCTTTTCTTTTTCTGCTCACTGAGAGGCTAATTGATCTAATCGTTTCTCTCTTCTTTTTTTTTTTTTTACTTTCCTCTCTCATTTCCCTTACATAGCTGCACAAATGAAATGGCCTTCCATCACTGTGAATGTTTCTAAGTAGTCTCCCGGAGAAAAACCTGAGGCATTTTCAGTAATGATGATTGTTTGGACAGCCATCGCAGATGGAAAGCAACCAAGGAAAACAGAAAGATGATATCACAAATTCATTTCCCATGAGCCAGGCCTTCAATAGATAGCTGTGTAACTAGGAAATGTTCATTTAGGGGTGCTGTAGGTAGGATTGCGAAGATCCAGGACTTGGCCAAAAGATTTGAACATTGACAACTTCTCAGTCCCTCTCTCCTTTCCGCTAAAGCCCAAAACGGTCTCCTTAGCCCCTCCCCCACAAAGTAGAATGAATTTGTGTGCATGAGCAGTGATTGACATGCAGTTAGACACCCCCGCCTGTCCCTGATTGGTGCATCTGAACAGGCAGCGGTGGATTTTTTCAAGTCGCACTACAGGCTGTAAGTGGTGCCAGAGGAGCCAGATTTTTTTTAATTACCTGCTTCATGTAGTTCTACTGGAACATAGGGTCAATTTCAGCAAATATGACAGAAAGTTAGTTTCATAAGGCTTACCTACTGCACCTATAATGAAATGGTAAGAAGGTATACAGAGCAATAGGTATCCATAACATGTACACAGTACAGATTTATAGTTATCATCCATTAATGTGTTTTTAAAGTTGTATTTCATGTCGAAAATTTGATAAACATAACATGGTTATTGCTTGCTGGAACCTTCATTTATATGACATTCAGTTTATTGCTAGTGCCTGCACACTTGAGTTGATTGGCAATTACTGGAGCAGGAAAAAAACAGAGGGAAGGATTGGCATTTAAGGAACCTCATGGCTGTGATGTACCTTGCATACTTTGGTGCATTTTATTGGACAAATGTAGAAGTTACTTCAATGTCCTTCTTGAAGGTTTTTCAATCAATGGCCAAGGGCATTTTTTAAAACTTCTTACCACCTAATTATGCTTTAAAGGTGCACTACGTCAGACAATGGTGGCAAACGTTTTCTGACAAAACTAGCAACTGTTTGTAAGAGGCTGGGCCTAGAGAGCTGTGTCATTTGTCATGGGGCCCAGTAGATTTATGTTGGCACAGCCTGATACTTACTGCAGGGCCTAGTCACAGGTCAAAAAAATCATTTAACATGAACACTGGGCTTTCCATAGGAACCCTACTTTTGGCACATGTATCTGTGTATTGATAATCACTTTGCCCCTGGTTAATTGTAGGCCTTTTTCACAGAAAATATGTTGACATTCAGTCAGTAGGAAAAGCACAGGTGTAAATAATGCGCTAACACTTGAAGATATCTATGACAGTGTTATGTGTTTATGACCCTGTCATGACAGAGTCATGACACATGAACCCTGACCCTAACTCTAACCCTAACTCTACCTCTAACCCTAACCCTAACTTGTCATGACAAAAACCGAATGACACTTACTAAAAGAAGCGTTATGTCATAAACGTTTATGACTTGTTTATAATGTTTATGACACGTTCATGACCGTGTCATGTCACTCTTATATAGATACCTTCAAGTAAAGTGTAACCGATAATGCAATGAATGTTGACTGATTTTCATTTAACTGCTTCAGTTTTCAGTCACACTGTCATGGTTGACAGTTGAAATGAAGGGGGTAATCAGTAATGTTAATAGTATCACCTGTGCCTTTTCTTCTATGTCAAGTCCTAATGTCTGCTGTGAAAAAGGTCCATGGGTTTGACCCTGATGAGCGTGCAGTGCTTCATGCTCAACCTTTTGTAAGTGCTAATGAAATAAAATGCTTTTGCGTTTGTTCTAAAAACAACATGAAATGTACTCAACCTCAACTGACACTGAAAAAAAACTAAAAACAAATAGCAATTTGGACTGCAAGCCTTTTGCTTTCGTGCCAGTGTTAATGTGCTCACTAATTAGCATTTTCTATTTTGTGCTTTCTTAAAACTGCATGAAAACACAGAGTAAGAGACAGATGGACAGCCAGGCAGGCAGGAATATATAGAGCAGATGAACC
This sequence comes from Gymnocephalus cernua, assembly GCA_023631565.1. Lineage (NCBI taxonomy): Eukaryota > Metazoa > Chordata > Actinopteri > Perciformes > Percidae > Gymnocephalus > Gymnocephalus cernua. The sequence continues at coordinate 20,814,436 of CM042443.1, forward strand.
ACTCCGATGCACGGTAGGAAGATAATTCTCCTCTAACGATATACTAAAATTCAAGTGTTTGTGTTTACCCCATGATCCGTGAGTCACAAACCCAGATGTCTAGGCATTCTGTGCTTGATCTGTTTTTTTCTGCAGTTTTTAGTGTTTGTTTATGTCTTTTTTTATGATGTGCCATAAGGTTAGGTTACAGGGAGTGCACAAAAAAATGTTCAAAATATAAGCAGCCCATGGTCATGAATCAATGTTCAACCCTTTACTCTCCTGTGGTGGGCTGTGAGTGACAAGCAGATGGATACCAAATATATCAGTATTATAGTAGGGTTTATACTGGACTAGTCTCCCACTGCCAGATTTCCACAAAATGGTGGAGTACTGGCTACACCACAGACATTATGGGATAGGACAAAAAAAACTGCTCTGGGTTGTTTGCATTTCTTCAAACCAATCCCAAACGTCATTGGCGGTGCTAAGTTCCGCACGCAGCGACGGTAGCTCTGCAAAAAAGTGTTTTGTTTTGGTGGAACATTTGCAGCCCACAACATCCCAGTTAGAGAGTAAATGCCGTAAACCAATTCTTTGTAAATCTGTACAGTCATTCCCCGAAAGAACCAAGTAGGACTGCCTTGTTGCACGATCCAACTTGACATTTTAAGCGTGGAACTTGCTAGCTCGAAGTTTGTTCTTGTTTCCCGTAGCAAAGGGAGTTTGAGAATTGCAACAGACAGGGAGCCGAAAGTGAGGGGCAATGCCTGATTTTGCGGCAGATGCATTCCTCTTCTTCCAATTACTGATAAATAGTGACATTACCACACTATTATGCCCATCAGAAGTTACAGAAGAGATCAACTACCACCTGGTCACAGACCAGCGGGAGGCAAACTCTTGCCCAAAAATGTAGTAATTATTCTCACTGTGATATCCACAGGAAGGCTGTTTCCTGCAGCACTGCAGATTTGTTCAGATAAAGCAGAGGTAATAAGGAGGAAAAACATTCAGAGCTACAACAAAAGAGAGTGGAGGAGAGGAAGAGAAAGCCCAATGAACCCCATCAGCACTAAACACAAAGTATAGACAGGCTGATGGGAATGTCAGTCGTTTTGTAGGTATTTGGTCATAAAGATTAAATGGTGACCATATGGTGGCGCTGGGTGAAAAGTCTGGGACAACCAATGTTCTTCCAATTCATGATCATGAATGAATGTACAAAGATTAGATGGCAATCCATTTAGTGGCCAAACAAAACTGAAACAACTGACTGATGTTACCATCCTTCTAATAAAAAAACAGAAAGAAAAAAACAAAAACTTAAAGCAGGCTTCAGCTTTACCCAGAGGAACAATACGAGTATGCTCCATGTTTCATAATGTGGCTCAATTTTGGTTGAAATGACATAGTGTTTCTATGTTTGAGCTGTCGGTTTATTTCCATGCTCATAATGCACAGTGTTTGACTGAAAGTTGTGCTCTGTCCTTCCAGTTTCACCAAATAATTGTTATTGTTGAAGCGATAGGAATGGTTATACAAGATACCTAGATTGATATTGATGGCAGAGAGGTATCAGAGGAGACAAATGGCATATGTCATTTTGAAGCGTAGTTGGATCAATGGTCTCTGGTGCAAGTTGTTGCGACACATTGTATCTGTCTCTCTCCCTGCTTACAGTATATGATTAGTTTTTAAAAAGACATTTCTTTCCTGTGTGTGTGTGTGTGTGTGTGTGTGTGTGTGTGTGTGTGTGTGTGTGTGTGTGTGTGTGTGTGTGTGTGGTGTCTCTCTCTGCACACGGTGCCATGATATGCCCATCAGGGTCACACAGTTGCCTGGCAACAATGGCCAATGGACCAAGTTTTGCTGTTTACTGGTTCTTTTTCTGTTCTCTCTCTTTCTCTCTCTCTCTTTCGCTCGCCATCTTGCTCTCACCCGCCGTCTGTTATCGTCCTCTTTCACATACCATTACTGTCTGTCTCTCAAACGCTGCTAGTTGTCCTCTCTGTTCCAGTTCAGTTTAAAATCAGTGATAATAATGTTGTTGTGTATCCGTTGGGTGTGTTAAGAGGCTATGTTTGCTTCCACTGTCGCCGTGATAACTTTCTGAAGCGATAACGTGTCAGGGCTTTGTATCTGTCAGCGTGATTTGGAGTTCTTTTTGGAGTGTTTCATTTTGTTCTCCCACTTGAACGGCAACCTGTGGTTGCTGTGTTCATTTCAAAACGAGATGGAAACTGTAAAATAGCAGGCGTTGTGTGATATTTTCATAATACATTTTCTTGTGTCCTGACTTTTCTTCTTTCTTCCACCTCTGCTGCTTATACAACAGCATGCTTGGTTTTTGTGACTTTATAATGATTCAGTCCTGGTCGTGGAACAACAGATCAGATCTTCACTCTCACTCTCGGCAGTAAGTCAGACTTGTTTCAGGTGAGGGTTGGCCTCCGCCAGGGCTGCGCTTTGTCACCAATCCTGTTTGTAGTATTTATGGACAGGATATCGAGGTGTAGTCGTGGTGGGGAGGGGTTGCAGTTCAGTGGGCTGTGGATCTCATCGCTGCTCTTTGCAGATGATGCGTGCATGCGTGCGTGAGCGCGAGCCACTCTCTCTGTCTGTCCGTCTCTCTCCGTGTGCCTGATCGCGTGTCTCGTGGAAAGTCAAGACCGCCAAAATCACCATGAACCTAGGTGTTTTATTTTGAATGTGTTTTAATTTTGTAAAGTATTTGGCTGCGCTGTGGTCTTCCTGTATGTGATTACCTGCCTGGCTTGACACATACGCTCATATCTCGCGCAACAAATAGAGGAGACGCTCCGCACCGGGTATGAACAGACAAATTGGATAACATGGGCGCCGAAATGAAAATAGCTACGCTGCATACGCGCCCGGTGTGTCTTGGCTGTTATACTTTGTTTCCTCACTTCCTTGTTTGAGGACGGGCTGACCCGTATAACTTGCAGTGTTGAGTCAGAGCTTTACAATCATTAATGAACCTCAGATAGGTATAGTAAACCATAAAAACACTGGTAGACCTAGGCATGCTGATGATCAAAACCTTACATGTTAACATGACGAGGTGCTTATATTTTCCTAGCAAGCACAATAGTAGATACTATCTCACAATACGTAAAGAAAACCCAGGTATAAGGTTTGGGCTTTCGATTAGACCAAATAAATACATCCTCGATATGGAATGGAAGTTTTTTGAACAATATGCTCAGCTCACAGTATTCAATGTTCAATCTTACAAAAGTCGACAGCCAAGTCAACATAGAAATGTATCAAACTTTGCACTTGTCACTCAATATAAATGAGTTAAGTTTATCTGCTCCCTTGCTTCTGATGTTTTTGTAATATATTTAGATATGTGAATGTCTGTATCCATCATCCATTATTAGTGGGAGCACAGGCTGTCCTGTCAGCTCTGTCTACATCTGATCTTAACACTTTCTCCTTTAGTGTCACCATTTTTATATCAGTCTTTTTGGATTGGACATTTTCTCTTATTCTCTCCCTGCCTTTGTCTCTTGATCTCTGCACTGATAACTAAAAAACTGTTTCTCATTATTCCTGTGCTGAGATTACTACATTGTGTTTTTTATCTCTTTGTTATTGTTTTATTGTTCCAATGTTGCATTACATACTTTTTTTTTATTAAAATTTTTTAATTTTCTCAACTGTCCGTTTTACGTGCAGTACATCTTTATTATTTATGAGGCAAGGCAAGGTAGCTTTGTTTGTATAGCACATTTCAGCAACAGGGCAATTCAAGGTGCTTTACATAAAACATTAAAGAGCAATTAAAACAATTAAAAACAGATAGAATATGAGAATAAAGGTTACAGGGCAGTATAAGAAATGAACAATTATTTAAAGAAAGGCAGCATCAAAAAGAAAGGTCTTCAGCCTTGATTTAAAAGAACTGAGAGTTGCAGCGGACAAAGGCGCGACAATTGTGTTTTTTCATCCTACAAACTCGTTGGACTGTCACCACCATATATAGCATTTGCACGTTTTAAGATTGTAATTTCATATCACACTTCTGCGTGTGATTGTTTTCATTGAGTATTATTTACTTGTTTTGTGCTTCATGTTTTATGTGTCTTACATCTCGGCATCATTGAAAATGAGGGAAACCTCAATGATTTCCGAGATTCTTAAATAAAGGTTGATGGTTGATGATTATCTTTGGTTACACTTTACTTGAAGGTATCTACATAAGAGTGACATGAAACTGTCATGAATGTGTCATAAACATTATAAACAAGTCATAAACGTTCATGACGCTTCTTTTAGTAAGTGTCATTTGGTTTTTGTCATGACAAGTTATGGTTAGGGTTAGAGTTAGGATTCATGTGTCATGACAGTGTCATGTGGTTATGACAGTGTCATGTGTTCATGACTTATGTAGATACCTTCAACTAAAGTGTTACCTTATCTTTGTTTTTGTTTGATTATCTATCATATCCATACATACAGGCATCCAAAAAAACTGTAGCTAACCCTTATCCCATCAAAAAAACTAATCGAAAAAACAGTAAGCCTTATCCCACCAAACAATGTACAAACAAATGTAAACAAATGTAGCCTCAATCTCCCCAACAAACCAACAACCAAAAAATAACTCTGCCCCCAAAAACAACAAAACTCTAATTCTAATCTCTCCAACAACCAACCAACCGTAAGATTAAAACACAATCCAAATGATTGTCATAGGAATGAAAAGCTCAGTTGTGTAGCTAATAACATTAGTGATATTCCATATAGGTGTGCCAGTAATCATGTAAGTAAGCCAGCATACACTATACCAGGCACTGGAGCTGGCACACCTGAATGGAATGCATCAAATATTAATGTCACAAGCTATAACAGTGTTTGCCAAGTGAACACGTACATCATCTAATTAGCCTCATGTGGAGGAGCAGACTAGCAGAATGTCCTCCCCCTTGAGGATTTCCCTCGTTTGTTACTCATGAGGTTTTTCTTCTTTTGGTAGGTATATAATGAGATTAGTGCCGGCAGATATTGTGTTATATTGCATAAATTATTCTTGGTCATGGCCAAATTAAACCGTGACTTAACCAAATGAGTTCATTAAATTAATTGCAAATTTAGATTTAGAAGGTCCACTTTTAAATTGAATATATTGGCTTGAAAGTCAATTTGATTATTATTGAATCTAATGTTTTCAGAATTGGGCATAGCCATAAACTAATGACAGTTTAGGGATTTAAGACCTTAGTCAAGAAGAGTAGAAATTCACAAGCCTCCATTCTATCGGCGCGTTTACTTTGGACACCAAGATGGAGAAAATGGAACACAGAAGGCACAAAAAACATTTGAGTTGGGGACAATACATGACCCCAAAGTTAACAAATGGCCCTTCAGAAACAGCATGGACCAAGCTTTGTACAGCTGCTGTTCCATTCAGTGGATGGATGGAGGAGTGCTTTGTGGTCACAATAATTAGTAGATATTTATGCCAGGCTGAAATAATTAGTTGGCACTTGTTTATTGGCTCTGTCATTGGACAGTCACTCAGTCCAGTGAGTGAGTTTCCTTCTCTGGTATTTCTCTCTGCATGACTCTGAAGATACAACTGGGTTCACTCAATTACTTACAGTATTGTATTTTTAGGTGGTAGACCTTTGCTGACCTGTACTATAGAGCTCAACAGTGTGTGATCCAGAAGTGAAAATCCCATTAACTCTTCTCCATAAAGATTTTGGTTATCAACCATAATGGCTAAACCACCCAAGGTAAACTCACCACAAGCTACGAAATTGTAAAAACAAAGGTTTATGCTTCTGTGGAAGCCACAAGTCTGTATGAAATCAACCTTGTTTTAAGAAAAACATGTGGTATTCATGATGTCACGAATACTCCCACAATCCTTTGCTTAACAGTGATAGTCTTTGATAGGTGGAGCTCGCTGGTACCATGGAAATGTTGGTAACACTTGAAGGTATCTACATAAGAGTGACATGACACTGTCAAGACACATGAACCGTAACTCTAACCCTAACCATAACTTGTCATGACAAAAACCGAATGACACTTAATGACAGAAGCGTTATGTCATAAACGTTATAATAATGGTTATGACAGTGTCATGTCACTCTTATGTAGATACCTTCAAGTAAAGTGTAACCGAAATGTTTCCCGAGCCCATGGACAGCTATAGCGAGCTGCTACCACTGAAGTCTGTGATCGCTTATGTACACAGTCTTGTACCTTTGCCTTTTTTGCCGAATCAAATGTTCTATGGTAACGATTTATCTTGTAGCCGTTTGACTTGGTTTCAGGCTTAAAACTCTTTACATAATCATTTAATGAAATGTCAGTGAAGATATTGAATGGGGAAAATCACTTCGCAATCAGAGCTGTTCAAAAAGTGGGCGGTCACTGTTGAGCTCTATTAACTGTTTAATCAACCTCTTCAAATATTCTCCTGCCTCACTGCCACCCTCTTTTTATCTCCTCTTCCTTCAGTATCCCTCCTCGCTTTCTCTTCCATCACTTACCTCTTACACTGACCCACAATGCTCCCTAACCGTCTCTCTTCATTTTCCTCAGCTTTTCTCCCGCTTTCACCCTGTCATGGAAACCCATCTTTCTACCTCATCTTTCCTCCCTCACAGTCTATTTTCTATCCTTTTTTCTCTAAATTTTATATATGTTTGTGTCTGTTTAAATCCATCCTGTCTATCCATGGTCATTTTTGACTGACAGAATCTGCAGCATCAATGTAAAGGCCCATTAGCCTCTGTACTGCAGATAATGTCAGCGACCAGTACCTTTCACTGCCTGACTAACAACAATAAATGTGGGTTGTCAAAAAACAATGCCAAAGTGATTTAATTTCCTTTGATCACTCCTTTTTATCTTTCATATTTATCATGCTAGTCTATGCAGTGTTTAGTGTTCAGGTACTGATTTTGTTTTGCTGCAGTAAAACGTTTGACAGCACTTTTTTGAGTTTACAGAATCAGAAGTGTGAACAAGCTATTTGAACATTCCATTGGTTTTGACATTGTTGGGTCAGAACACTCGATGAGAAATGACCTTAAGCACTGCTGAGCGCTAGAGCTGTTAGCCAGCCGTAGAACACTCTGACATTGCTGGGCAGCTCCCGGGAAGCTGACAGTGGGTAAAGTGGAGTCACGATCGCAGCTGAAAGAGAGCAAGTGGTCTTTGTCAGTTTTGACAAGTTGAATAGGCTTAGATCTTTCCTTGTATCAGGCTGCCTTCATTTAGTTATTTAGTTCGCATAACTATAAATCAAGTTTTATTGATGAAGCCTGAAACTAGTACTAGTAAATAAATAGTATATTAATAATATATATATTTATTTATTATTATTCACTTTTAGGATCCAGCACGCAGCCTTCAAAGCGTTCTAAAGGCTGTTTTATGCTTCTGCATCAACTCCACGCCGTCACTCCTACGGTGTCGTGACCCTTTCAGAGTTCTGCGTCGGGGTTGCTTTGCATCACGGTGCATTTCACCGCTATAACGCTAGGGGGTGTGTGGCTTTTGCGAGGTGTCTGCCAGCCAGTTTGTTATGTTAGCTAGCACAAAGTACTGCTTGCTGGCGAAGTGCTAATTTCAAAACGTTACTAACATATAGACACTTTATAAACGGATAACCCTGTCATTGTAACCAAAATATGTCTGAGTTTATTTGCAAAGCTTGTCAGTGAACTAGCATGTTGCTACTCCCCACAGTAGGCTGCTTAAAAAACCGACTATCAACACACAGGACCAGTTGACCAATCACAGTCCTTACGGTCTGCATCGCCTCGACGCAAAGTTACAAATTTTTGGAGGTGCATGCCGAAGGGCTCGGAGGGGGGTTCGAGGCGATGCAGAGGGGTCTGCGGTGGTACGCCGTTTATTTAACGCAGAAGCATAAATCAGCCTTAAAGGTATAGTGGAGGATTTTCCCAAATTTTAGAAAAGGACCGCCCTGCACAACACTCTACCTGCTCCCGCCTATTAAACGTGTGCACGAGAGAGCATACACGAGCCTAGTTCTCCTCGTGCACGCTCTGTTTACATGTTGCTGTCGGCATGGCTCTACAAGCCTACTTTCCAAAAGAAGATTTGCACTTTTTCCACTATATCAGACTCGCCACCGGTAAGTGAAAATCTATTTAGGACATGCATCTCTATAGCTTACTTTAGCATGCTACAGGCCAACAAACAAGCTATCGTCTATCTTCTAAGTTGTTGTTGTTGTTGTTGTTTTTTTATTGCTGGTGCATTTAGAGCTTTCAAGAAGAGAGTCTTGTGGGATCTGATATTGACTACGAGCCCGTGCCCTGTTCATCCCGACCAAGATCCAGGAGGGGGGGTGCGCCTAGAGGCCGAGGGAGACGAGGTCAGGGCGGGGGCGCAAGAGCCAGCACCAGCCGAGAGCGGGGAGAAGGCGGCCATGAGAGAGGGGGAGGCAGCGGTCGGGCTAGAAGCCGCAGAAAGCGAAAACTACCTAGGGACGAGCACGTACAACAACCTTACGTAAACATATCACCAGAATGATTGACAACTAGGAGGACCAATAGTCTTGATGATCCACCTGGAAAAAGAAAATCCTCCACTATACCTTTAACTGCTCCTCAGATCTCTGCAGGGTAAATCCAGACAGCTAGCTAGACTATCTGTCCAATCAAAGTTTTCTCTTCCATAACTATTTTACAGCGGTTACGACCGGCGCTTAGCGCCACCCAAGCTGACTGTGATTGGTTGAAAGTAATGCCAATAAACCAGGGCATGTTTTTCTCCCATTCCGTGTCGACTAGCCAGACCCTCCTCCGCAGCGCTGTGAAGGAAGGTCTGGAAATGCGAGACTATTGGATTTGTAACTCAAATGGAATTTCAGACATAGAATTGGTCATATCTTACATTATGAGATAATGTTTAAGTTTAATAATAGGAATGTTGCAGAGAGCAGAGCTGTGTAGGTGAAGCGTGACACAGAAGAAGATGAGGAGGTGGAGGGTGATTAAGGAGGAGCACGGAAGGGAAAAAATAAGGATAGGGTCAGCAGGCCAGTGCCAAGAAGAGGGATGAAAGAGTTTAACTTGGGGATTCTGGAGGTAGAAATCACCATCAGCTCCGACAGACAGAGGGAACGGAGGAGAGGGGAGGACACAGAACTGAACTGAGAAAGAGAAGTTTTTTTTTTATTCCGAATAACTAAAGTTATAAAATTTTCTATAGCTAATTTTATTGTCAAGGAGAATGTGTGTGTGTGTGAGACTGTGTTGTGAGGGCAGTGGACTTCCACTGCAGAATGCTAATCATCTGTATAAAGTGTTTCCACCCACCTGTCAATCAAAGTAACAGTCTACTTTCAAAGTTTGGAGGAGAATGAAAAATAGGCTCTAAGGGTGTGTGTGTGTGCGCGTGCGTGCATCTCTATTTCTAGTTACTGTAAATCTAAGATACCAACTGGGAAGTAGTTTTCAGCTAAATCTCCTTGTGGCAATTAAATTAGGATGTGGGTGATTTTTTTTGTGTCTCCTATAATATCGCCTTGCGGAAATTTTATATCATATTAATGTTTGCCAACAGATGCACTGTCTGGTTTAATACAAATCTAAATGATTTGTTATGATCTAGTTTTTTTTTTCACTTCTTCCCAGTGCCATAGCAACTACATACCAAAAGCACTGTGTTATTTTACACTGAAAAATGTTAAAATGTAAAGATTTACTGTCATTTCTTTTTCATATTGAATGCTATTTTATACAATTGTATAAATACCAGTAATGTGATCATTTTCTAAGTAACAAGTAGTGAAGGGGATTAGAATTTCAAATGTAGTACTTACATTACAGTAACTGATCTAGGTAAGGTGCCTTTGACATTTTGTCTCTCACTGTGTCTGTTGTCTTACTGGGAGGTTATGTCAGTTTCTTTTCCAACACTTATTAGCTTGGTGCTGGAGGTCTAGGTAAGCGGTTAAGCCGCCTGACACTGTGCAGATTAAGCTTGATTTTAGCTCTAAACTTGTTGTCACCGACAAATTTTAAAATTGGGCCAAATTAACAAAGATATACATAGAAATACATCGATGCAAAACAAAAACCTGCTCCCTGCTGGTTCTCAACTATAGCACACACTGACAGAAACTGACAGTCTTGTAGCAAACAGGCCAGTGGAACCAATCCCAAGAACGTCAGTAATAGACTTACAGACCGAGCTGAGGAGAAGCCAAACAAAAGAGAAATTAAAATAGAAATCCGTTGAGTCATAGGCTAAAGGACAAATACTATACATCAAACACGTGCAACACTTACCTCATTCAGTAGACTGGTCTTGAGTAGTTAAACAATGATGAGCCAACATACTACACTTCGGGAAAGGCTGGACAAATAATCTTCTTCTTTGCAATATTGTGGTAAGTGACCAACTTTCACCTCCCATGGAACAAACCTCACCTTTCTCAACAAAACACAATTGTATACATAAACAATATGATTAAAATATAGCAAAGCGGAAACAGTACAGGTCATCAGCCACCAATCAGTGGACCTGTCTTTTGCTATGTGACCCAAAACCATCTGCCCTGAAACAAAGAGCAATCTCTCTTGGCCAAATATTCCCCAGGGAAAGTAAAAATTCAATGAACCTTAAAGATAGCCCAGCAAACTGCCCTTTCCATTCATCTGATTTGGTCTACCAAAATGAAATAGCAAAAATGGAAAAACTGTACAGACAGGGCTTCCTCTCCAAACAAAGTGTCTCAATGGAAGGAAGCAGTCAAGAGTCGGGGCTCCGTGCCCACTCATGTACCTACAGCAACAACATCTAGTCACTAATCAGACCGGTCACTGAAATGCAAGAGCACAGAGACTGAAGTGCTTGAAAGCAGCTCCGGTGATCATATAATCCCGAAGCAAAAAGAACTATCCCTAAATCCTAAATAACTCGGAAAGACAATTTCAAAGAGTCCTGCCAGATGTTTTTCAAAGCTACAGAGACTATAGAAGCTGGGGGGTTCACCAGGCTAGGTTTGGAAAGAATGTTAGAAAGCTTACAGATTCTTATAGCTGACAGATGTACAGTGAGTTTTCTATAAAAATATAACAAGGACTGAACTTAAAGGATAAGTCTGGTGATATTATATTTTATTGTCAACAAAGCCCATAAAAAGACCAAACCCAACAGTGAATTACTAAAAATATTTGTAGCCAAGCCTCATATCTTATTGCGCTGTGCCATAAAGCTCCATTGTTGTCGAGAAACTATTAAAGGTCCAATATGTAATACTCACAGCTAGCGTTTAAAATAGTTACTGCAGGCAACAGCATCTAAAAACACCGCCACCTTGCCGTCCTCCCTCCCCGACTGACAGACACGATATCTTGGCTTAAAATGATGGAAACAGCCACTAAAAAACACCACTACCTCGCAGTCCTCCCTCCCCGACTGACAGACACACTTTCTCGGTTTAAAACATAGTATTTCAGCTTAGCACGTTTCCTTAAAGCTATACTGCGTAGTTTGCTTTTACACTAGAAACAAACCGGACCATGGTTCAATTTGATCCGGACCGACACAAGTGTCTTTGCTAGTTTAAGACTGACGCAGTTGTCAATTTCCTGTCCAGTGCCCATTTAAATAGCAAATGCACCTTCGCCCATCAGGTGTATTCTTGGCGGATTGCTATCTTGAGGCAGTGGAAAGTGATCGCGCCATTGGCCAACAAAAACCTGGTCTAAAGTCAATAACGCAGCATTTCATTGTTATTTTAATAATATTAAAATGTACCTAGGCTTGTGCACAGTGCACACACACTATGCTTGTTACACACACACAGGAGCACACACAGCAGCACCAAAATAAAAAAATAAAATATTACAAAGTGAAATAGTATTATGATATGATCTGCCCGCTCACTCGCCAAGGCACAAACCTCCTGGCGTTTAAAGAGAATTGGAGATGACACTGATTGGTTTATTGCATGTTACAGCCATAACACACCTATGCTTAATGAAGACACTAAGTACAACCTTTTTGAACCATGCGCCCGGCACACAGGCCCTTTTTTCCGCTGTCAAACTAGCAAAAGTGGATTTGCACACACCCTAAACGCACCTGCGCCAGGAGCTTAGATCGCCCCATGAGGGCCCCATGTCTTTTGGTCGGACTAAATTTTGGCAGGGAAGGTTTCACGTCTGTAATTTTGGTTTGGATCAAACTAAGAAGTCCGGACCAAAGAAGAAGTGTGAAAGCCCCCTAAAAGACATCAGTGTGTTAAAAATATAGCAGTATTGGAGTTTATTACAACGTACCTTATGCTACTCCTGGAATTGATAATAGTCCCCAACAAATGTTGACTTGAATATTGACTTCCCCTAATGCAACCCACTGACATATTATAGTCCTGTGAGAGTCATTTCACCCCCACTAATTGAACCGGCCTCAGCCTCAACCTGACAGGCTGGCTTGTCAGGTTTACTGTACGTGGCTCCTATTATGTCTCATTATCTTGATTCAGTGCAGCTCAAGTATGTCTTTTTTTTGTCCTTTTTTATTTTAGAAAACTAACAGTTTTTGTCACGGCCTTGACTATGTGATAAAGAGTTTTTAAGACCTACACCACTGCCATCAGGTGCCGATTCAATATAACCTTGTCATGCATGTGTACCTGCATACAGTATGCATTCCCACACACACACACCAGCATTGTTGGGCTTTTCAAACACCTCTGCTGGTGTTCTCTATTTTTCTATTTTTTTCAATTTCTAGATGCATAATTAGCTGTGTTAGTAAGGAATCAGTAAACAAATAAAGAAACACACAAACTGTAAAAATAAACGATAAAAATGATCGTGACATAAAAAAAGATCTAAATTCCCCATTTGATGTTCATCAGTTTGTAGCGTGATGCATGATTTTGCATGTAGAGTAGCTAAATCAGAAAACTAATCTGGTGCTGACTTTTTTTTAACAGTGTGAAAATAAAGTGTTACATGCATACTTATTTTAATATGATTGGAGTATTTAGTTTATATGTTGTGACTAAAACTGTTGTCTTAAGACTGCTGTGAACTGAACTTCGCTGCAGAGAAGTCTGCGGCTCCATATTTTTCTTTTCTTCTTACTTTCCATTCATAGTAGAATAGAACAAGTAATGCTGCCACTTTCTCGCCACGTATCCTTTCAAGTATTTTTATGCACATTTTGAGGTATGTCATTAAAAAGTGTACGCCGTTGCGGTAAGTTGATCTGTACAGTGTGAGCATTAAAGTTGCAGGTTCTGGCTGTGCAGAGAGGCCGATTTAGTTTAATGTGAGCTACGGTTACACTATGTGCAAGATTAATAAAAACGCACTTTGTGTATGGCCAGCTTTAGATGTCGTCAGTCTAATATCAAAACATTTTAAGACCTGACTTACCAGCAGTTTGTCATTATTATTTATGTTATTAGGACAATGCACATTAATCAACATTTCTGTAAATGTGCCAGTGTTAGACAGATGGCTAATTTTCAACTGTAGTCTTAGAAACTTAGCATGCATGTCTTTATGGTGGGAGGAAACCGGAGCACCCGGAGGAAACCCACGCAAACACGGGGAGAACATGCAAACTCCACACAGACTTGCTGTGAGGCAGAAGTGCTAACCACTGAGCCACCACGCCGCCATAACTGTCCAACTTTGCAGCTGCTCTCTAAAATATGTATCTGAATAGTATTGTGTAATATCAATTATGTCACTGATGTATAACAATAAATGTGACTTAAATGTGATTTAAAACAAGTTTAATTTTTAATTAATTAAAATGACAATGCCAATGCCGCTGTCTAATGTTCTAGCTATGCTAAACTTCATTTCTGAAGAATACCGAATGCGGAACAGAACGGGGTGGCAGGTCTAAACCTTTTGATGAGATTCAGAGAGGTGATGATTGAAGTCAATATTCATTTTCTAAGGCCTTTGTTAATCGATACTTAAATCCACATCACTGATTCATGTTCAAGGGGACTTGGTGAATATCATGTGTCCAGCTCTGTTGACGCTGGAAATTTCGCCGGATGTCCTTCTTTTTTGGCCGGATGTCCGTTACGTTCTGCTTTCTTTGTGTTGGAATTGTAAACTCCGGTAGATTTCTGAGGACTCTGGTTAACTGCTCCTCAGATCTCTGCAGGGTAAATCCAGACAGCTAGCTAGACTATCTGTCCAATCTGAGTTTTCTGTTGCACGACAGAGCACATTTTTTTTTCTCATCCCGGATTGCTGTGTGGACTTGCCAGACCTTCCCCTGCAGCGCTGTGGAGGAAGGTCTGGCAATGCAAGACCAGAGATGTAATTGAATGTATCGACACCACACAGTAAAAAACGTAAAGTAAATATTAAGTTGAATCAATACTTCTGTCAGTCTCAACACAAAGGGAACAATACAGGGTTCACCAAGCCAGTAATTTGTGTGATTTGTGGGTGTAGCTTGTAGCACAGGCTCTTTGTAGTGTTTGCACACACACACACACACACACACACACACACACACACACACACACACACACACACACACACACACACACACACACACACACACACACACACACAGAGCCTGTAGTTATTGTTAAATTGTTTGAGAAGTTCAATTAAAAATGGATTTAGGGGGGGTTTTGGCCTTTGAAAGCATCCACTGGCTGAGGAAGCATCCCAAGCATAGTCCAGATCATTTGACCTTTGCATGTTGGATAATTTAAATTTACAGCCGTCAACATGGCAAGACAAGACACTTGGAATGCACTAATAGAGGTCAATTACTTGTGTCTGAGAATGCATTTGAGAGGGAGAGAAGGAAGGACGTGAAGGGGAGAGGAAGAGAGATGGAAGAAGATGGTGATTAGAATGGACAGGTCGCAGGAAGGAAAGAGCTGACGATTATGGAGTCTGCAGTGGTACCACTGAGATGACTACATGTTTAATGGTAATATTAAATTATAATTAAGAAATGGATATATTAAAAAATACTTCATTTGAAGGGGTGTGCATAACTCTGACGTTACACCTGTCATGAAAATGAATAAGTCTTTATGAATGCATCCCTGATGTCTCTCCGAGACGACAGTGTCTTTTGTGTCTTTGTAGTGTCGACACAATGGATTGTACAAATGGGAATAAATAACTTGCCTAGTTTCACACCTCTGCACTGGCTAATCACTCTGCAAGGTGGCTCTGATTGGATTGTCTTGTTTGGTAGAGTTACGAGAAGATTGTCTGTTTACATTTAAAAAAACAAAAATGTGTTGCCAGTTACCTTGCATGCCAAAATGATGTGGGATACATACTACATGTATCTGGGTATGAATGTTGATAATTTTGCTTTCAACATTATTCTGTGACACTTTACTTGAAGGTATCTACATAAGAGTGACATGACACTGTCATGACACAGTCAATGACACAGTCAATGACACATTAACCCTAACTCTAACCCTAACTTGCCATGACAAAAACCGAATAACACTTACTAAAAGAAGCGTTATGTCATGAACGTTTATGACTTGTGTATAATGTTTATGACACGTTCATGACAGTGTCATGTCACTCTTATGTACCTTCAAGTCTTATGTACATGTAGATACCGTCAAGTAAAGTGTAACACATTATTCTCCTCTGTCGTGCAGATAAAATAGATAATGGAGATGTGTACCAGAGGAGGAGAGGACCTCATTCGGTCAGCTCAGATGGACAGGAAACAGGAAATAAACAACAGGAAGGTTTTGGGCGGACAGGAAACAGCTGGCGGCGAATTGTTCTACTCATCGTTGCCATCACCATCCACAACATCCCCGGTGAGTACGAGCCATATAGTTGTCTGAAGCAGCTGCAGTAGGGAATTTGTCATTGTCACTGATAAAATAGTTTGCTGGTGCAGTTAAATTGAATTATTATCAATGCTGTTCAGAGAACAGGTGGGGGGCAAGTACAAGTCCTGCATGGAAAATGTTACTTAAGTAACAGAATGTAAGTATGATCAGGAAAGTGTACCTAAAGTATTAAAAGTAAAAGTACAGTACAGAAAAATCCTCACATTTTAGAAACTGGAACGTATCAAAACCGTTCCGTCAATCAACTAAGTGCTTAATCGGCTAATTGTTTGTAGCTGTATCTTGTAGGCCTGTATCTTGTTGGGTGGTTTAATTTACAATAAAACATCGTATTTTATAAACCACGTGTTTTGTGTGCTAGTAACGTAAGCTTTCAGATAAAAAGTACAATATTTCCCTCTGAAATGTAGCGGAGTTAGAGGCTACGTGACGAGACTTCTCGCCGAGGTAAGAAGCATCATGCGATATCAGTACACAAGTGCAGAGCAGCAGCCTTGAAAGTAGTGTAGAAGATCTCCCCGCCTGTTCCCCAAACTCTGAGTTTACTTTTGCAGAACGATGGCGGAAGAAAAAAGCAGCCTGTAAAACCCAACGTTAGAACGTTGGAGTACCGCCGCTTTGTCCTTTAATGGTCATAAATAGATACTAGAGTAGACTACTTCCTTGTTTACTGTTGCAATGAATACAATGCAGAGGAGGAGAAAAGAGCATCTGTCTTCACAAATTTCATCTATACAAACACATATGTGACATGGTTATAAGCGGCCCGTAAAAGGCCAAATGAAGGTTACGTTTTTCTTTTGGTTCTTCTCGTTGATTCTGAGTGGCGGCAAAATTCTAGCAGTCAGCTGGCTCCAGAACGTGATGAATACTGTACCAAGCTTGTGGCTGAAACAGCAAGAGGAGCCACTGGAAAAAAGGTTGCCTACAAAGGTCCTCGCTCCTGACAGCTACGGAAGAGTTCCTAGGCCTAGAACTAGACCTAGACCTAGAAGGCTCAAAGCCAAATTAGGCAAACATTGGACAAAATCAGAGCACACAAGGCTATATGATCGGTTGTTGACAAGCATTTAAAAGGCTATTTAAAAAAAAAAAAATGGACAGCTGAAGACATGAAAGGGGAGAGAGAGGGAATGACATGCTGCAAAGGGGCGCAGGGCGGAGTTGAACCTGCGGCCGCTGTGTCGAGGAGTAAACCTTTATATATATATATGGGCGCCTGCTCTACCAGGTGAGCTATGGAGTCAGACCATAGAATGTATATAACGATCTTCACCTGTTCAACTGACTTTAACAGATAGTATGCAACTCCACTGTATACCCTACTACTGACTTACTGATTTACCTGACAGAGAACGTTGCAGATTCACAATGTAATCACAAAATATCACAATGACAATGTGGAGTAATCAGACATTAGCCTCATGGACTTATGGCAGCCATTATGAGAGCTAATCAGCACATATCTTTGTTCATCAACCACCAGAACCGGACCGTGTGTGTGTGTGTGTGTGTGTGTGTGTGTGTGTGTGTGTGTGTGTGTGTGTGCGCGCAGAGAGAGAGCGAGAGAGACGGTGTTGTCTCATGTCAGATCCTTAACGAATTTAACATTTCAGCAGAGTTTCAGCAGTGTTCATTTCCATACAGGTTTAGTGGCTTGGCAGTAAACGGTGAATGTTATTAGGTAGCAGTAGACTTAATTAACCTGGGGTGAGTCTGATGAAAAGTGCTGTGTCTGCCCAGTTCAGCTCAGAGATTTTCTCACATTGCACAGTGCTGTGAAGGAATAATCTCGAAGATTACTTTATATTCTGCCTCTGGTTAGAAGTGGTGAATGTAGGCTACAGCTAACAGCAACTTAATACTATATAGTGTCTGGCTTTTGTTTGATGTTTAGTGTTGGCAAATGGCTTTTTGTTGAGTTTCCTCTTAGCGAAAAAATAGACACGGAAAAGCGTAGCACTTTTTTTTCGCCAACCTTATTCCACACAACAGTTGCAATGTTCCTTTCAGCTATCTGCCCGTGCTCCAGGAAAGTGAAGAAAAGTAAGTTTGGTATATCCAGCAATCATGTAGCTAATGTTGGAAGCAGGAAAAGAGTCAAAGGCGGTAACGGCCCACTTTAACTACTGGTTATGACTATGGGAAACTTGGCTGATGCTCATTGAACAAACATGTCAGTCCAATTCAAAAGAGCATTGTGTCTTTCATGTCTAAAAGCTCAGTTGGCAGTTAAGTTTAACTTGCATTTTTAGCCAGGCCAGCAAATTGTAGAGAGTCAGTGGTTCAGTTAACCCGAGAATAGGTGACTTGGAGCCGGATACAGAGCACCTCGAGCTGCCGGTCGTTTTGGCGGACATTACGGTTAAGTTTAGGCGACAAAAAGTGAGAGTTATGCGGCGACGAAAGTTAAGTTCAGGCATCAAAACAACTAGTTAAGTTTAGGGAAAATGGTCTGGATTAAAACACTTCCAAGGAACACACATTTCCCTGGTGAAAGTTTTTTATTTTCCCCGGGAAGCGAACTCCGCTCCCCGGCTTGTGTTTTATGACCACTTTTGCTACTAGTTTTCCCAATGTCATCACCTGATCAATTCAACATAACAACTCAAGGAAGGCCCAACAATTCACCATTCATTTAGAAAGATTCACCTGGTGCTGAGCTCCACAGAGGGAAAAATCTTGTCAAATAGACAGTTTTGTCCTGGAACATGCATTGCATTATTCAACACTACACAGATGCCATTCAGTCAAGTCTAATGAGCTAATTAGACTAATGACGTGTCAATCAAACATCAAAGGTGACGTCTAGGGAAGAGAGCTGTGTTCACTATTCAAAAGTACACAGAAAGGAAAGGATTTGATTGATGTAAAAAACAACAACAGGGAAGCAATTAACAGTCATTGTTGACATTTCTAGGAGCTGACAGCAAGACAACCAACTCAACACCTATTTAGTTAGAAAGTCACGGCTTTAAGTTTCATGTGTCTTAAAGGTTGTTTTTTTTTTTGTTATTAGATAGCTTGGGTTGGGTTGGGAACCATTGCGTTGAAGACAAATGAATGGAATAAGTAAGTAAGTGATATTCATTTATAGAGCGCTTATCACTGATAAAAATCACAAAGTGCTTCACATAAAACAAACAAGATGATAACTTAAAAACACAATACACACTTAAAATGACAAAGTAATGAATCAAAAATAAAGTACAGACAGGTAACCCAAAGCCTGTTTAAAAAAGGTAGGTCTTAATCTGATTTTTAAAAGAGTCCACAGAAACAGCATATAAGGGAATAAGGGATTCATAAGATTCAGGTTTGATAAAATGCCATCAAATCCAAAAACCTAATTACAAGAATAACACACCAAGGCACACTTGATCATTCAGCTGCCAAGGCAAGACATTTTTTTCTGAAATGTTATGTTTAAATGTTCAAATGAAGCATTATCTAAATAAATATGTGCTATTCAGAAATCTGAACATTACAAAAAGCCAGGTTTGTTGTTTCATTTTGTTGACATATAAGGGTGGACGGTTTTTACAGAGGGCATTATCTATATGTTGTTAACGCTCCATGAATCAGAAAGTACTGTCAACAGCCATAAAAATAAAAAATCCTTTTTCACCGTGTTTTCAGGAATAAAAGTTATATAAGTCAGGCTATGAATGATATATGAACAAACTGTAAAAACCTTCAGAATACAGACATAAATGAAACAGGACAGTGTGGTGTATACAGTATGTGAGTGCTACTGAAATGGACATTTCTGGCTCAGAGTATGAGAAAAAACTCCATTTGAGGAAATGGATTTTAAAGATATGTATATATATCTGTATGTAGACATTAAATAAGGTAAGGGACATACAGGCTATCGCGTTTTCGACTCACAGCTGCTCGTCGCTTCCCGGTCCCGGCAAGTTTGAAGAAGGAAACACGGAGGACCACACACACTTTTGCTTTTTGAAGCGTGGCGGCTACCGTAGCTGCAATACGTACTTTCAACTGCGTGGCGAGAGAGAATTGATTGCGATACATGATCTCAACGCTAGATGGGAGTAATTCTTATACAATGTAGCTTTAAGACCGACGTAGTTGTCAATTTCCCGCCCAATGCCCACGTCGTTTAAATAGTAAATGCACCTTCGCCCATCTTTGCGCCCATGGGCGTGCTGGTCTTACAGGGAGGTGTGTTCAGGTGCATTCTTGGCGTATTGCTATCTTGAGGCAACGGAAAGTGATCGCGCCATTGATTAAAAAAAACCTTGTCTAAAGTCAATAACGCAGCATTTAATTGTTGTTTTAACAGCGCATTAGTAAAATATGCGTGCACACTATGCTTGTTACAAACACAGAGACACACAGCAGCACACAAACATGCAAAAGATTAAAAATACAAAAAGAAATCTCTCCTTCCTGCTTAGCAAATCCCTCATCATAATAGCAATGCGCCAACGTACAAATGCGCCTGGCTTTAAAAGGGAATGGGAGATGACACTCTGATTGGTTTATTGCATGTTACGGCCAAAACACACCTATGATTAATTAAAGGTGCTGTAGGTAGGATTTTGAAGATCCAGGACTTAGCCAAAAAAGGCCAAGGGGGGGGGGGGTCTAATTGGTGCATCTGAACAGGGAGCAGTGGATTTTTGCAAATCGTACTACAGGCTGTAGGTGGTGCCAAAGGAGCCAGAATTTTTTTTTTAATGACCTGCTTCATGTAGTTCTACTGGAACATAGGGTCAGTTTCAGCAAATATGACAGAAAGTTAGTTTTATAAGGCTTACCTACTGCACCTTTAAGACACTAAGTACAACCCTTTTGAACCATGCGCCCAGCGCATGGTTCAAAAGGGTTTTTTCCGCCGTTAAACTAGCAAAAGTGGAATAGTACACGCCCTAAATGCACCTGCGTCAGGCGCTTCACACTGTGCACTTAGATCATTAAAATAGGGCCCATTGGCCTACCTCTGTGGTTTAATGTCACAGTATTACTGTAGATCACACACACATATATATATATATATACTGATAATGTGTAGTGTAAAGTCAGGCTCTCAACCTCATTATCCACAGTACAGTATAACAGAATATTCAATCAAAATAAACTATTTCCTTCTGCAGCATTTCAAATACTGACCTTTTTTTCTCTGTTTTTATTCTATTTGTATAATCTTGAGAAAACGCAACAATCATAGCAGTCTCTTGTTTTGATGATTATGACAAGTTTATAAGTAACAATAACAATTTTCTATAAATCTCAGAAAATACAATTTTGACTAATGTCCTTTGAAGAACATATAACATTTTGTAAGGGTCTTTGTATGTAGCGCAGTCTGATTTTGTCTCTCTGATCAGGCTTCTGTATGATTTCACGAGACTTCATACGACATATGATTGCTTCTTTTACTTCACTACATTAACCTGATGGTTTGATTAAATGTGGAACATATATAATGCATCAAGAGCAGAGCATTGAGCTATGGACAATTATCGATTTCACACGTCAATGTAGCCCTCTTAATTAATGAGAAAATGCAGTTTCACTAGTTTGAATGATTTACTGCCGGACTCTTGAGTGCTTTCCATTCATTCTATCCATAACAGCAACATCATATTCATAGTGAGGAGTGATTGTTTGCTCCAAGAAGTGTGGATAAAAAGCAAATTAGGGACACACGTTGTGTGTAGGAGGCGAATAAACGGTGGTACTATATATGAATTTTTATGTGAAAGGCCAGTTCATTGTCGAACTGTTTACTGGTCATTGCATACACTTTAGTTCTCATAATTGTAAAACATACGTGCATAAAGTGCTCTTTTACCAACACGCTTACACACAGACATCCATGCTCATCCTTGCTCATGCAGATTTAATGAGACACCTGTGAACAGACGCACACATTTCAAGGTGGCGATATACACACAGAGATCTCCTGTGAGGCTGGTCATAAAAAAGCAAAAACAAATAAAGCACATACAGTAACTCATTAATGGTACATGTCCACTGGCAGCCATCATGTCCACGCTTCTCATTCATTGTTTAAGTGTGTGTTGTGTTCATATAAGCACTCGTGTCTAGACTATGCTGTACTATAATATGTCTAGTTACCCATTATTTCTAAATGATTATCATTACTAATAAAAGAAAAAAGCCATTTTCACCATACGTAACATGTAGTGGGAACTACCCTGATGCATTTTCGTGTTATGTGTAATTTTGCTGCCCCCAAATTGCAGTAAGAGGGCTCTATTTGGCTTCTCTGAAGTGCTTCTTCACCCAGTAATCATGTAATTTAACATTAGCTAGAAACATTGAGGACCTTGCATACTTCCTCTTAGTGGCTTTGTGATAACCCCATTTTGTGATTCAGGCTGATGAAAGAGGTCTATTTTACATAAAAAAGTGGCTTTAATACTGATATCGAACACTAATTTGTTCCATTATTTGGTGCTGAATAAAGTGAGTGCTTTTCCCCGGGGCATGAAAAGTGCACTTATTTTCTGACACCTAGCTGAAGGAATAGGAATAGAAGCCCTCACCCTGGTAACGCATTGTTTTCTTCCTCTCGAACAACACAAACAGCAGCTACATAGTAATACACCAATCTTCAACAAGGCTCGGGACTCTCCATTACACCGCACAGACACAACCGTGAGACTGAGCAGGAGACTGCTGGTCTAGGGTTGATCCCTGTTAGTGCGATGGATGAAGCAAGGTCTTTGACAGCTACTGCTAGCAGCTGGTCTAAGCGGAATACGAGAGAAACATTCATATCATAATGAATAGGGCTGGATACCCAATTCAATACTTTTTAGGCATGGACTAAATTGCCTCCTTAGTATCAAGTATCAAAAAATACATCATCATTCAATACCTAATTTCAATACCAAAGGAGTGAATCCCATCAGCGTCAGTGAGCCAATAAGCACGCAGCATAACACAGGGGTTAGCAAGATCTAATAATGCTTGTGATTGGCTTTTTAGCATTGCACGTCGTAGAGATACGCAGGAAAAACTCTACGTTACCCACAGAGACTGGGCTCACGTAGTAGGAGCTGAAAAACAATTAAAAAGATTTGCGCCATAATGTGTAATGTTGTAATTTCTTTTAATTTAATGAAATTGGTATCGAAAAAAGTATTGCTTAGGAATTGGTATCGAGGTCACGGTATTGGTATCGGTACCAGTATCGAACGTTTTTTAACGATACCCAGCCCTATTGATATTAGTGGATATAGAGTTGAGGATTACTCAGAAATCAAGGTAAAGGTAAAGGTTTCTTTATTTGTCTCCCTTAGGAGAAATGTGTATTGGACAAGGCCAAGTTGCTGCATGGGTAATACAAACACATAAAGAAAACATCAAACAAAAAACACATTGTGGACAGTAAAACCACAGGCAAAAAATACCAAATCATAGACAACGTGCAAAACATCAACTCATGGACCACTGCTACTTCAAATACATACTAATTCTTTAAAAAAAACGCATGCACACTGCTCATCCATACATACTGCTAAGGTACCGACCATATTCAGATAACTGTACAGATATGCTACTCAAATATAAGAGCATAAATATAAAAGCAGTTGTATATAAAAGAAGCATAAATAGAAGAATATAAATTTAGTGCAATAAATAAGTAAATAATCTGTTGTTAAAACAATGGCGTGTGTTTCCTTTCATCCTCTCTTAATTGCTCGTTAATAAGGATGTTGAAGGAAAACTGTAATAGACAAAAAAAATAATGATATTCCTGTCCAGGTAAGTTTGATTGAGCAGTATTGTATATTATTTTTTGGCAAGGTCACTTACTTGGACCTAAGGCTTTTACTATGGGAATAAATAACCACTTTACTTTATAAACTATGTTTCTGTAAATGATGAGAATCACAGTCTTTAAGTACAAAGTATCAAATATACCAAAACAACGTGCGTGCGTGCGTGCGTGCGTGCGTGCGTGCGTGCGTGCGTGCATCCGTGCGTGCGTCCGTGCGTGTGTGCGTGCGTAACATGAAGTACTGATTGAATGAGTGCTGAGGAAATTCACATTCTTCTTAATTTGTCAGAAACAACAGGTAAACGTAGAGGATGTTTTGAGTTTGCATTAACGGCAAATGGCATTTGCAGCGAATTTAAACAGGAGCATATCAATAAACAGGGAGGCTTCTAATAAACTGGACAAAAGATACTAATAAAATGCGAAAAATAGGTGAAAAGCCTGTCTCTAATAGAAGCCTGTTACAAATACATGCCTGAAACTTAGGTAAACAGAGTCCAAGGGGACACTGTTTAAGAATTCACAACATGCAATAGTAATTGAGAGCTAAGTGAATCTAATATTTTCCATGGGAACTGAAGCAGACACACTCAGTGTAAGATTGCTTTTCATTGCAAATATATTTTGTAGTCACTCTAAATATAACTAAGGAGTTACTGCTAATTAGATTTCTTTAGATGTTGTAGTATTGCAGGGGATTTAGTCATGGTTTTCATTAAGTCATTTGTATTTTATGATCCAGTAGATTATTGTACATATACTAAAATTTCACCACGCTACCCCTGAAAACGGGAGGATGAAAAAGCAACAGCATGAAGAGCAATGAGAGGAGACTTTGATGTGCACGAGAGAAACATCTCACCAAAAAAATAGATGAAAAGAAAACTGTTAAAATTAACTTAGCCTCGCAGAAAAAAAGGCCAGGGAGCTGAGAGAGAGGAGGGAAAGTAATGGCAGGCTCACTGGAAAAAGAAGAGTAGACTGGTGAGGAGAAAGATTAAAGGAAAGTACGATGGGAAAGAGCGGCGGCTGTGACAATGGGCTGTCAGCAGCAGTATCGTCAGACTCGCTTAAAAGAGCATACAACATTAAGCAGGAATTTGATGGAATCACCGCTACACAGGTGACGATTTGAATGCATGCGCTTTTGAAAAACCTTCTGACAGCAGGAATATTTCAGGACTCAATGGTTATTGTTCAGATTCCCTGACAAACCTTGTAAGTTTTGACAACCCTAGCACATACCAACCATACTACAGTTTGGTGAGAAATTAATAGAGAAACCAACATTACGTTTTTTCCAAGTCGTTTTCACTCCCAACTCGTCACATACTGACACCGGGTCAGTGGCTACCAGAGCCAGATACTGACGCACAGTGCACCCTTTAGTGTCTGTATGGGACGCGAAATTACGAATCCCACTATGGGAACGCCAAGACCCGCCCTACAAAGCAGCTCAATTGGTTGGGGTTAGGCATTTCACCTCGAGTGGTTAAGGTTAGGATAGCGGATTGGTCAGGGGATAGGACCTGAACAAATGGGGTTACATTACCTTGGACGCCTGGCCAATAATAGTGATTGTAGGGTGGGTCTTGGCGTTCCCATAGTGGGATTCGTAATTTTGCGTATGGGACGCACTGGTGGCGCAGTAAGATGACATATTATGAACAGCATCAATGGTACGGAGTAGTATTAAAGACCGAAACTCTGTGTAAGGCAGGTTGGGGTGGGGGATTGGTCAAACAGCACAGGGCTTTCACCCAGGAAACCGGGGTTTGTGTCCTGTTCATGTCCCATTCATGTCCAGTGTTTCATTTAAATGTACATCTTTGAACCCCACCCACACAATCTTTTCTTAACCATAACTGGTTTTACCAAAGACCCTTTATATAGTATGAAACAGTACACACTTCCTGTCTCCTAAAAGGGTGTGGCCTTGTTTGAGTGTGTAGTGAACGTAGTGTGGATGGATGAAAAGTTATATTTAAATAATTTACTACTGTAATGTGTTCTTTTGCTACCATTAGATATTTACACAGCTAAAAGACATATTTAGCATCACAGAGATTAGTTTTGTTAGGGCGTTCACGAACGTTGACATTCGCTTCTCTGTGTTGCCAGATCTCACGAGAGTTTGGTCCTGAGACAGAAACATGTCTCAAACAAATTTTCTCCTGATGTGTCCGTCTGAAAAATGTCATTTTAGTGTCAGAATGTTCTGGTGATATGTGGCTTGTAAAAAATGGGTCCAATATAAACTTTGGTGACCATGGGGTGAAAGAATCGCTCATAATCTGTGTTCACGTTCACTTCTCCCATTAGAATCAATACACTCAGGACCTGCCGCTAGTCTCCTAAAGAGATGTTGCCGTGGCCGATACAGGAAACTACTCTGAGTTGGGGCGTCTTGGTTCTAAACCGTCTTTGGTTTTACCCTGCACATTGAAAAATTACGCCAATGGGGTCCTGACCCAACATGTTGAAAAATGATACCAAAGGGATACCCAGAGTGTTAAAAAATTATGCTTATAGGTCCTGACCAAGCGTTAGTATTTTACGAGTTAGGATTGAGAATGTGTTGGATTCTCAGTAAGATTTGGGCCACCATGAGTCTCCAGAACAGCTTCAATGTTCCTTTGCATAGATTCTCTTAATCTGTGGAACTCAACTAAAGGGACAAGTGCCATTCTTCTGGAGGATATTTCCTCATATTTACTATTTGATAATGGTGGTGGAGAGCGCTGTCTAACATGATCTGTCGACATTTTCATACTTGCTGATTGTAATGTCATTCATTTTATGGGTATTTCATAGACCAAAGTATTAAATAAATTAAAATTTAGACCTGACGATGGCGCTAGATCACAAGTCAGGGGATCACCAAAGTGAATACAATTCATCCTGATGGGAACATGAGTGTCTGTACCAAATGTCATGGCAGTCTATCCAATACTGTAGTTGCTGAGAGGTTTCACACAGAACCATAAATGTCAACCTCATGGTAGCACTAGAGAAAAAGTCAGGGGATCCCCAAAGTCATTAGGATCCATTATCAGGGAACCATGAATGTCTATACCAAATTGTGCCAATCCATCAAGTAGACGTTATGACTGGATTAGTGAAAGCTTTGAGCTGGCGGAATTACATGAAAAATCAGGGGATCACCAAAGTAATTTGGATTCAATCTCCAGGGGCTATGGCTATTTGCACCAGTTTCATGGCAATCTATTCAATAACAATTGAGATATTTCATTAAAATGCAAAAATGTCAACCTCATGGTGGCGCTAGAGGAAAACTCAGTGAGTCACCAAATTCAAAAGTATGATTCACCCTCTGGGGACCATGAATGCCTGTACAGAAGCCAAGGACAATCCATCTAATAGATTTCCGTCAGGACTAACTTGATGGACTCCCAAACAAACCAGTATTGGTAAAACTTTTTGCCAAATGAATGCAGTTTGATGGGAAAGTGTGCAATTCTGCATTGACTTCACCCAACCATTTACTCAAAAGGGACACAAAATACAAAGAAAGGATTCTAGTGTTTTTGGACATTGACATCACATCAGTGTCACATCAAACGTCAATTTTGAGTTGTTCGTTGTGGAACCAAGGCACTGCTTTCTGCTCCAATGCAGATTGCTTGCTGGTTCAGCTAACTCTACTGTCAGCTTGGTCAGGAGTGCTGCAAACAAAGCCAGGAAAGTGCAGGTTTGATTTAGTTGAATATTGTAACAATCCACGAGATATTCCTTTAACTGACATGAGATGCCGGCAGATGCTGAAACACGGGTCTCGTGGGTAAAAGTTGACAGATGTGTGGGCGTTTAGTGCTCCCCTACTAGCCCTGGACTCTGTTTTAGAACAAAAACTTCCAGCTCAGTGGACTTACAAAACACTCCCAAACCCCCAGTTTACATTTCCCAGCTAGTGTAGTAGTAGTAAAGGTGAGTAGCTGTTGTCAGAATTTTGTATTCTTAAAATAAAAGGGCAAATAATACAACTATTTTTCTTAATGATGTATTACCTTTTCCACAGGTCCAACAGCTTAATAACAGTGATGCTACCATCTGTTGGACCATAAGACTAAATAGAAAGTTAAATGTTGTGGTCTTGTGTCTTAAGCTCATTTAAGATTTTTAAAAACAGCTATTCTTCCCCCTAGCCTTGTAACAGCTGTGCTAAATGGTAAACACACACACACACTCAGCTCATGTTTTATTCAATATCAGTTGAAGGTTTTTCAGTGCAGATAGAGTTTCTACTGGTCCCACGGCATTTCAGACAGTTCCAGAGGATTGAGATGAATAGTAAAGGGGACACACCGTCTAACTAAAGGGTCCTTTACTCATAATGGCTTTACAGTATGTCTGCCTGTAATGGGCCGGTGGGAAGTTGATTAGAACCGTGTGCATTACTATCAGAGGTAATGACAGGTGTTAGATTATGATGAAGTGGCCTCTGGGCTCTTAAAGTCTGCAGCTGCAGGGCCATCAGGATAGTTTTTTGCCTTTCTATGGTATCTCTACTCTTTCTTTCATCTCTGCTTTGCTTCTTCCTAATTCTCTAATTCTCTCTTAACCTTTTTCTTTATCGTTGCTCCTTGTTCTAAGTGTAAGGCAGTATAGCTCGATGTAGGCTATTAATATTGTAGGAAGAGACAAAGATAAAAATACAAATGAATGGAAAGATGGGATTAAAAGAGATCAGTTCCTGCATAAAAGAGAATAGATAGCTGTAATATAATACTTTGACGCCTTAAAAGCCACACGTTTTGTTTCTGTCTCATGACACTGTCAGAACCGGACCCGGGTACGGTACACTGTATTCACACTAATCAAACAAACTGAACTTTGGGGTCATGTGTACTCAGATCTGGGCCCTGGTCCCTGAGGTGAAAGCTTCCTAAATGTGCTTTCACAAACAGGGCGACTGCCCTGCCCCCAAGGTAGGCAGCAACGACTGCCTACCTAATCAAACAAACTGAACTTTGGGGTCATGTGTACTCAGATCTGGGCCCTGGTCCCTGAGGTGAAAGCTTCCTAAATGTGCTTTCACAAACAGGGCGACTGCCCTGCCCCCAAGGTAGGCAGCAACGACAGTGTAGAGGAGTCATCTATGTTGACAATTCTTGCAACCACAGGAACCTAAAGAATAGTTTGACATTTTGAAAAGCACGCTTGTTCACTTTCTTGCCAGAGTTAGAGTGGTACCAATCTTCTAATCTAGCTTTTGGCAAAAAATGGAATAATACTATCGGATCCTTATTGTATCCGAATATCCAAATTAGCTATATTACACCGGTGTACAAGATAGCAATTTAAAAGCAAACTGTTTGGAGGAACATTGTCTTCAAAATTAGATTTTCCGGTAGTCCAATGAATGTTTATTGTATTAAGTGTCTATTAATCGTGTCATAGTGCTATCCATTCCCTCTCTTTTAAGCTACAACTCTTATCTGGATAATAATTGGATGACATAAGCAAGTGGAGAGGGAGGTGGATCCTAGAGGACGTGGCCTGTAGCCGCTGTAGCAGAGTTGCCCCGTGCAGGGTTAACCGCTGTATGGAGGCATCTTAATTCTCATTAAGCACCAGAAAATAAAATTGTTGAACACTAGAAAAGTAGAGAAACATCTAAACTTTTCTCAGGTGATGACCACTAGTCGGATAAAAAAGATTTAAAGGGTCTGAAGGTGACCCCAAAAGGTGGCCATGTTTTCATGTAAATTGAAAGGGTTTATCTTCTGTGGTCCTCTCATTGTAGGACATTTAAGACGTAGCTCTACAGCTGTGTGTTAGTGATACAATTGTGATTAAACCACTCAACTATCTGTATGCACAACCCTTTGATGCTTGCTCTCATGTTGGTAAATTAGCATTTTCTTAGCATTGTAATAACCTAGCTGTCAACAGCATGGCAGCACGTCACTGCTTGTCAACGTATGAAGTAGACGTAATACCGCTACATTTATACACACACAATAGTCTATAGATCTGACTCCTTGTGCACATAAACACACACACACACACACACACACACACACACACACACACACACTTCTCAAACAGGAACACACTCATAGCTACATCCTGCCCTGTAACCTTTTCACTTT
Organism: Gymnocephalus cernua; assembly: GCA_023631565.1. Lineage (NCBI taxonomy): Eukaryota > Metazoa > Chordata > Actinopteri > Perciformes > Percidae > Gymnocephalus > Gymnocephalus cernua. The sequence continues at coordinate 20,844,176 of CM042443.1, forward strand.
CTATCAGAATGGTGTGTACTTTAACTATGCGTGACATTTCGAATGAGGCAAATGGGACATCAGAGAATAGGGATGCTGCACTGGAACTACAGAGCATGCAAAGAGCACACAGAACAGAGACCAGCTTGATACGGTGGTCACAACTTTTGACAGCTTTCCTGTAGTGCTGTATGTATTTGAACCTTACAGCTAAAAGTAAGACTTAATTTCTCATATCCCTCTCTGTTATGGGGCAGTGGTTCAGCAGATATGTTTCATTCTACAGTCTGTACATTGCCTCTGCATATATGGTTAGGAAGATAAAACCTCAGTAGCAATGTTACATCAAACCTGACTATAGAAGGTTAGACCAAATAAAAGAATGCAGTGCATTTCTCAGAGTGAGATACCCACTGACTGTTGCTGTAAGAAGATCACAGTGTTCTATCTAAAAGAACAGGCCAAGGCCTTTATTTGCTAAATCTCATGTCATTCCAGGCCCGTCGTATCTTCTTTAGTCTGCATACTGTCTCGATACCTGTTTCCACCCATACCGTTGTGTATTAACTTATTTCTTTATCGTACCACCACTGTTCCTTCGTCTTTCTTCAAATGTTTTTCCTTATGTAACACGTGGCTTCAGAGAAGTCAAAGAACAAATCATAGACTAACATGGATCAATTGTCTGTGGTTTTTTTTTTCTGCAGAGGGTTTGGCTGTGGGGGTTGCATTCGGAGCCATTGGAAAGACTTCATCTGCTACTTTTGAAAGCGCCAGGTAAGATTGGTATCAAGGCAAAGAAACACCCATACAGTACATTTTCACTATTTAATATGGAAAACCGGCAGCATTCTGCACACAAGATTATAGATCCCACAAGAATGTTTAAAAGCGCTGTGATTGGTTTTCCAAACCTGGAGCAGTTAGTAGTCATACGATTACATTTGTTTTCTTTTTTTTTCTTTTCAGTATAAGCCTAAAAAAGTTAAGTTTAGTTACAAAGTTAATACTTCAGGGAAGATTTGGTGTGTGTCATGATAAGACTATGGTCAGGCTTCCTGTGCCCACAACTGTGCTGTTATTGTGTGCTGCTAACATCTAGTGGTTACGTTGTAGTACTGCAGAAAGCAGTAGCAGAAAGATTTCAGGTCAGTACATGTGGAACTCTAGTCATATCCAATTTAATAAAAAAATCAAGGCCAATCTGGGGAACCAGCATGTCATTATAAAAGTCTGTTCTCTCTATGGACCCATTTGAGAGAATCACAGTGATCATCATTATTTCTTGAATGAAGAGACACACTGCAAAAAGGGAAACACTTTATAATACAGCCCGTGTTTTACAGTGCAATGTCATTGTATGAAGCAGGTACCAACAAAATACTCACCAGTTCCTACTGGTACTTGAATGTAGGTCCAATGGAAGAAAAAAATATGCAATATTCTCTTGCTATCTAGTTCATCCATAACTTCACATTTGCGCAATTCGAAGTGCACCAAATAGAAAGATTAAGTGGTGAAAAAAAAAAAACAATGATGTGATTTGGAGACATTTTATGTTGATTGATGTCATAGTTGGGAATTAACCTGCTGTCAAATACTTAAACGGGAAAACATCAGGCATGCACTGGTACCACTCTAAGCGTGCTAACAAACAGGGAATGAGGCTAAACAATTCACCAAATATAACCAAGAGTTTAACCAAAAAACTTTCTGTCTGTCTTCCACCAGAGTGCAGTTTTTCCTCGTCTTTCATATTTGCGTTTACTACTGTGGAACTGGCAAAGACCTGGTGGTTGTTTGTGAAAGCTTCACTGACAAAATTGATAGAGCCTAGCCATTTTCATCATTTCACAGCCTTAATATGAATCAAAAGTGTAATATGACATTGACAACATATTGAATAGGTTTAGGGATGCACCGATCCACATTTTTATTATAGGTTATTCAATGCTAATTATTTAACACAAAGCAACACAGGTATTATATCACCAATAATAGCTAATTTTAATAGCTAATAAAATCATTTGTTTATTCAGGTTGAAGATGGATATCTATCTTCAACCTGAATAAACAAATGCTATAGGCCTACACTATATATCTAATCCCCATGTTTAGGTACAGCAAGTAGCCTACTTTATCTCTGAAAGGGTTGTCAGTAATACTTTGTACTGTTAATTACACGTTTGTGTAATTTGGGGTTTCTGTAGCCAGTGACATTTCATTATTTTTATTTTATTTTCAATGCAGATGTAATGGCATTGTAAATTGTTTGTTTTTATTTGAAGGCTGAGGTTTCATTTGTAAACACAATCCCAATTATCATCATTGGTTTTGAGATGTTACTTGCTGTGAATACCTCGTCTGATAGGCTACAATATTGTGGCATAGTATCAGGACATCCTGGCTAGTGTCTGTCGCCCACGACTACGGGTGAATGGCCGGATGATGCTGTTTTTTAGCCCCAGTCGGTCCCTGTATCCATCACGTTACTGGTCTGAGCTACCGTTAAATGACGATTATCTATCACAAATGTGAATTAACATGACCTCTTTCACTCAATTTAATATTTTCCAGCAAATTAATATTATAATATATTTATGTTTTTGTGTTAAATGTTTTCTACAGTAGATTAGATATGTGAGCTTCCGAGCATTCCTGTTAACTGTACCTTAATGTCTCTCGCCATCATTCATAATTAGAATCATCAAGAATCACGTTAGTCAAAAAGGACTGCTTTTGTTTCCTCAGAAATTTGGCCATCGGTATTGGCATCCAGAATTTCCCAGAAGGCTTGGCAGTGAGCCTGCCGCTCCGGGGTTCAGGAGTCTCTACATGGAAAGCCTTCTGGTAAGCACAAGCGTGTGTCTGTGTCTAAACACTGTGTCAGAGAGAACAATAATGTAACAACACTTTGCAAAAGGCTTAGACAGAGTACAGACACCTTCATTTTGAATTCTGTTATTGTTTTTCGGTCAGGTATGGCCAGCTCAGTGGCATGGTAGAGCCTATCGCTGGGTTGCTGGGCGCCGTCGCCGTCGTCTTGGCGGAACCTCTGTTGCCATATGCGTTGGCGTTTGCTGCCGGGGCAATGGTTTACGTGGTGGTGGATGACATTATACCTGAGGCCCAAATCAGGTGAGAAGGAAAAGAGAGATTAAAGTAGATTTGTGGAATGGAGGACATTTTTTATTATAGCCAGATTAACATAGACCGTATATGAAGATGGTCAAAGCATCTCCAGCATCTCCTCCCACTGTACAAAAGTGAAACCAAAACATCCCAGATACGGGCGCTGGCCTCTTGCAATTTTGGAGCCGGAGTCTGCGCAGTGGGGATCAGGCAATAGAGACATGGTATCAAAGTCCCGTCCATACACCCGTCGGACCAATTAGTCACTGAGTATGTTTACAAGCACACTAACATTCCACCATTATTCCCAACATGACAATATTCCTAATTTGATACGTGTCATGTAAACCAGAGATCTTCAACAGGGGGTCCGCAACCCCTAAGGAGTCCTCAGAGTCACTGCAGGGGGGCCGCCAAATGCTTTTTTTAAATATGGCTGAAAATATACATTAACATGAATGCAACGTATTATTAGCAAAGATAAATGTGTAGAAAACAACAACAACAACCTCAAACATACAGGTGCCTGCCACATGTATGTTTGACATTAAAACATGATATCTGAATATGTAAATAGTAGCTTAGTGTTGTAGGCTACCATAAAAAGGTAGGCCTATGTGTAAAGGCTTTAGGCTGCCTTACACGTTATTGTTGGCCCAGTTTAATATCCAACTTAATTTTATACAATATATGTAGTAGGGGGTCCCTGCTCGTCTCTCTTTCAGGTTAGGGGTCCTTGGCCTAAAAAACGTTGAAGCCCCATGATGTATACAGCATTTTCCATCTAGATATTCTGAATAAGGCCTTTTTTCCCCCGAATATAACATTTTTCCGATTAAGAAATCTGTGGACGCATTCAGAATATGCGTCTCAATCAGGATTTTTACTGCAGTTTGCGACAGTTTACTGCCTCTTGTTTGTGGGTTACGGTCAGCTCTGTGCGTTGCTATACATTTTCATTAGCCATGTAAAGAACTTGGTTGGAATATTGTCTTTTACTGAATAAGGGGAAACATTTTGTGCTTGTAAACATCAATCACAGCTGTCAATCCCTGTAACCCTAACCCAATCATCCCACTTTTATAGCGTCAAATAATAAAAAACAAACTTGTCAAAAAATTAACACTTGAACAAACTGAAAAAACTACATTACTACCTAAAACTACCTAAAACGACAGACACCATCTTCGGGAGAAATGCTTTTGACGCTTACTTTGATTTTTGAGTTTGTCCAATGTCCCATTGGCTAACGTGGAGGGGGCGGGGTTTATGAGCTATACTGCAGCCAGCCGCCGGGGGGGAGATCCAGATGTTTTGGCTTGACTTTTGCAGTCTATGTATCAACCCCTGGTGTCTAACTAATGTCCCATGTCTTCGCTCCAACATCACCAGTGGAAACGGGAAGCTGGCCTCCTGGACCTCCATCCTGGGCTTCGTCGTGATGATGTCACTGGACGTTGGGCTGGGCTGAGCTCACCTCACCTGGCACCGTGGCAACAGAACACTCAATGGCCGTGATGTCATCATTGCTCTGCTGACCTCAGTTTTTAAAAAGAGGACCAAATGAAGTGTTTTATTCTGAAACACTGTTTATCTATTTTGTTTGAATTGTCGTGATTACAGAAACGGAGCTCTTTTGTAAAACAAGTTGGAAGGTGACTGTACTTGAAGTTCTCTTTAATGTGTGTTTGGTTTTCATGCTAGCAGTTATATTTTGTAAGAGTATCGGCCACTTTTTTCAAATGGCAGACATCTAATTTAGGAATATTTAGTGATTATTCAATAACATTTTACTTGAAGGTATCTACATGAGTGACATGACACTGTCATGAACACATGACACAGTCATGACACATGAACCCTAAACATAACCATAACCCTAAACATAACCGTAACCCTAAACATAACCATAACCCTAAACATAACCGTAACCCTAAACATAACCATAACCCTAAACATAACCGTAACCCTAAACATAACCATAACCCTAAACATAACCGTAACCCTAAACATAACCCTAAACATAACCATAACCCTAAACATAACCATAACCCTAAACATAACCGTAACCCTAAACATAACCGTAACCCTAAACATAACCATAACCCTAAACATAACCGTAACCAACTTGTCATGACAAAAACCGAATGACACTTACTAAAAGAAGCATTATGTCAAACGTTTGACTTGTTGTTCATGTTTATGACACGTTCATGACAGTCTCATGTCACTCTTATGTACCATCAAGTAAAGTGTAACCGATTATTCTAATTCCAGAGCTTGTGAATGTTTTGTTGCGGTTAGTGTTTTTTGAGTTCTTTCTCAAAAGCATTATTCCAAAACAAAGTTCAATTAATGGTTTGGTTTTTTTTTCCATTTCCTCATAATGGCAATACTTGAAGTCTGGTGTTTGAGTTGGTAATTTGCGGGACCTCCAATGAATGATTTGTTTTGGTTTACTCTATTCTGAAAATCTGTATCGTTGTTACTGCGAAACAGCAAGGTACAAGAACACTGTTCATGCACTTAACCCTCCTCTATAATGAAAGTCTGCTTTTCATCCAAATGTAGTGCCTTCTCTTGTTTAGGGCTCAGTCTCCTGACATCTACAGGCCAGTCTGAAGAATCACGTTGTGATCTGTGTCTAATTATTTTAATGCTGAAGATAACCCTTGAGGTATTTGTATAATTAAACAACCAAGTGATCCTGATTCCTTCAGTGTGAGGTTTTTAACTGCAGATTCCATTAAGCTGACAGATCCTACACAACCTTAAGATGAGCTCCTGTGGTTTATAACCGGTTCTTTTCTTTCTCTGCTCTGAGCCAGATATGTATAACTCTTCTTTAGAGTGGTCAATAATCTAGCTATATTGTGATGTTAGCATTTCACTCAAAGCACTAGTGTAAAGCCTCACACAGCCCCTAGCATAGCTGAAGGCTTTCTCACACAAAAGACCCTTCACCTAAGGAGACCTGAGGAGCAAGACTTGGATAGGGTTATGCATGGCTATTATTCTTAATTCTAATAATAATAACTGATGCAGTTGCCATTGAGCTGACAGATCCTACAAAACCTAAAAACGAGTTCTCGTGGTTTTGTCTTATTGTTCTGTGTTTGTCTCAGATTGATGCATGCAGCTCTGAGCCAGTTGGATGTAAGATGCTATAATACTTCTGATGGATAGATTCTAAGATTTACCATTTTTACACACGTAAAAATGAACGGTTTCACACTGACCCAGATTCATTTTAAGAACTGTTTTGTTTTCATAGGACAAACAGCTCTTCTCAAACTTGTGATGAACTTGTGACTAAGAACTGTAGCTCCGAGAAACTGCTTCCCTCAGAGAGGTCTTCCACTAACCACAGGGTACAGTAAATACTGACAGTAAAACAGAAGTACACACCACTTATCCACACATTTAATGTTTGGACTTAAGAAACAGTCTTAACAGTACAGCACATGATTAGACAGGATTTAAAACAAAGGTGGTTCATAGAGTTAAATAAAAAAAAGAATTCATTCACATGATGTGGCTACAGAACAGTGACTGGGACTGGCTTGTGTTGCAAGAAGTTAATGAGACTTGTTGGCATGTCCAGATGCTCGATACACTGGATCTTGTTGATCTTTTTGAGGTATCTTCGGACAGCGAGTCGGCACTGTGAAGTCAAGGCCTTTGGATTCCCTGGAGACGACAGGGGAGGGAGGGGGAGTTGGGTAACACAAAATAATATGATAATAAATTCTAAATAATAAAACTCTTGTTGCATTTTAGTGCACTCCTGTTTCTAACCAGATCTGTCTGAAGACACACGGCTGTTTGTGATGTTTCCTCTTGCAGTTTAACTACTGCAGCAATAACATGTCCGTGCTCAAGTGTGACCTCGAACACATGTAATTGCTGGACTTAAACTTCCCCATCACGAAGAGTATAATTAGATGGTCTTCATCAACAACTTGATTAGGGACGCTAATTTAGATTTTTTTTCTGACCGATAGCTGACCCTCATTCATCGATCATTAGTCTCGCTTTACCAGGCCCTCCTCCACAGCGCTGCAAAGGAGGGTCTGGCTAGTCCAAACAGCATTCCGGGATGGGAGAAAAATGTGCTCTGGTTTATTGGCATTTCTTTTAACTAATCACAATCGTCTTGGGCGGTGCTAAGCACTGCAGGGAGCCCCGGTGCCTCTGCAAAATAGCCTCTGGAAGGAACTTGTTTTGGTGGAACACGTGTACGTTAAAAAGTTTTTAGTCGTGAAACCGAAAACTCAGATTGGACAGATAGTCTATCTAGCTGTCTGGATTTACCCTGCAGAGATCTGAGGAGCAGTCAACCATAGTCCTCAGAAATCCACCAGAGTTTAGAATGCCAACACAAAGAAAGCCGAAAAGAGGGACATCCACTGGAATTTCCGACGGCACTCTAGCAATCCTGGAAGTGGAACGTCGTGGATATAGACTAAACGATGTTGACCCAGGCCGTCCGGGAGGCTCGGACATACACTTTCTGCATTCTGTCTGTGGACCGGTCACGCTCTGTGTATGCCTGGTGTGGGACGGCTGATTTCACCCGCCAGTCCTCATCTGTTTAGTGGCATGTGTCACTTAGGGCGTTTTCACACAGGTAGTTTGTTTGCTTTGGTCCCGATCAGTTGATGAGTTTGTAAACTTGGAGCGATTTCCCCTTGGTTCACTTTAGTTTCACACTGAGAAAAATCCAAGCGTACCAAAACGCATCACTACAAACAACGCAACAATGTTCACGCCACTCATTTGGTCAGATGTGTCTGGGGGCGGGAGCAAGAACGTCAACACAACCAAGGTCAAACCAGCTCATTTCATTTAAATAATCGGACAACGTTTCGAGAGCGACGTCACGACGTCTGCTCGCCGAGACTTTGCGCTGCCGGCGGCTGGTTTGAACGTGGAAATGCGAGTGACGGACGGCGAGCTTGACCGCTGTCTATTTCTGCGAGAGAAACATTGCAAGCTGCTACAGTTTGTATGTTATGTACGCTTGTTTGGTCCGCTTTTGGTGCACATCGGAGCACGTTTGCTGCTTTCACACCTGCCCAAACGCACCGCACCAGCGGAGGAAAACCAACTCTAGTGTGATTCAACCGGACTAAATGAGGCGAGGTGTGGAAGCGCCTTAAGCTCTCCGCTGTGAGCGCTGTCCAGCTGAGAGCCAATGACTGAGCAGAAACAGAGCTTAAAACGCAACATGCTGGTGCTAATTTAGAAGTAGCAAGTTACCTATTAGTAAAGAAATCAGATAAAGCCGAGGTTGTATTTTTAAACCACGCAGCAACATTTATTTAATTTTCTGAAATATTGCTTTTAACTGGTCAACTGATAGTATTGATAGCAGTCAAAATTGTTACTGTCGGTTGGTTGACAGTTAATGTTTATTTTTTACGTCCCTTAACTCGATAGAACGGAAGAAAAAATCAATTAGTCAAAATGTAATCCTGATTATGATTTTGGCTCCCAATGATCACAAAACAGAATAATCGAGAAAAATAATTATTTAGCTCATTACGTTTTGTTCTGAATGAAAAAATAAACTTTAAATAGGAAAAATATTAAGGCAAATTTCACAGTTGTATGTGTTTTTTTTTTTGTTTTTTTTACTGTTGTTCAATAATTGCAACATCTTTCCAGAAGTCAACGAGTAATTGTGTTAAATTATCGTGATTTCAATATTGACCGAAATAATCGTGATTATATTTTTGTCCATAATCGAGCAGCCCTAGTTTGTCGCGGCTTTGAACATTCATGCTAACTCACAGACTACTGTGAAAGGAGTGGTGAAGAGGAATGTCTGCATGATTAATGCAAGAGGGGGACTACTTCTGTGGCTTCAGTGGCTATCTATATCCATTCAGAAAGAAACACCATGGATGCAGTTTGCAGCCGTAATTTGACGATTCATTCCAAGCACCAAGAAGCTGCCATAGTATACGAGGTGGAACAGTTTTCAGGAGACAGCAGTTAGTCTGCAATTTTCCTAATCATTTTGTAAAACATTTCCCCAGAAATAACTATGTCATTTGGTGCTAATTATAGGGAAAATAGGAGAGAAACTCTTCATTTAAACCCAAGTGAATATACCATCGTCCATTTATTACTGGAAACGCATTCCCATGTATGTAGAATTGTATCTTTCCTGCAGACAAATGTAAAAAAAAAAAAAAAGAATCCGTTACCTGCTGTGCACCGACTAAAGCACTATCTAGATTAAACAAATTAATTTTGTCTACCACTTGAAATCTGTTTTACTTCCCTATAGTACGTACCAAATTACATTATCCTTTTAAGGAAACTTATTAAACTATTCAGAAATTACAGACCCATAAAATAAAGTGGTACCAGCATGTATTTATTTCTAAACCTAATATGTGCAACTGCTTAATAACTTCAGTAGTCTACATAAACAAAGGTTTATTTACGGGATAGTTCCGGTTCCGCCGGAAGTTTCCCCGGATGTCCCTCACTTTCCTCTTTCTTTGTGTTAACTTGAAACTCTGGTCGCATCGAGCAACATTAACTGGAACTTCTGAAAGTTACGCTGAAGACAATTTAGATCGTGCAACACAGTAGGCCTGCCTGGCTCTTTCGGGGAATGATTGTAAAGATTTACAAAGAATATGTTTGCGGCATTTCCTCTCCAACTGGGACGTTTTGGGAATGATTGGCGGGGATTTGCTACGGACGAAGTACACACGGCGATACACTGGTAATACGTTTAACCAAGTATCCGGCTAATTTAAATAGCTCACATTACAGTATTGTGTAAACGGTAAACTTCATTTAATATTTTATGTGGCGTTCCACCAAAATAAGTTCCTTTCCGAGACCATTTTGCAGAGCCACCATTGCTCCGTCCGGAGCTTAGCGCCGCCCAAGACCATTGTGATTGGTTTAAAGAAATGCCAATCAGAAATGTTGTGTAAAAGGGCCGGACCTTTCTCCGCAGCGACGTGGGGAAACTATAACTTCAGCAAGTATGTGGTGACCTTAGTTTTGGTCCTACTTTGTTGTGCCTCAACCTTTTGAAAATGACCTGTTGCTCCCTGACATCCTGTTTGAGGAAGAACTCCATCACGCTACAGGAGCAGGGCACCATCCAGACGGTCTGAACAACTGACATGTAAAACGTGTGATACCTCTTTCCCGCAGAAGCAGCTCCACAGCCTCGTTCTGCTTCGTGGACTTCTCGATGATCAGAGTCGGGAGGTAGACGTTTGCGCCAAAGTCGATCAGAAGCTGGACGTACTCCACGCCACAGCCGTGCCTGAGGCACATCTCCAGCACAGTTTTGGGCTGCTTGATGGAACTCAGCAGCTTTGCGTCCGTGCAGTTGTAATCGGGGTCGGCCCCGTACAGGAGCAGCAGTTTGAAACACTCCATGTGTCCGTACACGGCAGCCAGGCACAGCGGCCCGCTGGACACCCTGGCGCTGGAAGTCCACAGCAAGACTTTGGAGCGGGAGTTCACCTCGGCGCCATGTCGGAGCAGTTCCTTTAATATCTCCGCGTTCCCCTCCCGAGCCGCAGTGAGCACAGGGGAGCAGTTGTTGGATGAGTTCCCGTTGGGGTTGGCGCCGGCTCCGAGGAGCGCTAAGACACAGTCCAGGTATTTCCCACGGACGGCTGCGAAGAGAGGCGTCTGAGCCTTGACATCCACGCAGTCTACCAACGCACCGTGGCCCAGCAGCACCTGCAGACAGCTCAGGTGGCCTTTGGACACGGCGGCGTGGAGAGGCGTGCCCGCGATGCCCCAGCCCCCTCTGCAGTTGATGACTTTCTTGTAAACTTCTTGGCAGAGCATCTCATCAAGGAGTCTGGCATTGTTTTGGAACGCTGCTTGTCTGAGCTGGAAAATTTCACAACTACTCTCTTCTTCTGCAGAGGTCCTTAGTTGGAGCATAGAAACTGCTGAAAAAAATGTAAACAAAGATGAAGTTGATTTCAGACTGACTTTCGACAACAACAACAATAGAGCCGACGACCAAGATACGATATATCGATATAAGGACAATGATACAATATTTACTGATATCACAAAGTCTGCCACGATATGATTTCGATTTGATTCAATTCAGGGGCCTGCGACCGATACGAGACGATACATGAGCCCATTTAACACTATCGGTTACATTTATATATATCATATAGAAGGCAACTCAAATATGAATTGACAATTTCGTTACTAAGCTCTTCCAGGAATTTAAATGAAAAACAAACTACTCTTTTGAATACAAAAAAATTATTATAAAATGGTAATTTCAAAATAAAGGCACACCTTAAAGATGACAATATGTATCGATATGTTTTCACTTCATCGATAACATTGGATCGTTGAGGATGGAATCAATATATAGGCCTAGCGATCCTAGGGCTGAGCGAAATGGAGAAAATAAAATACCTCGATATCGATACCGCAACGATATTGTAGTGGTGACTATTGGTGCTTCCACAAAATATTTACACAATGAGATTTTTGATAATCATCTGTAATGTGGATATAATGACCAAGTCTGGTAAATTCAGAAAATGGCATCACTTTACTGTAATGCAGCCTTTAAAACCAGGAAAAGACAACACTTATGCCATATTACGATATTACAATATCCAAAATCTAAGACGATATCTAGTCTCATATCACGATAGATATAATATCGATATATTGCCCAGCCCTACGCGATTTACACCCATATTATCAGCTGTCTGAAACAGGTGTAGGCTGATGCCTACCCTTTTTTTTAAATCATATTTGAGGAAAAAAATAATAACTGTCTTACTTCAGACCATTGTAAACAAACAAGAATAAACAAGCCAATACAAACATATCATAAACAGCACAGTTGCACAATCCAGATCAGGACAAACACACACAAGATAGACAAAATTAACTTAATACCAAATCTATATTTGACAACTAGGCTTACTTTAAAATGTGTGTAGTAGCTAACTTCTTGTAGCTACACCCTGATGTTCCACCCCACAACAGGGATATTTCAGACCGCACAGAAAACAATTCAGCTCTTGAATATTCATATACAGTAATAATGATTTTAATAGCCTATGTAAGTGACCATTTAAAAACGTATTTTGCCAGCTGTAACAATGCATCCGTGAAACTGTCATTCAACAACGTGTAGCTAGCTAGCTAGGCATTCATCTGAGTTGCAAACATGCTCTCTGTAAGCAGGTAAGAAAACGGCAAGACACAAAGTTATTAGCTACATAACCTCCAAAGAAAACCACTTCACCAAACTCCCTTCAAAATGTTTCACAATTTAATGTTTAATGGCTTGTCGACTAAAACACACAACCAGTTGGTCACAACCTATTCTTGTTTATGAAGCATCAACGTTAACCGGGAAATTCAGCGTACAAATAAATAAAATATGACATAATTGAGTACAATACCAATTTTTTAGAACGTCGTGTCTCCTAACATGGTGTCGTTTTGAAATACAAATTGGGGGAAATAAAACGTAGCTACATAAATGCGACTGAATGAATAGCGACTGGCTGAACATGTTCTGTGTAACAGTTACACAGGAGATATTTATTGACTTCCCGTTTACAGTAGACTCACGTAAATGCTAATACGCGCTTCCTAGCAGGAACAACTTCGCTAATATTCAGCTCAAACAACCACCGACAACTACTGCAAACTTCGCGTTGTAAAGCTCGCGCTTCCTTGCTTTTTTTATGCCGTGTGGCAACAGAAATAATCTGTTCTGTTTTCTTCGTTCAATATTAGCCTACCTAAGATGTGTCAGCAGCTGCCTCCTTCATTTTCCTGTTTCTTCATCTTCCTGCTTTTTCTTCTTCCTCGTCGTGTACTGTTCACCACTGATCACCATTGAGTTTAACGGCGCATTGCCGCCCTCTACTGTTTCTGACTACTGTAACACCATGGATCACTGTTTGATTAGATTTAATGAATTTAAAAAGAACATGATCATGAGTTTGCTAATTACACTCGCATTCAAGGAATGCCTTGCAAACCTCCATTATTAAATTCACATAAATCACATCACATGAATACAGTCTGTAAATGTATAAATGAAGCATTGCATTGTTATTAACGGTTTTATTGTATTTGTAATACACAAATCTTTCTTCAGAAGTCTATTTTGGCATTTTTAATTAGAACTACTATACCATTATTACTTCATGTCAGATTGTTTTCACTTAAATGGTCAGTTATGAATAAGTGAAATGGAAAAATGCTATTTTAAACTCAAGGTGATTGAAACAAACCTTTATATAATTAAATAAATCAAACCTTCACACCTGAGGATGAAGCAACAAATCATGCTGTTGAGTTTTTAATTCAACAATTATAATTATATTATTATTATAACAACAAATTATTTATTATTTCACAATTTTTTGTTTTATTTAGATATTTTACACTATTCATATGAGTTAGTTTACTTGTAATATATATTCATTATTGAACACTTATGGGTTGGAGTAAGTTTTAGGTGTCACACTGCTTGTATGGCTTTAAATTAAAGAGAGCTTTTTTAATATATATTTTTTTTAATCATTTCCTGCCGACTGTTGGCAGTGGACTGATCAGTCGGCTCCCCGAGGTCCAAAAAGTGCCTCGGAACACACCAAAGAGACGCCGACTTGAGAGTACATTCTGCATGTGCACAAGACGTAATACGTCTCCATAACAACAGGCGGCGCAAATCTGTAATCGGAAATGACGGAACATCTCTCCAGACAACTAGTAACAGCCAGAGTGTCCATGGCGGCTTGTTGAGAATACGATCTCATATTTTACGAAAATAGTTCACCTAAACGTGTTTCTGAAAACATTTTAAGTGAGAAATAGGCCACGCAGTTGCTGAATCTGTCTTCATTTCAGATCGACAAAGGTCAGTTTAAAAGATTTCTGTCAGAGTTTGAGAGACTCTAGTCACGCTCATCCCGCTCCTCGTTTCCGGGTTAGCACTCTACCAATCAGATTGGTCATTTGAGTCCGAATGCCAGCAGTGCCCGCTCCCCCCCTCCCCCGATTATACATGAAAAATCGGCCAAAATGAAGGCCGCCGACCCCTTCGACGGATGACGGCACGGAACACACTGAACAGACTCGAGTCACGGACCTCGCCAGACTGTCCGACGGCCGATTATCGGCTTTGTGTGTCTGGACCTTTAGTCTGGTGGGGGGGCAACTTATACCTGGTGGTCCACCAGGCTTGCAATACAGTGAGGATGTCTCAATCATGTACTTTAACCCAGCCCTAGTCGGCACATTTAAACAAACACAGGACAACTATATATATTTTATTTTAAGTTGTCAAAAGTGTACTTGAGTGCAGTGGAGTAAATGTTTGAAAGGGGGGGGTTGTATTTGTTCTTCACAAAGACAAATACAATCGTATCCATGGCAATGGACTGACAATTCTCAGCTATGGCTGCCTTATCACTGCCTTCAACTTTATCTGTTCCCTCTCCAGGCAACCCAGATGGCATCCTTTCTTTTAAAACTGGGTCTATTTCTTGTGCATGTGCGTCACAGAGCCTTTGTTTGGTGAGTGATGAGGTCTTGGAGTTATAGTGCTCGGACAATAGGCCGTGGGCACAATGCAGGAGGAACAACTTCCTTTGGTAACCCAGCAAGAAAAAAACCTAAAACTGGTCTTGAGTAAGAAAGTACTTGAGTAAAAGTACAAAAAAAGTTAGAATATTACTAGAATAAAAGTCTTAAAGTGCCTGATATTGACTGTACTTAAGTAACAAAAGTAATTATCTAATATTAAATGTAATAATACAGGTTTAAGAAAAGAAACTTTGATTATGAACTGTATTGTTGCTTTCTGGTAAAGCATAATATTCAGGGTTTCCATACTTTCTTAAACATCAAATTCAAAGTCTGCTCCAGGACTTTCCAGGCACCAAGTCCCTCAAGTTAAAGGACCAACACTGCATATTTTGAGAGCGCTCACATCAACAAATTTCTTTTTTCATTTTGTAGTAACGAGTAACCAAGATGCTTAGGGGAAATGTATCGGAGTAAAATCATACATTTTATTTATGGCGGGAGTGAAAAGTGAAAGTAAAAGTTTCCAGAACTTTAGTATAGATAAAAAAGTTGAGTAGATAAGTGAAAATTCTACTTAAGTACAGTACAACAAAGTATTTGTACTTTGTTACATTACAACACTGCCTAAAAAATCCAATTTGTACCCAAACAACAGAGAAACTACAATGCGTCTTTGGTCTCTGAGGCGTGTTTCTGTCAGGACCCTTATCTGCATCCCGCCTCAGTGAGTCGGCCTGTTTCTATTGAGCGCCAGGGCTTTACAACATGGTAATGAGCCGCGCTGGCTTCCTCTGTCCACTCTGCTGCTATGTGGCTGTTGCCGAGTTACAAAGTAGAAGTCACCCAGGCGCTCAGAGAGAGTGGAGACGAGGCCTTTAAAACGACACCACCGTAACTCATGGTGTATTTGCAGGACTGGGGGGGGTCAGTGGAGCGAGATGAGAGCATGGAAGAGGATTGAAAGGGAGACCACATTTGTCCCAACTTGTACCACTGAGGATGAGGGGAGAGTCTTGTGGCAATGACAAGGGGAAAAAAAACACATGCGACAAATCTGCACACTTCATGCAATGATGGGAGGGCATTGATTTCTACGATGCTCCTGTGGTGATTGTTTCGTTTTCTTCGGGAGGATGTGATGTGCTCCACAAGATGACACGTACACTTGGGACGCAAAAGCAGCGGCTGTGGATTCTGTGTGTGGTTTTGATCACTGCAGCTGGAGGTGAGAAGCTTCGTTTTGTATTGTATTAAGTTTTTGTTTTGGGAGATTTTTGTCTTGCTTGCCTCCTTCACAGTGGTGGAAGAAGTATTCAGATCCTTTACTTAAGTAAAAGTACTAATACCAAAATACTCTGTTACACGTAAAAGTCCTGCATTGAAAATGTTACTTAAGTAAAAGTATGTAAGTAACATCAGGAAAATATACTTAAAGTATTAAAAGCAAAAGTACTCAAAAATCCTCACATTTTAGAAACTGGAAACGATCCAAACAGTTCTGTCAATCAACTAAGTGTTTAATCTGCCTATCATCTCAGCTGGACTTGTAGGCATGTATATTGTTGGGCAGTTTAATTTATCACTATGTTTTATAAACTACTAGCCTGGTTGACACCAGACCCTTCTCAGTTGTAACTGAGAGTGGGTCTGGGCAAGGTTCATCCACAGTTCATTTCCAAAGGGGCGTCACCAACGGACGCCGCTCAAATGCCTCTGGGCGCAATTGGATAGTCCTTCAACCAATCAGACCAACGATCCGGGTGACGTAGCAGCGACAACGGCATCAACGGGTTGCTGGCCGTCATGTTGAATGTAAACAAAAAGCTGCTTGCCGTCGCTGCGCTATCGTCATCGTCAACGGTTGTGATTGGTGCCTCGATTTGGAAAAATTGGAAATGGGCTTGAATGGGCTCTTGGCCAGACTGACTTACAGAGCAAATCTAAAATTTGCCGGAAGTTTGTCAGGGTTTTCCCAGGCTATAGAGCAACAGTATTAGGCAATATTCACATAATCTCAAAATTAAACATTACAGGGGAAATATGAGTGTGTGTGTGTGTAATCAAAGAAAATATACAAAATGGGAAACATCTGCCCTGTTGTGACTGCCTGTTAAACTCACAATGAGCTAAACCTGCTCCTCTCATCATGGGACTTATGATCTCAATCATCCCGGTTTAATTAATACATATGAATCCATATTTCATGTCTTGCCTTTCAGAGGACATTCCTTGTCCAAAAGGTGGCCTGATCAACTTGACCAGCCGGCGATGCTATTGGCTCTCTGAGACGAAATCTTCGCGGCCTGAAGCGCAGGATTCCTGCAGAGAGACTCGGGGAGGAGATCTGGCATCTGCCGACAGCCTGGAGCTGCAGCACTTCATCCACCACTCCTTTCCAGTGTGAGTGCTACAGACAAATGTCTCCTTTTTTCTTAATTTTTATAAATGCTTATCAACCGTCAGTCAATCAATTAATTTATTATTTGTCATGCAAAATCATATGGAAATATAATTTCAGTAAAATGTAATCTGTTGGTTTCTTCATTTTATGCATTAAAAACAATAATAATAATTAAAGCTCCCACCTCCGTGCACGTCGGGTTTACTGGCGGACGCCGCTCCTTGCGACCGTGCAAAAGTGACACCAATGAAAAGGGAACTCTCCACTGAGTTCAATGATACCTAACACAAGACTCTACATCATACGGTTCATTAGCTGTGAAAGGGGGCGTGGCTAAAGCATAGGGGGCGGGCCAAACCATGACCAATGAAAACGTAACTCTCTGCTCAGTTCAATGATACCTCACACAATAGTGTACAAGAAACGGGTCATTAAATGGGTTAGTTATTAAATGGGGTATGGCTTAAGCATATGGGGCGGGGCAAACGTCACCAATTAAAAAGGAACTCTTTTCTTCAATGATACCTCACACAAGAGTCTACCTTAAACTGTTAAACAAGTTATGAAATGGGGCGTGGCCTGATTAAATGGCCGTGGTTGGAGCATAGGGGCCGGCTCAATAGCACATGTAGACCACACATTCTAAGTTTCATGTAAATCGGATGTTTGTCATTTAAGGCTGAATTCCTGTTACCAGCAAGGGGCGCTGTGACCAAAAGTCAATATTGGCCTGTAGATGTCCTCAGGCCTGGACTCTTGTCAATCATGACAAATTTAGTCCAGATTGGAAAATGTACTGTCGAGTTACAACCAGTGGCAGTGCGTGGCAAATTTTACAGAGGAAGCCATTGAGCTTGGTATGGAGATCATATTGCCTTATGGTTACATAACGACTGTTGACACGAATTCCAGAAGTTGAATGCAATTCGAAGAGTATCACATAACAATTGATACTAATCGAATGCTGAAATTGCTATTCAAATGTGTATTTTTTTTATAAATGTGTTGGCCAGCATTTGCAAATCTCACCCTTCTCACGCCTACGCACATGTAAAAACAAAATGCTTTCGTTACGTCAAATCTGATGAACAATAAAGTTAACGGGAGTAACACAAGATTCAAGATTCCTTTGTTTTTATGCACCAGCACCAGAAGTCAACACAAGGCATTGTCATATCTTAGGAGCTAACTTTAAAAGGTAGAAAGATTGAGTAACATTAGTACTGTTTTAACATGAATTCAAAATTGACATCCACCAAGTCAAAATGCTTCTGTTGTCATTAATTAGCTCATTCTTATTTCCTGCTGAATGTTAACTTTACAGGACCTCAGCTGGGAGCTTCATGTAGACAGCTAATATTAACCCAGCTGTCAGAATCTGCATCAACTTCAAATAAATCTGTATTCTTAACGGGACATGTGCAAGAAACAGGTTGCTTATAAACCACTAAAAAAGTAGTGATACTAGCTGTAGAAATAGTAGCACCGTGTGGTTTGGTTATCAGTGCCGTTAGCATCGTTGCTAACACTGTTACTCAGTTTATGACATTATTTCAGCTGTGCTTTCTAATGTGATGTCAGTGTGCTAACCGAGCACAGTTAGCCTTTACAACAGAGCCTACACTTGTAAGATAATGTTTCATAACAGGGTTTTCTTTTTTTTGTTTGTTGCCGAGTGTTTTTGGTGGAAAATGAATGTAAAGAAAGTCAGAAATGCAATGCGTCATAACATATGTCCCCTTCGGTAAGCCTACCGTTGTTTAATTGTCAGTTGCAGTGCTCGAAGTGGGCCGGTACGCACCGGTACGCAGTACCGGCACTTCTACATTTTACTCTTAAGCGTACCTGCACTTTTTCTTGCGTACCGCTACTTCTCGCATGCAGCCGGTACGCTACCACTGACAGAGAAAGCGTCAGTGTCAGAGAGACGACCCTAACGTTACATAAACTACACTACCCAGAGGGCACTACGTGTTTACATTTTAGATCTTGACGAATCACGTAAAGGCAAGCAGTCCGCCCACCCTATCAGAAGTTAGCTTTTCCACGGACGCTAGTTTGAAAACGCTGTCAGTGTCAGCCTGACCGTAACAGGTGTTTCACTGCTGAAAACCTAGAAACTAAAAATAAGTGTCGAGTTTATAAGTCGTTATGTTAGCCGCCTGGCTTCAGAAAGGTACTAAAAGAATGCGTGAGCCAGAGCCAGACACATCAACAGAGGTCCAAGTCCAACCAGAAACATCAGGAGGTAGCTAGTACGGTTCATGAGCTTCAAGCTAGCGTTGATGTGAGCGGAACAGCTGGCGTTAATGAGGAGTCTGCCGCTACCAACCTTAACGTTACACCGACGTCAACAGTAACGTGAGTAACGAAACACACGGACGGCCTGACTGTTGGTCAAAGGACCAAATGATGGATTTTTGCTCCACGAACAGCTGGCTTGTTTTTAATGATAACAAACTGGGCTGCAAAACATGATGTAGCAGCATCCCGTCACTAGCTGCCCAGACAGAGAGGGGACTGAAGCTGTTCCCCCTGTCTCTGTCACACACGCACACACACACACACACACACACACACACACACACACACTGAGAGTGACTGTTTTGCATCTGTTTGAGCACCAAATTATTGTTAAAATGAATAGTTTTGATGAATGAATGAATTTTTTTTCTTAACATGACTCCAACATATTAGCAAATATAAATCAGCTTATTTGTGGAAAAAATAAACAATATTGATACTAGCCTATATGTAAATTAGTCGCTTAGGCCATCCATAGATAGTTAATAAGGATTCACTGTGCCACATGTATGTTTAAAACATGATTTTTTGAATAGCGTACGCACTAAAGTTATGTAAAGTTGTTTAAATAAATCCATACATTTATATTGTTAATAAATGACAATAAATTGTTGTTGTACCAGCAATATCTCCAAGTTTTGTTTTTCACTACAGAAATCTCAAATGTCATGATGATCTGCCAATGCAAGAGAGTACCGGCACCTTTTTTTTCCCACTTCAAGCACTGGTCAGTTGTAGCTCAAAAGCAAGTTCAGTGAAGTCCTTTTTCACAAAAAACTCAATATCGGCATACATTGTGTAATCTTGCCGCTATAAGTTACTATTAGCTGATGCCGGCTGGCACCGCCGCATACGTGTAGTTACCATAGTTACGCATCTGGGCTGAGGCATGTGATTGATGAGAAGCCTGGTTCAACCTGGCCTCCCTGTTTTTTATTTTTTTATTTACGATGGCCATTCAGTGGCCATTCAGTGTCGAGCTCGGGTCAAACCTGGCCTCTGATTGGCTGAAAATATTTACTTTTTCTCTTAGGGATGCCAGGAAAAGTTGACCGGCGTTATGACTTGGAGTAAACATCTGTCAATAGATGTCCTCAGGGTTGGACATCTTTATTAATCCTGAACATTTGAGCTGATTGGGCGATGAGTTACATCCACTTCCTGTTTCGTTGGCGAAACGCACAAAATGGCTGCCGTCACGGCCTGACCCTATGACGAAGAGTTTCTTTTAATAACTTTTCATATTTAACGTCTTAAGATGGCACAGACCAAGAAAATCTGGTGCAGGGTTTGCTCCACCTCTCAGCTCTCTTCACTCCCCTTCAGTTAACTACAAACAACACACGTCCAGAAACATGTTGGCATTTAGTAATTACATATTTACTTTAGGTGTTCATTCATATCACAGTGTCAACCTACAATACTGTTTGGAGCAGACAAACTGCTGGGAAATATGCAGTATATACATTTGATCTGTATGTTTAGGAGGAAGAGGAACATACAGCTCAAGAGTTTAGCTAAATCAAAATTTATTTAAAAAAAAAAATCCTCCTCCGCCACCCAGCACCAGGATACTCTGATACACAGAGAGAAAAGAAAAAACATGTGTGGTTCATATAAATACGTTCAAAGACAGTTTAGGTGTCCCGTGGGTTTAACCCTAACTAGCTGCAGATTGAGAGCCATTCTTTCACTCCATATTCACCAAAATAAATGTTGGAGCCGTTCTTTACAAGCCACATATCTCCAGAACATTCTGACACTAAACATTTTCTGACGGACACATCAGGAGAAAATGTACTTTTTTTCCAGATCTGTTTCTGTCTCAGGAACAAACTCTCTCCAGATCTGGCAACACAGAGAAGCTAACGTTCACAACGCCATGACAAAACTAATGTTCCTGATGATAAATATGACTTTTAGCTCTCATTTAGGAGACAGGAAGCGAGGAGTGTTTCATACTGCTGGTGCATCATGTGATGTGCTAACTCTAGTTCACAGAAAATCTTCGATAGAGCTACAGTCGCAGTATGAACGTGTGAACATGATCACTGACCAGCCGAGTTGTCCTCCAGCATCTCCTTCTCGCTGAAATAGAAAAGTCAAACATTTACAGCCCAAACTGTTTGCAGCTCCAGCTGTGGAGCCTGTCTGGGTCTGACCCATGATCAGCTCAGATAAGGTGGTATCTGTGGTATCTATCCACGGATAGTGCTGTTGGGAGTCACAAATCCTGCTAAACGAGCAAATAATCTTTTTCATTTCAACATTTTACTGCATCATTAACACCGTCTGAGCTCAGAGATAGACTGCTGTATCTGGTGATATTCTTTTTAATATTGTAACGTGGCGTTATCTGTGCAGAGGATTCAGCCAGCTGGAGGGGGTCTGGGTCATGACAGATGCCGTAGGTGGTGACGCCACTATTGTCAAAACTGCATAAACAAATAAGTCAACACTTAAAGACAGGAAATCTGTAACTTTAAGAGAAAACAGCTCAATAAATCTGCAGATTTTAAAACTTTGCATGCACCACAAACACATTTCATCTTCAAGTCATGGAGATGAATAGAGTAAGTACAATGTTGACCAATAAACATCCGATAGCGATGCTTTTGTTGTTTAGCTTTAATGCAGTATCGCTGACAGCTTTGTCACTACAAATCAGAATGATTGTTGGTATGGGGGCGCCATCTTGCTGAACTGTGCATGCTACGGTAGTTACCTGTTCAAAAGGAAAGCTAAAAAGTCCTTTCAAATCTGATGGAGAAGGGAAGAAAAAACCGCAGGCACAGGTAAAGTGCTTCACTTATTGTTTGATCCTGTTCTGCTTTGGCGTCTAAACGCTAGCAGGGATGAGGATGTGGGCTCTTTTTCTAACCGCTCTGTACGTAAAAAATGGAATAAAAGATAAAGTTGTGTTCTAGCTAACCATTTTAAAGTCTAACCAGCCACCCAGCTGTTTCAGGTGATTGTGTGTATTTTTTACAGTGTGGTATTAGTACTTTCACTGCAGTAATCTGAATACTTATTCATAGTTTTAAAGGCCAAAAAGCAGCTGAAGCTGATTGGTCGAGGGTCACAAAGGAACATCCTGATATTATGGATGGTTTTTTCTCCTTTATTGAAAGAGCATTCAAGAGCTGAATGCAGAGAAACCCAGAAGAACAGGAAATAAATCACTTCAACATCCCATCAGTCCCTCACTGTAATCTCTCCCACAGAAAGCACTTTTTATCTGCCTTAAAACGCCTCGTCCACATTCCTGTTCGAAATTGCTTGATTCGTGATTCATTAATTGAGAATGCCAGCCCAGTTTTTCACATGGGCTCCCCATGGGTGCTGCCTGAGCATGCACAGCCCGCCCAGTGGCTTGTTTGCAATTGGGTGTGGAGTGGGCCAGCTGACCAATCAAAATATACTGAGCATACTGAGTGTTTCAGGTGGAGGCACTGCAGCAATGGGCAGGATAAGAAACATAATATGTTTTTTGAATATCAAAGTATCAAGGAGACCCCAAAAGTACAAATATGACCCTGAAAAGGAGCATAATAGGGGCTCTTTAATATACCTTTTCCCTGTTGTTTTTGTGTTTTTTTAGGAAAAGCACTGCGTGGGTATGGCTGAAGGGATCAGCAGGAGAGGGGTCTGTCCTGGTTGGGGTTGCGGAGCCAGTAAGTCCTGCATGGTGGACTGGAGCCAGTAAGAGCCAGGGGGGGTGTTCTCAGATGGCCTTGGGGACACAGGGACGGTGGAGGAAGGCTCAGTGTGCTGGACGATACCTCTTCCTCTGTGAAAAAGAAGTAACTGGTAAGACTTTCATTTCACTGAAAAACAGTGTGGTTTTATCCTCATGATTATTAGAAATGTGTCTTTAGGTGATTTTGGTTGTTCCCTCTTCATGCAGAGTCTTTACCGTCTGTGGACAGTTACCTGACTGGATTGTTTCTCATGACCGGCATCTATGCTCAGACCCAGATACACCCCTTTCCAAATGTCCCAGACATCGGAGCACTCACAGTGGAGGTCAGTATAAAAAAAAAACACTGGTTAGCAAGATAACATGACAAGATAAATCTGAGATAATGTATTTAATCTGACAAGAGAACATCACTTCTTGGTTAAACGTCAGCTCATAGACCTGAAAAAACTCTGAGTGGTTAAAGGTTGGCATTGTGTGGATATAAAGGGTCGTATATATATAAATTGAGTGATCTTAATGTTTCAATAAATGTGCATGAAAAATACTTAGCAAGCAATATCCAGTTTTATATAATGAATTGTATTAAAAGTATATTAATTAAAGGTATATAATCCCTATGTAATCCCCGTATACGTGAATTTTACAGTTTGTGTTGTTGGTTAATATTCTGATGATATCAATGATATACATATATTCAGATTTATTTATTATGTATGTATTTTGTTAGTTTGCAATCTTATCATATATGTATTATATTTATGTTTTTCCTCCTCACTACTGCCTTCATTGCTCTCAACAGATTTTTATTTCTATTCTTTGTGCATAACATGTTTTAACTACTTTGTGTTTTGTTTTGTTGGTACTCTTTTTTTGTTTTGTGCTGTGTCTCGTTTTGTGCTAAATTGTGCTCCATTTGTGTTGTCTTTTTTTCTTGTTTAAAGCCTTTTTTAAATCGATTCTAAGGGAACTACAGATTTAAAAAAGAAAATAGCCTTTTGGCTAGTTCTGGCATTTTAAACCCAAGTATAATCATGCATTTTATTTATTTGCACTGTCCCCTTCTTAAATGAAATCCTTTGACACCCACAGATGCAGCTGTTCCCAGGGATGTGGTTCAGTCATGCAGGTCAGTTGGCATCAGTGGAGCTGGTGGTCCAGCCCAGCCCAACGTCCTCTCTGGCCCGGGTACAGATCCTCCGACCCTACTGCAATCCCAACCACCACCTGGTACCACCAGGTACAGTACAAAGGTAGTATGGAGCTTTTTCTGAGAGCTCCTGTTTGCTCGATACTGGACGTTGATAATCTCCTCTTTGCCCCTCAGGCTGCAGCTCTCTCCTTAATCCGTTCAGCTGCTGCTCAGCAGTGCCGCTGTGTAACACCACGGGGGGCTGCAGCTTGGGCCAGCACTGGTGCCACCTGCTGGAGGCCTGTGTGCCCACCGCCAGTCCCTGCAGCCCCTACGACTCTGCAGCAGGGGCCCGCGGCTTTTCTTTACCGCCCAGATACCCTGCAATACCCCCCTTCTACCACTTGGTGGCAGACCTGCCTCTGAGAATAAACCCCAGCTCTGAACTAAACACTATAAGCGTGAGTTGACATTTTTTTGCACGTTATTGGCTTTTCCTGCAGGCATTATGGACTTATGATGTTTGAATACAAAGTATATTGTCACTGTCAAACCAACACCTTGTATGTCCAAAGCTGTTGCTCTTCAGGAAATGAAAAAAAGGCTAATTTGAAAACATTTAATTGAGGCTTCAACAAAGTCAGATGAAATGGCCGTGACTGTGTAAACATATGTAAGACCCACAGACAGATGTAAAGGGTGACCAATAGCATTGATTGGTGATTAACTTTAGTGCACCTGACTCCTGGAACAAATTACAGCACTTTCTTAAAATCAACTCACTTGTGCCTTTTGGACATTTTAGAAATGTGGTTTTAACCTCCAAACTTCTACTTGTAATTGCTTTACATAATTGTAATATATATAATATGATACAAAAGGAAAAGGAAAAGAAAGAAGAAAGATTTAGGAAACAAAATTAAAATGATGAAATTTGGAGATTCCTTTCACGTTTTTTCTTGGTTTTTTTTAACAGCTGCTTCTTCCGGATCGAGCGATCATGGTCTACCCTGATGATATTGTGGCTATACAGCACACTCGTGACTCTGGTACATTCCTACATTGCCTGAACAGTGAAGCATCTCTAAACTCCCCCTGGCGACAGAGTTACATGTCCCTTAGGAGGACGGAATGGGGTGGCTGGTGGCAGGGAGGTCTCACTTCCCTGCCACACGGAGGCCAATGGGTGGACGGGGTGGTGTGTGATCTGAGGATGCTGTACGTGGACAAGAGTCTACACAGCGGTACCGAGCACGATGATAACTTTGGCTTCACCCACAGAGAGACAGGTATTTGGGTCCTGACAACTGGTCCTACTCCGAGTCTGCAAACCAAATTTGGGCTTAATGTCGTCCACCCTGTGCCAGATGAAAAGAACCAGATTCATGTCCAAATCAACGTCCCAACACTTATCGTTGTCAAGGTCCTGTCTGGAGAGAAAGCCAGGAGCTCATGGTCAGCCCCAGTTCTGCAGACTGGGGTCCCCTTCCTTCCATCTTGCCCTGAAGAGGTGGCTCTGTCTTGGCCTGACTGTAGGAGACAGTCCCCTGATGCCTGGTTCTCCTCTGTGACCCTGGTGTTACCCTCAGCAGGGGTTCAAACGCTGAACATCAGTGTGATGGATGCAGTTAGCTCTCAGAGTGTGAGTGTGAGGGTTTGTGGCTATGAGGCAGTGACAGGGCTTACTGTAGAGCCACATGGATGCCAGAGGATGCTAGTAGACACTCCACAGGTGAGAATGCAAAAATGAATTTAAACATTCTGCTTATTTGAGCAATATTTTTAGTAACCATGTTGGCAGTGCGGCAAAGCCAGCTGGTCGGTCCACCACTTTGGTCCCGACTGAAATATCTCAATTGCCATTCAGGTTTTGTACAGACATTCATGGTCCACAGAAGATGAATCCTAATGTTTTGGAAATCCTCAGACTTTTCACCTATTGACTAACCTGACGCGTCAGCTGGTTTGTTACACAGAACCATCCGAGAAGCCGTCATTGGAAACGTTTTGAAAAGGGTAGGCACTTTCAAAAAGTACCTGGCAGGCAATTGGATGAACCATCTGTCTATCACGTCTTCTATGTTTGTTTTTTTTAACAGTCGCCGTCACACACACACACACAAACCACACACTTATGAGCTGCTTTGCTATCGATTTCTGGGTGAGAACGGGCTGATGATATTGGTGTTCTTCTGACTTTTTCTCGAGTGGCACCAAGAGGTTGAAATTTGTGGTTTTCAGTGAAATGCCTTGATAAGTATTAAATGGATTTTTGTGAAATTGAGTACAGACATTCATGTTTCTCACAGGATAATTTGTAATAACTTTAGTGATCTTACTTTTTTAATTTGACATTGCCATTGTGAGCGTTTTAGCATTTAAACGTTAGTGAGTGATAGTGCTTATAGCCTCAGAGCTGCTACCCTGATGTAGACTCTGTCACATTCTTTCAGACGAATGTGGACATCTAAGACTAAAGGTTTTTTTGTTTTACATTGTAGTCATTTCAAGCTAAAGTGGAGAGTGGTTCCGCAGTAAAATTCACATGGGTGATTGATGACCTGGAGAAGTTTGCCTATGAAGGAGAATCTTACAGTGTAGTGTTCAAGAAACCAGCACAGTATAAGCTCAGGGTAAGATAATTTAGCCATCTCTCTGATATTAAATTTGTTCAGTTACTTATTTTTGATAATGTTTCTTTAAAAATATAAAATAAAATGTCATGATTAATCAATAAATTACATTTAATTACATTCTGAGCATCTTTTATTTAAGGAAAGTAACCTGCTATTTTTCCGCTAGTTGACAGCTTCCAATCATGTGAGCTCCCAGAGCCAACAAATCCTCCTGACTGCTGATGAAATGACCCCACTGGGTGAGCCAGAATTCCTGTTAGTCAGGGAGGTCGTAGCTGTGGATGCTACACACCTCTACACCCTCAGAGTCAAAGTGGACATCTCCCTGCCAGTCACATTCAGGTAAGGCATTGCATTTTTCATAAATAACCCCCCAGAAATCATCAGAGATGGCATATTGTATGGCATATTGTATACCCTTGACTTTAAAATATAGACTACCACTTGAAATGTTTTGTCTGGTTATTCTAAATGTCCATGTGCTGTATGTCATAAAGATGGGATTTTGGGGATGGCAGTACCAAGGTTATCCACACCCAGTCTGCTCCTTGTCAGAACATGGAAGGGCTCATGGAGAGAGGAGGGAATCAAGTGTATGTCCAGGACTCAGTGAACTATACCTTTTCTATTCCAGGTAAACACGCTCACAAAAACAATTAAAGCTGCACTTATCAATATTGTGGATGAAATGCTACTGCAACAGACACAATAACTTAGCATCTAACTAGTGAACAAAGTGGAGCATTTAGCAGCCAGATATTTCTCCTAACGAGTTGGTGCAGATCAAAATAGAGCTAAAAGGAGAGTGAATATATGACATCTTTGGGTGGCCAGAAACAAATTGATGCTAATGTTGCTCTCTGTGTCTGCTGGATGTGCAATGTGTTAACAAGTGTACCACATCAGGTTTATAAGGTGATCATATGCCAGCGCTGTGTTTACAGCTAATATATCCTGCGCCCAAGTGGCCAAAAGTTCAATCAATGCAGGTTAATTACTCTTTTAAAGATACAAACAAATGCGCAGGCATCAAATTAAAGCGGCTGTACTAGACATTCAGAACATTAAAGGTATAGTGGAGGATTTTCTTTTTCCGGGTGGATCATCAAGACTATTGGTCCTCCTAGTTGTCAATCGTGACAGGTCAGCGAGCAGACGGCCACGGCGTCCGACCATAGACAGTATATAATATTATATAAGCGATAGCTTGTTTGTTGGCCTGTAGCATGCTAAAGTTAGCTATAGAGATGCTTGTCGTAAATAGATTTCCACTTACCGGTGGCGAGTCTGACATAGTGGTAAAAGTGCAAATCTTCTTTTGGAAATAGGGCTTGTAGAGCCATGCCGACAGCAACTTGTAAACAGAGCGTGGACGAGGAGAACTAGGCTCGTGCATGCTGTCTCGTGCACACGTTTAATAGGCGTTCCCTCTCGGGAGCAGGTAGGGTGTTGTGCATGTGCATTTTTTCAAAAAGTGGAGAGGGCGGGTCTTTTCTAAAATTCGGGAAAATCCTCCATTATACCTTTAATATTGAAGCAAACACATTTGCGATGTAAAAATATAATGGAGTAATGGCGTATTGAGCAGAGAATGAGGTCACACTCTCTCTGTGTGTGTGCTGTAATTCCAGCTTCTCTGTTCTTTTTTTTTTTGATAGCCGGTCCGGCCACGCATGCATGTTAGTTCATGTGGCCGTGAAAAGAAGCTAAAAAAGCTATCTAAAAAAAAAAAAAGCTAGCTAAAAGCACACTGTTTTTTCCCCCCCCAGTATTTTGAGTACAAACCCTTTAACAATACAACCAAGTACACAGGCGTCATTGAACCTTTAGCAAGTATTTTAGTTGGTTGATAAAACTGTCTTTTTGTTGGTATTTTGACTAAATACCATGCAACATGTGACATTTGTTTTGTCCCTGAAATTGATTTTAGACTTTTTAAAACCCCGTTTTATGTAGAATTTTAAAATTGCTGATTTCGGTGACATTTGGTGACAAGAATAAAACTGGTAGAAAATGTGCTTGGTACTTTCCTTTTAGTCTATCAAGGTAAAATCTTCTTTCTTGCGTGTTTGTTTTTGCAGCTGACTACAAACTTCATGCCCAAGTCTCCAACCAATATGACAAAACTGATGCGTCAATGAAGATTAGCGTACGCCCTCGATTAAAACACCTCCTCATTTCCTCTTCCCCTCCCGTGCCACTCGTCAAACAGACTCTCGTTCTGGAAGCTTCGGCAGAGCCCTCCACCCATGCTGTTGTCTACACGTGGGACTTTGGCGATGGCTCTGAAGTTATCCAAGGCATCCACTGTAAAGTCAACCATACTTTTGCATCTGCAGGAGTGTATAACCTCACAGTGTGTGCCAGTAACACTCTTACAGTCCTGACCACCTGGCTCATGATGGAAGTTTTGGAGAAAATCTCTGGATTGACGGTTAGTTACAATGGACCCATTGAACTAAGCTCTGCTACAGATTTCAGAGCTACAGTGGCCACTGGTACGAATCTGCTGTGGAATTTTGACTTTGGCGATGGATCCCTGCAGGGAAACGTTACAGATGGTTCCATCTCCCACATCTATAAGTCGCCAGGTCACTATACAGTAGATGTAACTGTCTTGAATTCTGTCAGCCAGGCTCATCAGTCTCTCTGTGTAGAGGTCTATAGGTTGGCTGTTAGTGGAGTTCTCCCTACAGAATGTGTCATGAGTGGAAGAAACATACAGTTTACTGCTCTGGTGAAAGGGAAAATATCCATTCTGACTTTCCATTGGCTGTTTGGAGATGGATCACCTCTGGCTGTAGTGAGGGGACAGTCAACAGCCATGCACACATTTCAAAGTCAAGGGATCTTTCATATTAGTCTGACTCTGTTTAGTTCTGTTACATCTGTATCATTTAATATGAGTATCTGTGTCGAAGCGCCAATAACCAACATGACAGTGCAGTCATCAAAAGAAGTAGTGGCAGTAGGAGAAGAGGTATGCGTCAGGGTGTTAGTTTCCCCCGTACAAATTAGAGGTTATCAATTCAAGTGGTTAAGCAGCCCCTCTAGTCTCATTGCCGTGACAGAAAACACTCAAAAGTGTTTTATCTTTAAAGATGAAGGTGTCGTAGAGGTATCAGTAACAGCACTTAACAAAGTCAGCAACAAAACCGCGACAGCTAGTATCACCATTCAAAACCCTGTGAGCAAGCTGTCTGTGGAGCATGATAGTCAAAGTGGCACACTGACAGTCAATACATTAGCATCATTTTGGGTTGCCAGTTGCACTGGTAGCAATGTGTCAGTGCTGTGGGACTTTGGAGATGGATCCCCAGTGGAGCAGAAGCAAAATGTGTCACACGTCTTTACCTCGACGGGTCAGTTCACAGTCACCGCCACAGCATTTAATGCTGTTAGCCGTGATTCTGTGTCCCTTAAAGTCAACGTTTTACTTCCTATTTCAGACCTTTCACTTCACGCCAACCAGCCGTATGCTGTAGTAGGAGAAGAAACTCTTATCTCAGCGATTAGCAGTGCTATTAGTAGCACCAACTACTACTGGACTGTAGACGGTTTAAACTCAACCAAACAGGGGACTTATCAGTTTAGATTTGCTTTCCGGAAACCAGGAGTGTATCAAGTGAGGGTTATTGCACAGAACTTGGTAAGTAGAAAGGAAGCAGCTATTTTAATTGAGGCATTCGAAAGTATACAGGGTCTTCAGATTGAATGTCAGAGCCTGACAAACATGAAATACATACCAACTCAAGAGGAACTGCTGTTTATTGCTTCAATCACCAAGGGCTCCAATGTCAGTTATCACTGGCTTGCTTTACATAGTGGAATAAACCGACAAATTACTGGTGAAGGAGAGCTTTTTCATATGTTAGTTGAAACTCCTGGTGGGGTTTCAGTTGAGCTAAGAGCTTCCAACAAGTTGGGTGAGGCCACCAGCATTGTTTCTTTAGTGTCAGTACAGCGTGTAGCAGGTGCACACATTACAACACAATCAAACATTGTGGCATTAGGGAAATTAGTGAATATCTCTGTATCCGTGGTTACCGGGTCAGACCTACAGTACCTGTGGTACGTGAAATCTGATCTTTCACCCTTGCAGACACACACACCCTTTCTTCTCCACACTTTTACAAGTGTTGGTCATTGTCTTGTTACAGTTTCAGCTCAGAATGTCCTTAGCCACAGCAATATCACCAAAGAGTTCAATGTTCAGGAGGAGGTCCAAGAGATGGACTTTGAAATTGAAGGAAAGACGCATCCCTTTTATATCACCACACGTGCTGCAGTTCAACTCCATGGGCTTATTCGGAAAGGTAGTGATCTGCATTGGAACTGGGAAGTTAGAGGTGCTATGCTTTTTAATTCTACAAATCAGACCTTTATCTACACTTTTCCATTGGCAGGTATCTATCAGGTGTCTTTAAATGTCTCCAATGGGATAAATTGGCAGATGGTTTCACACAGTGTCACAGTTGAGGATGCAATCAAAGGTCTAATGCTGAACATTTGCAAGTCTTCCTTTTGCACCGAGGAACCAGTTACATTTATTCCAACAATTTCCAAAGGAAGCAATGTAAGCTTTGCCATAACATTTAGAAACAAAGACTGGATTCATAGTCAGGGCATTCTTAAAGGACGGTTCACCACATCAAGCCTTCCAGCAGGGACACATCTAGTTACACTGAAAGGTTGGAACCAGGTCAGTAGTGCTGAGGTGTCTTCGAGCATTCTGGTTGTTGAGCATATTCAAGGTTTGCGACTTGTGAACTGTTGTTCTGATGCTCTAGAGGCTCAGAAAAGAATCCAGTTCAAGGCAGAAGTTCAAAGTGGACTTCCAGTCAACTACACCTGGATATTTCACTTGGTAGGGTCTGAGCCCACCTGGCTCAAAGGACAAGAAGTGATCTTTACTCCACCAGAAAATGGCTTATTGACATTTAGCGTGCTCGCCACCAATGGAATCTGCTCCAAGATGGTAAATGATACTGCCACAGTTCAGTGGCCTGTGAAAAAGGTCAAGCTTGTCTGTCATTCAGAAAAAATATTTGTTGGACATGCTGTCAGGTTTTCTGCCAAAGTTAATGAAGGGAGCAATCCCAAATACCTCTGGGACTTTGGAGACTCCACTGAAGCATTGGTGACAGACTTATGCACAGTCAATCATACTTATTATATTCCTGGGAAATACAGCATTATGGTCAAAGTTCTCAACAGTGTAAGCCATGTGTCCACACTGCTAGACATGGAGGTGGAGGAGCTCCAGTGTTCCAGCCCTCAAGCTTCTCTTGTCCAGAGCCAGTCTACTATCTTCAGGTCTAGACCGAGTTTCTTTGAAGCAAGCATGGACATTACCTGCTCTGCTTACAAAGCCTCATACCTATGGGAAATACTCAAAGAGTCTGATTGTACCAACTTAGAATTCTCTGATAACAAAGTCATTCTTAGAAGTCAGGTAGATGCAACTTCGCCTTTTCTCTTGCTCCCGAAGCACACTCTCGATTTGGGAGAGTATTGCCTAGTATTCAGCGTTTCCCTCCAGGGAACTCCTTTACTTGCCCAACAAAAAACCAGCGTTACAGTGGTCCACTCAATGCTGGTAGCTGTCATCAAGGGAGGATCCCACAGACTGTGGCCCAGCCTCAGTGACCTCGTCCTGGATGGATCTGAGTCTGAAGACCCTGATGAAGATCCAGGAGTGGAAGATACACTGCAATACCACTGGACCTTCATGACAGTGGTAAAGGCCTCTTGATGTTAAAGCAACCTTAGTGCAATGGAAATTATATTAATTGCTATTATTATGAGTTGGATAAAGAAGTATAAGATAAGATAAGTAAAATTATTTGATAGATGTAGCTGATACTAACATTGGGTGTTTGTATTTTCAGAACTCAACGGAATCTCATTTTGCAAAGCAGGCCATTGGGAGTAACAGCAGTAGAATGACTGTACTGAGCACCCAGCTGCACCCAGACACTGTCTACATGTTCACCCTCACTGTACGCAAGGCAGGGAGGAGACCTGCCTCTGTCAACCAGACAGTGAGTATAACCCAAATCACCCTACAGTCTCACACAAAAGCATGTTTTATCACTTTAAAAATATATTTTACTGTTTTCTTCTTGCATCTGCTGCAGTTGAGAAAAGCTATGTTGAATATATCTAGCGAAGTTTTGGAGACATGGGCAATCATGGCGAAACTTACCATAGGCATCCTACCGAATTTATTCAAATAAGACACTTATCGCACATGCCTCTGTCTCTTACCTGTAGGTGACTGTGTGTGAAGCTCCTGTGCTTCCTGTGATTGTGGAGTGTGTGTCCTGCTCTGTGCTGTCCTCCGCACACCACGTTAGTTACACCGCCCCCATCGTCCTCTCAGGACAATGTGGACAGTGTGACGATCAGGCTCAGGTAATGATTCGAATACTAACATCAAGCTTACATGTAAAGTCATTTTTTCAGTAAATTAAATTTGAATCAATTTTTGTGAAATGTTGTGTACAATAATGGTCAGCATTAGGTAAAACCTTTTTTTTTTTTAAACATGACACATTACAATGCGATGGTAGTGCAGGTGGAAAGAAAAGAACAACACACTGTTCTCCCCCTGCTGCAGTCTCAGCTGTTCGTTACCTTTTAATTCAACAAGCCGTCCAAACAATAAGACAATATGGATCGTATGTTCCAACCTCATATCTAATCTAGAGAACCTCAGTTGTGGTTTTGAACATAAATGTTGCGTTCAAGGTTTGGTTATGTTTAGGCACAAAAACTACTTAGTTAAATTTAGAAAAATATCTTGGTTTGGGTTAAAATCAGACATTGAGACTTCACTTCCGGTTACGCATGTGACACTGAACGTGACACACGTGTAAAGTTTAAAAAAAAAATTGCCTTTTATTTTCAAACGTGACTAAAACCCCGGTCTCCTGGCTGAAACTCCTGTGTTTGTTTGACCCATCCACCACTCCAACCTGCCTTGGGTGCTCTTCACTTTGTCACCTTACTTCCTGCTTTGCTCCCGTCATAATTACTATGACCACTAGTGGGCGCTGTCACTATAAACCTAAATATAGGTTGGAATTGCTGCTTGAACAAATTACCTATGGAAGCCTTTTTCCTGGGGAGCACAGTCTTTTTTAATTTTAGTGTTTATCTGCTTAGAGAACAAATTTGTGATTGGACAGTTTTATCTATATTTAATCTTAGCAATGCTTAATTGGTTTGCAGCCAAGAAACACAGACAATGAGACGCAGATGCAGTATTATTATGATTCATGTGTGTGTCTTCTCACAGTACAAATGGAGCGCTGAGGACCAGACTGGCATTACCCTGAGCCTTAACGCGGCCTCCACCTCTACAGGAAGACATTCTTCTAACTTGGTGGTGCGTTCAGGTGTCTTGCAGCCAGGGCAGAGTTATACCTTCACTCTCAATGTATCCCAGCCTGGCAGAGGGCAGTGGGGCAGCGCCAGCATGATGATACTACCCAACAATCCGCCGCACGGAGGCCTGTGTGATCTCAGTCCAGAGTCAGATATACATCTGCTGGAGACAGTGGTCACCTACAACTGCTCAGGTAACACTGTGGTCTTAGTAGAAGTGTTACTAATTCCAATTAGCATCAATATCTTTGTCACTTCCAATGGAGACAAAAGCAGCAGTCATCATGCAAGCTTGTTTTTTTTTAACAAGTCAAAAGAGTAAATGCTTCTTCAGCAATCTGATTCTGTTCCGCTAACATCTGTCCTCTTTTTGCAGGGTGGCAAGATGATGAAAGCAGGGCCTCTCAGCTGATCTATACCTTCCAGGTAGCACCATGCCAGCCCATTGGCACAGTGTGCCCTCTGCTCACTCTGTACAGGTGGATACAGGCCTCGACCTATAGCAATTAGTAGACAAGGAAGGGTGAATATTAGAAACTGTGTTAAAAAGTAAGATTTGGATTTACTTACTGTCAAACTTAAGCTGTTTATCTGTTTTGTCTTCATTTCTCTCCCTAGGGGTACCCGTTCAACATTTGGCAGCCTGGTTCCAATAGGAAGTCCCGGGCAAGAAAGAAGCATGTCAGTTATCACAGTCACATTGCTGGTAGAAGACCATCTGGGGGCAAAGGTCATCGCTCTGAACAGGTAAGCTACCAGGATTTGATGCAGCCGGAGCAAAATAAACATCAGAATTATGTTTGTTAGTCTTGTTCTAGGTGTTATGTGCAACACCTGTCAAAGCACTTTATTTTTCAGTCAAATGTTAAACAAATCATTTAGGTTATTCCACGTTAGGGGATTTAAAAATATACGATACCTTTTTCAGTACCAATATCAGTACCCTTAAAGTGATGATACCGATACTGATATCATGTACTTCCTTTGATACCTTTTTTTCTACTTCATTCGATACCCACCATGTGAATAGAAGCTTTCAGTTACATAAAATGCTACCACCACTCCCTACCGTCCAAATGACTTTTACAAGTGTTAAAATTATTAAAGTGGGTTAGAGTCCAACCCGCAGCTCTTTGCTGCATGCCATTCCCCTTCTCTCCTTTTTCTTGTCTTCAGCTATCCTGTCAAATAAAGGCAAAAATGCCCCAAAAATGTAAGTATTAAATAACTGAACAAAACTGTACAATGTATTATTATTTGGGCTCAAGTTTATCAAACCACAGACTGTATGGGTTGCAGACTGCAGTAGCAGGCCAGTCACATGTCGCATTAAATCAAAGAATGCTTGCAGTGATTGGCTGCAAACTGAATCATGTAAATAGTCATTTCATTGTAGATCTGGGTACAAAAAAACGAACGAATGAAGGTATTGTTTGACTGGAGAAGTTTCAATACTTCTTGGTTATGGGTTGCTACAGTACCGATATCCAGTCCTATTCCACGTCATGCCAATTGTCTTTGTCATGTTTCCGTGAACTCTCACTCTTCCTGACTGCTCCTTTCCGTAGAATGTTGACAGTTGAAAATCCTGCAAGAGACGGAGTTGCCAGTCAGTGGCTCAGAATCAAGAGCCAGACAGAGCTGTGGGCTTTAGTCCAACATGGCAACCCTCAAGAGATCATCCCTTATTCCATTGCCCTCACCAGCCAGCTCAATCAGGTAATGTGTCAGCATCATATCTCATCTGCCAGTGTATGAAATGACACTTTATACAAATTCTGATTAACTATAACCAAATGAGTAAATGAGAATCTCCACAGGATTGCATTTGCTCGGAGGATGGACTAATGAGTTTCACCCACCTGTCCACAGATGGAGCCTGTACGGACTGCCATGGAGCTCATGGACAGAAGGGAGATCCGTGAAAATGTGACCCAAGCCCTGGCCTCTCTCCCTGTGTCCTCC
Organism: Gymnocephalus cernua; assembly: GCA_023631565.1. Taxonomy (NCBI): domain Eukaryota; kingdom Metazoa; phylum Chordata; class Actinopteri; order Perciformes; family Percidae; genus Gymnocephalus; species Gymnocephalus cernua. The sequence goes on from CM042443.1 coordinate 20,880,403, forward strand.
TTGCTGCATGTTGATCAGATCAGCTCAGCGTTGTCACTGTCAACTGTAAGCAATCGCCTAGTTTGTTTCCTCATCATTCTCAGCCCAAAAAAATGTATCAAGTGATAACTAATATTGGAAGTGCTTCATAATGAGACGGCTGCAGAATCTCAAACATCTCAAAGATTTTGAAGCCATTGAGAACATTCTCGTATTGGCAGTGGTGGAAGTCCTGCCTTGGAAATGTTACTTAAGTGAAAGTATGTAGTTTAAGTATCATCAGGAAAATGTACTTAATGCAGAAACATCCTCACATTTTAGAAACTGGAAAAGACCAGAAGAGTTCTGTCAATCAACCAAGTGTTTAATCGGCGAATCATCTCAGCTGGACTTGTAGGCCTGTATATTGTTGGGTTGTTATAGTTAGTTATAATAAAACATTTAATTTAGAAACTTCATGTGTGCAAAAATCTCAATTTGTAAAGTGACCAGTAACTACAGCTGTCAGATTAATGTAGTGGAGTAAAAAGTACAATATTTCTCTCTGAAATGTAGGGAGTAGAAGTAGAAAGTAGCATGAAAAGACTCAATAAAGTACATAAAAGCAAGAAAGCCACATCATACTTTTGAAAATGCCCCTAATTTTCATTTTTCAGCATTCATTCTGTAAAAAAATGTCATTATTATCTCTGTTATCCCAAGGCTGTTCCTAGAGAACTGGTATGTGAAAAGTGCCAGGAGAAGGTTCTGGAGGCTGTGGGCAAGATGATCCATGTCATGGAGGAACAGATGAGTCTTGGTGTTTTGTCAGCTGTGGAAACAGGGGAGAACATCCTTAATATCATAGGTGCTGGTCAACCACCATTTCCTGCATTCAAACAGTCTTGTGCTAATGGTGAACTTTACTGAATGAGTGAATATTCTGTGTTCTCTTTGTTTCTAGGTAGCATCCTGGCAGCTGTCTCTGAGTCTGTCAGTGCTTCCCGATCTCACCCAGCCCACGCACGCACTCTGCAGTCAGCTTCCACGACCGCCCAGTCGGCGCTGGGTCACGCAGGGGCCCTGATGCGCTCTCTGATGCATTCACGTGTTCACGGCGAGGCGCCTCTTTCGCTATCCACCGGTTATATCAACACAGTGGGTTTCCATGGAAACCCCACTGACCTCCTCTGCAGTCCCCAGTCCAACCAAAACCAGATCATCCCGTCCGAGTCATCATCAGCTGACGGATCGAAGAGTTCTCGCCCATGTCCGTTTCATATCCCCAGCTCCCTTACCGCTCACCTGAAGAGTCAGAAGTCTGACGTGGTGCAGGTACTGTTTGGTATGGATGCAGAGTTGAGATCCAACCCATTGCTGACTGGAGCCGACCCTCCAATTTCCACCGCTCTGGTTGCCATGGAGCTCAGCACACCTCAGGGCCAACCCATCCCCATCCAGGATCTGGACCTGGAGCAGGCCATACGGGTCACCCTGCCCAACAAGTTCCCTGTGGGACAGGATGATGGGAGGGTAGGTGACGCTGGGAATGGGACATGTCTGACTGTGACGCTCACCACTGAAGGAATGTTGAACCTCACAGTCAAAGCCGTGGATGGACTGGATGAAAACGCAGGTTTATTTATCTCCTTCAACTTCAGCCTGGACCCAGGTACAGTAGATTGTTTTTCTCCCTCTGGAAACTAGCCTATTTTTTTTTCCTGATTTAAAATTTTGCACTTTGCTGTAATGCTAATGACCAATTGACCTTTTTTTAAACTATGCACTTAAAGGTGCTCTAAGCGATGTTGGGTGACGTCACTTCTTGTTGACGTTCGAAGTATTGTCAAACAAAACGGAGGCTAGGCTCGTTGTCATTGTCTAGGACAGCTCTCCTCTAGCTAACTTCCCTCTTCACGCTTCTCTCTCCTCCACTCCCCACACCCCCCTTCATGTGCACGCGCACTAACCCCCCAACCCCCACCACCAAATCCCTCTTGTCGGTTTGTTATGTTTCGTGGTGCAGGTTGGCGCAGTTTGTTTTTGTTGGCATTTGTGGAGCCTGGGCTGTCTACAGAGACCGCGTTTTTTTTTACAGTGTGTTCAGGGGACAGGCAGCTCGTGGATAGTGAGGATGTGACAAAAAATGTTGTAGCATGACATCGCTTAGAGCACCTTTTTAAGGACCTACTTCTGATGGGTACAAAGTCACATTTTATCTATTTAAAGCCCCTATGTGTAGAATGTCTGTGTCATTATAGTATTCTCTTTTAAATAACTCTGATCTATTTTCTTTTAGCTCTGTATTTGTGCTCTACCAACTTCTGAGAAAAATATATTGCTCTATAGCTGCTTAATCTTGCATTGGCAGACCTATTTCCACAGCATGTAGAGATGGGTCTGGCTACTCCACACATACATTCCAGGATAGGAGAAAAAAACACTTTGGGTTGTTTGCATTTCTTTAAATCAATTAAACCCAATCGTCTTGGGTGGCGCTAAGATTTGGACACAGGAACTTGTTTTGATTGAAAATGTACACCCAGCAGACCTTACTATAACTGGAGGGCAACAAAAGTCAGACATTTTCACATTTCATGTCTATTCATTAGGAATAAAAACAGACTAGCTTCCTTAATTTTTAATTCATCAAATAAGAATACAGTTTAAATATTATTAGTTGGCTGCCAAACGTTAATACAGTATTGAACAAAGTAACGACTGCCAGACTTTACATTAAAGGTGCACTATGAGTTCCTGCATGGTTTCAGCACGATTTCATTTTTGGCTTAAATCGTAGGCATCTCTCCTTGATCCACTAGCTGCCTCCCCCCAGAATACACTGTGAAAAAGCCCGGTCTTGGGAGACAACACAAGGGTTGTAAACGTCAAACAACCACTAGGGGCACCAAAATACAACAAACCACTCCAGCCAATCACCGACAAGATGGTTGCGTTGAGGGGGTCAGTGACAGTTAGTCAGTTAGTCATGACAGTTACGGAAACATGGGGGGAGGGGCGAGTTTGCTCTGTTTTGTTTGAAATTTACTTGGAACGCCAACAGAAGTGACCATGCAGAAACTCATAGTGCACCTTTAAAGTATGAATACATTTTCATGAATAAACGACTGTGACTGTGACAGTTTTGAGAAGCTGTGGTGCACCCAGGAACTTTCAGGATGTCTAAAGTCATCTAAACGAGACAAGAGTGAACTGGTGGATCATGCAGCGCCTACATAATCATGTATACTGTATATTACTGTATATCTGTGAGTTTTTGCTTGCATTTTAAATCACAAAGGCTGTTTTCAAACTGCATAATGCATATCCAGGAGCTACTCCAGTGAGTCTGGGACAAGTCAAGATAGAAGTGAGGTCAACAGTGCCAGGGACTAATGCATCCCAGGATTCCCTGGTGAGAGAGTGGGCTCTTGCTCTCTCTGCTCCGACCACCTCCACAGAAGAAACCATATTTCTGTCTCCACTGTGAGTCACAGCTCTTTTCTGGAACTCAGTTCTCTGTCCGGTTGCTCATTTACCTGCACAAAGAAATGTTGGTTACACTTTACTTGAAGGTATCTACATAAGAGCGACATGACACTGTCATGAACGTGTCAAAAACATTATAAACAAGGCATAAACGTTTATGACATAACGCTTCTTTTAGTAAGTGTCATTCGTTTTTTGTCATGACAAGTTATGGTTAGAGTTAGGGTTAGAGTTCATGTGTTCATGACAGTGTCATGTCACTCTGTACATACCTTCAAGTAAAGTGTTACCGAAGTGTTTTACATGACTGAAGTTCATAACGCTTTCTCATAACCATCCCTAATAAATGGTACATTGATAGTTCATTAATAGTAATTTTACTGTTAACAAACAACTCAATTATAATTAATAATGTTTACTAATTATTAGTAATGCTATCATTTAAGTTATTCTAACAGTTTACACACATCATAACATTGTATATATTATATTAATGATGATCAAATTATTTGTAAACCTGTAAGAAATCTTTTGTAAAATGTTAATACACATTATTTGGATGCTATTATAAAGTTGCAACTGATAATTATAATATCTTGTTAGTGATTCCTAAATACTTTGTAAATCATCTAAGAAAAAGTATTTAATAGCTATAATCAGTGAGAATTAAAAAATAATTAAAATCATCTCTTTTATAGATCACCAAAAAATATTGAAATGGGCCAGAAGAGTGTTACTTGATGCTTTATAAACCACTTAGTAACCATTTACAGATTATTATAAGCTTTAGTTGCAAGTATATAATAGCCATCCAAATACTGTTTATTGGTGGTTGTCAAAACAATTATTAGTATTAACCATCTATCTAAATGTATAAACTCATTATTGTATAGTACACTAAACTAATGATACAAAAACATCAATTATAATATTACTAATAATGAATACACATTATAAATCGTCAATTAATTGTTTGTTAAAAGTGAAAAAGCATTTTACTAAAGTTAAATTAATGATCAATGTATCATTTATTAATGGTGGTTATTATAGATAGATAGATAGATAGATAGATAGATAGATAGATAGATAGATAGATGGAGAAATAGATAGATAGATAGATAGATAGATAGATAGAGAAATAGATAGATAGAAAGATGGAGATAGATAAAGAGATAGATATAGAGAAAAATATAGATAGATAGAGAAATAGATAGATAGATAGATAGATAGTTAAAGAGATGGATGGATGGATGGATGGATGGATGGACGGACGGATGGATGTATTAATCCCACACTGGGACATTACTGTTTTACAGCAGCATGTTACAAGGACATATGACAGTGTTACCCTGAATTTTCATCCCCAACAGTTTGGACAGGACAGACAAGCCTCTCTCTGTCAACCTGACCTGGTCTCTGGCGGGCGGCTGTCCCGTCCATGTGTCGGTGTGTGTGTTCAGCTCTCTGTGCCAGTACTACAGCGTGAAGGAGAGGCGTTGGAGCAGTGAGGGTCTACAGCCACTGGAGGGCAGCACACTCCACGCAGCACACTGTCTCACCCAGCACCTCACCATGTTCGGGGCCAGTGTGTTCGTCCACCCTGGGGCCGTTGTTCTGCTGCCACCGGTACGTGAGAACACAAAGCAACAGCTGTTATTGAGTGCATGTATTTTGAAAAAAATTATTCACCAAATGCAAAGTCAGGATTAGAAAGAGGACAGTCATCAGCAGGCTCTTCCCCCTCTCCCTCCATCTGTGTCTTATCTGTGCAGCCAGGCGGCCCCGTGCGTAATGTGCTGGTGGGGATTGTGTGTGCTGTCCTGGTTCTGATTCATCTGCTGGCGGGGCTCATCGCCCATAAACTGGACCACTTGGACAGCCTGAGACTGAGCCAGGTCCCTCTGTGTGGCCGAGCAGGGCTGTACCACTACAGAGTGCTGGTCAAGACTGGCCGAAGGAGAGGAGCAGGTCAGCCAGGGACAAGTCAACACCATGTAGAAAGGAAAACAAGTAGCAAAAGCAGGTTCATGTCTGAAATAATGAAACCTCTAACTGGGGCTGCACGATACGAGGAGTATATGCAATATGCGATAACGTTGTTGAATATTGCGATAACGATATAACTTGCGATACATAAACAGATATTAAAGTGTACTCAGTTCTGCTGCTTTCAGTATTCTGATAAATATAACAAACTGCTTGTTAAATTTAGAACGAATGAAAGGAAATACATTCTTTTATTAAACAAATTGAACATTGAAAGGTACGGAAGAAGATTAGTGCCAAGTGAACATTTTTATTTGAGTTCTGAGTTTAAAGTGAGAATTCTGACTTTAATCTCAGAACTCAAATACATTTTTCACGTGTGGCCCTAATCCTCTTAGGATCCGTAGAATTTAATATAATCACTAAGTGCAGTTTTCTACTGATATTTTCTTTAAACTAACACAAACAAACAAACAAACAAACAGTCTTTTCGCGATGTGTCGCAGCCTTTCGCGATGTGTGTATTGCGCCAGTTGATAAAAAACACAATATATTGTGCAGCCCTACCCCTCACTATATGTAATGGAAATGATTAATGCGCCCATCAGGCACCACAGCACACGTTGGCATCAGTCTGTACGGTGTGAACAAGAGCGGCTCTCGCCATCTGCAGAGCGGGGGAGCTTTTCAGCGTGGCAGCCTGGACCAGTTTCACCTGGAGACAGATGACAACCTGGGAGAAGTTTGGAAAATTCGCATCTGGCATGATAACACAGGTTCAGTTTAATTCAATTTTATTTTATACATAGTGTCAAATCATAACAGAAGTTATCTCAGGACACTTTACCGGTAGAGTAGGTCTAGACCACACTTTATAATTTACAAATCAACATTTTGGTGTAACAGCGGTGAGGAAAAACTTTTAACAAGCAAAAACTAGAGATGGTCCGATACCATTTTTTGCTTCCTGATACTGAGTACTGATCCGATAACAGGGTGTCATATATTTAATTATGTTTTAACAACTGTATACTACTATCCCTGTGGATGTTATATGATTTCTATCTTTGTTATTGGTCTGGCTCAGGTTAAACTCTTTGTGAAACATGAACAAACACAAACAATGAATGCCACAGAACTTTCTTTTATTATCCAGTTTGACAGTCAATTTTAACGGAAAAAGAACATAAACTACTTTATTACATGGTATCAGATCGGTGCATAAACTCCAGTACTTCCCGATACCAGCGTTGTAGGCAGTATCAGAGGCGATACCGATACTGGTATCGGAACATCTCTAGCCAAAACCTCAGGCAGACCCTGACTCTTGGTGGGCGGCTATCTGCCGCGACCAGTTGGAGGAGAGAGGGAGAGAGGAAACTGCAAACATATTGTTATTTTAAAACAATAGTTTTTTTTTCCAATTCTTGTTTTAAATATATAATCTAATATGGGATCTAAATCATATTAAATCAAGTAATTGAGGATATTTTGGGAGTTATCTTTGGTTCATTTAAAAAAAACTTTAAAAAAAACAAACTTGTACAACACCAAATAATTTTTTGAAAATCAGATATTTTTAATAAAAAAAAGAGCGATCAAACCCACTTGAGACTGTAAGTAGTCTGGATGACTACATGTGAATATCATCTATGTAAATGTAGGTCTGGACCCGTCCTGGTACGTTGAGCATGTGGTGGTTTGGGACCCTCAGACAGACAACATGTTCTTCTTCCTACTGGAGGACTGGCTCTCTGTTGAGAATCCGAAGAACGGCTCCGTGGAGAAGGAAGTTCTAGCCTCATGTAAGCGTATACACTTACTTTCAACTGAGTAATATGTACTTCACGTATCCACTTGTGTTGATAACAAAGTCCGGTGGCTGTGTTGTTTCCCCAGGTCCCGAGGAGCTTTCTCAGTTTGGACGAGTCTTCACCTCCCAGCTGATGTTTGGGATGGTTGAGGACCACCTGTGGCTGTCGCTATGGGAATGCCCGGCCCACAGCCGCTTTACCCGGGGTCAGAGGGTGACATGCAGTGCTCTCATGCTGCACCTCTACCTGGCACTGGGGGCTCTGTGGTACGGGGCTGTTGGCATCGAGGGCCACAGGTAGGGTGGCTTATAGTAGGGCTTGGCAATATATTGATATTATATTGATATCGATCTATGAGGCTAGACATTGTCTTAAATTTTGGATATCGTAATATGACTGACGAATTGGACCGCGTCACAAGTGTTGTCTTTTCCTGGTTTTAAAGGCTGCATTACAGTAGCATACAGTATAGTACATTTTCTGAAATTACCAGATTGTTCTAGCTGCCCATTATTTGCCTTTGCCCACTTAGTTATTATATCCATGGTACTGATGATTATTTGTCCAAAATCTCATTGTGTAAATATTTTGTGAAAGCCCCATCAGTCAACCCTAAAATATCCCAAAAACACCGAAATCAATGTATTTGGTCAAAAATATTGTGATATTTGATTTCCTTCATATTGCCCAGCTCTAGTTTATAGGCCTTCAATATAAACCGAAAAACATTTCTTGCAAGAGAACAAATGTCAGATAATGTAGAGTAACTATCAAAAGTTTTATTTCCATTTGATAACATTTCAATTAAGATACAGTCCTTCTCATTACTCTTTTATAGTTGTGTAATGTTATAATTTAAAGGAGAAATCCAACGCAAAATGAACCTAAGGGTTAATAACACATGTGTACCGAGTCGACCGTTCTCTGGGATATATTTTCATGCTAATCGAATGTGACCAGTTTCATCACAAACCTCTAATTAGCTTATAACGCTAGTCGTCGGGGCACTGGTAAAGTAAAAAGACATCGCTATTTCTATACCACTAACAAGGCTCAAAATAGCACCACACTTCCACGGTAGCATAATGAGGGTCCCTAAGCCTTGAGAACTTGTAAGTGTACAGACAGTTTATTAAAAAGATAGTTTAGAAAGACAATACCGTTCACGTATACAGGCGGGCACCATCTTGGGAACAGTCACGACCAGTCGAACGCCGAACGCCGTGCAACGTGTATTCAGTTCAGCTCACGTTCATGGTTCGACTGGTCGTGACTGTTTTCCCAAGTTGGTGCCCGCCTGTATACGCGAAAGGTACTGTCTTTCTAAACTATCTTTATATATATATATATATATATATATATATATATATATATATATATAAAATAGAGATTTATTTTTACTTTATCTGTGCCCCGACGACTAGCGTTATAAGCTAATTAGAGGTTTGCGCTAAAACGGGTCACATTCGATTAGCATGAAAACATCCCAGAGAACGGTCGACTCGGTGCCCACGTGTTTTTAACCCCTAGGTTCATTATGCGCCGGATTTGTCCTTTAAGGTATTATAACATTGATTGTCAGAAATAAATACAATGTAATGTGTTATTAGTATTTTTGGCTTATTCAAAGGTACATTGTGTAATTCTTTGTGTCATTGCCTGGCATTAAATTGTTCCAGTTATAAACCTAAGTCTGTCAGTAGATTCTGACAGCATGTAACTGATTTGTGTCCCTTTGCCACAAGTGGGCCGGTGTCAGCCCAGCTGCTGGTTAGCTGGGAGGCAGTTGCTGTGGGGATGACTGTTGCGGTACTGGTGTTTCCTCTCCAGTGTTTCCTCTGTTTCCTGTTTAGGAAAGCTCACAGTCAGGTAACTTAAAACAGCTACTTTATTTCAATGATAACTGATCAAAGAAACCCTGTTTCCAGCCAAGGTTATAATAGTGTAGTTATAATGGTTTAGTATATTTCAAATCAGTTTAGTTTTAATTAGTTTTCAGAGTGCATTTGTTAGTTTAAATGTTTAGTTTTTAGAAGAAGATTTAGTTTTAGTTTGTTTTGTTAGGACCAGGTATAATGTCTCTGAAGTATGTACCTACATATACAAAAACAATTTTTTTTTGAGAATGGCCATGATGTTTGATGTTTAATCTTTGTGCTACTTTAGTGTCCGATGTGAAGCAATGACGGCCATCTCATGATAAAGTCAATTTCTGTGGTTCAATGTCACGAGAGACTTGGATGAGTTTTGTTCCTGTCCGCTCTTAAGCATGCCTTCAGTGTGCTGGTGATCAGAGGTCATTACGATGTGTTGGACATGCGTTCTTATTTTGTTTGCCAAACACTCTTATCTCAGTATGGGAAAAAGCAAGTGAGTGTTTCTCATTTATCTGAATGTACACAAAAAAAATGCTCAGGCAGCAATTTGTGTGTGTGTGTGTGTGTGTATGTGTATGTGTGTGTGTGTGTGTGTGTGTGTGTGTGTGTGTGTGTGTGTGTGTGTGTGTGTGTGTGCGTGTGTGTGTGTGTGTGTGGGTGTAACCCAGGTAACCGTGGACATGTCAGTTCCTCCTTCTCCTGTTTGTCACTCTGTGGAGATGGACGTTTACCTCGGCCAATCGGAGCTCTCCTGCCCTTCATTCCTGTCTCTGCCAGACTCCTCTGACCCATTCCAGGACAGTCCTTCATCTGTGAGCACACACACACACACACACACACACACACACACACACACACACACACACACACACACACACACACACACACACACACACACACACACACACACACACACACAAACTGTATCATGACTGGACGACTCAAAAAGCTCCCCGGTATGTGATTGTTATGATTGGATGACTGGCTGTCAGTCAAACTCATTACTATGGCAACACTTAAAGGTGCACTATGAGTTCCTGCATGGTTTCAGCGCAATTTCATTTTTGTCTCAAATCGTAGGCATCTCTCCTTGATCTACTAGCTGGCTGCCCCCTGAATACACTGTGAAAAAGCCCTCCCCCCCTCCCCCAACCATCTTGTCAGTGATTGGCTGGAATGTGGTTTGTTGTATTTTGGTGCACAGCCTGTGCCCCTAGTGTTTGGTTGACTTTTACGACCCCTGTGTTGTCTCCCGAGACCGGGCTTTTTCACAGTGTATTCAGGGGGGAGGCAGCTAGCGGATCAAGGAGAGATGCCTACGATTTGAGCCAAAAATTAAATCGTGCTGAAACCATGCAGGAACTCACAGTGCACCTTTAACATCCAAGACCCCTAATGAAGCCTCATTAGTCGGACTAGACCACCAAAATGGCCGCATCTAAAAAATGTCACTAATCAAACATTTTAAGAGTGCTTTATCTTTATCTAAGTGACTTGTTTTGGGACTTAACTTGCCTTAACTAAGGACTCAATTTGACTTGACTTGACATAACCTGTGACTTGACTTGACCAAATGACTTGAGACTTACTTTGGACTTAAGCAAAGATGACTTGGTCACAACACTGCTATTCTCCTGCTGCTTCATGAAGTGTTCTTCCTGTTTCTGTAGTTACTGGAGAGCAAGGGCTTGGACTCTAGTATTCTGGACTTTTGGGCTGCATCTGGCTTGGTGCCCCGGACAGGTGTAGCATGTCAAGAGGAAGGAATAGCGACATGGCCGTCCTGCGACAGCCTCCTCAATCTACAAGTAGGCCCATGCCTCACAAAGACGAGCCCAGCCCTCAGCCTCTGCAAGGCTTCACCTGCTCTGGGCCCTGTGCGCCAGCTAAGGAGAAAAAAGGCCCTGATGCAGCTCCACCTGGCCTCACCCTCCTCCACTGGCTCACCTACTGCTCTTCCCTCTCCCCTTTACACATATCCGCTTTCAAAAGAAACTTCCAGTTCTCGCCGATCCCCTGCAGCACTGGACCAAAAGGTCTCCACCATGAACGCTACCTTAGAGCAAGCTCGTAACCACAATCTGACAACACTTCTGACTCTGTCTGGTGAGAAACTGTTCAGGGGAAGAGCGGGAAGGGGTGGGGGGGGGGGGGCTATTCTGCAGAGGCACCGTTGCCAATTGTGATTGGTTTAAAGAAATGCCAATGGACCAGAGCACGTTTTTCTTCCATCCCGGAATGCTGTGTGGACTAGCCAGACCCTCTTCCGCAGGGCTGTGGAGGAAGGTCTGGCAATCCGAGACTAGGTCCGCCCCAACATTGTCACAGTGTCATGTAGGGAAGTTCTATGCTACTACTACGACTACTACTATGGTATTCCCATTCACTTCCATTCTATTATCTCAGTTGGTTTGAAAAATAGTGCATATAGCTGCTGTAGTGGGAAAAAAATCTCCCTGGGCGAGCTTCCCACCGGACCCCCCTAGATTTGGGCTAAGCCCCGGATGTTCAATATCTGGCTCCGCCCCTGGCTGAAATAACCTCAGAAGATCATAATATATCAATCATGTATATGTGGAAAGTCTTTTGTTCCACAGCCATCAGTTTCTATGTTCCCATGTTAAAGTGAGTTCTTTTTCTTAAAAGTGAAAAACGTGTTTGCAACTTGTTCTCTGAAGGTTGAAAGCTGTTCAATGTAAGGATGCATCAACTCAAGCAGTGCAGGCAGGCTTAGGAAAAGTATACTGCCTAAAAAGGAAATTCTACCTCATCATTGCAAAAGTACCACATTGATTGAAACCCACATTTTAAGAATAGGACGGGTCCTTAAAAATATGTGGCTGGATACAGTGAGTGAACTAGTCTGGTTGTGTATTTTTGTGCTTGATGCCAGAGGAGGATCTGCTGATGTCTATCGCAGCAGCAGACGACACAGCAGAAGTAACTAACAGCAACTCAGACAGCGGCCGGGATTCCCCAAGAACAACCTCCTCACTGTCAACCACGTAAGGATCTGTGAATCATGAAAAATGCCATGTCATGCACTTCTGTTTTGCTTCTAATGATCTATGTTACTGTCCTTTTTTAGCCGGAGCACCTCCTGCAGCAGCTGGTCGGAGCGGAGTGAGGGGAAGTCCTTGTATGGGGCAGAGATCTACAAGCCGGCCCCAGAGTCCTGTCTGTCCCTGTATGTGGCAGGACTCTACAAATGTCCCTCTGTGCTCTCTGTAGACTCCGTGGCTAGCACCTTCCTGCCGAGCCCTTCTCCTGACTCCACACGCTCCTCCTCCACCACGCGCATAGGTACTAAACTTACAGCCCTGTTGGGTGAATTATACACAATCCTTCCATGTTTTCCCTGGCAACTGCAAAAATAAGTATAGGAATCATTGTAGGGATAAAAACACCTGGTAAACACCCATTCGGTATCTTTTTATCCACGTCTGGTGTGTATAGCAACAAGTACTCCAAACTATATAAAGACATAGGTCGTTTACGACCCATAGGAGTGTTTCATAAATAAGCGCCCCCTAGCGGTGGCAGAAAATATAACCCACAGGAGAATTCTTATATTTAAACCATGGATGTATTATAAGAACTGGATACAGCGTTCGAGGTGGAGCCCTGTTCATTCATATGACAGTTGCTCAGTGGCTCCATGAAGCCTTCATGGAGCCAAAAATTAGGCCCATAGAGCAGGCGCACTGTCACTACCCGAGTGCAGATGTGAGTTGCGCATGTGTCACTTTGCGACAAGTAGCCTACAAGATGCTAATGAGAGACTTCTGTAATGTCAATACAATAAAAATGGACCTACATAACGAAGTTGGTTCACTGCTGGCTACAAGTTAGCAATCAAACACAACAAAGGCTGTCACTTGAATGGCGTTTTAAGCTAACGTTAGCAATCAAACAATCATAGATTGTTATGATTTCCATCTTCTGTTATTGTTTGTAATGACAAAGGTTTATTATTTTATGGATTTCACAAATTTCAGTATGGCACTTCATGCCGTAAACCGCTTAAATCTGAGCATGCGCAACTCACATCTGCACTCGACTCACATAGGTAGTGATTAAATGATTTAATTGTGCTGCTCTACTAGACTTTCCAAATGTTACCGGACCGAATTAATTCAATTCTGATAGTGAAACGAGTCCTTTTGCAGGAGTTGTGACACTCAAAAAAATGTATCCACTGATTTACCGATGTCATTTTCCCCATGTTAGTCTATTTTTGGGCCAGAGGGCATCATGTGACGGCCCAGGAGTTGCAATTCCTTGGACGCTTTGTTCAATTTGCTTCAAAGCCCAGCGCACTTCCTGAGGGCCTGATCTAAACGACCGAGAGCGCAACGGTCGCGGTTTTAAACATGTTAACGTTGTAAAACACTCCCAGTTTGGTGACGTTTAGGCACCAAAACTCTTTAGTTAAAGCTACATTGTGTAAGAATTTCTCCCATCTAGTGGTGAAATTGTATATGACAACCAACTGAATATTACTTTCTAGCCCCTCCCATACCGAGTGTGTTTTAACTCCTATGGTGGCCGAACCCGAAATTAGCTCTTAGTATCCATCGTTTACACGCAGCTGTTCTAGCCACTCCAATATTAACTTTGGTCTTGTGGCTTTGCCTATCGCGTTGTCGTTTTAATTCTCTTTTTCGCTTCCCTGGCGAGTAATCTCACAGTGCCACTGAGTGTAAAAGCGCAAAAGGCGGAGGTATGTCCCTCTTTGGCTTATGTATTTTAAAGATGGAAGCGTAACATGGCTGCTGCCATTCGAGCGACTCGCTTGTACGCATTCTGAATGATTCCAAATGGCAGAGTCTACGCTTACGAGAATACTTTGAATAGTTGGTAGAAGTAATTACCCATGAATGAGCACGTATTTGTGAAAGAACAAAGTTTTTTTTTGTTGCTAAGAATCAACGCAAACAATTACACAATGTAGGTTTAAGTTTAGAAAACGATCGTCATGCGGGTTAATATCATCTGTTATGTTACTTAACTTCCCGTTACGCACGTGACACAAACTCTGACGTAGTTCCATTTGTTCTTTAAGGTTAAAAAAAACAAAAAAACTTGCCATTTAATTTTATTTCAAAACTGGACATAAACCACTGTCTGTTTGGTCAAAGTCCTGTGTTTTTGTTTGACCCATCCATCTCCTCTGCCTACCACCTTGACACTCTTATACTTCGTCACCATACTTCCAGCTCTGCTCCTGTAATAATTACGGGATGCCACTAGAGGGTGTCGTCACTATAAACGTTAATGTGAGTCATAATTGCTGCTTGAACAAACAACCTATGGGAGTGTTTTTCGGGGACGGCCAGTCTCGTGAATAGTGTTTGTTATCTGTTGCTTAATTCTCCCTTCCCAGGCGTTGCTCGGGGTCAACCCAGCTGGCTGCTTCCTCCCTGGGCGCTGTGTGTGATTTACCCCCTGGTGGCGGTGCTGCTAGGAGCATGTCTGTCCGTGGCCGGACTCTACGGCAGCTTCCTGTCCAGAACAGTAGTCCTCATGTGGCTGGTATCGGCTCTCTCTGCCTTCCTCGCCTCTGCTCTGCTGCTGGAGCCTCTCAAGGTGAGTTCAAACATCTAATTCACTCTCTCAGATCTTCATAATAATAAGATAAAGACGATAATAATTCCTCTTCCGATGTTGCGATGGCGATATGATGCGCAATATTTGGGGGGGGGGGGATGGGGTAGTGCTGGGCGGTATGACAAAACAATTGTATCACGGTATTTTTTTAAATTCTGGCGGTTTCATGGTATATCACAGTATTTTTTTTCTTTTGCTTGACTGGGTCTTTATATAGGTTTATAATGGCTTATTCTACTGTCAGTATTCAGTACTGTCAGAATATTAAAAGAAACGTTTCAATGTCTGCTCGGCTCCACAACATTAAAGGTGAAGTGACAGGCTAATGGCGCCCCGTCTATTTCACTCAGGAAACTTGTCTATAACGTTATATGAAGGAGAATGCATGAAACAGTTACATAATCTAAACTATTTTTTTATTGTGCAAAATACAAAGTAGTAAAATAAACTTAAATTAAATAAATACACATAACAACAACTTTAACATGCTTTTCAAAACAAAATAGTTGTAAGATTGCTGTTTAGACACTACCTTATTGACCACCGGTAATGTTAGGTTGTTGTAGAAAAGTGGGCGGAACTCTGGGCTGTCAGCTTGCTTCAGGGGTTTGAATAACGTTAGTGATTTGGCCGAAGTATTTCAGCGAGGCAAGACATCTTAAATCCAGTCCAGTCATTGCTCTGAAGTGGGGCCGTAGTTGGACTGTTATTGTGTTCATTGTGTTGCTCTGCTGCATTCTTGAGGTGACAGGTATAACGTTAGCATGGCTGAGTAACGACGACTACAGTTAGCACTCCTCTTTTTGGCACAAGTTCTTCTGTGTCATCATGTTTTACTAGTTCTGCAGCTTCGATTTCGGAACTTTCTATGTCTATTCTGTCCATCTTCACTCTCTCTATGGCTCTGTGTGACATCAGAGCACTACTGTTTACCCTCACCATGCCTCCATTCGCACCATGCGTGTTACATTTAAAGGGTCCGTCTGAAACAGTGTCGCGCGGCGCAGTGTAGTTTTCCGAACGTTTTGTAATCAAATACACCGGTAGGGCGGTATTTTAAAAATTCATATCATAATGAAAATATACACCGGTATTTGGTGTGAACCGGTATACCGCCCAGCACTAGGAGGGGATGATCATTTTTGTATCATTATTCTCATTTTCATTACAAAATATTAAAATAAAATAAAAATGATTATAATGTGACTTTTGCGAGGATCTGTACCAAACAAAGATGTTGTCTTTAGTCTGTTGGATATGATTTGTAGGCTGGGATGTCTCTGCAGCACCACAAAACTAAATTCAGAATGGTTTGACACATATTGCACATGCGATTTGGATATTGCACTAGTCCATATTGCAATTTGGATTAAATTGTGATCAATTGTGCAGCCCTAATTTGCATCTTCATCTTCCTTTGCTCAGGTGTGTGTGCAGGCCTTGATCTCCACAGCCCTGTGGAGGCCCGTGGATCCAGAGGTGGAGGAACAGCTGGCTCAGGAGACCACAGTGGTGAGGGCGTTCGGAGAGCATGGCGGGAAGGTGCGGCCACCGTGTGGCTACGGTTTGCTGCAGGCTAAAGAGGAGGCCCGGAAAGTCCGAGCTCTACGCTCACTAATGAGAGTGAGAATTGAACCAAACTAAATTGAGTGGCAATTTGTGTCATTAGGGATGTAACGATGCATCGGATGCATGCGGTTAAGAATCAATATAAATGGGTAAAGATTACAACCACTTCCCTATACAAAACTTAAGACAAGATGAAATAATAACCATGATATTCAAGACAATTCAATAAAATAATAACCTAATAGACGACAAACTGTAAACCAAATAAACATCTTATGTATACAGTATGTGTTACCACCATACTTTTGATTTCACTTCTTTTTCTTCTTCTTCTAGGTCTTCTTAGTTTATTTATTTGAAGAGATTTTTCTCTATGTATTTAGTTATTTTGATGTGGGATTTCTTTAAAAAAAACTAATTTGTAATTGTTATTTAAGAAAAATACAAATTCAGCTCTTTTGATAAGAGGATATGTTGTTTTGCAATAAAGGAACATCGTTCAGTCAAAAACGTGAGAAAATCGTACCATGAACTAAAAAATCACGAATCGAAAATCGTGAATCAAACCGTGGGTTGACTGTATCGTTGCTTCCCTATGTGTCATTGTCGTGTCAGGTGTATCGTTGTAGATGGTGTATAAATGAAGAAGTCGCAGATGCCATTTGAATATTAATAGAATTTATTATATAGCATCTTATACAAGCCCTGCAGAGCTCGGAGATCCACATGTTGCCAATCGTGGTCTGAAGCTCTGTCCCTTTGTTTCCCTACTTAAAGGAACTCATTCTACCCCCCAGGTGGTTAGATGTAAACCACAGGTTAGAGGTCGAATTCCGACCTTAGGCTATTTGTTATCTTTTAAACATTCCTACAGGTTTATCCCTATCTACACATCTGGACACCATTTCACCTGAGGGACCCAGTATCCTGTTATTACAAGAGTCACTCATAGTATTCTGGCTTTCTAGCTGGCTTTGGCATGAAATGAATGAAATACATATAATAATGACCTATGAGAGTATTAATAGGTTTTATGTGTAAATACACTACATATTCCTCCCTTTCGGGGTGACTAATCCCGAAAAAACAGAACATAGACTAGTCCATATCTCACTAAAAATGATTGCATCATAAAGTGTATTTCTAACAACATTCACTGTTCTGAAGTGTGAAGTCGAAAAACCCATCGAGCAGCTTATCTTTCTAAATGACCTTCAAACCCTCAAAACTTCACGACCCTCTGCCCAAGCAGTCACCAACTCATGGTACTCCAGATCAATTAAAGTAAAACTTTATCAATTTGTTTGAAGCTATGGTTTGAGCAAATACATGTAAATTAATTAGAATTAACTAGAGATATTTGAATGAATATATGTGAAAGATTAATTAGAGATGTGAGTAGTATTTGAGTTAATATATGTGAAAACCCCAAGACATAAATAAAATCAAAAAAATCGTCCAATTCAGAAGCTGGTCGACCCATTGGACTCTGAAAAGGATCTTACCCTTCCTAGACCTTCTGTCCCTAACACGTCAAAAACAAAATAAAACATGAGGTCATCTCCATACATTCATCACATAACAGAAGACATCATTCTTCATACAATTAACATAAACACAACATGAAAATCTTTATCAATGCCAACATATATCCAAACATAAGACAAGTCAGTTGTCGGTTCCTCTGTAGCTTCTCAGCAGTATTGATGATGTCTGGTTCTGAACATCTCCTCACTGTGTCCTCGTTCAGAATCCTCCAGTCCTGTCTTTATTGTCCTTAATCAAGCATCTCTCTGCTCCTACCCTCCTTATACACTGGAAGAGAGGGAAACACCTGCCAGTATCTTTTGTAAAACAACACATAAAAATCAACAAAATCACACAAACCAAAAAGAAAGAAAAATAATCTTCCTATTTTTCCTATTCCTCCATATTCCTAAAAGTAATGTAATGTTTCTATTGTAATATGATATTTCTATTCCATACTCCTCCCCTACGAGACTTCATAAAGTCTCGAAAACCAAAACAGCACCTCAGTACAGGCAAAAATTATATCAACGAGTAAAATTGTCTCCCACTGTTCTTGCTTTAGTTTGAAATCTTGATGTCATTATTGTGGATTTGTTTATTTCTCTAATAGCTTGGAACTCTATGATACACCCTATCTTTTTTTCCTAAAGCCAAATTTATAAGCTTCATCCAACTTAGTTCACTGATGTTAATGTCAAGCTATTTCCTTTAATAGTCACCCTCAATTTATTTACTCATCAGAACTCCATATTTATTAAATCTCAATATGTATATGAAATCACTTCCCACTAAATCATCTGATCAGCACTAAATATTCAAAAGTTATCTAGATTGTTGGTGTACTAATAGAACAATGAAATGAACTTTGACTGTAATTTTCCTCCAATCTAAAGCATCTATTTGCCCTAATCCTATAGTTGTCATCACACAGGCGTGTTCTTATTCTTAAAGTAAAAGTAATCACTTCTTTAGAGTATGTATATTTTCAAAAATGAGTACTGTTCAAGCGCAGTACCTGCTTGTCCTTCCTCCTCATCCGGTCTGCGTCGATGAGTTCAGAGCCGTCTTTTCACTTCTCTTCTTCTTCCATGATCCTTCTGCTGGTCGTTCATCCACTGCTTTCTTAATGTCAGTATCTTCTGAGTTCAGACATCGTCAGGCTGAACTTCTCCTCCTTTAGTTCTGCAACTGTGTCCCCAAAGCACTTCTTGGCTCTGATCTTGTCCCGAAACCATCTTGGTTATCATTCAGCTTATCACCGGTCCTGCATCTTTTCTGCAGCTCTTCTGTCCAGCAGTTTGTCACCAGCTTGTTGGGAGTGAGATGATCTCGCTCTGACATCCATCGAGGCACTTAAATAAACACAAACACACTCTCGAAAGAAGCATTAATTTCACTTTAAATCATACTTATTTTAGTTCTCTTGATTCTCTTCCTTCTGATTAATCATCTTTCATCTATAATGCAGTGATTGTCCTACTGGCTGATCACTAGAAGCTAAGAATACATGTTCTCATATAACTGTCTTTTTGCTGAATCCCTGTGTAAAATATAGTTTTCCTATTGCTTTCGCCTCTTTTCATTTTCTCTTCTCCTCTAGCTATAGTATCTTCATAATCTGATTGTTGTATATAATGGATATGTCTTATAATAATTCTAATAATTCTTACTTTCAGCCTTTCAAGTCAATTTATTTACTTGGCATTTACATTACAGTTGCTTTCAATTCTTCTAGAGTATATATCTGCTCTTAGTTTGTTAAGGTAATGCAATTCAGCTTCCTAAAATGCATCTCATAATTCTGCATTTTCATCTATGTATTGTTTCTCACATCAGTTGTAATTCTTCCATACTTATTCATAATCTCAGCTAGAACAATAATTCAGATCTCACAATTTTCTAACTCATTTGACATCATTGAACTTCCCTAGCCAACAATTCAGTTTAGCTTCAGCTTTCCAAAAACCTCTAAACATTCCCCATCTTTTATACTTCAGTAGTTTTATCCAACTCTTTAATGAAACTCCTGTCCCTTCATGCTTCCCCTATACTCACTACTTCAGCTTCTTCTAAAGGATTTAAGCTATTCATCCTATTTAGCTATGCAATTTCTAGTTATGAATTATTATTGTTGTCAGCTTAAACTGTTTTTCTTAAACTAAGCTATGTAGCTTCTCTTTATTATTAGCTTCAATGTTATTATTAATCCATATTTCTCTCTCTTTTTCCCCCAAATTATCATTAAGTGGTACTCTTACCACCTCAGATGAGGAAACTCCTCAACTTCAAAGTAATCAAAACTGTATTACTCAGCCATCCTGCTATACTATTAACCTCATATAGTAATTTAGTATAATCTATACCACTAATCCCTCTGTACTAATCTGTCAATGCACTAGATAATCATCAACTAATATTTTCCTCCTTTCAACACCCCATTATAACCTCATAGGACGTCTTCATATTCTTTTCTTAGAACTAACAATCACAGCAGTTCTATCAACTATGTATTTAAATAGCTACTTATTTCAACTGAACTTATAACCTTATTCATTAATTAAACATCATTTGCTTCTTCTTCTTCTTAATAGTTTCTAAAATAACATTCAAACCGGATCAGTTTGATTTTCCCTCAGAATTCTTAATTTCCCGCTTATTCTATTTTCACAAATATCTCTTCTTTTCTCTCACAATGACGTGAACCTATATAATAATAAAGAACCTCAGCAAACTCCATATCATCATCATATTTTAAGTATTTTATTCCTCATAGCCTCCAATCATTATAAATGTCTCAACAACCAAATTAATAGTTCAACTTTTTAGAATGGCACATGTGATATTAACCCAGAGACCAATCAACAGCCCTCTCTCTCTCTCTCTCAATTGAGGTATAAGGCTGAAAATCTTTTTATTTTCAGGATAATCAGTCACTGTCTTTTTGGGCTCCCGAGAAATCACACATGTCATCAACTGTTCATCATTCACCTTTCACCTTCTTCTCTCTTTCTTTTCATCACTTGCTTCACTTTTTTCCTCAAATCTCTTTCTCTCCTGTCTTGCCCCTGAGATTTCCCCTCTCTCTCTTCTCTAAATGTACATTGGTCACACAAACGTGAGTACACCCACACATTATCTTCTCTCTCTAGGCTTTCTTTCTGGTTACTCCTTCACTCTTCTCTCACCCTCTTCTCTATCCAGTCCTATTCTCAACCGTTCTCCCAATTCCCTATACTTACATAAATTAAGCACCATTTAAACTCCAGTGTCATCTCTCTAGGTTTTATGATCTTGCCCAAACTTTTAAATCTCACTGATCTCACTATATCCCCTTTATGTATTTTCTCCTTCTAAAGAACTCACACACAGATATACTCCTCTGCTCCCTTCATGCAGTTTGGAGCTGACTTCTGTGGCAGCTCAAATTCCTAACATTCCAAGACATGCGCAGTTCAGTCGACAAAGCAACGCTGAGCTGAACAGACCTCCACACCACAGATCTCTCCTAATCTCCTCCTATCTTAACAGACTCATAAGCACCTAAGTTTTCTAACTTAAACAGAACACAACATCTACCTAACTAACCAAACTAACTCTCCACCAAGAACAGATAAACAGGCCCATGTCACACACACAGACACATAGAGAGACGCGCTCTCCCACTTTTCCTCTTTTTTCCACACACTCACATGCTGAATCCTCCTGACACACTCACACTTCACTGATATGAGAACCCAGCACACACTCTCTCGGATCCTTTTCCCCAAAATTTTGTAATTTCGGCACACTACCTAAAACATGCCGCCGCACTAGATTTATCTTTTTTCCACAGTCTACTAAACGTTTTCTGATACTGAAGCGTAATCTCCCGATTATTTACCTACATCTGCCAAATTCGTCAACCTGGCACGAGTTCTCACGCACGGAATAATAACCACACTCCAGCCAGCCTACATATATATATATAAATATACATATATATAAACACCACATGGGGTTTTCGCTGTCCGATCTGCGGCCTTATTTTCCTTTTGCCCGATTTTATTCTCTTAAGTCTAGTTTTCGCAAGTCGTCCAGCTCGCCAAGCTACTAATTAGACTTTATCTCAACTTAAACACATCTTTCGCGCGTCGTCTGGCTCGCTTATTTCGCTACTCAACGTGCAGGCCCTTTACTTTTCTCTTTAACTCTAACCTTGCACGCATAATAACTATCCGTTTTTCTTTTTCCTCCCTTATGTCATATCACACTCTCTTTCCTCCCTTTGCGTTGATTTGCAACGCAACAAATTCAGAACAACCATTCATAAACACATCAAACTACAACCACACGCTCACGTCGGGTCCTTTCCCGGAGCAACCAGCACCGACAGCCCACACACAAAAGGCCCTCACAGACCGACAGTCGCCCAAAATGCGTGAGAATGCTCACCCTATTCAGCCGGCTCTTTTGGGACGAACATCAGTCCACCAGGGTCATTCGTCTGCGGTACAGCTGAGACACTTCTGGTCGCTTCCCGGCCGCAATCCTCGTCGCCAAGTAATGTCGTGTCAGGTGTATCGTTGTAGATGGTGTATAAATGAAGAAGTCGCAGATGCCATTTGAATATTAATAGAATTTATTATATAGCATCTTATACAAGCCCTGCAGAGCTCGGAGATCCACATGTTGCCAATCGTGGTCTGAAGCTCTTCCTCTTTGTTTCCCTACTTAAAGGAACTCATTCTACCCCCCAGGTGGTTAGATGTAAACCACAGGTTAGAGGTCGAATTCCGACCTTAGGCTATTTGTTATCTTTTAAACATTCCTACAGGTTTATCCCTATCTACACATCTGGACACCATTTCACCTGAGGGACCCAGTATCCTGTTATTACAAGAGTCACTCATAGTATTCTGGCTTTCTAGCTGGCTTTGGCATGAAATGAATGAAATACATATAATAAGGACCTATGAGAGTATTAATAGTTTTTATGTGGAAATACACTACATCATGAAGCATCTTTTTGTTAATGATCTTGTGCATCTTCCCTGTAGCACTGTGTGTGCCAGCTGTTATTGCTGCTGCTGGTGCTGATGGTGAACTACCAGGACAGCGTGGAGCAGAGGCAGGGCAGGCTGCTGCACTCGGCTGTCAGACGGCATCTTCACACAGCACCGTCGGGGCTCCCGAACCTCACCTCACTCAGACAGTAAGGAGAACACTCACCATAACAAATGCGGCCACACACTGTCTGATCTGGGGAGAAAACCTGGTGCATAGGAGTGAGGTCAGGTGTGCGCATGACTTAGCTGCAGGGGCGATTCCAAGATTTTTTAAGTGGGGTGGCACGGGGGGGATAATAATAATAATCAGTCAGGGGGAGGTGGGCATTTTATCAGAATACAGCATAGCAAAAGATGCTTAGAAATATAGGAAATATTAGATAGGATAGAACAATACAATGTAATTCTGCTAAATAACACATCCCATTCATTATTAGTTTCACTTGTTTTCATTTTGAACGCATTGTATCCACCTTATTCCTAGCTCCCATGATACCTTGCGTGAATTATGAGCACGACTTCCGGAGCCGGCGATTGCCATGGTAACAGTCATAAACAGTCATTGCGGGCTTTCAGCGTTTGGGAAATAAAACATGTGGGAACACAGCCTGTTACACCTCAAACGGGACAATGTGATTATACCTCTGCCTTCTACTATTGAGGGATGGGAGGACGACCTGAAAAAGTGGCCTCAGATAACGGACACTAGAATATTTAGCTACTTATCAACTCTGTTGCTACGGACGGTGAAGCGATGAATAACCTGGAAAGCTCGGAGTCTTATCAGTACCTCCACAGCAATAAAGTCGGTCGCATTTTAATAAAGGTGGGACACAACCTTGTCTACCTTAAAGCAGACACAGAGCCTAGTCAGAGCCTTAAGTCCCACATCACCGGTCCTGGGTTTTAGTTTCATCGTCAGGTGAAATACAAACAGCTGGTGCTCGTGTTGCTGGACCAGGGCGATCGTGCAGCCATGCAGGTTCAATACTTTGGAAGGTAGTGTGTTGATTATTTTGATAGTTTTAATTTTTGTTCAATGTATTTTGTAATATTAGTTAGCAACTAACAACAGATTTAGCTTAGTCTAGTTGTTAGTAGGCTATACTACTAAATACAATACACATTTTCTATAGGCTCAGTCTGCCACTTTTTAAAAAAACAAAACAATTCCTGGTTCCATGGTATCAGAATTCTGGATAGTCATCATGGAAACATTAATTGGTCATGTGACAAGGGCTGGGAAGATTGGCAGAACAGGCAGCCAAGTGGCAGTACTCTGATCCAAAGGAAATCAAAGTTTTCAGACAGGTAGTTGTGCACATCCTGGTATTGTATTAAAAACATTTTTAGGCATTAAAAACGTGTGTGTTCTTTGTATCTTTTTTTAAATGCTACACCATTTTCATCAACCCAGATGTGAAATTAGTTTTGGCATATAGCTGAATCCTAAAAAATAAACCCCATCAGATATGGGATCTTTAGCATACAAGAGCAATAGTCCTAGTATACCACAAATGATATTCTTATAGTCCTATTGTCAGAAGGGTGGGAGTGAGTGATGGAATGTGAATTGCTGTCAACCACAGTGTTTTTGATATTATCAGTGAGAGTCAGACATTTTCAAATTCTACATGTTCTACTAACACATATAATGTAATAGCCATGATCCTTAGCTGCTAATCTAGAACTACATTGTATACTGTACTACTGTATAAAAGTATGTACAGTATACTGTATAAAGCAACAAGATCTTTGGTGTCACTAAGAATGATTTTGTGCTGATATTAAAAAGTGTGTTCTGCTTGATGGTTTAGATCATGGTAGATCAAGAAGCATGTGGAATGGGAATGTTTTTAACATTTTGGTTCCCAAGCACTACTATCCATCCTAGTATAGATAATCATAGTCTCAAGTTACCTTGTATTTAAAAAATAATGTGCATGGTGGCATCATGTTCATCATGCAGCCAACTTATTTTCAACGTGGTGTCATTAGAAAAATATTCATATCCAGATAATAACACGAACAAAGACTTAATGATGTCCTTTCACGACTAATGTCTGCGCGTGGCATAGTACAGCTTTAATTCTGCCATGGTGACACATTTGACTAATGACCTAGATGACCTTTTAAAGTTTCTTCTTCAAAACGTATATATAATCTAATTATCAGAGAGTGAAAAGCTTGAAAATCGACTGTCCTGATGATGCGCATCGTTCATCTGTATATATCTGCATTTTTACTCTCTTCATCCAGCTGGTCGGATGCAGAGCAGTGGATCAATAACACCTTGGTGCTACACCTACACCAAAACCCCGCACTGCGCCTGGTTGGACTGCCGCGGCTGCAGTACACACACACCCTCCGTCCTCTTGCACGTGTCTCTCTGGGAAACAGCAGTGTGACAACACAGCAGCTCCTCGCCGACTTGCACATGGCAGAATGGAGCGAGAAACAGTAAGTGGATTAGTTACGGCGAGGTGACTGCTTCTCCAAGACAGTCTGAGTGGCTATTTATGAATTCCTGTTGAATCCTCTGAGAACAAGACAAGATTGAGTTACTCAATAATAATGAGGCGTGCCATCGCATTAAAACTTGCTAAAAACAAAGCAATGCAATTTATTTTAGGAACAAATGGACCATTAACATAATACATAATCTACATGATCATTTTCTCACGTAGAATACCAAACTACTTTGCACATTTGCATGTGGTACTGAATCTTGTGATGTGATTTTTTCTTCATTAAACTGATTTCTTTGCATCATCTCAGCCCTCTGTCCTAACAATGATCTCTAATCTTTAAGAGATACATGGGATATATATTGAATTCTACATCTCACTGTATCCAGTTGACATTCCGTAGGAAGCAAAAATGTTTAATAAAAATCTAATTTAAAAGTACTAAAGAATTTTGATGTGTGTGTATATATATATATATATATATATATATATATATATATATATATATATATTTCAAATTGTATGTTTTTTTATTCCTTTTTCTCAGGTTTAAAACTCTTTCTATGGACTTCACACACTACCACCGAGAGTCTGGTTTATTTGTGTGTGTGTCCATACAACTAGAGTGGGCTCAGACACAGAGAGTCGCCCCCTTTCTCTTCATCCATCCAATCCTCATCCCTTCATCCTTCTCTGGACTGGACCTGCAGGTGCCACTTATGGTAACAAACACTGCCATCCTTTCAAATACATAAAGAATAGAATTTAGGAGCAAAACAATTTCTTAAGCAAAGGATTCAAAAAACAATTCCTGTGATAAAACCCACTGGCTTTATACTGCAGGTTCTCCTTCTCATCTCTGCTCTCCTCATCTTGTTGGGAGAACTGTGGTCCGTTGCTACTGAGCGTGCCCAGTACCTGCGCCAATGCAGACACTGGTTCCAGCTTCTCCTGGCCTTGTTGTCCCTGGCAACGGCTATCCTGCAGCTCTGCTTCCTGTCTCAAGCCACGTCCTGTGTTTCCAAGGTGAGAAACAAAAACAGAAAACATTTATGACCCACCATCTGTATTAACGGAATAAGCCCTAGTTATATGTAAGCCTAAGTCCAAATTTGACCAAATCTCTCTTCAGATTTAGTGGTAGTTTGATAACCTACATCTGAGAAGTCAGTGTCAGTTCTTCGCTTGTTCCCCGAGTCCTTGTTGGTAAATTTAGCAGATGAAAAATGCTACTTAATCCTAACTTGACGCACCACATGGTTTGTTACACAGAAGACTATGAGAAGCCGTCATTGGAAAATGTCGTTCATCATCGATATGAGCGGTGGTAGCAAAGTCCCGCCCATACACAATCACAGTTGTCAATCACAACGTTTCACATTTGAACATCAGAACTACCTAAAATGTATTTGATGTGTACTTTGACTGTTTAGTTTGGCCCATTTCTAATCCGCTAACATGGAGGGGGCGGGTTTATGACCTATACTGCAGCCAGCCACCAGGGGGCGACCAAGATGTTTTGGCATCATTTATACAGTCTGTGCGTCAACCCCTGGTTCAGACACAAACACATTACTTGAAGCCTGTCAAGTTTGATTTTTTTTTTGTGATCTGTGTTCCTGCGTTTCTCACGTGATCTTGCGATATTGAGAGAATCCAGCTGCTGTGCAACATAAACCTAATCCCCTACATGTCCATACAACCCGTATCCCAACCCTGTATTCATTCATGAAAAATGTACTCTTCTGTGTGTTGCTTTGATGACATGACAATAGCCTGTATGTGCCATTTAGCTTCGATCCCAGCCAGACAGCTTCATCGACTTCCACAGTGCTGCCCTGCTGGCAAAGAGGAGTTCTCAGTGTGCCGCTGTCCTGCTCACTCTGCTTGTTCTTAAGGTAAAGGAGGGTTCGGCTTCATCACTTTACAACTCTATACTGGTTCATAGCTTTCCCCACTCTATTGAATTTCCCTTGCTGCGTGTTCCAGCTGCTGGGAACCTTGCGGTTTGTGCGTAGGTGGGTGGTGTTGGGCCGAGTGCTGCAGAGAGCCTGGAAGCAGCTGTGGGCTCTGACGGTTCTACTGATTTTGCTGCTGCTGCTCTGCGCTCACCTCGGAAACACGGTACGGAGAGAAGAGTTCAGCTGAATCCAATTTTCATGAATAATATATGTATTTTATCAGGCTATTCTCATGAACCATTCATACAGTACATATAGCAAAAGTAAAGCACTGTAAATATTATGTATTCCACATATTTAATGCTGTATGCACCACAATGACGGCTGCTGTATAAGGACGATGTGGTCCACACGCCAGGAATTTTGGGCCCCATGACAAAAAAATCTAATTGGGCCCCCCTCTGTGCAGGTGTTGTCACCACATCTCTAGGACCTAACATTCCCATCAAAAGCTTTACATAACTCTAATTAAAGGCTTGCAGCTGTCTTGCTTCTTGTAGTTCAATACTAGTACTAGCACCATAATTACTGCTGGTGATTTGTACATGCATGCAAGTCTAGTATGCAGTTCACTATTTGATGCAAGATTAAAAGCAACCATACAAAATGTGTCCAAATTTACTTTTATTATAAAATTTGACAAAATGGAAAATTTTCTTAACAAAATTATTATTATTATTATTATTAATAATTATTATTATAACTTTATTTCATAATGATCATTATGTGAGAAAATAATTGTTATTAATGTGTTTGAATTTCTGTCATTAATAAATATTTCATTTTCTTTTTTGTAATGAGTCTGGGATCTGGGATATGTTTTCATGCTAATCAAATATGTCTCTAGCTTGAAACAAACCGGAGATTAGCTTTATAGCGCTAGCCTTTGGGGCAGTGGGTAAATCTCTATTTCTATACCACTAACAAGGCTCAAAATAGCACCACAGTTCAACGGTAGCATAATGAGGTTCCCTACATGTAAACCGAAGCATTGAGAACTTTGTAAGTGTACAGACAGTTTATTAAAAACATAGATTATAAAGACAGTAGCGTTCATGTATACATGCGGGCACCATCTTGAGAAACACTCATGACCATTTGAACGGTGAATGCCGTGTTTGAGCTATGTTACTGGTTACTGGTTGCACACATGGATGTATTAAGAGAACTGGATACAGTGTTCGGCGGGAAGCCCCGTTCATTCCACTGAGAGTGCACAAAAGCGCATAAAGCAAACATTGAGCTCGGATCTTCCGCATTGATGGCCCATGACGTCACGATGGACGCGCTCACTAGCAACAATTTGTTTGTGTTGTCTTAGCAACCGGTAGCAACATGCTCGTTCATGAGCTTCTCTCTCGTGTCTCTTATAAGTGGCAAACTCATGAACTTGACGTTTTCATTGTTTAAAATATTCACTAACGTTAAATATTGTGTTTTCGTTGTTCCCGATCGTTTACATGCTTAGCATATCCCAGAGAACGGTCGACTCGGTACACATATGTTATTAATCCTTAGGTTCATTTTGCGCCGGAATTGTCCTTTAACTAGTCATTTTGGTGCCTGAACTTGACTGTCGTCGCGGCATGACGCTCACATTTTGTCGGCTAAACTCAACTGCCACGGCCCTTGAATGAACCGACAATAAGCGGTGCCATGTAGCCGGCTCAGATTCACCTTTTGTCGGTTAAACTCAACTAGCAACAGCCTCTGAAACGACTGGCACTTTATGTAGCTCTGTAGCTGGCTCCCAGTAACATTTGCTAAAAATTTTACTGTAAAGACAGCTAAAACTGTCATATGACCGGTCGTCACATGCCCGGCCGGCTGTCACCTAATTTCGTAGGATATGATGAGAATGACATGATATACTTGTGTCTTTCTTTCAGCTCTTCTCCCATTCTGTGGAAGGTTTCCTGTCAGTACGACAGACCGGCATCTCGGTGCTGTCCATCCTGCGTGGACGGATGGCTCTCCAAAAACTGTGCAGGCTCCACCCAGTCCTGGGCCCTCTCTATGGGCTGCTACTGATGGGTGGAAGTGTTTGGCTCTTGGCCCGACTCTGTGGAGCTGTTCTCATCCATACATACAGGTACACAATGTACAAGGTACACAAAATGAACACAGTTATTTAAGAGTACCGCGGGGTCTTAAAAGTATTAAAAAACTCTTAAATGTAATATTCCAGAATATATAAGGCCTTAAAAGTATTGAATGTCATTTACAAAGGTGTTCAATGTTGCCTTGTCCTTTGGTAGGATTAAATAAACACAGTAAAGTCAATATTTTATATGTATAATTATATATTATTATTATATTTTAATATTATAATAAAATGTTTCATTTAATTTGGGTAACGTTATTTGGTAAACAATTGTTTTGTCGAGCTTAAAATCCATACTGCTTTTCTGTTCTATGGCCTTGAAGTTGCCTTGAAGTTGGCATTTAATTTCGTCCTAGGTGGTTTTAACAAAGTCTTGAAAAGTCTTCAATTGAACTTGGATAAACCCTGGTAAATATTGCATTAAGTAGGTTTCATTCCTATCTGTTGTTGTGTCCTTTAGGGCGGAGCAGACTGAGCTGTACCGTCCAACCATTGAACCTCAGGACTATGAGATGGTGGAGTTCTTCATCAAGAGACTGAAGCTGTGGATGGGACTCACCAAACCTAAAGAGGTACGTAGTGCATTGGTTGTGGTGCAAAACCTCCACAGTCAATTCATGTTGCTGATTCTAGACATTTCCTTTCCTTTCTAGTTCAGGCACAGGGTGAAGTTCGAAGGTATGGACATCCCTCCTTCCAGGTCCTCACAGAAGTCCTGTCTTTCCACCCTGTCTTCCACCCTCCCCTCCTCCCACTCTCCTTCCCTGTCCTCCTCATTTTCATCCCCCTGTCCCCTGTCCTCGGCTCTCTCTACAAGGTCGGAGGACTCGGCAGTGTCCGAGCCTGGGTTGGACGTCCAGTCCTACCTGGACCGTCTGCTGCCCTGCGTCAGTGCGCTGCTGTCTCGTTTCGACCAGGTCAATCAGATAACCGAGGACGTTCACGACCTGGAAATTAAACTAGAAGAGGCTCAGACGAGGAGAAGGAAAAAGCAGAGTAACGGGGACAACGGTGCAGAAAGATTCCGAGACCCAGCAAAGCCAAAGGAACTGGAAGGAGAAACAGGAGAAGTGAGACACAGGAAGACAGGTTTTCTTTACCCCAAGCCACGAATCTCCCTTCCATCCTCGTTCTCTTTCGCTCCCTGCGCACTTCACTCCTCCGCTGCGTCGGTCTGTAGCTTTCACCGTACACGTAGCACTTACTCTGAGTCTGAATCAGTACCATTCCAGCATCAGGGATCTAGCAACAACTATGCTTCGGAAGCAGCCAAGTTTGCATCTGGACTCTGTGCTATGAATCCTGCAGGTTCTCCTGGATATAACAAGTTCCCCAGGAGAAGAGCGTGGCATTCTGGGAGCTCACATTCAGCTGATGCAGCTCAGAGGGTCTTCCAGGCCCAAGGTGAAACTGCTCCATGTGGCAATGGAGGAGAGTATTTAGCATTCACTAACACCAGACCCAGGAGTGAAGAAGGGGTGAGAAGGCATATCAATGACGGAGTCCCTGTGAAGAGGAAAGCTTGGACAGAGCAAGACTGACCATGTGTGTACACTGGAACCAAACTTAGTTAAATGATGTAGTAGTTGTATCATATTTTGTTGTATAATATGGTATCTGTGGTTCCTGGAAGAGTTTGGTCAAGTCTGAGAAAATGAGAACACACCCCCTCCCCCATGATGTCACCAGGGGTATATCGCCTTGGGCTTGGAGACCATTGGTTTGTAAAACAAAGCCTGTAGGGTTGTGGAGTTTAAGATATGTGGTCATTTACCAGTCAGCGGTCCCTTTTACACACTGCAACCCTGACATGATCTAGATATTACCCAGAAGAGCTGTATGTGAATGTCTGAATCAGTTGGACCGGACATGTAATGACTTTACCCTGCCAGCTCCTTGGTACAAAGTACTGTATGTGTAATGTCCAATTGAGTCCATATGAATAGCACATAGTCCTTGTCCTGCGTCCTGTGTTGATTACTTTTCTATGATGCGATTGGCTCGAAACAACAAGATTCTGGAACTTCTGTCGGTAAATAACGATGTTGAAATCATCAGACACATTCAAGGAACGGCAAGAGACTCTGTTCTTTATGACCAAATTACTGTTGACCATGAATTGTAAAAAACTTTACTTTAGGAAAGTTTTCACTGTTTTCACTTTTTGTACATAATATTGTTTTCCATACCTCTAAATGCAGTTACATGCTGACATATTTTTGTAAGAGACTCTGGGGATATTTTACTCTACAGACGAATAAAGACAAGTGACCTTTGGTCCTAAAGTGGAGAAGTGTATCATTTCTTCACACATTTGATTTGTAATAGGACAGTAGAACAGTCCATAACAGTATAGTGTGTCACTGTATTTTTATGTGTTTAGTTTAAATTACCACAGCTCTATCAATATTTTATTAGCATGTAATTCATATTACTCACTATCAAAGGGGAAAGACCTTGATAAAAGAGTCAACACATGATAACGTAACAGCAAACACAGTTATTGCTGAGACCAATGTGTTAAGGTGACTGACTGTGGAGTCAGTGTTACGATGCTTTGCAGTTTTGGTTTGTCTTTATTGCTGTATGTTATAACACAATATACACATAACATTCACGGAAATATGGCAAATGCACAACAGAAAAAACATATTTAAAACATAGAATAAAGATTTAATAGTTGAGTTATACAGCATGTACTGTAGTATGTATAGACAGAAGCCAAGACTAGCCGTACTTGCAATTGTTACTTGTTTTGTTATTTTGAGAAAACGAACTTTGTTATCTTGAGAAAATTAGATAATTAACTCGTTATCACGAGAAAACAAAAGATTGTTTCCTCTGATTACTTTTTTTTTTTTTTTATTTCTTTTTTTTTTTCTGAGTCCAATGTAAATGTGCCAGATTTAGCCATACAGGCTAATTTTCATCTGCAGTCCCTAGCAGGTTGACTGCTTAAAACAATAGATATGCTACAACGATACAACAAATACACATAAAACAAGAAAGTCAAAGGCATAGACAAGTAAAATGACACAACCACTACCAGATCATGACAACTGGCAGGTTGATGGCATGAGAAAAACATAACACAAGTATTACACACAGTAGACACAGGTAAAAGTGCAAAGACACACATTAGCATGCATCAACAACACATAAGCACACACAGAGACACTACTATAGCGATAAAGACAAACACATTATGCTTCTAATGTATATTAGAGATCAGCAGTGCCCATCATGGACTGCGGTCAAACCAGCCGTCACTGGCGTCTGCATGGTCAAATCAGCTGACGCTACAGCTGTATTGCAGCCATACATTAATTAAATGCATTCAAATGGCCCAGATCGAGCTGACGGGACTTTTACTTTGGAATGTGTCTAAATTAATATCGTAGACTTTGTTTCTGTATGTAGTTAGAGATGTACTTAACTCAAAATGTGTCTGTCATTCTTAGAAGTTATTCATTAATGTTTTTTTCTTACACCATTCATGGTATTTTATGGTACTTTCTTTTCATAAGGGACACAGGTAACATATACAAACATATTAATTGTAAATATAATTCAAGTAACTTTAATGTTACTACTACAGTATGTATTTTGTTACCTTTTTAAAAAATGTTAACACCCTGAAAACCAGTGAATGTCACTGTCAGCTCGATCTGGGCCAATGAATATCTCTGATAAACATTATAATAAGAGGAGACAATCTTTCGTATATACCTTTTGACCTAGCGAAGAGAACCTTTGCGGTTTCTTTTAGCAGTTGGCACCTTCAACATGAACACAAATATTACACTGTACTGCACTTACTCAAGCTTTATCGGAAAGTTTGTGTACCTTTCTTTAATCGTATAAATGACATTGTCTTGAGGTCAACGATTACTTTGTCCATTACTTATCTTTACTAACTTATCACTTGTTTGTGTGAATTGCCTTATCATTGTGTAATGGTAAAAAGTCAGTCCACCTGTATAAAAGAGGATGCATGCCTGTCTGTGGGCACTCAGGTTTCAGGTGAGTACAGGATCATAGACCTACTACTGTGTATCACTATTGCAGTATTTCAGTTTGAATGGTTCTGTAATGTGACCGACTTTAGTGACTGAAATTAATTTTACCTACACAGTTGATAGCCGAGCCAAGACAATGAAGTGGGCCGTTGTTGTGTGTGCCATGGTGGCACTGTCCGAGTGCTTCATCCAGTAAGTCAACCTTACCAACACGTTCCTGTACCTGTTGTATTTTTTTTCATTTTTCCTACTACCTGAACTTCATTAGCTCCTACAAAATAACTGCAGACATATGACATTCAGGCTACATCTACACTACTACGTTTTAGTTTAAAAAAGAATATTGTTTACGTCTCTCGTCCACACTATTTCGGCGAACAGAGACGTATGGAAACACTGCTGACCCGTTTTTCTCAGAGGTTGCATTGTAGTCTGGACGGGCGCTAAAGGAGATCTTTGGAAACGACGACACCCGTCAGTCAATCTTATAGGTTAGGCAGGCTTACATACCTTTCAGTAACAATTCCACCTCGTCGTCGGTCCAACCAAATAAATCCCTGGTCTTACTTGTTGATATTGTTGTTCTTTCTCCAATGTATTTTCTGTATTTACAACTTTTACATCCATGATTTTTAACTGCATATATATATACGAGTATTGAGAGGTTTACGAGGAAGGATACGTGAGAAAAACCTCTTTATAGATCAATAAAAGGCTTAGAAATGTAGTTGAAACAACAGAATTTAAGTTGCTCCCTTTGGTGACACCTAGGGTCCCTCTGGAGAAGGGCAAGTCAGCCAGGGAGTACCTGGAGGAGCAGGGTCTGTGGGAAGAGTACAGACTCAAGTACCCATACAAACCCTCAGCCAAGTTTGACCAGCGCTTTGCCGTGGGCAGCGAGTCCATGACCAACGACGCTGATGTGAGTAACAGCTGCTAAAGCATAAACAGACCAACTTTGACAAATGGCTCACTTGGTCATGGGTAATCTCTTTTTCTCATTGTCATCTTCAGCTGGCTTACTATGGAATCATCTCCATTGGAACTCCTCCTCAGTCCTTTAAGGTCATCTTTGACACCGGCTCGTCTAACCTGTGGGTGCCCTCCATCTACTGCAACAGTCCAGCCTGCAGTAAGTACAACTATACATGAATAAACACCTCCCTAGTTTTAGACAGATGTTAGATAGATGAGGTTTGCCATCTTATGTACTTATTTCATCTGATTCCGGGGTATTTCGAACATATTACATTATATTTACACTGTTTTACACTGTTTTCTTCTTAGCTTCAGATTTGAGGGTTAGGATTAGGGATTTTGTGAAGTCCTGCGTGCCTTGACTGACATCTACTGAAGGTAAAACACAATCACATGAAAGGCACACGCTGGCATAATGTCAGCTAACCACCAAGGACCCTGGGGGAACTAGGTGCCCATTAGCTAATAAAGCTAAGCTAATACATATTGAATAAAGAAAAAGATGTTAGTTAAATCTCATGAGTAATGATAGAGTCATCCAATAGTCCTGAAGTAGGATTTAGAGGCATCAAAATCTCTATGGTTTGGGTTAGGTATCCAGAGTTAGAATGGTTAAAGTTAGAACCTGAGAAAACAAAAGGCTGAAGACCTCTGTAAGGGAATGCAGACCCTGGGAGCATCTAGTCTAAAGAATAGGAGGGTTGGGGTTAAAAAGTCATTGGAATAATTGCGGTGGCCTGCTGATTAAGATGTGGTGGTAGTAGAGGTTGTTTGTGCTGGTGGTGCCATTGGCAAGGCCTTGCTTCCCAGGGTTCCATCCCAGAGCAAAGTGCTCCCTTACCGGACTGGTAGACAAAGGAAAAGGGACAGAGCCAACCTTTTGAGGTAGACGTAGGGTCATAATGATCATTATGTTCTAAAGAATAAGAGGGTTGGGGTTATGGTAGGCTTTTGTCTAGCTC
Source organism: Gymnocephalus cernua (assembly GCA_023631565.1). Classification (NCBI taxonomy): domain Eukaryota; kingdom Metazoa; phylum Chordata; class Actinopteri; order Perciformes; family Percidae; genus Gymnocephalus; species Gymnocephalus cernua. The sequence goes on from CM042443.1 coordinate 20,915,773, forward strand.
TATCCGAGGCATTGTGATCCCTTTCGGCCAGATCAGAGGTCATCAAACAGTCTCCGATTAGTTGTTCCCATGTCTGGACTACAAACGATAGATACATCTTGGTTGTCCATTAAACCAGATGGAAAACAAGAGGTTAAGATGAATCTTTATTAACATTGCAACTGTTAACTTTTAACTTTTCATTTGCATCATTTGCTTAACTTTTGACTTCTGCTTTATTGCAAAGAAATAGTATTAAACATCCAGACTACATCTGCAAGCCTTAATTAGGTTTGTTCACATCTTTACCTTCCTAGACAACCATAAGAAATTTAACCCTGGCGCAAGCAGCACTTACAGAAACAACGGCGGAGCTCTGAGTATCGGATATGGTACCGGCAGCATGACTGGTATCCTTGGATATGACACTGTGACGGTGAGAAATAAAAGCATATATTACTTGAACTGCTAAATTTGTATTTATTCACAGTTTCCATGCACTGATTGTTATTTTGTCTTACCAAGTAAAAAAATGAAGGCTCTCAGATTCCTTCAATATTAAATATCTGCTTGCAGGGTCATATTCAAAGCAAATGAAGGTGGTAGGCTATTCAGATTACAACTTTGAAAATCCCATTATAATTTGAGATGCAATTTGTGCGTCAGGTGGGTGGGCTCCCTGTGACAAACCAGATCTTCGGCTTGAGCGAGAGTGAGGCTCCCTTCATGCAGTACATGCGTGCTGATGGTATCCTGGGCCTGGCATACCCACGCCTGGCTGCTTCCCGCGCTACACCCGTCTTCGACAACATGATGAGCGAGGGCCTGGTCAACCAGGACCTCTTCTCTGTGTACCTGAGCTCGTAAGGACAACCATAACTTTGCAGGATCGTACTACTTACTTATACTGAGACAGTAGTGCAATGGGTTTCTAGGAAGTTTATCAGTACATTCTCGCTTTCCTCTGTAGTAACTCTCAGCAAGGCAGTGTGGTGACCTTCGGTGGTGTTGACCCCAACCATTACTCTGGTGCCATCTCCTGGATTCCCCTCTCCAATGAGCTGTACTGGCAGATCACAGTGGACAGGTAAAGCCACAGATACAGCATCCCAGGTCATTACATTGCATTTCATTTTATTACGGTTTATTCCGTAGCGACTGCCAATAAGTGCATTTAACCATGAAGGTACAAACTCGAAACAGTGAGAAACACATGGAAGAAGTACATTAGCTTTAAGTAAACCAAACTACAAAGCGCCACATGTAAGTGAAAGAGCAGGTCCCCTAAAGTATCTAAACCCAAGAGATATTGGCAAAAGTGTTTATGCATACTGTACTGTGTATCCCTTTCAGTGTTACTGTCAATGGTCAGGTTGTGGCTTGCCAAGGTGGTTGCCAGGCTATTGTGGACACCGGCACTTCTCTGATTGTTGGACCTCAGAGCAGTATCAGCAACATCAACCAAATGGTGGGAGCTACCAGCCAGAACGGAGACGTAAGTTCCAATAAAAAGACATGCTGGTTGACTGAAGCAGATTTATGTAGCCTCGCATTAATGCAACCTGACTTGAACAGTAAAACCAACCAAATTTGAATACTCTTTCATACCTTTTTCTTTTATTTTCTTCTCTTTCTCCCTCTGCTTCAGTATATGGTCAACTGCAACAGCATTTCCCAATTGCCAGATGTGACCTTCCACATCCACGGACAGGAATTCACCATCCCAGGCTCTGCCTACGTCCGTCAGGTAAGTGTTTGCTTCCATGCCAGACTTCCATGTTTTATCTCACCTCACCATATTTCCCCTCCATCTGACATTCTTCTCCTAAATCTCTCACACAGTCTCAATACTATGGTTGTCGTACTGGCTTTGGCAACGGAGGAGACAGCCTGTGGATCCTGGGTGACGTCTTCATCAGACAGTACTACTCCATCTTCAACAGAGCTCAGAATATGGTGGGTCTGGCCAAGGCTAGATAAGCAACCTGAAGTCACCTTTCCCAAGAGCATTGAAACAAATCATGTGTACATCTTAGTATTACAGTAGGATTTCCAACATGCCTGAGACTCAAATATGTTCCTTGTCCGGTATATGATATAATTTCCTCAAATCCAATAAAATGATTTAAATCAATTTGACTGGTGTTTTATGAAATTGCACAACAAATATACATGCCTCTAAATCTGTGTCAATGATGAGCTACTATAACATCTCATTTAACATGGCGGAAACCCAATGGAACACACTCTTTGATTCAAACACACACAAGCTTGCTAACAATTAGCCACTGAACTACCCCATTGATTTGAAATGTGTTGGATTGGTTGGTATTGGATAGATAGTAGTACTTTGTCGTCCCATATAGGCTCACTGAAGGTAAAAAGACTTAAAAGGACATTTTAATGTTGATCATGCTAACAATATTAGAATGAACTCCTTTTGCCTGATATGACTGAATTGTCAGATAACCAAAACCTGTATTGATTTGGTTTTGGACAACATGTTACTCCAAAAGTGTAAACCAGTCAGAAACATACAGTATAGAGTTTATTTCCTTACTATTGTTACTAGACTTTAGTGCACATTGCTGGATAAGGAAGAAGGAAGAATAAAATAGGGCTGAAACGATTCATCGAGTTACTCGAGTAACTCGATTCGAAAAAATGCTCGAGGAAAAAACTCTGCCTCGAGGCCTCGTTAAATTCCTATGAAGCGCACCGTACGCGCAGGGATCTGATTGTTCCACACGGACCGTTGTTCAGGATGCACACCACTAGCGCGTGAATTTAGCTGGCGCGATGGCGGAGAGTACAGTTACCCATAAACGGCAGCGTATGTCTAAAGTTTGGGATCATTACGTTCTAAAAAAGGAAGAGAAGAAGGTGCAATGTGTCTACTGCAAGAAATACCTGGCATACAACAGCAGTACAACTTCAATGATTCAGCACCTGAACCGCAAACATCCACTCCACTCTGCTTCCCACTCTGCTTCACCGAGCGTCGCTGAAACAAGGTAACGTACGTAGCCTAAGCCTATACATTGATGTTCGCTGATTTTAATCACATAATGTATTTGTAGCGATGTCGTGATGCGGTTTGACTAGATATGATGTTTAGCTTTGATGTTTTTAACTAGTAAACTTATTCACGTTCAATTGCAAGAGAGTATAGCCAAAAAAAAAAACCTTCACACACACACACACACACACACACACACACACACACACACACACACACACACACGCACCCTCGTATCTCACTCTTCCTCATGCACGGCACGCCTGCACACACAAACACACACACACACACACACACTTACTCTCTCTACCTCATCTAGGAACATTTTGTTTGTTTTGAGATTACAGCTGAAAAAGTCTGATTCTTATTTATAATTGTTTTATTTACATTTATTTTTTGTATAAATTGTATACATTGTGTACCTGTTTGGCTTGATATTTTATATTCATTTTTTGTTCTCAGGTGGGTAATTTGCAGAAGGTGCAATCCTTTTTTGTAATGTATTAAGAAGACAAAACTAAGGCCAAATGGTGTTTACTATTTAAGTTTGTATTCATAGTTTTACATGTTATACATGTTTTACAGTAAGTTGACTTAATTGTATTGTTATACAATTGTTGGCACATGGCACTGGCACTTATAAATTGCAATAAATGGGCCTAGTTTTGGAGCCAAATGTTGGAGTTGCAATAATAAATAAAGTTTTTTTGAGAAATAAAAGCCAAATGCTTGATCATTTTACAGCCACATCATTTTCGTTATGCGTTATTTGTTTTGGTTGTTTAAAAACGCAAAAAAAAAAATCGGATTAATCAATTAATCGATCGATTAATTTCGATATTAACCGATTACAAAAAGAATCGTTAGCTGCAGCCCTAGAATAAAACAACTTCCTGCTTCCTGACTACAGCAGATCAGCACCTTTGTCTCTTACCACAGTGCTATAAAGGCAGTAACTGAATGCTGCAGCCTCCAAATGAGCAGCAATACGACAATATCTTACTTAGAAGTACAGATACCTGTGTTAAAAAATACTCTGGTAAAAGTAGAAGTACTGATTTAACTTATTTACTCAAGTAAAAGTAACAAAGTACAGGCTTGGAAATGTACTTAAAGTATAAAAGTAAAAGTAGCCTTGCGAATGACAACCATTTTTTATGCAAAGCTACCTGGACCACAAATGTTACTAGAGTGCAAGCTGAGAAACTTCAGTAGACATGGAGAAAAGACTCTTTATGTATATATGCCATTGTCTACATTTTAAATGGATGTCTGTCAAAAGGCCTAAACATCACATATATGATTATTGTGACAGAGACTGGGACTCCAAGTTAATAAGATTCTGACTGAGTAGCAAGATATGAATTCAATTGTGATTCTGTAATAAATGCAACATATATTCCCATCCTATTAGATTTAATTTGGTATTGATGACGCCAGAGCTGGACTAAGACAAAAAATCGGTCCGGGCATTTTTGGCCCAGGCGGCCCACACCCACAGTGATTGGTCAGAGACATTCCCTGCAGACAGTCCTCTTAAAGTATGCGTCCATTCTATGATATGAGTTGCCTATTGTTCTGCGTTCATGTGATGGTTTTGGATCCTTCAAGGAGGTCTCAAGACTTATCTGTTGATCTTACACTTAAATAATTAATTCATTCTTAGAGTTATGATTTGTATATTTATGGTATTTTTTTATTATTATTATTGATATTTGATATTGTATTGCCATTATTGTTATTATTACTATTTTGCTTAATATTGGCTTAGCAACTTTTAAAAACTGTTTACTGTTCATTTTAACCATTGTAAGATTCATATTTTGTTGCTTTGGACAAAAGTGTCTGCTAACTACAATAACCATAACCATAACCCTTCCCAAAAGCTACAATAAAGCTGGGAGTAGTACATGCCCTGGAAAAGAGAAGCAGTGTACTCACTCCCTTTTGATTGGCGACCTGGAGGCCATAGGGTAGCCTACACAATGTCCATACTCAAGTGCAAGTAATTGCCAAAGATAAAGTTTAAAGTATAATTTCAAAGTATTTAACAACATTTAAGTATACAAGTGTATTGTCAGTAAAGTCAATCAAAATGTTGCCTTGGCCCACACCAATGAACAAGAAAGATTTACTCTAACAAGGTAACCTTTAAAAGAGTGAGAAACAGAGAGAAATGGCAGCTAAGTTAAGGTATAATTCATTTAGCTTAAATCTCTGGGCAATGTAGAGAGACAGCTGTATACATAGTATACATGAGCCTAGTAGAACAGGCTGTATACATAGTATACATGAGCCTAGTAGAACAGGCTGTATACATAGTATACATGAGCCTAGTAGAACAGGCTGTATACATAGTATACATGAGCCTAGTAGAACAGGCTGTATACATAGTATACATGAGCCTAGTAGAACAGGCTGTAAAGATCACAGACTTCAGCTACCCAACAGGCCAACCCAGGCTAAGAGGGATCCAGCGCTGTTTGTGGTGCTTAGTTTTGAACAAAGATCGTCTGGTGTCAGGAAGAAAACAAGTCATTTCTATTGAATCAAAATGCAGTAAAATCCCTTCAACATGCAGGATTACTCTACACTCAGCTGTAGAGAAGGGAGACAAAACCAACATACATTAATACACGTTAGCCACTCACAGTCTAATATCTTCCCCTGCATGTTATTATGAATAAATGTCTAAACACACAACATCAAGACTTTTCCATTTGATGGATCAGTCATAAAAAACGATCTTCTGGGCAATACTTTACATATCTGTAATCATCAGACATTACTGCAACAAACACAAATCTGAATCAGAATCATTTATTTGTCATTGTAAAACATTGTCACAACGAAATGTAAGTGCTACTCCTTCTGGTGCCTAGAAGAATACATTCATACGCACACGTGGGACAGGTAGACAGTAGTATACATTCATACACTTACTCACGCCGTACTCTCACACCAAAAAAATCTTTTCAAAGATCACAGTACTGGAAAAGTGCAAATGCATCATTCAGCATGATGAAGTCCTATTTCTGTAATTGAATGTTTAGAGTTGTGATGGCTGTGGAGAAAAAGCTGTCTCTGAACCTGGATGTGCGAGTTCTGACAGACCTGTAACGCCTTCCTGAGGGTGAGAGGAGTCCTTGATTATGTTTTTTGCTCTGCTGAGGTAGCAGGAATATACTTTACATATCTGTTATCATCAGACATTACTGCAACAAACCTTACAAGAAACAGATGTAGAATGTAGCCTATAATTACCGTCACATTGTTTTTAATAATGAAAAACTGTTGTCTTACTTGTGGAAAACAAAGGTTGAATTCCTGCATAAACAAGACCTCTTTAAATCCACGAGCTGTATAAAACCATAACCACATCAATAACTGATAAAGTGATTAATCATTGATTTACTGTATTTTATAGGACATCTAATCTTCTTGATCTTTTTATCAGATTTTGTTAGAATTGCATCTCAGATGTGTGCAATATTGTCATGTTTGTCTTCAGTTGAAGGTCCATGACTACAGCGTTGATCCTCTAATAATAAGCTTGTTGCTGACAGCTTGCAGGAATTCAACCTTTTCTCTCACATGGCTTCATTTCCCTGAGCACCTGTCTGCCAGGTGAGCAGCAGATAACAGATGAGTTTGACTTTTAACTTCAAATCTACTTGATGAGAGATTTACGGGAACCGCTGGTCACTGACATCATCCTTGCCAGTGGCGGATCTAAAATTTGACATGGGGTGGCGAAAGGTCTTGGCAGGGTGGCGTTGGAAGACGGTACACGGAAACCCCCCATATGTAAATGACTTGTGTGGCAAATAGAGGAAAAATTGTAAAACTGCATAATATAATTCTATCATTTGCTCTTTATTCTCACAACGGGGGAATTCTCCCTGTTGCAGCAGTGAGGGACAGCTTAATATTTCACTTCCTTTACCACAACTTTTAACATAAGATCAACATGAGCAGGGGATAAACGGCTTTTCAAATCCAACATTAAAAGTATTGGACAGTTTGAATAAAAGTAAACATTTTTTTTTTAAAGTTTTATTGTGGTAAATGCACATCTTAACTCTGTAAAATGCTTAACTCTGTAAAAAACAGGTAACATCTGCACATAAGGTATACTGAATTTTTAATGTTAGTGGTACGAATTTATCTATTTGTCTGATCTTGAATTTTAAATTTCAATGATGTTGATGTTTTGTTATAATGTATTGTATGTTAACTACTTTGCTACTGCAGCAAAACAAATTGCCCCTCGGGGACAAATAAAGGTCTTGAACTTGAACTTGAACTTGATCTTAAATAATAATAGTTATACCATGGTCTGGGTGAATACTCGATTCTGATTGGCTGCTGGGTGTCCATTAAAAAGTGATGTAGGACACCTAGTAAAGGTGTCCCGGTGAAACGGACTGTTTACTGTTAAATCAATAACTAAATCAATGCGCTACATTAAATCAAAAAGGAAATGTGGATCTGTCATTTCCAACTCGTCCTCTGAACACCACAGGATGGCGCTAACACACACGCTGCAAGTAGTAAGTTATATTTCCCCTCTGGACTGATTTTGTTTCACAGAGAATAACGTTATCTCACATCCCGTTCACTGTTCAGGTCGCTGCTCCAGGCTGCGCCGCTGCGGCCGACAGTAACGTTACACATCGCGGATCAAATTGTTCGTAAAAGTCGTTATATTGTTTCGGGGACCATGACATGGCTGGATAGCTTGCTTGTCTTGTTGTTTAACATACTGTTAGCTAGCATAGCGTTAGCTAGCATAGCGTTAGCCTTCTGGCTCGTAGCTGAGCTGAAGGATTCTATCAGCTGAGCGGACTATAAACATCTCCGGTTGCTAAGGATGGCAATGTCGTATCTAAGGTTTTCCTATTTCCTGGAGGAGTGAACAACGTTTGCATTGCATTAGAACCTGATGGATGGGAATGATTGTTCCAGGTATTAGTCAAACCGCCAGGCGTAACCAGGGAAACAGAGTTATTGTTTGTAAAAACTTTAGATTTCGATTGTAAAACTAATTAAAATGTGAAATAAAGTTTTAAAAATATGTTATTTGGCAAGTGACCATGGTATAAGCGGGTTAATGCCCTTCGAGGTGTCCATTGTCAGGTATTAATGGACTTCGGCGGAGGCAACCGTCCGACGCGCACGCCTCGCCGTCGTCCATTAATACCTGACAATGGACACCTCGTCGGGCATTAACCCTTACGTAGTTGCTGAGCGCACATGGTTATTGGAGTTAGAGAACATGACGTCCCAACATTTTCCTTTCCATATTTCGTAAAGTGTTCTTTCTTTGCCATATTTAAGGAATCATCAGAAATCATTACATTCATACTGTATATTCAAACATAAACAAACTGGCATCCCATAGCAACATTCCATAGCAACAATAGCATCAATAGCAACAATAGAATCAATAACCATTTGGATTGAAAACATAAGAAAACATGTTGTTGATGTTGTTATTGTTGTTGCCATAACGACACACAATGAATACTGAGAACTAGCTTTAGTTCTGCCCATATTCACTCAGACAGCAGTTTGTATCAGACAGTCATTTGATTGTGACAATCTAAAGGTGCACATTGCAACGAGAGAAAAGACACTGGACCAGCAGAATACAACGTTGAACAACATGGAATTCAACGGCAGAGAGATCGAACCGCAGATGGATTTCTACCTCAGTTTCCTTGAAGAACAGGCAAGGCGTGAACTGAAGGACGACGAGGCCAGTCTCACCCAAAGTGGATCTGAGGGCAGAGTTCACCTGATCATCCGAGAGGACTTACTGGCCGATGTCCTCGATCAGCTCCAACAGCAGAGAGAGGGCAGCAGCTGGAACCGTGAGAAACAGCTGATGCAGAGGGAGGTGTGTGGCTTGAAAGTTCAGCTGGCTGAACGTGTCCCCTCCCCCCCCAGGGAAACCGAGTACCTGAAGTCACAGCTGGGAAAAATCAGCAACTTGCTACGAAAAACCCAAAAAGATCTCGAATTGCAGGTCTTTATTACTCAAGATCTGAAAGTGAAGTTGGAGCAGACGAAGGGAGAGAAGGAGGCCCTTCGTAAAGAGAGACAGACACTTGACACAGAAGCCGATACCACCAACGTGATGTTGGAGCGCTATCTGCAGACTGAGAGGGCTCAAGCTCAAGAGCTGAAGAATAAATTGAGCAAGATGGAGGAAGCTCTCCAAAAGCAGGCGGAGGCAAAGGAAAGACTGGAAAGGTCCCAGGTTTCACATTTAACTCAGCTGGGAAAAATCAGCAACTTCCTTCGAAAAGCCCAGAAAGATCTTGACCTGCAGATCTTCATAACTCAAGATCTGAAAGTGAAATTGGAGAAGACGAAGGGAGAGAAGGAGGCTCTTAAACATCATGTGGAGACGCAGGAGAAGGAGTTTCGTGAAGAGAGACAGATGCTCGCAGAAGCCAATACCACCAACGTGATGTTGGAGCGCTATCTGGAGACTGACAGGGCTCAAGCTCAAGAGCTGAAGAATAAATTGAGCAAGATGGAGGAAGCTCTCCAAAAACAGGACGAGGGAAAGACATTACTGGAAAAATCCCAGGCTTCCCTTAGTGCCCAGCTGGAGATGCAGGACGACAACAACAAGAACCTCATGGCTGCTTTGAACAAGGCTGAGCAGCAGCTGAAGAGTCATCTCAGCGAGTGGAAGGAGGAGAAGTCATCCCTCCTTCAGGCCACAGAAAGTCTGAAGCTGACTCAGCAGGAGAAGGAGCTGGAGTGGCAGAGGACGGAGAGCGCCATGATCTCGTACACGCCTCCCCGTGGCACACATGGAAACTGGTCCCAGGTGGTACCAGGCTAAGTTGTACGGGATCTCGGAGCAGCAGTGGGCCCCAGAGACGTGGCATGCAGGCCCATCGGTGAGTGGAAACGCCCTGATGCCCGTCAACCACTGCCCCAGTTATGGGTTAATAGCCCCAGCTATGGGTAAATAGTGAAGACCCCAACGGCGGCGCAGGCGGAAGATGGTGGTGTGAGAACCACCACAACGGCTGGGAAGGCGGAGGAAGGCGACCCCACAGCCACATGGGTTAACTCGGGCAGGCAACCCTGCACCTGGGGACCGGCACAGGCGGAGTCCACCTGACCGGACCACCAGCAGCCCCCTGCAACTCCTGCCAGACGAAGGTCGCCATGGGCGCCCTCATGCCACTGGAGGTCAGCTGGTAGGAGTGAAGATGGTGGGAGTGAGTTCTTCGCACCCACAACCTCACCTTAATCCTCACATATGCATAAGCTTCTTTAGAAAACTGAAACTAGTCCTCACAACTACATAATAACTAATGCATACACACAAACACTAGCTACACAAATAATCTTTAAAATAAATGCATAAACATGATGTCATGTTTGTTGGTGGGACGGTCCTGGGCCTGTCGTACACGTGTACTGTGGTTTGTCTTGTTAACTTGCAGGTGCAGCGGAGGCGATAATGAGATGACTGCGATCACCTGGCCGGTCCTCCCAGACTATTTAACCCCGCCGGCCCCGAGACCAGGCGGCTGCGTTCTCACTGATACTGATGATCACACCTCATTGTTCTCTTGTTTGCATCATTATTTAATAAATGTCACTTCATTATTGTTAAGTTGTTGTGCGTCTCCCTCTTTTGTTGTGGCCCGTGAGCCGGTCGTAACAAGTTGGGGGCTCGTGTGCCGTGAGTGTAAAACCAGGACCTTGTTTGTGGTTTTCTTTAGGTCCAATATGTTTCTACAGACGCAATATGTAATATTTGTACTGTAATAAATCCAAAAATGACACCAATGCCTCATCAGATATTAAGGAAACATGTTAAGCTGAAATACTATCTTTTCTGACAACAATGCTAAAGTCAGTATTTTTTCTTTTTGAAATTTACGATCCGTGACGGAATTTATGTTTATGTTTTGGTTTGTGTGTTGTTATCAACTGCCCAGTTTGACAGCCAGGCCGGGTTGCCAGATATATCTGTAAACACGTAAACCAGCGCACTGCAGCTGTAACGTTAGTACAGCCATTAATGCAGCAAACAAACGAATGGGATCAACAGAGATAGATTATACCCGACATTAAAAAACAGCATGTTTCTAACAGTTGCTTGACCAGAGACGTAACAAACCCCGGGTTAATATTGGAGATGTATTTGAAAGATGGAGACAGCTTACAGCCCAAAAGGACGCTGAGTTGGCTAATTTCCTCCTGTACAGGTAAGCATTAGCTTCAGGCTAATTTATCACAGCTACTAGAGACGAGCATTTTGTGTCATTTCAACATTCGTGTAGCTACTTCCATTGAATTGTATAGCTAGAGTAGCCGCGTTGGTTACTCGCAAAAACAACTGAGACAGCCAGTAAAGTGATTCTGACTGGTCCTGGCTAACGCCACCATGCTAACCCTGCTAATTGCTAACGCTACCGGAGGACCAGGCAGGCGGGCCACGGCTGTTTACACCGTTTAGCCTGTTCAGCGGCCGTAGCCGACAACGGTGAGTTATTTGAAGCCAAGAGGGGGGGCTGTAGCTAAGTCGGAAAGAGAGGACCTTGAGTTTGCAGTGTGTTTAGCGATTGTGTAATTCTAAGGCTAGTAAAGTGTGTATTTCAGTCGGGTGGAAAGGGAGTGCGAGGCAGTGGTGTTTTTAGCGGTTCCTATCATAATTCTAAGCCGAGGAAGTGTGTCTGTTTGGCGTGTGGAGAGGACGGCGAATTTCATTGTATTTTTAGCGGTTCCTACTGTAGCTAATTCTAAGCCGAAAAAGTGTGTGTGTCAGTTGGGTACAGAGCTCCGTGTGAGCACGGGCTTTTATAGCCAGCATCTAACGTTAGCTACTCCGCTGTGCTGTGGAGTAATGTCTGGCTATGTGAGACAAGCGTCTAGCAACATTGTTGGATGCTCCGGTCTCAGCCTGGCAGCCTCGGGAGGAGGGGTGGGGGAGACGACTCTCTCCAGTATTTTGAATTTGTACTGCAGTAACTATTTTAAACACTAGCTGTCAGTATTACATATTGGACCTTTAATCCTAGTTAGTTGCTGTTGAGGCAGTTTGGTTTATTTGAGCTAGTCTATTGTTGTTTACATGTTAAATTGCACTACAGTCATGTGTAATATAGTTTGATGTATAAATCAGGGCACATTTGCATCCTAAACCCCCAAAATATAAGTTGGCTCAAATTATATTATATGTTAAATGCAGTGTTGCGAGTAACGGCGTTTAAGTATAACGGCGTTACTAACGCAGTTATTTTTTCAGTAACGGAGTAATCTAATTAATTACTTTTCCCATCGTTGCAACGCCGTTATTGTTACTGAGAATGTAATGTGGCGCGTTACTAGAATTTGGTTGAATGAAGCGGAGGTGTCAGGCTATCAGCTACCTGGAGAGAGCAGGGGGGGGATGATGACATCGTTGCAAATGTGATGATTGACTGGGTGGGCGGATGCCCCGCTCACGCTGTCTCTGCACGCTCTGACTACCACTAAACACAAGACAGCGACAATGGCGATGAGCCCGGGAAATTCAAAGGTAGCGTTCTGGAACTGGAAGTACCGGCACTACTTCTCGCTCATGGAAGTTAAAGACAAGAATGTTTATGTAACATGCACGCTATGCCCAGGAAAAAAGACTTTATCCACGTCTGCCACAAGCAACTCCAATCTTATCAACACATGCTAACACGACACTTGTTGCTGCTGCTAACCCAACCCCATAATAACCCCGAGCCCAAATGCTGCTAGCGTTGAGCTCCAGCGAAGGAGACGGAGCCTCTCTGTTAAAACAAGCAACGCTCCATTTTTCAGGTCAGCAACACGTGACCAAGGCCGAGCTGAACACATTGATTGCTGATTGGTATGTTGTTGAAAACATGCTGCCCCTGTCCACTGTGGAGTCTGAGTCATTAAGAGCTATCCTTCATATCATATGGCAGGCTGCAATCTATTGAGTTCAGATAAATACCAAATGTTCTAAAATACTGTATATAGTGTTTTTATTCTTCAATCGGTTAACATAATATAAACATCTTTGATGTTAATAATGTTATAGAACGTAATAGCGTAATAGAACATAAAAAATAACGTCACAGTTACTTTGATGAGTAACTAATTACTTTTACAATGTGGTAACTGAGTTACTAACTCAATTACGTTTTGGGATAAGTAATTTGTAACTGTAACTAATTACTTTTTTAAAGTAAGATGACCAACACTGGTTAAATATAATATACTAAATATAGGTTTTTGTCTGGAGGTACATGTTGGTCATCCAAAGAAAATAATTAAATTAATTTCTTTCAGGACATCTAGCAGGTTTACTACGAGTCTCATGTAGCTTTACCCAGGATTTTCACAGGCTGCGTAACTGTTGCGGAACGTCTCCGCTGCGGAACGTCTCCGTGGTCCGCCGTCCGTCAATACCAACCGGATCCGGAGTTGTTGCGGAACGGCTGCGGCCAGGACTGACAGCTGTAGTCACGAGGACCCACTAGATCTCGCGAATTCACGCAGAATAGAACCACAAAACCACCAACAGTTTGTTTCTATTCCGAGGAGTAGAGAGGAAAAACTCCGTGCCGTTTTTTCAAGGTGTAGTGAAGAGAAATATGATCCTTCGTGAGCACGGTGTATTTTATTTTGAAAGTTAACCGGATGTTTTATTTTGTTTCTGTGCTCGACTTCCTGTCCCGCACTATCTGCCGTGTGCTGAATTGCTGCAGAGCTCTCCGGCGTCCGGCAAAAATAGAAGCTCTGCGTATCTGATCCACAGGGCTGCGACCGCCGGAGCTGTGCCGGAGTCGGAACGCAGACGTAATGCAGCTGGTGGAAATACACACGTTGACTTTAATGGAAACCGATTGACTCCGCCGACGTTCCGGAGCCGTTCCACAGTAGTTACGCAGCCTGTGGAAATCCTGGGTTAGACTTTAAGAGTCTTTCAGACACAGCTTCAAGTCAAAGTGTTATGAAGAAGAAATGCTTTAGTATAATATTGTTTTCATCAAGGAAAATTATGACAAAATATCGTCGTCAACGAACCTTTATCACTTGTATACATAGTATAGGCTGTATACATAGTATACATGAGTCTAGTAGAACAGGCTGCATAGATCACAGAATTCAGCTACCCAACAGGCCAACGCTTAAACAGTTAGGTTACCTGACAGCCACTAACTTTAATGTTACTGCCAAACTGCTTGTTGTCGTTATGACGTGAGGCGCCCGCGCGCACACACACACACACACACACACACACACACACACACACACACACACACACACACACACACACACACACACACCCTCCCTTCCTGAGAGTCCCTGTTAATTCGCGTACTTCTTCCATCTGTTCCTCCCTCTCTCCCGTGGCCCTGTCATGGTCGCTCTCCTCCTCCTCGGCCTCTTCCCTGTCATCATGATGTTGTTTCTGCTTCTCTCTGCCAGTCACCTCTCCTCCTTCCTCTACTTCAGGTAGCCTAATGCTGATGTTGAAGCAGCTACTACAGCCCTAAACATGTCAGCAATTTCGGCACATTTTGAGGCATTCGCTTGTAGATTCTTAATCTTTTTCTCCCGTAATTTCTGTACACATCGCTTGCGTATGGGGTTCTGTGGTCGTTTGTCCATTTTAACGTGGATGCTAAACTTCCAGCATATTATAACGGTGTCGTGCCAAGGTACTTACCCCCGCCAGGATTCGTATCCCCTGACCGCGGGAGCACACAAAAGTTACATAGGGGATACACAAAATAGCAGGCTGTTTTCACCTGATATTTTACGAATACGAATCCTGGCGGGGGTAAGTACCTTGGCACGACACCGGGAGTGGGGAAGGGTGTTCCTGGATTTGATTGGGTTAGGTCAGTGCCAATAAAGAATATTAACCAATGGGCCGCTGTCAGTTATCTATGGGCCGGTGCGGCCCAAAAAAAATGAAAACAATAAAAACAAAGGCCTATAAATTATATCGATGATTCGGCCCAAAAGTGCGTCGGCCCGGGAAAATGATGGCCGATGGCCAGTCCAGCCATGGATGACGCGAAAAATAACTCCACTGAAATTATTTGAAACTAAAGTAACGAGCCACTTTTGTAAAACGTAAGGAGTAGAAAGTACCGGTATTTGTGTTAAAATGTAAGGAGTAAAAGTAAAAAGTCGGCACAAAAATAAATAGTAAAGTAAAGTAAAAATACCTGAAAAATCTACTTAAGTACAGTAACGAAGTATTTGTACTTCGTTACTTCCCATTTCTGGTTAGCAATAAATAGCCTGTGCCTATATTATCTCCTTACATATACCTACACTCTCCGTCTTTGCAAGATTGGGAATGATTGAGATTTCTCTCTGCACAGCTACCAGAAGACTTACAACGTTCAGACACGTTTTTCACGTCACATCTACGTTCGTAAGCTCAGTTTGCAGACGTCTGCTACAGAGCCATAACGTGAGGTACAAGGTAATGGAGCCTTTTATACATTGTCGTGTTTCTTTAGAAATAAACAATGGACAAATTAAGTCTTTAAACGCTTCAGATGTAAAGTTATTCACTGTCAAAGTGACGCCAAAATGAATGGCAGTCAATGGAATGCTAATGGGGGGTGAGTGCTTCGTAGCATTAAAATGGCGCCATAGCGGCTTCGCTCCGTGGAGGCAGGCTTACCCCCTTGGTGAAAAGCAACTGCGCTGCCTGCGTCTTAAACCTGCGGCCGTCTTGCTCTCGTGAGATTATCGTTGCCTACGTGTGCATGACATCAGAGCAAGTCGGGATCAAGTCGGACACAAATCTAACCGGCACGCAACGGGCGGTGATGATCGCCGGTGATCGATTTTGCGCAGATCTGGCTCATCTCGAACGAGCCTAATGTAGCTGCTTACATTCCTACTGCATTCAACTAATACACAGCACTTTGCCCAGTTTTGACAGGATATGAATCAAGGATTTTCAAGTGAAAAACATAACCAATTTTTCAGCTTTCTGACAATCTGCTATTTTTCAGTTTTAACAATGGGTTTTTAAATCCTAAAAAGGGAAACAATAATTGCAGATATATGGTTTCCACTGGACAACATTTGGAGGTTTATTAGGTTTAGTGTGTGTGTGTGTGTGTGTGTGTGTGTGTTTTCATAACTAGTAGACCTCTGAACTACCCTATGCCACTGTGTGTGTCCCTGTGTTTAACCTCCTCCTCACAGAGGATAGTTAGTAAATGGACCTTTGAGCTGAGATTATTGTTGTTTGCAAAAATACCATAGATTAGTTTTAAGATACATTGTGCTTACTTTGGAAAATGTAACAATCCCAAGTGTAATACATTGTGTATATCCGTATTGCCCTGCAACAATTGCTTTTACACAGCTCTAATATTCATCACTAATGGGTTTTGTCCTGCACGTGTGTTTATTAAGTAGCCTATATCTGAGAATCTGAGTGTCTACATTTCTAACTTTTCCGGTTTCGTCTTTGTTTTTAATGAGGGATGAAGCAAAAAGGTTCTCAGTGTTAACCTATGTTGAATACAATATAGGTTAACATGAAAATGAAACATGAACAAAATGTACATGAAAGTGTTAACTTTGTACTTAGTACTTTGTCGTTCCATATAGGCTCATTTGCAGTAGACCTCTCAACACTGACGTTACAAAGGGTTAAAAGGACATTGAAATGTTGATCATGCTAACAATATTACAATCAACTCTTTTGCCTGATTGGGAATAAATTGTCAGATAACCAAAACCTGTGTGGAAATGGTAATGTACAACAATTTGGTGTGACTGCGTCGGAAAAATACAGTATAGAGTTTCTTTTCCTCACCGCACAGTGATGGCATGAGGAAGTAGGAAGAAGAAATGAACTCCATGTCTTCATTAAACATTCCTGTCAGAATTAATTCTATTTTTAGATTGTCATACAATGAGATAGAACTTGTCTGACTACAGCAGATCAGCACCTTTGTCTCTTACCACAGTGCTATAAAGGCAGTAACTGAATGCTGCAGCCTCCAAATGAGCAGCAATATACGACAATATCAGTTCTTTGAATAGTTCTACACTGTCAAGTCTGAGGTAGGAAAGAAGTCAAGACAAGCTGGGAATCACCTTGGCAGGGTAAGTGGTGTTCCTCTAAACATTTGAACTTAATGCCTTTGTTTTTCTTTCATAATTAGATACAAACTACTAGAGATTGAGAGTTGACTTTGAGTTGTTTAATGTAGGATTTAGGATGGCAATGTCTACAGGAGAAGGCGAAACAGAAGTCACAAGCTACAGTGACTGGATGTCACAACTACCACCTGAACTCCACGACACGCCTCTCTATAAACTGGCCATACCAGGTATGTAGCCAAAATAATGTAGCTGCTTACATTGCTATTGCATTCAACTAATACACAGTACTGTTCCCAATTTTGACAGGATATGAATCAAGGAAATTAAAATGGTCACTGTCAATGTGAAAAAAACATGTATCTCCATAACAAGAAAGAAGCTATGTTTCTGCTTTCTGACAATATGCATTCCTTTTTGGCAATTGTTTTTTGACCCTAAAAAGTGGAAAAAATAATTGGAGATACATGGTTTTCCCTTGACAGGGCAACGTTTGGAGGTTTCTAAAAATATAGTCTATATCCTTGACGTTCCACTTCCGCGATTGCTCCGGTGCCGCAGGAAATTGCTGATGCATGAGTTTCCGCCGATGTCCGTTTCCTTTCCGCTTTCTTTGTGCTGGCATTTTAAACTGTGGTCCATTTCTGAGGACTATGGTTAACTGCTCCTCAGATCTCTGCAGGGTAAATCCAGACAGCTAGCTACACTTTCTGTCCAATGTGAGTCTGAGCGCCGCCCATGACGATTGTGATTGGTTTAAAGAAATCCCAATAAACCAGAACATGTTTTTCTCCCAACCCGGAATGCTGTGTGGACTAGCCAGACCTTCCTCCTCTCCGCAGCGTGTGGAGGAAGGTCTGGCAATGCGAGACTAATACAAATTTGACACACCCGTGACATTCCTATGACACGTGTGTGTGTGTGTGTGTGCTTTATTTTCTAGGTAGCCATGACTCAATGAGTTATGACTTGGACATCAACTCCGCCATAATAGACCCTGATGAACTGAAAAAATACAGCCCGATATTATGTATACGTGAACTAGTGCGCACAGCGGCGACTACTCAGGTAAATGGTGTTTTAAACCTACCGACTGTGTTTGTGCATAATGAGAAATATAGAGGAGAGTGTTTGTTTGACTGTTGTAATGTCTTGTGATGCAGGATGTGACTATCACACAGCAGCTGGATGCAGGAGTTCGCTACTTTGACCTGAGGATCGCTCGCAAGACAGATGACACAGAGCCCAATAAGTTTTACTTTTATCATGGGCTGTGCACACGGATTGATGTGGAGGTAAAGAACATCGCCTCTTTTTATTATGTATACATCAAATGAATGAATACCTTACTGAGAATACAACTCAGCACAGCCGAATAAATCAACCATGACATGGGCTTGAAAAAATACTTTTAAATAACATTTTAGAGCTTTTTTTGGTGTCTGATGGGGATATAAACTCATGGCCTCAGTATTTTTTAAATCCTGTCTACGGCCCTGAACATTGTAATGTTACACCAGTCAGTAAAAAAATGTCATCATTCCTCCCAAGTTTAATAAAAAGTGGACTCGTGACCAGTGCTGTGGGGTAATATATTTATTTCAGTATGATACTTTTAGGTTTGTAGTTTAGCGTTTTCTTGACATTTGACCATCTATTCAACTTTTTACTATTAGCAATAAAACCAAATGATGTTCAGAAGGTGTTTTTCTTATAAATAAGTCAAACCAAATGAAAAATATGTCAAAGGAAAAATAAGTGCAATAGAGAAGATATCTGTATTTGATACCAACCAGGGCTTTAAATTAACTTGTTTGATCACCAGCCAATCAGATTTTCCACTAGCCACGACTTTATTTTCAGCTAATCTGGTTTGTTTCGCGCCGTTCTGTTCATCTTCTCCGCTTCAGCTTAGCTCGTAATCGATATGGCACGCTAGGCATGTAGCCAACGGTTGTACAACACGTCACAACATTGTGTTCATGGGAAATGTAGGATTAGAACTACATCCATTGTTGCCAGATAAAGATAACAAAAAAATCACACAAAACTGCCCAAATTTCTGACTTGTCCCATCGTTTCTGCAGCCGGCCGTTTCAAACAGACGCAGAATTATCTGCTTCATTCATCACTGGCCAAACTGGCTCGTAACTTTACAGTGTTACCTGCCAAAGTTAATTTCTACCCACATTTGGCGGGTTGGCGGTTTGGCGAGTGTCAATTTAAAGCCGTGATGCCAACTGTATTCAGAGCTATCATTCTGCCACTGTGATCAGACTGTTCTCAGGGACATAAATGACTGGGCAGAGAAGCACCCCAAAGAGATCCTCATCCTGGCTTTATCCCACTTCAAAGACTTCGACAAAAACATCGAAGAGCTCCACCACAATCTTATGGAATCCATCAAGACCGTGTTTGGAGCCAAACTCCGTAACAAGGTAAAGTATACAGAAACTTTCCGTTACGATTAATAAGATCATCTCATATTTAAAGTACCTACACTAAGATACTTTGGTTTTCAAATAAAAAGAACTTGACCTACTACCAAAATAAATGATTTCAAGGTATCAACACAGGACCCCTTCCCAACCCTGAAGAGTTGCTGGGACAAAGGCACAAATGTCATAGTTTCCTATGGTTATGATCCGCCAATTCAGGACCCTAAGTTATGGTGTAAAATACGTTATTACTATGGCAATAGTATGGACCCTGCAACGGTTGAATCAAAGCTTGAATCAGATCTTCATATGAGAGGGCCATACGCACAGGGTGAGTTCTTTCTGTTCCTGTGGCATAATGGGCTGATGTTAACACTATGTCTCTCACCAAATTACATCACACAAGTCACATAGTGCAACGTTATTGATGCATAAGAGCATTTAAGAGCAGAGCCATTTAAGGAAATTAGATTCTGTTCTATGAACTGATTGCTGATCTTTCATTTGTCCCCCATGACCTGCAGATTTCTTTGTGTGCGGCCTGAACCTGACACTGCCAGAAGACGCCGGGGCACTCAAGTACATCCTTAACCCTTTTGACAAGCTTACCAACGTCATACGGAGGAGTCTGCCAAGGATGCTGCAGTGGCTAAAACAGCAATATAGCCAAACACCTTATATGAACATAGTTGCCTCAGACTTGGTGACTTGTGACGACTTTGTCTCAACGGTTGTCCAGCTCAATAGGCCAAAATGTGTGGAAGCATAATGGAAACTCAACTTCATTTCTTTCTTTCTTTCTTTCTTTTCTAGTTTGATCTCATTGTGCAGTAGGGCAGAATATGCATACCGGTAGCCTACTTTACACTGGTTGATGATATTGTGGGGTTTTAGAGTGTGTGGAGCTGGAAGGGGCGCTGTGTATCCTACTGTTGGGGAGGGAGGCTAGTGTATATGTAGGCTATGTAGCCCAACTGTTACAGGCTAATGGGGCTGCATGTTATGAAATTGTTTGCCATGTTTTCTGGTTATTAATCACTGTATATAGATATGGGGCTGGGTTGATGTCTGGTGGAGTGGTTTTCTTTGTTTTTTTCTTTCAGACTTTTAGTGGGGGCTTTTGGTGTAGCCTATGCATGCATATGTGTCATACACCCCTCTGTGAGTCTAGATGGGTGAATGAGGTGGGTGGATTACAGTAGGTGTGTATAGCTTTTACAGTTAACATCATCCTATGCAGGCCTAACTGGTGTTTTAAAGTGAGATGTTTTATTAAAGAACATCAAAAGTATTTTCTTCTTTTTTTCCCATTCATTCTCTTTCCATCTTGAACATTTACTGTCTTGCTCTCGCACTAAACATTGGTGTATTATGAGAAGAGCCAACACACACTTTAATTGTCTAATCTGTTGGAGCGCCATCATGTGTCAACTCATGGTATTGTAATAAAATGTTCACCTCATGCCTGGAAGTTTTGGCTGGTCTAGCTACGTGTGTCAACTAAGTAGCTAAGGCTAGCTTCTTGAAGTAATGTTAACTAACGTTTAACACACTTGGTGGATTAGGATGATAAGACTAGCATTGCGTCGGTCGGCGTCCAAAAATAGCCGCGTGGAGCCTGCACGCCTTTTAACTGCAGCTTTTTTGGGAGCGGACAGTCCACAGCAGAACTCAGGGAGCAACATTAACGTTAGGTGTTTCAGACAAATTCCCCACCCATCAAGCGTCAAGTCACCGCTCAACCACCATCCCCAGCCGACCTACCACCTCAGGTAAAGCCACCAAGGCTAATGTTATGCTAACGCTAACGTTAGATGCACTTTGCGTTAGTTTGAGACATTTCAGTGCCTAATTTAGCAACACAATCAATGGCACGTCACATGTCGATACATGTTATGTTACTTGCTGCGTGGTCAGTTGTGACAATTGTGGACGTGACGAATAGAAGAGTTACGCGAAACTCCAATAGGGAATCATACAATTTAATATGCCCCTAACATAAACTATTGCTAGGAGACATGCCACTGTGAGAAAAGACATTCAGCGAAGGTCCAAATACCTCATATTTCAATTCGGTGGAACTACATAAGCCACAAAGCAGCACATATTTATAATAATTTATCATATTTTCTATTTGGTTTGCCTGCTAATTCCACGACTGCACTGCTAACGTTAACAGTACAATCTAATGCTAGCTTTTGTAAAATATTGAATCGATATAGCTAGCTATCCATGTGTCATATTTATTGTTGGCCGAATTGTAAGACATGGTCCAATATTTCGGAGACTGTGTTCAGTCATGTTTTCAGGGGCATGAGCTTATTCCTATAAGCAAAGTCACATTAAACCAGGAAATATTCAAATGGAAGTCGACATGACTGTCCTTTGGCTAACAGCTAGCTACAGTGCTTGACATCTAGCTAACGTTACTGCAGCTGTAGGAGGGAGCAACCTTCTTCAGCATCAGCTAGCTGGAAGCGTATACTCTTTGTTTAAATAGTATATCCATGCTTGTTAAACAACTAATGGCAGACTAATGTAGCAAAATTAGCTGGGCTCCACGGTATCAAACAAGATTTGGTTTTAATGAGCTTACATTTAGTTACGTGACATCATTTATCAATGTTGCCCTTTTCTGTGACATAAACTGCCATACACCTTTTTGACAGCAGAGCAGACAGTTTCACTTCTACCAGGAAAGGCACAGGTGTACTAATTACATTAGTTACTTAGTGATGGCCAACAATTGATGTTTAACTGAAACATGCATAATCGCAAAAACCCTGCGATGCAGCAACCTACTGTAAATAGAATGCAGCCTTTTCTGACATTTATTACACCTATGTTTTTATCTGCTATGACGTGACAAAAAAATCTAATACAAAGTTATATACATAGGACACATCCATTCCTACCATTCTTTTTTCATATAATTATGAAAGCTTAATAATGTCGCCATCAGGGGGGTTACAATATTATCTAAATAGCATATAGGCACTGTTGATGAAAAGGATAACACAAGAACAATGCAATACTATAGCTGTTAATTCACAAAATACAAGTCCATGACATTAGTTCATTAATGCAAAAGCACCATTATAATGAATTCAAAAATGTGTTTTGTAGCAATAAAATATCCTACTTCATGGGATATCTGGAGTAGAGCCCGACTGATAAAGGATTTTTAAGGCCGATATCGATACAACTATTTGGTGATTTAAAAATCTGATATTCTGATATATCGGCCGATATGTATATATATAAAAAAAAATCCTAGCATTTGTAATTATTTAGGAGTCCTCACTAAAATAATATGATAATGGTAGTTTAAAAATAAACGTGTTTGTTTTATTGTCACAACAGAACAGAGGAACATCAAAATATATTAAAGTTCTGATAAATAAAATGTATAAAAATACAAACTTAAGATATGAAATTTAAAGTCCTTTGAACAAAAACACAATAACAACAAAAATCAGAGTGTTGCCAATAGGGACGTTGTAGAGCGCCCTCTGGTGGACACGCATAACATGGTTGAAGGGTGTTTTGTCAGTTTTTATTTTATTTTTTAAATATTCATTTATCGGCCATTATAAACGATAGTTTGGGAAATGCCTAATATCGGCTGATAATATCGGCCCGCCGATATATATCGGTCTGGCTCTAATCAGGAGTAACTAATGTCACACAAAATAAAAAAAAATCCCATTTCTGGCTTATGCAGATTTCTCTACATTGTCGCCAACAAACAGTGTCTAAAATTGTAAATATGTTTGTGTGTTTCCAGTTCATCTCTCTTTATGAGCATGGCGTCAGAGGGTGAAGGGTCGTCATCCACGCCTCACAGACACACCAACAGGTTAGCCATGGAGAGGTCGCCCTACCTGCTGCAACATGCACACAACCCTGTTGACTGGTGAGCGCCTGTGAACTACAGATAAGCACACTTTTCTGAATGCTAATATAATGTCAAATATAAACTAATGTCATGTTTGTTTCAGGTATCCGTGGGGACAAGAGGCTTTTGACAAAGCAAAAGACGAAGACAAACCAATCTTTTTATCAGGTAAAAAGAAAACACACACACACACACACACACACACACACACGCACACGCACACGCACATATACACACACACCCGGCAATACATTTTCTTTTTGGGCTTTCTAACAAAGCCCAAACAAACAATGTTCTTTCTTATTCTTACTAGCTGTATCCTTCTGTAAAATAAAGTTGTAGTGAAACTGAGTTACAATAGATAATACAGAATGAAATAAGGACCAATAAAGTAGCTTAAATATAAATACAGGTTTACAAATAGAAAATGAAATACAAAATGGAAAACTTTATAACTTCCTAACTTTATAGAACCAGAACGTTGGGAGTGTGCCTTCATGATAGTAAAATTACTTTACAAAAAAATAAAGACATTCATCAGACCTTAATTCACTTTAAACAAATGATGGTTGTACAGGTGTAATGTACATAATCCAACTTCCCTATCAAAAACCTGTCCTGTTGCAGTCTAATAGACAAAATAATTATTTCCATCCTAATCCAATCATCAATTGTAGGTATGTCTGATTTGAGCCACGCTCTAGTAATCTCTTTCCTGCCCACTTTGCTTAAAATTCAAAATAGATTATCCAACATGAGAGGTAACATTTTCTAATGGCAGGGCATTCAAATACAGGGTCTCTAATTTAAACTTGGAGTGACAACTGGCATTAACATGCATTTCATTTTGGGGCCACTCCACTTTGAATTTAAGTTTCAGTGTGAGAAAAGAGAAATGATCCCTGTAAATAGAATTTATAGAGTGTGGTCTAGACCTACTCTATCTGTGAAGTGTCTTGAGATAACTCTTGTTATGATTTGATACTATACATAAAATTGATTTGAACTGTAAATGCCTCTGATATAAGATGACAATACCAGCTAGAAATTCAAAAAAAAAAATCAAAAAACATTCACATGATGTCATACTGACTTACTATAGTTGTGCTTGTACTGGAAATGAAATGTTTCCTGTAAACCTCCCTCTTTGACCATCAGTGGGCTACTCAACGTGCCATTGGTGCCATGTTATGGAGAGGGAGTCTTTCGAAGATGAGGAAATTGGCAAAATCCTTAGTGACAACTTTGTCTGCATCAAAGTAGACCGAGAAGAGAGACCTGACGTGGACAAGGTCTACATGACTTTTGTACAGGTGTGTGTACTTGCATGCTCACGTTTCCCACTAGAGGTGTGACAAGATCTCGTCCCACCAGATCTCGCGAGACTTCTCGTCGAGGTCAAAATTGTCTCGCAATATATAAGCCACAAGTGCAGAGCAGCTGTCAGTAGACGGTAGTCTGGCCTGGTTGGTCTTATAATACATCCGGCTTTGGAGATGAGTCTGGCGTTGACCTCTAAATTAGCATAGCAGATCCCCTGCCCTTTTTGCCAAAAGTTGACTCGGAGTTCACTTTTGCAGAGCATAAGAACCTAAGAGGGTACGGCCGCTCTCTCGCTCTCTCTCTCACTCGCGTCCGACACACACACACACACACGGACAGCAGCGTGCACTTCAGTGTGGCGCTGACTCGCGCTGATCGCTCTCTTTCTCTGTCTTTTTTGAAATGAGTCGGAAGCAGAAAGCAAAACCTAACTTTGCTTTTAAAGCCCCATTGTGTAACATTTGTAGTTGTTTATTTTCAAAATCTGTGTTGCCCTTCACAAACTTGTCCTTTTTTATGAATATTGACCACAACCATCAATTCCAATTATTCCTATTGGCTTGAAATTTTACATCTGCGCTTACGTGAACTGGGGTAGACGCTCCATAGCCATGCGCCATCTTGAAATACGGTAGCCCGTAAGAGACATACAGGCTATACTGCTCCGCATTTCGCACTTTTCACTCAGTGGCACTGACTGTGATGTATGCCAGGGAGGGAGGGGAGGCGAAATTACGAATCCCACTATGGCAACGCCAAGACCTGCCCTTCAGTCACTACTATTGGCCAGGCATCCAAGGTAACATGACCCCATTTGTTCATGTCGTATCCCCTGACCAATCCGCTATCCTAACCTTAACCACTCGAGGTGAAATGCCTAACCCCAACCAATCGAGCTGCTTCGGAGGGCGGGTCTTGGCGTTGCCATAGTGGGTTTCGTAATTTTGCGAGGGGGAGAAGATTATTTGCGACTCACCGCCGGCAGATTTGAAAGCCTGTTGCGTCTATTATCGAGGACATGTAACTGAATCGCAGAGGAAATTAAAATGACAATGTGACAGGCAAAGCAACGCGACCAAAGTTAATATTGTTGTGGCTTTTCCAAAATGGAAAGAGCTGATGAGGAGCAAGGATTTTGAAAGAGACGCCGAAGTTGCCTGCTTTCTTCTCAACAGGTAATTCTGCCTATTTGTGTAAAAGTTTTATAGTTGCTACTTGCTTGGCTAACTATAGCATGGTTGTGCATAATGCTAGAACGACGTCTAGGATACTTTTCCTCGCGTCAATGATGAAAAAGGATTGTCTACCTTGTAACATAAATGTAATCATATGTGCCGTGATTTCCCTGGCAGACAACTCACGTCATGCAGTTGTAACACAGACTAGCTACTAGAACAGCTGTGTGTAAACGATGGAGATACTAGGCTAAGAGATCATTTCAGTTTCATTGATTCATTTCATTGTTCATGCTGCTCAGAGAAATATATTAAAAACACAAACCTCCGTTGCTTCTCTCCTACGCTGTAAACATCGCCTTACACTATTAATCTGGTACAATATACAGAATAACGATAGCACTGATACTTTACTAACATCAGCTTGCATATGTTTGGGAACCTGATAGCTGATGTTAGCAATGAAAGGGTACCAAAATAACGTCAAACTATTATTACACTGGAAGGAACACTCACGGACGATTGTCGCTAATTTCGGGTTCGGCCACCGTAGGAGTTATAACGCACTCGGAATGGGGGGGGGGTTTCTAGAAAATTAAATTCAGTTGGTTGTCATATAGAATTTCACCGCTAGATGGGAGCAATTCTTACACAATGTAGCTTTAATGATATTTACCGAAGAGAAATGTTCTCACCTCGTCTTAAAATGTCCATAAATCAATACAAGAGCAGCCTACTTTCTTGTTTACTGCCACAATGAAATGCTTGGATACGTTGTAACTTTGGTTCTCTGAGTAAAGACAATTTCCAGTCATATTTCTTAAAAGTGCTGTAGGTAGGATTGAAGATCCAGGACTTAGCCAAAAAATTTGAACATGGACAACTTCTCAGTCCTTCCCGCCTTTCCGCTAAAGCCCAAAACAGTCTCCTAAGCCCCTCCCCCCACAAGGGAGAATGAATGCGTGTGCATGAGCTGTGATTGACACCTCCCCTGGCTCTGATTGGTGCATCTGAACAGAGAGCTGTGGATTTTTGCAAATCGCACTACAGGCTGTAGGTGGTGCCAGAGGTGCCAGATTTTTTTTAAATTACTTGCTTCATATAGTTCTACTGGAGCATAGGGTCAGTATCAGCAAATATGACAGAAAGTTACTGTACCTTTAATTTATGTTTTCTTTAAAATAGTGTTAAAATCTCGCCGCGTCTCGTTCTCGTGAACACAGTCTCGTCACACCCCTATTTCTCACACAAGCCTCTTATATTTTTTTGTTCTCTGCTGCTGATACTCTCTCATGACTTTTGCTTGCTTCTGTCTACAGGCAACATGTGGAGGTGGAGGTTGGCCCATGAGTGTGTGGTTGACCCCTGACCTAACACCTTTCATTGGAGGCCCCTACTTCCCTCCTACAGACCATGCTAGAAGACCTGGGCTCAAAACGGTTCTCACCAGAATCATGGAACAGGTAAAAAGGTTTGACCAATTATGTTTTGTGCTGTTCATTACTTCCTGTGTTTGGCCCATTTTAAACTACACATTTCATGAGATATACAGTAATTGCTGTCTGTGGGGATGATGGCGCTTCACAACAGCAGCAGAGGACACAGTCAATCAAATCTAAGGCATCGACAGGTGAACGATGTTTCCAATGCAAGAACAAGAAAAGCTAGTGTTTTCGTCTGTTCTCAGCATCTTTGTCATCCCTACCGGAGGTGGAAAGTAACAAACTAGGATTACTCATGTTACTGTAATTGAGTCGTTTTTTTTTTGTGTACTCTTACTTTTTAGAGTAGTTTTTAAAATCCGTAATTTTACTTTTACGTAAAGGAGAAATCCGGCGCAAAATGACCCTAGGGGTTAATAACACGTGTACCGAGTCGACCGTTCTCTGGGATTTATTTTCAGTCATGAGCAGTCGAACGACGAACACCGTGCAACCAGTAACATAACTCAAGCACGGCGTTCGCCGTTCGACTGGTCATGACTGTTTTCCCAAGATGGCGCCCGCATGTATACGTGAACGGTCTTTATAATCTATCTTTTTAATAAACTGTCTGTGCACTTACAAAGTTCTCAATGCTTGGGTTTACAAGTAGGATGCTACCGTGGAAGTGTGGTGCTATTTTGAGCCTTGTTAGTGGTATAGAAATAGAGATTTCTTTTTACTTTACCCGTACCCCGACGACTAGCTTTATAAGCTAATTAGCAGTTTGTGCTAAAACTGGTCACATTCGATTAGCATGAAAACATATCCCAGAGAACGGTCGACTCGGTACCCATGTGTTATTAACCCCTAGGTTCATTTAGCACCGGATTTGTCCTTTAAGTGTGTTATGTTTGAAGTTTTGCACTCTGCTACATTTTAAATCACATCACGTTAGCGAGTAATGAAAGTAAATAAAAAAGGTCTCTAACATTGTGTTGTGCTGTCGCTTTGGCAAAGTATCTGTCAACTAACTATAAAAATCCCCCCCCCCCCCCCCCCCCCCTCATCTCATCTTACCATAACATGGTGTTTCTGGAAAAATTCCACCACAATCCTCAGTGGCAGAATAACCGTCCTACTTTGGAGTCCAGTGGAGAGAGGATCCTCGCAACTCTGAAGAAAGGAACGGCCGTAGCTGCAAACCCAGGAGAGAGTCCTCCAGCGGCCCCAGTTGTTGCCAATCGCTGCTTCCAGCAGTTGGCGCATTCTTACGAGGAGGAGTACGGAGGCTTTAGAGACGCTCCCAAGTTCCCCACACCAGGTAGACTCAGCACGGGCCACAGTGGACACGTCTGAGGCTTCCAGCCCTGCTGGGCCTGTTGGATGCTCTTCATCTGACATCTCTATTTATCTTTCCCTCCATAGTGAATCTGATGTTCCTCATGTCTTACTGGTCTGTGAATCGCACCACCTCAGAAGGGGTGGAGGCTCTTCAGATGGCCTTGCACACGCTCCGTATGATGGCGCTGGGAGGCATCCACGACCACGTGGCTCAGGTTCGTACACGTTTTGAATTGAAAAGCGATTTGAAGACATCATTTTGGGCTCTTGGAAGTTACAGTGGGAATGTTCACGGTTTAATTAATAGGGCTGGATATCGCCACGGATTTCTTGAATTGAATTTGTTTCCTATTCACATGGTCCCGATTCGTTTTCCAATTCAATGTCGATCGATTTGGGGGTTTTTTGGTTGCAAAACCAATTTAGCTTGCATATGAAAGATATTCTATAATTGCATAAGGTTCCCTCTAACATGCTGCATTCTTAAAAGTATCCACGTTTACATTAAGAACGGACCTCGAGGCAGTTACATTAATGCACTTTTTATGTAACACCGTCACACTAGAGCAGTCAACACAATAAAGTGCAGCTCTACAGACTCTACAGTCAGTGAGTATGGAGTGACATTTAATTCACATATCTTGAGGTGAGAGGTCAAGCGACCCCTTAAAATGGCCGTGCCAGTTTTCCCCTCGCCAACATGTAGCCTATCTTTGAAGCGTTATTTAACCCCCTTCCCCACAAGCTACATAGTTGGTACTAAGGGATTCCTTAGGTCTTCCTTAGGATTTTATGAATCAATGTTGGATCATTTGAATCTGAATCGGAAAATAGATTTTTTTTTTAACCCAGCCCTAGTAATTAATTAATTAATAAATCATATGAAGGCCTGTTTTGTTTATGCTCAGACACACTCACGCACACACACACACAGATGTACTGTGTGTCTCTTTGTACGAGCAGAATTATGTTTAGTGTTTTATTCTTTCAGTTCAGGCCAGATATGCTTTACAAGTTGCATGACAGGAGAGAAGTATATGTTGCCAGAGATAATAAATTAAATTTTAACAGGATACTACTGTAGTATCAAAAAAGTACATACAGTATCTCTCTCTATGTGTCTCTTCCGCAGGGTTTTCATCGTTACTCTACAGATTCCTCCTGGCATGTTCCGCACTTTGAAAAGATGTTGTATGACCAGGCTCAGCTGGCTGTAGCCTACATAACTGCCTACCAGGTGTGTGTGTGTGTGTGTGTGTGTGTGTGTGTGTGAGATTGTCTCTGTTCTGTATCTGTGGCTGTGTGTGCATCTGGCAGGGTAATTATCCCTCCATCATACTGTCTCTCTCTTATCCAAGTCATATATCGCTAGATTACCCAGTCGGCGGAAATCATCGTTGTGAGACAAACGTTATTTATGAGAATGTTTATTTTGCTTCAGAGTAAATTCTGACAACGAAGGTGCTAACGCACACATTTGTTGTCAGTTTTTTAAAGCCAGTTTTCTCCTGAAAGTACACAGATTTCTTTATTTTTTTTTAAAGGATCAATCAAACAGATTTGAACCTGTTTCCACTCTACTGGACAGTTTTGAAATTAAGAGGCAGCAATAAGAACTGAGATCTGAATGCCAGTGTTTAATTTTCTAATGAGTGTATGCTGGCCTCCCTACAAACAGAGTAAGTTCCCTGAAACGTCGTGATTATGTCGTGGGTTCAAGTAGGACGTTGCAGCGACGCTCCTGCACCGACTCCAAAAAGTGGTTAAAAGGACGTGCTGGCAACGGCACTCTGGAATTTTACTTTGTAGGTTGCTACAACGTTGCATGTGAAATTCCAGCAACGTATGACAGTGCCAAAAGTTACACTGCAACAACACTACTTCCATGACTCTGTTAGTAGGGCTGGCCTGTGTTTTAGAGCGGACAGAGACAGAAACAAAAAGTTAATTAGTCTCGCATTGCCAGACCTTCCTCCACAGGCGCTGCGGAGGAGAGTCTGGCTAGTCCACACAGCATTCCGGGATGGGAGGGAACGTGCTCTGGTTTATTGGCATTTCTTTAAACCAATCACAATCGTCAATCTGCAATTAGCCTCGGGAAGGAACTTGTTTTGGTGGACCATGTGTATGTTCAAAAGTTTTAGTGGTGCAACAGAAAACTCAGATTGGACAGATAGTCTAGCTAGCTGTCTGGATTTACCTGCAGAGGTAGAGTTAGAATGCCAACACAAAGAAAGTGGAAGGTGAGGGACATCCGGCCGAAAATGAGGGACATCCGGTGGATCTTCTGGCGGCGCCGGAGAAATCCCCTATATTAATTGTCATTGATAGACTAGTAGGACACAAGCATGCAGGCAATCTCGAATACAGACACATACCGTGCACACATACGTGCTTGTGCAGTTAATACCCTACATATAAATCACATGACGGTATCTGTAAGATTATATTTAGGTTGAATCATGACTCTTAGGCCGGCGACAGACTGGATGCGTGGCGTGAGCGTGGCGTTTCTGTTGCGTGTCAGCTGCGTGGATTTTTCTATGTCTGTGCACACCAGAAACGTGTCTGACGCGGCGCTGCTGTACACATGTATGTTTCCCATTGATTTACTGCACTCAAGCAGTATACTTCATGTTAAACATACTGATTTGATTACAGCAAAGACAACGTTGGCAGTATTGGCGGCATAATAGGCCACAGTATTGACAGGTGCGACATTTGAAAATCGATAATGTTTTTTTATTTTACATTTATATCTGCATTTATGTCAAAACCTAGAGACTTTCAAACATCAAAATGTAATTTATTAATATGTATTTGTGTCAAAATATTGCCTGGAAACACTTCCAACACGCTTGCCTGTCGCGTGAAAAATAGCCGTTGGTTCTATTTCTAGCAGGCACGCGTTTTCGGCGTGTGTGAGACGTGACAGTTTGCAAGCTCTAACCTGTTAACATGGGAGCCGAAATAAAACGCCACGTAGCTGACTCGCTCACGCGACGCATCCAGTCTGTGGCCGGCCTTAGCAGGTGTGTGTTATGTCTTTCTGCCTTTCCAGGTATCAGGTGAGCAGCTCTTTGCAGATGTGGCTAAGGACATACTGCTCTACGTCTCCAGAGACCTGAGTGACAAGGTGAATCAGCTACACACAAAAGCAGAATTCATAAATCCAGGATAACTGATAAAGTGAGGCTTGACCTAGTCTAATCAGTGCACCCTGGCTTGATGCTGAGGAGGTGTGACTAGGTGGAGCCAGGCTGAAGTCATTTGGATTGACGCGTGTTCACGGGTTTCCTTACCAGACCGCGAGCTCAATCACAGATATATACTGATGCTGAAAACACGTTGTTCTTTACAGATTAGGAAAAACGAGAGCACGAATCCCTGGGGATCTACGGTAGCACAACGTTAATAAATGACGGCCATCTCCGCTACGGCGTTGTCATTTACGGTCTGTAGCGTGCAAAAATGTAACCTG
Source organism: Gymnocephalus cernua (assembly GCA_023631565.1). NCBI lineage: Eukaryota > Metazoa > Chordata > Actinopteri > Perciformes > Percidae > Gymnocephalus > Gymnocephalus cernua. Next base: position 20,947,981 of record CM042443.1, read on the forward strand.
TGTTATTTTAATGCAGGCTAATAATTATAAGGTAAAACCACTGCTGAGTGAACAGAAAATGTTTCAGGATTAACACATCATGGTTGTTAGCCTGGTCAGGAGCAGGCTAGCTGCACGGAATTGATCTCCATGGTAACTTATGTGCCTCTGCGCTCGTGAAACCATAATGCATCCAGAATAACTTGGAAATCACGGCCTAATCCGCTATCTAGGTTTTGTGAAGTAGCCCTCTGATGTCCTCACTGGGGCACTAAGACCATTGCAAATATTCTAAAGCAAGGGAAGTTAGGATAAGATTCATGTTAGGGTTATGATTTAAGTTCAATTCAATTTTATTTATAGTGTCAAATCATAACAGCCATTATCTCAGGACACTTTACAGAGAGAGTAGGTCTAGGCCACTCTATTATTTACAGAGACCCAACAATTCCCCCCAAAAGCAAGCATTTGGTGCGACAGTGGCGAGGAAAAACTTCCTTTTGGACCCCAGGAAGACTAGCTGGTCATCTAGGTGTCAACAAATGTAAAAATGTAAAAACTTCCTTTAAACGGGTAGAAACCTCAGACAGAAACCTGGCTCTTGGTAGGAGGTCATCTGCCGGTATGTAGTGTTTTGGAATGCATGTTGGCAAAGGCAAGTCATTCAAAATAGAGCAAAATAAACTGCGGCTTCTGCTCTCTGATCTTCTGCTGACAAAGAACGAACATTAACTGTAAATTCCACCAAATTCCACCACAGATCAGTGTGTTCGCACTCCCTCGAGGGCAAGGGCTGGGACCCCGCTGACAAATGGCCTTTTAAACCCCCTTGCTCTCCTCTGAGGGTCAACCATTTTCCTCTTTTGATTAATGAGCCGACAGCAGCGAACGGGCACACAATTAAAACCACACTCGTTGTGATCATTATATTCCCCAAGATTTATTATGTAATTATACGCTAATGAGTTACCGTCGCAGAGGTAATTTACTGTAGACTGTATGTTTCGTTTGTGCTACAGTGGCTGGGATGTCCCCTCAGCGAGGTAGACTCCTCCAGTTCCCATCATGACTGTAAATATACTGTCCATATGTGTCTGCACACCCAGAGAGAGAGCTTACGTGACACATGGTATAATCAGCTTCTTTAAATATCGATACATTCATTTATTCCTGTCACAATCGTGAAGCCCTTCAATGATTATTGAGGGTTTTTTTGAGGGTCTGAGAACTGTATACACTGTTCTCAGACCCTTCAAAGGTGTTGGTTGATTAATTGATTAGTGTCAGATTTGTCATTTCAGGTCTTTCTTTTAGATTTTGATAGCTCTGTGAGCTGTTTGGGTAAAAGTCAGTCCAGTACTGAAGACTTTAAAAAGTCTTATTGACCTGTGTAGGGCTGAAACTTGTTTTCATTATTGATTAATCTGCCGATTATGTCTATATATCTTTAAAATAGAGTGAAATAGATGAAAAATGTCCATCCCAGTTTCTTGTCCAATGTGATGTCTTTAAAATGTCTGGTTGTGTCTTGGCCTGTAACAATTATCATATAATTGTCTATTCACAGTTTTGTTTTTACATAATTGCGGTTACTTTAGCAATATATAAAGTACTATACACGTGTGTTAGTGGTTCTAACAATGGCAGACTGGTCAGAGACCGATAGATAGATTTTTATTGATCCCAAAAAAATGGGAAATGACGTTGTTGCAGCAGCAAAATATCAGACAAACAGCACACATTCAGAATATACATTAAATAACAGGACACAATATACATATGTCTTATTAGTAGGCCTGTAACAATTATTACATAAATTAGATTAAACTTTATTGTCATTGTGCAGAGTACAAGTACAAAGACAACGAAATGCAGTTTGCGTTCAACCAGAAGTGCAAAAAGAGCAGAAAAGTGCAATGCGATATACAAAGTATAGACAGGTGGTGCATAGACAGGACAAGAAATATAGTGCAGTGTAGAAAGTAGTATACAGTTGGTTTACAGAAGGTGGTTTAGAGTAATATAAATTAAATATATATATATGCAGTGTATTAGCAGTTACCTTATAAGAGCAGAATAAATATGGCTATCTAATATGAACAATGTATGAACAACATGTACAGATATGTGCAATGTAGTAGCAGTAACATTATAATAGTGGTAAGAATAATATAGGTATATGCAGTGTGTTATAAGAAAAACAGAATAAATATGGATATTCAGTATGAACCATATAGACAGATATATACAGTATGTACAGCTATGTGCAGTGTGGTAACCGTACCATTGTAGTGCAGAAACAGTAACATAAGAGTAGTAAGAATAAGTGTATGTGCAGGATGAATAGTATGAAGAGCAGTAGAATATGGCTATGGCTAAGTGTAGTTACAGTCTGTAGTAGTAAATGTCTAATCGCAATTTGTTTGTAGATTCTTTGTTTAACCGCAATTAATTGCTAACATTAGCTAAGGTCTTAAGGGGTATGACTGTTGGTGGTAATTGTCAGTTTTATGTTCATTAAAGGAAAAAATACGAAGTTTTATGATAATAAAGAGGCGTGGTTGACTTCATAGGCTGTGTACCTGTGTTATTACATTATCTGAGTCACATAACAGTGATATATAACAACAGATGTCTCCTGGAATTCGTTTAAAACTTTAATTTGTTTACAAAAATAATACAAAATAATATTTTTTTATTTGACTGAAAGAGACAATTATATTGTTGATCGCAGTTATTTCTGAGACAATTAATTGTACAGCAACATTTGGAATTGTTGCAGGCCTAGTTGTGTCAGTCCAAAACCCAAATATATTCAGTTTAATATGATATAATACAATAAAACAGCAGGTAATAATTGAGAGGCAGAAAACAGCAGTGTCTTCCATTTTGCATGACCGATGACTTTGGCGATTAATCAATTATCAAAATAGTTGGCAATTACTTTTCTGTCGATAAACTAATCAGCTAGTCAACTAATTGTTGCAACTCTAGACCTGTGGTTGTTTTAATCTGTTTTAAGTTGTATAAAGCTTAATGTGTCACGGCATAACCAACCGTAGGAGCTTGATTACTCTCGCTACGTTCAGGATTATACCAGAGTTTCTTTTCCTCGTACATTCATACTGTCTCACTCTCCAATTCCGGCTGTTTCCACCGTCACATCTTCTCTCTGTCTCAAACCTCGCTTCCGCCGTTTCCCTTTCCGCTTTGAGCTCTGTGACGCCAATAAGCCACCCCCCTCAAATATCATGGTATTTTTGACCAAATACCTCGATATTGATACCCCAACGATATATTGTAGTGTTGACTATTGGTGCTTTCACAAAATATTTACACAATGAGATTTTTGATAAATAATCATCACTAATGTGGATATAATGACTACGTGGGTAAAGGCAAATAATAGAACAGTTACAGCAGTCTGGTAAGTTCAGAAAAGTACATCACTGTAATGCAGCCTTTAAAACCAGGAAAAGACAATACTTATGTGATATCACGATATTACGATATCCAAAATCAGACGATATCTAGTCTCATATCACAATGTCGATATAATATCGATATATTGCCCAGCTCTGTTGTGTATTGTTTAGGGTCCTTGCCACCACGAGACAAATCAGCATTGCAAATTGAACATGTAGCTGGACTTGAATGGCCTTCTTTTGACTGAAAGTACTGCCAAACAACACTTTTTCTGCTCACAAGTTCCATTTTCACTTTCTCACAGCCTGCTGCATTGAACGGTCCACCTACGTAAACACCTTCCCGTAATCGACGGCGGCGTCATTACGTCGACCAGCGTAGTGCGCATAGTGCAAGCGTAGGATTCGGTTTGGTGGAAAAAAAACTTCTAAACCCCGTCAAAAGTCCCAACATTCGGCCGAATCCTGGACTCAGTGCATCCCTACTTCCAGCGGCTTAACTTTTCACCTAGCTGCAGTGATGTAGAAGTGTAGTCTGTGGTGAGCCCGCGCACCGAGGGCAGTAAAAGCCTGCTTTTTTAGACGGATGTTAATTTACTCTTTACAGTTTACACTTTCACAGTCATGTTCTCAAATAATAAATATTCATCATATATAAACAATGTTACTGCACAGAATGTTTACTGTGATATCTGTTTTAATTTACCTGACAAACCTCATAAGTCCTATATCTATCTCAAATTGCCTTGCCATTACATAGCAGCTGTCCCTCTCCTTTCCACCTTCTCCATTCCTGTCTATTCTCTGAACCAGTCCGGAGGCTTCTACAGTGCAGAGGATGCAGACTCCGTCCCAGCATCAGGGGGGACAGAAAAGCGAGAGGGCGCTTTCTGTGTCTGGACAGCCTCAGAAGTTCGGGAGCTGTTGCCAGATGTGGTCGAGGGCGCCACGGGAGCTGCCACGCAGGCAGACATCTTCATGCACCACTATGGGGTCAAGGAGCTAGGCAATGTAACTCCGGAACAAGTAATTTCAATTCAATTCAAATAACTGTATTTGTCCCCGAGGGGCAATTAAAAGGCACGAAGAGTAGCACATCAATTCAAGGACAATTCACAGACAAGATACAAATACAAATAAATATATAAATAACATAGTAATGCATTGCAAACGCTGTGCGTTCTAAAGTGCTAATCAGTAATAAAGTAATAGTTATTTAATTTTTATTATGTCACATGGATGGATGGATTTACTTGCACAATGCTTTATCACTTGTTATATCATATTCTGATAGCATTTCAAGGTGTTAAAGCTGATCCATTAAGGCATTAACTCGCAGTCAGTCTGAGTTCATGTCTGTGAATGCCCTCTTGTCCCCCTGTACTGTTTGCTGCCAGGACCCCCACGGGGAGCTGCAGGGCCAGAATGTGCTGATCGTGCGCTATTCAGTGGAGTTAACGGCTGCTCGCTTTGGCATCAGTGTCGAGAAAGCCAACGAGCTCTTGGCCTCCGCCAGGACCAAGATGGCAGAAGTGAGAAATAGTCGGCCACGCCCACATCTGGACACCAAGATGTTGGCCTCCTGGAACGGTAAAGTCTAGATTAGTTTTCATACACATTTACAATACAATAAAATGTTTGTTTTTTTTACTTGAGGGTTTACTTTTTTGCAATTATCTAAGCACGTAATGTAATCTGAAAACTGCTGCCCTGTTTAAAAAAACAATGCAACTGATCTCAGCTGGTATTCTGTCTATAATGGAGTGTAATGGAAATTTCTAAGTGACCTGAAACTTTTGACTGGTAGTGTATTTTAGATTTTCTTTTACACATATAGTAAAAGGTAAGCCTCAGTGTAATGCAATACAATTAACAGACTCACCAACAAAACATAGTGCATGGGCATGGTAATATACATATTCAGTAGGATAAATAGGCTAAATAAATACAACACCTGCAGCCTAATCAGGTGTGTCGTTTTTCCAATGAGCTCAGATAAAAGCCGTCTTTGTTTTCCATATCAGCCAGTACGGTTGAAGAGGTTGCTTAGTTTTTCACAATGCAGTACTTGATGTTGTAAGTTTTTGCAAGGATACCCTGATTTACTTAAAAGCACATAGTGTTTCCTTTTGTTCAGTCTGTTGAGCCAGCTGAAGCTAAGTTTGAAGATAAGTTCAAGTCAACACCATCTGCTAGGTTGCAACTAATGTTTTGTTCAGTTGCTCCATCTCTACTTATGGTACAGGATACATGGGTTCTGATACGATTTAGTATTGCGATTTTTCATTCATTGCGATTCTAGAAGTATTGTGATTCGATTTTCTTTTCCTTCTTTATCAAAAACTAAAGTTGAATAATACACTTCTAGGGACAATATATCATGAGACATTTCTAAAAACTAATTGTTTTCTAAGAAGAATGCACACCACATGTCAGTCAGTCGGTCTGACATTTATTTCATTTGAAAAGAAGTACATAGCATGTATTTTCTGCATTTTCTGCTTCCGGTCTGTTTTGCTGGAAACGGATATGATGTATGATGTCGGCGGTACCATATAAACAGAAAATATTTAATTGAATCATTGGTAAAAAAAAATAGAATAGAATCAGTTTTAAAAATGTTCCCAAAAAAATCACGATACATACAATTTAGATTTTTTTTTTTCTTCCACCTCTAGTGTCAAGTTTCTATTGCACGCAACCGGGTGGTGCCAGTTGCAATTCTCACCTCAAGTGAATACAGCATAAAATCATGTGTCCTCGTCTAATCCAAGTAACAATAACTGTCCAGCACAACCATTCTATTATTACAGCAATTTATAAGGAATGACTTACTGTACAAGGAAAGTGTAATTTAAAAATCTGTCTTACTATGTTGTAACTGACAGACTGTTATTTGCAAACTATTTCTCATTTTAGACTATCACTCAAACTGAGCTTCATTTAAACTAGGGATGCACAATTAGTCGCAATTATATCGAAATCTGAATATGGCGTACTAGTGCAATATCCAAATCACAGCAGGGCACAATATTTGTTGAAGGCAAAATATACAGTCAAAATACCATTATGAATAAAGGATTGTGGTGCTGCAGAAATTTCCCAGCCTACAAGCCGTATTCTACAAGCTTAAGAGAAATTGTTTTATTACAGGTTTTTGCAGAAAATCACTCCATGATCATCATAATATATTTTTTCAATGAAAATGAGAATAATGATGCAAAAATGATCATTCCCTACAATATCGTGAATCATCTCGCAATTGCAATATCAGTCAAAAATAATCACAATTAGCCCTAGTTTAAACGTACACATCACTGGTGCAACAGGTGATATATTTCTGGTCCTCTTGATCCAAAAGATTATGTTTTCTGTTAAGCCCCATTTAGATGGAAACAAAAAGCACTTTGTAGACAATAGTTATGACCAATCTGCGCTAAGAATTGTACTGATACCCGTATTGGAAATGCCTCCGATACAGGCTGAAATGATGCATCGGGTATTGGCGAGTCGATAAACCGATCTGATACCACATCATTTATAAAAAAAAACTAAAATGAACTTTTAAGTACTTTCACCAGTCAACTCAAATCAAGTCTTGCTCGTCACTCTGAAACAGTAGCCTAACACAGCAAACTGTAGCGCTGCCACTGGCAACTACTGTTTTTAGAGCAGTAAAGAAAAATAGATTTTCTGTAATTTAGCACATGATGATCGCTTATTTACGCTACACAGGCAAACAACAACACATGCAGTGCTAGCAGAGAGTGTAAGACTAGTCAGAGCTTTGCAAAATGTCAGGAATTTGGCAATATGTTAAACCGGAAAATCCCACTAGTAAGACGATGTGTACGGCATGCAAGGCTTTAGTTTTAACACACAGGTATCAGATCTGTACTCGGAATTTGGAAAGAGAAAATGTTACGACCTAGTTGCGTGCCCAGACTGTCCTCACTCATTGGTAGCCTGTTGTTGTTTAACAGGTGGTCCATGCTCCATCTCCTCAAACATTTCAATATTTAAAATGTTCATATCTTGCTCTGTGACAAAAAGGCACCTGTGTCCCAGTGCTCAGAGGTGCCTGTACGCTAGAAGTCCTATCATTCCTCTGAAGGACATGGAGTTAAGAAGGCTTTATCCTTAGTGATCTGTCATTAAATAATAAAAGTTTCCATCTTTTGGTACAGCAGCCTCAGTAGCCTGCTAATGTTGCTTATCCTTTTATATGACAGCTAATTGTGAGACTTTTTTTATCCCACACTTGGAACAATCAGGCCACAATAAATTAATTATTTGATAGTGGTCCAAATCCGGTGGTTGAACCTAACTACCGTGTGCTTCTCCTCACAGAACTTACCACAGGCAAATATAAAAGTAGGCAAACAAGACATTTGTCCTTTGACAGTCTATTTATACACACATTTATTATTTTAGCAGTATAAAAATGTGTGGATTATTTCAGAGGCACAGGTTGTCACTTTCCATTAGTGTGATGCCAATTTGGACACTTCTCAACATTGTTTGTCCAGCACATTGTTTCAGATGTGATTAATTAATTAACACAAAACACACACACACACACACACACACACACACACACACACACACACACACACACACACACACACACACACACACACACACACACACACACACACACACACACACACACACACACACACACACTGCCTCAAATGTTGCTACCCCGTGAGGTAATGAGGCTCTGCGATCCCTAGAACTTTCCAATTAGACACAAGAATCTTCCTTCCTCTCTAATGAAGACACCCCTCCATTAATCACCTGTCCTCCGCTGCAGTACTTTGAAGACCTGGCTGTGCACTCACCAGGCTTTGATACGCTACATGAAAGAGGAGTGGAGGGAAAGAGGGAAAAAGGAATGGATACAGCGCGAAGGAGTGAAAGGGAACAAGGAAACTTCAAAGGGCGGTGGAAATAACTAAGCCGGGACTGCGGTGCGGCTACACATTGGTACCTCAGCGGAGAGAGCACATGATGTTTTCAGAAGAGTAATTTTATAACTAATCATCCCACCATCATCATCACTTCTTCCTCTTCAGGTCTGATGCTGTCGGCCTACGCTGGTGTCGGAGCCGTGCTGGGGGACAAGGCCTTGCTGGAGAGGGCAGTGCAGACCGCCAACTTCCTAAAGGAGCACCTGTGGGATGCTGAACGACAGATCATCCTCAGATCATGTTACAGCGGAGACGAGATGGAGGTGCAACAGATGTAAGAGAATGATTAGTTTGTGTATGACTGGAATGTGCTCGCACTGTATATAAAGAAGTTATAAACAGTTTGAATGAAACCTGTGGTTAGAATAGTCACCTGTGTACATCATCTAGTTGTAATAACTTCAGGTAAATTATGGTGAAATATTTGCAGTTGCCTTGAGGGTCCCCATTACCATATTTAGAACCAGTGTTTTGATATCAATCAAAGGGTAAGGACTATAAACATCCTGCACACTGTCGATCATATGTACTCCCTTTATTTCCGATGTTTCGGCCCTCAGATGAAGGTCTGGACTTCATCAGCTGTCTGTAAGACTTTCTGGAGTGCAAAAAGTTTGTAGTAAGTAGTGCTGGGCGGTATGACCAAAAATTTATATCATGGTATTTTTTAAGATTCTGGCGGTTTCACGGTGTATCACGGTATTTTCTTTCTTTGCTTGACTGGGTCTTTATATAGGTTTATAATGGCTTATTTTACGGTCAGGAGTACATAGCATATCACAAAAACATTTTACTATCATGTTTACTAAAAGCTTTGATTACTAAAGGGTTTTCTTGGCTCCACAACATTATACAATAACGTTATATGAAGGAGAATGCATGAAACAGTTACAGAATCTAAACTATTTTTATTGTGCAAACTGCAAAGTAGTAAAATAAACTTAAATCAAATGAATACACATACAAACAACTTTAACATTGTTTCCCTTTCAAAACAAAATAGTTGTATTAACACTACCTTGGCCACAGGTAAGTTAGGTTGTTGTAGAAAAGTGGGCGAGTGAACGTAGCTCCGCTGTCAGCCTGCTTCGGACGTATTTCAGCGAGGCAAGACATCTTAAATCCAGTGTTTTAATCATTGCTCTGAACCCGTCTTTCTCAACGGTCTGTAGCGGGACCATAGGTGGATTGTTATTGCGTTCATAATGTTGCTCCACTGCATGCTTGAAGTGACATGTTAGCACGGCCGAGTAACGTTAGCACGGCCACAGTGGCCATGGTGTATTGAAAAGTACAACTAGGCTACACTGTGTCTTTCGCTGCAGACTGTTGCACGTCTCTGTGTTGGAATTCTTTTTGAGTGAAATACAGCCACGCTTTAGACCGTTAAGCTTTAGCTATAGGCTAACGATAGGCTAATGTGACCTGCTACCAAGTGTAATGTTAGCTAGCGTGCAGTGATGTTTCTGATGCCTGTATTATCTGTTTCAGAGAACCAGAGAACACTGCAGGCATTTAAACGTACAATATGTAATTTTCTGCCGCCAGGGTCTCTCAATCAAAGTAATGAATGTAAACACGGACTTTTGATGTCGCAAAGTGGCATCATTTTTCAACACAATTGCCGATTAAAATATATCTGTTCACGGATGGGTTTATTCATTACAGTTTCATCCATGTTACGTTTAGTAAAGTTTATTCATGTCATTTTGATAAAATAGCTGCAGTAATAAAATAATAATAATAATAATAATAATAATAATAAATAATAATTGATTGATCGATTTGTGGTTGCTAGCGAGCTAGTTGACCAGTTAGCAAGCAAGCGAGCTAACATTAGCCAGCAGCTAAAACCAAAATACATTTCACGTCAGTGTCAGTTTTTGGATGTTTTCAGCACCGGGGGGAGGGTTTGTTGTTACATTACTCAACACCTCTGAGAGACTTACTTCGCGGCTGGGGCTGGCCGCCGAGTGTTTTCGGGTTCAGCCGCCGAGATATCGGATGGCCTTCTTTCAAACATCCCTGAAACTGGCCCTCCACTAGTACTTCTGGGCAACTTCGACATTCAGACAGAGAAGTCAACTTCCTTTTTACATCTTCTCTCTTCTTTTGCCCTCTCACTCTCTCCTTCACCACCCACTCACAAAGCTGGCAACCACCTAGATCTCATATTCACCAGAAACTGCTCTACATCCAACCTCACTGTTACTCCACTCCATACCTCAGACCATTTCTTCATCTCCTACTCTCTCCCACTCTCCAAAGCTCACAATCATATCTCAAGAAAACCTATACCTGTCTGTGTAACATTTGTTCACTTTCTCCTTCTTCTCTGTCGGCATGTACTTTATCAACCCTCCCTCCATCTGACTCTTTCTCACCCATGCCTCCCAACACTGTCACAGACACTCTCCTCTCTACTCTATCCTCCTCTCTCGACTCTCTCTGCCCTCTAACTTCACGGCAGGCTCGCAAGTCCTCCCCAGCGCTGTGGTTATCTGACTCAGTACGTGCTGAAAGATCAACTATATGGGCAGCGGAAAGGAAATGGCGGAAATCTAAACACCCAGATGATCTGCTTGCCTATCAGTCTCTTCTTTCCTCCTCCGCTGCCTCTGTTTCTGCAGCAAAAAGCTCTTTTTATCAAAACAAAATTGAATCCTCTTCTCCAACCCCAAAAAACTCTTTTCCATCTTCTCTAACCTCCCCCAGTCCACCTCCTCCCTCCTACCGACCCACTTTGTCAACTACTTTGTAAAAAAGATAGATGACATACGCTCTTCATTCTCCACCACACTTCCTGAAATCATCTTACCGTCCATCATATCAGTACTCTTTCCTTTTTCACCCCTCTATCTCCAAATCAAATTCTTACTTTGATTACCGCCCAACCACCTGCCCCTTCCCACCTTCTCCAGTCTATTGCTCCTGACCTTCTTCCTTTTCTCACCCATCTCATCAACGTCTCTTTGTCAACTGGCTGTTTCCCCGATGCCCTCAAAGAATTAAGAGTGACCCCACTACTCAAAAAACCAACACTCGACTTGTCTGAAGTAAATAACTACAGACCCGTCTCCCTTTTTCCATTTCTATTCAAAACTCTTGAGCGTGCCATTTATAATCAACCAGAACAACCTTCTTGATCCCCACCAGTCTAGCTTCAAGGCTGGTCACTCAACAGAAACTGCCCTCCTTGCTGTCACTGAGCAGCTTCACATCGCTAGAGCAACCTCTCTCTCTTCCATCATCATCCTTCTGGACCTTTCAGCAGCCTTTGACACAGTGAACCACCAGATCCTCATTTCGACACTCCAGAATGTGGGTGTCTCAGGCTCTGCGCTATCATTGCTCACATCTTACCTGGCAGACCGTACCTACCGGGTAACTTGGAGAGGATCTACCTCAAAACCTTGCCCACTCAAAACTGGGGTTCCTCAGGGATCAGTCCTGGGTCCCCTCCTCTTTTCTCTGTACACCAACTCTCTCGGGTCTGTCATTCAGTCACACAGCTTTTCTTATCACAGCTACGCAGATGACACCCAACTAATTCTCTCCTTTCCAGAGTCTGAAACTCAAGTAGCAGCATGTATCTCTGCCTGTCTGACTGACATTTCTTCTTGGATGTCCACACACTATCTGAAACCTTGACAAGACTGAGCTCCTTTTCCTTCCATGGAAGGGCTCTCCTACCCAAGACCTGACTATAACAATTGACAACTCTGTGGTAGTCCCCACCCAGACTGCCAGAAACCTGGTGTGACACTTGACGAGCAACTCTCCTTCACTACCAACATTGCTGCAACTACCCGATCATGTAGATACTTGCTGCATAACATCAGAAGGATACGTCTAACGCAGAAGGCGGCTCAGGTTCTGGTTCAGGCTCTATTCATCTCACGTCTAGACTACTGCAACTCCCTCCTGATTGGCCTTCCTGCATGTGCTACCCGGCCTCTGCAGCTCATTCAGAACGCAGCAGCTCGACTTCAACCTCCCCAAGTACTCTCACACTACACCGCTCCTCTGCTCTCTTCACTGGCTACCAATTGCTGCCCGCATCCACTTCAAGACACTAGTACTTGCATACAGGGCCATGAATGCCCCAGCTTACATCCAGGACATGGTCAAACCATATACCCCAACCCGCCCACTCCGCTCTGCATCAGCCAACCTGCTTGCTGCTCCCTCACAGCAAGAGAGAACTAATCACTCAACGAAATCCCGTCTGTTTGCTGTCCTGGCTCCCAAATGGTGGAATGAGCTCCCTATTGACATCAGGATGGCCGAAAGCCTATGCATCTTCTGCCGAAGGCTAAAACCACATCTCTTCCGACTAAACCTCGGATTAACAGGGGGGGAGATAGGGGGGAAAAAAAGAAAGAAAAAAGAATTATATATATTTCTTGAAGTTGCACTTTCATACTTTCATATGGCTCTTTGTAGTTTTGCTTATTTAAAGCTAATGCACTTGCACTTACTACTTGTTGTCTGGAGTTTGCACCTTCAGGGTTGAAAGCACTTAATTGGAAGTCACTTTGGATAAAAGCGTCAGCTAAATGACATGTAATGTAATACCGGCCGAGGATACGCCTACATCAATAGGATGGCTGCCGGGTGTTGCTTTTGGACTCTCCCCACCTTCACCTTTTGTCCACAGGACAATTACCATGTGTGGGTCTAACGTAACTGTAAAAAAGACAGCTAAACGCTAAACGGGGGAGAATTTCAGCACAATACCGCGGCCAGCCAGACTCGGACGCCTGGGGCGATATAATCTGTTTCCCCGACGGAACATAACATTTTCTGTTGCTGCTGTTAGCATCGTTAACACCTGGCGCTGGAGTTTGTGCTGGCTGGGTTTGTATTGGTGTAAGTTAATAATAGTGGCAGGCTGCTGGCTAACTGTGGATGTTGTCCGCTTTAATCCTGAGTGAAGTCCCTTAGCGGCAGGGAATGAGGCAGAAAAACCAGGGTGGGATAGCTGGCTAAATTAGCATTAGATTTGTTCTCTATCTATACAGCTAACGTTAACCTAGCTAGCTGGTAAACTAAATTGTGGGTTAGCCCAGTGTTGTTTAGCGTTAACTTTACCTTAATCAAAACATTTATACTTAAAATAACTTCATGAACGTGTCGAACGATGTTGTAACCTTATAACGTTAACGTTCCCCACCGAGCATTAGCATCAGCTAACGCTAACGTTACTTGTCAGCCTAGCAGATAACGTTAAGCTGGATCAATCAATATTGAATATTGTATCAATAAATAAGATCTCTGCTGTATTACTGTGTTCTAAGTGGCATGTAATCAATGACAAAATTATGCAGAGTGGCAGAAAGCAAGCTGTATTACAGTTACTGAGTATTATTGTTTCTGTGACATTGTGTGATTTACAATTACTCTCGAACGTCTCATCTGGGTGCCAGAGGAACCAGAGGGGTCAAAGGTTTTATGACGCCACTGACAGGCGACTAACTGAAACGTCCTGTGTCATTAAAATAAAATAACAGATTTCTCTGGGTTTGAACATTGTTGGAAACATTTAGGATAGTGTAAGTACACAACTCAACAAAATATATAACATAGGTATAGTCGTTTTTGGACATTTTAATCTAGAAATGTTACATATTGTACCTTAAGTGGTACCGGGTGGTAGATACCCGTTGTATATTCCAATATGGCACCGGGTTTCAGTACCCAACTCTGTTAAAGGTGCCCTGCCACAATGTCTGAAGTTCTGTCATGGAAATTTTTTTTAGGGGTGGCAGTAGCTCAGTCTTTAGGGAGTTGGGTTGGGAACCGGAGGGTCGCTGGTTCAAGTCCCAGTATGGACCAAAAGTACAGAGTGTGGATTGGTAGCTGGAGAGATCCCAGTTCACCTCCTGGGCACTGCCAGGTGCTCTTGAGCAAGGCATTAATATTCAACCAGCTAAGCTGCTTGACTCTGATTGGCTAACAGCTAGCCAATGAGAGCCTGGCTTTGAGCATCCTTTACCCACGTCAGACTGGGCGAGCTCATGAATGTAATGAGCTCAGGCAACACCATGTCAGACTGACCAGCTTTTGTAATTGACCTGATTTCTCCGCTTATTTCTTTCCAGTGGCTAGAGCTGACAGAGGAGCTAGCAGTTCATTTTCACATTCATGACATAACACAAACACATATGAACCTAACATATTTAAAAAAAATACAAGTAAAAACGGTTTTGTGTGGCAGGGCATCTTTAACAACTCAAGCCCTTTTCTCTTTCTCGTTGATGCCTGAAACACCGTTGTGTCCCTTTATAGCAGCGAGACAGTAATGCCTTCATTTACACATAACTCTCTTAAGAAGTAAGAAAATAATGTGGCAACTTCTGTAAGGGAGAGTTTCACTTGTAGTACAAGAGTAACACGCAGGTGTACTGTGCTAGGATGACTAACTGTTTAGACACAAACAGGAAACAAGGCTATTTGCTCAAATCATGTTGTGGCAGGAAATCAGAACATGATCTGCAGTAACCTGGTTACAGGAAAACTGCATTTACCTGCACATGTCAGTAATTACATTTCTCCTCTAGCCTCTATCATATTGTATTTTTGAAACAAGACTGGCCATATTTAAAATGGATTATAGATTCCTGTTTAATGAAAATATGAGGAGAGGCTCTGCAGTGGGAGAATATGCAGGTTCTTGCTGATTGTTTGTTTTTGCATAGGACAGTAAGTGTACTGATTAGAAATGTAGCTGTATAAATAAAGTATCTTTTAAATAAAACATTCTTTTAAATATATATTTACTTACTGGCGATAAACCATTTCATTCAGTCATTGGATTAGACTGAACATCGGGACGTAAACACACAGTGCCTTGCTGATTGGACACTACCACTCCGGGTGTCCTCGTTCTTTTGGCCAGCCCCGTGCCCCAGTTACCGAGAATGACTGAGTGTGAAATGCCACCGAATCAGCAGAAAACGCTTGATGAAATGTAAACCATTTTACACACTTGTGCCTAAACACTCTGGCCTTGTTCCACGGCTTCTGTCTCATTCATAATTGTCCAATACAGGATGGTGTCAGCATTGAGAATGCTTACCAAGGCCTTTTTTTCTCAAGCCTGGTTACCAGACGTGGGGAAACTAATGCCTGGCACATATGGGCCGTGTACTAATTCACCAGGAGGAATGGTAGGTGCTGAGGCTAACTGGGTTAATAGGCTGTGGAGGTGTTGCCATAGATTTTCCCTGGCTCCTACCTGGCACTGGATGATTGAGCTTTACTACTGTCTTCAGGGATCAGAGGCAGACTGAGATAGTGGTAAGGTCCTAGTGAGACACTGGTAATGTTGACCCACTCTTACCTGACCTGTTAACATGTTTGGTCATTCGCAGGCTGTTCTGCATTGACCAGTGATCACTTGTCAGGGAGTCTTTTTTTTCTGCAGATTCTTTGGTAGTGAAGTGTGAGTGTCTGCTGGTTGCATACTTTTGTTTTGTTCAGCTATGGTGGCTACTGCATGTTACAGTATGTTAACTACCCATTTCTTTTTATTTATTTCAAGCAAACCCTTTTTTCTGCTGGAAATGCACAACTCACTGTAGAAACTTTCATCAAGCAACTTTGGGTTGAATTCATGTCATGTGTGTATGTACACTACATGACCAAAATTATATGGATACCTGAACAAAGTACGTGGCAATCTGGATTACCTAAACGTTTCTAAAACCATGTACATTAACATGCTGTTATAACAGTTACTAGTCTTCTTTGCCAAAAGAGCATTAGGGCAGGGGTCTTCAATGTTTTTTAAGCCAAGGACCCCTTAACTGAAAGAGAGATGGAGCAGGGACCCCCTACTACATATATTGTATAAAATGAAGTTGCATATTAAACTGGGCCAACAATGACGTGTAGGGCAGCTTATTTTTTTGCGTAGAATACTAAGCTATTAAAATATGAATTGTCGCCATGATTTTATAAATCATCTTTTAATGTTAAACATACATGCGGCACAGTGAATACTTAGGATAAACTATATTTGTGTGTGGCTATCTTAGTGACTACCTTACATATAGGCCAGTAAGCCAGTGGTGATTTACATTTGCTAATAATATGTTGGAATTATGTTAAGACATTTTCAATTTTGAAAAAACTTTCAAAAATTGACAATAATTTGGAGCCCCCCCCCCTGCAGTGACTCTGAGGACCCCCCCTAGGGTCCCGGACCCCCTGTTGAAGATCTCTGCATAAGGGAGTTGTTGTTCCAGTTCCTTCACACCGAAATGGGAAAACCATTTCACTATGGACCTGGCTTGTGGCGAATACTAGCATTGTAAGCTAATCAGCGGTCCGTGCTAGCTTGTTTCAAGCTACAAACACATTCAGTTAGCATGACAACATGTCCCAGAGAATGATCGAGTGGGTACACATCTGTTATTAACCCCTATGCCTAGGAAATCGTCTAGTCTTATTTTGCGTTGCTCACAACATGCTAACCGGCAACATAGGATTCCATTCACTACGCTAAGCTAACTAGCGGCGGCGCTGCCGGCGTTGCACCGGACTAAAACAATGCATGCACGAAAAATGCATTGGCCCACCTATCTACAGCTAGGGGAGACTGTGATTAGCCCTATTTCAACAAACAGTGGCGTATCCTTTTAACCTGAGCCCAAGCTGTATTCCGACAGTGTGCTCTTACATTTACACTTTTACCCAGCATCATAATTCATAACACTGCCCTTGGAGTGTATCCTATGGTGTTAGGAGACTTTGTGAGTGGTTTGAGAGAAGAGATGCAGCAACAAGAAGTAGAAGATAAATCATTAGGTGTCACGGCATGGGGAAGGTGCACACAGAGCAATTAAATGAGAAAAACCGGAATGCGAGTTGAATTCCAAAGGTCTTTAGATTGTCAGAGGAAAACCAACACCAGCTCCGTTTCCTGATTAATGAGTCAGACAGGGAAATCTCTCTTACTGTTTCTCTGTCCTGTCTTTCTCTCTGTTGCTCTGTTGCTGTCATTATGTGTTATTTCATATGCAGTGGCAGAGCGTAAAAGTTCAACAGTACATTCTGTAGCACGAGCAAGCATATTAAATTATTCTAAGATAAAGGTCACTGCTGTTGTAAAACTGATGAGAGTCAATGTGTTTATGTGACTCCCATCGCCCCGATAGCTTTCTCCCTCTGAGCATTATTCGGCGTCGTGTATGAGAGAATCATTATGAAGCTATTCTTATAAAGCTGTCTCTGAGTGCTGCAGTACGATACGGGAGACTGACAAGGCGTTTTATCTTTTTCTCTCAGGGAAATGACTCATTTAACACGCACTATTGAAGGTGTGAATGAAAAGGCTGTTGAGTATTTCTGAAAGGCTTTTACATTGTTGTGTTTGTCAGTGCGGCCCTCGTGAGGTTTGTCACAGGTTGTCATCCCCGTGGCTGGCATCACCTCAGCCAGATGACGTGTGCACTGTGAGAGAAGGGGGGTTTCGTCTAGAAAGTTGTGATTAGTTTTGGTGAGCTTTAGACTGGGACTGTGATAGTGTGGGAAAGGAGGCAGTACAGATACAAATCATTGATTTCACCAAGGTTATTTTACAAGAAGTACCAAGAGTAGAAACCTTTTGCTCTGAATCTCAAAAACGGACTTAAATAAAGTGTCCTTTTACTATGATTTGTAGTTTTAAGGCTGCTTTATGCTGGTACTACGTAAGTTTCCTACACTGTTATGAAGATTTATTCTTGTTTGCTGCTGTGTTGGCGTCGTTCTAGCATATGTCTTCAAGAGAATAACGGAGCCAGGACGCTAAAGAAAACAAAACAAAAAAAGTGTCTCCCCTGGGAAATAAGTATGAGGAAATGCGACGCTACCACACCAAGGCAAAGTGGACCAATCACAGTGGCGGTCTGCGCCGCCACAACGTGATGTTATATTTCTGGGGAGGTGCACGTCAGGCTACGGCATAGGGTTCTTATCTACACATACTTAAGTATGTATCTACAGCGTTGATTCAACGCAAAACTATAAATCAAACTTTAGCCATCAATATAATCAGTAAGCATTGTACTCACCAGTTTGAATGCAGATCTCCAAGGCAGAAACATCAACATTGCATACATATTTGTAGAGAAAACAAAGCTGGACAATAAAACATCCATCACAGCACACAGACTGACTTCCAGGTTCAACTTTGACCTACTGTACTTACCGTAGTTTGCCTCTGCCACTAAAATATACTACAAAATTAAGACCCAAGTTGTAATAAAGCAAAATATTTCTTTAAGATAACTTCCATTAGTCACCCTTAGCAACTACCATTTTTGGCATTATACCTGGTTCCGTTGACTTTTCTGCCACTGCCAACATGATATTTTGGTTTTGAGTGAGCTGATTGCAGTACATTTTTGGTACAGCCATTTATTTTCCCCACAGGATGAGTTTTGAGAACCTTAGTGATCCCCTAGTCCAGTTTGGGATTGTTTCGTCCGCTGCATGGGAGACAGTCCTAGTTACTTCCCAAAGAAAGGCTTAGGGAAACGGATACTTTTTTATCAGAGGCGGGAAAGTTAACCAGATGTGCTTTTGCCAAACCCACCAGCTAGTCCCTGTCCTTGAAACTAATCTATGGCCAAAAAACGATTTTGGCCATAGGGGGGCAGCAATGAGCCCATAATGGTTTGGCCCACTTGAAAGTGGAAAGAAGACACTACAATCAGAAGCTTACTTTAACAAGCACCACAAAAATGTCATGTATGCCTGATCTGAAGTGATTTCAAACAGTATGCATCAGTTTTACAAGAGGAAAGACTTCAAGGATGAAGACTTAACTAGTTGCTTTAGCAAATGCATTTCAGGTTAAATTTCCCACCTCTGATGAAGAGATCGTCACAGCTGCTTCCCTAATCTTCTCTATTGATGTATCTATAGCTCTTTTGATCCCCTGACCTTTTATCGTGCACCATCATCAGGTCCAAGTTTCAGTCCCAGAGCCATTAGTATCGCTGTAGACACTTCTGTTTGTCATGACGTCAAATTCCAAGTACATTCTTCCCCTTTGTTTTTACATTCCACTAGCCATGTCCAGTGCAGGAGGGCCTGCTGTCTCCTTTCAACTTATGAGTCAACCTCTGTCTGTCCGTCTGGGAAAGATAGGCCAATATATGACTCCCCCCCCCCCCCCCCCCCCCCACGGCCTCTCAAAGCCCTCATGCACTTTATCTCCTCCAAAGCCTCCTGCTGTTTTCAGCCTCTTGACCACCAGCCACCACCTTCGCCCAGACACAGGACTATCTGGCTTCCTGTCACCGTCCGTCCGCCTGCACTCACCCAGATGGGGTGCCATTGTGGGAATTTGAAGGGAGGGGGGGACGGATGGACCGTGTGGGTGCCCAGAGGGGGCTTGTTGTTGGGGTGTAGTTTAGGGTTGGGTATCGTTTGGATTTTTTCCGATACCGTTGCTAAAACGGTGCCTGAACCGATGTGACTTCAAGTAAACAAACCGTCTGTGTTGTTTTTCCGACAACTGACTGTTACGTCCCGGCATTGGAATCCACTAGTGTGACATGCGGCGATGTTTCTGTTGCCTCTATCGTACGTTTCGGAGCATCAGAGAGCAGCGCAGGCATTTAAGTGTCACCGAAATGGGGCACCAAAATCCATATTGCTATGTGGTCCGGTAGATACCGGTTGTTAAGGCACCAGTGCCGTATTAGCACCAGGTCTCGGAACCCATCCCTAGTTTTGACTGAACAATAAATCACATTTAAATCCAATGGCAGAAAACAGGTTTTACAATTGAGAAAGACTGATATAGGTCTACATTTCAAAGTGAAATAAAGTAAGTTTATGCGAAAAGATATTGGGCTGGCCAATATATTGATATATGAGGCTAGTTATCGTCTTAGATTTTGGAAATCAAAATATCGTGATGTGACACAAGGGTTGTCTTTTCCTGGTTTTAAAGGCTGCATTACAGTAAAGTGATTGTTCTAGCTGTTCTATTATTTGCCCTCACCTACTTAGTCATTAAATCCACATTACTGATGATTTTTTTTATCAAAAATCTCATTGTGTACATATTTTGTGAAAGCACCAAGTGTTAACCCTACCCTGCAATATAGCAGAAATATCGATATTGAAGTATTTGGTCAAAAATATCCTGATTTTAGATTTTCTCCCAATCGGCCAGCTCTAAAAAGATGTGGGATAAAAATGTTAGAGAGTGCAAAAGTGACTGGAAAAGGATAGAGGGAGAGACAGGTGAAGGGAGAGTTGACCCACTGCTGCTGGAGGGAGGTGGGATGGTCTAACTGTAACCGCATTTGCCTAATAACTGTGCTGATTCACTTCAAAGACTGTGTGCATGTATACAAGTCTCTCATGCCTTCTACAGTACGACAAGCACAGAGAAAACCGATGAGTAATTTCACTTAGAGAAAAACGCTGCAGGGAGAGATTATGCTCAGCTCGCCATGTGTATCGTAATACAGCCCCGTACTGTCACAGAGAACTCCTTCAGGCTTTTTTATTATCTTTCAAGCCAATTCTTCTGGGTTTTCTATAGTATCTTGATAGAAACCACTGCTTGATCATCTTCATCTTCAGGCATTGTAAACAAGCATTTGGTGTATAAAAGATAAAGGCGGAGAAAAACAAGAAGCTGAACTAGTTCACCAACACAACCCATCTCAACACTCTTGTGTGATCCATCAATACATTTTTAATGAAAACTGTCCTCATTCTCGCTTTCTTCTCCAACTGATTTTCATTTCTCTTCTGCCGCTGTGTTCTCCAGATCTCCGCCTATCTCTGGCTTCCTGGATGACTACGCCTTCATCATTTGCGGCCTCCTGGACTTGTATGAGGCCAATCAGCAGCCGGAGTGGCTGCAGTGGGCCGAGGAGCTGCAGCTCAGGCAGGACCAGCTGTTCTGGGATGACCATGGCGGCGGCGGCTACTTCTGCAGCGATCCCAGTGACAGCACTATACTGCTGCAGCTCAAAGTGGGTGAGGGATGCTTACATTGATATACTGTATGTGAATACAAATAGCACTAGATAGCACTCAGCTTTGCGGTGCTCAAAGTGCCAAAGAAACACATTTGAGTAACTCAACAGCAATGTCTCTTTTCAGAAATCGTGACCCGGTTACTCAAGATAATCCACAGACCTCGTTGTGAGCAGTTTCATGTAGGAACTATTTTCTTTCTACACCCACCAACCGCATCACTGCGCAGAAGGAAGCATACTGACTGTGCGTACTATTGTGTTTGTACTCGGAAGTCGGAATTTCCGAGTTCCAAGTTGGAAATTTCGGATTATAGCCTCATAGTACCCCGAGCAAAGCTGACCTCAAAATCCAACATGGTTGCTCCGTGCATCAACAGTAGTGAAAACCGCAGTAATATACTCTTTATTAGCACTTCTTTGTGTCTCATTAAATCAGTCGTACACACAGTACTGTCCAACTCCTATCTGGGGTACATGTTGCGTCGGTGTTTGTAAGCACAAAATACAGCGTAATGTGTTGGTGTCAACTGGTGTTGCTTTTAATGGAACGCAATCGACTCTGGTGTGACGTCATTCCTAGCTCCGGCTTTGGAGAAATGCAGCACAATGGAGGGAGGCTCGTGCTAGTGACAATGTCCTCCTCGCAAATTTACGAATCCCACTATGGCCACACCAAGACCCGCCCTACGAAGCAGCTTGATTGGTTGGGGTTAGGCAATTTGACCTTGAGTCAGTGGATAGGACCTGTACAGATGGGGTTACGTTACCTTGAGTAAGCATGGACGCCTGGCCAATAACTGCTATTTAAGGGCGGGTCTTGGCGTGGCCATCGTAGGATTCATAATATCGCGTCCTCCTCGGCTGAGTTGTTGCGTTAGCTAGCTCAGGTGAGCTAACCGTATCAGTTAGCTATAAACTGATCTCCATGCAAGCAATGTCGGAACACAAGAAAGATACATACGGTTGGTGGGTGTAGTTCGGTTGAAAGGAAATAGTTCCTACATGAAACTGCTCACAACCAGGTCTGTGGATTATCGTGAGTAACCGGGTCATGGTTTCTGAAAAGCGACATTGCTGTTGAGTTTTTCAAATGTATTTTTTCGGCACTTTGAGCACCGCAAGCTAAGTGCCGTTTTGATCTAGTTCTATTATATTGGAATGAAGGCTGACGTCTCTATGGCCGATATTTCCAACTCTGGACACCAGAACAATCTAGATTGATTAATAGCACTACAGGTAAGAGGGAAAATATGTATATTTGATTTTAGGGTGAACTGTCCCTTTAACACCATGATGTGAGAGTCCAAATCCATACAAAGTCCTCATTACACTCATCTTCTTCACCTTGTCTTCGTTTTGTACTCTGATGTTTACATTTGAAAACTTCACTGGTCAGCTAGCTAGCTAGCCCAGGCTAGCAGAGTTAGTATGAGGCTAACAGGAGGTTAGCAAGTTGATTTCCCGATTCTGATGAGGGACTCATAGCCACACAGTCTCCCTTGATGGTTATCCTTGACCAGCAAGTACTTTGCAAGGCCCGGTCTATATTAGACTGCACAAACAACCCCCTTCACTCTTTCATGTTTCTTTAATGTGTTTCTTTTTTTTATCTTTCACTCCTGACTGCATATCAAGTTTGGGATAATAAAGTGACTGAACTGAATGCCATCACCGGCCAACGTAGGCCACATAAAGCACAACTAATATTTGTAAACTAGACAATTTTAGTATAAGTTTTGCGTAGCTGACGGAGAAGCAACTGGAAAGGTCCGCGCCTTCTAGAATAAATAACAATGCTGAAATGCAGATGTGTAGCAGGTCAAATGTTAACCATCTTCACCATCTCACTCTTTGTTAATTATCTTTGCTAATTAGCACTAAACAAAAAGTTCAGCTAAAGCAGATGAGGATGTCATTAGTTATGTAGGGATTAAGTCATAAACCAAACGTTTTTGGGCAAATTAAAATTTTGACTGATGATGGTGAAAGCATCACAACCATTTTAAAATGTTTACGTTGCAGGACTATGAATGTCTGTCCCAAATGTTTTGGCAATCCATCCAATAGTTGTCCGAGACCTTTGGCCAAAAAAAAACCAAATGTCAACCTCATGGTGACGCTAGAGAAAAAAGTCAAGCAATCACCAACGTTGGTTGAATTCATCCTCTGGATACCATAAATATATACACAAACGATCATGACAGTCCATCCAATAGTTGTTGGGATATTCCAGTCGGAACCTAAGTGGTGGATCGGCAGCTGTAGAAAATAAATAAGGTATTGATGCTACTGCTTGCTGTCTTTACTGTAATAGGTTGAAAGATTCAGGGAAGGATTGATGGGCAGGTGAAGGATTAACACTCCCACTGGAGCACACTGCAGCTCGGACAGGTTCAAGCATGATTAATAAATACAGGGTTTGAGGTGTGCGGGCAGTTTATGTTAATATCGACAACACATCTGGTCACAGTGACTTGAAGGAAGCAAATAATTATGCAATTTTTTTGCCCAAAAAAATTTCTTTCCTGCCTACATCTTTCACCTTATCGATTGATCCAGAGCTTAACAAGATGGAGGCTTCTGCTGTAATATTGCTGCCAGTTTCACTTCATTACTACATTTAAACCACAGGAGAAGAGAGGAGGTAAGGATGGATGGATGGATGGATGAACACTGAACAGGTAGCGGATAAAAGACAAGAGCAGAGGAATATTGACCTCCCTTATTTTCCCTCCAGTGAGGTGCAACTGTCTCTCACTCGAGTTGATCTTCTCCACCTCTGAAGCACTCAAAGACTGCTGCTCTGGTTCTTTGATCACCAGGCCTGTCAAACCTGTCTCCAGCATGACTCCTAGTTCATCTGCCTTTGACAGATTGATACATCACAGTGGGAATCTGAAATTCACTTTCTGCCTCTTCTCATCTCCCTTACATCGCAACTCAGATTCTATCTTTTTACTCGAAGCATGCTCCTTCTTTTTGTCCTGTATTGCCCATAAATCTTGACTTTCAGCTTAGGTATAATAGGGGTGGGAATCACCGGAGGCGTTGTTAAACATATTGCGATATTTTGCGATATATATTGCAACTTATCACCTTGTTTTTCCAACTTCAAATGATGTCCCCAAAGGAAAACGTTGTCAACATGTGTTACATGTAGAAAGACAAATTAAACTGTACACTCTAGTGGACTGAAAAAGCAGTTGATTTTATTATTCTAGTACCAAAAAGTTAAATTCTCACGTGCAGTTTATATAATAAAAGATCGATACTCGCTGTCCGTGTATCTATACAGTATTCTGTACAGTACTATTGCGATACTATTCTGTAAAAAAAAAAAAAAAAAGTTTTCCCCACCCCTTAGGTATGTGGACACTATTGGCATAGAATATAACTCTAAAAAGTTAAATGGCAGAAATAAAACGGCATGATTGAACTTTTTGTTTTTATAATAATCAGTGGACAAGTGGAGTATTCTTTCAAGGGACAAAGGATCGATGACTAATAAATATAAATGGGTTTGATCTCGACATTCAGCTGCCAGTCCACTCCTTCAGCTGATGGCGGCTGCCAGTTGAGAGCAGCTGACACCTCGTGGATGTGCCGACATTTACCTTTGATCTGTCAGACCAAAGGTTCCAGTCCGGAGCTGGCAGCCTCTCTTTGTTTTGGTTATCCATCTCTTGCTACTCCAGTATGACAGTGAGCGTTTCTTTATTGTATTCTTTTTTTCTTGTCATCTCTACTCAGCATAATATCTTTCTTATAATATATTATAAGAAATATATTATATCTGTTTGTCAGGCAGGTGCATAGGATGTGATCAAAAGTAGCAGATCAGAAGTTTAGGAGTCCTGCACACTGACCATAATGGTTAGTGTGCAAAGCTTCTAGGCAAAGGGACAAGAATCTGTGGCACCCACTTGTCCTCTTAATGCGCATACATCCGCGAGCATACACAGGGCTCGACATTAACTTTTTGAGGCACTTGTCCTTTGGACAAGTACATTTACGTTTCACTTGTCCGAGCAAAAAAGTCACTTGTCCGGGTAAAGATTTATCTTTTTCTTGTTGTGTTTTGCTAATGCAGAATTCGAACAAACCGTTGAAAGCATCCAAACACTATCAACATTAATTCAGTAGAAACACTTTCTACCCGGCAGAGGCTGATTTACCAAGGGATCCTTTAAAAGGTGTAGCTACTTTACAGTTGAATATTAGCTGATATTTAACTACGCACATTTAACCGGTACATACTCTGCTAATGCTTGCTAGGTACACAGCTGCCTACGCTAGCTAGGAAACGTCACTTACTTGTCAGCCGTGTTGGGTTTCCCCCGGCAGACGCCGCAGAACATTACTCCTTCTTAATAACGCACGCAGTCGAATTCATCTCTCCAGCTGTTCACACATTTTCTTTGCCTTTTTAACTCGTATGGTGCTGTTGTTGTAAGGTTCATTTTTCTTGGTGCTTTCCCTGGCACTTGGCCGGGCTGCGGAGCCTGAAGAAACACCACTGTTCTTCTGAGGCAAGTAAACATGTATGTTTAAACTGCGGGCGATTATTGATTGACCATTCAAAGCATTCTGAGTTGGACGCTGGTTCGACGGATTGTGGGTAAAAAAAATGTATTGGTTTCAACTCTGTAAAATAAAATCAGTAAAATAGATGCAATGAGTGGCATATAACGTGAAGTAACATGGCATTTTATTTTGTTTGAGTTTTAACTTGTCCAGTGGGGCAAGTCAATTTCTCTTCCACTTTCCCTACAAAAAAAATCCACTTGTCCCGGACAAGCAGACAAGCCTTAATGTCGATCCCTGATCCATGTACTTAATGAATTACTACGCCACAAACATTTAACCTCTGCTTACGAAAACAAACTCCAAGCTGGGAATTCACTCTGAAAGATTGTTTTAATGTTCCAGATGCCACAGCTCTCTATTCTTTTCACCTTTTAAAGGAAAGACACACGCACAAACATGCCCATGACATAGCCTGGTGCAAATAGTTCAGACAGAAGCAACACACTACAGATGGGTGGGGGAACAAAGGAAAGGCAAATAGTTATTCTTGTAAAGAACTGTTGACAGATGATGGTTGTGTGTGTGCGCGTGTGTGTGTGTCCCTGTGCGCTGTTACACCTGCATCTGTGTGTGTTTATCGGAGCTGACGTGTCAGAGGTTTCTCATCCGAGAGGATTGACTGTGCCATTATGGTGGCGGGCGGCGCTGTGTAGAGTTGAAGCCCATTAGTGACGGTACAGCCGCTGCAGTGTGGACGCCCGTCCCAGCAGCGTAGCCTGTCACTGCAAGACGGATTACCCCATCACACTGCCATTCCACATTCTACAGCCCTGCCGTACTCCCCTGTGTGTATTTGTTTTAGGAGGACGGTGGCAACGTATTTGACTTATTTAAAAAAAATAATAATAATAATAATCAGCTGTGTTTGTTCAAATATTTGGTAACACTTTACTTGAAGGTATATAAGAGTGACATGACACAGTCATGGCACATGAACCCTAACTCTAACCCTAACCCTAACTTGTCATGACAAAAACCGAATGACACTTAATAAAAGAAGCGTTATGTCATAAACGTTTATGACTTGTTTATAATGTTTATGACACGTTCATGACAGTGTCATGTCACTCTTATGTAGATACCTTCAAGTAAAGCGTAACCAAATATGTTTTGTCTCTTGTGGCCCCAATGTACTTTTAGATGTATTTGACAGAAGTCAAAAAATGTGGGATACATCAGCTGTGGGTCACTTTAGTTGAAAAGCATCAATGTGTCTATGTAGAATAGACTAGTTATTAACAATTTATTGATGTGATTTCTTTTTATTTCATAACTCTTTTTTTATCCCAACCTAATTTATGTTTATTTTTATATATTTTTAACCATTTTGGAGCTCCATAGTGTTGTATTTTAATTGTGTGTGTGTGTGTGTGTGATTGGAGGCAGTTTTGTCACGGCTATGTATGTATATGACCTCTTTCCATGGGGCTCTTTAAGAAAATGTGGAGAGCGGAAAGACTCGCTTGCTCAACCTCTGTGTGTGTTTACTGTGTGTGTGTGTGTGTGTGTGTGTGTGTGTGTGTGTGTGTGTGTGTTTGTTGAAGCTTCCTTGCCATGGGGCTCAGGGAGAACTGAAACCTACTGCAGGATCAAATCAAATTCGTTCTGCAGTTCAGCCATGCATGGGGGTTCACGTGCATCTATATGCAATTGTAAATTCATGCTTGTCATAACAAATACTGTATTGTACATGCACGAGGCTTTTGTGTGTGGTTATCTTTGCTATTTTTTGTTTTTTACGTAACATTGCAGTATGACTTAAAAGTGGCTTGTATCAGCTACCAACTCAAAAGTCTCTCTCTCTCTTTCTCTCTCTCTCAACCACACATACATACATTCATAGGCACTGGCATCAGAGCATTGCTGAGACGCAGATATGCAGCAAGGGCATGGGTTATGAGAAGATCACCTACGGGCTCACATTGGACACTGATAAGAGATAAGGACCAATCACTTAACAGGGCTAAGTCATGAGGTCATCTGTTAGTTCCATCACATCACACCACACATTGAGACTCTGGGATGGCTGTGTACTGGGGCAAGTCATGGGAAGGTGTAAAGTCTGTATTTAAACTGAATAGCTTGCCATTTCCATCCTATTGTTTGGCAAGTTTCTGTGCCTCATTCTTGTCATGCTACTCAGGGTCTGATACCGACACACAACGCAGCCAGACGAGACCTGTGCTGTGTGCGGTTAACCGTTAACCGACACGGCAACAGGATGAAGCTCTGCATTTACGCAAAATCTGGCAATGCGACACCGTCCGGCGGAGGTTTGGGTGTGTTTATGTGTGCTTTAGAACGTAACCGCGTGAATCAATCAGAAAATAACGTTTTGTTCCTCTGATTCATGGCTTTGTTCTCGCTAATGGCGCTCCCCTCATTTGTTCACTCTCTCGCTCGCTTGACCACCGCTTCTCTCTCTCTCTCTCTCTCTCTCTCTCTCTCTCTCTCTCTGGTTCATTGAGCCGGAAAGGAGGGGCTACCTTTGAACTCTGTGCTTACAAAGGCCAACCGAAAAAAGTAACATATTTTCCTTTGAGGGTGAAATCAGATATAATGTAACAAAATACACAAGAGTTGAGCTATAAACAGTCAAAGCTCCGCCCACTAATCAATCCTTGTTATGTTAACAATGGCTCAAATGACAAACCCACACAGAATCATCTCCGCACTCTGCAGTTCCCCTCAGATCTATGAAGCTGTGTAGCTTATTTGCGCTCCTTGCGTTGCTTGTTTCAGGCAGCAGTAGGCAGCTGTTTACTGGAATTGTTCCAGTATTGTTTAAAGCACAGCATACTGCCAGCCTATAAGACTATAACTGTTTATAAAATTGTCTCTCTATGTTTGTGTCTCTCAGATCAGGATGGAGCTGAGCCCAGTGCTAACTCAGTGTCTGCGTCCAATCTCCTGCGTCTGTCCCACTATGCTGGAAGACAGGAGTGGCTCCAGAGGTCCCAGCAGCTGCTGGCAGCCTTCTCTGACCGTCTGACCAGGGTCCCCATAGCACTGCCTGAAATGGTCCAGGCTCTTATGGCCCAGCACTACACACTTAAACAGGTTATTCTTTTTCTTTTTTTTTAAAGATTTTTTTGGGGCATTTTTAGGCCTTAATTGACAGGACAGCTGAAGAAATGAAAAGGGAGAGAGAGGGGGAATGACATGCAGCAAAGGGCCGCAGGGCAGAGTCTAATCTGGGCCCCCTGCTTCGAGGAGTAAACCTCCTATATATGGGCGCCCACTCTACCAACTGAGCTACCCGGGCGCCCATAAACAGGTTATTCTCATCCACACACAAGCTCACATGGATTGATGGGTACATGGTAGTTTAGGCACCCCTGTGCTTTGTTTTGTTCTCTGTTTATGCCTCCAGTGTTTCCCAGGCTGTTAGAAAAATAGACTTATTTTCAGCAGGAAATTTTCTGCTTGTCTGACATTGTGCGAGCACAAGAGACATTACAATTACCAACAAGAAGTGAACCAACCAAAACAATGCACACCAACTGAACAAAAGCTGAGCAAGAGGCCGGTGAAACAATGAACGTCCCCATATTGGCTCTGCTGACACACTGCTGTTATCAATAACCATGCCCTGTAGTAAAAACTTCATCAACTAACAACTAGACTGCTACAGCAGGCCACAGAGGACTTAGTATAATATAGTAAGACCTTTAGATATGGTCAGTAAGTAAATAGAAATGGAAAAAACTTTAATATTTGTGATTAGCTAAATAATTCCTTTGATCTTTCTGTTGTCAGAATGGTGACAAACAGTCACAATTTACGTAAGTCACAATTTAACTAGAGCCTAACGGTACGTTTCCACACAGCGAAATTTTGCTTCGCTCTCATTGAGGTAGAATGGAGACGAAATTCGGCCTGATTGGGCGAGATGAGAGCGAAGCAAGCGAAACAAAGTTGGTGAAAGTTTAACTTCATTCAAATGAGGACTACTCGAGAACCAATCAGGTCCGCGTGTTTGTGTTTGGAGGCGGGAGTTACAAAGAAAGTATGACCAAGATGGCGAAGGTTATCAGCGCTGTATCCGGCTGTATCATGAAAATTTCAATGTGATTTAAAATGTTTCTACACGAACATGTGTACTTGTATCAAAACAAATTGTGATTTATATGACACACAAATTTAGTCAGGGCACATACACCACTAAATAAACCACTGTATATGTTAGCTTAAACACTCAAACTTTTCAGCTATCCGACAGGCTAATCGCTAGCATGTTTGGACATTGGATTTCATTGTAGCCTAGCCAGGCAGCTAGCTAGGCTACTTGTGCATTTGTTTGATTACATGTTTTGTTGGCGAACATTGACGCTTGTAGCAACACGGATTGTTGTTTATATGTCACACAAACTTAAACAGGGCAAATAGACCACTGTAGATGTTGGTTTAAACACTCAAAATTATTCAGCTAGCCGACAGGTCAATCGCTAGCCGGTGTTCTGTTGCAGTCTTGCGTGTTGTTTTCGCAACCACGCCCCCTGAGGCAAAATATCGCTGGCCGAAAATCGCAAGGTATTTTTCTGTGTGGAAACGTACCGTAAGGTGATGTCCTTAAATTGATTATATTATATGACTAATAAAAAAATCTGCGCGACAAAATAGCCCACCTATGTATGTACCCCCAGCGTTTAACACAGAATCATAAATTGGCCTTAATTAAAAGATTTTACTACCAAGACTTACGATACTATCAAACATGTTTGATTTTGTCATAACATCAAGACGGGAAAAAGACTGACTTAAAGGTGCAGTGGGTAAGCCTTATAAAACTAACTTTCTGTCATATTTGCTGAAACTGACCTTATGTTCCAGTAGAACTACATGAAGCAGGTAATAAAAAAAAAAATTCTGGCTCCTCTGGCACCACCAGCCTGTAGTGCAATTTGCAAAAATTCACCATTCCCTGTTCAGATGCACCAATCAGAGCCAGGGGGGGGTGTCTAACTGCGTGTCAATAGGCTCGTTCGAGATGAGCCAGATCTGCGCAGAATCGATCACCGGCGATCGCCGCCCGTTGCATGCCGGTTAGATTTGTGTCCGACTTGATCCTGACTTGCTCTAACGTCATGCATACGTAGGCAACGATAATCTCACGAGAGCAAGGCGGCCGCAGGTTTGAGACGCAGGCAGCGCAGTTGCTTTTCACCGACTGCAAGACCCAGGCGGACACAAGGCATGCTGGGAAACGCCGGTTTCTCAGCTGATCTAACAGCTGATTGGTTCAGAATCGACAACATGATGACGTTTTATATAAATGTTTTTATTAATTTTGAATCGGAGGGATTTTAACTGCCATTTGTCTAATTTAAAGGCTTATTCTGTACAGAACACATGTTGTGTGGCTGACAGTTATGTTTAGAAATCAGAGAGACTAAATCCGATCAGATTACAGATAATCTACAGTCTGTTGTTAATTAAAATCAGCAACAGATCACATGTAGAGCATGTTGACAGCTACTCTGTCATAATAAAAACAACTGGAGACTGTGTACAGGCTGATATATGGGTCTGATAACATTTTATTAAATCAGAATCGGACCGCAGTGTTTCTGTGACTTCCTGTTCAGCCTGCAGGCTGCTGGATGCGGCTGGAAACTGTCCGACTTCACAGCGGACTTTTGTCACCGCCCCCCCGCTGCTGCCGCCTGTCTACTTTACAGGCGAGGAGCAGTTCATCTTGAACGAGCCTAATCACTGCTCATGCACACGCGTTCATTCTCCCTTGTGGGGGGAGGGGCTAAGGAGACCGTTTTGGGCTTTAGCGGAAAGGGGGGAGGGAATGAGAAGTTGTCCATGTTCAAATTTTTTGGCTAAGTCCTGAATCTTCAAAATCCTACCTACAGCACCTTTAAGACCGCTCAGACTGAGTTTTCTGACCACCTTACACCAAAACATTGACGGTGCACGGGCCCTTTTTTCCGCCGTCCAACTAGCAAAAGTGGATTTGGACACACCCTAATCACACCTGCGCCAGGCGCTTCACACCATGCGCTTAGGTCGTTAAAATAGGGCCCATTGTGTTGACTTTTACCCAACTGAGATAGGTCGTCTGAGGAAAGTGGCTCTGTCTCAGCTCGCCACCGTGATGCACACTTAATCCCTGGACACACTGACTTCCCCCCAGTTTTTTATCAGCCCTCATGCATTTAAAGGGTTATTTGAGCTGTTCAGCCTCGGTTATATAATCGGTTTTGAACTATTAACACCCTCAGTTAGCCTGAAACCAGCATACTAGCATAGCAAAGCACAGCACAGCGGGAGTTACAACCAAAGTTACCCTAAGAAAACTTTTATCATGGAGGCATGTGCTGTACAATCAAAGGAACAGAGAGTGAAGTAACAGGAGTAGAAACAGAGAGGAGGATAGTTAGCCTTCTGACGCTCATACAGTAAATGACCTGCGGAGGATGAGTCGGGCCTACAGGGTGTAGGGTAACGAGCTCAGGGGCAAGGCAGGCCCAGAGAACACACCTGCCTCCCTTGTTACTGCCACAAATACAACGCTGACCTCTTATCACTCCCTCTCCCTCTCCCTTCCTCTTATGTGTCACCTTTCCCCTTTTATTTCCCTCTATTCATACTCTTTTGTCTCGTTATCTCTCTGTCCTCTTCCTTATTTTACCCTCCTCTTGCCATCCTCTGCTATTTTTTTCTTCCCCAGATCGTGATCTGTGGCCAGAGGGACGCCCCTGACACCACAAGTCTTCTAGCAGCAGTCAACTCCCTCTTTCTACCACACAAGGTAAGAGTTACTGTACGTGTCGTCAGTCCCTAAAGCAACACTGATAAGCAAAAGTCAAGTCGCAGCACATAGACATGCATTGATTTACTCCCAACATCAGTAGCAGATCCACAGTAACCTTTGAAACAGGCACACACAGAATCACAGACACACAGATGCAGAGTGGGACCGAGCCAGAACAGTGCCTCGGGTGTTGGCTGCTTTAAGTGTGGTTCTTTAAAGGTCAGCCTGCTCTGCTCTGCTCTCCTCTGCTCTCCTCTCCTCTCCTCTCCTCTCCTCTCCTCTCCTCTCCTCTCCTCTCCTCTCCTCTCCTCTCCTCTCCTCTGTGTACTGTATTAACTTCTCAGCTATGTCTTTTTAGGCATTAGCTGACCTTAACGGTACACTGTGTAGGAATTTCTCCAATCTAGCAGTGAATTTGTGTTTTGCATTCAAACAAATAGTGCTCTCTAGCGCTTCGCTTTTTCAAATGTGTGTTGCAACTACGGTAACCGTTATGTACCAAGAATCTATGACAACATCTTCGAATTTTTGCTTTTTTGGCGACGAGGATTCCGTCTCCTGCGGCTCGGCATAAGTATGATCCTCCATTATGTACTAAAGTGCAGTGCAGGCTTTCAAATTTGCCGGTGCGGTGACAAGCGCCTCTCACTGATCTCCTTCTCCGTTTCAGCTGGTTTCAGTCACGTGACGCTGGCTCTGAACGAAAACGTGTTGTGGATTAGCTAGACAGGTAGGCTAGTGCTTTATGTCCCTCTCAGCGATCATAGTTTTTAAAAATGGCGGAACGACATGGAAGCCTCCTTGGACTTGCCAATGTAAATACAGATAAGAAATTCTTTGCTTACGAGGATAAGTCAGATCATTGGCAGAGGTCATTTTACACCAATGAGGACATATTTATGAATGAAGACGTTGATTTTAGCTCATAAAATACTTAAAACACTACACCTTTAAAGCCCTTTCTGACAATTCAGATGCCTAGTGGCTCTAGATCTTAACTAGGGGTGGGGGGAAAACTCTTTGAATATCAGCTAGGCTACCCGTTCCGGTTTGACCTTTTTCCAATCTCTGTGCTAAGCTAAGCGAACCGTCTACTGGTTAAAACTTCATGTTTACCATACAGACAGTAAAGTGATATCGTTCAATCTTAGGAAAAAAGGGAATCAGTATATTTCCCAAAATGTTGAACCATTCCTTTAAAGCAGATTCTTGCTCATAATTTACCTTAGATTATATACCTTACATAGAAGTTAAAGTTAATTAATTTGCAATACTGTCTACACACATTTTATATTACTTTTATTTATATTTTCTTTACATTTTAACCCTATTATTTTAACTTGCCTCGTTTATTTATTTTGATTCAGATATTGCTTTTCCTTGCGTGATTTTCTTTTTATCGTTGTTTAATGAGAAATCCACCTAAATTGACGTTGCGTTACTCGCGCAATTTTGCTGCTGGATTTAAAATGTATTTAACTCAGGTGGATACAAGAAGGATGCAAATTTTGCATTCGCATTGCGGCATTCGCTTCGCCCGACGCAAATGTGATTGTTTTCGCTTCTCTTTTTTCAGAAGAATTATTAAATGGAGCTTTACATACTGATCGAGTAAACTAAACAAACACACACACAGCCTCGATATTCTGACCGTGTAAGACTGCTATCTGAGTTCTGTTTATTCAACCAGCCCGAAAGCAAAATTAGATCAGTAAATTAAAACTGTGATTGTCCAGTGACACAGTCCATCTTTCTTCCTCTCTCTCTCTTTCACACACACACACCCACACCCGCACCCACACACACACACACACACACACACACACACACACACACACACACACACACACACACACACACACACACACACACACACACACACACACACACACACAAAGGGCCCTATTGAAATATAGATGAGTTGTGCAGTATCAGGCGGGGGCTGCAGAGAGACAGAGACCAAGAAGGAGCCAGATAGAGCCATTATCAGGACAGATCTGTTATTAAGGGGGATGTATGTTGTGTACTATCACACCCAGCCAGTGACTGGTCCTTGTTACTGTCAGGTCAATCACATAGGGTTCTCTGATGAGGGGCTGTTGTTGTGCTGTAGTCTGTAAGTCTTAAAAGTAATGGGGGGGGGGGGGTTGTATGGGTTGGAAAGGGTCTCAAGTTTTTCAGAATATCAAGGCAGGTTTCTTTTTTAGTTAAACTAATATTCTGTGTTTGACAGGTTCATAATGTTGGTTTTAAAATTGGTGTTAAATGCTATTCCAGGTGTTAAATGTGACTGTTTTGGCATTTGGGACCTTGTGAAACCTGCAGTTACTCTAGTATTGTAATTATTAAGGGGTCAACATTTTGCATTTTTCTAAGTCTTCTTCATTAATAACTAACATAATAACATATTAGCTATTGTGTTTAAGGAGGCTTCAGCCTGACAGGGTGTTGGCCTGTGTCTGCTAATGACTGCAGTAATGGTAGAGCTGAGGACACGAGTTTTAAAGGCCTCATACAGTGACGGATGAGAAAAGAAATGGAGGTGGCCAGGGAAAGGCACTGGTCTTTTCTACTGGGACCATTAGGATGCTAAATTAGAAGAAGATACACTTAAAGTAGAACAAGAGTCGATGTCACTGAATTCTCCCATGTGGGGAACAGCATTTCTTTATTACTAAAACAGAGGCAAATACTTTTTTCTTCAGAATGTGTCACATGAAAATGCCTGGACTTGGATTTTCTGAGACACTGAATGTAAAGAGGAAATTGTGCTCCGTTTCTGTGTGTCTGTGTTTGTGTCTGTGTGTGTCTGTGTCTGTGTGCAGAAGCCAGCCCAAAAAAGCACTTTCACTTCTGGAAAGACCTGTCAGAGTGAAGAGACAGATCCAGATTTTGTTCTAATGAGCCTTCATTGAGCCTCAAAGTGAGACGAAGAGGGAGATGGGAAAGGAAGGAGAAAATGAGACCAAGGAGAGAGATAGAGAGAGAGTGTGTGTGTGTGTGTGAGTGTGTGTGTGTGTGTGTGTGTCCAGGTCCAGATGTTGTGGGAACAGCAGCCGGCCATTAGTAGCATTAGCAACTATCTTGGCTGAGATGTTATGATCCAGAACAAGACTTAACACACACAGAGACGCGCTCTTTCTAGGGAATGAGATGCAACCTTCCCAGAGGAATAGCACCGCTGCCTGCAGCAGCTGTCAAACAAATACACACTCTCACAAACACAATGACACACACTGATAGTCTATGTCCACAAGCATAATGCCCAAATAGTATATACAAATCACACCCAATACGTAAACACACAGAAACACCAGGAGGCTTTATCTGTTTAATAATTGATTAACTTACCTTCTGCTAAGCCCCTGTCTTTGGCCTTTGAAGTAATGCTGGGTTACTACCATAGCCTAGAAAACTAGACGCACCCTAGCAGCAGCAAATGTAATTTGCAGCCAGCATCAGTCTAGCAACTCTTCGTTGGCTTGCAAGCTGGATAAACCAAACTCTAGTCAGGCCAATCACATCGCGTATAGAGTCGGTAGGCGGGCTTAACATATTGACGGCAGAGCTGCTACGGTTCCGCGTGAATTCCCTGCTACTTGAAAACAAAGAAGATGGCTGCTGCTGGCGAACAGCGGCCTTTCCAATAGGCTTTCTGGAATCTGGAAGACTTGGAGTTAAGCTTTTCTTTGAGAAAAGAACAAAGAACGGCACTGAAGTCATTCCTAAAAAAGGAAGATGTGTTCAGAGTTTTGCCGACCGGATACGGCAAAATTTTAATCTATCAACTAGCGTTGCTCTGGTTTGTTGGTTGTTCTATCCTATTGCGTGCAGAGGGAATTTGTAAGACAGCCGTTTATCCCACCCCTCGGATTGAGCCCTGCCAATGGTGAGTTCCCAGACCAAACATCTTGATGTGGGTCTGGCTTGTCAGGCTAAGGGGTTGATGCATAGACTGTATAAGTGAAGCCAAAACATATTGAGTGCCCCCTGGTGGCTGGCTGCATTATAGGTCATAAATCCCGCCCCCTTCATGTTAGCGGATGTGATGTGGGCAAACAAAAAAATGTAAGTACACGTCAAATAATACATTTTTCCCAAAGATGGTTTCTGTCATTTTAGTTGGTTCTTATCACAATGATGTCGGTTCATAGCCCCACCAGTTTGGGAAACGCTTATGACATTACATCCACGTAACAGGCTTTACAGCATACATACATCCCTCGGATGTATCATAACTTCATAAGATAATACCATGGACGTATTCATATAACACATGGTGAATTACAACCATTAGCTACATCCATTATTACAGCTAGCTACATGACCTCGGCACTCATGTGAGTAGGCGGGCGCAGTCTCGCTGGTCTGCTCGCGTCCATTATGCACATTCGTCATTTCTAACTTAATAATTCTGTATTCGCTACTAGTGAATGTTAAAAATGTGACATTTTAAACAAGGAACTTTTAAGTGTTCGGGCTGGTAAGTTTATATACCCCGAAACAAATTATCCGCTGAAATATAGACGTTTCTTTCGCCATGCAAAGTCTATGTGAAAAGTCTTTATGGGCCATGGAGTGCAGTACCACCCCTATTCGCTAAGCCCATGGTGGCTTTTAGACATGGCGCTGTTCCTGGGGGCTTGGTGGAGACATGTCGTCCATCTTTATATACAGTCTATGGTTCTACTGTAGGCAGCAAGCCAGTTAGCAGGACATGCTAACATCTGCACCTTGCTACCTTCCACCGTCCAAACTATTTAAACCCCATGTCTTGCTATTACTTATACCCCATGCACATCTAGAGCTGTAACAATTCCAAATATTGCTGTACAATTAATTGTCTCAGAAATAATTGCGATTAACAATATAATTGTCTCTTTCAGTCAAATTTGAAAATATTTATTTATTTATTACTATTACAAACAAAAGTTTTGAATGAATCCCAAGACACATCTTTTGGTATATATCACTGTTATCTGACCCAGATATACACAGAGTACACAGCCTATGAAGTAAACCACACCTCTTTATTATCATAAAACATAGAACATTACTGTCATAGAACATTTATCCCCATCAATAAAAAGCAGAGCATAGAGCTCAACAGTGACCGCCCACAAGTGTTTTCCCCGTTCATTTGTTCTATTGACGTTTCAAAAATTGCTTACATAAAGAGGTTTAAGCCTGGCACCAAGCCAACCAGCTGAATCAACGAGATGAATCGTGACTATAAAACATTTTGATTTGGCACAAAGAAAACATTTTGAAAACGGCAAACAAGCCAAACGTACAAGACTGTGTAGAGAAGCTATCATAGACTTTAATGGTAGAAGCTTGCTCTAGCCTTTCACGCATTTGCGCATACGGTAAATGTTTCCAGGGTAACAGTGAGTTGGACCAATCGGAGGCGTTGCTTTATGTTGCGCTTATGGTTGTGGGTAGTGTAGTTTTTCTCCATAAGATCGCGAATAAAACATGTTTTTCTTAATTTGATTTCATCCCGACCTTTAGCTTGTACAGGAGCAGAAACATTAGTTGCACAACCTCGTAGCTCGTGGTCAGTCTACCTCGGATGGTTTAGACATTATGGCTGATAATCAAAAACAAATCAATGGGGATTTTTACTTCTGAAACCACACTGTTGAGCTCCATTATCATTAACAAAAAACAGCGCGAGACAGCTACAGCCCAGAATGTTTGGAGTTGCTATGGCAACAAATGTCAGCTACCGCTA
The DNA here is from genome assembly GCA_023631565.1 of Gymnocephalus cernua. Lineage (NCBI taxonomy): Eukaryota > Metazoa > Chordata > Actinopteri > Perciformes > Percidae > Gymnocephalus > Gymnocephalus cernua. The sequence goes on from CM042443.1 coordinate 20,986,446, forward strand.
GCATAGCTTTAGCTCAATGGTCCGACCCTATACAATTACAATTTGGCACATCTAAACAAAATCAACAGTTACCATCAACGGTCATACCCCTTAAGACCTTAGCTAATGTTAGCAAACACGTTGTTCTTTACAGATTACAAAAATAAGAGCACAAATCTCCAGGGAACTCAGTAGCATAATGAATGACGGCCATTTCCGCTAACTGCAATGTTACTAATTTAACAAAGCATAATAGTAGATTAAACACATAAACAGACTGACGGTATATTACTAAAACACAATGTAAAGGTGTTTCGTTAGATTTTTAACGCTCGAAAGCCAACTTCACTTGCAACTGCGGGTGGAGCGTCCTCGGTAGGATTCTTTAGGATCATAGGAGAGCTACTGTTCTGTGATGCTACAGGGTGCACGCTGGTATCGGAAACGTGCTTAATGGCTCCAAGCAAATGTGTGACCCATCTCATTAAAAACATGCTCTAATGCTTTCATTTTAAACAAAATAATCAGGCTTATGTTAAAAAAATGACGGTTAGACAATGATTAAATAATTGTTACAGGCCTATGCACATCACTTCAGTATGTACAGAAATCTAAAGCTAGACGTGCCTGTTGTGCTTGGTGGAGCTTGCTTTTTCAGGCGAGGAGTTAAACGAACGGACAATTGTTGTAAGTCATTTTTCAAACAGAAATGCCAAACATTTGCCGTCTCAAGCTTCTCTAATGTTAAGTTTTGCTGGATTTTGCTGTTTCTTCTCTGACAAAACAAGCTGATTGAAGACTTTGTACGCTTAAAGGATTAATTTAGTCATCAAATATAATTTCCGAATAATTTCTGTTAGCAATAAAAAAAGGTACTAACGGTTGCCCTGAGAGCAACAGAAAAACCCCCACAATAACATAATGGATAAGAATAATTGGAAGAAAACCAATTATACTGGTGGAGAATGGGAATCGGTATTAGAAAGATAAAAGGATAAAGTGGAAGATGGAGTCAAAAGAGGAATGATGACAGTACTATGGTTGGGAAGAGATGGAGGGATGTTAAATGAGATAAACGGAAGGAAGAAGGAAGGAAGAGTGCTACATTAGGTAGCTATGAGAGGAGCTATGAGAGGAGAACGTGTCTAATTTAAATCCAATTACCCCGCGCCTGTCTTCCTGGTTCGAGGCCGACTCGCTTTAATTGTGCTGAATGAGATGCTCAGAGCCAAACTCATGAGATCTTCACCTCATTTCATTTATTTACTATTTTAATTCACCACAAGACTCTGTGCTTCTCAATTCACCCCAGCACTCTGCTGCACTTTTTGCTTGTTGGAATCAATTATGGCCTTAACAATCATACTGAAACATCGCTCTTGATTGTACTTGCTGCATTAAATTGCAGTTCGTTTTTCTATTACACAGAAATATAGCTTGATTAGAGTTGTGTCTGGTTTTGTTGACTTGTAGAGGCCTCTGGGTTTGTGAGAGGAGGGGAGTTTGGAACACAACTATAGATGCAGTCCTTCTAGCAATTTATTGTTTTAAAGGTCTTTCTCCCCTCTCCCTTCCCAACACTCCTCATGCCTGTTCTACTGGCCGGTGTGTCTCCGCTTTACTGCTCTCGGTCTCCCTCATATGAAAGTGTGACTTAGTGTATGAAAGGTGTCAGCGAAAGGGAAACACTGGCACAATGTATCAGTGTTATCTGACCATTGTCATCTTATTATATAGATTATTTTATAAGAGATATTGAAATCATAATTGTATTTCATCTATGTTAAAAACGGACTACTTTGGTTTATACAATGTGTTTTTATTATCATTATTTTCAAAAATATATAATTCAGTTAATATAGTGTCATGTCACTCTTACTTAGATACCTTTCAAGTAAAGTGTTACTGAAGTTTGTTATGGCCAGATGAATGCCTCTGACTAATCCGGTTGATTTTCCATACTTTTTTGAAATGATGGCAGTGAGTACATATCAGTGATGATTTCACGTTGCTTGCTTTGTTGAGTTTCATCTTCTATGTTTGCGTCAGGTTAGCCGGCAAGGTTGCATTAGTGAGTTATTAGAAGTTGTACTTAAAACAAATATTGAGGTTGGCTTCCATTCAGTAACTACTTAAATCAGCCTAGTTTTCACCCTAAGCACAGTCATTTTCCGTACTACATAAATGGGGTTTTGACATTTTTGTATTAGTACAAGATAGAGCTGCAAAGATTAATCGATTGTTGATCAGTTGTCAACTAATAAAAACATCGGAAACTATTTTGATAATCGATTCATTGGTTTAAGTCATTTTTTAAATTCTCTGATTGCAGTGTTTTAAATTTGAATATTTTCACTCTTTCCTAAACATGGGTTAAACCTAAACTTAAAACCCTGCTGCTGTTGATCACGTCTGCATTTTAAAAAGTTGCTTTGTGACTTGGCCTGCAGGTCAGGTAGATGTTGGGAGATCTTTTCCAAATTTAGATGAACAACCACAAAAAGAATTCCAATCCTGAAAAATACCATTCCCAAATACCCCAAGAATTTTGCCTGGTTTGCTCCTTGTCTTTTTCTCTCTTGGTGCTTTATGGAACACATTTACACAAAATGGAAACTATCCTGCATTATGCATAGTGATTTACATTAATAGAGCATGGTTTAGTAGAGTAACAAAACATCTTGGCAGAAGCATCGACAGTGGTTCGAAGTATGAATTCCTGTCAGGGCAAGATTTACGTGTGGTCTTTTATGAGTTGAATGTTTTACAAGGTAAACTGTAATTCCCATTGAGTGAGTTGCCATTGTTGTTACCTTGAAAGCCCCTCTGAATATCAGTACTGCTTATTAATCATTCTCTACTGTGCTTTTGCCCCCCAAAAACTATCCAAGTAAGTGTAAATGTTCTTCTGTGTTTAAAGTCAGGCAGTCACAGAGAGCAGTTAGTTGTTTTGCTGGCTCTCTGGGGTGCACTTTAAGTGAGGAAATTGAGTGGATGTGAATGGGAAGAGCATCTGTGGCAAGTGTTACGGCTCTGACACACCAAGGCGACGGCCGACCGTCGGCAGTCGGACTGATCAGTCGGCTCCCGTCTCTCAAAAAAGTGCCTCGGAACACACCGAAGCGACGCCGACTTGAGCCTACGTTCTGCGTGTGCGCGAGGCGTAATGCGTCTCCATAACAGCAGGCGGCACTAATCTGTATTGTTGCCCAAAAAATGACGGAACATCTCTCTAGACCTAGTAAACGCAGAGCATGCTGTCGTCGGTCATTGTTTTCATCAGAGAGTGTTGATAGTAGTCAAGGGGGATCGTTGTTGTCATTACTCGCTGAACGGAAGAAAATACGACGGCTAGTAATAAGAAGATACTGGCGTCGTCAGCTCTCGGGCTTCTTCTTGTGGAAGAAGCACTGATTCGCTAGTCAAGGGCTAGCACTCCACCAATCAGATTGGTCATTGAGCCCGACTGCCCACTGGCCGATTCAACTGCTCCTCCGACTGGCGACGGCATGGAACACGACCTCGCCAGACTGTCCGACAGCTGATAATCAGGTTGGTGTGTCAGCACCTTTAAGGAGGACCATTAGATGCTAGTGTTAGTGAGAGATGTTTGGGGCAGAAGGTGTTATAGTAGGGCTGTGCAATTAACCAAATTTTAATCGTGATTTCCCCGTCTAGCAATTACAAAAACAGAGAAAGACGATTATTTTGCACGTCACGTTTTGAGAGTAAAGTCTTATTTGGTCTTGTGTCCTGAATGGAAAAAAAAAAAAAGAAAAAACGGGAAAGTATTAAGGGAATTTTCACAGTTCAAGGTGTTTTCACTGTTGATCTGTTTGAAATGACTGTGAATCCCTTAACAAGACCTCAGAGACGTGGGGAAGAGTCGGCGGGGAGGGAAAGCAGAGGGAGGGAGGGAGGGAAGGAGACGGGTGGAGATGGGGAGTCTAGACAGAGGCTAACTAGCAACTGGAAACAACACAGTGCAGAGGAGGATTAGAGCCAGGCGCTCTCACAGTCCTCCTCAGTGACCTTTGACCTCCCTCACTTCATGCTGCTGCCTTGTTACACCTCTACTGCTTCCTCCCCTCCGTCACAATCCCTCAGTTCTCTCATTAAAGGTTGTGTGTGTGTGTGTGTGTGTGTGTGTTTTGAGTATTGTGTTATGGGAATAGATTCCCCTGTTCTCTGAACCGCTAAGCCCAATAACCAGTCAGAGAGCAGAACCCAGGTTGAATGACATCTGTGGGAAAGGTCCCAGATGTTTCCCATAGCAGGAAAGCGCTTCCCAGGCAGGACTGTCAAATGCACTCATTCTCTTTTCTCCTGCTTTTCTTTTCTCTCTTATTTTGCTCGTCATCACGCTCTCACAAACGTTTATCTCACTCATTCTTCCTAAACGTGTTAATCTGAAATTTTACATCCCTCCATTGAGTGTTAATTTTTTTCTTCCCCATCATCCTTCCATTTAGTAATTCCACCACATGCCAGTCCATCCATAAAGCTAAGGGGGAGGTGTGTGTGTGTGTGTGTGTGTTTGTGTGTGTGTGTGTGTGTGTGTGTGTGTGTGTGTGTGTGTGTGTGTGTGTGTGTGTGTGTGTGTGTGTGTGTGTGTGTGTGTGTGTGTGTGTGTGTGTGTGTGTGTGTGTGTGTGTGTGTGTGTGTGTGTGTGTACACTCAGCATCCAGCAGAGAGTCGGACAGCTTTAGTGGTGTAGCTGGAGATATAATCCTCTCCCCGCGGTTGTATCTCGTCTGTATGTCTGCTCAACGCTCCATGCTTATCCGCATCTCAGCTCGGTAAATAAAACCCATGTTGAACAGATAAGACGTGCAAATGCATTTGTACACACACACACACACACACACACACACACACTAACACACACACACACACACTGTGTTTTCCTCTCTCTTTATCTTTATAAGCTGTGGATGTTTTGTCCTCTGATATAATCAGGGATGAGGTGGGGGGGTCAAAACAATCGTCCAGGTTTAGTGTCACCGTGGAACCGTCGTCCGTCAAAGAGTTTGTTTTTGGTTCGGTTTGTTGCTTTGTCTGTCTGTCAGCAGGATAACGGAAAAAACTATTGGCCCGATTTTCATGAAACACGGTGGTAGGGTGTAGCAGGGGCCAAGGAAGAACTCATAGTTTTTAGGATCCAAATCACGGGGCGGACACACAAATCATTTTTCACTTTCAATAACATTGCGAGAGAGGGCACGGCCCTGGAGCAGGTCTGCACTCTCTGAGTGCCCTTCTACTTTTCAATAGCATACTTTGCAAATTGAATTAATGTTAAGATGTAAAAGATTCTACTAACATTAATACTGTTAATGTGCACGGACGCAGAAATAGTTAAGAACGTCATAGTTATTTTCTAACTCATTAGTGTTTCCATAACCCGCTTTCATTAATTATTTTAAAATCTTTTATTTTGCATTTTACAATTTGTATCTTCCTGGATACATTGAGAAATGAAGTACTATTTTCATTGTAAAAACAAGACTTGTCTCAAACCGGCTTCATGTAAACTTTTAGAAAGTTTAAACACTATTATACTGTAACAATTTGTGTCCGTAAATATTATTTATATACATTCACAGTCAAACTGTCATTCATAAATATTTTTGCATATCCTGCTAAAACCTGCACGGCTTTCTTATCCTAAAGCAGTTGTATATTGTACATATTTGTTGTAGTATTTTAATAGTATGTTTTTCATATTGTACTCTTCCTATGCTGTATTTCTTGACTGGGTACTTTGCCTTTATTTTTAATTATATTTATGTACAATAAATACAATTGTATGCACCAAACAGCAGCGCTGTTCCTTGTAAGTGAAAACCTACTTGGCAATAAACCTTCTTCTGATTCTGAGTAGTGGAAAGCCTCTAAGCTAAGTCCTCTTCTTCATCTTCCTCACTTGATCCCTCATCTGAATCTGATGAGCTATCGGGAGGCAAAACTGTTATCCAATCAGTGTCTCCCGATGAAACTAAACTGAACACGACATCAACTAATGTTGTTTTTCATTAATACGATTGTTTTTAGTTTTTTTTAATTACTTTGGCGAGCCGGTCTGTGCTTCTTTTTTTTTTTTTTTTTTTTGTTTCTCATCAAACTGTCTTTTTCCTGCTGCGACTCTCCCTCTCTTATTCTCGATTGTGTCTTTCCTCTCACTATACATGAAGCATCCATTCATGGGTCATTGTAAAAAGACAACATGTGCCCGTGTACATCTACATTACTGTAGCATCACATGAGATGTGGCTAGTGCACAGATGCCCTCCTCCACAGTGTGATGTAACAGCCCTCATGTTCCAGCCAGCAGTACTTTCCCATAAGACGCAAGACTCCATTTCTCTACACCTGCTTTAGTTTAAAGTTTCCTGTGATGAGTGAAAAAAAATGATTTCCGATTCTGACTGCTGTGTGACTGCGAGCTAATGAAACACCTCTCATGGAGTCCAGCGGTCTTCAATCTCACACATACAGACGCTCGCTAGTTGTTCGCAGGGCTCACTGTTGTTCACCACCAGAGTGACCCTGACTGTGAAACAGGAGCCAAGATCTGTGTCAAGAAATAAAAATTCCATTTATTTCAAATGACAGAGTTTATCACAATGTTTTTGTATTTTTATATATTCAAAACATTAGTCTATAACAACGTCTTATCACCTTCATGGTATCAGTCTATGGAGACTCACTAACGTCTGGCTTTTGTCTTCAGTGGGAAAGGTTACAATGGGCATTCATTCCCGGGACAAATGACTCTGCAGTAGTCCCGGGTATTTATCGGCTCCAGCTCCGATCAGCAGTGATGGGAACCTGACACTTGGGGGGACATGCTAATTTTTGCCCCCCTTTTCTATTTAAAGCTCCATTGTGTCATTGTTTGGGGGTGGGGGGGGCATTTTAGGCCTTTATTTTCACAGGACAGATGAAGACATGAAAGAGGGGGGAATGACATCCGGCAAAGGGCCGCAGGTCGGAGTCGAACCTGCGGCCACTGCGTCGAGGAGCAAACCTCTATATATGTTCGCCCGCTCTACCAACTGAGCTAACCAGGCCAACTGAGCTAACCGGGCCACCTGAGCGCCTTTTTAAAGGCCCCCGCCGATGATTTTTCTACAGCTCAGAGTGTCTTTTTGAAGTTATTTTTTGAAATAAGCGCCTTACTTCAAGCGCTTTTTTGACAGCCGACCAATGACAGGCGAGACCTGTCGTTTACATAACAACAAGAAAAAATGGCGAAGGTGCCGATAGACTTGTGCTAGTGTTGGAGGACAGCAAGTTGTATATGTGTCCCTGTCCAGGGAACTCTCTTTGTTTTATTTCATTCTCTAGATCGCTCGACCGCTTTGTTTCATCTAGCACCGCTCCACATAGCACTCTTACTGTAGCTGTTACAGCAACAACAACAAAAACGCTCTCTGCTGCTTTTTGGAACCAAAACGCTGCCAGCTTCTTCTTCTTTTGTAATAAAGAAGCGCCCTAGTGAGCTTTTTCTGGTCAAAAAAGACGGCAAGTGTGTTCATGGCCTAACTTCTCGGATGTCGTTCCAAATTACCCTGCACCCAGTTTGCAAGAAAGACTGAATAGGTAACAGTTCACTGACCTCTGTGCCGCTTTCTACGGTTTCCTAACCCTGTTTTCCAATGCGTTCGTAACGTTGAACGTGACTCAACAGGAAAAAAAAACAGAAAGGCATGCTCAAGGAGTCTATCCCCTATTTTTACTGTTTTACCGCATTTAAAAAAAACCTGCATATACAAGCTAATTTTGGTGGGAAAAGGGTATTAGAGTCTGACCACTACAGGATTTTTGAGGCTGATACAAGAATCCATATGCACTGAAATGAGCCAAATGCTGCTACCAAACTGGCCACGCCCCCCAGAACAACTCTAATTTAAAAGCAATATATATAAAAGTGAAATGTCTTTGATTTGCTTACATGTAACTCACAGAGGGGACAGGCTTTAGAAATGTATCCTTTGAGAGGACTGTCAAACGCTTAGTGAAACCTTCCTTTGGTCCGTTACTCGAACAAACGGTGAGACACAGGTTGACTTGCAGAGTGTTTATACATCTAAAAAACATCAGTGAAAAATAAACAGTGTGGGAAGTCGAAGCGCTCAAACTCCCATGAGGATTGGTCACCTTGAGGCTGGGTTGCCGGGGTGATGGTGTCATGAAATATCAATTTCCTTTTGTAGCAAGTGCATCATAAGATGTATTTATAAAAATACCTACGGACACATTCTTCTATTGTTATACTTCTGGGCTACTGTAGTAGCTGAAGATATGACTTACTTGAAATATTGCCCTCATAATACTCAAATCTGAGTGTTATGAGGGCAATATTTTAAGATCTCCTTAACATTTTTATCTTGACATGACTTTATGACGAGCAAATGAGAATTCCCTTTCACGTTCAATGCAGCAGAAGCCAATGCAGTATGCAGTATGCGGTATGCGTGTCAGGGCCTGATGGAGGAGAGAGGCGTTAATTCTGCTCAGGCACCAAGGTCCTGAAACCTCAGCGGAGACGCCGGTGATTTAGTGGAGAGGGACCTGTACAGACTGTCAGCAGCTGGAAACTGATGCTCAGCGCGACAAAAGCCAGAGCACACCACCCAAACACGCTTGCCCACTCGCTCTCACTTAGATCCGAAGACACACAAATGAGTGTTTACATTTCTTCTTCTTTTTTTTAAAGCTATAGTGCGTAGTTTCTGTTTCCCCCATGAGGAATTCTAAGTAATGACAACACCACTGTTATTGCATCTACATGATACAAGCTTTATTGTAGCCTTAACAAAACTTATTTTGTTTTTCTTGGAGTGCAGGACAGAATATCACAGACGGGGCTCTAGACAAAAGCCCAAACAGTAACATACTGCACTGAAAACCAGAGCAATGTGCCACTCGACTGTGCATGCAGGTAGAAATGAAAGATGTGCATAATAAGATAGACAACAAGGATTGCATCCATAATTACATTTGCAACAATTAGAGTCTGGGAACAAGATGAATTAATGAATGTGGGTTGTATGAGAGTTGACTTGGAGTGTAGTGTGTGTGTGTGTGTGTGTGTGTGTGTGTGTGTGTGTGTGTGTGTGTGTGTGTGTGTGTGTGTGTGTGTGTGTGTGTGTGTGTGTGTGTGTGAGCATATGTTTGGGGAAGTTTTTACTCTGTGGGAATATATAGTAATGTTTGTGCGTAAAGCAAATAAATATATAACAACTTCTGTCTGCTGTCAATAAAATTGGACATGCATTTTGGAGATCAGCGTATTTGGGGTCTACAGTAAGTTTGGGTTCATTGAACTTTGGCTGCTAAACCTAGTGAGGAAATCAGCAAAGCGTGCGCGGCTGTGGCTCATGCAGCTGCCTTGAGAGAGCACAGCTGGACTTTCCATTGGAAATAATGGCCTCTCTCTGGCAGTGTTGAACTTATGCTTTTAGTGCAAAAGCCCTGTAATAACACGGCAGGTGTTCAACTGGGTTGAGAGCTGTGACTGCAGAGGCCAGTTGCATATGATTCACATTATTTTTAAACCATTCAGTGAGCCCTTGTGCCCTGTATGGAACCACCTGTATTTATTTAGATTTTCCTCTCATTTATTCCGATTTTTCCTTTTATTCAGAAGTAGCCAAATGAAAGTGTTTTTTGTTGTTAAGAGCCATGCTGTCGCGCATTAGACTGGATGCTAGAGCTCCTTCACAGTCAGTGGGACCCTAATGCACAAAAAAAGGTGGAGGAAAAGGGAGATCAGTAAATGAATACACACAAAATAAACAATCCTTTTAGATGCTGTATAAAAACACATGCATAGTTGCGAGGAACAAGTGTACTAATAATCAGGTGAATAATAGAGTCCAAATTGTGCAATGAGTGGCAGATTTCTAATAGGGCTGCCCACTCTTGGTTGATTAGTTGACTAATCGGTGGTTTTGATCTTAGTCCACTAAGATGTCTTTAGTCGATTAATTTTGCAATGCTTCGTTCGTCCTGAATGACTTATTTCCAAGAAACGTATGAGCACATCTCTGGTAAACACGAGATGTGAAGTGGTGCTTTTACGTGATTCTTGGTGGAGAAACTCAGTTTTACAGATCTGTCGATTGAATCAACTAATTGATTAGTCACCAAAATCGTATGAGTGTTAGTCGACTAAGAATTTCTTTAATCGAGGACATCCCTAATTTCTTGTGACACGGCAGTTTCAGCCTGATCAGTGATTAATGGTTAATGGCTCCTTGCACGTCTGTTTTAATCATTTTGGCTTCCCTCCTGCCTATTTTTTTCTCTCCAGTGCTCTCACCTCACCCTTTTCCCCCTCCTCTCTCTGCTGATGAATATTCAGTTGAGTAAATGAAGCCGATGGTGAAGTTGGTGTCAGCGGATGACTGACAGTGTGTGTGTGTGTGTGTGTGTGTGTGTGTGTGTGTGTGTGTGTGTGTGTGTGTGTGTGTGTGTGTGTGTGTGTGTGTGTGTGTGTGTGTGTGTGTGTGTGTGTGTGTGTGTGGCGCATGTGGCCCTGCTGCACCGCTGCCCTCCATCGCCCCACATTTTGTGTCAGAGTGTGAATGTGTGTGTCTGTGTTTGTCCTGGGGCGGCGGCCCAGATGTCAGGTTGTTATGATGACTGAGCAGGTTTGTGTGTGTGTGTGTGTGTGTGTGTGTGTGTGTGTGTGTGTGTGTGTGTGTCTCTGTGTGTCAAGACAAAGTGGAGTGAGAGGGATGGAGGGAGTAAAAAATCTCCTCACGCTTGGCTGCGGCGCTATTTACCACCATCCCTCTTCCTCAGGTGCGACGTCGGCTCTCTAAAGTGTGCGTTTGGTGTGTTCATTGTGTTTCTGTAGCTCTGTCTTGCTGACAGTCGTCGGCTTTGTGAGTCGTGTGCGGACTAGCAGGGTTAGAAACCGATGGGAGAGAAAGCATTTCAATGTTTCCTGAAGAGGTGTGTGTGTGTGTGTGTGTGTGTGTGTGTGTGTGTGTGTGTGTGTGTGTGTGTGTGTGTGTGTGTGTGTGTGTGTGTGTGTGTGTGTGTGTGTGTGTCTGTGTGTGTGTCTGTGTGTGTGTCTGTGTGTGTGTGTCTGTGTGGTGTGTTTGTGTGTGTTGTATTTGTTTCAGGCTTGCCCAGTGTATGAAGGAATTAACCCAGTGGGAGTTTGACTATGCTCTCATGTGTAGCCAACTGTGCTGTCTGCTACAGTTACACGCACACACACACAAACACACACACACACACATTTTACAGTGCACAGAATACAAGACCGCACACTTTGCATTCACTTCATCATGTTCACAAGCCTTGTGTACACATTCACACATAATCTGTCTCTCTGTTGATGTCTTTCTCCATCACTCTTCCACACACTCACTGGTCCTGTCCAGTCCCCAGGGGTGTGTGCAGATAGAGTTGTTGTGACACGGACAGACTACAGCGTGGCCTTTCGGATGAAGGCGCGCGGCTGGATATGGTCTGGCCCCAGAGAGGGACTGCGTGAAGCTGACAAGCAAAAACAAAGAGTCAGGACAGAGAGGAAAAGGTTTTGGCTTGGCAGGGAAATCCTCCTCCTGTCTCCATAGCAACGGTCACACCGCTATGACCACATTCCATCACACTCCTCACCAGTCTTCCCCTGTGTGTGTGTGTGTGTGTGTGCGTGCGTCTGTCTGTCTGTCTGTCTGTCTGTAACCCTTTTAAAGTGTTTTCTACCAACCCTCTACGGTGATCTGTGTGAATCTATATAATCTCTAATATTTATGCTCTGAGCTGTGTGCAGAGGTTTCCCAGCATCACTGCAGAGAATAAGACAAGATAGGGCAGCATCCCTTCATCATCCCCTAAGGAGGAATTTCCTTTTTTCATTTACCAGGCATCTCATTTAGTACTGGGAACAGAATCACCCCACCGCTGCGGTGGTGCAATCTTTAATGGCAGGAGATGCGAAGCGTAACCCATTGATAGTTTCTTGGCATTAGAAGGGCAGGTGCCTACCAGCACAAATGAGCGTCTAAATGGCTGAGTGGAGCACTTGGGGCGCATTAAGGCGGCCGTTGAATGAGAGCATGAGGTCTCATTGAGTCAGGATGGAGCAGATGCAAACCGTTTTGCATGATGGCCTGGGTGAATGCTGGCTGGCAGACAGGGGACAGATGAGGAGTGTCTGCTCTAATGGCCAAGTTTAGATTTAGGGTAAAGGCAGGTGCATGCATTATTAAGGTAGTCTGGATCAACAAACATTTCCAGGATAATTGCCTGACATGCGGCGGATGTCCCTGACCTTCCGCTCTCTGTGTGTTGCCGTTCTTAAACGGGAAACAACAACAAACTTCGAGCTAGCAAGATACACGCTGAAAACGGCAAGTTTTAAGGAAAGTTTTGATCTTGCAACAAGGCAGGTCTGTTTGGTTCTTTTGGGGAAAGCTTGTAAAGATTTACCACAAATATGTTTACGCGAATATACAGCAGGACGACCCTGATTATAAAACGACTCCTTTTTCAAAACTCATTTTTGGAAAAAGACTTTTTGATGACCAAATCTCATTTTAATAAAGAAGTCTGTATGAGTTTTCTTAAGTTAATCACAAAGCGCTGAAAAGATTGCAGCAATTCTCTCTGCAGTCTGAGGGCGAGCGCTGGGCAAACACAGCCCATTACGCCTGCAGTACAAGCCAAGGCCGGCTTTAAACTCGGTGGCGGGTGTGTTTAACTCTCTGGTGATTTTCAGAGTTCTTACTTGGATGATGGATCTAGTGATGGGCAGTCCCTCATTTCATTTTCAGCCACATATTCACACACCCTCAGGTCATTCTCACTGAAGTGGTCGGTTTTGGGACCGCGGTGCGCTTTTCTTTGGCTGTGGGCACATTTTAAGCTCTCCGTCGCCGTACATTACATTATGTGCCGCCATATTTATTGGCTACTTGGCAGTTTTTTTAGGACTCTGCTGCATTTATCCACCATCATCTTAATGTAAATTCTTCTCTCTTTTTTTTGCTATCTTGGCCTACTTTTGAGCCGCTTTGTTCGGGACGCTCTCTCTGCATCTTTCAGGCTTCCTCGCTCTGTTAGGAGTTTGGACTGAGGACGACCTTGATTTTTCAGATATCTTCATAGGAAAAACAAAAACGTCTTATATTCGGGTCAATATGGTACATAGCTCACGTCACTGTACTGTGTGAACAGTTAACTTCATGCAATATTGTATGTGGCGTTTTCGTTTGCGGAGTGCAAATGTTCCACCAAAACAAGTTCCTTCCCGAGACTATTTTGCAGAGCCACCGTTGCTGTGTCCGGAGCTTAGCTCCACCAAAGGCCATTGTAATTGGTTTAAAGAAATGCAAACAATGGTTTTCTCTTTTTTTTTGTTTGGTACAAAAACATAATGAGGGTGATACCCAGCCCTACTATGGAAGATATCATTTGTTGGAATGTCATCTTACAAACAGAAATTACGCCCATTTGTGTTAAATTCTGTTGTTTGTCTTCTTGTTTGTTGTGGAAAGAAACACTGATGGACCTGCCCTCAACTATCGGTGACACAGGCAAACATGGCAGCATCGCAATGCCAATTCAGCAGAGGGCATATAGCTATAAGTGGGTTTACACTGAAAGGTGTATTGAAATGATGGATATGTCCTGCATTTTGTCCAGCTCCGACGATCAATCAAGCCAACAGCCATCACGTATTCTGACTGACCCATCAGTCTGCCGTCTGACATGCATGCCAGTCTTCTCTGGCAGAACTTGACCTGAGATGAGATGTATCACCGGACCTTTCTCCAAATTCTGCCTTTCTGTCTCCTCCTCCGCTCCCTCCTGGTATCATTTCTGTCTCTGCTTGTTGTTTATGTTGTCATTTCTCACTCCGTTGTGAACCGCGGCTGTTGCTGGGCCTGGAGGAAATGACACGTGTTTGACAGAAAGCTGCCTTAGGGATGGACAGGGCAGCCCTCTTTCACTTCGCTCTGCTGCCTGTCCGTGAGAGCACACGCGCACACACACACACACACACACACACACACACACACACACACACACACACACACACACACACACACACACACACACACACACACACACACACACACACACACACACATACATAAGCAGATACGTTGACAGGCGATCTCCTATTTTTTTTTTTTTCACCTCACACTTGTCAGTAGTTTCCCATATTTGAATTTGTTTTGGGTGTGAAAGGGCGACACTGGTGTAGTAATGGAGTTGAGGTTTATTTGGGAACCGATTCTGCTGCCTCAGGACACATGAAGCACATATCTACGCCCTGCAGTGCCCTGCTACACCTTGATGTGCCCTGCTTCACCCTGTAACGCCTGCAGTGCCCTGCTACGCCATGAACTACATTACATTACATGTCATTTAGCTGACGCTTTTATCTTAAGCAACTTACAATTAAGTGCTTTCAACTGTGAAGGTACAAACTCCAGACAGCAAGTAGTAAGTGCAAGTACATTAGCTTTAAATAAGTAAAGCTACAAAGAGACACATGAAAGTGCAGGTTTAAGATTTAAGTGGGAAGTGGGGTATATGGTTTGACCATGTCCTGGATGTAAACTGGGGCTGATCCATTCGTGGCCCTATATGTAAGTACTAGTGTCTTGAAGTGGATGCGGGCAGCAACTAGTAACCAGTGAAGAGAGCGGAGGAGCGGTGTAGTGTGAGAGTACTTGGGGAGGTTGAAGACAAGCTGAGCTGCTGCGTTCTGAATGAGCTGCAGGGGTCGGATGGCACATGCCGGCAGGCCAATCAGGAGGGAGTTGCAGTAGTCTAGATGTGAGATGAATAGAGCCTGAACCAGAACCTGAGCTGCCTTCTGCGTTAGAAGGGGACGTATCCTTCTGATGTTATGCAGCATCTATCTACACGATCGGGTGGTTGCAGCAATGTTAGCAGTGAAAGAGAGTTGGTCGTCAAGTGTCACACCAGGTTTCTAGCAGTCTGGGTGGGGACTACCACAGAGTTGTCAATTGTTATAGTCAGGTCTTGGGTAGGAGAGCCTTTCCCTGGAAGGAAAAGGAGCTCAGTCTTGTCAAGGTTGAGTTTCAGATGGGGTGTGTGTGTGCGTGTGCGTGTGTGTGTGTGTGTGTGTGTGTGTGTGTGTGTGTGTGTGTGTGTGTGTGTGTGTGTGTGTGTGTGTGTGTGTGTGTGTGTGTGTGTGTGTGTGGACATCCAAGAAGAAATGTCAGTCAGACAGTCAGAGATACATGCTGCTACTTGAGTTTGAGACTCAGGAAAGGAGAGAATTAGTTGGGTGTCATCTGCGTAGCTGTGATAAGAAAAGCTGTGTGACTGAATGACAGACCCGAGAGAGTTGGTGTACAGAGAAAAGAGGAGGGGACCCAGGACTGATCCCTGAGGAACCCCAGTTATGAGTGGGCAAGGTTCTGAGGTAGATCCTCTCCAAGTTACCTGGTAGGTACGGTCTGCCAGGTAAGATGTGAGCAATGATAGTGCAGAGCCTGAGACACCCACATTCTGGAGTGTCGAAATGAGGATCTGGTGGTTCACTGTGTCAAAGGCTGCTGAAAGGTCCAGAAGGATGATGATGGAAGAGAGAGAGGTTGCTCTAGCGATGTGAAGCTGCTCAGTGACAGCAAGGAGGGTAGTTTCTGTTGAGTGACCAGCCTTGAAGCTAGACTGGTGGGGATCAAGAAGGTTGTTCTGGTGGAGATAGGTAGAGAGTTGATTATAAATGGCACGCTCAAGAGTCTTAGATAGAAATGGAAGAAGGGAGACGGGTCTGTAGTTATTTACATCAGAGGAGTTGAGTGTTGGTTTTTTTTAGTAGTAGGGTCACTCTTGTGGGGTCACTTGAACTACAACAACTACTATTTCTAGTCATAGTACCATTGTCTTTATTGTGATTGTTATTGCCACTGTTCATCACACCCCCAACTGGCTCCGTCAGACACCGCCTACCAAGAGCCTGGGTCTGTCCC
Organism: Gymnocephalus cernua; assembly: GCA_023631565.1. Classification (NCBI taxonomy): domain Eukaryota; kingdom Metazoa; phylum Chordata; class Actinopteri; order Perciformes; family Percidae; genus Gymnocephalus; species Gymnocephalus cernua. The sequence goes on from CM042443.1 coordinate 21,002,405, forward strand.
AGGTTTTTCCTCTGTCACACTGAATGCTTGTTCTTGGGGGAATTACTAGAATTGTTGGCTCTTTGTAAATTATAGAGTGTGGTCTAGACCTACTCTATCTGTAAGTGTCTTGAGATAACTTTTGTTATGATTTGATACTATATATTTATAATATTTATCCACACACTCTGTTGTCTTTTTTCAGTTGTGGGCATGAGACGATAGGAGCTCCTGAGCCAAGATTGGATGTTATTTTAAAGAGTGTTATGTTGGTTTGTCTGAATGCTTATGGATACTTGTGTAGTTGTTAAATGAAAAAATAGAAAGTGATCACTTACACAACTGGGATCCATCCCCTGCTGAGATGCTCCACTGAAAAAAACTGTAATATGATATTTGTGTCCATTATCATTATATTGTTATATTTGTGTCAGTTTGAGAACTCTGAACTCTGCCTTTTAGCAGTTCTGCGGCTTCTTGATGTCATGCTAAAAAGCCAAAGTAGTACATTTTTGACATGTTAAAACTGACGTCCTTTTCCCTATGTTTTTCTTCCTCTTTTACCCCTTCTCCCTCTGGCAGGTTTTGATGCTCATTGACGGCGATGCAGACGGTTTCCTGTGCCAGCGTCTGCCCGTCCTCTCCTCCATGTCCCAGCAGGGTGGTGTCGCCACAGCCTACGTCTGCCAGGACTACACCTGTTCTCTTCCTGTCACCGACCCCCAGGAACTGCGCAGGCTCCTGCTGGACGGGACCACGGACATACATTCAGAGTGACGACTGAAGAATTGACTGATATTCAACAGGAGGGCTGTAATCTTCATAGGCTACACTCTTCCAATCTGCAGGCCTAGCCTAGTCTATTTCTGCTGTTTCTGTTCTAGTGAATCTGACATTGCCATATAAGAATGCCAGTGCTTAAAAAGTAAATACGCTACATTGGTAGGAATAGTTACAGCACCATGAGATGACTGGGACTTTTGTCCTTTTTTGTTCCAAACCTGTAACTCCAGCCTATTCTTTATTAGGAAGACCAGCTACAGTATTACCTCAAATATCAACTCAAGTTTTTTTTTAGCAGGCTTTCAGGGACGGTTGATCAGTGGAGCCATATTTAAATTCAGGTGTCTAAATATGCAGAGCAGCAGTGGCAGAGGCAGCCTACTGAAAATATGTAGCACTTGTACAAAATGTCCTGGCTTGACTGTTTGCCCAGAAGTAAACTACAGACTCTTGATAGACCATAACATAAGACAAGTTGGATTAATTGGACTGGCAATATTTTGCAGATGAACCAATGTGCCCTGTTGTCCTCTCCTGGCCCTGTGTTCTAGCTCCCACAATCATGTCGCATGGAGACGTGTGAGTGTGTTTAAAAAAAAAAAGCTTGGTTCCCAGGTTTGTATATCTCCATGCGCATACATTTCAAAAGCTTGTGTGCATTTAATTAAATTTGTTGTAACATCACAGTGAAGAAGCTCCTCTCTCTCTTCCGATCCTCCGCATACTATCTGCACTCACTCCCGTTATCTTTGATCCAGCGTGAGAGGATTCTTCTCCAATGCTGCTGACGCTTTTGAGGTTTAGACAACAATGCACAGCATGTACAGTATACGCACATCCCTGAATAATAAATACATTTCCCTTTATGAACAGTATGCATTTCATTTTTGGAGTTGATGTCTTTTTTTGTTTGCAGTTATTCTCTGGGTGCACAACTGGGATCACTCAAACTGATTTCAGAGTCTGTTTACTTATTTATTTTTTGCTTTGAAACTTTAGAAATATTCGAAAAAATTACATGTTTGATATTTTTGGGACATTTTTATGATTGGTTCTTTCTCTCAGTCCAAGATGGGGAAAACTCCTGCAGAAACAGAGTGAACATGTCCCAGCAGTCTTCTTTTTTTGCTCTAAATATTCATCATACAGAGAGAAACCCACGGTTGTGTATTCAGTGCCTTGTCTCAGGCTGGACAAAGGGAATGTAAACTCAGTGGTGGAAGAAGTATTCAGATCCTTAAGTAAAAGTACTAATACTGGGTCTGGCTGCTCGAGAATTTCAACAGTGTCATGGCGGCACGTTGAGAATACGATCTCGTATTTTACGAAAATAATTCACCTAAACGTGTTTCTGAAAACATTTTAAGCAAGAAATAGGCCATGCAGTTGCTGAATCTGTCTTCATTTCAGATCGACAAAGGTCAGTTTGAAAAATTTTTGTCTACTTCTTCTGGATAGTCGCGTCGCGATCAACGGATTCATTTGCATAAAGATGGGCATCGGCCAGCTTTTGGATTGGCAGCGCCGCCTCCCCCGGAATGCTTTGCGTGCACGTTGAAGTCGCTTGACATCACCCATAGGAATAGAGTGGAGCGTGTTGCACGGTCAAATGGATCTGTACCAAGAGAGAGAGATGGGCCGCTGATGTTGAGGGAGGCGATGGAGGGTCCTGCTCTGGGAGCGATGGAGAAGAAAAGACATGAGGAGGAACACGGCACACGTGATGTTTCCATCATGACATGGCGGCAGCCTTGTGTCCCTCACCTCGCCCCGAGAGGTGAAATGACTCGCCATGTTATCCACCGACTAGGGCTGCAACTAACGATTATTTTAATAATCGATTAATCTGTCCATTTTTTTTTTGATTAATCGATGAATCGGATTTTTAAAAAAGCATTAATTTACATCAACTCAATACATACATACTTGTTTTAGTTGCTAGTTGTGTAAAGGTAAGTAGCCTAACCCAAAGAGCACACACACACACACGTTCACTTGAAGCTTATTCATTACATGATTACCATCATTGTAGTAGGGCTTTGACTTTTGCCCAAAAATCATATTCGTAGTTTGTTTATTAATATTCGAATATATTTGAATATTTATTACTAATATTTTGACCATTAGATGCTTTCAGTAAGACCTCTATTGGTATCAAACTTACGTTGTATATGTTCTGCCGTCAACCAGAGGGCAGTGTATGTATGGTTGTGTCGTACAGCTTCGTTACTTTACCATTCACGGTCCTGTAGCAGGGAAAGCTTGAAACCCGCTCCCATATATCACGTTAATGGGCCTCATATCTTCGCAAACAAACCCTGTCAGCAAATCTGTCGCTCTATTTTGACGGGCATGGGGGAGGCTAGTGGCCTCGTGAAGGAAATAGCATGGAGTCGATTCTGGCCTGCTTCGCCCCCGATCCCTCCCTCCTCTTCCAGCATGCCGGGATGAAGTGTTAACAGGTGGGCTCTCAAGTTGCTGGTCGTCCCGAGGTATGTGAGTTGGGCCCTACACATTTTACATATCGCTTTTTTTGGAAACCCAAAGTAGCGCCACACGTTGCTGGTTGTTGTAAGCGTTGGCGCAGCCATTGTTTTGCTAACCAGGACGCTAACTTCAACTACAGGAGCCCAGATGACCAATAATAGCCTTGCTAATGAGCGATTCACAACTTCACCAGGCGTGAAAATACCTCGGAATCTGAATTGAAAGCAACGTTTACAAGCAAACACATTTACAAAGAAATAATGCCCATAACAGGTTCGAACTTCGAATATTAAGGGCTGCCTAATATTCGTCTGAATATCAATATTTTTTTTAATACTCGAATTATATTCGAATATCGAAGTTCGGAGTCAAAGCCCTACATTGTAGTAAGTGCAAGTTAAGTTCCTTTATACACCACATTTAAACACAGCTTAAATTGAGTGTGTTATAAAAATACACAAATATATTTGTCAACAATAACTGATATGGGACAAAGCACAGAATATATACATGACAACAGATTGAAAAATGAATGGGCCAAAAAAGGCGAGTGAAAAAGTCTTGCAACTATACGACCTCTGCTTTACTACTGTTATTAACGAGCTAACGCTAACTTAGCTAGCTGGATAAGGAGTAAGCAGCAGCACCAGAAGAGCTGTGGAGGGACGTTACCTTACGTTCCTCACTTCAAAACGGAACCCTGCTGTTGAACTCCCTTCCTCCTCATCAAGGACTCCAACATGTTTACGGTGCTGAATCATCACCGTGGTGCTCCCGTGCCATGCCATGTCGCTTTTGCTTATCTTGCAATTAACACACTTTTTCGATTTATTTAGTGTGAAATGCTCCCACACCTTGGATCAGAGGCGGAGTGGCAATCGGGAGAGTCAGGACTTTTCCCGGTGGGTCGGTGGGCCGCGAGGGCCGGTCTGATAATACTGTACATTGCAAGTTCTTAGCAACACCATCCGCCGGCCTGGTGTGCCGCACCGCTGCCCGCTGGTCAAACTGTGCAGCCTCTGCTCAGCCCGTACGGCGGGCCGGGTCTATTAAATTTCCCGGAAGATTTGTTGGTCCCACTCCGCCGCTGCCTTGGATGACTTAGGTCGTAGCCTACTGATTTTTCTGCCTCCGCCATGAGTTCAGAACAACGTTACGGGTCTCTCCGATGGTATTTCCTCTACCTCCGCTCTGCTCTTTTTTTCTCGCTCCGCGCTCAACTCAATTGTTTTTATACTAATCATCTCCGCGACGTATTGATTGGCGTAGTAATCGCGCGACAAAACGAATCGATAGTGAAGTTTTTGCCAACTTTTTTAATAATCGAATTTTAGCGATTTTATCGATTCGTTGTTGCAGCCCTAGCACCGACATACTGTGACAACAAAGACCATCTGCATTTGTTTACTTTTGCTTTAACTCCTCTTTGGCTCTCTCTTTATGCTTCTGTCTGCCAATTCTCCCCCTCCAGTGCTCTCAGATCTGACGAGGGCCTTGTCGCCTCAAGAACCAGGGAAGTCATTTTGGCAGACGGCTGATTCAGGGGAAGAACAAGGAATTGCCAAGAGAGGAACAAAAGAAAACAGGGTGAAGAGGAGAGAGAGAGAGAGAGAGAGAGAGAGAGGGAGAGAGGGAGGGAGGGAGGGAGGGAGGGAACGCTCTGTTCTATTTTATGTCTATGTTTATGTCCCAACCTCACTTTTCTTAACCTGTCTGATTGTGAACAGTCATGCTTTTTGGCACTTTGGGGCTCCTTTTTGTGCATTTTGAAATTCCTCCTCATTCTTATGTCCTCCCCCCTCCCCGGTGTCTCACCCTATCATCTTCTACCAGGTTGGGACCCCACTATCTTTGGTTACAGACACACTCATGCTCTGTAAGCATCTTAGAACCGCTGTCTTCTCATTTATTCATTCTTTCTCCTTCTCTTACACAAATGTATACGCCCCATTTGTTATCCCCCTCCCTTCTTGAATTCCATCACTCCTCTTGTTATTGTTCTGCCCTATTTGTTTTGATGAGCTGCACAAGCTGAATTTTAATTAGCGCTGAGATTAGTGGTCCACCCCGGCGAACCTGTTGGCCCAGCTAATTATGTCGCTGTCATCTACGCGCCACAGATCAGCAAAGATAATAACTGTATTTGTATACCACTTTTCATAGCAACATACAAAAAACAAACATAGTGCTTAAACAAAAGACAGTAATAAGATTATACAGTGAAAAGTAAAGCCAAATAAATGAGATAAAAAAAGTTAAAGGTCAGTTGTAAAAGGTTATGTTATTATTTGACTTTTAAATGGAAAAAAAGTTTACAATGCCACAGTTCATATAACATTGCATGGTCACCTACGGCCACTGACCTACTGTAAGTGTGTGTCCCAATACGAATGGGCTGAGTAGATCAGAGGTATAGCTTGGAGTTAAAAGCTTTGAGTGATTAATAGAATTAAACATTTTCTGCTGTGCTTTGCGCTAAATGTTTACACATTGTAGTATTACAGTATTACAATATGTTACAGTTACAGTTTTTGTTGGCAATGAAAATCTTAGATCTTAGGCTCCCTCCTACAATGCTCATTAAAATCTATAAAGAAATAGTAAATGTTAATATATTTCACTGGATACATTAAAACAGGATCAGGAAAGGCATAAGGCTACATCATCTGGGAACCATTGATTTCTCCATACAGTTTTATGGAAATCCATCCACAGCTTAAACAGTACAGTCCAGATTAAAGTGGTGGATTGAAAAATGAAACAATATATAATGACTACTAACTGTGTGACCAATAGGAAGCATGTGAAAAAATAATAGGGCCCAGGATTGACCTTTGTGGTACACCGCAAGTACGTTTTGTAGACAATAAAATGTAGTTACCAAGTTCGACAGAAAAATGGCTGTCAATCTGCCAAGCCAGTTATTTTAACATTATTACTAAGTTGATTGACTAAGACATGATCAACAGTGTTGATCAATATTGGGATTATTATTGATTTTTACCAGTCTGTGTGTTTGTGTGTTTAAGTTTCTGTAAAGTAAGGCCATCTAAGGTTGTGTGTGGGCTATTGTGCTTGCTATCAGATATGGCTGCTGTTTTTCAGTCTGTCTGTGTGATAATGAGGCCACAGGGGGCTAAGAACAGCCACACACTAACTTGGAGAGAGGAGGAACATTCAGAGGCAGAGTGGGTATGGGGGGACAAGGACACTCTTATTCTACTCTTCTGTCACTAAGCTGATAAACCAAAGAGGACATTCACACCTCCTCTTTCTTTTAGCAGCAATGGCATCATGCTTGGATAAGACCACACAATATCAGCCTGAGCCAACAGTTTTTGGAATGAAAATGAGCGTCGGACACAATGTAACTGTGTCCCATGCAGTACATGATACAGCAAGACAACCAATTTTGCACCTATGATGCTTCACAAGGCCACAAGAGAAAGACTAGCATGTCAGAATGTACAGTATCTCACAAAAGTGAGTACAGCCCTCACATTTTAGTAAATATGTCATTATATCTTTTAATGGGACAACACTGAAGAAATTACACTTTGCTACAATGTAAAGTATTAAGTGTGCAGCTTGTATAACAGTGTAAATGTGCTGTCCCCTCAAAATAACTCAACACAGCCATTAATGTCTAAACCGCTGGCAACAAAAGTGAGTACTCCCCTATGTTAAATTCTCATAGAGGCAGGCAGATTTTTATTTTTAAAGGCTAGTTATTTCCTGGATCCAGGATACTATGCATCCTGATAAAGTTCCCTTGGCCTTTGGAATTAAAATAGCCCCACATCATCACATACCCTTCACCATACCTAGAGATTGGCATGGGGTACTTTCCATAAAATCATCTCTCAATGCAAATCAAACCAGCTATTAGGCTAACCAACATAAAACCATGCCTACAAAACACTACAAATTAACTACAAAAAGACCAAAGCAACGCGACAGAAAAGAGACACAAAACCACAGACTGGAATGGAAATTAGAGTACTTAGTCTGCCAAAAAAAAGTGAGACACAACACTTTTGATAATACAAAATTTGATTGCTCTATGTTTTGCTTTGAGATGTGTGAAGCAAGATTTATCAGAATGCCCAAGGTATTGTTGTGGGAGGTGGTGTTGAAGATGTCTATCCACATTCTTCATCACTTTCTCTGGTGTCCGCAGGAGGGCTAGATGGATGGAAACAGACACAGCATCATGTAAAAAAGATATACATCCACACGTTTCCACTTCACAGCGTCACACAGTACATGGAACTAAAACTGTGTGATGGCCTATTTATGTCTGTCACCCTATTTCTCACTCCTCTAACCTTTCTGTCTCTCCTCCTTAGTCTTCATCTCTCTGTGTGACATTTTGTAACTACCTTTTTATCCCTTAACTACTGTTTTACAAACGGTGTACACCTCTTTATATACAGTATATACTCCGTATTATGCTTATACATCCTGCTTTTCTTATTTCATATTATATATATTATATTATTATATTTATAATATATAACACACACTTATCACGGACGGCAGCTAACAGCTAGCTAGCTGCTAGCAGTTAACTGGGTGAGCTAGATACCAGCAGCATCGAGACGGGGTAGGTGAATTAAAACAATGTCTGATTTGAAAACGCATCTTGTTGTCACGTTAGGGCCCTGTTCATGTTGCACAGATATTTTAATTGCCTTTTGTGTCTGTTAAGAGGCACAAAGGCACTCTAAAGTCTGCCCTGATAACTACCGTTTTAGCTCAGTGGAAGCTTGAACAGGTAGCTGCAGCTGCTCCATGTTGCCTGCACCGATTGTTTGTTTTTTTTCAATCGAAAGTACACGCATATTTATAGCGATCAAGATTAACGTAACAATTGGCCGGAATTCTCCTTTAAGTTTCCCCGTACTTCTTTTCCTAAACTCCACCGTCCTGTTGTTGTCCCGCGTCCGCCGGAGACCGCGGATCGTGTCGTAGCGTGTGACGTGTCCGTTCCCCGTTCTTCTTTTCCTAAACCCAACTTCCGTATAGATGGTTCCCATTATGTGTTGACCACCACGAAATAAACAAGATAAATGTGTCTTTGTACACAAATCAATAGATTAAAAATAACGTGACCATTTCACGACCTGCCGTGAGACCGTGTTGAGACTACGGTAACTTAGGCCCAATCCCATTTCTTAAAGTAGACAAATACTCAAAGGAGTATTTGTACTCGAGGAAACTGAACAGAATGTAAAGGGGTAGCAGTTGAAATCTTCCCCTATGAAATGAAACAACCCTTTAAGACTCTGATACGTCATCAGTAGTCGTTGATGACATTTACGTAAGCAGACGTAACAAGTGTGTTGCCGGAACCTTGGCAGCAGTATCAACAAAAACAGCAGTTTCAGACAGAGGCTGAATACAGGTACAGTTGCATTATATTGCATGCATAGCATTGAATTCAAGGCACAGTACTGTGAAGACAGTAAAGCATGGTGGTGCAAAAATCATGTTATGCAGATGTTTCTCATATTGTGGTGTTTGGCCTATTTATCGCATACCAGGGATCATGGATCAGTTTCAATACATCAAAATACTTGAAGAGGTCATGTTGCATTATGCTAAAGAGGAAATGTCTTTGAAATGGATCTTTCAACAAGACAATGACCCAAAACACACCAGTAAGCGAGCAAAGTCTTGGTTCCAGATAAACAAGATTGATGTTATGGAGTGGCCAGCCCAATCCCCAGACCTCAGTCCCATAGGTGACATCAGAAATGCTGTTTCTGAGGCAAAACCCAGTAATACAGAGGAATTGTGGAATGTAGTGCAGTCGTCCTGGGCTGGAATACCTGTTCACAGGTGCCAGAAGTTGGTCGACTCCATGCAACACAGATGTGAAGCAGTTCTCAGAAATAATGGTTATGCAACTAAATATGAGTGCAGTGATTCAAAGTAAAGCAAACCCTTGAGACATTGTTCAGTTTATTCAGTAAATGTTTGAGTTTGTAAAGAAAAATGCAAATAGTGCTATTTTTTTTGAACAGCCTAATATTCCTTTTTCTTCACTTTCTCTAAAGGTATCACACAAACTTGATCAATGTTGGTCATGTTTTGATTTGGAATTGAATGTGCAGTGTTCCCAATACGTTGTTATTATGGACTTAAAAGCTATTCTAAGGATTTTGAGCATTATTCACTTTTTTTTAAAATACTGCTATTATTCTGAACACAACTGTACATTCAGACAGACAGTATACAAAAAGAAGTGTTTTTTTAACATTAAATCATGTTCTAGTAGAAACCCAAAATAAAAGTATGAACCTGAAAATGAGCATGATATGGGACCTTTACAATTACAGTGGGATGTGAGGATCTTCACTGAAAATGTATTTCATCCTGTCTTAAAACAACATACACAAATATATTTATATAAAAACAGGATTTTTGAAGGTGAAGAAATACCCTCTTGTCTGTGATCGGTGTGCGTCAGAGTGTGTGTGTGTGTGTGTGCGTGTTTGCCTTGCCTCCCTCATGAACTTATTAAATCGGACAGCTCATGATAGCAGCTCAGTTCGCTTCCCCCCTCTTGGGGCTATGTGCAGGTGACAACCACGAGAGAAGAATTAATATGTGAGAACATAGAGAGAAAGATGAGATGGAGTGAGGAGAATAGGGCAAATGAAGGAAGAGACAGTCAACAGGTCAGTTATTTAGAGTGAAACCGCCAGAGGAAAATATAAAACCATTTTCATGGTTTTAGTGCGGTTTATGCTGGCTGTCTTCCTTTTGAGATGAGAGCTCCTGTAACTCGTTTTATTGCTCCCGTTCAGTCACTTTGTGTGAACGTTATCACCGCCCTTGTGTTGCTATGTTGCATTTTTCAAGCTGCTCCAATGCAGCATAAAGCTGCCCAGTAGATATAAACTACTGCTCTAGAGATATTATTAAACAATGTGAGCAGAGATTTCTTTTTCCCTCACGACAGCAAGAAAAATCATTTCAAAGCCACTACACCAGTCTATAAATTATACCATGAAGCCTAAGGTTTCTCAGACAGGTGTTTTTTTTAAATGCATACAGCTGGGGCCTGTGGATGCCCATTACGACCTGAATCAGAAACAAGAAACAGACTTGCCACTGGTCTTTTGTGTAGTGTGTTAGAAATACTTTAACTGACATTTGAGGCAACACATTTTCATGAACCGGTTCGAATTATATCAGTAGGCCATTGCTAGTGGAGATTAGCCGACAAAAGGTGACTGTGAGCCGGGTACAGGGCATCGGGTACAAGGGCATCGGGTACAACAGGGCATCGGGGATAATAGGGCACCGGATAGAACAGGGCACCACGTACAAGGCACCGGATAGAACAGGGCACCACGTACAAGGCACCGGTTACAGGGCACAGGGTACTACAGGGCACCGGGTACAGGGCACCAGGTGGTACAGGGCATTGGGTACAGGGCACTGCGAGGTGACGGTCCTTTCGGGGGCAGCTGAGTTTAACCGACAAAAAGTGAGCATCATGCAGCGATGACAGTTAAGTTTAGTCACCAAAACTACTAGTTAAGATTAGAAAAAAAATCATGGTTTGGATTAAAACACTCCCCGGACTAACCCTGGGTAAAAGTCTTGCGTTCGCCCAGGATGCAAACTAAGCTTCCCAGTTTGAAAGCCCTGTGTTTTATGACCCAGGCATCCACCCCGACCTCATCCCTACATGAACCACAGCGTTATTATACAGCGGCAGTCACTGTGGTGCATGAGAACAGCCTGTTTGAGGTCATATGCACCACAGACGTGTATTGGGTGTCAGCTGGAGCAACTCCATCATTATCAAACTTGTCTTTGCATTCACAGACTGCCAAGTTTAATTAGAGCTGCTATTGATTAGTTTGCACCCATTGAAAACCCAAGTTAAAAATGTTTATAATGGGAAAATTAAATTAATGTAACCTGCCTGCACTTTACTGCAAGTCACTTTTACTGCGTGAGTGAGCTACGTAAATGTGTGCTATGAAAATTTAAAACAGACATCATCAAGAGAGGAAATTGATCTCATGTGTTCTCATTCGCCATGAAACTGAAGTGCATCAATCTTTGTGTTTTATTGTTACTGGATGAAAAACAAATTACTAAAAGGGCTTGACTGGAATGGAAATGAGAGTCCTTCAGCTGTAACTGTGAGTCATCCAAGTTTTGATTCACTTTTTTTATTTTTAATTTTTTTTTTTACAGTAAAAGCAGATGTCACTTGCATTTTCTCATCGCTGCTGATGGGCGACGACACAAAGAATAGGAGAAAAAGTGGGTGAAGAAGAAACGAATCAGCATTTTATCAGCGTGACAGAGTGAACGCTCTCTCCATCTCCCTCTCGTCGGAGCTTCCCATAGGTTTATCGTGCGTTGCCTGCGACCTGGTTTGTGTGGTGGATGGGGAGGTAACTAGAGCGATGGAGGCTGAAGGGGAACATGGCGACTAGTTTATCATGTTAGCCTAGTTAGATGAAAGCGGTAAGAAAGACATGCTCATTAAATCCTTCCGTCTCCTTTGCCCAACTCCACATTTCCCTGTTTTCCTTCCTCTTCCCTCTTACCCAGTGTCACGGCTTTGCATCATGCTTGGCGAGAGTAACAACCTGGTAATGATATGCTTCCTGCTGCTCATTTGGCCCTCTGGAACTGGAATCATTGTCAATATTAATGACAGGTAGAATTTGTCATCATTGATGTTTTACGTGTCACTACTTTGTTGCTATTTGTTGAAATCAGACTGCCACAGACTGGTGCCTGGGTCATTTCGCGCAAGTTACAATTAAAGGTGAGGGTAACAGTGTAAGATCACTGTAGGTAAATAGCATCTTGATGATGCTCTTTTGTGTGATGTGTGACAGTTTTCATGTTATGTGTTTTATATTGTTGCCGTTTTATGCTGACTTCCTAAACCCTTAAAAAGGCGTTTTCTCAATGAAACCTGGTAAAATGAAGGAAATCTAAAATAGAAAAAATCTGTTAAAATGGTCCATTTGTTCATGAAGTCAACTGAAGTCAGTGTTGTAGCTTTACACACTTGCACAGATTGCCCGCACGCGCACAAACTCCAAGTATCGATGCCCGTCTTCATGCCCAAGCCCTTGACATTTCCTTGACATTTGTTGACATTTATGGACACATGTAAACTGCAGATTTTGAGAGTTTATCAAAAATGGAAGAAGAATAGCGATGGCCAAATGTTAACAGGCTCCGGCCATCTGTTGTTATGGCTCCAGCACTGAGGTGAAGTGCACTGTGGGACAGTGTCACGGTGGACACGTCTGCTGTGTCAGGGCTCAGTATTGTTTTTTCATGGGGTCCGGCCTATAGCTTCATATACACAATAAACTGGACACTGTTTAATGAAGATTAGCCCCTGAGAACTCTTTTTTTCATGCCTGAAGCATAGACTGTACGGACGTAATCTCCTTGTCATCACCCATAGGTTTCTGAAGAGCTCAAAGTGGGCGGCTCCCAGTGGCTCTGCCGTCGCCATTGGCAGTGCCTAACATCGCCTATCTCCCGGCTAATCCAAAATTGGGCAAACAGGTGGAGCGTGGATGGAGCTGAGGCGGGCTCTCATGGGAAGATGCAGGGCTCCAGCTCGAACGCTGTATCCAGGGCCACGTTCAGCCCCGACAAAACATAGCAACCCGTTTTTTAAACTGAAACCGGGGTCCGTTCAACGCGCGCGCTCTGCCTTTTTACTACCACGAGTTTACAGACACGTCTCTGCTGAACGTGTATCACGTGTGACACAGCCAATAAGCGGGAGACACACCCACCAAACGAGATAAAACATGTCTCAAAGCAGTTGCACACCGTTCCGCGGAAACATGTTCAACCAGGAAACTGTAGCAAAACGGTGCACACCGTTTTGAGATTGAACGTTCCCCAATTCAATTCAATTGTATTTATAGTATATAGCATATATAGTATCAAATCTTAACAATAGACACTTTACAGATAAAGTAGGTCTAGACCACACTCTTTAACTTACAAAGGCCCAACAAGTCCAGTAATTCCCCCAAGAGCAAGAATATATAGCGGCGAGGAAAAACTTCCTTTTAGGGAGAAAGTCTGTAAACCATCACAGGTCATATTTATACCTTTTGTAATTGTCTCTTCCAAAACATTTTGCCGAGCATGGGGGTTTCCTGAAAACCTGTCTAAATACCGTCATCCCATCTTCACTTTTTTTTTTTTAGCAATGTCCTCTGCTTCCTCAAATGTCTTAAATATTGATGGAGTTTGCAATTGGTCATTAAAGTATAACTCAATGTCAAAACAAAGTGCAAATTTACTTTGTTTTAATAGAATCAGGTTGCGGCATTAACATGTTTAGAAAATGTCCTTTTGGTTTAAGCCCTTACAAAGTAAATGCCACAGGCAAGCACATAACATTTCAGTAAGGAGAAAACACTGATGGAGCAGGGCAAGAAATGAATTAATATTCAAAGGAACAACCAAAAGAGTATTCCGAAACAGCCAAATGTGTACACACACATGTGGCCTGGCATGATTTTAAACTTTTGATTGCTAAAGTAATTTTAATTATAGAGAAGTTAATGTACCATAGCCTTGCATGCTCCTTATCAGCAGCAAATCATCTGAAAGCAACATTCCTTTTGAAAGTTCCTCCTACACTGTCAGTGAAATTGCAACCAGCTCGGCCTATCTGATGGAAACCATATTAAGAGATTTTGTATGACAGATGCGGAGACAGACGATTATCGTTAGCATATGGTGCTTCATGATTCAGTCATGCTGTGACAGAGTGGAAGACCAATATAGACACTCAGATTTGCCAAATTCCTTAAAGAGCCTCACACCCGATGATCAGAGGAAGGATTAAAGCTTAGATATGGTGAGAAGGCGCAATGATTTTGCAACAAAGTGATGGGGGGCCATGTACAGGTCAACGGTGTGACAAAGAACACTCAATGTATTCTAATAGTTCTCATTTGTGTTTTTGAGTCAAATGTCTCAAGAACTATTGGATGAATCGCCGTGGCATTTGGTTCAGACTTTCATGTCTCCTGCAAGATGAATCAGAATAACTGTGGGGATCCCTTGACTTTACACCTAGCACCATCATCAATACTATATGACTAAATACTTTGTGTTTAGCGCTAATCAGCAAATATTAGCATGCTAACATGCTAAAGTAAAATGGTAAACATGGCAAACATTCATACAACATACCTGCTAGCATTTTAACAATGTCATGTTAGCAAATTAGCATGCTGACGTTAGCATTCAGCTCAAAGCATCACAGTGCGTGAATGCGAACCCAACAGACTCTTAGTCTTTCTAAAGGCAAAGGGAAAAAAATGGATGGAGACTGAAAAAGAAAAGACAAATTAGTAATTCAATAAATAGATTCAGGCAAATTAGTCAACAATGAAAATATTGACTTACTGTACAGCGAGATTCTTGCAGTGACGGTTAGTGTTTGAACTTCCTAATATAAAATCATTACAGCATCATGGTCATAAAATCATGATCGCTATAAGTGCAAATGATTTCAGTAGCTTTGATCCATCTTTGCAGGAATAGGTGGCCTTGCACTGCATGGAATGTAAAAAAAAACAGCTTCTCATTAAATCGGAACCCCTCTGTGATTTACTGCGTTAATTTCTGATCATACATACGCAGATAACAGATTTGATATTCAGGGAGCGGCGCGTGGTGTATTGATATTTGATTACTGCTGCATTTTCTGTCGTGCCGTTCGGCCGGAATGGCTTCTGTAATGAGAAGACACATACTGTAGCTTACACAGATGAATTCCCTTCATTGCCTTGGGTTCACTGGAGGTTTGTTTTCCCTGCATCAACAAAATGCAATAATTCAGACTTTATTGAAAATGTCAATTTGACTGTTTGTTTTCAATAGTTTGCAATGCTGCTGTGTGGTTGCCAGGTACTCTGTATATCGAGATTAGATATTCTAGTCCAGACAATGTGGATAGAGGCAAGTACTATTTCTTTATAAAACACAATAGGCATTTTGATCTGGCAAAGCCACTTTGGCGCAGCAAACTAGGGATGCACCGAACCCAGAATTCGGGTTCGGATTCGGCCGAACTTTGGGCTTTGTGACGGAGTTCGGGTACTGCCAAATTTTAGAATTTTTTTCGAACAAACCGAACGCTACCCAAGAGGTGAAACTCAAGAAAAGGAGGCAAGTTTCTGCTCTTGCCAAAGAGTATAGAACAAGAGGCGAAACTCAATAGAACGTTCCATTGCAAACAAACGCACCCATGACAGAGCTGCAGCTCCGCCAATGTGTGGGGTGAATAGTTCCTGTAGTGTGTAAAGCGCTTTGAGTGGTCGCTAAAACTAGAAAAGAGCTATATAAATGCAGTCCATTTTTAGTCGCTCTTCTTTTTGCTCTGTTTTGGTGTCCACCATCTCCTGAGAGAAACATCTAGCAATGCTCCATATATTAAACTGCTTGGCACTAACTTTGTCTATCTGCAGTAAGGTTGAGGGAAGGTAAGGCACAGTGGGTACTGTCATCTTGGCAGCGGTTGGAATAATTATGACAATCAGGAGACACTTCCAACTTGTTTTTACTTGTCATGAAGTTATTTCCTCAATGGCAGCAAACACTTTAATTCTGCCAGAAACCATATGAAAATAAGATTCAGATTGGAAACCAGAAATATCCTCTAAATGAATGTGGCTAAGTGGGTGTTTGCACTGTTCTATGAAGTTACACAAACCCTTAATTTCACCCATAACCCATTACATAATATCTGCTATATTTAATGACGGAACCAAGGCTTAAACCTCAGCAGGTGTGTCACATCTGCAAGCTACTTCACAGGCCCCCGGCCCCTCGAAATAAGATTGATAAAGTTGAAGTGGAATTCCTTTTTGATGAGACATCTAAACTCTAAACAGTTCTGTGACCACAAAGAACATGGATAAAAGCTGCAGATAATTTTTCTTCTGGACATTTTGCAGCCGAGAACGAACACTTGCGTGGCTTCTCGCTATTGTGGCTGTAACTCTCTCCAGACGGCTGAAAAAAGCCGAAGGCCAGCCAAGTTGTGGACACACACACACACACACACACACACACACACACACACACACACACACACACACACACACACACACACACACACACACATTTCTGTCTCTCTCTCTCTCTCTCTCTCTCTCTCTCTCTCTTTCAGGTTAATGAAGTGTGACCGTTCTGACAGGAGAGACCCGCTCAGAGCACCCATTGAGAAGCAGGTTACCCCCTCCATATTTCCAAAGAAAACACACACACACACACACACACACACACACACACACACACACACACACACACACACACACACACACACACACACACACACAGGCATTTAGGAATACTTCGACTCAGTCTTTCTATCTGATGGCATCAGTCCTGCGAGCGTGTGTGTGTTAAAGGCCTAGGTTTTCAGTGGCTTATGGAAATGTTCTCCCACCTACGATACTACATCTGTTCCCCTGGTACCACTCCCCCCCCCCCCCCCCCCCCCCTACTTCCCTCTGATCTGTGTCCAGATGACATTCCCGTCTGGCCAGCTTCATCACAGTCCCATGATGAATGAGACGGCCTCATTTACATAATAAACTGCTGGAGCTGAAAACGCAAGAACTAAAGGAAACGCACTTGAACTCTGGATGGACATCTGAACTCTGTGAGACACGCTTTGTTTCTTTTCTGGGTAAAAAGAAGAGATATTTACCCTAGAGTTCATTAAAATACATTAAGATATTAAGATGCTTAGATATTGTGAGATAGACATGTACTGTATGTATTGGTGTGCTTTAGTGTACACATAACTTTTAAATTCTAAAAGTTTGCCCACTATAATTTTGCCATCATTTGAAGACTAATTTATAGTGGTCAAGTTTTTTTTGTCATTATATCTGTTACTTTGTGCCACAACAGTATATCTTGACAGTATACTACCATTTGCCATGAAATTTCATATGCATATTTGTATTCCACATAGGATGATTCCTAACAAGACGAAGACTAACTAGCCACACTAGCTGCTGTATAGGGACAGTTTCGCTTTGAGTTTAATGCTAATGTCCGCATGCTGTTGTATAGCAGTTATAACTGTGTGTGTAAACTGCATGCCACAATTAATCAGAGCACACAAGGTATATGACAAGGTGTGGACAAAATGTAACATTTAAAAGGCTATTTTTTAAACAGAGTCTGAAGCAGTCACTCCACATTGTCATGTTTTGTCCCTGTGTCAAGTGTATGTTTTAGTTTGTTTCTTATTTCCTGTTTTATTTTGTAGGTTCTCCGTTCTCCCTTGTGTTGTCTTGTTTTACTTCCTGTTGTATTTTTTCCCGCCTGTGTGATTACCTGTCCCCGCCCTAATGTGTTGCACCTGTGTCTTATTGTCTCCCCTGTCTTGTGTATTTAAGTTCTGTCTTCCCCTTGCCCCAGTGCGAGATTGTCTGCTTCCCTGTGTTCAGCCTTCAAGCGGTTTTTCCTGTGTCCTGTTATCCTGAGTTCCTGTATTCCCTTGGATTTTGACCATTGCCTGTTTTCCCAGATTTCCCCTTTGCCTGCCGTTTACTGGACACTGTTGCCTTGCTTTATTAGCTTGCTAAAAATACATTGTATTTTACGTACCTGAGTTGTGCATTTGTGGGTCCATTCTCTGTGTGCATGATAGACATAAAATACACCAGGCTCACTTTCAGCTAACTTCATGGAGAACAATGAAGGAAAAACGCCACCAATCTTAAAAGTCTCAATTTTAAACAAATATTTTCTGTCTAGCTCAGATTTTATTTAATTTTTTTAATGGATCTGCAGCACATTCGTACGGGTCGTTCACCAAGCCTGTTTGTTTGCTACTGACAACGTGATCTTTACCTGTTAAACTGACTTTAGAAAATAGTACGCAATCATTACAGACATGTGAACTAACCACAGGCACTTGCCATGTGCATGGACTTACGGCGGTGCGCTGAGGAGAATGAATCGGAAACCCTCCCCCCCGCTGGAATAGATAATTGGAACGACGCCATTCCGGATCGTTCCGGCCCACTTTAACCCCTGCCACTAACCAGCGCATGATTCATAAAAACAAAGGCCATTTGCAGTGTATATTCTTGATCCCGTAGAGAAAGAATCCCCATGCTAACCACTGTCAGACAAAATTACAGGAACACAACAAATGACAAAAAAATATCATAACAATTAGATGCTGTCAAGGGAAGAAGTTCTCACGTTTCCTGTTGTGCCAGCAAAACATAGTATATTGTAAACATTTGTAGCCCCACAATCAATTTCAAAATCATTTTAAAGACCGTTGGTATGTATGTGATTAAGGGAAACACCTTTCAGATTAGGGGTGGCAATAAACATTACAGCTCCCAGGGGGTTGCAGCCAGTTCTTCTTACCATGAAATCAGATTAAATTATCTTAATTGGTCTGTTGCAGTAGCAAATGCTATTATAATATAAAGAAGGGAATTAGCAAATCAGGGTTGACACAACTAACAAAATTGAAATGACTTACCAACACTACACAGCTGCATACACACGTTGGCCAGATCTAGTAGTCATGGCTCAGTTGGAACAGTCATATGGGCCACATACAGGGCTTGATGCTTATTGGGCCAGATGTGACCAATAGCCTACACAGCATACCCGTTTCATGGTTAGTTGCAATGTGTTGCATACAGGCCAGATATGGCATAGGCATACACAGTAAGCTGGGTTTTGGGTGAATTTGGATCATGTACGAGCCATACACAACAAGCCAGTTTTTGAGTATGTTTTCAGCTTGTAGCTTGTGGGCTGAATATGGTGAAACAGAGTTTGTTTTATCTACAACTTTACTCTGGTCCAACAAGCTATATGTCTCTATGCTCTGATGTTTTATCTACTGTACACTGGTCCAACTACACACAGTAGAAACATACCTATATGCTCTAAGCTATTATTGTACATTGATCCATTGTTACATGTCCTTCACAATATTTCTGATTAGAAGAAATAAAATATCAAGCTGAGGCACTTCATTGCTCCGTAACATATCTTTTTAATGCCTCTGGAACTGCACTGGAGCTTATATTGTCTTGTATAAAGTACTTGAAAACAAGTACAAATATCTTACCAGAAAATGACTTTGGTAGAAGTTAGTCACCTTTTAGAACATTACTTGAGTAAAAGTCTAACAGTATCTAATATTTATTGTACTTAAGTATCAAAAGTAATTGTTTTGATTAGGGCTGTCAGTTTAACGCGTTATTAACGGCGTTAACGCAAACCCATTTTAATGCCGATAATTTTTTTAACGCACGATTAACGCATAGAGAGAGCAACGGGATCTGTTAGTCCACTTCTTTAACTGTCTATGGCCACGCCATGTCCCGCCCTATGAAGCAGCTGATTGGTTTGGTTTAGGCATTTCATAGGACCTGAACAAATGGAGTTACGTTACCTTGGACGCCAAGGGCGGGTCTTGTAATTTCGCAGACCGGAAACAAAACAGACACAAGCCGCGGCCGGTTTGAGCCAAAGACAGTATGGTTTGAGCTTGCTAGCCGCGTAGCTAGTAGGCTCGTCACGGCGATTAGCTTCGGAGCGAGTAGTGACTCTACAGTCAGTGAGAGAAACAAAGTGTCTCCTCTGTTCTTTCTGACCACGGTGGGAAACCTGGAGCAGGAAAACCCTCTACTTGATTTTACGTTGGTTATGAAAGAGAAAGAAAACCAGGAAATGAGTCACGGGAAACCAGTTGCTATGACGACGGCTATACCGCTGACGACGCTATGAGCCCATAGACAGTAGGACGAGCCACGCTCGCCTCAGGCATGAGGCAGTACTACCTGCAATGGAAAATCGAGGTAACAGCGTTACATTATGTGACAGATTATTAGTTCCAAGTGTGAATGTTGTGTGAAATTGAAGCGTAAGTGTGAAATTGAACATAACGTATATGACAATGTTGTAAAAAAACAGTCACAAAGCAGCCGATCCACTTTTCCATGCTGATAAGAGAATTAAAATGAGAAAATATAATGGGACAAAAAGAAATCAAGGGACATTTAAAATAGATAAAAATGTGCGATTAATTGCGAGTTAACTATGACATTAATGCGATTAAATATTTTAATCGCTTGACAGCACTATTATCTTTTGGTATGCATTTCAGAAAAAAAATGGTTAGGATTCAGGTGTAATTGCAAATAGTGATTAATCATGATTAATCCACTGAAAATTCTGATTAATTTGATTAAAAATTTTAATCATTTGACAGCCCTAGTTTTGATATTAAATGTACTTAATTATTAGAAGTAAAGGTAGGAAGAATCTTTCACTCCAACATACTAAAACATTTCTTACAAATACGGCCACAGGTGTTTTAACATTATCGGCTCGAGGGTGCAGAGGCTGCACTACAGCTTGGGTTTCAGCGCATGGACTGGGGTCTGTTCGCCACTAATGCCACCTCTGACTCCCAGCTGGACACTGAGACATACACCTCCTCTGTGCTGGAATACATCAACACAAGCGTCAATGATGTCACAACTCACAAGCAGATCAAGATATACCCCAATCAGAAGCCTTGGATGAATAAGGATGTCCGTCTACTGCTAAAGGCCTGCGACGTTCCTTTCCGATCGGGCAACGCAGAAGCCTATAGCACATCCAGGGCTAACCTGAAAAGGGGAATATAATGCATTAAATTATGGGAGCTTAAAGCAGTGTTGCGGACAATATATTTTTTCATTTTTAGACCACCACCATCGTCCCCGTGCCCAAGCGATCAAACAGTGCCTGAACGTCTATCGACCGGTCGCACTGACCCCCAT
This sequence comes from Gymnocephalus cernua, assembly GCA_023631565.1. NCBI lineage: Eukaryota > Metazoa > Chordata > Actinopteri > Perciformes > Percidae > Gymnocephalus > Gymnocephalus cernua. The sequence continues at coordinate 21,023,512 of CM042443.1, forward strand.
CATAACCAAGTGCCTTGAGAAGCTAATCTTAGCCCACCTCAAGCCCAGCTTTCCTCCTGCACTAGACCCCCACCAGTATGCATACCGTGCCAACAGATCGACTGAGGATGCCATATCCACAGCCCTCCACTCTGCCCTCACCCATGTAGATAATAGCAACTCCTATGCTAGGATGCTATTTATCGACTTCAGCTCAGCTTTGCATCCATGTGCAACTGGATATTGGACTTTCTGATCAACAGATCCCAGACGGTGAGGTTAAATAACCTCTCCTCCACTACACTTCCTCTAAACACTGGTGTGCCACAAGGGTGTGTACTCAGCCCATTACTGTACACCTTCTTCACCCATGACTGCTTCCCCATTCACAACACAAACTCCATCATCAAATTTGCAGACGACACAACGGTGCTCGGCTTGATCAGGAACAATGATGAATCAGCCTACAGGGAGGAAGTGCAGCACTTGGCTGCATGATGTGCAAATAACAACCTTGCGCTCAACACCTCCAAAACTAAATAACTCATTGTCGACTTCCGGAAAGCAAAGGCAGGCATCCACACACCCATTCACATCAACAAGACCTCTCCTGGTCACTCAATACCTCCACTCTGATCAAGAAAGCTCAACAACACCTCTTCTTCCTCAGAAAATTGAAAAAAGCTGGACTCTTGAAAACTGCTCAAAAAATAATTGGCACATCACTCCCGGCCATCACTGACCTTCATCACTCACGGTGTCTGCGACGTGCCCACAATATCATCGAGGACCACACACACCCCAGTAATGGACTGTTCTACATCCTCCCGTCTGGGAGACGTTACAGGAGCCTTAGGAGTCACACCAGCAGGCTCAGAAACAGCTTTTTTCACATTACCATAACGCTGCTAAACACCAAGACCCAACACTAGCCCCTGCACCGCCCCGCTCCCCCCCTCTCCTTTTGCACATCGACTATGGACTGTCTGACTACCTCTGATCACTATGCACTTTATTAATGCACCTCAACAATGCACTATATATGATCATACTGCATTCTGTCTCTGCTATTATTTGGACTATGGACTGTCTGATTTCTCAGAACTCTGCACTGCACTTATTTGCTGTACTTTAATACAGGACTAACATGATCATACTGCATTCTTTGTTTTATGTCTTTTGTAAGCACTGCTATAAATAAAAAGCACTTTTAATGATTGCACTACTGGTTAGATGGCAAACTGCATTTCGTTGTACTAGTTGTCCTTACTTGTGCAATGACAATAAAGTTCAATCTAATCTAATCTAATTAATCTTCATCACCACCCCATTCACCACTGTGGTCATCGTCTGTTACATTGGCGATAGTGCCTGCAGCAGGCACTTCCATGACGCTATCAGTTATTATGCTTCCTCCTCTTCATTAATTTTGGCCTATGGTTTTGGCGCTTGGCAACAAACAGACATTATGTCACAAACTGGAATGGAGCATGCATTAACTTGCAATCTAGGAGCAATGATTCGCCAAACCTGCTTTTTTGCAGTCTCACAAATTTCTTTTGTAGTAACGAGTAACAAAGTTTCTTAGGGGAAATGTAGTTGAGTAAAAGTATACTATTCATTTAGGAAATGTAGTGGAGTAAAAGTAAAAGTTTCCAGAAATATAAATAATGACGTTAAGTACAGATACACAAAAATTCTACTTAAGTACAGTAATGAAGTTTGTATTTGTACTTTGTTACATTACAACACTGCACTGGAGGGAAAAGCACCATTCTTCTTAAAGACATTCCCTCATTTGGTACTTTAATGATGGTGGTGGAGACCTGTCTGTCTAATGACTGATTACAAGCATATGATTCACATTTAATACTCATTCAACAATTCAATGAACCCTGGTGTCCTGTATGGAAATATCCACATTTCTTAATCTTGTCTATGTATTTTCAAAGTGTAGTGTTTATCTTAAAAAAAGCTGTAAGTTACAAAGGATAATGTCTGGAGTTCAAAGTTTCCTTCTGTTATTAACAACTAAATTAAAGTGGGGAGACAGGGGGGAACTATAATGGCGAAAACATATGGAAATTCAATCACTTAGAAATGTATGTGTCCACAGACAGCAAGGAGGCTGTGCAAAGCAAGCAGTCTTTCCCCCTTTCTCTCCATTTGTCTTTCTCCTCTCTCACACACTCTCCTCCCTAACTCCTACACTTTTCCATCATTCAAATAATTCAAAACACCCACTCGAGCCATTACGCAAATGGAAATATTGATCTCCCGTTCAGTCGCTCATTTTGTTTGGGGGGAAATAGCTTGAGACAAATGTGAGGGCCCTGGTCTTTTATTTAATCTTCACTGGGTAACAGATATACATTCAAAAGGCTGCCTGCTATTTCTGACATGCAGGATGGAAACACAAGCGTTTGGTCAGAATCTGCGCTACGGGGAAGGCCGCCTAGAGGCTTTTCACTCATGTACGGGATGTAAACATCTTCATCTGTTTTCCTCCTCATGATGAAGAGGAAAACAGGATTGGGCCTGTTTCTGAGGCTGAGGTGAAGAGAAAATGTATTCACATGATCACACAGTGGGTTTTCTGTTTGTTCTCGACTTTGGTTTGTCTGAGAGTACAGTAGTTTGTACTGCGTCTGTTTTTGAGGGTCTGAATTGCTATCTAGTGTACTTGGATGCATTCCTCTGTCTGTATTGTGTAAATATGTGTGTCTCTGAATGTATTTGTGTCTTATGTCTGTCTGTGTGTATTAATGTTTCTGCTTACTGTGTGGGTGTGTATGGACATGTGACAGACAGGTGGACAGACTGCTTGCCAGATGCAATTGGCAGGTAGCAGCAATTAGATGGTGGAAAGCTGACCAAGATAAAAAGGTTTTAACACTTGCAAGAAGATGAGTCAAAAAGAAGACGAAAAAATTATTTTCCCCTCAAAGGCAGTAGAATATGAGTGTGTGTCTGTGTGTTTTGATTGTAGCCTATATGAAAAATGTGTGTGTGTGTGTCTGTTAATATGTTTGCCCTGGGGGAGTGATTGATTGCTGACATCGCTTTTCTGTTTCCTGTGTGAATAGGCACAGCCAGCTTTTAACCCACATAGCCAGACTGTGACCTTTAGTCTAGATGGTCAATTTGCACTGTGATTTCAGAAAGCAGCCGGTTGGAGGAGAACAAGTATGGTCTTTGCTGCACTAAGTAATCCTCATCAAAGAATTTACATGTGTAATAACATGTAGATATGATACAAGTAGCTAACTGTGTGAATGCTGATTCAGCAGCCTGATTCTTCCATGCAATTTTCGGTCGCCTACTTCCTCTGCATGCTTTTAGCTACAAAAAGCATTCTAACATCACATCTGTGCTTGTATTCAACTTTTCTCCACTGTTTTCGACATACTACTGTTCACTGTTATGCAGATGACACCCAATTATACTTTTAAATCAAACCAGATGAAATAGGTCAGTTAGCTAAACTTCAAGCATGCATCAAAGATATAAAATCATGGATGACCTACAATTTTCTGATGCTAAACTCAAGCAAAACTGAGGTGATTGTGCTGGGATCTAAACAACTTCAAAACTTACTATCTAAAGATATAGCTACCTTGGATGGTATTGCCCTGGCCTCCAGCACTACTGTCAGAAATCTAGGAGTTATTTTTGATCAGGATGTATCCTTTAATGCCCACTTAAAACAAACCTCAAGAACAGCCTTTTTTCATCTTCGTAATATTGCCAAAATTAGGAACATCCTGTCTCAGAACAATGCTGAAAAACTAGTCCATGCATTTGTTCCTTCCAGGCTGGACTATTGTAATTCCTTACTATCAGGATGCTCAAATAAGCCCCTTAAGACTCTCCAGCTGATCCAGAATGCTGCAGCTCGTGTTCTGACTAGAACTAAGAAAAGAGATCATATCACTCCTGTATTAGCTTCTCTGCATTGGCTCCCTGTAAAATCCAGGATTGAATTTAAAATCCTCCTCCTGACCTACAAAGCTCTAAATGGTCAAGCACCATCATATCTTGAAGAGCTCATAGTACCTTATTGTCCCACTAGAGCACTGCGCTCCCAGAATGCTGAGTTACTTGTGGTTCCTAGAGTCTCTAAAAGTATACTGGGAGCCAGAGCCTTTAGCTATCAGGCTCCACTCCTGTGGAACCAGCTCCCAGTCTGGGTCCGGGAGGCAGATACTGTCACCACATTTAAGAGTAAACTTAAGACTCTCCTCTTTGATAAAGCTTCTAGTTAGGGGGTGAGGAGTTGCAGCATCTGCCTAGCCCGGCCCACCTGCTTCTCTGTCCCAGAAATGCTTGTTACTAACCTAGCTCTGGGGAGCTTGCTCCCCGGAGTCTTTCTGTTTCTTTTCACCCAGGATGAAATCCCGGGATTAGGATGGCACCAAAATCATGGTTCCAGTTGTTGCCGTGGTTCTGCTGAAATTCCCTGCTATGCCGTGCTGCTCCCTGCGCTACTACAACCACTATTTCTAGCCACTGTTTATTAACTATACTGTGATACACCCCAACGGCACGTCAGACACCTCCTACCAAGAGCCTGGGTCTGTCCCAGGTTTCTTCCTAAAAGGGAGTTTTTCCTCGCCACTGTTGCACTGAGTGCTTGCTCTTGGGGGATTTGTTTTTGTTGTTGTAAATTATAGAGTGTGGTCTAGACCTACTCTGTCTGTAAAGTGTCTTGAGATAACTCCTGTTATGATTTGATACTATAAATAAAATTGAATTGAATTGAACTATACTATGACTTTTTTTATCACTTTTTTCTTGTACTTTTTCAAGATACTATACCAAAACTATTTTTGACATACTATACTATGACCTTTTTTGATACACTATAATATTACTTTTTTGACATACTATACTATGGCTTTTCAATCACTTTTTTTGACATAGTATACTATGTCTTTTTTATCACTTCTATTGACATACTATACCATGGCTTTTTTGGGGAAACTATACTTTTGCTTTTTCGAACATACCATACTTTGGCTTTTCTATAATTTTTTTCGACGTAGTATACTATTGCTTTTTCATCGCTTTTTTCGACTATGGCGTTTTTATCACTTTTTTCGACATACTATACTATGGCTTTTTGATAATTTTTCCGACATGTTATGCTATGGCTTTTTCATTATTTTTTTGGACTTACAATACTATGGCTTTTCTCGACATACTACACTATAGTGTTATTATGACTATATTTTAACATAGTATACAATGGCTTTTTCGTCACTTTTTGTCACTTACTATACTAGGACTTACAATACAATGGATTTCTTTTATCATTTTTTTCCGACATACTATACTATGGCTTTTTTTACCACTTTTTTCAACATACTATACTATGGCTTTTTTGACATACTATACTATGGCTTTTTCATCACTTTTTTCAACATAATGTACTATGGATTTTTTCAGCAATGTTTTCGACATACTATACTATGTATACTATACTACTATTTTTTTTATCAGTTTTTCGACATAAAATAATATGATTTTTATCACTTTTTTCAACATACTATACTATGGCTTTTTCATAACTTTACTTGACATACTATAATATGACTTTTTAATGGCTTTTATCGACATACTATACTATGGCTTTTTAATCACTTTTTTCGACATACTATACTATGGTTTTTTTATCACTTTTTTCAACATACTATACTATGTTTTTTTCATAACTTTATTTGACATACTATAATATGACTTTTTAATGACTTTTTTTGACATACTATACTATTGTCTTTTTTCATAATGTTTTGACCAACTATTATATGGCTGTGTTAGCTCAGTTGGTAGAGCAGGTGCACATGTATAGAGGTGTATTCCTTGACGCAGAAGGTCCAAGGTTTGAGTCTGACCTAGACAATATCCTGCATATCTTCCCTGTCTCTCTCTCTCCTTTTATATCTAGCTGTCCTTTCCATTAAAGGCTGAAATGCCAAAAACAAATCTTAAAAAAAGAAAATACTATACTAGACATACTATACTATGACTTTTTAATCATTTTTTTAGACATACTATAATATGGCTTTTTTATTACTCTTTTCAACATACTATACTATGGCTTTTTATCACTTTTTTCAACATATTATACTATGACTTTTTTCAGCAATTCTTTCAACATACTATACTATGGCTTTTTTCAGTACTTTTTTGACGTCTTATACTATGGCTTTTTTGTCACTTTTTTGACATACTATACTATGGTTTTTTCATCACTTTTTTCAACATACTATACTATAGCTTTTTTAACATACTATACTATGGCTTTTTTTAACATTTTTTTGACATTCTATACTATGGCTTTTTTTATCACTTTTTCGACATACTATACCATGGCTTTTTTAAAAAAATTTTGACATACTATACTATGGCTTTTTTCGACATAATATACTTCATATGTGTCCCCACTCTTTCTCAACAAATCTACACTGCGGGTTGCTAGCTGTCAATTTGCAACAGATTCTCACTCCCATCTCGTAAAATACGGATGCTTGGTCATTTGCCTTTCGTCGTTGTTATTGACGCTAAAAGTCTCCTTTAGTGTAATATAACGCTATAAGTGCTAAAAGCGCTCTCTGATGCAGAGTTTTTTGCTTGTCTGCACAGATATTTCTGTTCTAGTTTGCACAGCCAAGGGAAGTTTAGTTGTAATTCAATTTCATTTGTATTGTTTAATCATAAAAGAAGTTATCTCACGACACGTACGGATACAGATCATTCACCTAGACCGGTGGGGAGAAGGTATATTTCTGCAGACACGGCATCCCTCCTCTTCTCTGCTTCTCTACATAGTCCTGGGTGTCCTCATATTTCTTGTAGGGCTGGCTTAGGTTTGCCTTGGACCAGCCCTTAGTTATGCTGCTATAGTTTTAGACTGCCGGGGGACTTCATTTAAAAGTCTGATCTCCTTTCTCTTTCCATCTGCATGCATTCATGTTCCAGAAATGCTTGTTCTAAATTATCCTATTCCTGTTTTCTCGCCTCGCAGTTTTCCTTGGATTGGGGTGGCACCTAAATTATGGTTGCAGCTGCCGACGCCCAGCTACGCAAAGTTTTTCCTCACCGCTCAAGGTTTCTGCCTAAAAGGTTTTTCCTCGCCGCTGTTGCACCAAATGCTTGCTCGTGGGAAATTGTTGGGTCTTTGTAAATTATAGCGTGTGGCCTAGACCTACTCTATCTGTAAAGCGTATTTTATGGACATGTAAGTATTGAGTTCAGCAGCCACTGCTTCTCTAAACTGTCCCGCTAGATCAAATATGTGATGCATTTCTTAAAAAATACACATAGTTTAAATGGAATTATTAATGTGAGTGTGTTTGTGTGGTTTCACACACCATCAACTCAGAGATCGCTCGTTCCTTTATGTGGGTGGATCTCTTCTCCACAGACGTATTGTGTACCTGGGTCTAGAATGTTGTCATGCAGGTCCTGGGTGTCCTCATATTTCTTGTTAAGGTAGTTCCGAGTAGTTCCTTTGTTTTTAATGATTTGGTCAGATCAATGTCCTCTTCCTCTTCAGACTGTACCGAGTTGTTCAGAAGATGCAGAACAGGCTTGCTCACACAACGTTCACCTGACAGAGCATCTGTTAAGTCTTGGAGCCGGCTGAGTGCCTTGTTCACAGATTCCAGGACCTCCAAGGTCTGTAGAGAGAAGCTTGGACAAAGCACTTTGTTGCTTCAGGACTCTTGCTATCATTTTCTGTGTGAAGGCCCATTGGGTTTGGCAGTATGTCACAATGGCATACTCTGGAAGGTTGCGCTCTCTCTGTGCCTTCCTCAAGGCCCTTCTTTTCTTCCAGCTGCAGGAGAAGTGGCCCACAATCTTCCAGCATATCACAGTTGCCCTGTTGAGCATCATCTTTTCGAGATTTTCTTTGTGAATAGAGAGGGTGAAAAAGAGGCTTATGAAACTTACGGAAGAACTGGCCGCTGAGTTTGAAGTTTGAGTTTGTTTTTAGTTGTTTTTCAAATTTTTGTTAAACATGGCAGAATATCTGAAGCACTTAGAACTTAGAAGAAGCTTAAATATTAATTAAAAAAAGTGTTTTTAATTAAACAGTGTGTCATTATTAATTCAAGTTCTCCAAACCATATGATGATATAGAACGTCTATTCCTACCCTAGCTCCTCTAGGACCTAGAAGAGGTCTAGGACCTAGAGGAGCTTTTTTCCATCCTCAAATCTAAACCAGCTAGGTAGCGGTCGTTTTAAAGACATCGTTAACGTTGTGAAAAGGTAGCAGTTGGCTAGGTTTAGGCACCAACGCAGCTTAGTTGGTGGTGGTAGTGGTTAGGCTTAAACACAGACCTTCACTTCTGGTTACGCAGGTGGCGCTGAACGTCAGTAGCTCCATTTGTTCTGTAAAATAAAATTAAAACTCACTGTTCACTTTTATTTTGAAACGGGACACCAACCCCAGTCTCCTGGGTGAAAGTCCTATGTGTGTTTGACCTATCCACCACCTTAACCTGACTCTTTTAGCAAAACTTGGCGTTCTTATACTTTGTCAAATTATTTGCTTTGTTCCGGTCATAACTACTACAGCAACTAGAGGGAGCCGTCACTATTAACGTTAATATGACTAACGTAGTTAATTTTAGGAAGACATTTTATTTAACTAATACATTATGTGAAAAATAAATCAAACAAAGCAAATATCAGTCCCCCCAACAAAATAGTTAAAAATAACCCAATATGGGTCTCAATGTACCCATATAAAACCCTCTGCACCCCTAATTATTAGTAGCACCGGCTGCAGAGCGGGGCCCTCACCCCAGGGACAGCAGCTCGTCCTGGGTTGACACGCTCAGACACCCTGGTGGGAGCATGGAGCGCTGACAGAGCTGGAGGGTGCTCAAAGAGGAAAAAGATGAAAGGCAGAGGCAAAGAGTGAAGCGCTGAGGGCCCCGTCTGTTTCTTCCTCTCGTTCCTCTCAAGTTTATCCTCAGTTCTGTCTCTGTTTTGTCATGTTGCAAAAGCGACTTTTTTTGTTATCAATTTACCTTTAAAAGAAAATGCAGTTTTAATTAGGCTCAGAGACAGGGACTGAGGGGGAGTTAAAGAGAGGACAAAAGTAGAGTGTCTCGTCTCAGCACCTATCTATTAGTCATCAATATTTTCTATTCACTATTCACTATATCACTATTTCACGTATCTATTACTGCATGCCCCTCTTTGCATGCCGTTGTATAAGAGCAAGAAGATCCCTGTAGGGAGGCGGTTGCCGTGGATGGGTGGGTGGGTCCTAAAGCAAAGGGCTTTCAAATGTAGAACCAGTGTTTGTGTCCTGGAAGACGTTAGGGGGAAAACACAAGACTTTCATCCAGGAAACGGGTGTTAGTGTACCGGGAGTACTACTTAATAAGACCGGAGTTTTAACCTCTCACTGTGCCCTGTAGCCGGGTCAAAGTCACCTTTTCTCGGCTAAATTTACCTGTAAAGATACTAAACATAACATGTGACCTGCCGGCAGCTGCCATCATTTTGTAGGATATCATTTGAATTGTTGTGCATACATTTTCGTAATACGTTGACTTCTCTCTGCTTGTCCATCCTCCATCCTCTTCTGTACTCGCTTTCTTCTTCCTTTTGATGCCTTTTCCTCCAACCACTCCTATTTTCCTTTCTTTCCCTTTTGCATCTACTTTGAATACCTCTCCTGTTTTGCTCTTCCTCTCTTCGTGCACCATCCTCTTCTTTGGTTACTCTTGTTTCACTGCTCTTCCTCCTCCTTCTCTCCCTCTTTCTTTTCCTTCTTATTCTATTTCATCTTTTCCTATTTTCATCTTCATCTTGTCCCTCCAGTCTGCCTTCCTTCCTCTTTTTTCTGCCTCCATGTCATTACAGGCATATAATTTATGAAGTGTTGAAAATGTTTCTCTCCGAGCTGCTCTGCTCCGTAACCAAGGTTACCAATATGTGAATCAGAATCACTGAAATCACGTGTGATTTTTAGGTGGGCAAGCAGGAATGGAAAAGCTTCAGAGTAGCAGCTTTGTATAGTCTGGAGTCTTCTGTTTAACATTTTTCAATTAGAAGTGATTTTTGTTTATAAATGACTGATATTGTTGTTGACCCTCTTCGGGCGCCCATAACACGCCACACACACACACACACACACACACACACACACACACACACACACACACACACACACACACACACACACACACACACACACACACACATACACACACACCACATGAGTCACACGGAGTGCATTTTATTACTGTATTGTTTTGGATTGCATGTGGACTAGAATAAACTGACATACTCATATTCTTCTATTTATCATTCAGCAGATAAATAGAAAAGGGAGACTCGAGGTTGGCAGCCTGGTCCTGTTCTGTCCAGCCGCGTCGGTCAGTCATGTGAGTGTGTATTTTGTGTGTGTAGCAAACTATTATTGAGAACACAGTCCGCCCATATCCCTAAGAGGATATACTTTACGCAGGCGTTCTCAATATTATTATTATTGCTCTCTTATTTCTTACATGTATTGTGTTTTACCATTTGCTATGTACCGTGTCACAGTATGCGTTTGTACCATAGACTGTATATAGACGTGGATGACATGACAGCTCCGCTGTGAAGCCAAAACATCTGGATCGCCCCCTGATGGCTGGCTGCAGTATAGCTCATAAACCCCACCCCCTCTATGTTAGCATGGGCCAAACAAAAAAAATCACACACACACCAAATACTTTTTTCCTAGTCTCGCATTGCCAGACCTATATCCACAGCGCTGCGGAGGAAGGTCTGGCTAGTCCACACAACATCCCGGGATGGAAGAAAAACTCTGGTTTATTGGCATTTCTTGAAACCAATCCCAACCGTCTTGGACAGATAGTCTAGCTAGCTGTCTGGATTTACCCTGCAGAGATCTGAGGAGCAGTTAACCATAGTCCTCAGAAATGGACCACAGTTTAGAATGCCAGCACAAAGAAAGCAGAAAGTGAGGGACATCCGGCGGAACTTCCAGGGGGCACCGTAACACTGTCAATATAGACTACTTTTTCCCCCATAGATGGTTTCTGTCATTTTTGTCATCTTCATTGTTGTACAGTGGGAGGAAGTGGAGACGCATTGTCCATCTTGGATCTATGGTTTGTAATGCAAATCATTTTTCATCTGAGGCCCCATTCACGCTTGTAATGATTAAGCATATCACAGTTGCTTAATCAACTTGCATTTAAACATACTGTATGCGTCTCTGTTGGCCGGATCCATCTTTGTTTTACCAGCTATGCAAGTAAAGGTCAGCCCTTCTCCAGTTCAGCAGGGGGTGGTGATGCACCTGAAGCTGTTTCGTATCTGCCACAAAATGTCACCTCATATGACCCTTGTCGAAAGTGACCGGACAGTCGTGTCCCCACAATGCACTTTTCAGATATTCTGGATGGGAGGAACCAGGCAGAACAACCTATTTTGTCAGTTACCTATACTTATTATGAGTAATTGGATCAGTTTTGGTGTTTTCACATAAGAGATAAGTGTTTTTCTGTTTTTGTTGTGGATTTTCTTACTAGTGTGGTCATGGCGTTCCACAAGGCTGAATGCTTGGACCAATTCTATTCATCTTATATAATTATGCTTCCTCTAGGCAATATTATTAGGAAACACTCCATTAAATTTCACTGTTATGCGGATGATACCTGTAATGTCTGTAAATATCCTTTACAGGCATATAGTAATACTCAGAAGACAACCACACGTGAGTTCTCTCTGTGTTCGGTTTATTAACTTTCCAGCGTGACGAACATAGAAATATCATTAAAAACAATGCTGTGTATTGTAAATAACATAATGATGCATACTTAAAATATCTGTGTAAGTAGTAAAACAATACAACCCCCCCAAAAATGCTTTTTAAGTTTAGAAACGTTTTGAGTCCCCCCTCCCTTGCCTCACAGTGGTTTGGTCCACTGCCTGCTGTACGTTAGGATCTGCACTCTCACAGTCACATCAGGTAGTGGCAGGAATGTAGTAAGTAGGCGGCTCAAGGCTATTTTATTCACATTAAACATCGGATAAAGTTTTTCTTTACGCAAATAGAAATGATGCTGAGTAATTAATAAATTAGTCATGACAAAAAAGTTTGCTATGTTACTGTAATATAATGTAATGTCACCTAGCTTGTTGGATAGAAATGCACCCACTACAACTAACGTTAACACAGCGATAAGCCTAACGTTGTGTGTGTGAACTGATATTAGGGTTAATATTGAAGATCTACAGTTGTGTTTGCTCAATATGATGTTAAGTGGCTGATCAGTTAAATATATATCCTCTGTCCCAGACTAAACCTAATATTTATGTGGAGGACGCAAGATCATTTTATAATTATAATATGGCCGCGTGGTGAACCTATGATTCTAACTCATATTTAGACATCTGACGTTAAAGATTTCTGTTGGTGTTGCCCAGATAAAATGACAGAGAAAGGAAGAACAGACATAAGATCCTTTTTCAGTTCACCAAAACGCCAAGTAAGTACAATAAGTCCTCATATCAAGAAAATGTGGTAATATCTTTAAAGAATGGGTGCTTATGGAAATAATACTGTCACTATGTCACAGGCAAAGGAGACAGAAAGAACTGAGGAACAGGGAGGCCAGGGACAGTCAGGTGTAGAGTCTCAGGTAAGTGTGTTGGGCTTAGTTAATATTTTTGGAGGTGTGTGGCTGTCAGGGTTAGCAGATGAGCTTTACCAGTGGCTCACTAATTTACATTATGATCAGCTAATTTAACAAGTGTGCAAAAGCATTGCATTTCTTTTATATGGGGACAGTTTTTCAAAATAAGTCATTATGTTTTAAATTTTTGTGGCTTGATTGTTAAAAATAAATGGTTTTAAAGAAGAATATTTTTGGTCAATTTAGACATGGTTATTTTGAAAAACGGAGATTTCTCTTCGTTTGTGCCCTTTGTTTATACGCAAACGGAGAAATGTGCTTCTGAAAACGTGAACATAGCTTTTATAGCCATGTGTAAACATAGCATTAGTCCGCTTTTTCATTGAATCAAGAGAAACACTGAAAAGAAGGATAATGGTACAGTCTCCATGCTACACTAATGATAGTTTTAAGGTTTTCCTCTGTGTACACATGTCCTCTACAAGTATGATTGTGGCTGTATTATTTGTGTGTGTAAAATTGCTCTTCAGAAATGTTATGTTTATTGCCCCCCCCCCCCCCCCCCCAACTGTTGGATCAGATTTACACCCATGACTACCTGTCATTACAATACCCAATTATACCTATCAATCAAGCCAGAGGAAACCGGGTAGTTAGTTACACTTCAAGCATGCATTAAGGACATAAAATACTGCATAACCTACAATTTCCTGTTAATCTCAGACAAATCCGAGGTTATTGTGCTGGGCCCTAAGAGATGGCATTGCCCTGGTGTCAGAAATCTCTGAGTTATTTTTGATCAAGATATATCCATTGATGCCCAGTTAAAACAAATATCAAGAACAGCAATTAAAATCTAAATTTAAATTTAAATTCAATTTAAATTAAATCCTTCTCCTGACCTACAAAGCTCTAAATGGTCCATCACCATCATATCTTGAAGAGCTCATAGTACCTTATTGTCCCACTAGAGGAGTGAGCTCCCAGAATGCCGAGTTGCTTGTGATACCTAGAGTCTCTGAAAGTACAACGGGAGCCAGAGCCTTCAGCTATCAGGCTCCTCTCCTGGAACCAGCTCCCAGTCTGGGTTCTAGAGGTGTGGTCCTGCTCGGCGCCCTGCTACGCCATGAACTACTACAACTACTATTTCTAGTCAGAGTTCCATTATCTTTATTGTGACTATAATTGCTATACTGTTCATCGTACCCCCAACCGGCACCGTCAGACAACTACCCACCAAGAGGTTGGGTCTGTCCGAGGTTTCTGTGCTTGCTCTTGGGGGAATTATTGAAACTGTTGGGTCTTTGTGAATTATAGAGTGTGGTCTAGACCTACTCTATCTGTAAATTGTCTTGAAATAACTCATGTTATGATTTGATACTATAAATAAAATGGAATTGAAATGAATGGTATGAAGTGGACTGGGCTCAGTTGGGAAAATTTGATGTTACTTATTTCCAATCAGAGTTTACCAGCATAAATCAAAACATAATGCCAGTTGTAGGGTTGTTTGCTTGTGTTGTCAGCACTGTTAGTACAATCTGATAAACCGCACCCACGCAGTCCTGTTAAGGCAGATTAGCTACATTTTCGAGTATTAAACTATCAATAAACAATAACTAAAGATGCTTTTCTCCTGAAACTTTGAGTGTTGCTCATATATTTTTTTTTTCATAGAAAAATAAAACTGGTTTCCAGGGCCTAAATCAAAATATTATCAATTGCTAGCTCTAAATGAGTGCAGGTTTGCTGGCACTGTATAAAGGAATGTGCTGCTTGTCCAGAGAAAGAATACCACAAAGTCAAACAGCATATGTGAATAAGAACTTCCTGGATTTCACAGCGACCACAGAGATCATATTCATCTTCAGCTGATTTTATTGATTAAAAAAGGAGCTAGTGATCGTGATATATTCAACATGCTTCAACTTGCTTAACAAAACAGTTTTTTTCCTTTTTTCCAGTTTGGTTTGTTGACATCTTCCCAATGCTTAGGAACGTGTACTTACTGGACAAAAAACAGTATGTGAAATGGCATGTTTTCCTACATTTGTTATTATCAGTGGTGAGGGAGCTCAGATAAAGAAGGAGAAACACAAATATTATTTCCCTACTTGTAGTTTTGGCTTTAACAGTGTATATCCTAGTTACATAGAGGCTTCAAAAGCCAAACATGTTTAAATAGAACCATTACATGTTTCTCCTCACCGTTGGGAGTTTAGCAAACAATTCTCCCAAACCCATATTGATCTCATGAATCCAGAATTCAAATTAAGTAAGCATGTTGCAATAGTTAAGCATGACAGACGTTTGTTGTTTGTATGATATTAAACCTGACCACCACTCTCACATCAACTTTACTGGATCACATTTACAAATAATCCTTCATGTGAAGAAGACGTGTGTGATTTCTGAAGAAGATAATGAAGACAATGGACTCTTTATTCAGGTGCTGGGCTGCAAAATGAATACAGCCCAGCACCCGAATGTACAGCAGAGGTACAGTGATGTGTTGAGTGAGTGGACAGCCGCCTGTCCTGTAATGAAAAAGATTAACTGTAAGAACAATATTGGCGTAAGGTGGACTGAATGATCAATATAGTAATTGCCTTGACTGGGAAATCCTCACTCCCAGACTGTGTAGGTGGGAGGACTAATGAGGGTTCAATAACATGGATAGAGTGCAATCACACACACACACACACACACACACACACACACACACACACACACACACACACACACACACACACACACACACACCAGTACACCATTGCACGATAATCTGCGATTGTCAGCAGAAGTCTGCAGATTTTCCGCAGATTTTATAATATTTCATACTACTGTAGGTATGGATCGGAGCCTACTGTCGACAGAAGTCTACTGATTTTCTTTAACCTCCTCAGGATCAGGCTGTCTTTATCAATAAGGTTTGTCATCACAGTTGGCTGAAGGCGAGCAGTGAAGTATGAGCTGTGTGTGCGTGTGTGTGTGTGTGTGTGTGTGTGTGTGAGTGTGTGTGTGCAGCTGCAAATGCTGGTCAGGAGGCCTGCAGAGTAGCCATAAGAGAAAGTTTTCCCCGGAGGGCTAAGATCACTCACTCTGATAAATCGGGGTCTTAGCTTGAACTGGCCAGCACTACAAACATCATTCATCAAAAACTCATAAAGGCTCGCCTTGGGAGGTGTTCATAGGCACGCAGTTGTGAATTTTCAATGCTTTATTGCATTTATATGAATAATAGATGCATAATTGTGCTGTATTTGTACTTATAGGTAAGAACCTGGTCTTAATTGTGTTCTACTTTTTCTTTGCTCAGAACAGTTCCTCATTCCTGCCTAATAGGTAGAAGCAGTGCTGGATCAATATATTTAAATTGTTACTCTGTTTAGATAGTACACAATTAAGTAATCAGTCCAAACAAGGTATATTGACCGAGGCTTTAAGGATTCACACTCTCACTTGTTCTCTCTTTGTCTCCTCCGCCTATGTGCACAGGTGTGCAGTCTTCATGATTTCACAATCACTGCGTTTATTTTCGGGTGAATATACCACGGTTTCTCAAACATGAATATATTCACCATGTAAACACCTTACCCCGGCTGGCCCAAAATCGGACTTCTTACACTTCTTACAATGTAAATGCCAAGCTTTGTAAGGAAAATTTGGAGTGTGCAACAAGACAGGCCTGCTTGGTTCGTTCGGAAAATTATTGTAAAGATTTACAAAGAATATGTTTTTGTAAACAATGTATCCAGCTAATTTCAATAGCTCTATTGACTGTACTGTGTGAACAGTTAACTTCATTTAATATTATATGAGGCGTTTTCTTTTGCGGCGTGCAAATGTTCCACCAAAACAAGTTCGTTCCTGACTATTTTGCCGAGCCACTGTCGCTGGGTCCGGAACTTAGAGCTGCCAAAGACGATTGTGACTGGTTTAAAGAAATGCAAACAACCACTGACCGTTTATTCTCCTATCCAGGAATGTGTGCAATAGGTGATTAATATCTGCTACTGCACATGAGCTCTGGCTGTGACAGATGCTATGAAAAAGAAAGGGGTCCTGCTCATTGATTTGCTCCTGCTCTCAGATCAATGATCATATACACTGTCATTAAAAATAAAGTATGGCGCTGCTATGTAGTGAGTAATTTGCTGAGACTGTTTGTAATGTGTGTGTGTGTCTGTGTCTGTGTGTGTGTGTGTGTGTGTGTGTGTGTGTGTGTGTGCGCACTGGGCTTGTAGAAGCCTTAAAATAAAGAAGATAGAGGTGCAACAGGGGGCAGCATTGCAATACGGAGACATCCATCAATTAAAAACTACAAGTGCAACTATCTGCTCTGCCTCAGGAAATCAGGCCTCCCTAATCCAGCTGCAGGTACGAGAGTATACAGTGTGTGTGTGTGTGTGTGTGTGTGTGTGTGTGTGTGTGTGTGTGTGTGTGTGTGTGTGTGTGTGTGTGTGTGCGTGTGTGTGTGTGTGTGTGTGTGTGTGTGTGTGTGTGTGTGTGTGTGTGTGTGTGTGTGTGTGTGTGCGTGTGTGTGTGCGTGTGTGTGTGTGTGTGTGTGTGAGGCAGAAAAGCCTGGGGAAACATCTTCCCCTGGTGGCCACCGGGCCAGCGTACATGCAGGTGAACTCCTCCAGGGCCTAAGGTCCCCAAATCTGCCACCTGAAATTAAAGAAATCTCATTATTAATAATATTACACTTATTTTGTCTATGATTACATAAGAGTGACAGATTTCTGTTTGTCTTTTACTTTTGTTGAATATCTCTAATGATTGAAAGCCAATTAACTGTTCATTCTCTGGTAATTGGATAGTCTGGGATAGGTGCTCCCATGGCTTGAGGGGCCTTCTGGGGGTCTCTGAGGGAAGTGTGGGGGCCCCCTCTGCATACTGTGGGATAGCTAAACTCAATTATAATAATACCTAACAGACATTTTGCATTTTACGGAAATGTATGACTGCCAAGTTCATGTTTTGCTGTATCTTTTTAACTCATAGGCAGTTATGTAATTCCTAAATAACGGACAATCAATTTTAAAATGTTTGCATTTTAACAAAACCATCATCACAGTGATGTATTGTTTGTTTTTGTTGTTGTTTGTTGACTGTTCAATGGTTTTGGTTTATCTGTCCAGATGATTTTGATCTCGTTAAGATTAAGAGGAGGTAGGACCAGAAAAGTTCTCAACTTCTTCCTGACACTTTTGAACAAATTGTGTGAGTTGCTTATTTGTCATTTATATGTTGCTGAGGATCCCGCTATTTTTTTCTGTTCTTTTATTTCTTATATGTTTCATTTTTGAACATGTGCAATAAATTCACCAAAAAACGAAATAGAAATATCATGTTTAGTGTCTGTGTTTCAACTGGGATCTCTTGGGCTGAGGCAACAATTCTATCATGTACATCCAAATATAGGCTGTTCACTGTCACATTGCGCCATGTGGCAACTTTTCTCCCTCAAACATCCCCCATAATACAGCTCTGCACCAATCACACAGAAATGCTGCTGGTGCCTTTGCTCCCTTGCTTCTCATTGGCTAATAGTTGACAATAAGATTCCAGCTGTTCACCCCCCCCCCCTCCCCGCTGTACAAGTTTAATTGACATCTAGCTCCAGCCAGTCAGGAGGGAGCTCCAAGTCAAGCCGCGCTGTGATTGGTGCAGAGTGGATGTGGGTGTGGGCGTGTGTGTGTGTGGGGGGGGCGGGGGGGGGGAGAAGTTCGGATTCCCCATCCAGCTGTGAGCTTGAGCTGATGGACGGAACCGAGCGAATGCAGTCTGCAGGAGACAAGAGTGAGAGCAGGAGCGCCCGGTTCTTCATGTGTGCTACAATGGAGAGGGGTGGTGCTCGCGATATTTAGAAAACACCACAGCTGTGTCTCTTGGACGCGTGTTTGAGTTCAGCGGCAGGATGTGCAGCAGCATCTCCACGGACCTTTAAAACCTGAACAAGCGCCTGTGGATGCAACGGAAAGTACTGGATACTTACATTTGAAAGGGGGAAACTAAATCGGAGGAACACGTTGAGAAACGAATAGATTACTCCTTTTCGTTATTTCTCCTTTTTTTGGGGGGGGGGGGGGGGTGGGATGGGGGGGGGTTCTCCATCAGCTCTGCGGAGGAAGAATGAACCATAAAGAAGTTTGTGCGCGGCGTTATATTTAACCTGAGGCTGCAAAAGTAGACACACATCTCGCGGTTTCTTTTTATTTCTTTATTTTTGTTCTAAGAGGGGATGATTATGAAGTGTTGGTGAGGCCACTGGAGAGGCTTGGACACCGGAGACCGGGGCCTGGGGTGTCTGTTGAGACGGAGCCGCGCATTAGCGCACCACCTGGGAACTATACGCTCCGCCAGACGCACCGAACCCACAGACCCTCTCCTCTCTCTTCTTCTCTCCCCCCCCCCCCCCCCCCCCCCTCCACTGCTGCTCTCTTCTATATATCTCTTCCCTCCTCGTCTCTCCTTCTTACTACAGTTTTTTCTTCTTCTCTTTATGCTGATGTGGACTTTATAGCCACGACAAACACTGATCATGCGATGACTGAGCGCACTTTGGGCACATCTACCGAGTCCATTACAGGTAAAAAAAAAAAAAAAAATGTCCAACGGAAAGATGCTTCTGTACTACTCATTTAGACAAATAACCGCAGCAATATCACTTCACATTGAGTGTATTGTTGATAGCCTATTGATAGGGCTGAAGTTTGGAAACGGATTGGAATAGTGGCGGGCTATTGTTGCTGATGAGAGAGAGATTTGGGCATTGTTTTTGATGAAAAGGAATGCGAGGCTCGTTAGAAGCACCGTTCTATTTACCAGCTTACGACAGCAGATATTGGCTATAGATGGTCGATCTGCATTCATTAAAACATCAGTTTTGGAGCATATTCATTCTTTTAAAACAATTTTATGCAGTCATTTTTCCGATGAGGTGTGCGCATATTTTTTTTTTCTAAAATGAACCATCCACCACCACTGCTCCCCACTGTTGGGGACAATATTTAGATTTAAGTGTGAGTGTATTTACCATATATGCAAAGTTGGTAGTCCTAGATTTTATTTCAAAAATACAAATCAGCAGATTTAAATGTTGCCAGCTGATTTTCTTGAATCTTAATGCGTTCTGCTCTGGCTGCTGCATGACACTTGAGCATTTCCCCGGCTGTCAGCTATATTTACTATATCTAATCATATGTGCATTGCTTGCAGGAGGTAAATGATGGCCGAGGATGGGGGGAATCTCTCCGGGATCTCCGACGCCAGGGGCTCGGAGGGTAGCTCCTCTCTGCCGAGGACTTTTATCCGCCTCAACGACCTGTCCGGGGCCGGGACAGGAGGCGGGGAGGGCGGCGAATTGGTGGTGGAGCCGGCGTCCCCGGCGCCTGACGGGATCTCTACAACCGGGGAGGAAGTGTCTGCGAGCGGGGACGAGAGCCTGCCCTACCCCGCCATGGCCCCCGTGGTCTTCTTCTACCTGAAACAGACCACCCGGCCTCGGAGCTGGTGTCTTAAGATGGTCAGCAATCCATATCCTTTTATACGTTTGAGATAGGAGACTGCTCATGCAGCACATGCAGCGCATGCGCGAGCTTCCACCTGTGGCAGGTAAGAAACACCTGCTGGGCTCTGCAGCTTTTACCAGTTGATCTCAAGGGTTAGTGAATGATCACAAGACGTTGGATCACAGAGTAAGCACATGGCTTGGACGTACTGATTTTGACATATAAAAGGTTGCGTGTGTGTGTGTGTGTGTGTGCGCGCGCGCGTGCGTGCGCGTGTGTGTGCTGATCTAATTGTGTGTATCCAGTGAACAAGCTCCATGACCTACAGACAAAAGGAACTGATCTGAAGTGTGTTTGTGTGACTAAAATGTGTGTGTTAGTCTCATCAGTAGGGCTGCCCCCCTCTCAGGCTTAGTCGACTAATCACTTGTTTTGGTCTTAGTCAACTAGGAAGTTAGTCTTTTTTTTATCCTTTTGAATGCTGATTGACTTGTGTCGAAGAAACCTATCTGTGGTAAAACAGGTATGAAGTGGTTCTTTTGCACAATTGTTTGTGAAGGAACTCGTTTGTTTACAGATCTGTTGATTAGGGATGTAAATCAATATCAATGTGTAAAGATTACAACCGCTGGAGATGAAAATGTGAATCGCTATGACATTTTTGAGTGGCCTAGGGCGTAATCTGCTTTTGATTTCACTTGTTTGACTTCAGACATCACTACGCATTTCTTTTTTTGATATTAGTATTTTAATACTTTAGTTATTTTGATGAGGGATTTGTTTTGAAATTTGGGTAATTCATTTTTTTATTTAATGTTTTTAATTTAAGATAAAATGCAATTCTAGTTGCACTTTTGATGGCAGGACACATCTGTTGTTTTGCACAGTTTATATAAAAAAAGGAATATCTTTCAGTCTTTTGTCTGCGGCTCATTCGGTAAACAAATTGTCAGGGAATCGTATTTGACCTTATAATCGGGAATCATATCGAATCGTCAGTTGAGTGTATCGTCACATCCATGTTGTCCATATTGAGTGTTAGTCGACGAAGGATTCCTTTAGTCGAGGACATTGGAACTGCATTCACACTGACCTGACAGGACATGTGTGTGTGTGTGCAATATGTCCACGCTCTCCAGCGTCACTGTGCCCACGTCATGCTCTGATTCCCCAGTGTTCACCTCCCATCGATTATTCATAAGGAATAATGCAAGTGATGACAAGTTATTGACCTCGCATGACTGGGCCTATCCAGTGAAGCGTTATAATTAGTTTATTGATACACACCTGGAGTGTCTGTTTATTGAGCGTTTGTGTTTTCTTTCGGGGGGGTGAATAGCGGTGGAAGGGTGGAGTCTTTTCAAGTCACGGAGCATTATTGAATCATTCCTGCCACTGAAGTGTACTATTGATTCACAAGTGCACTGATTCAGGAGATGAGGGAAGCAGGAGGGAGAGAAAGGAGGCAATGGAGACTCTTTTCTGTGTGTGTGTGTGTGTGTGTGTGTGTGTGTGTGTGTGTGTGTCTTGCTCTCTTGGTGTGTAGGTAACGTACATGTGTGTGTGAGGTTTCGGTGGATGTGAGGGCTATGGGAAGGAATGTTTCCATGGCCGATACTGCTCTGCTCTGGAGGTTTCAGCCTTTGTTTTGTCTCTAGGTGCTGTGTGTGTGTTTGTGTGTGTGTGTTTGTGTGTGTGTGTGTGTGTGTGTGTGTGTGCTCGTGTGTGTGTGTTAATGTCATTCAGATTACCTTTTGCTCCTTCTTCCCCTGTCTGCCTCCCTCCCACGCCTCCTCCTCCTACCATCCATCCATCCCAACACGTCTTCCAAACCATACAACAATACAATTTGTTTATTTCTACTAATACTAAACAACTAAAACTACCAATACAACTACTGTGATGCGATCATGGATGTTGACCAGGATGCAACGTTAATGGTGGAGCCCTGTTCATTCCTATGGGAGTTGCTTAGTGGCACATTTGCCAAAATGATCTAAGCTCCCGGGTTTACTTCCGTAAACCCCGTAAATCCACTTATGTGGCCACTGACTATGCGCAGTAGTATTTCTCCCATAATGCCTCGGGCTCTTTTATAATGCTGGCCAATGGGATAAAAAGCCTCTGGGTCGCAGGGGGATTTTTCGTTGCTATACCTCGAGTGGCAACTGGACAAAATCAGTGGGGGGGCTGAGCGCTGTATGTGGGGGCCTGAATATGACCTACATGCGTTTCATAAATTAGCGCCCCTAGCGGTGGCAGGAAATACAGCCTTATTTATAAACCAGAGAACGTAAGCGTCACTGTTTTGAACGTGTCGTCAACGCTGTGAAACGGTCGCAGTCTGGTTAGGTTTAGGCACCAACACTACTTAGTTAAGTTTCGAAAAAGAAAACCAGACGCTACTTAATTTCCTGTTGCGCACGTGATGCTGCACACGACGTAGCTCTGTTTGTTCCGTATAGTAAAAAAAAAAAAAAAAAAACTTGCTGTTTACTTTTATACCAAACCCTGGTCTCCTGGGTGAAAGTCCTGTTTCTTTGAACCATCCACCACCCCAACCTACGGAAATTCTTGTCACCTTACTTCCTGCTTTGCTCCCGTCATAACTACTACGGCAACTAGAGGGCGCCACCACTATAAACTCATTTGTAAGTCATAAATGTTGCTTGAACAAACGACTTATGTGGGCATTTTTTGTGGGGAGGACAGTCTTATCCATCTATCCATACTTTCTGCCTTGTCTGTTGCTTTGCATCATTACTCCCCCCCTCTTTCCTCATTTGTCACTGTTTTGAATGAGATGCTAAGCCTGTTCTCCTCTTCCCCCAGGAACATTGTCCGGCGATGCTGCCTGCCTTTGACGCTCTTTTAACCTGCCCTGCTTCATTTTCATCTGTCTTTTCATCTTTCGTTGCCTTCTTTATTCTGCCTCGGTCTCCCAGCGATCACAGCTGATTTCCATGTTTGTAAATGTCAAATCTTTAAAGTTCCTACAAATCTACTTTTTTTTTAGCAGCAGGGCCCCATGAGTCCCCCGTGGCTCCTCAGGGAGCAAAGACGATCCTTAGTGCTATTATCCAAGTCAGGGGTTCTCAAACATTTTAATTTTATGGACCGCCCACTGGGACATAACTATTTGATAAGTATTTGACCCACGATTGTATCTGTAAGTGAAATGAGTTAGTTAGGAGGATTATTTAATTGTTAAAATTTCTCATTGATTTCTATGTATATTGCTCAACTTCCTGTCAGTTCTTAGATTTATCTAACGTGCTCCATGCAATGGGATGGTTTGAAACTGGGTGTAACAAAAACAAAAGTTAGTGTTATCTGAAACTTTAACTAGCGGTAATTGTCACAAACACAGTTATATGGATTACATCACAGCCCAGGTGTTCACGTTTATTAGCGTAAATGAAAAGTAGGGGTCTAATTCACAAGTTTTATCATAATACAATATTATATTGATTCTTTGGACAACGATACAATATTTTCAGATATCACAAAGTCTGTCTTGATACAATTCCATTGTCACGTACGTGGCCTAAGTTAAGTAGGTAAGTTATGTAAGTTACGTTAGTTAAGTACATCAGTAACGTAAGTTATGTAAGGTACGTACGTGGCGTTAGTTAAGTACAGAAGTCATGCAGCTTACGTACATGCCGTTAGTCATGCAACTTACGTACATAGTGTTAGTTAAGTAGGTAAGTTATGTAAGTTATACACATGGCATTAGTTAAGTGCGGAAGTTATGTAACTTACGTACATGGCGTTAGTTAAGTATAGAAGTCATGTAACCTACGTACACGCGGCGTTAGTTAAATACGGAAGTTATATAACTTACGTACGTGGCATTAGTTAAGTACGGACGTCATATAACATACGCATGTGGCGTTAGTTAAGTACGGAAGTTATGTAAGTTGCGTAAGTTACGTAAATGCCGGTAGTTAAGTATGGAAGTTATGTAACTTACATACGTGCTTTAGTTAAGTAAAGAAGTCATGTAACCTACGTACACGTGGCGTTAGTTAAATGCAGAAGTTATATAACTTACGTACGTGGCTTTAGTTAAGTACGGACATCATGTAACTTACATACGTGGTGTTAGTTAAGTACAGACGTCATAACATATGCACGTGGCGTTAGAAGTAAGGAAGTAATGTAACTTACGTACGTGGCGTTAGTTAAGTATGTATGTTACAAAAGTATTATTATTATTATTTTGCATGTAACTTCTGTACATGTTAACTATGTAAGAAAAGTAGGTTAAGTAAACGTTGACTTTTGCTTTCACACAGGACACGAACGCTCTCTTGGGTGAAAGTTGTGTTGTTTGACCCAACCATCCACCCCAACATGCTCCCTGTGCGGACTTTGTCTCTCTTTATTCTGCTTATTATTAAAAAGTGCATTACTTCTCATAGGTATAAGCATCTACAGTGAATGAGAATAGCCGGATCATAGATCTTTAGCACATATCATATATGTTGCAAACTTAATTGTGGTTGCGCCCTAGTTTGGATTAGAGGTTCTCAAATCGGATAATTCTTGTTTTGGCCACGTTCAAGTCTTACCTGACATTACGTGTTGTGTTCTGATGGTGGCTGATTATTTCCAGTCAAATTAAGTCTGTGGTTTCACACAGATCTGTTCAAGTTTTACAATTCTTGCTTTGAAATATTGTTGAGGATTTGCACGTATTGAAGTGACTGCTGGATCATTTCTAATGACGTATGTTTGTGTACATGTGCCCCCACGGCTGTGAGTATCGTATTTAGACAGTCTCTGTTTCAAGTCTGCACTTTAATAATTCTATCTGTACCGATTTCAGAAAAGGTCAACGCTTCTGTAATGCATTGTAATGTTACTGAAATCAATCTTTGTCTTTGCCCCGTGTGTGTCGATATGTGTGTGCGCTCAAGTGTTTAAATCTGCGTGTACACTGATGCTTTGTATCCAGAGAGCAGATGTATCTTGCTATATTTTTAACTCTTCCTCTCTAGATCTGTGGTCCTTCTCTGCCTCTGTCTTTCTCTCTGCTTCGAGAATTACTCCTGCAGTAGTCTCCCCTTCTCCTGCTATAAATACGTCCAGGGCACACATCAGTGGCAGCCAGCTCTGATGCGCAGAGACTGCTTCCTCTGTCTGATGCTGTAGACCAACAACACAGGAGAACCCGACTGATCTCGGGGCCAGAATCTATTCTATACAGGCATATCCGCGGTAAGCCCTTGGCCTCAGGCGGCCTGCGGACATTTTCTTAAGCAGTCTGAAGTAATTAGGACCCCTGGATACTCGCTGAGGTATTTAGGGTCTAATTGAAGACCCCTGGGGTGTATGCTCTGTGAGTGATGTTTTGCCCAGCACATTGCCTGTGTGAAATTCCCTCTGCTTGTTTTGCTAATGATTCCGACAGAATCTGTGTATGATAAAGAGTTTGAGCTTTTGTGTGCATGTGAGGTTGTGTAAGCAGCACGCACACACACACACACACACACACACACACACACACACACACACACACACACACACACACACACACACACACACACACACACACACACACACACACACACACACACACACACACACACTTCCACAGGACTCCCGTAGGTGTCTCCTCTCTGGCGGGGAGCTGCATGTTGTGCCAAGACTGAGGAGGAGGGGAGTTTGGGAACGTGTCCAGCACTCTCTATCCTTTTCTCACACTGATTTAAGCAGAGGATTACACGGCCCAAAACAGTGAGGGTGAGGGAGGACACCTGGCCAGGCTAGGCGTTTGTCATCATGTTGACATAGCCACATCATTGGAAGACGGACAACCGCCAAGCGCTCAAGGGAGTGGAGGGATTTTGGGCGAAATATGCTACTGATTTGTTTCTTCCTTCTGTTTCGCTCCCTTGCTCTATATTTCAGCGAAGCAGGCTTTTGCATTTGTTGCTCGTTTCCTTGATGCGTCTGTCAAATAATGGAAGCCGGAACAAACATTTACTTATTTAGCAGAAAATGTCTCCTTCCCTCTCCGTTCTCTTTCTCCTCCGCCTCCTTCTCCTCTGCCTCCTTCTCGTCCGCCTCCTTCTCCTCCTCCTCTGCCTCTTCCTTCTCCTCCTCTCCTGCTTCTTTTTTCTCCCGGACCCTTAGCTTTTTTCCTCCACTGGAGTTAAAAGCCTCACGTTGGCTGGAGAGTAAGGAGGGGTGGGTTTGTGTGTGTGCCATCTATGACAGACACCAAAACCAGTAGAAAAAGAAGAAGAAAAAGAACAGGGGGAAAAAGGAGAAAATAAAATGAAAAAACTAAGGCTCAGTTAGAGAGCCGAGTGGGATTTCAGAGAGCTTTTTTTAAGAGTTGAAAAAGTAGGCCTGTACCCGCCATCAACTTTACTTTCATATTTTCTCCCTCTGCCCCCCCCCCCCCCCCCCCATCCCCTCTGGTTCCTTGGAGCATTTCAGACATTTTCAACTTCTTGCAGTTTGAGTGTATCCTCATTGTGAATTCTATCTTCACTTCTATCATACAGTAGGTGTGTGTGATCATGTGTCTACATTTTAGAAGACGCATACTGTGTGTGTGTGTGTGTGTGTGTGTGTGTGTGCATTTTTCATATTCTCTATATGAACTGAATCTTTATGTTCTTTTTAACTCACTGGGAGGCTGACATGAACTCTACTTATCCACTGAAAGATTATGTTTGATGAAGTATTCATTTACTTAACCATGCAAGGACTTTTTAGTGTGTGTGTATGTGTGTGTGTGTGTGTGTGTGTGTGTGTGTGTGTGTGTGTGTGTGTGTGTGTGTGTGTGTGTGTGTGTGTGTGTGTGTATTAGAGTGTGGGGTCTTTTTCTGATTCATGTGTCTCGCTGAGCATGTGATGTGACGTGACTTGCATGTATTTTGCATGTAAAGTGCTTGCCGCAAGGGATGCATATCTGTGCGTGGGTGTGTGGGGTGGGTGTACTTGTGTATACATACTTGTATGCGGTCGGTGATGCGGAGAACCTAGGGAAAAACACGGTTTGTCGAACCATTCGCAAGGTGGCCCTCGCACTGCAGGGGTACATAAATAGCTTCATTGTGTTCCCTGGACATTTATCTACCATATCCATAAAAGAGGGATTTTATAAAATTGCCGGTAAGATATATTGATAGGGTGACATGAACAAATTTAACCTTTCACAATCAGGTTTTTTTTTTCCTTCAAAAAGCAGCTTGCACTTAGAGCACTTAAGTATTATACAATAGTCTACAGTAGCTACATGTTAAGAATGTTTTTTAATATATATATATATATTTTTTTTTTCATATGAAAGGATTCCCTAGAGTCATTGGAGCAATAGACTGCACACATGTTGCAATCTCCACAGCTCTAGGAGAACATAAAGCAGATTATGTGAACAGAAAGTCCTTTCACAGCCTTGATGTTCAGGTAGGGCTACTATATATATATATATATATATATATATATATATATATATATATATATATATATATATATATATATATATATATCAAAAGCCTGAGTTGACAGAGGAAGTTGATGAGCTGCTTCATGGTACCAATAAAGCCTGATTGCATCGGTTTGGTTTTGTCAACTCTAAACCAATCCTGCAACCCTGAGTTTGTTCAGCTACCATCATGGTACAGGCCCCTGGTTAGACACAACTACATTTCGTTGATCTGTACTTGTGACATGTGCAATAACAATAAAGTTGAATCTAATCTAATTTCCATAACCCCACCAATGACCAGTTGTTGCCCAATCACTGCCAGGGTTCATGAGTTGTTGATCAATCAGAAAATATTTAGGGTTTTTTTGTTGACCAATCAGACAGTCAGACTTACTGTAGCCCAAACAAAGGCCTCGTGAACTAGCTGATGACCAATCAGGAGAATTGGTTAGAGATTGCAGATGACAAGCAAGTCAGCTGGAAAACGTTACAGCTGAAAGTTTGCAAAGGGACTGGCGGAAATCTCTAAAAGTTTCAGCTATTGTAATTCTGACATTTGATGTTTTGTACAAATCATGGTTTTCATCAGCTGTGCTGTCGAGCTTCATTTCCCTTCATCATGTCTCTTAAGAGGTGAATCCATAGACAGTAACAATAGTGGACGTAGGAGCAGTGACATCACCCATTGGTTTGTGTGCTTTTGAAGTCTAGAGTTTGGCAATTTGGGCGTTGCCATCTAGATTTTTTTAAATCGGACATGTTTGTGGATGAGAGGGTGGAGCTGGGGAGGATGACGTGGCTAAGCCAGTGTCGTCTGGCAATGGCGCTGCACTAACCTAAATGCTAAAGAGGGGGAAAGATGCCAAGTTTTGCTGGTGGGTAAACGTAGACCTCTGGGTACTACTATTCATCTGCATGTATGGCACAAGGAACATGGAAAATCTCCAAAGATTCACTTAATTTAACAGCTAACGCTAGCTCTAGCTAGCTAGCCCTGGTTGGCAATGTGCTACCAAACGCTGAACAAGACATTTTTAGGCGACCAAAATGTTCCAATTAACTTTGATGAAGTGCATTGCTAAGCCTCTGTCCTGATTGGCAGGTTGGCGTGTAGCCACGCCCTAAAACATCCCCTTCTTTATCGTCTATTTCAAAATAAATGGGAGCATAATTTACTAAATTTACATCATGCTGTATAGAAGAAGACTTGAAGCTAGCGATTGAAACCATAAACTCATGGAATAATAATTACGCGCGGCCACTAGAGATAGCCACCACTATAAACATAACATGAGTTGTAATTGCTGCTTGAACACGACTTATGGCAGCATTTTTCTGGGGAGGACAGTCTCAGTTGACAATTACTGTATATAGGGGAAATTGGGACAACACAAATGTGTCCAATGACACCTTTCTGTGAGCTCACTGTTAAATTAGTTAAACTTCTGGACAGAAGAGACATGTCTACCTCACTTAGCTCTAATATTTCTTATTCCCTTTTAAGATGTGGTAGAATAAAAACTTGCATAACTGCCGACCAAAGAACTCTAACGAAAACACAGCTACATTCAAAACGTTGAGCACTGACTGTAGCTGGCATTCATCTGCATGTGTGTGGGTGTATGGCTTTTGTTATTGTGCTGGAAAATCTTTCTTACATTCAGAAGTTACAGCTAGTTAGCTAGATTTATCACTGAGCCTTTGCTCTCAGCTTCGGCACAAGGAAATGAGTGAATGTTCATCATATGCCAATCCAAATATCAGTTGCAGTATTTACCAGCACAATTGCAGTAATTGCATCTGTTGTATACACACTCAACTCACGCTCACAGCCAAGGTTGTTCGAAAGAAAGTGAAGGTTATTTTTTCATAATGTGTTGAAATCAGTCCGAACACTGGTTCACTGACTGATTGATCAGTTTACCGGCGATAAAGCGCTCCTGTCACACTGTACAGTATGTGTGTGAAATTCAGTGATTCAGTCAGTCAGTTGAAAGTGGCAATTATTAACGAATCACACGAGTGACAATCAAAAAGGGATGGCAGGAGAGCGAGAGAGAGACGGTGGAAGGGAGCGAGGCTGAGGCAGAGCCCAGACTGCGTTAAGGTGTGAGTAGACGACTCAGTATGAGGTCTGTTCTTAATGAGGAGCTTTGTTTAAGCTGTTAAACTGCAAACAGACTGAGCACAAAGAAAACCCTTCTTTGTGCTGAGCCTGCTACTCATTTTTCTACTTTCTCTCGCTGATTGCTATGCTTTAGTTCCAACCTATAGTCAGCTCATTAAAGCGCTTACATTTTCTGCTCTACGCACCTGATGTTTGGTAGGTTTTTCCTGAGAAAATCCCTTCCCTTTTGTACACACAAAGTGACACATTATTACATTTTGCCAAAGCAACAGCAGGGTATCATTTAGCACAACTAACACATGTGCATTTAGCATCTTGCTTGGCAAATTGCTGCTACAGCTGTGGTTGCTACAAACAAATTCCTCCTCATGGAAATCTCACATACGTAATAGAAATCAATCACAGGTTTAAATATAGGTTTACTGGCGCAAAATACAACCCCATGGGGTATCGATGTCTGTTCAGAACACTGTAGTGTTTCTATATGTCAATGCTCCATTCAGTTGTCACTGTGGATGTATCGATTTTTAGCCTCAACACTCAACGCTGAAGAAAACAGAATTAGAAGTCGGATGTCCACAAGAGAGGGAATGGATAAAATCAGGGCACTGGCTGAAGTACAAAAGTCCAAGTTTTTTTTGGGGGGGGGGGGGGGGGGGGGGCTACTCAAATTAAAAGCAAGACCAACACATATCGACTGTACTCACGTGAGAATTCCCACAACCAATTCTGGCTTCCTCACTGCCCCTGTACACATTATGTGACACATAAAAGTAATGAATACATACATATATATGCATATTTATTTTAGAACGGAAGGTTTGTCTAAAAATGTTGCAACTTTGGGAGAAAATGTATTGCTCAGCCAGGAAAATGGAGAAAAAAGGTGCTTTAATGGTGGCTTTATACCTAACACAGTCCACTTATACTGGGAAAGTGACTGGGGTCTGTTATCATCGGCTGGCTAACTCATTGGAGATCCAGGCCTTACATTTGATACAGGCCTCTATTTTGTAATTGCCCCTGTTTCCCAGTTAATGCAAACATGTTTACCTGTTGTGATAAGTCTTACCTGTTCAGTGAATGAAACTCAACTTTTCTAAAACAAATGAGGTCCCCTGGTAATACTAGTCCTGTGTGAATAGGGCTTAAGACGTGACTCTGCTGATGGAAGTAGAGCTGTGGGAATGACCATTATAATGAGTTTTACCATTTGAGACATTGTAGGCAACAGGTAATTCCACCAGTCCTAAATTTATTTTATTTGGTTGGCTATTGTTTGAATCCTGGCCATATTTTGGCTGTTATATGAGTAGTATCTTTGGAACAACATGCAAAGTCACATGAAGAACTACAACAGACAGAAAAGCCAAGGGAAGAAAGGAATTGTGGTGCTCCAGACACTAATTTACAAGTGATTAAAAACTATATAATCAATTGTAAATACTCAAGTGTGTCTCTGAGGTGTCTGCCTGTCTGGCGTTTAAATCCAGTGGAAAGCCTTAGCAGCCTAATCTAAACACGGAGAATACATTGGATCTGAGTACTGCATGTTTTTATTCACAATGGAGCTCTGCCGACTGAAGCTGTGGTGTATGGCTGTTCACCGGTAAAGCCATCACACGTTCTCTGATTACCTGCGTAACCTGGTTTCTCAGAGTAACCCGGTTACTTAAGTGCACGTAAATACACTGACTGGGTTTGTAGACCAGGCCTGGCAGCTGTCCGTGTGTGTGTGTGTGTGTGTGTGTGTGTGTGTGTTGGCAGGGGGAGACTGGCTAACCTGATACACACACGGTGAAACTCTGACCACAGTGATTCAGGGGGGAAACCGCAAACTCCACTGTAGACTGCCAGACAGCAGCAGGAAGCACTCTCACTGTCTCTCAGTATGTGTGTGTGTGTGTGTGTGTGTGTCTGTGTGTGTGTGTGTGTGTGTGTGTGTGTGTTTGGCTGTGTCCATGTGTCAACATACAGTATATGTGTGACTGTGCATGAATGTATAAATGTATTTTTGGTGTTTCTAACACTGCTTTGTGCTCAAATTTCTGTTGATTGTATTTTGTGGCGTTGTTTCATTTTTCCTGTCGGACTCTGTTGTGCTCTTCCACCACCGTGACTCTGTCTTCCACCCCCATGACTCTGGTGGCCTAGTTAACAAATTAATGTGAATCCTGTAAAAACCACAGGCTAGCTCGCCAACGGAGGAAAAAGAAGGATAGTGGAAGGGTCTAAAACAGGAGGTAGTGAAACCGAGAGGGAGGGATGAAGGGTAGACTTTTGCAGATGGGCTGCAGAAGTCGTCCGCCTCCCAGTAAAAATCACTTCCCAGTGTGTGTCTCGCCCGCTCATATAATTTGTTTTCGCCTCCATCCACAGTATTTCCCCTCTCATATTGTCTGTGGTTTGAGATGCACAGTCATGTGTTTGTGTTTGTCTCCAGAAAGCAAATATGTCACTGGTTTTCAATCAATTACTTGTACAAGGAGAACAATTATTGTGCATAAAAACCCAGCAGTTAATTACTGCTACTTCAGAAAACGGCTTGTCATGATTAATGCAAGAACAAACAAAACAATTCTGTCACTGTCATCTGCAGATAATTATCCGGAACAGCATTCTGGTTAGATGATTAGTTTGACTGGATGGCAGGTTTTATTCTTGGCTGTTTGGTTAGATGGTTAGCTGACAGGTTGGTTGGTGGACTGGTTGGGTGGTTATATGCTTGGTTGACATGTTATTAGATTGGGTGGGCAGATAATTGGGTGATTATTCCACTGGTTGTCAGGGTGGTTGGATGATTAGTTGGTTGATTAGTAGGTAACTGTTGACTGTTGAATGGTTGGGTGTTTGACTGGTAAATAGATTGGTAGGTTGATTGGTTGGGTATTTGATTGGTTGATAGGGTTGTTGGCTGGTTTATTTAGCTGTTTCACTAACTGGATGGTAAGGTGTTTCATTGCTGGGTCTTCAATTACGTGGTTTCTTGATTGTTTAGTAGATTTGTGGGATGACGGGTTTGGTATCTGATTGTTCGGTTGGTTGGTAGTGTGGTTGGCGGATTGGATGGTAGATTGGTCTGTTGACAGGTTGGGTATTGTATTGGTTGATTGTCCAATTGGTTTGCGGGGTGGTTGACAGGTTGGATAGTTGTCTCTTGACTGGTTGGATGGTTAGTTTGTTGGTTGGGTTTAGAATACAAGGGTCTCAACTTGTTTTGTTTACTCTTTCGTATGCAATGAAGTTGGTAAACTTAAATTTACAGTTAAAATCATTGAAATAGTATTATTAAGTAATTTACAGACCTAAATTAAAACATTTGAAGATGTGTTTATTCCTAAAAGATCAATCTTGCAGCATTTGATAATGCTTTTCACCTTTTTAAGGAACACTAAGGCTGCATTCACATACCGTCGGACGTGCATAAAAGGTATTTTCCATTCATTTTGAAAGGAGGTAGTGTGTTTAGGCTGCAGCGGTGTGTCCTGCAACAACAAAGCCCAGTCGCTCTGTCTCTTTCCTTTCCCTTTCTCTCCGTCGAATGAAGGTGCCTTAAAGTGCGGTCGGAAATGTCAACATCTATGAACGAAGACAATAATTGTCAAATACAAATGCTACACTGCAGGGTTGAAGAACACAACAGCATTTCACACAAATGTGCCATTTAAGTGACACTCCCACTGCCACACAACCCTGCTGCGAATCGCCAGATTGGTGGTCTGGATGGGCCCTAACACGTTAGAAAGGAGTACCTATAGTTGAAGTTTAGTCCTGGAAACAAGTGTTTCCATTTGATATGTAATGTGAAGATGGACATATGGACACCCCACAGTTTATACACATACCGGTATATAGCGTACCAAAGGGAAATAGGAAATTACCTTTCTTAATTTGTTTTCTCTTTCAATGTGCTTTTTTTTATTCCTTCTTCAGCCTCCCCCCCCCCCCCCCCCCCCCTCTCCTTGGGCTGTTCCGTGAGATGGCTGTAAGTTTATGTAGGGCTCAGTCCAGGATTTTCCTACCAGCTTTTTCTCATTAGGGTATTCTAAAAGACTTCAGCTTGGCTCCACAGAGTGGCAACAGAAGAGGGTGGGGGTATAGAAGAAGGAGGAGGATGGGGTGGGGGTGGGCAAGCTATAGACTTACTCTTACACTGCAAAATCTCAATGGGCACCTGAATCGAGTTATCTTTAACTGTCTTACCACGACTGCATCTGTCCCACGTCATATCCAATGCCTCAGTTTCTCTCCTTTCTCATACACCTCTCCACTCTCTTCTTCTGCCTATCTCTATTCCAACACATACTTCTGTCTTTCCATACTTTCTTTCCAGACATATTCACTCTGAGGTTTCCTCAAACACTGCCCCTTTTTCTCATTTTCAAGCTACTATAACAAGGGAAATCAGTTAATCTCTCCATTCTTGTCCATCTTTTTCTCTGCTACACATTCTTGCTCCACCCTCTGCTCATACTTCCTGTGATAACTACATCTCTTTTCCAGTTGTTTTTTTCACCCTAAAATTGATATGGTTGTGAACAGCACAGCAGGGGATGCCATGTCTGACAGTCAGAAGTACTCTTTTTATTAGACCCTGTTACTAACTAGGGACTCAGGTGGCGTTGACACACACCAGATCTCACCGCTGGCCTTATCTCTGTACCGACACACACACTCACACACACTTCTCAAGGGACAAACATGTAGAGTGTCCAATCAGTCAACTGTCAAATCTCTCTCTGTATCTCTATTTCAATCGCTCTCTGTCAAGTCATCAGAACGCTAATCAGGATTTTCCCGCAGCAGGGCCGGGGAGTCTAGTGAAGGAGCAAGAGAAAAAAAAAAGAAAAAAAAGAGATGTCTTATTATAGATAACAAACGAGGGATATAAATACATCTGGGGGCGGGAAGCTTATATAAGTCATGATATGTCCATTGGCCTCTCAGCCCGCCTGTGCAAGAGACCCTGTGTGTGTGTGTGTGTGTGTGTGTGTGTGTGTGTGTGTGTGTGTGTGTGTGTGTGTGTGTGTGTGTGTGTGTGTATATATATATATGTGTGTGTGACCTGTCCAGAGCCTTGTTCAGCTATAGCTACCATAGGTCCGTTGCTTGTTTCCACCTATAGCCAGAGCTTTAATAAATCTCTCACATTATGTAAATGCAACATATAACACGGCTTAATAATATGCACAGCAGATTGCATGAAAGTCATTCACTCAATTAATGTAACGTTCTGGTTCCACAATGTGCCTGAAGCCATAACATGTGCAGTAATCCTGCGTTGTTCCAGTAGAGGCTGAGTGAAAGCTAATGAACTTTACCAGCCATGTCTGCACAGTGGGCTGACCACCAGAGGGGACGTGTGTGTGTGTGTGTGTGTGTGTGCGTGTGCGTGTGTGTATTAGCATGTGCATTTGTATTTTCAGTCATTTTATGGACGTCTGTTGTGTCTAATCCCCCCATGGTGTGTGTAATTAAGAAACAGCCCACCGAAGGAAGGAGGCACTGGTTTTTTTAAGCATGGCCATGTATCAATGAGCACATGTGTTGCGTGTGTGCATGAGTGAGTGCTCGGTCATTGCAATTGACCGCTCGTTAAACCCCTCTCCTGAACAGCGATTGTCCAATCATAGCTTAGCAACTGTGAGTAGCTACTGCAGGTCTGTAAAGCTTTCTCCACATAATGCAAAGTATGAGGGATTAAACAAAGCGTTTATCTGCCTTAACCATAGAGTGTATATAAAGAATGACGACATGACAGCTCCCTAAAAGTAAGCCAAATCATCTGGATCGCCCACCGGTGGCTGGCTGAAGTACAGGTCATAAACACCGCCCCCGCCATGTTAGTGGATGGGACATGGACGAAACTAAATGAAATGGTGGTACACGTTAAACATTTTTTTTCTAAAGATGGTTTCTGTCATTTTTGGTAGTTCTTATCTCGCTGATGTATGTCCGAGTGTTAATTTTTTCTGATAAGTTTCGTTTGAAGAATTATTTGATGCTATTAAAAGGGAGTGTAACGTCATGATTGACAGCTATTGATTGCCGGGTGTATGGGCGGGACTGTGATAGCATGGCTCTTACCCTGATGACTACTACACAGACTCTAGCTCCAAATAACATCAGTAGCGCAAATGCCAGCGCCCATATCCACAATATTTTGGCTTCATTTTTTGTACAGTGGGAGGTAGTGGAGATGCGTCATCCATCATTATATAGAGTCAATAGCTCTAACTTAAGCTGTAAATGGTAGCATGTCCGGCTAACAAGCTTACAGTAGCAACTTAATCCAGCGTTACTTTCAAGACCAATGAGCATTTCATACCACATTACTTGTGGGGGTCACAAAAACAACAAAACAAAACACATCCACAGTATTTATCCACCTGGTACTGGATGATAACAGAATTTAGAATTAACAGCTCAGTGATTTTGGGAAGTTTACACTCCAGCAATGCTTGGTACATGTTCGGAACAATTAACAAGCATTGCTCGAACTGTTATCCAAGATAGCGTCATATTGATTAAGCACACTGGTTAATCCTCATCCTGAAGGCATTTTATCTTGTAATGTTATAAATGAAACATTATTTAAAAATATGAACAATAAATGAATCTGTCTCTTACTCT
Source organism: Gymnocephalus cernua (assembly GCA_023631565.1). Classification (NCBI taxonomy): domain Eukaryota; kingdom Metazoa; phylum Chordata; class Actinopteri; order Perciformes; family Percidae; genus Gymnocephalus; species Gymnocephalus cernua. The sequence goes on from CM042443.1 coordinate 21,059,895, forward strand.
ATCATGCTTCTCTAAGTCCGAGTACGTGACCTAGGCAGCCAAAAAGCATCATGTTGGAATACAATACAAGTCTGATCTTGCATCTTTCCTTATAATACAATAAATACTAAGACTATAACTAGCTTAACACTGCAACATAAAGAGAATGCTGTTTCTTTTTTTCCAGTGACTTCTACAACTGGTGAGAATGTTGCTTCTTTGCCTAGGACATGCGACTTTAGCCTCAGACTTTAAGCATGATATAATGTATGTAGCCATCAAGTGAGTAATTGACAGCCTTTTACCAGATTCCCGTTTTAAAATGAGTTAGCTGGAAACATTAAAAAGTCAGCCGGAGACAGTTTTCAACCAACTCATGGAGCCAACGTTAGCTTAATTAGCTAGCTCAGTTTCAGCTGATAAAATCTGCCAGCCTGGAAATTGATGGTCACCACCTAGAAATTTTTAAGCTTTTATCTGCCTCTGTCTGAAATCACGGACCCACTTATTATGACTAAGAATTTTGAGTGGTATGCCTGTATGAGTTGGGTGAGAAAGGAAAGCTTATACAACTATAAGTAATGGGTGGGAGTGGGCGCTTAATGAGTCAATAATGCTTTTACGTATGACTACAAGGGTGACCCACAGGCCTCGGATGCAAAGCTTTACTGTACACAGTAATGTGGGTTAAGTGTGTGGATGTAATTCATATATGCCATACATGGGTGTGCTGTTGGCTTGTGTGCATGTAATGTATGGGAAAGTCAGTGTGTGTGTGTGTGTGTGTGTGTGTGTGTTGTCTGTGTACTTACTTTTGTCATACTGTAATTACTCTGCTTCCCTTCAGTGCCCTTTCACTGCGATCCGTTTTGCTCAGGCTGCGGCACTGACATGACACACACACACACACACACACACACTATTGGGCTCTCTCCCCTTAGCGCGTGGCCCAAATCACTGTGACATTTACCGTTTCGCAGCCATTAGAGCTTAATGTCCCAGGGGTGACTGTGTGACAGTGGCTGCTCCAGAATCAGATCACAGCATTTTGTTAAAGTGCCCAGCCTCAGCATCCTTAAACCTGCTACACCTGCGCTGGGATCAGCTGACGAGGGAATGGGATCAAGTCCCACGAGCGTGAGGTTTAGCAGACATAAAGGCGGTTACAAGGTCAGGTCAAACAGGTGTAATCTGTTAGACTGACAGAGTGTCTGAAAGTGATGGTCACAGTTCGGTGATTAGCAGCTGATCATAGAGACATCCAGTGGTGGAAGAAGTATTCAGTTCTTTACTAAAAGTACTAATACCACACTGTAAAAATACTCTGTTACAAGTAAAAGTCCTGCATTGAAATTGTTACTTAAGCAAAAGTATGTATCGTCAGGAAAATGTACTTAAAGTATTAAAAGTAGAAGTAGTCAATGCAGAAACTGGAAACGATCAAAACATGTCTGTAGGTCAACTAAGTGTTTAATCGGCTAATCATTTCAACTGGACTTGTAGGCCTGTATCTTGTTGTGTAGTTTAATTTATAATAAAACATCATATTGTATAAACTACATGTGTTTTGTGTGCAAACATCTACGTTTGTAAAGTAACAACTGACTAAAGCTGTCAGATGAATGTAGTGGAGTAAAAAGTACAATATTTCTCACTGAAATGTAGCGGAGTAGAAGTTGAACGTTGCATGGAAAGAAAAGACAGCACAAGTACCTCAACTTTAGTGTCCGAAATCTTGTCTGGTCGTACTCTATATATTTCACTATTCAATAAACACTATATAAGGAATAGTGAGTGAGTGATTGAGGGAACGGTTTCGAACACAGCTCCATTCTAACAAGTGCAGCAAAGTAGTGCATGTCACCAAAGTCATGAGAAGAGGTGTAATTAGCCAATTTAAGTGAAAACACCTGTGTGGATTAACCCTGGCTGTGGAAAGGTGTTTGGTACGGAAGCCCTGAAAGGCAAGGTGAATTGGGAATTGTTGGCCAAAACCATACGACATACCATCTCCTACGTCAAGTCAATTTATTCATAAAGCACATTGAAAACCAACCAAGTGCTGTACAAAGTTATATTATATTTTAAAAACAAAGGAATACAATAAAAACATAGACACAATGAACATGATACAAACAACACACTTTAGTACAAATTTCCCTAACCTGAGTCGAACGCCAAAGAATACAAATGTATTTTAAGCCGAGACTTAGGAGGAGGACCTGATATGAATGGGAAGTTTATTCCACAGTCTCGGGGGGCCACAACTGAAAAGGCATGATCACCCTTTGTTTTCATCCGAGACTGTGGGATAGCTAAAAGGAATGGATTAGACGATCTAAGGGTCCTGGAGGAGTGATGTAGGGTAAGGAGATCAGCAATGTATTAAGGGGACAATCCATGTAATGCCTTCAAATCAAGTAACAATACCTTAAAATCAATTCTATATTTGACTGGTAACCAGTGAAGAGAGGCCAATATCGGGGAAATATGGTCCCTCCTTCTGGTACCAGTCAACAAGCTACTATCTCAGCGACCTTCTGGACAAGCTGCAGGCGTGATAAAGATGATTGGCAAATCCCAGAATATAAGGAATTTGTATACGTATACGAGAAACTTTTTTTAAAATGTTTTGGCCTAGAATACCCGAAAAAAACTATTATTTTTCACCTCGGCCTTGAGGGCTTCCATTGTTTAGTGATTTTTTTTCTTAACGTACTTAAAGCTGCTTTTTAACAAACGCCAAGTCTCCTTTAATCTCTATAATTTGTAATCATTTATTTAAATATCTGGATCTTTAGTTGCTAAATGCTCCACTGCATTCACTAGCTAGTAGGGGTTGGAAATCACGAAACGTATGTCATGATACAATATTATTGCGATTTAAACATATTGCAATATTCTGCGATATATTGCAATTTATAACCTTTTTTCCAACTTCAAATGATGTCCCCAAAAGTAAACTTTGTCAACGTCTGTTTCATCTAAAAAGATACATTTCTCTGTTTGTTTATCTCACTCAAATGTGTTTTTTGCTGTTAAATGGGATTGTCAAGCAGACAAACTGGCCAACGCATATATAATAAAAGATTGATACTTGGCGTCTGTGTATTGATACAGTATTGCCACAGAAAATATCGTGATGCTATGCTGTATCGATTTTTTTCAACCACCCGATAGCTAGTTGCTAATTTTGTGTGTCTGCCGTTTGGTGGTGGGCAGGTACTGTAAAGTGGATTTATCACAGAGCTTTTTTTTTCTGAAAACAGCTGCCCGCTGTGGCTGGAGATGTGGGAGATGAGTTCTGTGAAACTCCACCGACAGTACAATCTGAGGGCAGCAAAACCAAACGTTGAGCGTAAAGATGCTAATAATAACACCAGCAACTGCTGCCAGCGACCTCTTTCACATCAAACGTATTCATTTGACCTATTTTTTTTTTTCATGTGAAAATAGTGACACCTGTGTAAAAGATGTCTGCTGTGAAAAAGGCCTACTTCATATAGGTTTGGGACATTTTTTATCCTAGAAACAGTTAGCCTATCTGTCACAAGTAAAGTACTTTCAACCAAAATAATGATCTCAACACGTTAGGTATATTATTTAACCCTTGTGTTGTCCTCGGGTCAAATTTGACCTCTTTTCAAAGTGTCTATATCAAAAATATGGGCAGTAATTATGCATCAACATACGTTCCTCTGATCTTAACTAGTAGGTAAAATAATTAAATAATGCATAATTTCTGGGTCTTTTAACAACATTTTTGCCATGACTTCCAACAAAAAGTGTAAAACTAGCGGTGATAAGTTGGAATGAAGTTGGCTAAGAAGATGTAACACAGAATTAGGTGATCATTTTTACTTTATACTTAATAAAACAGGCAAAACAGACTGGGTACATTTTTACCACAGTTGAAGACAACACAAGAGTTAATTGTAAAATGCAATTACATTTCAAAGACTGTGTGACTATACTGCTTGGCAATATTGCTTCAGACGAAGTCATGCTAGATCAGTACCTGAATTGTGAGTCAAGAAGTAATGAAAAAAGTTGGCTAAAGTAATAAAAAAAATATATCAATATATCTCGAAAGCCCACCAGCTAGCCCAAACACTCGCATGGCAACAACAGCAGCAGAGAATATGCAAGAAACCTACAATACCTGCATCCCACACGGAAACAAAGAGACCTAAATGCAAACAGTCCGACCCCTCTTCCTCCATCACACATATTGCATTCAGACACTCCCACACTTTCATAAATGTGACAATATCATTTCTGGGAGGAATATGCGTTTGCTCCACCCGAGAGTGTAGGCCACCCCCCCCCCCCACATGCAGGATGAGAAAGAGAGTGATCTGCTTTTTGCCTTGATTCATTTTTTTCTCTTAGTCACGACTATCTAATCATCCTCCTTATTCCCTCATTTCCACTCTTCCCCCGTGTGTGTGTGTGTGTGTGTGTGTGTGTGTGTGTGTGTGTGTGTGTGTGTGACTTGAAACAAGCTCATACTGTATGTTGGTTTGTGCAGTATGTAATCCCATGTGAGTGTGTTCACCTGTATTTATTTATTTATACTTTGTGACACACACACACACACACACACACACACACACACACACACACACACACACACACACACACACACACACACACACACACACACACACACACACACACACACACACACAAAGTGCAGGGAGGGGGAGCCTCTGTGCTTGTGGTTTCCCTCGTCAACATGCTCTGCTCAGGATTTCCTACAAGATGTGGCTGCAAAACCAGTTCCAGACTCCCCTGTCTGTCTCTCTCTTCTTCCCCCTTCCTTCGCTTTCTCCTCATCTCTTTGTCTTTTGACAACGAGAGAGAGACACACTAACCGATGGAGAGAGAGAGCGAGAGAGAGAGAAGAAGAACTAGGAGTCTGCTTCTAATTTAAAGTGGTCCCTGGCCGTCCTCCTCTGGGTCCTAACTTCCCTCTGTGTTGAGGCAGGCCACCAAGTGCCTCTCGAAGAAAAACACAAATTAAATTAATAAATAAATGAAAGCGTGTGCCTGTGACTCGCAGGGGAGCTCTGGTTGTTTGCCTTTATCCTTGTTATGTGCTTGTGTGTGTCGAACAACAGCTGCTGTCGTGCTCCTCTCTCTTGATAGGACACCACTTATCTAAATGGAGTTTGCTTGTCCCTCTCGTTATCTTACACGAGTGTGTTACCCTACAGTCACATTAGCTACAAAAGACAGCGACACGCATTCGCTTGATGGGCGTTCCTGGGTGTGCCTAGCCTCCTCCTGGTTGCTTGGCAAAACTAAACAGAAATTGGAACGTGGACACCACTGAAATAAGTTTTTCCTCTATTTTCTCACAGCTTTGCAGAACTAAAGTTTGATCGATTTGTTTCTGTGAATACAGAAGTAGTCAAACGATAGTAGCATGCTTTTGCCTAGTATCTGCAAGAAATCACTTTAGAGGTATTGTCAAGTCACAAGAACGATGTTTTTGGATTCAAAAGTATTTATTTTTCGATAGGGGTAACAAAATATGAGATAAAATGCCAAACCTATCAGATATATAGAGAAATACGATGCCCTGAATCGTTTCCGCCATCTTGAATGATGTTCTTCGACTCGATCGACCAACGTACATACGTCACGCTGCCCTCACGCTGCCTTCACTCCGATTGGCAGTTTTGTCGCATCGCTCAGCATTTGCATAAAATAGACTTCTTGTCGCTCGTCGCTTGTCGCTGGCAAACGGCCACTCCCGTTGAAAATGAATGGCAGCCTGCTGCTTTGTCGCTGTCTCTTGCAGCTAATGTGACTGAGGGGTTAGATCTTTATAATGTGTAGTTGTGTGGGCCTTGTGGTGGAGTAAGCTGATGGCACACTGTGGAGGAAGTCACTGATTATTATTAACGATTGCGTCAGGAATAAGGGATAGGCAATATTGATAAAATATTCTACTATTCTACTAATTCTATTATACGTATCATTTTGTGTTGTTTTATTGATTTACTTTTTATTGCAGTAGTAAATTTACTAGAAACTCAATTAAGAATGTATTTATTATAGATATGAGGGTGAGAATATTTGTTTATTGACAAAATGAAATGCCTAACAAATTAAGACATGTCATCTTACTACTTGCAATAATCCTTGAAATCAAATATTCCCATGAAGCTGTCCTGCTCATTGATTTACAGTATTGATTCACAGTATTGCCTGTAATGAGCTAATGCAACCAGAGCTACAGTATTGCAAAGTGTGTTTTTTGCTCAAATGTCATGTAAACAAGAAACCTGAATGACACAGCGTCTTTTATTACTAGCATGGTTAAAATAAGTAAGCAATGCTTCCAATATAAGGTCAAAGGATGGGGCAACATCTGATTATCTGATTTCTGATCTGCTGCATGTATACACAGAGATACAACAACCAGGTTACTACAGTTTGCTTAAAAATCTTTCTCTGGTTACCCACGTAACCTGATTTCTCTGAATAACCTGGTTTGACTGATAGTGGTGAATGCTAGATGGGACCTGATACACGTGTCGGCGTCCACACGAGCATACTGCGCAGGCTTCAGCACTTGGGCTTCAACACTGTTCAACTGATGTTACTGCAGTGTTTTTATTTTACATCCACTCTTGGTTTGCCGATGTTGTTAATAAAAGTTTTTGGTTTAGAAGCCGTTTTGCCGATTTTTGCTGCTATACTCCGTCATTCCACTGCTACATTTAGCTACATGCTAACGGAAGGGACATTTCAAGTCACATTGCTTCGGGAACATTTCCAGTTGTGTAGTTTTTTAGTTCATACCGATAGAAAGTTCTGCATTACTCCATTATGGTCAGTCTTCGGCTGCAATGAAGGACGGGTTGCCCGAGTGTTGATCCCTGCGCAGTATGCTTGTGTGTTGACGTCAAGATGTGTGCCGGGTCCAATCCAGCATTCACCACTGACAGTTGAATGGTCAACATTGTCTCCTAGAAATGCTGTTCTCATATATATATATATATATATATATATATATATATATATATATATATATATATATATATATATATATATATATATATTAATTTGCAACTGCAAATATGTCAATCCCTGATATAATACGGAAAGGTTTTTTAATGGACATATCCGCCACATCACAAAATGTTCTCACTGAACTTTCAGTACCTGCAAAACATTGATGGACATATTTAATTTGTTTTTCGAGAGGATCCACTCTTACAGTACAGTATCCGCTCCTAGCAACTAAAGGGCAATTCAAGCCTGTTATGGGTATGTTTAGGCACTCAAAGCACTTGCTATGTTAGGCAAAGATTGTGGTCTTGGTTTAATATTGAAAAAATGTGGGACTCAGGAGACACTCTGGTCTTTGTACGACGGCCTCCCTACAACGTTGGTGCGGTGCTTGCGGAACTTGGCACTGTATTTCCTGGAGACATTTTTTTTCCCACTGAACAAAGCTCTGGCAGTTATTACAAGTATTACATAAACATAATTTGTAGGAGACAGGGTTGAAATAGGATGGCACAGTCTCAGTAAACAAATTTCTATCATCTCATTGTTTATATTGTTATATTGCCCAAACCCAACCATCTATATTTCTTAGTCGCTGTCTCAAACCTCTGGTAGGTTGCTTAACATTAAGACCATGCTTCCTGTATTTCCCATTTCCTTGCTGTCAGACATTTTTTCTTGATAAGCTCATTCAGTCACAGCTTTTCTGCTTGGATTTGTTGAATAAGTCTGCCTTTTGCTACTCAATCCAGGATGCTGGTCCACCTTTTTATAGCAATGTTCCACATTTGATTTGACAGTGTGGCTTTCTGCCTGTGTGGATACAGAATACATTTGCACAAACATGAAACTCACAAATGACCCTGAAGCTGAATCTGTGACACACAACTACTACATGAACATGAGGTCAGATAAATGAACGTGCATGCAGTGAGTGAACATGCTGAGTATGCATTCCTGATGCTAATACAGGAGAAGGCTGGGGAGTGCCCAAGATGTGGTGTTGCGCTACAGTGTATGAGGCCACATCTGTTACATAGATGCGCTGACTGACATTGTTCTATAATAATAATAATAATCTTCTTTATTGTCTACAAATCTTGAAATTGTCCTTCGGCTTCACAGGTTGATTAAAACACTTCATAATAACTCACAATACATAAAATGAATAGCACGACATGCGCAGGACAGACAACAACAGCAGACATGGTTCCAGTGAAAATGATGTTTATGAATTCAGCAAAGTTATTGCATTTGGAATGAAATACTTTTCGTAAATGTTAATGCTTGCTGCAGTGGCACTATAGTGTCCGTCCGTTAGGAAGTAAACACGTTCAGCAAAACCTCTGTAAACCGTCTCTAAAATGTTCTGTGTATTTTGGAAGGTTTATGAAAGACTTGATTTAAGATCTCTTTCATGCTGAACTACCCCAAAGATGAATTCCCTCCATCTATCTTAGCAGAAAAACCTTTTAAAGCAAACTGCTGCTGTTTCCTTCTGGAGTGCACATCTGTCCCTCAGATATATGGCTTTTGTTTCTACCAGCCTCTCAGGGTATTTTCATCGATCACACTCTCATTACTTTACCCTCCTCATCTCTCTTTGCTCATCTGTTGTTTCAGCTACCATGGCTCGAGTCAAATTGCTTTGATTGAAATTTCTGAATGAGATTGACAAAGTCAGCCATGCAGGAAACATCATCTGCTCAGACTTTTGGGCAAATTTTGACACTTGAGAAAAACAATGTAAGTGAGACAGAGAGAGAGAAAAAAGCTAAGCCGTGCAGAGGGGGAAAAAAGTGTGTAGCTGAACAGGAGGCAGAGAACCATTCATATAAATGTAATATCAGTGTTGGCCTGGAGGTCATTTCTGATTTGTGGTTTGGTTCAGTGGTGCAACTCATTGATCATTTCTCTATTTGGGAAGTTGCTCTCAGCTTTCAGTGAGGCCTCTCATCCAAGCATCTCGTCCATAGGTTTTGGTTCTTATGGCTGGGTCCATTTTGGTTCCAGGATGGTAAAATAGCAGCATTCGTTAGGCCAATGTGTCTCATATCAAATCGTCTTAATAAAATACTGAGGTGCTGGTTGGTGGGATTTCTAACTTTGCACTTTTACGCTAAGCAGAAACTGATCTAATCTAATATTATCTGATGTAATCGCCTGCTGGCTTTAGCTCAATACATCTTCTTTGCTCAACCCGTACAAAGTGTATAAATACAAATCTAGTTTTTTTAGGGGGGTTATGTGCAGGACTACAGTATTTCATGGGCAGGCACAGTTACTTCCTTAAGTCTTGTCGCTACCATGACACAACCACCCGAGGTTCCACCATTACTGAGTCCGTCCAAGAAGTTGTAGCCGGGTGGTAGTAATGTTAATTATTTCAGGTTTTTTTTACATAGTCTCAGTCGTAGTCCTGTAGCACATGGCAAACGTTTAAAACACAAATCATATTTAGTCAACCTCGTCCTGTTTTCTTTGTCATGTTTTAGTTGACGAAAAGTCTGGGGATTTAAGTCTTATCTTAGTCAAAGAAAACCGTAAAGTTTTTAATGGTGCTGTAGGTCGGATTGAGAAGATCCAGGACTTAGCCAAAAAAAAAAAAAACTTCTTAGTCCCTCCCCCATTTCAGGTAAAGCCCAAAACGGTCTCATAAGCCCCTCCCCCCGCAAGGGAGAATGAATGTGTGTGCATGAGCAGTGATTGACACACAGTTAGACAGTTAGTCAAACTTATTTTACCAAAGATTTTATTATCTTATCATCTGATCAAAAACAGTTTAAAGGATTAAGAATGCAGCTTTACTGTAACTCCAAGACCTCCAGACTGTGCTCATTAGTGCCGCATGGGTCAGGGATTTTTAATACCCGCACCCATGTGACCTGTTATGAGAGTCAAACCGTAGCTCAAATCGCAAACAAAAAAAAAACATCAATCACTAAATTAATCAACCACTCAAACCCGATGTTTTCCTCAACGATATTGCATGTTGATATGGTCACAGTTAGTGTTTAATTACATAAGTGCCGTCTCGTCTTTGTTATCATTGGGCAGAACCAGGCGAGCTGTTTCCCCCTGCTTCAATGTCTTTATGCTAAGCTAACTGGCTGCTATCGATCTTCTCATCTAACCCTCTGTGAAAAAGTGAATTAGTGTATTTCCCAAAATGTAGAACTATTCCTTTAAGCCAGAGATCTTCAACAGGGATCGGTGACCCCTAGGGGGTCCTCAGAGCTACTGCAGGGTGGCCACCAAATTATTATTTATTTCAATTATACATTTATTTTTATTCCTCACTGATGTCAAGATGTCTAAAAATACACGAATCCAACATATTATTAACAAAGATAAAGATAAATTGGCCTATTCATTAAAAAAAATGAACTTATTTACACAACACTAATGCTAAGCTTACTAAGTAAGGTAAGGTAGCCACTACGGTAGCCATCCACAATTACTGTTAAGCTTAAGGACTCACTGTACCTCCTACATGTATGTTTAACATTAAAACATGATGTATAAATAATATATGAATATACATCCATCAATTTTCATCCATCTGCCCCAGTTAAATATGCAACTACATTTGTATACAATTTATGCAATAGGGGGTCCGTGCTCTGTCTCTCTTTCAGCTAAGGGGTCCTCGGCCTAAAAAACATTGATAACCCTTACTTTAAGCAATGTAATAGTTTTGAATTGGGACCCCCAGTATTTGGATAAGCAGCTTGTGAAAAATAAGGTTAGTAGGCTACACCTGTAATTTCCATGTGTCAGATGCATATTTATTTAAATTCACGCTGCTCATCTCATTTGGGTTGTGAACATTTGGCTATTGTTCAAATGCGGTACAGTGTTTCACGGCTTCAGATTTAATACAATATTATCAAACACCAAACCTTATTATCATGTTTTGTCAGATTATATGCCCATGTGTAATAATAGCTGAATATAATAAATCATGCAGCTATGCTTTTACATTTAGATCCATATAATTCTCCCTACGTTATCAAGGCTGGCAGTGTTTTTGTTGGTGGCTCTCAGCGGTCCTTGAGGGGAAGGACCAGTATAATATGTAATTGTTCAATTTCTCTATACTTCAATTTGCTCCAAATTATCCCATTTAATGAGTGTATAAGAATGGCTTTTGTAATCATAAGTTTCCCTCCCACCACTATTATCTCGCCATGTACAGAGCAGACACTTACAATTCTGAAACACCAACGTTCCCATATAAGGGTTCCCTGGGACAAAAATCTCTCACAAGTCAATCTGGTTGTTCAAAAGAAGTGGGCTTGTGATTGGAACAATGTTATTCTACAGAAATGGGCAATGCTTTCTCTACCCTTGTTGATGTGGTTCTGGGGGTTTCTTGACATCCAAAATACCATGGAATACCTCATACAACACTTAAATCAACAAACCTGGAGTTAGATAATATATTTTTTCACATGACAGCAGTGATATATTTCTTCCAGTGACAGACTGTGTCTGGCTGTTTGACTGCGATAACGTAGGAAGAGACAGATCATGGCCTGTCATTCGCCGCCAAAACCACTTACGCAAGTGCATTTGGAACACACTGTGCCGATGTTGTACACCAGTTGGGGATCAGCAGCGTGTCATTAGAGATTAGGCCGCCAAGGCGTTCTTTAGCCATAATGAGCCGCCAGACAGATGAGCGAGACTCTAGCGTCTGGGAACTACAAGCACTCTTATAAATCAGGGCCCATTCCGTTCTGAATTATTCAGTACATCTTTACCCCAAGGAAATGGAGAGGGGGGAAAGGGAAGAAAGGAGGGAAAGATATGACCACCAGGGAAGAAACAGAATGAAGGGAAGATGAAATGGCACAAGTAAGAGAGATTGCAAGGTGAATATGTGTTGGAAGCTAGGAAAGCGTGAAGGGAAGATGAGGAGAGATGGAGGCAGGTGTTTGGTTTCCTCAATAAAAGGATTATAAGGGCCTTTTCCCACCTGCCTGGTTTAGTTCGGTTGAATCCAACCCTGGAGCGTTCAGCCACTTGGTGCGGTTCATTTGGGCAGGTGTGAACACAGCCATCGTACACAGGTGTGGAGCAAAACAACCGGACCAAGACTACCTTGAGGAGGTAGTCTTGGTCCGGTTACAAACAAACTCTGGTACGCTTCGGTAAAGTTCATTTGTGGTCTGATCCAACTACCAGATGTACTCTGCAAGTTTGAGTTAAACGGCTCCTGTTGTCAGGTGTGCTGTGATGCGGCAGAGCAGCGAACTGTAGCAGCTCGTGAAATTAGCTGGTTTGACCATTGGAGATGTCCAGAACACGGGACCTTCTTCCTGTATTGACTTTCTTGCTCCCGTCCACATCTGATCAATAAACGGAGTGAATATTCTTGTTTGGTTTGTAGTGACGCTGGTTTGGTTCACTTGGAATTTTGGTCCGAAACCGAACCAAGGGAATATCGCTCAAAGTTTACAAACTCATCAACTGATCCGGACCAGAGCAAACGAACTATACTGTAGGTGTGAAAATGCCCAAAATGTGGTGTTGCCTTTGACTCTAGGGAAACGTTTAAGACATATATCCATGGGCCCTGGAAGATGAATCCTACTGACATTAGAGATCCCCTGTGTTTTCTTGTAGTGCCACCATGAGGTTGAGATTCTTGTTTTTTGTTGTTGGTGAAATGTCTCGAAAAACGGGATGGACTGCCCTGACATTTTTATATGGTCATTCATGGTCCCCACAGGATGAATTCTAATGACTTTAGATGGATTACCATTCAATGTAAACATTTCTTGTGGTCTTTGGTGATTCTCTGACTTTTCATGGAGCGCAGTAGGTCAAAATTCAAAATTGTCCCAATACTACAATCACCTTCAAAAGCAACGACATTTCCAACAATCTCAGTCGAACTTGCTAACCTGCTAATTAGCTAACAGTTTTATAAACTGCAGCTCCCTCCAGAGTCACAATAGGACTTATATAACTTATAACTAGTAAAACGGCATGAGAAGCCCTTCTGTTATAGGTTGCCAAAGGCCTTTACTCTGACACCACCCTCTAGCCAAGTACATTACTACTTTACTATGAGTGTTGAACATTAAAAGCACATTTTAGACCTAACAGTTTGGTTTTCTTTACAATGAGAACACCTTACAGAGCAGCTGCCTCCAGACTATATGGCTAAAGACTCCTGGTATAAGCTGCACACTGATGTTTTCATTCAGCTTCATTCTTTTTGACCTTTACTGACTTGCCTTACTTTTTCCTCCATTAACCAATTTTTAAATTTTTGATCCACTATCAATCCCTCCTTTCCGGGCACTTTTATTTTCCTCTCTTTCCCTGCCCTCTCCTCCTTCTCAGTAGCTTTTTTTTTTCCATCTTTCTGGTATGCTACCTTCCCCCCTCAGCCAGAGTTGCTATGGTGATGTGAGTCTTTTTTATATACTGGAAGCTTCTTCCAATGTTAGTTTTTTTCTCTCTTACCCTTCTTACTGGATTTTTTTGTCTTTTGTTTCTGACTGGCTGTGTTTCTATGCAGAGGATGCAGCCATTGTTTTTGGCTCGGAGGGCTGAGGTGTTCAGCAGCCCTGCGTCTTTATTAGCTGTCTCTGCCTCTGAAAAAGCCCCAGAGGGGTTGAGGTTGGGTATACGAAGGGCAGGTATCTTTTTCAGCCTTTTCTCTGACCACACTTTTCTTTCCTTCTCCCTTTTATTTGCTATAATCCCCCCCCCCCCCCCCCCCTCATTTCTCTACTCGTACCCTCATTTAGCTTCATTCATTTTCACCTCTCTCTCCCTGTCTGTCTACCTCAGCTCTTATCACTCGTCCACCCACCTCACACCGACTTTCTCCTCACACTCACTGTGTGTGTGTGCACGTGTGTGAAATTCACGGGACTGCGTGCACAGTGGCCCTGCACTCGGCGCCGTGTGTGAAGCGCACTGTGTTTCTGTTATCGGGGTTTTGTGGGGCGCAGCACGCCACTGCACAGGGAGCAGGAATGGAGCGAGGAGGAGCAGCGAGGGGAAAGAAACGGGGAGAATGCAATTTGAGAGAGTGAAAAGCATTTAGGAAAAGAGGGGAAACCCTGTCTTGGGAGAGATGTGGGAAACAAGGTCTGGCACAGAGAAGCTAAAACAAACTGAAGTGAGTCGAGTCATGAGAGATCAGATTGAGATGAAATTTAGTTGTTCCCTTTGGGGAGATTTGGTTGCTGGAAGTGGTACAATTAATCTTACAGCAAAGAAACAACAGAAAGAAAAAAAAAACTCACTATAGCAAGAGATGAAGTAAGCAATGAAGTAACACATAAACAAGTAGACTGTCGGAAATGAAAATATAGAAAAGTGTGCAGATTATTCAAATTTCTAGGGTTGCTATGTATACACCTCTGGCGTACAAACACCATGAATGATCAAGGATTTTAAACTCAGGTTTAATCCAATTGTAGTCTATAACCACAACGTGCTTCCGAGATTGTTCCGGCGCTGCCGGAAATTCCACCGGATCACGCTCTTTTTACTTTAAGTTAATGAAACAAGACTGAATCAGAAATATGCTTTAAAGCCTAGGACCCATTAACTGAAAGAGAGCCAGAGCAGGGACCCCCTATATTATATAAAGTTAAGTTGCATATTAAACTGGGCCTACAATAATGTGTAGGGCAGCCTGAAGCATTTCTACTTTTTTTTAGCATAGAATACTAAGCTATTAAAATAGCATACTTATTGTTGGCATGATTTTATAAATCATGTTTTCATGTTAAACATATACGTGGCACAGTGAACCCTTAGGATGAACTGTGTGTGTGTGGATGGCCCTTAGTGACTACCTTACCTATAGGCCAGTAAGCAGTGGGGATTTATGTTTGCTAAAAATATGTTGGATTCATGTTAAGACTTTAACAATTTAAAAAAAAAAGGTTCAAAACAATAATTTGGCAGTCCCCCCTGCACTGACTCTGAGGACCCCCTAGGGACCCGGACCCCATGTCGAAGATCCCTGCTTTAAAGTATTGTTATATCTGTAATATACTGGATGTGGTAATTTACTTGTGAAAGATAAAAAGTTTAAACAAAAAACTAATTCCAAAAATTCACTCTATTGTGTTTCGGATGAGTCATTTTGGACTATTTTGGCATTTCGTTCTTGTTCTAGCACAGATTTTGCTCCAGTTTATTGAATTGCTTTGAGTTGGAAACTCAGTAAAATGAATGAAAAAAGAGAAGAAAAGCTGTCAGAGTGACCTGTGAAGATGAGAGGCAGAGACAAAAGCAGAGAGGAAAGGAAAGGTAAGCGTTGTGTGTGTGTGTGTGTGTGTGTGTGTGTGTGTGTGTGTGTGTGTGTGTGTGTGTGTGTGTGTGTGTGTGTGTGTGTGTGTGTGTGTTATTGTGTGGGAGTAGTGAGGCGTGACCTAACCCGACAGAGTTATACAGTACTCCAGAGTACTAGAGTTTAATCAATCTCTGCAGCCAAAACAGTTGAATTGCTGATTTTTTTAAAGTGAATCTTACAGTCTCTAAATTGGACTGTGTGTCTGTGACGTGTTTGAACATTGTGCGCTAATTTTGCTCCAAGATAATTTAGGCCAAGATAAAGCAGATGATTGCCCTTCGTTTCGGAGGCCGTTTTTTTTCATCCTGCATGCATGATATTCCTCCTCTCTCGCTATATATTTACCTCGGCTGCTGCAACGCTATGCAGACAGCTGAACAACATGAAAGTCCTTTGCCCATCAGACGAACACATGCGCGCACCCACGCTGGCACGTGAACAAACACACAGACACACACAGGGAGAAGCATCAGCTAGCCTTCATAGAGCATTGGATCAAAGCCTCGTGCTTGTCTTACACATGTGCAAACAAAAACAGATTGGAGTTTTAAAAGTGTAAAATGATGGCAGGTATGGAAAGTGTGCATCCATCTGTTGCCTCAGGTGATGCTAGAGTAGTTGGTTTGTTAGTGTGCATGTGTGTCCTAGAGGAGCCCATTCAGCAACACTAAAGGCCTTTAACCCCCACAGAGGCCTGAGTCAGCAACACCACTGTCAGTGAGGTTGAAGAATATTAGAGCATGTGTGTGGGTGGATGGTGTGTGTGTGTGTGTGTGTGTGTGTGTGTGTGTGTGTGTGTGTGTGTGTGTGTGTGTGTGTGTGTGTGTGTGTGTGTGTGTGTGTGTGTGTGATGGGAGGGGGGCACTTGTTTCAAGAAATATGCAGTATCGTCACGCAGTAATGATTGAATACATGTTCGGTGGGATTGCTGTGTGTGTCAGGTTTTCTTTTTTGTTCCTATGTTAGTGACGGGCTTTTCCTACATATAGCTAGGAAAAGTAAAGCACTGTAATTGGTATGTATTTCAAGTATTTATTTATTGCTGTGTGCACCAAATTTGACTGCCGCTGTATAAGAACGCTCTCGACCACGTATAGGGAGAAACGTTTGTGTCCCGGGAGTGTTTTAATCCAAACTCAGATCTTTTTTCTAATCTCAACCAGCCATTTTGGTGCCTAAACTTAACTGTTTAGCTCACTTTTTGGCTAAACTCAACTAGCAACGGCCGCTGAAACAAACGGCAGTGTATTTCGTATCAGACAAATTGGTGTTCATAAGCTTTCATGCGATATTATACAAACCTGTTTATGAGAAACACACACACACACACACACACACACACACACACACACACACACACACACACACACACACACACACACACACACATGCACACATGCACACATAGCATGACAACAGCAACAGACTTAAGAGACAGATAAAGATATGTGGAAATGGAATGGAAGAGCTTTTGTGTTAACTGAAAAGGAGGATTTGTGTTGAATGGATGGCTACATAGTGATTTTACAGAATTAGTCTTCCAGGGAACCACAGGCTGACTGCTGTTTTACCGTCAGCCACATTTCCGTCTTAGAATTAAGGAAAGCCAAAGATTAGCAATACGCCAACTCAGTCCCATTTTTTGATGATGAAGTAAGATGTGAGAAGAAGGAGCTGGGTTGTTATGTATGTGTGCTTAGGCAGAGCTCAACCTGCTTTTCCCTGATACACTGTAATTATTATACTCTTATATAAGAGGAAGTCCAGTAACTTTGCCTCTATTTGGTTGAAGGGCTGGTTCAGCTAAATTACAAAGAAAACCTATTTTCTCCTTTACCTCTGGCGGTATTTATTTTTATTTTTTTGGTGGAAAGCAGTTCAAATGAAAATCTTTGACACTGCGTTGTGCAGATTAGTCAGAGTAACAGGGATATTGTTTCTGGAAAGAAAGCTGGGTAAGTGGCGACTGAAATGTGTCTATAGCAACGAGTATCAGAAACTCTCACACACTGAATGCTAGTACGGTACTCGAGTAAATGTACTTAGTTACTTCCCACCACTGATAACTTTTGTTCTTGGGTGGAGCCAGACGTTGCAGAGTTGGATATCTTAAAACATGTAGAGGTGTGTTTATTTCCATATATAATGTAGGATTTATTGAGTTTGTCATATATATTTACATTTATATTTACCAAATATTTGTTCTATCAGTATAAGATGGCCTACCTTAATTATGAATGGTATACTTATTTACATACCTGATTATTTTCGTTGACACCCCCTAGGTTTCCTAATTGCTATTTACTATCATGTCTGCTAGTAGGGAGGGGGTTGGTTTGAGACAGGGGTAGCTATACCAGTTCAACCACACACCACACAGATTGCATCGCTGTTCCTGAAATGGAAATAAATGAACTTGAAATGGATTTTCGTTTCGGGGTTGGTCTTTCGTGCGTTGAAATCATACCCCTATTTTGTCGGTAAGTGGCTCTGGAAGGATAATAAGCCACTGAAAATAAGTGTTAAATTGAGACATTGGATCGAGCCTTGCGTCCTGTAATATATTGCTGTACAGTGTGTGTGTGTGTGTGTGTGTGTGTGTGTGTGTGTGTGTGTGTGTGTGTGTGTGTGTGTGTGTGTGTGTGTGTTTGATGGATTGCCTGTTTTATAGGATGCCATCATTTACTGCCACTGGAAATCTAACACAACCGTGATGTCCCAATAACAAACTAGCCACAACTATTCTACATGGATGAGTAACTATGTAGTCAATTCAGTTCTTTTGCCTCTGTGTGTGTGTGTGTGTGTGTGTGTCTGTGTGTGTGTTCAAGGTATGCCTTGTTTTTACACCCTTCCTCCCTTGTGTAATAATGGAGTGTGTCTGTGAGGCGGGTTTGCCTTTGCTAAGTATACCTGTGGGAACTCTGCACTGTGTAGCCTCTCTTTATCATAGCTGACATGCTACTATACGTGCTGGGAGAGAGAGAGAGAGATCACTGGCAGACGGCCTTGGTCGAACCCTAACACACTCTCCCGGCTCAGCGTTCAACGCTACTGCTGAGACACAGTCATCCATCACACTTACCTACAGTACACACAAACACACACATGCATATACATACTTTGTAGATATATATATAATACTATATCATCATCATCATACTGTACATAGATCATACTATAGACTATCCAAACATATGGGGATACTTTCAAGCACTTTAGAAGGTAACATTAAAGTAAATAAACACACAGTCACACACATATTTGAGATTTCCAGGTCCAGGTGCTGTATAAATATTGTAAAGGTATCAAAACGTTTAATTCACGGTGAAATGCACCCAGCCTGTATTCAGAAACTGTGCCTTTAAACGAGCCACCAGGACTTCCGCACAGTTGTGATGAAAGTGTGTGGCGGTACGGTCATTCCCCGGCTGCAGTGACGGCGCGAAGCTGCCGTTGTCGCTCCTCCCATACAGATGCTAAAGGCTGCTTTGTGTGTCAGTATTTGACGAGTTGGGAGTGAGAATGGGTTCGTTGAGCAG
Source organism: Gymnocephalus cernua (assembly GCA_023631565.1). Taxonomy (NCBI): domain Eukaryota; kingdom Metazoa; phylum Chordata; class Actinopteri; order Perciformes; family Percidae; genus Gymnocephalus; species Gymnocephalus cernua. The sequence continues at coordinate 21,078,774 of CM042443.1, forward strand.
GGGCCCAGAAACCAGGAGAGTGAGAGAGTACACACACACACACACACACACACACACACACACACACACACACACACACACACACACACACACACACACACACACACACAGAAGCAAACCGGGGACATGGAAGACACATGGGGACTGGGGAACACACAAAAGAGAGACAGGAGTGCATCCGTGACCGTGACAGGTTAAATATTTAAAAAGTCGAGACTGATTGGAAGCACCAGATTGGACTGTAAAATTTTTCAACCAAAACCGTGATCTGTCCCCTGACCTTAACCAAGTCTTTTAGTGTAGACATGTGACACTGTGTAAACCCTGGCCCTCGGTGTCCATGTCCTGTTGTCCTGTGTTTTGTACGCCCAGTCACCCACACTGACCTCCTGTGACCGCTCTGAGCTACAGAAATGTCACACTTCCTTTACTGAAAACAAACAAAATTTCCAGTGGACATAATCCAGGCAGCAAATAGGTGTCCTTCAAAATGTATTTGTTAAATTAGTATACAAATTTTGTACTGCAGGAGGCAGGGTTGCGGAAAAGAGTACGAGGTGGATGAGAGGACAATAGAGACGGCGCTAGCTTCGGAGGGAAGAAGGGACGAAGGTAAACGAGAGCAGCAAGCTTTAACTGTGGTGAGATAGAGATAGTTGCTGCTGGTAGCCCACCGCTGCTCTGTGTAAAACAATAAAAGTCGATTCATGTCTACATTCCTCAGCCGGTTGTAAAACCTGCTTGCTCGCTTTAAACGAGGGGTTTTGCCAGTCGCTTTCCCTACGTAGGCCTCTCCTTCTTCCTCTTCTTCTTTCTCCCCTTCTTTGTGGTTCTCTCCTCTCTTCTCTTAGGGCCACTTTACAGATCACTTACACACACACACACACACACACACACACACACACACACACACACACACACACACACACACACACACACACACAGTGTCTTTGTGGGGACCCTTCATTGACATAATGCATTCCCTAGCCCCTTACCCTAACCTTAACCAGCACAACTAAAGGCCTAACCTTAACCCTTACTCTCACCCTAACCATAACCTAATTGTAACCCTAATCCTAAAACCAAGTCTTAACCCTCAAACAGGCCTTTAAAGTTGTGGGGTCCAGCAAAGCTGTCCGGACCCCACAAGTATATTCTATTCCCGTTTTTTGGACCCCACAAATGTAGTTAAACAAGAACACACACACACACACACACACACACACACAGTGATCGAATCATAACCTGATATCAGGAAATACCTTTACGCCCAGAACATTCCTTCCTTGCTTTGTGTGTGTTTGCCTGCGTGTCTGCAGCGGGTTGACGCACATATTTTAAGCCAATCTTAGACCCCGCTCGCTGTGATATGTGAAAGTTGGGAAAAGAAAGCTCCTCGTCCAAAATAAGAGACATCAAGCGGTTTCTGGCTGTGGCGCAAGAATAACAAGTCATTTTGGTGTTTCCTTGGCTCGAGGGCAGAACAAAGCAGAGGAGATCTAATCAGCCTTATTTCAGCTTCATTCATGGCCCGGGCTGACTCGTTTAACATTCCTCACCTCTCCACTAGCATGAGACTCCCATCCTAGAGTTGGCTGTAGCTTTATCATCTGATAGGAACAGCTATTAAAATCATATCCCTGCACAGGATTATAACTAGGTTTTCTGCAGGTTGTTGCACAATACTGGTCTACACTGTATTGGTCTCTGCAAGTTTTGTTCATGCATATAATATTTTGACACAGACAGTCTATCTGCTGACCGTGCGGTGTAATTTAGAGAATATAATAAGTGAAATTGGTTTTCTGGATTTTAGTTTCTGCATTAGACATGCCGAGGTGGTCTGGGACACATTCTATATCAGAAATGTGGGTATCTTTCAACCAAATTGTCAAAAAATAATAATAACGTGGATGGTTCCATACAACGCTCTTCACAAGTGAAATAAATGATCAGTGCGCTACTTTCATTGAATTTGGGTGATTTATTAAAGTTATAGCATTTGAAAAAAAGAGAATAAAAGAACGTTGAAAAAAGTGACAAAAATGTCGGAAAAAAACAATACATTTTAAAAAAAAAACGGACACGATTTTCTCGTTTTTTTCACGGTGGTGAGCCCGAATTTTAAACTAATGTATTTCAATGGGAAGCATATTTTGTGATAACAGCACGATTACGGTAGCGAGTAGTATTTGTATCCCGGGAGTACTACTTGAGGGGACCAGTGTTTTAATCCAAACCACTTTTTTTCTATTCGGACTAGTTGTTTTGGTGCCTAAACCTGTCATCGCCGCATGACGCTGACTTTTTGACAGCTACAGTCAATGCCAGCGGCCGCAGAAAGGGCCGTCACTGCGCGATGCACGGTAGCCGGCTCAAAGTCCCCTTTTTTGTTGGCTAAAACGTCGTCTGAACGGACCGTCACCTCACAGTGACCGGTACACGGCTCCCAGTAACATTTTCTCAGGCTAAATTTAACTGTAAAGACTGCTAAACTTAAAGTGTAACTCTCGCCAAAATACAACCTAGGGTCTTTTTGTGAATGTACTCGAGTCAAACTTTCGTTTAAAAGCATAATTAGGATGGAAGCGCCACTTTTAAAATTTACCGTATTTTCGTTTTCAGTCAAATGGCTTTTTGAATGGGAGAGCTAGGGGCACTACTATGATCACATTAAAATCGTTGTTTTTAAAACACTAAGAAGGCTCGACACAACATGAAACTTTGCTCCAAGTATCACCGGGGGCTCTACACATGAACTCCAGCATTGAGAACATTGTTTGTGTACACAGAGTTACGCTATCCGCCATCTTGCCAGTCAAAAAGAGTTGATCTCCGAATGCAACGTAACAGGGAGGAGAGTATAGATGGAAAGCTCCTAAATGTTAGTTCCATATAAATGAATGGTTAATTCGTTGTTTTGTCGTTAGTGAAAAACAATATTGACCTTGTAGTTGAAAAAGGAGCCTCGTATAAGAATGACATTTCCTCCTATGGAGTCTGTTCATTCGCATTTGGAATATGCTTTAACTGTCATGTGACCGGTTGCACGTGACCAGCCAGTCATCACCCAAGTTTGAGAAAATTGACAAGGGACATTACTTAGGAAGTCATTTTAGGGACTTTTCACACCTGAAAGTCCAAACCAAGGTCTGCACCAAGGTTCATCTTTTTGTTACTTTGTATATTTGATTCAGTTAGTTTTGGTTTCACACTGCAGTTACTCAAGCTCATTAAAGAACCCTACATGCCATAACTAAGTCTATAAAATAATTTACGCCATCAATACTACCTGTCGTCATGGCGTCACCTGATTATTGTGATTGATTGGTTTGTAGACAGAAGGTGTTTATGTAGCCCAGTTAGTTTGACTTTGCCAGGGTTGGGTACCGTTCACATTTTCCGGTACAGATACCGGTACCTGAAATTCGGTTCCGGTACCCAACTTTCCCTCTGTAGTAACAAAAACAATATTTCAGTTGTAAATATAATTCCAAACCTATTTATCCTTTATTGACAAAGTGTGTGTGTGTGTGTGTGTGTGTGTGTGTGTGTGTGTGTGTGTGTGTGTGTGTGTGTGTGTGGGTGGGTGTGTCGGAGCCCCGCTCTCTGTCAACATGCAGAGAGGACAGATAAGTTTGCCCTTACATACTCTCAGGTACCGAAATTTGGCAGCGTTTGATTTAACGTGAATCGGTCCTTGGTAGTACCGACGTAATTCGGTCGGTACCCCAAAAAGTACAGATTTCGGTACCCAACCTTAATGGTCAGTGGTGTCCAGATGTCTTTTATCTGCATCACGACAAACTATGCAGCACTGCAGAAGATTGAACACCTTGTTTTTCATATGCCTGTTTTAATAAACCGTCAATAGATTAAATCACTGTTGAGTAGGGTTGGGCATCATTTGGATTTTAACAATTCTGATTCCAATTCCAATTCTTCCTTTCGAATCCGGTTCTTATCGATTCTCGATTCTGATTCTTTGAGGGGTGGAGTTGAAACGGGTCACATGCTTATTTTCACAAATAAGAGGAACGTTTTATTTTGATTCTGTGGTGGTTTGCAGTTTTACCGGGCTTTTTCAACGTAAAATAAAGCCACGCTAAAGTGCTGCTTACTGTGCTCCAAGGCTGCAACACAACAAGCGCCTGGTCGCTACGGAAACCAAAACTTGGGCATGTTAAATTGCGAAGTGATGATCAGATTTGAAACCAAATCGTCTAAACGATTCCAATCAAGAAACGATTCTACTGGAATCGTCATTTTTGAAACGATTCCAAGTAGGAATCGGTTCTCGATGCCCAATCCTACTGTTGAGAGGTACCAGTTGGCTGTAGAGAGTAGCAGAGTTATCTTCATCTCGACTGTGAGCTTCAACTGTGTTCTCAAATGCATGTGGTGTGATATTGAGAGCCAGTTTTGCGGAGTCCTGGCTCTTGGCGCATCCTGTGCCTGGATGCACTTCCTGGTGGACTGGTGGGGGGAGGCTGTGCTTCGTCTGAGGCCCGCTCTGCCTTGGATCACTCTGTTTTTATTATGAGAGTGAAGCATAGCCTACTCTGTGTATGTGTATGCATGCTTATTTTTGCAGCATAACCCCCCCCCCCCACCACCACCACCACCCCTCTCTACTGTATTTCTCTTCCTCCCCTATGACCAGCCTTAAATTACTGTCTGCCAATATTCTCATCCTCCACTCCCTCCAACCCTTCCTCAGTTTGTCGTTTCATCTCACTTTCTGCATTTCCCCTGACCGCGCTCGATGCTTTTCTTTCATTCAGCACTCCCTCCTTCTCCTTTAACCACCTCCTTTTCCTCTGTCCTTTCTTTCCTCTCTGTGGTTCCTTGGCTTTGCAGGAATTTCTCCCCCAGCTCCAGTCCACTAATCAATTCCCTCCTGAGTCAGTCACTTCCCTTTCTCTTCTTTACCCTCACCTCCGATTTCATCCTCTCCTCCTTTCCTTAGCTCCACATCTATTTGATGCACTTCATTTTTCTCTCTCTCCATTTTTACACAACTCACATCGCACATCCCATGCCTCGCCCCTTCCCCCGTTTTTTTTCTTCTACCCATCATTGCTTCCACCTACTGTATTTGCTCTCCTGCTATCTCTCTCATTTTCTCTCATTATGTCAGTGTTATCTGGCGATTTGTTCCCTCCCAAACCTCCCACTCCCTCCCCGTCCTCATCCCTCTCTCCTCTTCTCCGTCTTTTATGGGAACTGGTGGGAGGCTGCGGTGGTCCGTCTTGAGTTATAGTTTGTTTTGATGTGCTGGTATAGATAGAGATAAAGGCCGAAGGACTGGTGAACTGGGAGAGGAAAGGAGAGGAGAGTTAAAAAGCGCAGCAGATGACAGGAATAGATGCATTAGGCCAGGGGAGAAACAGAAGAGAATGACAGAGCAGACAAAAGCAGAAGAGGAAGTGGAGAGGAGGAAGGTGTATGAGTGATGGCTCACTTCACAGCGGCTGGTTTTACCCCGCAGTCGACCCTCAGGACCACGGGTCCGGATGAATTAAAGCAAAGCAGACCTCCAGAGATACTCTCGTTGCATGAAGGGATACAGTGATGGAGGGAAGAGAAGAGGGAGGCAGTGCCCTGTGTCGGGGAGACAGAGGGAAACCCCCTGAAAGGTCCCTGTGTGGCGTGAGAACCATGTTACACATGGCAGCCTGCAAGGATTATGCAAAGAAGGGCAAAAAGCAGATCACTGAGCACAGTGAACATGCTTTGTTCCAGGACTTCTGAAGGGAATATGTGTCTATTCTTTTTTCCTTTTTTGTTGTTGCCACTGATTCATGTACAGTGGCAGTTCCAAGATCAGAAGATGATCTGAATCTGATCCCCTGAAACAATTGAAAAAAATAGTTTTTTTTGTTTGCTCTCCAAAACCAGCCATAGTGTTTGATTGTTTTTTTTTTTCTTCTAATCTTGCCAGGGGCTTCCAAAAAACTGTACAAATGACCGTCACAAAAAAACAACAACATGGAATGCTTCCGAATTACAGTGCTTAACTTTTCGTAGCAATATTAACGTATGGTTAATGAGAACAGGCAGTATGGTTAAAAGAGACACTGAGGTACCACATCTGCCTTTGCTTCTGAGACCCAGCCGTCTTAATTCCCATGCCCACAAAGGTCCTTGTTAGGTAAATGTAACCATAGTGAGTGGTCAACAGTCTCAAATCAGCTCCATGCACAAAGCGTGTGCCTTTAAAGCAATGTGTTACGATAAGGGAAATGGCGGACCCAAAAATGCAGAGACAACAGACGCTAAAAGTAGCTAGATGACGTCATACACTTATTTGCTTATTTGTGACGTCATTACGTCATTTGCATACAACTTAGTGGTTGTGTCTGCCAGGTAAATAGAAAAAAAATGGAAATCTTTAGCCAAATAATCACAAACTCAGGAAGGAATTTATATTAAATTATAATTATTACGTAGGTAGCCTATATTTGAAGTAAAAAAAGAAATTCTACAAAGGGAGCTTGAGGATTTAATTAAATAAAAAACGTCCTGAAGAAAGCAGGCAAAAAACGGTACCGAAAACCGTTGAGGAACCAAAAGAACCAGGCATCCAAAAATGAACTGGCACACCGAGACAAACGGGGTAGACTTACACACACACAATGATATGACAACAGACAAAGACAACACAGAGACTAAATACACAAGGTAACGAGGGGGAAACTAGGGACGGGTGACACGAGGGCTCAGGAACAGGTGAAACACATCAGGGCAGGCAGGAAGTAAACCAAGACATGACATGGGAGAAAACAGGCTACAAAATAAAACAGGAAACTGAAACATAAAACATACACAAGGATGAAAACGGGGTAAAACAGAGAACACAAGACACAGTAAACAAGGAAACAGGGAAATGAATTAACACAATAAAACAGGAAAAACTATCACAGAAAATCGCAACCATGACATAATGTTATTCACGTCGATAACAAGCACACTGAATTTTTTAGTGACTGCTTCACAATTAAAGCCACCCTGTGGTTCACCATTTCAAAGCATCTTAATGTGAAGCAGTAGCTTAGCAGTAACCTAACACAGCCCTGATATGGCTGCAGAGAGCAATCAGTGAACAGTGGAGCTTCCTTCAATGAGATACAGTTAGAAACAGTAATGCTGAAGGACGTGCTTGTCTTGTTTCCTCTGAATCTTTTGTATGTGTGAGGGCAATTCAAAATCCTGCATGCAGTGTTGCCAATTTAGCGACTTTGTCGCTAGATTTAGCGACTTTTCAGACTCCCTTAGCGACTTTATTTCCTTCACAATAGCGACAAATCTGAAGACTTTTCTGTGGAATTCTTTGTCGATCTTTCCTCCTCCCTTTGTAGAATTTCTTTTTTTACTTCAAATATAGGCTACCTACGTAATAATTATAATTTAATATAAATTCCTTCCTGAGTTTGTGATTATTTGGCTAAAGATTTCCATTTTTTTTCTATTTACCTGGCAGACACAACCACTACGCTGTATGCAAATGATTGCGTAATGACGTCACAAATAAGCAAATAAGTGTATGACGTCATCTAGCTACTTTTAGCGTCTTTTGGATCTTGGTGCTAGCTTCTTTCATTGGAAAAGAGTTGGCAAAACTGCCCGCATGGGAAAGGCGGACTCGGCCAGTAACAGTGAAATCGTAACGTAACCGTTTTTTCTCGCGAGGGGCTCGCTGAATTTAACTAACTGCTCAAACCTTGATCATTTAAAGGAATGCCCACAACTACAACATAATTAGACTATAAAAACTTGAATAGGGAACCCTCTTCCACTTCTTCCCAGGACACTGGAGTGTATCTTCATGGGTGGCAGTAACTCATTTCAGTCACTTTTGTTCCTGTAGCTTGAGCAGCGTTTGTGTGCACTGAGTCACTGACTTCATTAAGCTTTTATTGATGTAATAAAAAAAAAAACTCACATTGGGTAATTAATACAAGTGTTGATGGCTTTCCACAAGCATCCACGTATTGGCATCAAAGTTTCTGGAGCTATTACCAGTGAGCAGTTAGTCAGCCAAGAACAAAAATCTGGCTTTACTTTATGCATTTTGTAATTTCCAATTTTTCCACTTAAAGCATTATGGTTTTGAACTCTGTCCTTTTAGCTTTTCAAAAGTGGTAAAAATCACTTCCAACAATGTTCTTTCTCTATTAATTAACTCAGTATGTTTTTCTCTGAGAACGTTGTAGAAGCTCTTTTGTACTTGTCGATTTTCAAACAAGTCATTTTTCCTCTACTTTAGTGCAATATAAGTCAAATAATTTTGATCGTTTCTGTTCGGGTTGGACGTTATGGTGATATTTTTCCACCATTGCCTCTTTTTCCTCTGCTTGCCTTCATTATTCCCCCTCTTTTTTTTTTTATTTGTACGGTACTCCTTCCCTCTCCGCCTTAACCCCTTCTCCTCTCCCATACTCCCTCCCTCTTTGGCCCTTGGGCTGCTATGCAACTTCTCTCTTCCGCTCTTTACCTCCATCACCACTCTAACTTTTTCTTGCATTTTCATAGCCCATATTGCAGCGATTTGCGCCATCTCCTCATGATCAAAGTTTAGGCACAAAGTTGAGTCGCAGTCACGTCTCTAAGAGGGTCAGTCGAATCACAGCCGCTTTCTCTTTCATCTTTCCGCTCAAAGTCTGGCTATTTGGCTCTGTCGCTCTGCCATTTGTCAGCGAATTTACATTTCTGCACCCCTTCCGAGCCGAGCCGGCCTATTTCTTTCCTTGTTTTTTTTCTTCTTCTTCTTCTTCTTCTCTCGCTTCACTTCCATGTGCCGTCTCTGTCTTCAGTCAGTCAGCTGAGTAAACAGAGCCAGTGTATCTAGATTTTTTGACGTCAGAGAGCCGTCCCACAACCTCTGTCATCTGCCTCATCTGGGTCATGGGTCATTGTTTTGTTTTGTTTTTTTTGGTTCCCCCCCCCCGAGACCTCTGAGAAGGGACACACAAGGGTGAGTTGTGGCCCGACGGGAACAGCCCCTGCCCACGCAAAAACAAAAACAGACAGCTTTTAAATAAAGTTACTGTGCTGAGGTGCCAAAACAGTGTCCACGTCTGCTCCAGCTCCTCAAATGGCGCTGTACTACTTGATGGCTTATTATGTAGAGAACAGTGGCGCCAGCTGTGACGGGGTATTGTTGCTGACACAGAAATCTGTGATCTGATCTGACTTGATGTATGAAAGGTAAACGCTTTCTTTGAGAAGACCTGTCAGGACCACCGAGAGGGAAGACATTTCAGAGGACAGCTTGATTTATGAGCTGGGAGTCTGCATATAGAAAAGAGTCCAGTGGAAGTTTCACATAATAGAAGTTTTCTATCGTTCACAATGAGTGTAGAGCTGAAAACACCTAGTCTTTCCAAAGATCCCATATTGCATAAACAATGTCTGTGTTCATCTCCTGTCCAAACAAATGATTTTTGCCACAGGAGTGAGCTGTATATCATTTTAAAGCATTTTTTTTTCTTATGATGTGAAATCCAGAGTGTATCAAGACCAGACAAGACCAAGACTATGATGGGTTGAGACCAAGTCAAGACCGAGACCAAGGCAGGGGCGATCAAATGTGGAAAATGCTAATTGGTCTGAAAGGTCTACATTACCATAAAAAATACACCCACAGAAAACAAACTCCTTATGGTTTAGCTAGGCAGATTTTTATTACCGACGATTTGGCTGACATCTCCCAGACAGACAGAGCTTCTCCTCATTTTCTTGGGAGTGCTTGTTAAGGGGGGCGGGAAGAGGGAGTTAACAGTAATCAATTTCAAATTAGAAATGAGTCATTGCATTAGAAGCAGGAAGTTTTACATCCAATCCACAGTAATGATGTTAACACATGAAGAAGACAATGCACAGGCAATTCAGTGATATCTCTGCAGTCGTGGTCTTGAAATATAAACTCCAGGCGATTCGGGAAACATCCTCCGAGGGAGAACCGACAATCAAATTATAGCCTATTTATCTTTTTTTTGTGGCAAAATTCTCATCACACACCCGACAGCAATTCCAGAGCTCACCTCGCTACGTGCATGTTCCACCAAAACAAGTTCCTTCCCGAGGCTATTTTGCAGAGGCACCGTTGCTCCGCACGGCGTTTAGTTCCGCCCAAGACGATTGTGATTGGTTTAAAGAAATGCCAATAAACCAGAGCACGTTTTTCTCCCATGCCTGACTGCTGTGTGGACTAGCCAGACCCTCAACCGCAGCTCTGTGGAGGAAGGTCTGGTAATGCAAGACTAGTTGGTTTGTGACAGACTTTGAGAGGGTACAGTTAAAGGGATACTGCAGAGTTTTTGACGGGGTTGTTGAATTGATGCAAGGCTATTATCATCTGGTTTAGTTGGGCAACCAGATGTAACTGCATAGGATAGTGTGAATGTGAAGTCAGTTTTACGTCTGACTGAAGATTATAGCAGTCAGATACCATGAAGGTGTTTGTTCTGGTGTTGTGTCCCATCACAGTGATGTTGTGTGTCTGCTGGCTGCTGCTGCTGCTGCTTATCACTTCCTAATCACTTCAGCCTCAATTGAAGTCCTTCAGCCACAGACGCACGACACTCTGCAGGCCTGAGAGGACCTGCAGCAGCCCTGATAACACAAACACACACTCTTGTATGCACATATGCACTTAAGTGCAAGTATTTGTGTTGCTATACACTAGAGCTGGGTGGATATGCTTTTGTCCCCCGATTGGATTCTTTTAACGATACGTGGGTGGTGATTTGAGTCGCACTGCAATTTTCATTCATTCGATAGCGTTGAACATTGCGATTTTCTTTTCCTTCTTTAACAAAAACAAAAATTGAATAATACACTTCTACACACATTATATCATGAGACATTTCTAACCCTAACCCTCTAAGAAGAACGCACATCACATGTCAGTCAGTCAGTCTGACATTTATTTCATTTGTAAAGAAGTACATGCATTTTCTGCTTTCGGTCTGTTTTATATAAGAAAAATATAAGGATTGATTTTAAAAATCGTACCAAAAACAATCACGATGCATAAGATTTTTGACCCCCCCCCCAGCCCCCCCCCCCCCCCCCAATATACATACATATGCACACACACATTACTTACGTGCACACTTGCATGCATAGATGTAAATACACGCAAAACCCGCATATACAGTTTAATACGTGGCCGCCCCGACACATGCATGCATGAGAGGCCAAGAGGCCGAGAGAGGCTAATAAAGCCAGCACTTGCTATCTGATTAGGAGTGTGTCTGTCTGTCTCTGTGTTAGAGTGTGTGTGTGTGTGTGTGTGTGTGTGTGTGTGTGTGTGTGTGTGTGTGTGTGTGTGTGTGTGTGTGTGTGTGTGTGTGTGTGTGTGTGTGATAAGTGAAGTAGAGTAGAAGTTCCATCCTAATCAGCGGCCGTCTTTCTCTAATGGCTCTCTTCACTGTCCACTCAAAGCCCCGCCACATCTCCACAACAAACACACACCCTCTCCACAGCAGCAGACAGACACACGGATGATTAGGCCAGACATGCACATGCACACACGTGCACATACACACATGCATGTACATGCCGATACGCTCCCACCAACATCGCTGCATACGGTGTTTTTATCGCCCGGTCAACAGAAAAAGAAGAAGTTTAAACACACTTAGAGGTAGTTTACCCACAGATTCAGACCGAGTAGCGTTTTTAAGAGATACACTTACCTGCAGTATATAATTAAACTGACTTCTACGTCATAGTAGGCAATATAAGCTGATTTAAGTTGGATGATGGTGGCTTTTTAACCAGTCGTACCATAGGCTGGTTTTTGTTAAGTTGTCAGCCCTTTTGATTTACAGGCTTAAGGCAGTCACTACATGTCATTTATTTGGGCATTTGAAATAACAATTAAAAGGAAGAAATGAGCAATACATAAAAAAATGCATCATGTGGAATAACAAAAAACAACAAAAAAAAAACCCTGAGTGCTTGTAAAAAGGAACCCACCTAAGATTGAGATTGAGATTTCCAGAGATGTTATATTAAATGATTCAAGAAGAAGATGACCAATCAGATGAGTCACTGTCAAAAATGCTTAGTTGCAGCCATACAATATTTAGTGATAGAGTAAAAGGAAGGAGAATTTCCATTCATCTTTATCAATTTGTTTTCTTTTTTTTTATTTCAGCTCTACAGTTCCCGTCACGCTTTGGGTCAGGCTGTTCTTAAGAAAAATGTGTACAAACTTACTTACTGCGGCTTTATTTATGTGTATCTTTCTGGTGAATGTGTGCCAAAGGAAACGTATGCTATTCTAGCATGTCCTGTTTGCACTGAAACCACGTAGACAACTGCCACTGTAACGTTTGATACTGAAAAGGAAATCTTACTTTAAAGATGATAAATGACTGTCTGGATGTTCCTGTTTGACTGCGTTATGACTCGGAGAGGAAGGGGTTAAAGGGTTACGAGAAACAAAACAGATGACGTTTTCCTGAAAGTAAAACCCAGTGATGACCACCTTTTTAACCAAATGGATTAGTTAGTTTTAAGATTTAGTTTATTTTTTTATTTTTACATTTTAACATGACTTCCCTGAATACATCTCATACTAGAAATTTCACAGAAATCACACATAGGCCTAGAGAAAAACACACCGGAACACAAGCAGTTATTCTGGTTCCTTCTCGATGTTTAGGGGGATGGAGAGGAGATTCTGCTGGGTGAAAACAGCATTAGATAATCCCTGAAGCAAACGCAAACTGTAACAATAACAGCACTAGCATCACCAAAACAATTCGCCACAGACACACACACACGCACACACACACACACACGCACACGCACACGCACACACACACACACACACACACACACACACGTCCCCATCCACAGTGCAGTGTGGGAATGTTTGTTCCAGCACCGAGCGTCTTCTGCTGTGTTGATTTTGTGATTATAGGGGGTGTTTAAGGTTGAGGATGACTCATCACACACACACATACACACACACACACACACACACACACACACACACGCACGCACGCACGCACGCACACACACACACACACACACACCGCACCCCCAGTTATCTAGATAAAGATCATCACTCACTCGCCCTCTCCTCCTCCTTCTTGTCCTCAGACAATGCTTATAGCTCACCATGTCGCTGCCTAAAACATCTTTATATAAACGCTCTAATTCCGACATGCTGCTCGGGGAGGAAAAACAACAGTAATAACAAGGAGGCCGATTTATTGAAATCATTTTAAAAGTGGTATTTTATCTCTCCGCACTATATGTGCATTTCATTAGAAAGAGCCATATCCATGACTGGCTGAGGGGGATTCTGGGTCATTTCGGAAAAGCAGAAAGCAAATTCTCCTGTTCTGCTTTTGTCGCCACACGTCTGCCTTGTTTAATTTTTTGATCCAGGGAGGCCTATTATTCACAGACCTGCCTAAACTCTGTCAGATGGCCGTGCTCAATATGATTTGTCGGTCCTTGTGCTTGACGTTTCCATTTTTCTAAGGCTCTTGTTTTGCTCCGCTCCTCACGTTTTCACTCGCTGAAGATCACGTATTTACGAAGGCATGTATACACACTCCTCATCACGCCTCAGAGCTCAAAGCCTCTGGCATTGAGAATCAAGTTACAGTATAAAATATGTTTCCATCCGACTGATTTGAACTCTTTTTCTTTTTACCTGTTTTAAACTCAATGGGTCCATCTTTACAAGATCTCTCTTTTTCTGGACAAACTTTCTTTTCAAGCCAGCAGGACTTTATTTTAAAGGTCAACAGTTTGCCAGTTGTGTTATAGCAAACAGCTGAGTTCATGAGACATTAGCATTCATTTGGAGTCATGTTTCTGGATTTCTGGTATTTTCACCAGCTAGTTGCTACCTTTGTCTATCAGAAGTTTGGCGCTGGACAGTTCATCAGCTGCCTGCTGCTGCTAAAAAACAGGTGATGCAAACAAAGTAGGCCGAAAACCAAAACAGTTAGCTAAAAGAGGCTTAAAAGCTCTGTACAGCTGTACAGCTGTATAGCTGAGAAGAATGGGGGAGATTCTCAGTGGGGCCGTCACTACGGGTGACATCTTTCACATTACCCATAGCCATTTGAATCATTTTTAGTTGAACAAAATCATTAGTGCAGCTTTGATTTCTCGTCAAAATCCCAGTCTCCATGACACCAGGCTAACATTTCAAGAAACATAAAATATATATATAAATTACACAAGACTAAATTAGTTGATTAAATTGTTTTCCAAAGGGCCCTAACAGGTGCATGAAAAGGTCAGTCAAGCACACTATGCACACACACGCACACACACACTATACTTGCATACTTTTACTTAAGTAACATTTTCAATGCAGGACTTAGAGTATTTTTACAGTGTGGTATTAGTACTTTATACTTCTTCCACCGCTGTACTTTACCAACTTCACCTTGGAGGTCGGCTTGTTTTCTTGTGTCAGAACACTGAGGACTCGGGAACATTTTATGGGGTGCCCCTTTTTCCGGCTATGAGCCAGGTACCCTATTTTGAGAGCGCTGTGATGCTGGGGACATTAAACTGTGTCATTTCTGTTGAGCTTTACTAATTTTCTACATCATTTTTAGCATGAAATACTCAGTTGGTTAGATTTGGTTTGTGTTCCAGTACTGTCCTATGTCCTTTATCTGCCCCTGTTGCAGCCACAGCTGCAGGCCAAGCCCCATGAGCCCAGCTCTCTTCAAAGTCAAGTGCTAAATCAGTTGTGTTGCTCTTTAGATCCAAACAGGTGAGAAGAGGCCATATGGACGAATGACGGAAAGGATGATTGTCATCGTGGTAGACAGATGGAGGGAATGCGCCACCGAGTCCCAAACAGTGGGAAAGTCCTGAGGGAAAGATTTGTTTCACTCTCCTCTGCTACGCTTCACTGTCCCTCTTTCTTGCTCCTTCACTGTCTACTTTTATCCCCCCCCTCCCCCTCCTTCTCTCTCTGTTTTATTTCCCTGGCTGGCTTGTGATTTGTTTTGTTCTCTTCTAATGCTATCTGTTGCTATTCTCAGAGGCCTACTGGCTACGAGGATGGACAGTGTGTATATGCTAGCCTCGAGTGCGCCATCAACACCGCCGTGGCCGAGTGTGTGTGTGTGTGTGGTGGCCGGGCAGAGGGGGGGGGGTGTCTTTGAGAAAAAGAGAGATCCAGAGAGAGACGGAAAGCTGGTATGTAGACAAGCGTGGCTTCACTCCACATTCAAAAGACAATTTTACTATCTACATGTTGACAGAAACTCTCACGGCACCCTGGGAGTCAACGTCTGACTCTGAGATCTCTCAGTCAAAATCCCTCCACTAGAAGTGTACTTTCTAGCTCACAAAGTGTCTTTTTTCAGCATAAAGAGAGAGAACGGCTCGGAGCAGTGGTCTCCGTTTCTGGTGGCAGCCATTTTAGAGCCTCCTCTCTTCACGGTGGCATTGTGGTGCAGTCCTAGTTGATTATGATGTTGTCGGTAGCTGTGGCTGCTGCATCTCTCCACTCTCAGCAAGCCACTGTGCAAAGACAAGACACAAAATTGGGTAATATATGACTTTGGAGACCTGTGATTGCTCAGAACGCGGGACTTTATTGCATGTTGTGAATACAGTACATATGGTTCTGATTTGGGATACATATTTCATTTTCCAAGCTGGAGCGCAGACACAGACACTCAACCACACACATGCAGATGGTCACATACAACATGGAGAAAAATGCATGCAAAACACACACACACACACACACACACACACACACACACACACACACACACACACACACACACACACACACTTAGAAGTGCAGCGACGTAGATACAGTACAACAGTTTAGTAGACAAGACCACCTAAACCGAGACCAAGTCATTACCAAGATTGAAACCGAGACAAGAGCAAGACTTTGAGGGGTTTAGACCGAGTCAAGACCAAGACCAGACCAAACAACTGAAACTTACAGTACATATACACAACTAGCTAATAGCTAGTATTCGCTAAATCACTTTGGGTGAGGGGTGAAGAGACGTGTGAAGAGTTTTGTTACAGAGGCAGATTGATAACTTTAGCTAGCTACTTCTCTAGCGTCACTTACACTTAGCTTACCTTTCTTTATGATTCCTTACTAAGTGCAGATAAAAAAATTGAAGTGTTCCCAGCAGGGGCGTAGCACAATTTTCTATGGGCCCCTCCCCGCATCCACAGCTATTCATTCTAGAATCTTTTTGGGCCCTCCTCACATGAGGGCCCTGGGTACTCAGTCCCCTTTTTCCCCCCAGTCCGACGCTCCTGATTCCCAGCTGTGTCTGTTACATTGCAGAATTTACACACACACACACACATGTTCTTTTGCAAAAAACTCTTTAAAAAAAATAGAATAAATAAAATGTAATAAAGGAAATGTTATTGCAGACGATTTGGCTGACATCTCTCAGACAGCCACAGCTTCTTCTCCTGTCACCTACATTCCCTTTTGGGAGTGTGTGCTAAGCACATTTCAAACTAGAAATTAGTCAAAATATTGGCTGCATTTGAAGCAGGAAGTTTTACATCCAATCACAGTAATGATGTCAACACACATATCAGACTACAGACCAATTAGCAATTTAGTGATATCCCTGAAGTTGTGGTCTTGACTGGTCTTGAAATAAAACCCTGAGTCCTCTTCATCTAAGACTAAAAGTAAAAATGTGGTTGATTCTGACGAGACAGAGACCTTCGAAAAGTGGTCTTGAGACCGGTCTTTAGACCAAGACTGGTCTCGAGTACTACAACACTGCAGTACAGTAAGGCAAGGCAAGGCAAGGCAGCTTTATTTGTATAGCACTTTTCAGCAACAGGGCAATTCAAAGTGCTTTACATGAAGACAATTAAAATACAAGAATAAAAGTTACAGTGCAGTATAAGAAATGAAACATTAAAGAGCAGTTAAAAACAGTTACAAATATAAAAGCAGATGAAATAAGCAATGAAAGTATAAGAAATGGACAGAAATGAAAACATTGGACAAAAATGAAACATTAAAGAGCAGTTAAAAACAGTTAAAAATATAAAAGCAGATAAAATAAGCAACGGAAGTATAAGAAATGGATAGTCATTTAACCAAAAGCAGCATCAAAAAGACAGGTCTTCAGCCTTGATTTAAAAGAACTGAGAGTTGCAGCGGACCTGCAATTTTCTGGAAGTTGGTTTCTGGAAGTTGGTTCCAGATATGTGGAGCATAGAAACTAAATGCTGCTTCTCCCTGTTTAGTTCTGACCCTGGGGACAGAAAGCAGACCTGTCCCAGACGATCTGAGAGGTCTGGGTGGTTCGTAGTTGACTAGCAGGTCAGAAATGTATTGTAAAAAATGAAATGTACAGTAGATACACTTTAGCATTCAGCCCCTCCAGAGCAGCATGTTTTCCTTTAAAATCACTATATTCACTGATCTCTGCCTTTTGGCTTTCTGACCCCACTATGGCTTATTCCTGATTGCTGCTCTTGCAGTTAATTGCCAGCCATGGTCAGTGTGCCCTTATTGAGTTGCCTTGATTATATATCCTGTGCTGGTCATGGACTCATTACTTAAATAGGCCCGTACTGACAACTATACATTACATTACATAACTAAATGCTTTCTGTAATGGCTTTTGACACCTCGTTGTTGCTGTAATCCAAACTCAGGGACGATTTCACTGGGCTGAGGGGATGGAACCTGGCAAACTAGACTTTATGAGTGATATAAGCTTGAGTTTCTGAAGTGTTTTTTGCGAAAAGAAATCAAGCGTAAATGATGTGAGGGAAAAGAGGATAAGCTGTGAAGAAAACAAGATGAGTTGGTGAAGTGAGCAGGAAAGATATGCAGTGTAGCTGCCAGTAAAGCATAAAGCATGACGTTCATGAACATACAGTAGCTACACTCAAATATGCACTTATCATCCTTTGGAAAGTGGTTTGGAGTTGACTATGCTACGTGCTTTCCCCTTTTTTTAATTTCAAAAAGACAAACATGAACTTCATAAGCAGAAGTATTCTGTCGTATACAGTGTGTTATTGTTTGTGCACAGAAAAGTATTCTTTAGTTATTAAAAAGCCTACAGGGATCTTATAATACGGCATACGTATAACTAGTTTAAAAGACATACCAGTAGTGCAACTTTATACACATTCAACAACGTCAAAGTTGGACAATTCTGCAAAACCATATGGTCAAGTTTCTAAAACACTTCGTGATCCTCACCATATAAAGTGCAGGTTACTTTTTGCACTGGCACTGAATGTTGGCATTGGGCGTAGGTTGTGAGGTGCCAACATGGACGAAATTTTGATGGATACTGGGCTTAGTAGTGAAGAGCACCAAATTGTTTGTGTATAGAATGGATTTGTATTGCCACAATCCATATAGTAGGCTACACTGTGATCAGTACAGTTCATTCTATGATAAAAAAAAAAAAAAAACGACCATACATTTGACTTTTAAGCTAAAACAAATGTACATTCCCATGCCTAGAAATGTGTGGAAATGGACACAAACAGTTCCCAAATATCCACCAGTATGAGGGATTGTGTGTGTGCCTCTGACACAAGAAATTCTAGGGATGGTTTTGAAAGACAAAAACACAAAGCAGGGATCATTTTCTGAGTCATGGAGTAGTCACTGAAAAAAAGATCCAGTGGCGGAAGGACACAACACGCCAGAACTTTGCACATATATGGTGCCCACCCAAACTGTTGAGAGTGATGGCAACGGTAAAAACACTGCATTCACAGTATTTAAAATGCCAAGCCTCAAATACTTCGCACGAAACAAACTCCTGAACTTGTACAGCAGCTGTCGTGAGAAAGAGAACACTCACTCACACATAGCCTCAGCTGTGCAGTGTGATAACTTCCATGAACTTGTATGAAACTGCCTCCATAACTACTGTTATATTAGTATTAGTATATTAATAATTCATTGATAGCTAAATAATTTCAGGCAATAAATAATTACTTTGCCAGAGTATTTTATGCAGTTCAATTCCTTACTTATTCTATTGGAATAAGTAAGGAAATAATTATATAACCATATATCATACAGTATACCTATACTGTTAAATATTTCAAATAATACCATGACGATACAATTTGAGGTCACTGCTGAGCACTAGGATCTTGGGATTTTTACATTTGTTGATGCTATTTAACATAAAGAATCTTGTACAATTAGTACACAAAATACTTTATTCTGATTGACCGGAAAGTGTGCATTATGTAAGGGATAATGTAGAGCGAATACAACCCCGACAGGGTGATCAGGACCCCGACGCTTCCGCTAAAGAAAATAGTCCGTTCCGTCTCTACGGTTGGAATCCTGCATCCATAGCAACGTAAACTCTGTATCTGTTAAGCTAATGCAACCCTTCATCTATTACTCAGCACCACCTTACAGGCTGTGGTAGTAGCCGTATATGTTATGGGGTGCTGCCGTGGTGGACAAATTACCCAGCTGCTGTTTTAATCACTGCAGGAATTGACATGACATTAGCTGACGCGTTGTAGTGAGCTAGCGGGCTATCAGCTGCTCGTATTTACATTAAACTGAACATTTCCGTTGACGCTGAAGTAAGACGAGGTAAATGGCTTCTTTGGGAATATTTATCTTGACGTTCATGTCCTCATTTATCTCGTTTATTTTGTGCACAGCCGCTGCATGTTGACACACCTGTAACGTAAACATGTTGCAATGTAAGCTAACTAATTAGCGTTGTTGTCCCTACGGCTGAAGTTACTGCGTAGCGATCAGAGACCGTATATAAAGATGTAGAGATCATAGACCGTATATAAAGATGTAGAGATCATAGACCGTATATAAAGATGTAGAGAT
The DNA here is from genome assembly GCA_023631565.1 of Gymnocephalus cernua. NCBI lineage: Eukaryota > Metazoa > Chordata > Actinopteri > Perciformes > Percidae > Gymnocephalus > Gymnocephalus cernua. The sequence goes on from CM042443.1 coordinate 21,098,626, forward strand.
CAGAGACCGTATATAAAGATGTAGAGATCATAGACCGTATATAAAGATGTAGAGATCAGAGACCGTATATTAAGATGTAGAGATCATAGATCGTATATAAAGATGTAGCGATCATAGACCGTATATAAAGATGTAGAGATCATAGACCGCATATAAAGATGTAGCGATAGGCGCTCACCAGATCTGCAGTCATTGCTTGTATTGGAGGACAGAAGTTGCTCCACGCTTCGCAACTTTTTTGCTGAGTCCCGACAGGCTTTTGTCCCGGTTTACACCAACCACTATGAAATTGTCCCGGTTGTCAGTGATTACATAGCTGATGTGCTTATTTTAGCCCGATTATTAACTAAACCCATGTAGAAAGCGTCCAGCGTATGGTGTGTGTGTGTGTGTGTGTGTGTGTGTGTGTGTGTGTGTGTGTGTGTGTGTGTGTGTGTGTGTGTGTGTGTGTGTGTGTGTGTCAGTCAGTCAACCGTAGCGGTCTGCGTCTGCATAATATATTTGTAAACATTGTTGCAACGCCTCTTCTTATCTGTCTCGTTTTAAGCGCGGTGAAGTTGGCTGGACGTTTGATATTCAGTTTATCTGATTTTAACTTCCCCTTCGTTCGAGATCGACAACACATTCAGGTCAGTGACGTGATCAGGGTCAACGAAAGTTGACATTATTACAGAGTATCAAGAGAAAACAACTACAATTACTATCGCTAGAGATTTGTATCCAACATAAAGCTTCATAGCACTTCATCATCTGTTCTGTCGCTAGGTTCTGTGTAAGGGACCGTCAACAAATTACCGTTTTGGTAGATGGCAGTGACAGTAGGGATGCAAAACTTTGGCTATTTCTTGAAAAACTATTCACTAATAATTTGTTTTCATGATGATTGCATTACTTCCCAATACGTACAGTTCAGTTATTATTTCTTAAAAATATGAAATAAAAATCTCATTATCTCATTCTGATTGCTGTAGTAGGCTACTTCCCAATTGCTCACTGCTACTTACTACAGGTCACGGTTTACTGAAAAGACAATTTATATGGAAGCAGGACTAAATTTTCTTTGAAAAATATTCACCAAAATTCAATGGAATTAATTTTTCTCAGTCTGATTGCTGTAGTACTTCCTAATCACTCACTGCTTTCCTGAAAAGACAATTTATATGGAAGCTGGACTCAATTTTCTCGGAAAAATATGACCTGGGCTGGCACATGTTCACGTTAAAAAGCATGTGCGTGCATGAGCACGTTAGTTTTGGGAAATCTGGTCACCCTACACTAGCGCACACACACAGGAGAAAGTTCAGATGTTGGTAGAGCACTTAGTACCAGCTCTTTGAAAAGAACAGTGGGAGGTAAGTAGGTCAACAATACACACACATGTGAACACCTTATTCTTTGAATTATTCATATATGCGTCTCATATTTAAAAGAAAAGTTTTTGTTTACTTGACACCTGATTAACCACAGTGGAGCTGAATTATTGGCAGGGGAAACCGTCGCTGTGCTCATTTAATAATGTCTTACACAACAATGTTCCTGCAGCTGATGGATTTGTTTTTTTCCATATTTCCTGTCAAATATCAAACCTCCAGCTTCACTAGACTTCACAACATTTACACAAGTAGCCTATGTATTTGTGTATGGATAGAATGGTTCCAAATTCTGCTCTAAGACTTTTCTTTACAGTATATCCCATCAACAAACTTCAGAATCAAACTGGCGAACAAGCATGACAGAATAATCAAAAAGAAATCAATGGGCGCCTGGGTAGCTCACCTGGTAGAGCGGGTGCCCATATGCAGAGGCTGAGTCCTCAACGCAGCGGCTCAGGGTTTGAGTCTGACATGCGACCATTTGCTGCATGTCTTCCTCCTCTCTCCCCCCTTTCCTGTCTACAGCTGTCCTGTCTATTAAAGGCTAAAATGCCCCCCAAAAATATCTACAAAAACAAATCAATGATTAACAAAGTAGTTCCAAAACCATATATTTATAGTTTGTAACCTATGCCTACTTTTCTTGTGATAGATGTAGAGCCTTTGACCTCTAAGAGGAACCCTCAGGTCTATTATTAAACACACATCCAAGCCCAGTCATGACTCTATGCATAAAGCATAAAGCCAGTAATATTTTGGCCTTTTCCCAACATTACTTGCTGTCTTTCAAGTGTTTGTTGACTTGGGAATAGGGATTTTAGCTATACTGCAGCCCTCGGATAATAAAAAGTTGAGGACTCTGGAAAACAACAGACTGACAAATTCTATTAGAAAAAGGAAAATATATATTGGACAGGAATACAATACAATACAATATGACGTAATTATTCTTCAAAAGCTATTTAGCGTGAGCAGGTCTGTAGGTGTTGTTGAGGAACAATATTAAATGCAGGGATGTTTTCATACTCAGCCTACAGTTTAATGAACTCATTCCTTTGTTGTTAGGCAGTGAGCTGTTGTTTATGTGAGAGGACAGCCTCAGTGCAACAGACCACAGTGGGAGCTACACAGATAGTATCATCCTAACTTGCTCTACACCAGAAACCAACTGTCATAACCAGTCTCACATCACCCCCACCTCCAGACTCTTATGGTACGTGTCCACTAGTACAATGACTAGTAAGAGTCATTTCCACGCTTCTAAGCTATGTCTATGCTTGCAGCCGGGCAATGCATTATGGCAGCAACTTTCGAGAAGCGGGTCGTCCAGTTGTCCGCTCCTCATTTGCATAAAGTTGAGGTCCAGGCTTCTTTATACAAATCAGGTGCGTCCTGCTCAACTTGCCGCCTCTTGACAACTCTTGAAAATCTTTTAAACTGACCCCTGTCAATCTAAAATTAAGACAGATTTTGCAACTGATAATTTATTTCTCACTTAAATGCTTTTCAGAAACACATTTGGCTGAGCTATTTTCGTAAAATAAGCAAAACTTTCCCAACGAGCCGACATGTTGGTCTGTTTTGAAATCTGGGAGCAGACAGCCCACGTGAAGCGTTCGTCCAATCAGGTGCAGCCATCGCAGTTGTAGGAGGGTGTAGCCTGTTTTCTTTGCTTGCCAGTGGTCATTGAAGAAAGGTTGATAACTGCTAGTGGTAAGCCCATCAAGCATGCGGTCAAAAAACTAAAAAAACTAAAACAAACGCCTATATGGACACTTACCCTTACCTATTTTTGCCTCCATATATGCCTGCTTTTAACTCTTTTCTTAGTAAATCGCCATCCCCAAACTTGTTGTCTTCCTCACACTCTCATTTTAGGACTCACTGCACTAGGATAAATGCTTTTGTAAGATGTATATTATTCCAAGTGGGAGGCTGCTGCATTCATCTGGCTTCAAAAACACATGTATCAGTGGTTTTGTCGGGGTGGGTAGCAGCAATAAAAAGGCGGCGGTAGCGTTGGATATTTGTTTGCATTTGTTAGGCAACAGGGTTGAAGGGGAAATGAGATGAATAAATAGCTGTTGTTAGTTCATACATTAAAGGCTAGGGTGGCAGACAAAGCCATGGGCTTCCAATGGATGAAATGTTCTGCTTTTTATTCCACTTTTGTCAGCCTACTGCAGGAAAATGCTTGTTCTCACACACACGCACACACACACACACACTCTCTCTCCTTTCCATCCTCATGATTTTTAATGGCTTTAATTGGCTATAGCTCATCGCTCTGGAGTGGGCTTTAATCTTTTGTGTGTCAGGGTCTCGCCTCACTTGCTGAACCAAAACAAATGAATCAGTACTTGTCACCATTTAACTCATCCGTGTTCATCCACCTCCCCTCTTCTCTCTCTACAAGTGGCTTGACATGCAGAGGACCATTTTCAAAATAAATGCAGTGTGAAAAGTGGTATGTTCATATTTGCAAGAGTGGAAATAATGAATTTCCTGCCCATATCAGTGTGACTGAGTAGGCTTTTGTATAGCTTTTGAATAGCTAAAGTCAGGAATGTAGCTTTGACTCGAGTGTGTTTTGACTGAACAGTTTAACGTGGAACATGTTATGTGCATTATTTTGGATTATTGTGCAGGTTTTGCAGATATCGCAGATGCGGAAGACCCAGAAAAGCTGATCAATCAGAGCAGACTGTGTTTTTTCGGGAGGGGCACTTAAAGAGACAGGCGGTAAAACGGAGCGTTTCAGACAGAGGGTGAATATAGGTATATTCAGACAGACATTATGTAAAAAATAAAGCGTTTTATGAACATTAAAGTATGTAAACATGTTCTAGTAGAAACCCCAAATACAAGCATGAACCTGAAAATGAGCATAATATGGGACCTTTAAAAGAGCCATAATGTATCCTAATTCAGTTAAAGCTTGGTGTTATTGTGAGGCCGATTGGTGCACTCACCGCTGTCTCTGTTGTCTTCAACATCTTGTTTTTGCATCAAATGTCTGCCTGCTTTCTGCTCTGTGTTTGTGTCTATGTATGTACTGTCCGTGTGAGTGTGAAGCCAGGTTTGGCTGGGGAAGTGAGACCATTAGCATGTTCACACCATGCTCTCCTCGCCAGATGGAGGAGAGTTATGCCTTCTTCCTTCTCCTCAACAAACCCCAAGCTTTTTAGAAAAAGCAACATTTGTATTGCCTAAATTGCATACAATGACAGGGATAGATGCTAATATTTCTTTAGCACTGGCCGCATGGGCCACCAAGACCCTTATTCTGTTGGCAAAAGTACATTTTTGGTGCCCCAAATGTCAAAAATCTTTTTTGCCCCTTTCCCCTTCATGTCTCTGGCTCTTTACACTGTTCACTAAGCACATTTTAAAAAGGCTTATACTGATTGAGGAGAAAGAACGAAGCATGTAGACATCACCTGCAGGGTCTGACGATGTCATTTACGTGCATAATAAGTAGCCATGAGGTTAACCGCTCCACGGGGGAGGGGCTGGTTTGTCTCCTGCAGCAACTAACTTAACAAGAAGTTTTCCAAATTTTAAGATTCGTAGCAAACTAATAAACAGACTACAAACCGGCAGCTTACTGGATGTTTTCTACTGAGATGATGTAGCATTGACGCCCTGCTATTGTGGTAAGCTAGTTTGGTTTTACAATAGACACACTGTACAGAGTTTTCGTCTTTTTGCAGCTTAAAATGATCCCAAACGTTCTGTTGTTTTCTCTTGCCTGTCTTTTCTCTTAGCCCCTCACTATTTTCGCACTCTTGCTTCATTTTGTAATCTGCGCCAGTCTTGTGTCCAGCGTCAGCCCGTTGTCCGCTAGTAATAATCATCCGTGCGGAAACACAGTGAGCCGTACAATGGTAGTTACATTGATTAAACAAAGCTTCAAAGTAAAGAATTTTTCCTGGAGGATTTTTAGTAATCAAATTATTCGAGTTACGCGAGGAATCATTTCAGCCCTAATTTGTAGTCCTTATTGATTCACCTGACAATCCTCAACCTTCAAACCACAATCATGTTTCAGACTAGTGGCCAGAAATATCCCACCTTTGTTACCTTTTCTTATTTCGTATCACTCTTATTAGTGTATTCTTTCATTACAAACTTCAAATTATTTGCTGCCTCTGTGGCCAATTTTCCCTGAGAGATCAATAACTCAATACAATCTTATTTCACCTCTCGTTTGAAATAGATGAACAGAAGTGGTGGCAGACACTTGTCTGCTATAAAGAAAAGACCGCCACAGCTGACCCCTCACTGTTCACAATTCACTAACCCATTGGATTGGGGTCACAGGGTGCAATATGTCGAATGGGCGGTCATGTTTGCAGCCCGTCTGCTATACGATCCATGGATTGGGCAGTAGAATATAGGGCAGAGTGAGGGGTCATGTTACATCACCACTGTGAGATATATGACAGAGAGAGACAGCGTGGGAGGAGACCTTTGTTTCTGTACGGAGAAAAATAAACATACTCACGTGCTGCAGATACATGAACATGTCTGCATGCATTAGTGGATATTTACTTGTAGAAATACTGTATGTGCTGAAACACAAGACAGCAGCACCCTTTGCAAAATCGAAATAAACCCAAGCACCTCTCATCAAACTTCAGTGGTGCAGCTTTATGTAAATCCAACCTGGGGTAGAAAACAGAACTCCAGCGAGTTATTTCTGTTCCAAGAATGCATTATCCAAAGTGATGAGGCCAGTTTTTGAGGTCGTCTCCTGCTGGAAAATACTCAAGACGCCTGTGTGTGCCCTCCCCTGAAAAAAAGTATCTGTTCTCTTCTAATTGCTGCATCCCAAAAAGCTGCTTGCTGACAGTTTCACATGACAAAAGCAGCGGGGAGAAGAGAGGAAGAGAGGAAGTGAGGTAGACATGGCGATGAAGGGGTGAGAAGACAGGAAGGAGGAATGGGCATGTGGGTGGGTGGAAAAAAAAGAGGGCGAGGTTGAATCGCACAAACGGAACGTCAATATCGTTACCTTCCAGGGAAGTTCTGGGAAATATGCAATCATTATCAAAATGAAGTGCAATACGATGGGGAGGATGTGTTGTGGGTTCTCTTCTGTTCTTCTGTGATTGTGTTGAAAGATGGGGGGGGGTATGGTGTGAGGTTTATTAGATGTTCATTGAAGCATTGGATGAGATAATGTATGATTATGTTTCTATGTAGGTTAACTGTATGTATATTGTGTGTTTATGTCGCCATTTCGTTTCTCTCGAATGCCCAAGATGAATTTCTCCTTTAGTAGACAATAAAGGCTTATCTTATCTTATCTGTTCTGTTCTGTTCTGCCAGCGGCAGTTTTTTCCTGAATCTCCCGGTGCTTTAGCATCGTCTCTAGCAGTGCTGTAGTACTCAAGATTGATCTTGGTCTCAAGACCGGTCTTAAGACCACTTTTTGAAGGTCTCGGTTATCGGAATCTCAGTCTTGTCTCAACCTCGGATAAAAAGGATTCTCTTTCAAGACCGGTCAAGACCACAACTGCAGGGATTTCACTAAAATGCATGTGCATTGTCTATGTGGTAAAACTTGCAAATGCAACCAATAACTTGAATCATATCTTATTTGCAATGTGTTACCGTAAACCCCCCTCTACCTACCCACTTTACACGCACTCCCATAAAGTGAATGTGGGAGACAGGAGAAGAAGCTCTGGCTGTCTAACACAAATCTGGTCTTGGTCTTGACTCGGTCTCGCCCTGTCTTGGTCTTGACTTGGTGTCAAATCCTCAAAGTCTCGATCTTGTCTCGGTCTCAATACAAACTGGTCTTGGTGATGACTTGGTCTCGGTTTAGGTGGTCTCGACTACAACACTAGTTTCTAGTGTTGAGAACACTTCAGTTCCCTCCTATATTAGCTTCTATGCCTTCATGCATTCTCTTTATTAATCATAAACACTGTTTTAAACACCACCAACACTGTCCTACACTGTACCTTCTGTTCTACTGTATTAATCAAGACAGCCATGTGGTCCACTCCTACCTTTGTAGATACAAACTGTATGGTAAAGAGAACATACGATGAATGCATTTATTGTATTATCAAGCAAGAATCATTAAAGGAATACGTCATCTAAAACAAATTTGGATAAAACCTTTGAACCTTGGTTTTAGGGCTGGTTTAAAATAATTGATTCTCCAATTATTTTTTCGGGTTTTTGTTTGAGTGATCTGAAATTGATAAAAGGAACACGCCGACTTATTGGTACATTAGCTCATTCACCGTAACCCCGAGAGTTAGACAAGTCCATACATACCCTTCTCATCTCCGTGCGTGTAGTATCTCTGTCTGACGGCTCCACCGTTAGCTTAGCCTAGCACAGATCCTGGAGGTAACCGGCTCCAACTAGCCTACTGCTCAGAGTAAGTGACAAAATAACGGCAACATGTTCCTATTTACATTTTGTGATTTGAATAGTCACAGCGTGTACAAATAACATCACATGAGACACAGCCATATTCTAACTGTATATAAACTGGGAACTATATTCTCAGAAAGGGAAGCAGTGCTACGTGGGCGGAGTGATATGCTTGCAGCTCTGCTGAGCGCTACTTGGGCGATCAGGATCCGATCTAGCATCTACCTACAAATATGCGCACATTTAATAAAAGAATGCCTCATTTGCAAATGCAAACATAAAATGTCAGATAATACAAAAAAGGAATTGTCTTAATTTAAGTTATCACCTGGGAAATTTTTACCCTATTAACCTACAGTCTACACTTTACGTTAGCTTATTATGCTAATTACTCAAACTGCCCAACATAAAAGTTCAACAGGAACAGGAATCCACATTTCTGGGTTTCATATGGACCACAGGATTTCCAGTAGACTATTTAACCAGCTGTAGCTTGATCGCTCTTGGTTGCTCTAAAAAGTCCATATCTTTCTTCTTTGCCAGAAGAAGTCAGCTTGGATTCACAACGTTTACGGTGGATTCCAGTGGTGGCTCGAGTTGCAGCATCTGAACATGTCAAGCCTCTCCTGCAGTGTAATCCACCTTCCCCGCTGTTGATCCAGATGTTCAGTTTGTTCCAAGCAGTTGTTGCTAAATACTACTTTCTACTCTCAAGAGTATATGTGTACTGTGTTGTGGAGAAATCATTAGTGTCTGAAAAATACCGAGAATACAGATATGTGACAGCAAAGTGGTTTATGCTGCAAGAGTGGATTGAGTAGTTTCTGACTTTTGACCAAACTATACAGCTGCTATCCTGCATAAAGGAGCAAGCTATGAACCTTCCAGAGCCACGTTTCAAGACTACAGGCAGGGAGTGATACTCATAAGACATACTTTTTGGTGGATTGTTCCTTTAACATACTTACAGTGTATCTGTTTTTTTTTGGTCTCATTTGGTCCCGCATGCAGAGTAATTTCATAATTCAGAGATAGTATGATGGAGGCACTTAAAGTCATGTTTCCACATTTTGGAAAATGTGCTCATTCGCTTTCTTGGCAAGAGTTCGATGAGAAGATTGTTATCACTCTCATATCTGCTGGTTAGCTGGAAACAGCAGGAAACTGCTATCTTAGCTCTGCCCAAATGTAACAAAATCCACCTCTTAAGATCACTTATTAACACGTTATTTGTCACAGTGACTTCCTGGAGACTTGTCGCCACCTTGAGCTTGCCAGGCAACCAGCGGAGACTCCATGAAGTCACTGTGCCCGGCCAAGAAATAGTCCCACACATAAGCCCCATATGTTTTTTAACTTACAACTTTTTACAGATAAAAAAAACAGGTACAAAATGTTAAAGATTGTTTTCTCAAAATAAAAAAAATAAAATAAATAAAAATCTTATACTCTAAGCCAGAATTCTCTACTTCAGTAACACGTACACAAAACCTTCCAGTTTTATTCCTCCTAAACTCCATCTGTATTGTGAAGGTTTTTTCAGAGGGGATTTGTTCATATATCATTCATAGACTGATTTATTTAACATGTATTCGTAAAAACATAGTTTCTTTTTTAAGGTTGTTGACAGTATTTTCTGATTCATGGGGTAAAAAAAAGAGATATCCAAAATTCCCTCTGTAAAAACCTTTGACTAATATTTCAAATGAAACAAGAATTTTGAACCTGGCTTTAGCCAATGTTTAGATTTTTGTTCTGTGCAAGCACATTTAATAAAAGAATGCCTTATTTGCATACTTGTTCTAAAAAAATAAATGCTTTAATGTAAGTCATCCACTGGGAAAGTCTCATGGGGATATCTATTGGTTAAAAATGTTACCCTATTCAACGAACCATCAATGTCACTCACTGATGGTTCGTAATTCCCCCATAGGATTGCATTGCAGCCCATTTTGAGGCTGGAGGATGCAGGGCTCCCGCTCAATACTAGACCACTTTAAAAAATGATTGTCCCCATTAGTCACTTAGACACTAAAATATGGGGAAATAGGGTCCAGGTTGAAAAAATACAGAAGTTCCCCTTTAATTAGTGAGCTTTAGAGATGATATTTTGAACCTTTGGACAGATCCAGGCTAGCTGTTTCCCTGTTTCCAGTCATTATTATAAGCTAAGCTTACATACATGAAAGTAGTATTGATTTTATCATGTACTTTTCAGAAAAATGTGTTTCCCAAGATGTCGAGCATTTTTCTTTATTGGCAGTCTTCATCTGAGCAGTTTTTTTTCTTTCTCTTTTGGCGTACTAGACATGTTGTCCATCATTGTTCTCTGTTCTAGGGATTTTGTAGCTCTCAGGTTATTAAGACAAAATGAAGCCTTGTATTGCAGAAACAAGACCCAAATGTTTGTTGTTGTTGGGTAATGTTTTGCTCTTTGCCAGTACAGCCCCATAGTCGACTTTAGTGGTAGTTTAATAAAAGGTCCTTAATCGTTTTTTTTTTTGCCAAGTTTGTAATCACATCTAACTTTCTTTATCATACATACTTCATCATACCATCATCATACTTCATGCCAATTGCCAATGCCAACTGAGCATCCATAGCAGGTGAAGACCATGGGGTGTGGTTAGAGACTCCAGGAAAAGCAAGCGGACCTTAAGTTGAGATTGTTTTGTCAAATGGTACATTTCTTTTTGGATGATATTGTTAAAAATAACATTTGGTTCAGTTGTGGACCACACATCTCTGGCCCTGGAACAATCACAAGCCAGTTGTTACAATCTGTTTGGCTGCCATTGATTCATAAAGGTTTGACCATAGCCTGGAGGTTGCAACCTCACCATCAGTCTCAGTGTGTGGACAGTTTTTATCAATACTGTCTCTGCCTCTGAGGCTTCCACCTGCACACTCCCACTCTAACAAAACAATGTGTAAATCCCTGTCTTAACGTACTGTACGTAGGGGGCCAAAGCAGAACAGTGATTAAGTAATAGGATTTGTGGGTGGTTTAGTTTCCGTGTATATTTGCATGCATAGTTTTATTGAAAGAACAAACAGTACCAAGCAAAGGATCCATTACTGTGGTTTATGAATCATGTACTGATCTTAATTTTAAGCCCCAGTAACCAAATACAGACTCTTGGTTTTTTTTATATTTGCAATTTCTAATGGATTTTCTGTTCATTGCATGCACTAACATACCAATGCCTTAAAACATGGAGCCACACGTTTGTTTTTTTATGATTGTTGTACCCATCATCAAGCATTTCAGGAAGAAATTGTATCATTGCTGCAGAGATATTGTGTTTGTGGGTCTGCAGCCATTTGGCTGGTGCGTGATGGGAGTAGCTATCAGGGTATTTAGCTCCCTATTATGTGTGGATAAAATTGTCAGTCATGATAACATTGCAATGAGCTCAGGGCTGCCATTTAAAGACCCATTCAATGGGTAAGCTACAGTAGCACAATGGAAATCGAGGCGAAAGATTGTGTTGTCAATATCCAAGCTCTCTTGCCGGAATGACTTACAACACCTACCAGCAGGAGGAGGAGAGGTGTGTTAATGAAAGAGGGGGTAGTCAAAAGACAATTACTACTGTGTTGTTGCAGTAGTTGGTGACTGATTACACATTATCCTAATTATCTTCCGTCCCCTGAGATGCATTAGATCTCATGTAAACAGCACCACTGGGAATTGTCTGTTCCCTCCATCTCATTTTCACCACCGTGAATCTTTACCCTATGTTTTTCTTCTTTATTGGCTCTCTCCTTTCCTCTATTTTCCTTTTTGTGTCCTCTTGTTTCCCTTCCTTTCTTCTCCTGTCCTTTGCTTTCATTATCTCTCCTCTCTGCTCAGTTATTTACTGTACTAGTGCAGTGCCCGTTCAGAACGTGCGTGTTTGGAACGATTGCTTGGCCTCTGCTATTGCTGCGTGCAGATTTCCCAAGAACCGTTCATCCAAAACGACTTCACACTCGACACTGCACTTCCTTGAGTCTTGAGCAATACACCTGCCGAGTATGGACGTCATTTGCTAACAGCGAGCTATATGGGACCAGGCTATTTCTGGAAACAAAAGCGTTCATTCCAAAGGTTACATCACTGATGTTAGCAATGTTTGAGTTTACTACGATGAGTGTGTTTACATGCACACTAATATTCCACTATTATTCAGAATATGACAATATGTAAACATGTAAACAGCATATTCCATTTGCGTATTCTGAATAAGGCCTTTTCCAAACATAGCATTTTTCACATGTGGGATATGCAGGTATTATTCAGTTTTAGAGGCATTCTTTGGACATGTATACAGAAAATGCGTCTCAATCTGGGCTTTTAGCGCAGTTTACGGCCAGTTTACGGTCAGTTTACGGCATCTTGCCTGTTTACGGCTTACGGCTAGCTCTGTCCGTTGCTATGGTTATGGTACACAAACTACGACTGCATGTAAACGGGAGTATTAGCTGAATATTCACTTTCATTAGCAATGTAAACTCAGTGGGAATAAGGGCAAAACCCGGAATATTATGTGCATGTAAACATAGTCAATGTAACATCTCCGGTCTCTGTTTCTTCATCTGTTCTTGAATGTACTGTAGTGAGCGACGGAGGGCAAGCTGTACCCAGCATGCCGTTCGGCAGTGTAACAGTCAACACATAACACACTACTAATAAATATGTCCTGTAATTCTTAAGAACTCACACTCAACACTGCACTTTCTTGGGTGCTCAGCCGCCAAGTGTTAAGTCAATAGGAAGAGTGGTTGTCAAGAAAATCGAAGGGCAGACGGACAGACAGTCCTTCCATTTTAGTTAGATATTTATGAGAGCACTGTTATCTCCTGCATCTGTTTCAGACATTGTCCTAGTGTGTGTGTGTGTGTGTGTGTGTGTGTGTGTGTGTGTGTGTGTGTGTGTGTGTGTGTGTGTGTGTGTGTGTGTGTGTGTGTGTGTGTGTGTGTACTGATGTCATAAAGGATCTAGGAAGTGTTTGATTGATGTTGACATGCAGTGACAGCGTCTCCAAGTTCAACCAGGCGTCCACTATCCCAGCCGCAAGCTGAAGCCGATTTGGAAGTACCATCAGACAGCCTAGGATCCCCTTCAAAAACCTTCAAGTTATTTAACCTTCTTTTAATGTTTTGTTGTTGAATTTGAGAGTAAAATTACAGGACAAACCAACATAGTGTCTTAGTTAGATTTCTATGGAAGTCTATAGGAAAATGACCCTACTTCTCTCCTTCTCTCCTCTCTTCTACTCCTCAATAAACATGTTCGTAATGACTTTATGCTCTCAATCGCTAGATTCAAGTCTTATTCATGACAGCATTGTCTTCATTTTATTAAAACATGGTCCCATTTATTTTAAAATTCACGATAAGGCAGGGGATGCTTTAGGGGCGTGGCTACACGCCGACCTCTCAATCATAACAGAAGCTTAAAAAAAACTTGTTTTTGAGTGTTGTCTGTTTTGATCTTAAACTTTGACCCTCTCACTCCAAACCTCTTTTAATTAATCTTCTCCACCCCTGCACCACTTACGCAATAAGAAGCTACTGTCTGTGTACTAATCGGTTGCATGGTTACATACAAAAAGAGCTTTACACAAAACCTTATCACATGTGAATATTTCACCGCTGTAGCTACAGTGAGCAAAAAAGTTAATGTCAACCCTTGATTGCAAACGAAACAGACGGACACAGACACACGCACGCGCACACACACACACACACACAAAGAGAGAGAGAGACACACACACACACACACACACACACAGATGCAACAGGATGAAGACTGAGGCAGCAGTACACTGGAGCATCCAGTGAATGATGGTCTAGTTAGCAGCAGTCTGAGTCATTCCTATTTCCTGTTCAAAGGCAAACACAGTGTAGCTGTTTGTCCCTGGCGTTGGTTTGGTTTGTATTAGGTCAAACTGTTCTTCTATTAATATTTCATGTTTTACTTTTTTATGCACTTCACTTTTTGTCTCGTTAGGATATATGGATGTCATACTTTCCATCTTTTTCGCATTAGTGTTATGGTTCTGACCGTATGACGAGGTCGTTGCCGCCTGCCAAGTTTTTGGCTGTACTCTGTGGACGTGGGTGTGTATGTGTGTGTGTGTGTGTGTGTGTGTGTGTGTGTGTGTGTGTGTGTGTGTGTGTGTGTGTGTGTGTATGCATGCTTGTCAGTATCAATGTGTTTCATTCCTAAAGTTTGGTTGCTCATATTTGTGGCTTTATAGATGATCTCAGCATTGCGTGCTCTGTGGGCTTGTGTTGACGTTGTGTGTGAGAGTGTGTGTGTGGGTGTTTGGAGCAGGCATGAGGCAGGTTTGGGGGCCAAGCGTGTTGCGGTGTAATATGGCCTTCCTCCAAAGCCCTGTGGCTGTTGAACTTTTATGGAGAGTCAAGCGATGCACAGACCTTCCAGTCTACCCGTGCACATCACACACACACACACACACACGCACACACACACACGCACACACACACACACACACACACACACACACACACACACACACACACACACACACACACACACACACACACACACTAGCAGCAGCCCAGCCTTCATTAGAAGTGCCACCAGTAGCCAAGCCTGCAGCCTGACACTTCAAAGAGCTCTCTCTCTCTCTCTCTCTCTCTCTCTCTCTGTCTCTCTCTCTGTCTCTCTCTCTGTCTCTCTCTCTGTCTCTCTCTCTCTCTCTCTCTCTCTCTCTCTCTCTCTCTCTCTCTCTCTCTCTCTCTCTCTCTCTCTCTCTCTCTCTCCGTGTGTCCCCCCTCTATACTTTGTGCTCGCTCATTTTGGGGGCTTGTTTTCTTCCTCTGTCCCTTTATGGCTTACTTTATAATTTCCCTCTTTCGTCCACCATTTTTTCCCGCTTATTTTCCTCTATTCTATCATGAGGATGTTTTATTCCCTCGGCTGAACCAGAGGAAACACATTTTGTGTGATCTTTTAAAGGAATACTTCACCAACAGCCATCCTTTGTGTATTTACATGTATCAGCCATGTGACATATATCAGAGGACAAAACAGACAGAATAAGACGGCTGTGGGGAAAGACATGGCTGGATTCACTATTCTTTAGCACTGGCCAAGTATCTCAATATCTCTTCTTTTTTTATCTCTGTTGTGTCTTTCTTTGGTTTCTCTGGTTTATACAGTTAGAAGTAGACACACAGAGAAGAGAGAGACAGATTCACAGGCTGAACTCTATATTTGTCTTTCTGAGGGATGTAGCGGGGTAGCCCAGTCCTACTTGGCCGCAGACCAGATCTCAGATATTGATTGATCCTAGTGTGGATTGTTCCTAGAGAAATACAGCCCTGCAGACGGGTGCTGCGGCGATATGTGATACTCTAAGTGTTATTCCACTGAGGGAGAGTTTCACTGGGAGTGGACAGATCATGCATGTCATGACTCAGCTCGTAGCGGGCATTTCTGATGGATTTTTGTGCTTGATTCGCTCCGTGATGAGTCGCAGTTGTGCATGATAACAAGCCTGGCAAGACGCAAACCGGCGTCCCAGATGTGTAGAGGTGAAGAAGTGATGCAGTGGAGCAGAAGTCCGTTTACAAATGTTCTCATGAGCACAATAATGAGTTGAAAATGAAATGTGTCAAAAGAATGTGTGAGTGTGAGAAATGAAATGTTTCACTCCAGTTTTTTGTGCGTGATCCTGATCCGGGTTCAGCCTTGATCCAACGGCCATGTGGTCTCCAGCTGTGTGTATTCCTTCACAGCATCTCTCAGTCGTAGGAAAAAACCCTGTCTGGCTTTGACTCAGGGAGACCCCAAATGTGTGTCTGCACGTGTGTCAGTGTGTCTCTATAAGGGGGGGGGGGGGGTAACCCTGTGACATGCTTTAACTTTGTTCTTTCATTGCAAAAGCATTACGCACTTCGCTTTGTCGCTCTTATCCCGCTCTTCCGCTCCCTTCTCTTATTACCAAAAGTTTTCTTCTTTCTCTCACACGCACGCACACACACACACACACACACACACACACACACACACACACACACACACACACACACACACACACACACACACACACACACACACACACACACACACACATAACACACACCTTGGGGTATTAATAGTTCTGCTAATTGTGCAGAATATTCAAAAGCCTGTGTCCATATGAGTGAGAGAAGGAGGAGAAAATGGCTCCCAATTAGCTCAACTTTGAAACTTTGGCCACTATTCCCCCTTTTTTTCTAGAACATTCCCCCTCTCAGCCCCCAGCTAGGAGTGTGTGTGTGTGTGTGTGTGTTGGGGAGTGTGTATGTGCGCATGAGCTTGAGGGTCTGGCACTAAGACGACCAATTAAAACCAGTGCCGGCAGCAAAGGACCAATGAGAGCAGGGCGCCAATGCACTTCTCCACCGTCGACGTGGTTAACGCAAACCAGATGCAGTTGGGCAGTGTGTGTGTGTGTGTGTACGTGTGTGTGTGTGTGTGTTTGTGCGTTTGTGTTTGCCAAAATCTACTGTATGTGTTCTTGCAAATGCCTCTTTGCTGATACACACTTTCTGCATCTGCATGTTACCTTTTTCGAAAAAAGAGATGCAGAGCTTGCAGATTTGTTTGTGTGAGAACCCACGAGTGTAAGGAAGGGTCGGAGAGACAAAGATGTGGTGGTGAAAGAAAGAAGAATTTGGTTGGTTTCCCTCATAGCTATCCTCTAAAAGCCACAGAAGTCCCTCTGAAAGATCACACACTCACGTTGCATTCACTGAGCATTGTTCTGGACTTATGCAGAAAATCATTTCTGACATTCTCTGTCACAAAACATCATCCTGGAGTGTGACTGCATTGAAAGTCAGCATTATGCACATTAAATTTGATATTGCTTTCCTCCAAGGTTTTCAAAGTCCTTTCATGAAATGAGGTTCTTTTGAAGCTGTGCACAGCGGGAAAGTGAATATAAGGCCTGAATTCTGAAATCTTATAATATTTCAGAATGTGACTTTCCACATTGGCTGCATACTTGCTGGAGTGTGTAGGGAAATGCCCAACTGAGGCAAAATGCTGCATTCGGTGCATTTGAACACAAAGCAATTAATGTAAGAAATTGCACCACTTCTTCTCAAAGTCGGTATCAGCTATGCTTGCAGCATGAGGTAACGTCTTTTGGCATTTTCATTAGGGGCTGAGACCGCCTAAAGGTCTGCAAAATAGCCTCGGGAAGGAACTTGTTTTGGTGGCACGTTTGTACGTTTAAAAATTGTTTTAGTCATGCAACAGACAACTCAGATTGGACAGATAGTCTAGCTAGCTGTCTGGATTTACCCCGCAGAGATCTGAGGAGCAGTTAACCATAGTCCTCAGAAATCGACTGGAATTTAAAAGTTTAAAATGCCTGGCAAAAAGAGCGTGATCCAGCGGAATTTCCCGTAGAGAATTGGAACTTTCCGCGTCCACGGACTTGTACCGGTCGCGCGAGGTTGTCAGCTGTGTGTCTGCCTGGCATACTTTGTGTTATTAGGACAGCTGATTTAACCCACCAGTCCTTATCGATATAGTGGCATGTGTCACATAGCTTTCTCTTGTGAGTGCCATCCAGAAGTCGGGTGTGAGAGCCAAAAACTGCAAGGAAAAATGCAACTTGCTAGTATAAGCTAACATTACTCCAATGAAATGCATGTGTGGTTGCTTTTCACCAATAATGAGTTGTATTCAAGAAATAGATTGCATAGCTTATATTGATTGATTTTTAACAATAACAATTATATTTAAAGCTTTAGTGCGTAACGTTTTTTTTAAATAATGAACGTCCATTACATTCAAGCCATTGCCAAATGAGTTGATACAAAGATAATCAAGACTATCAGCTCCACACAACTCCCTGTATTTCTAAGTATGATCATGTTCAGAAGATTATGTCATCCGGTGACTTTCGCACGCAGAAACTCGAGTGAAGATAATTACCTCTTCTGAAGAGTCCATCATGTTTTTTTAATCCTCCGTGTCCTCTTTGGCTACAAGTAACAGCGTGGAGGAGGGGGGGGGGGGGGGGGGGGGGGGGGTACGCTATCACAGAAGGCTTCTGTCACGTGAATGCAAAAACAGTCGTGTTGTCATTACTTAGAATTCCTCATAGGGGCGACAGAAACTACGCACTATAGCTTCAATTTGTTATTAATCTGTCAAAATCCTTATTGTCGGTTAAAACAATGTATCATTAACATCTCTACTCGGTCCACCATTTTGGTCCAAACAGAAATATCTCTTCAACAATTAAATGGACTGCACTGAGAAAACCGATCCTAAAACATTCCAAATGATTTGTGAGAAGCCTAACTTATCTTGAAAATAACAACATATGGCATGCCAAAACCCTAAAGGGAGTAAAAATCAAGAAGTTAAAGCTGACTCCTGAGCTTTAGATTTCATATCAACAAAAATGATACCCATGAATGCTAGGAAATGATATGCTCTCAACTTTCGTGACAGCAGTATTTTTGGCAGGATAAGGGATAAAGGCTCTCTTTAGTTTTGCTGCCGTGCTTTAGCTTGGCTGAGAATATATATATATATATATATATATATATATATATATATATATATATATATATATATATATATATATATATATATATATATATTTATATATCAGACGCCTGGAGAAAATATCTGACTTTCCCTCCAGACTTGCAATTTGATCCAAGATGGTGTCTGGAGATGCTTTCAGCACTGGGGTACTTTGAGAATGATTAAACCCCCTCTCTCTCTCTTTCACACACACACACAGACACACACACACGCACAGCAGCTGTATGACGGATCTTAGCATCCACAGGGCAGCTAAAGTTGAACAATGTGTGCATGTGCCAGTGTGTTTGTGGATGTGTTTGCCTCTTTCTCTCAGTCTCTATGAGTCATATCATAGTGTGTCAAACAGGGAGCTGGTTCTGATTACGTCTGCAATGATAGTCATTTTGTTTGATTGGCTTGTCTTTCAACGTGTAAGCACAGATTTGTTCACAAAGACGCAAAAGAAAACACGTCAATATCTCACTCCAGTGATAATAAAACAACAACAGAATCCTCTTGGGAGTTATAGATGGAGAAAGCAGTCCGAGTTGGAGCGAGATTCATGGCAATAAAGCAGCGGACTCTCATGTGATAGCTGAGAGAATGATGCAGAGAGGGATTGACAGAAAGAGGCAGGCGTTGAAAAGGAGGGAGAGGGGATGAATGGAGACAGAGATAGAAAGTGACAGTCAGACAAAAAGGGGTGGAGGGACTTTAGACTTCATCGTCCGTCCGTAAATTAAAGACGGAGACGAGAACCTAGACCTGCAAGAGTGAAAATGTGAAATGAATGAAGAGTGAAATGATGTGTCTTCCTGGATTGGTGCGAGCTGTTTTTAGCTGTGTTTGCACCTTTGGAAGTTTCTCAAATGTGGAGACTGTTTGCATTACGACCTTCTCACTCCCCAAAAGGAATAGTGTCCATCCAGTGGTGGCAGAAGTATTCAGATCCTTTACTTAAGTAAAAGTACTACTGTAATACCACACTGTAAAAATACTTTGGTACAAGTAAAAGTCCTGCATTGAAAATGTTACTGAAGTAAAAGTATGTCAGTATGATCAGGAAAATGTTAAATCATTTCAGCTGTACTTCTGATATATTGTTGGGTAGTTCAATGTATAATAAAACATTGTATTTTATAAACTACATATGTTTTTGTGCAACAATCTTAATTTGTAAAGTAACGGAAGTAACGGCAGTTTAATCATGTGACTGTAGTCATGTGACCAATCTATTCAATGTAACAAGCGCAGTTTTAAACACATTAAACATTGTGAAAGGAACAAGTTAAGTTAAGGCAACAAAATACTTAGGGTTGGTTCAACATCAGGGATTTTCTTAAACTGAGTCTTGTAAAAAATTACTAAATTGAGGACGTAACGTGACGTCACGGAGGTCCGTAAAACTTGGTTGATTTCAAAATGACCGTTTCAAACGGGACACCAACCCCAGTCTCCTGGTTGAAAGTCCTGTGTTTGTTTATCCACATTCCACTATAACACACGTTGCATACTGTCAAAATGCTTTAGCTTAACTTAAACTTAAACATGTATTTAGTTAGCCTAAAACTGACGTGTGTGATGGCGAAAGTGTCGATCCCACAGTTTCCCCATTCTTCCTGCTGATGCCTCTCACATCTTATTGCCTGTATCCACTTTTGTCATCCCAAAAGCTCAGTTTTTCGGTTTCGGCGGGTTATAAAAATGTAGTTATGGGTTCTTTACCCTGTTGTTAGAGCATCCCACCACACAGCCACGTTTAGGCATTTTTCTGTTGTTTGCTAAAAGATAGAATTGACAAGTAGGCACCTTTACACAATACAAAGTCAATGGCGAGCAATTCATTGTTTTCCCCTCGGGTGTGGGCGGGACTTAAATGCGCTCTGTCTCTATAAAGGAAACAGTCAAAGTTAAAGTTTGAATGTCACTCTTATGTAGATACCTTCAAGTAAAGTGTTACCAAATACTCTTTTAATTCATTTTCATAAAATCCTCATACTATGTCAAAATCATACTCCCTGCATTGTGATGTTTCCTTGCCCACAAATAAGAGAAGTCCACTTTTTTACAATTTCCTGTTTCAGAGTTTTATTAAATTATGCGTATTTCATCCGATTACAATGCGAGGAATCCAAACAAGGTACTTATTCACATCTGAAAATCTTCACAGGTGGCGACTGCCAAACGTGATCGAAACATCTGCAGTCAGTAACAGTCTGGTTTCATGATACCACTGCAGCAACGCAGGCACCACTTAAAGTGCCCGTGTTATGAAATAAATCACTTTTTCTGGGATTTTGTGTCTCTGGTGTTTCCACAAGCACACAAACTTGGGGGAAAAAAAGCATACATGCTGTTTGAGTGAGATACGGGTTTCTGAATGATTCCTGCCTTCAGTCTCCGGGTAAGCTGTGGCTTTTTACGTCACTAGCCAAGACGAGGTGCTAGTGCTACCATGCTAGTGGTTAGCCCCCTCGTTCTCAATGGCAAAACACTGCTACAACACACCATAATCACCATAATCTACAAAAGAACTACTTACTATGTCCCTGTTCTGCAGGTATTCCACGCAAAGTTGGAAGTGTGCCCTGTTTAGAAGAAGTCTCCCGGCTAATCCTGCCTTGAAGTTAGAGAAAAAAGATAGCTAGCTGATGTGATCTTATCATGTGTGAATCCCTACAAAGATGGTATAGAGGTGAGATGTCTCACTATGTCGCTAAAACAGAGACCTGAACAGAGCTTAAAAGAGGAGCTGCAGTAATGTGCAGTACAACAAAAATATGGTGTTTTTTGAGAATTAAACCATGTAAACCTATTCTGGTACAACCTCAAAATACAATTATGAACCTGAAAATGAGCAAAATTTGCCCACTTTAAATCAGCAAATAAATCTATAGAGATCCAGGCAGGAGCTGAGGCTCTGGCAGTATCATCCGGGTTTGGGATCAAGAGATGCAGAGAGGCTTTCGCTTATGATTCCAAGCTTAGTTTTCCAAGCAACTGAGCTGATTTAAAAAAAATAAATAATAGCAAACACACCAACAGAACCGAAAGAAAGATTCTTCCAGTCACATGCAGCTCTCTCCTTTCAGCTTATTAAGAGTTTCCGACAAGTCTGACAGTAAATCCCAAAGCTTTATGGGAATCCTCTGTTAATCAGGATTCACCTTGCGCAAGCCGGATTTTATTTTGGGGGACCTGGCGTCGCTGTGTGGAAACAAACACTCGTTGAGCTAATGGAACAGAGAGTTTTAGTCTCCAAGAACGTTTCATCCCTGCAGTGGAAGCGCACTGCGCTGTACACCTCGGGCCCCTGCGGCTTTATACGTGCTGCCTCCACATCATTTGCTCCCAGATAGTTGCCCACACACATTTACTCTTTGTGTAGAAAGGACAGAAGACTGACTGTAGTGGTGCAGTGGCACATATAAACGTTGGCAAACAGTAACTTACACCAAACACTTGTAATCTGGAGGCCTTTTGGTTTGGCTGCAGCTTTATTAGAGACTGTCCTTACCCAAATACAAAAACCCTCCCAAGGGTCGTTTGTTCAAGCAGCAATTATGACTCATATTAACGTTTCTATGACTTCAAAAGTAAGCTGACAAAGTATAAGAGCGTAGGTTGGGGTGGGGGATGGGTCAAACAAACACAGGGCTGTTTTACCCAGGAGACAGGGGTTTGTGTCTCGTTTGACAATGAAAGTAAACAGTGAGTTTTGTTTTTTTAACTTTACGCAACTACGTCACGTTCTGCGTCACGAGTGTAACCGGAAGCTAAGGCACGTAACAGATGATTCTAAACCAAACCGCAATCTTTTTCTAAACCCAACCAAGTACTTTTTGTGCCGAAACATAATCAAACTATGACCGTTTTACAACGTTACTGACGTTAAAATGCTCCTGTGGGTCGTGTTAGAGAGTAGGACTAAACTACGTATATTGTCGTCGTATTTTTGGGAGGACTTGTTGCTATTAAACCTACCTTGATGTTGAATGAAAGAGCTTTTGAACAAACATGGAATGCATGCTGATAATTTAACTGGCTAGCGGTGAGGCGATAGAAAAATGGCGGCATTTTGGATCATTATTTTCCCAAAATAGCTTTAGCTATATGGAACTCTGAGTGTGTGTGTCAATCCTTCTGTTTGCCTCTGAATGAAGGGATGCAGAGATTAAAGCACTCCGTCCTCTCCTACCTAACCAGAGAAAGGGAGTGTGTGATAGAGGGATGTAAAGTCCCAAAGGAGAAGTGGACCTGCAACTTAATGAGAACCCTGGCTCTAATGCAAATGGGAATTGATTAAGGCTGTCGAAGTGTCAGGAGATACTTAACTCTGACAGGAGGAGGATGTGTGTGTGTGTGTGTGTGTGTGGGTGTGTGTGGGGGGGTATGGATGTGTGTTTACCTTTTGTCTATCCTATGGTCAATACTCTGTCTCTTCCATCTTGTCACTTTATGAACAATCTCTATTATACTGTT
This sequence comes from Gymnocephalus cernua, assembly GCA_023631565.1. Classification (NCBI taxonomy): domain Eukaryota; kingdom Metazoa; phylum Chordata; class Actinopteri; order Perciformes; family Percidae; genus Gymnocephalus; species Gymnocephalus cernua. Next base: position 21,121,435 of record CM042443.1, read on the forward strand.
GTCAGTGCTGATGGATTTTTTATGTTTTTTTCTTGCTTACATGCGTGTGATTTCTTTCCTTACACCGAGGACCACCAAAGGAGGCATGGATGCACGTGTGATTGCAACACATTCTCACACCCAGCACGTCAAAAAGCGGCACTTGGTCAGGTGCCTTTGGCGTTTGTTACTAACGCAAAAAAGCCTCCTATTAGCGTCTAGCCCTTTGGCGTCAAATTTAGACGTGCTTGGTCAGGACTCTTGGCGCTCTGGATCTGGACGTACGTTTAACTGACATGTGGCACAAGAACAGGTTTGGGAGATATCATGGGTGGGGTTACAAAATGTATGTTTCTGTGACACACGGGACAAGAACAAGACACAAGCCCCGGTCTCCTGGGTGAAAGTCCTGTGTTGTTCGACCCATCAACCACCCCAACCTTGTGGGGGTACAACATTTCCGGTCTTCCGTTGTCGCTCTTAATACCGTGTCATCTTACAGCACCGCGGTCTAGCTCCTGCCATAACCGGTGTGTTCCATACAGATGCTAAAGGGTGATTTCTGTGTCTGTATCTGACACTGAGAGCCACTGACCAAGCGTCAGTATTTGACGAGTTGGGGGGGAGAACAGTTTGGTGACTGCGTGCGTGCTGTGTTTGCGCGAGGCCGATTGTGTTAGCTTTGTCGTGTCACGTTAGCAGGAGCCAGTTGTGGCTCCTGAGGGGCCCTGTGTGACATTCAGCCAGCAAGGCGATGGAGCAGGGTCGATGTGCTGATCGATGTGCTCCATTGTGCCACTGCAAATAAACAGGGATCTCTGCCCTCACACAGAGACAGTACAACAAGATGGCTCTACTAGAGTGTGTGCCTGCGAGGAAAGCATTGATGAATGTAATTACGTAGCTAATTTGTTGTACACATTAAAAACACGCATCACTGCTACCAAATATGTACAAATGTACAAAACCCAACTGCAGTAATGAGGCAGAAACGTTCAAAATGATAATCACTATGACGGCCATGGCCCAACGCTTTAGTTAACATCAGCATGACCTTTTAAATTATTCGTAAAATCGATCTTTATGAAAGATCCTCAGTGGATTAACATCCAACCACTCATTCAAACCCTGTCCCCTCTTTTTTTTTTCTTTTTTTTTTTTTTATCCCTCGAAGCCAACAGCCCTTTAAAAGTTGACAAAGTAGCCTTCAGCTCTCATTTGCGGACAGATCACTCATTTGGAGCTCCATTAGTGTCTTGTGTTGTGTGATCCCAGCAAATTAGCTGCAATCAAGCCATTTCACTGATGCTAATCTGAAACAACTTAACGGGGTTAGCCTAGCTGCTGCCGGCACTCCAATTAAGAGCTGCGCGAGTCACTTAAACAGCCCTCGCTTTCAAAAGACAATTGCTCGGTAAATGAGGAAATTGGTGGCTTGGATGTTTTCATGTTGCTATGCTACTGTACATCGACAGCAGGACACCAGTTGGGCTTTTCACTTGATTTCAACTGGACTGCTTTCATAAGCACTGTCTGTTAACAGAGTCCACCGGATGAATCAAAGTCTGGACAAAATCATTCTGTAAATAATATTCCTCTAATTTCCAGTCATGCGGCAGTCTTTGTTGCTCCATCAGCTAAAAGCATTTGGATGCTCATGAGTAGAGGTGGGGTAATCTACACCAGGAGGTATACATATTTAAAAAAAACAATAAGGAGTTTAGAAAAATGTGTCTGGATTGAGCTATTTATTACCAAAAGAAGCAGAAAATGATTGTAGCGCAAATTCATCAGCATGTAGAAGCAGCCAGACGTGGTGAAGCAAGAAGTACGTGAGTGTAGACGGCAGAGAACATGTCTTCTTTAGGAGTACTTATATCTGTTTATTGTAAATTCTGTGTAGTGTTTAATGTTTTTTTTTTTTTGTAGAATATCACACTCACTGCATGAAATGATCACGGATACTTTACTCGCAGAAAATTGATGTGATTTTCTCTTCCATTACATTTAGTTGTCCAAGCAGTGTTTGCCAGTCTAACCATGCAGTCAGCTCATTTCACTCACTTTCATTTAGCTGCACACGTTTATACAAAGTGTGTTTGCTGTGTTATGTTAAATCACGCAAAAGGTTAGTTCCTTCAGGGTTTGTTAAATAATGCCAAGTGAAATGTATTAACACGTATTAATATGAACTGTGAATGGAATAGTTTGACATTTTGAAAACATGCTTCTGTGCTTTCTTGAGAAGAGAAGATCGATGACCTCACAATATTTCCTCTCATCACACTTAAGAGGATGTTTGGTCATGAGGACAAGACAGCCTCAACACACACACACACACACACACGCACGCACGCACGCACACACACACACACACACACACACACACACACACACACACACACACACACACACACACACACACACACACACACACACACACACACACACACACACACACACACACACACACACACAATAGCAATAGCTTGATGCTACAGTTATCTGTCTCTATTGCAGGGCATTAATAGTTATTAGCCAACCGCTGGTATTTACTCAGCATCCATTAGATCTGATTGTTAGCCTATGTGGCTAATTAGCATTCCCCAGCTGGCTCTTTCACTCTGTTATTAGGCTCCACCAGCCACTACACTGACAAATGTATTTGCAATGTGCATCAAACCTGACACTGACACCCATGTTTAGCTCCATGGCTAATAGCAGCCCCGCTAATATTTCACACAAACCTACAGTTTAAGTTCTCAAGGCTGGTTAGAATCAATCCTGGTCCTGGTCCTGGTCCTGATTCTACCATCAGGTTGCACATAAGTCATGAAACCATAGATTCTCTTTGTAACTGGCATGAACATTACATGCTTGAAGAGAGAGAATAAAATGCATAAACTCCAGGTGTTATACACCACCCAGTCTCACATTACCAGACCTATCGCCACAGCGCTGCTGACTGGCTAGTCCGCACAACGTACCAGGATAGAAGAAAAACGTGCTCTGGTTTACTGGCATTTCTTGAAACCAATCACAATCGTCTTAGCTGGCGGTAGGTAAAATAGCCAACACAAAGACAGCGGAGGTGAGGGACATCCGGGAACTCAGTGGATAGATAATACATCATATGATCAGACTCATGTGCCTCCATTGTGTTTATGTAGACGTACTATTTTAATTGTTCTGGAAAACAGGGAATAATGGCTCCCTGGAGTTTGGCAGATCTGTTGGGCTCTAATTGTGCTGCAGATCGGACTCTCTGTCTCACTCCCTTCTTGCTGGTCTCTTTGTTTCTCTGTGAAAGGCACATTGTTTGTGCACCTAGGAAAGCACCAGCCACTCCACACAGTGCAGCTCGGGGTCCCCAGAGAGCTGAGTGCTCCCGGTGCCTCCTGGACCATTTATTCCCCTGCTCCACTGTTTACTGAGCCTAACCTAGTCTGCTGCTCTCTTACTCCTCCTCTCTTTCCTTGGCTCCTTTATGACTTTTCCAGGTCTAGCTTCCCTTTTTTTTTTACCCAATATATCGTTGTTTTGGAATAGAGTTCTTACTTAGTCTGCTCACTCAAAACTAAATGTGTCGTCCTCTAGTTTTTAGCAAACTAAATTCCACCAGTCGCGTCTGCGTTGCGTTCCGGCCGGCCGGCCGCGCAGCAATCCCAGCACCTGAAGACAATGCTTGTGAAGCGGCTCTCTGCTCTGCTCTGCTCCGCTAAAACTAAAACGTGGCAGGTCTATTTTGGACAGAACCACGGCCCGTTGCAAACGCCAGGCAGGAAGTGGAAGATCCAGAGCATCCGGTCAATTTTCTAAATGCAAACACCCAGTGGAGACTCCCGGTCATATATCACATCGCTACACTATACACTTAACAACTAAAACACAGCCACATATGTTTGATCCATGTTCTTCATAACTGGACTGAATGGAAGAAACCATCTAATTATATAGACTACTTATTTTTATGATAGAAGGAAAAATATCCAGGAAGAATAAACAAAACAACAAAATCTGCGAGTTGGGCAGGCAAGACCCTTCGCTTGTGAGACACTCAGGTGTGGTATGACGCATGGCAGACGATGGGAAAAAGCCACGGCGTAGCTGGAACGCAGCGCATCTGCGCTTGGTGGAATTCCGGGGTTAAAGCTTGGGCTACAAACTTCTACTCAAACAGGCCATAATGTCTCAAAAAAAGGGTAATGTTTGGAGGCCCTTTGGGCATCTTGAAGACGTCCCACGCCAACTATTTACCAAAGACTCTAGCATTATATCTTCCTTCCAGGCACTAGAAGTCCAGTATTAAAAGTAATTAGCAAATACTTTTCAGTTTCAGTAATGTAACACAGTTAAGAAGATCTCTGTTTGAATTTGAAAGTGATGTTGTCATTGGCTGGTAATGCCGAGTTGGATTCGGGCATGGGAGCCTGAAAAGGGTGCATTAAAAAAAAAAAGCATTCAATATGAGAAGAAAATATCACGTTGGCAGTTTCATTGCGCAATTATTGATTTCACTGACTGCATTAAAAACTCATTCTTGTCCAACCCTCTTCTTTTCTTTTCTTTGCCCCTTTCCACACACTTCAGCCTCTTACTATGCATCTCTCAACAGAGCTGTTGTGCTTTGAGGCTCCCCTCTTGTTTGTTTCCTATTGTTTGGATTTTCCTCCGTAGCTGAATCTATCCCCAGCTCTCTCTCTCTCTCTCTCTCTCTCTCTCTATCCATCTTTATTTCCATCCGCCTCTTTTTTTTCCCCCTGGCGCTTACTGGTGTTCCCTCATTACAGGGGCTTGCCGACAGCTACTTCCCGCTGCACTACTCTGTGAGGGCTGCACACGGATTAGATGTGTGTGTGTGTGTGTGTGTGTGTGTGTGTGTGTGTGTGTGTGTGTGTGTGTGCGAGATTGGGTGTGTATTTAATTTTTCTGTTGCTCAGTTGGCGGAGACAAATATGAAAAATCATACATTATTTCCAGCGCTTTTCTAAATGTTCTCACGTAACTAGATGTATTTGAAGATTTGTCTTAACTTGAAAAGAAGACACTCTTTCGCAAGCTAAGACAAATGTAACCACTTAAATAAAAGCATACAAGCCATCTAGGCATGACTAAACTATTATTAAATACCATCCCAGTCTTTGAAAAAGGCTTTATGGTCAGTTGAATTAACAATGAAAGAGCCAATCAGAGCACCCGTCGCTGCTTTAAAGACAAGCCATTGGTCAAACAACCAATTTTCGAGACACATGATATTCCTGCTACATCTCTGCATGTGTGTGTGTGTGTGTGTGTTTGCGTAATCACAGCCATATGTGTACACATTCCTGTACTGTACATAACATCAACACACTCTCAGCTCAAGATGCCCAAACAAAGAGATGCCGAATTCATCGCCATAGAGACCGGATCCTAGCCAGTAGGAAGGAGCAGCCTTCTCGGGAGTGTAAACATTTTCTTTGTTGTCATGGAGAGATGGACACTGTTTGGATGCCATGTATTTGTTCAGATTTTTACACTGCCTTTCACTGTGTGTGTGTGTGTGTGTGTGTGTGTGTGTGTGTGTGTGTGTGTGTGTGTGTGTGTGTGTGAGACCTTAGATTTGTTGCCCTGAGGATGTGGGAAAGAGAGCGAGAGAAGGTCCGTGGTTTGGTGACGTATTAATACCAGCTACATTTATGGCACTCACTGTGTGGTGCGTTTCTAGGTAAAGGAATGCTCCAGCAGACTCCACATGTTCTGGACTGCGGAGGTTGTGGTTAGGATCATATGGCATGATGGCTTTGTATTGGCACATAGGTCTGGGAGAGGTTATTTGGGGTTGCTGTTCAATAACTGTTTGTTCTTGTTTGGGTTTTGCTGCACGCTTGAACTTTGTGACAAAGACATCACCGCCAGGCGAAGACTGTCAAAAGGAGCTTATGTTTGAAGATTTAAATTTGCTGTTGTTGCAGTCGCAAGTCCTTCTTAAGAGATGTTTTTTTTTGAAAGTCTCCCTCTATCCCTCCTTCCTTCCATTTGTTCCTGTTGGAGGGAGCCAAACAACACAGACCTGGGATTTTTCTAAAGCTACAGAGAAACTTTTTAGTCATCCAACACTTAATATCCACAAGGCATTCTTTGAGATTGGCAAAGCTTTTAGAGTCACTGGGGTTTATGGGCTCTTTCTCTCCCTTCCACAAACTCGTTGCTCACCTCGCTTTCCCTTTCTGAGAAGCTGTTGGGGCCTATAGCCATGGCTTATTTGCTCTGTATAATGGGCCACTCAGTGCCAGAGGGTTGGCTTGGCTGTAAGAAGAGACCAGAGGAGAGGAGAAAGTGGAGTCAAGGGAGGAAGACAAAGCAGAGTTCTGCTCAGGGAAGACTGCTGTTCTGGGCCAAAGGGTCCCCAGGTCTCTGTTGGAATGACTGTAAGTTTGTGTTTATGTGTGTGTCTATGCATGAAGTAGTGGCCACAAGTGCCAGCCAAGCAGAGATTGAGGGATACTTTGAATGCACTGAGAACCAGACAAAACGCAGAACACACCAGACGTTACACCATTCTCACAGCCCCACTTATAAACTAATAGACTGAGAGAGAGAGAGAGAGGGAGTGAGTGAGTGAGTGAGTGAGTGAGTGAGTGAGTGAGTGAGTGAGTGAGTGAGTGAGTGAGTGAGTGAGTGAGTGAGTGAGTGAGTGTGTGTGTGTGTGTGTGTGTGTGTGTGTTACTGACATGGTGGGGACATACAGTTATATTATGGGGACTATGGGGAAACGCTGGTCCCAATTAGGTAAACCATTACATTTTAGGGTTAAGAATTGTTTGGTCTAGGTTAGTATGGGGTTATGTTAGGATTAGGATTTAGGCATGCAGTGTTTATGGTTAAGGTAAGGTTAAGTCTTCACAGAATGAAGTTGAGTCATTTTCAAAGTCCTCCTATAAGTGATGAAGCCAAGTGTTTGTGTGTGAATTAGAAAATGTGTGAAGTGGTCCCTTCCTCGTCACTTTAGGGTGGAAACCAGCATTAATGAACATCAGTATTGAGTGTTTATTATCAGGAAGTCATTCTATCATTGACAGAGAATAAAAGGTCTTATCATGGCTTAAGGAACTACCAGTTACATCAGTGTGGCTTTCAGAGTATGTCATATGACAGTCACGTATCTGACGCAGCTGGTCCAAAGACAAAGACCATCCTTAAATGTACCCCATACAACCACCTGTTGACCAAGGTCCTGTAGTTGCTGTACTGTCTTTTGCTGAATGTATCTCCACACTCACATGTATTTGCCAGAAGGAAAACCATACCTAATACGGTCTACAGGGGAAACCTTAAATCTTTAGTTAAGTTAAAATTCTCAAATACTGGCTTGAAAAAAGCCTTAGTCCTTATGTAACTGTATTAATACTTGCCATAGATTAGTGGCTCTAGTGTAATCTGATTGAAACTTAAATGTCTGCTGGGCAAAAACACACACACCTCCTCTAAAATGCTTTTCATCCAGAGTGGCATTTCACACACTTCAGATGACACACACACACACACACACACACACACACACACACACACACACACACACACACACACACACACACACATACAGTAATCACATATTTACTGTATGCTGACATATCACTCACACAGACACCAATCTATTAATGTCTATGTGTGTGTGCACGCTGTGCGAAAACGAAATAACGAAATTAATATCCATCTCGACATTTAACATGTACTTCAGTACCAATAGTAATTAAAACAAACCTGTCTCGGCTATCTCCCCAGTGTCTGCAGTCTGAAAGATGTATCCTAACGCTACTCCAGTAAATCTCATCACTGCCAGCATAGGCAGAAATACACTTTTATTTTTTTAGATCAGATCAGATTAGATTAGATTCAAATTTATTGTCATTGTGCAGTGTACAAGTACAAAGACAGCTACTATTTCTTTTTCTTTTTCAGAACAGGAGACACGAGAAGACAGCAACAACAGGCTGTTCTGTGTTCTTTTGAAAATGTTCTGATAAGACAAAGCAACAGCAACAAAAGATTAAACCTACAGCGCACACTGTTGCTGTTATACAGGTGTCAAAGAAGGACTTCAAGCTTGTCCCAGGAAGGCTCGCTGTTTTAGGATCAGAGTCAAGTTTAATGGAATGCTACGTGGAAAAGTAGTGTACTAGCAGAATAACAGTAGTACAGAATCAGGATATCTAAAAGACTGGTCTACAGCAGCAAGAAACAGTACATATTTGAACAATTACACACTCACTTATTATGTGCAACAATTTTAATTCAAGGTCCACTTACTAGCTTTTTCAGAGCTTTTAACCGCAACTCATGGTCTTAAGGAATAGGGCTTACTCGGGTGTCATCTCAAGACGTAAGCGTGGAACTTTGGTCCCACCTCATGACACCTTTGCCAGCTCCATTTGCTAAAGAAGACCTTGAGATGTGCTTAAAAGATCTGGAAAGATAGTAAGGGCAGCTCCCAGGCTCTGGAACTCCCTCCCCCAAGAGATCCGCACCTCTGAGTCCCTCACCATCTTCCAGTCCCGCCTCAAGACCCATCTCTTCACCTCTGCCTATCTGTAGCCCCCTTTTTCTTCTGTGACTGTATCTTTCTTTGCTTTGTCTTGTTTTCTTTTGCTTTGTTTTGTTTTGTCTTGTATTGTCCAGTTTTGCTTTACCTTATAATCTAGCTACCTGTAAAGCGACTTTGAGTCTATGAAAAGCGCTATATAAATTCAATTTATTATTATTATTATTATTAAGTGGACCTTTGAGTTGATCTGAAATCGTTTTGTTACACACACACTGTTCCCAAAAGGTCAAAAATGAACTTCCATGCTCAGTTATGGAATGGGCAAAAGTAGTCTAGTAATAAAGCCATTTCCAACACTTGAGGGTCCAGATAACCTTTTATGAGCTTTTTCCTGTGTGCATACATGTTGTCATTGCACAAGTTCCGACCTGTTTTCCCGTTGTTAGCGCTGATTGCTAATTAGCTTTTTTGGAGTATCTTAATTGTATCTACCACATGAATATCCTGTGTGTATGAGTGCTTTCATGTGTTCTTATTTATATTGCGTGTGTGAGTGCGTGCAGACTACAGTAGCGTGCCTCCGCTAACTTCCCTAACATTAGGCTGTGTTCTTTTCCGGGGCGAGATTAGCAGCATTGATTAAGCTGACCTCATGGTAGACTTGCTGATTCTGGCGCGGCGCTGCATTTCTCTCATGTCGTAACTTCCCTCTATTTGCATATTTTCAGTCGGGGAATTCTTTTCACTTCCACTTTAGTGTTATTGTAAGCTTTTCTTCATTCTCTCATTCTGTTTGTTTGTTGACCTCGTGCTAACCTGTCAATACAGCACAAGGTGTGTTCGCCCTAAAGAATGAAATGCTTTTTTGTTTGCTGTGGCATTTAGCTGTATTTCCTCAGGCACTCGTATACCAGCATGTGTGTGTTTTTGTGTGTGTGCGTATTTGTGAATGTGCAATCAATTGTAATTCCATTGAATGGAAGGAGGTCTCTAAATAGCTTCTCTTATGAATGAAATCACAGCGGTGGCAGACTCAAGACTGGGCCAGAGAGGTAGATTGAAAAGAGAGCATTTCAGTCAATGCCTGATTAATAAGAAGCTACGGGGAACTGAAACACGGCCTGACCTCTGCCCTTCCTTAACTCTCGTCTATCACACACACTTTCTGAAAGACCAGTTGCGTTGAGAATGTGTGTGTGTCAACCCACAACAGGTCTTTCAGCCAGTAGCAGCTATTGGTGGTGATATACTCTCTGCATTTGTGTGTTTTGGAAATTAAAGCCTCTCACGGCCTTCGTATCAATTATTCATTACTCATCTCTCTTCTCTCGCTTTTTGATTTAATTTGCTCTTCTCTCACTTCTCAATCTCTCTTTTCATTGTACTACTTTTTTTTTGCTCAGTCCTCCATCGCCCTTCCCCTCCCTGTGTGTTCCTGGACGTGAGACAAAAAACATGGACACTCATAAGGGTCAGAGGTCAGCCTCACTTCAAACATGAAATACACTGCATATGCTTTCTGTTTCCCTGGGCTATTAAAGCTCTCACTCACACTCAGTCAGCACACACACACACACACACACACACACACACACTGGGCAATACATCTCTGACAGATGTTGTGCTTTGTCCTGTCTGACGAACACACATCTGTTAATTCAGAGCGTCTGGAGCACTTCCTGGCTGCAGGTGTTTCTGTGTGTGAGTGGCTATGTCTACCTGCCTACTGTATATTTCCTTGGGTTTAATGTGTGTGTCCATAATGCTCTGTCTCTGCATGTAGAAAAGCAGACTATCCTCACCAGCAAAACAACAGCATTCGTTGTTCGTTCAAACGCTTCAAACAAACACTTTCCTGCTTTTCCTGTCTTGTGGTTGCTTTCAGTTGCAAAGGACGAAGTTCTGTGGCATCAAAACAACACAACAATTCTCACAAAGGAGGTTGGGGTTACAATTTCACATCTGGTAGGGGTTGTCTTGATTTTGATTTAAAACTGAAAATCAATCAAAATGAGCTATCGATTTCGACTAACGATTTCGAAGAGCAGGATTGTGGATCCCCCCAGTCATTTGTTTCTTTCTCCACCCCTGCCACACACACACACACACACACACACACACACACACACACACACACACACACGTGTGTGCATGTTGAAAAAGGAAATGTTTAAATCGAAAATTAAATCGAGTCATGACACTGAAATCGAAAGTCAAATCAAATCGTGGAATTGGAGAATGCTGACACCCCTAACATCTGGTAATTATGGTCTTACTATCTGTCTCTGTGTCTCTGTGTTTCTCTGCAAATAGACTTGATATTTCTAAGACGATGACTTAATTGCATGGCTTTTACCTTGTGTTCACTCACACATTTGAACACAATAACATAATTCCTCTCCGTCTGCTGCGAAGTGTGAACAGCAAGGTAGTGTAACTGAGGATGACCATTTCACCGGGTAATAAAGATTTCAACATCATGACATAAGTGGAATGCAATGCGTTACTTTGCCTTTACAAAGCTGCCAACCGCTCAGCAGTCTTAGATCATTGCAAAGAAGCCTTTCACTGAGCAACTAATGTACTGTTCATAAAACTATACTGCAGAAATTTGCATATTTATATTATTTTAATTTATATATTTGCATAAGAGCCACTATACCAGTATGTGATATGCTGTGCGTCTTCCTTTCTACCTTCCTGCTGACTATACTGGAGAAAGTGATATTTCCTCATATTACGTCACCGAGCCAGCTCCTCCCAAAAGTGTGAAAACTCTCTCCCACTCCATTTTTTTTCTTCTCTCTTCTCAGTGGTTGGCCTGCTGCCTTCAAACAGGATAGTAGAGCAATATTTGTGTGGTTGAGTCTTTTTACACTACAGGTATTAGATCATCTCTTTTGTCATGCTGCTGCCTTTGCTATCATATTGCACACCAGTGGCCGGAGACCTGTGTGTTTGAAATGTGGATCGTCAGGGGTCGTTTGTAAGTAAGCTGGGATGGCAAAGCAGGCTTCAGACTTGGCTGAGGATGGAAAAGATAACTCTTCATGTTCCGGGTGGCCTCTGTGGTTGATGATGTTGCTGAACTAAATGTCAGACACATCACAGACTTCACTTTCCGACAAACGCCTTCTCTCAAAGTGCTGCTCTATAGCTGCGACAACTCTGCCCCATCACCTCAGCTACAGACACCACAGCAATAGAGATGCGACTTCACAATGAAAGCCTGCGTTGCTTAGCAACTCACAGTCCGCAGTGGCAAGATGTAGCGGTGTTTCCTGGCTGATAAGAGTGATGTGTGTGTGTGTGTGTGTGTGTGTGTGTGGAGAATCTGTTTGTGCATTGAGCCTGTTAGGAAACCCCACCCCACCCTCCGTTTGGCGCATACATTTCATATGTAAAACTCACTTCTTAAAGCACAAAGCAGCAGTTCAGCAGCTGAAACCATGCAGAGTATCCACAAGAGGACATCTTGGAAGACAAACTGATTTTGATGAGGCAAACCAGATTGTAAAGTCAGCCTTTTCTTTTCGCCACTCTTAACTAGAAATTGATCTCTCCATGTAGTTCCTCCTAAGTGGCCCCATTGTGTCAATATAATAGTTGGTGCACTGTACTGTATGTATCCATATGCATGAGCAGGGAGCAAACAAAGTTGCTGCCTATGTAAATGGACAGCATCTTAGAGTGAGGGCTACATTTATCAATAATGTAAGCTGATAAAAGTTTAATGGTGTTTGCTGTCCCCGATGTTCCCTGTGGGAAAACGCTTGGTCAGTTATCTAACGTCCCCGACAAACACACACACACACACACACACACACACACACACACACACACACACACACACACACACACACACACACACACACACACACAGTGCAGTGACTGTGGTGAAATTCCTTGTAAGGACAATAAACTCATATTGATGTGTTCAGCTCTATCTTCCTCGCATGCTTCTTTTTTTTTCTCCCCTCCGTCTTTTACTTTTAGACATTTCGCCTGTCGATCCGTCTGTCATCTCTTGTTCTCTCACACATGCTCTGTCTTGCACATATTCCTCTTTTTTCTGTCTTCTCCCCCTCTCTTCCATCCATCCGTCCCCTGCTTTTCAACTCACCTCTCATATGGTAGGCACTGATACAGCTGGCGTAACAATATGTTGCTATTTCCCTCAACCTCCTAACTCCCCGGCTCCTGACTCAGGCTACTGATAAGCCGTGTCAGCAAGTGATTGGGATATGCAGTGTTATACCAGCTGGATTTTTCACGCCACGAGTCGAGGCGCTCCGCTGTCACACTCTGGCATTTTGCTAAGAGGGTGCGCCTCTTAGTATGTCGCTGATGCAGCTTATTTACAAGCTTAACACTCAATATAAGTGATATAGTTTTGGTTGAACTCACTGCCACCTATTGACAGCTCTGTCACAGCACAAAAAAACTCAGTATTTATCATGCCTTATTGTGCATTTTTCGTTGGCTGTTCTGGGTCGTGAAAACAATGCAACAATTTATAGACACAGAGTGAAAAAGATTGAACCCAAACCAGATTTATTTTGAAAATACATTTATTAAAGTAAAACCAACTAAGCACTGTTCACAATTCTAGTAGGAGGACCAGCTAGAGTTGTAAATTCTAGAGTGTGGTCTAGACCTACTGCATCTGTAAAGTGTCTTGAGATAACTCTTGTTATGATTTGATACTATTGATACTATAAATACAATTGAATTGTTCCATCAGCTTAAAAGACTGCAGTTATTTATCAATAACAACGTTTATGCAATTACTTGTATTTTCCTAGTTAGTCCCTACATTTAAAAACTAGCATTTCTGAGGTCAAAGGCATGCTTTTTAAACCTCCAGACTACAGCTGCCTTCAGCACAAAAACAACAGCATTATACGCTTATGCAATGCTTAAAATGACCCATTTTCATGATTTCTGACTGCGACATTTAAGTATATTATGTTGTTATAGTTCTGCAAAACATCTTAAACTGGGCAGACACTGTACATTTGAATTCATCCTGTATGTCCCATATGTCCTGTTAACCTAATTAAATCAATTGAAAGTTCACAACTTGGGTGCTGACACTGAACGTTAACATGGAACCCTGACAATTCCAATACAGTTCTTAAGGCTGGGTAGAGGTGGACTTAGTTGCGGATACAGATCACAGGATCCGGAGTACATGATTTATTTAAACCACCAAAAAAAAACGAAGGCAAAGGCTGGACGTGAGGGATGATCAGGCGACAGGCAGGGTGAAGATGGCGATGTCCAGGTATCCAGTGAAGAGTGATGCTACGTTTACACGTGGCCGGCTATTTTCATAAACGGACATTTCACCCTCTCCGTTTTCATTGTGCACAGCTGTCAGTTTTCAGAAAAGTGTTTGTTTACACGTACCCGTGTATATATGGCGTCAAGAGCACGCCAGACCTGTAGGTGGAAGTGTAACGAGAAGCTCAAGCCCACGTTAGCCAATCAGAATCCCGAAAATAGCAACAACAGCAACAAATCACTTCCTCTCTCTTCTCTTCCTCACTTCCTCGGCTGCCTAAACCTCCGTTTGTCTCAGTTTACACGCAAACGTGCAAACAAAGTTTTTCAAAATCTCCACTTTGGCCGGAGTTTTTAGAAATAATCGTTTTCTGTGATAAAAACAGGGGTTTCGTGTAAATGAGAGGCCAAACCGCAGGAAAATATCTGCGTCTTTCATTCGTGTAAACGGGGCCTGAGATGATCCAGGTAGATACACAGACTTAGACTGATGAGGCGAGCTTAAGGGAAAACGGAACAAAAAAACGAGGTGTTAGCCCGGAGACAAGCGAAAAGAAGTAGCAAAGAATGTAGACTAGAAAACACAAGAAACGTGTTGGCCTGAGGGTCTATATTGTGACTGGTAAGCAATAATCTGGCGTCAAGTCTCTGGAAGCCTGGAATCTTTATGCCGCTGGTAATGAGGAGATAGGATCCAGGTGTGCAGCTGAGTCCAATCACCAGATCTCCACCACGCCCAACACACACCCACACATCAGAACACACCCACAAAGCAACACAGACAACAACAAAAACCAGAGCCACAGCACTGAGTTAAGTAAGTTTTATTCAATGGGACCTGTCCTTACAATGTTAAAAGAGAGGAGAAGGGGAGCCCTGGTAGCGCAACTGGTTGAGCGTGCGCCCCATGTACTAAGGCTCAGTCCTCAGTCCGACCCACAGCTCTTTGCTGCATGTCATTCCTTCTCGCTCTCCCCTTTCCTGCCTTCAGCTGTCCTGTCAAACAAAAGCCAAAAATTTACTTTGGTGGGTAACATTGTAAAGTTCCTACCCAATTTGGCCGGTGATGAATGAAGCATAGAACTCTGCGTCTGTTTGAATGGGCCGGCTGCAATAACAATATGCCAGATTGGACTGTTTTCCGCCGAGAAATTTAGGCGGTTTTGTTCCTGTTTGGCTTGGAAACGTAATCTTTATCTGGTGACACCGTTTGTAGTACTAATCCTACATTTCCCTTGAACACTGTGTGGTGATGTGTTGTACAACCGTCAGCTAAGTGCCTAGCATGAAATTAAGAAGTAAAGTTATTAAAATGTGTTGAAATTAGAAAAAAAGTTGGCTTGTGGAAAATCTGATTGGCTGGTAACTTAAAAAGTTTACTCGGCATGTTGGCTGGTGATTAAAAAAAGGTAATTTAAAGCCCTGGCGACAATGTACAGATACTAATCCAGTAAAACTAAAACAAGCTCACTACGGTTTATAACGGTTCGTTGGGGACTGCCCATTTCTCCGACGCTCCATTGTTCCGACCTCTCAATAACCCGAAAAATTCCCTTTGGTCCTACAGCCCACTAGTCCGACTTTCTTTAAAAAAAAATAAACCCTCTGCTCCGACATCCCATTGTTCCGACCATATAGGCTTTTGTGGATCCAACGAAGCAGCTCAATTGGTTGGGGTTAGGCATTGACCTCGAGTGGTTAAGGTTAGGATAGCCGATTGGTCAGTGGATAGGACTTGAACTAATTGGGTTACGTTACCTTGCATAAGCATGGACGCCCGGCCAATAGTACTGTGTGAATGCTATTGAAGGGCGGGCCTTGCCTTGAAGATGAGTGTGTTCCATAATAAAGCTTAACCATTGTTCGGAACAATGGGATGTCGGAGCAGAAGGTTTATTTTTTGTTTCCGAAACAAAGGGACGTCGGACTAGTGGGCTGTAGGACCAGAGGTGTAGTGGTAAAAAAAGAGGTGGGTAAACTATAAATTCTGGTGGACCACGACGTGGTCACCTTTTAAGGTGGGCCACTGCCTACCGGTGTATGTGTATCCTGATGACATCGCTATAGGCTATCATTTGATGGTACTACCAAGGATATCACTGGTTGTTTCCTCATCATAGGTCACACAATCACTATTCAATTCATACATTAATCTAAGCTCTTGTTAAAGAGACTCGAGAAGGAATAATAGGGTTGAAATCTATAAAGTTTACTAAATGACAAAACAGAGAGAACAAACATATTTAAGAGATAGACTAGAGAGGGAGGCTTATATCCAGGGCTGCCAATGCAATGCACTTGTACATAATGATTAGGGATTTGGGATTATTTTCATAGTCGATTAATCTGTTGAATATTTTCTCGATTAATCGATTAGTTGTTTGGTCTATAATATGTCAGAAAAATGTGGATCAGTGTTTCCCAAAAGCCCAGGATGACATCCTCAAATGTCTCATTTTGTTTCTGCTCCTGTAGAAGCTAGAAGTCTGTATGAAATCAACCTTGTTACTAGAAAAACATGTTTTTAGCCGCAATCTTATGGAGAAAAACTACACTACCCATAGTCGGCGAGTTGATTGGTTCAACTCGCCGTTTCCATAGAAACGTTTACCGTACCCGCAAAACCGCGAACGGCTATAGCGATAACATTAACTAGCTAGGTGACTAGCAAAGAGAGCTTGTTGTCACAAACTTCCAGTGGTTTAAATGTCAGAGAATGCATAATTACATCCAGTTATTTATCTGATAATGTATCCTGAATTTTACTTGTAACATGGGCTAATGGGAACAGGTAGAGGTGACTTGTTGAGTCAGTGGCATGAATCTACAGTGAACCAAATTAACCTAAAAAACATGAAGTTTAGTACTGTTTTTCGAGCTCACTCACTTTGGGCTTGTAGCCGAGGAGGAGGGCTGCTGTCTTGACGGCGCTTAAAAAATTGCCGGACATCTATTTTTACAATTTATTACATGAGACATGTAGGCTAGTTTGGGCTAGTGACCATGGATGTATTAAGAGACCTGATGAATCTTGATGCAGTCTGCTGCTTCCTGCTCTCTACGCAAGAGATGCTCGATGGCGTTTTAAGCCCCCAACGTTGACTTCAAGGCAGCGCTGCGACCATTGACTTAATTCAAGGCACCTATAACTGTTGCCTAATCCTAGTGCCTTCCAGGCATCGCTGCCTGGAAGGCAACGTTGTGGGCTATAACAAACAAACACCGCAAGAGATTGGTCAACACTGAGAGTAAGCAGCGCAATATGAAAGACTTCGTCTTAGGTTTAACAATCTATGAAACTAATAATGAAAAATATGAAACTAAAACGACATAAGCTTGATTTAAAATGGCTTAGGAACTATAGGCTATTTAGAGGTGGATAAACACAATTTAGAGGTGGATAAACGCACTTTGGAGGTGGGTAAACGCTATTTCCGAATTTTGGGAGGTGCGTAAACGGCGTTTACGTGCGTTTAGCCTCCACTACATCCCTGTGTAGGACCAAAGGGAATTTTTTGCGTTATTGAGAGGTCGGAACAATGGAGCGTCGGAGAAATGACATGACACCGGTTCGTTTGACAGCAGCCATGGTGGGAAATTGCAGACCCACCTCAAGCCGCAAGACAGCAGACCAACATTTTCGGACATGCCAGAAATCCATAGGATTGTCCAAAAGACAGATAATTTTTGGGGGGGCATTTTTAGGCCTTTATTTTCACAGGACAGATGAAGACATGAAAGGGGAGAGAGAGGGGGATTGACATGCAGCAAAGGGCCGCAGGTCGGAGTCGAACACACAGCTGCTGCGTCGAGGAGTAAACCTCTACATACATGCGCCTGCTCTACCGACAGAGCTGACCCAGCCACACCAAAAGACAGATGTTTGAGGGGCAATTCATCAGGATTTGCAACAGCCATTGATTCCACTTTATCTACAGTATGTCCATCCCAAGCTTTACCACCTACTGGCAATCCGATGAGAAACATGTACAGTAACGAAGCGAATCGGGCTCAGACGCTGCTTGGGGGATTATTAGGGCCATTACTTGCCTCACTTTTTATATCCCAAACAGTCATTCCTAACTCTGCTTGACTCAGATTTTGGCATCTGCAGTGAAAGCATTCACGGAACGATGATTAGATTAAATAAAAGAGATGGAGACTGATCAATTGTAGTTTAGTGTTCTCCTACTCAGAACAGGAAAAAAGAAAAGAAATGTAGACGTGTGAATGCACGCTCGTGCATGAGCACACGTGCACACATTTAAGCACAATGACGGATCGTGCATTGACAAGGGCTGCAGCAGTCGCCCTCAATATTTCATGAACATCCTTCCTGTTTCAGTTCTCTCCTTTTTTTTATTTCCTTCTGGCATGCATTCTTCCTCTCAAAAAAGCTACATTTTTGTCAATGCGCTCCCTGAAAATAGCTGGGGTGAGAAGGTATAGACGCAAAAGTGAAAGGAGAGGGAAAAGAAAGCCATCAGAGAGAGAGAGAGAAAAAAAAAAGCTTTGACTGGTTTGGAGAAAGGAGGGATTGATGGGAGATGAGCAGTAAAGGTTAGGCAGCAGCAGCAGCTGTCTCTAACTTGAGAGATAAAACTCAGTTTTCACCCTGAGCTACCTTCCTTCCTGTTTTGCACACCTTCACATATAGTTGCGGTGCTTTCTTGGCTTTGTAAAGTTTGTCTTCTGAAGAGAAGGCATTGCACTCCTGAGGAAACAAAGACACAAAGAGGGGCGGTTGTCATGAGTGGTGAAAGACAGAAAATGGTTTGTAAAATAGTGAGGCCACTCAAGAGAAGCACAACTAAGAAAGGGGAGAGGGATTTTATTGTCAGCATTCCTCTTCACAGCGGCCATTTTAAAATCGTCTCCCCAGTGATCTCCTGTCGTCAGACATACTGATGCTCTCTCAAACTTCTGGCTGAAATGTCTGGACTTCCCCGTCCTCGCAGACTTCAAGGGCTGTTCAAACAAAAACAGCATCAGTCGTTCAGGAAATGCCCTGGACAACGTATGCTTAGCTTTACCCGACAAAGCTCTCTAGTTGCTGTAGAAATTACAAAGTAAACTGTTGTTCGTCGGGAGTAAAGAAGGACATAATGTTGATGTTACAGAAGCTCAGAGTTTGCAGAGGGAAGAAGTTGCGGTGGTTGAATTCGTCATAACGTTTTAGTTTAACACAGGATGCTAGCTTGACCTTTTCTTGTAACAAGTCCTCCAAACATTACAACAATATAGGTTATTTGTTCCTATCCTCTATCATGACCCACTGGAGCGTTTTCAGTCCTCATATCTAAAAGACAGAATGTAATGATCACAGTTTGAAAGATGTTATTAACTTTGTGAAACGGTCGCAGTATGGTGAAGTGTAGGCACAAAAAACGACTTAGTTAAAGGTGCCGTAGGTAGGATTGTGAAGATCTTGGACTTAGCCAAAGAAATTGAACATCGACAAAAAAATAGCCCAAAACGGTCTCCTGAGCCCCTCCCCCCACAAGGGAGAATGCGTGTGCATGAGCAGTGATTGACACGCACTTAGACCCCCCTCCCCTGGCCCTGATTGGTGAATCTGAACAGGGAGCGGTGGATTTACAGGCTGTAGGTGGTGCCAATTACATGCTTCATGTAGTTCTACTGGAACATAGAGTCAGTATCAGCAAATATGACAGAAAAAGTTTAGATAAAGATGGTGATTTGGGTTTAAATCATCTGTCACGTTTCTTTACTTCCGATTACGCACGTGACGCAGAACGTGACGTAGTTCAGTGGCACGTATAAGAGTGTAGGTATCATCTTTTCTTGGGCCCTCCCCTCCTCTAATTCCCATTCCTTCTCTCATCAAATTGCCAGTGAACAATTGATCAAAAGCACCAAAATCCAACATTTCTCATGTGTCTTTCCTTATCCCACCTCTGTCTGTCCTGTTCTTCATGCTGTTCCCGTCCAGCTAGCTTTGCCTGTAAGTCTCACCATCAGCTCTTAATGAAGGGACACAATATCACTGCACCTGTCCCACCCCCAGCTCAGTGTCCCAGCTGCTTCCCATGTCAAGACACCTTGGTGTAGGACTCTGTCTTTGTCAAGTTTGAACATACTTTTTAATCAAGATGTGCCTTTGCACATCCTGTGTAAGAATTTTCCGTGCTTTGATCTGACTACTCTGTCGTCTGAAAGCATCATGTATTTTCTGTACTGGCTTGTTCCACATCATTTCATTAAAGCTGTATGACCTTTCCACTGAGTGAAATATTCTAAAACTCAAGACTTCATGTTTTTATAATTGCCCAATATCATCAAATATACATATCAGGACTCTTGTTTTTTAACACATTTACCCAAAATTGGTATGTATACATCACACCCAAAAGGTGTGATGTATACTGAACTTTGCTCTTGCAGAACAAGGTTTTATTACAAACTGTACCTACAACACAAATGTTTAAGTATTGATGACATTTGGGAGTGAGGAGAGATTGCATCTCAAGTTAATATCTGAAAACTAGAGTTTTCAGTGTTGGCGTCGTATTTCACCAACAGCTCTTGATGTAACTGTATCACGTCATGCACGGCCCCTCGGTGAGAGGTATAGATTTGGAGAAAGAGCGTACGAAGACCCGCCTTGTGTGGAGATGCAGAACCGCGTCCTGTGTGAGTTATAGTAAACACAGTGAATAACGTCTATTCAGAGAGGCTCGTCTGTATTGATCGCCCCTGGACTGCGTGCACCTCATCTCTCGCGGCTGAGGATTCATGCCCTTACCCTCATAAAAGAAATAAGAGCTGGCAAGAACTCGATGGGGCGAGTTGAAACTTTTGTTACTTTGTTTCTCATTTCTTCCTCTGGAAACACACACACACACACACACACACACACACATACGTACACACACGCACACTGTTTCACTTCTTTGTTGTTAGTGTCCTGCTGTCTGGTGTCAGATCATTAGTGGACAGAATCAGAGTGAATCAGCAGTGTAATGCAGGGAGGCAGCGGGAGGACCCCTTCATTAGACAAGAAGAAAGGGACTTATATTAAATTAAATATGTGTGTGCATGTTGGTGTGTGTGAGAGGGAGGAAGCCGAAAGAACCCATGAGAGAACACAGAATACTTTTTGAGGTGTTGATGAGTTTGATAATGTTGCCTCTCTGATGAAAGCATTGTTGCGTGAGTTTGCCTAAGTGTGTGTGTGTGTGTGTGTGTGTGTGTGTGTGTGTGTGTGTGTGTGTGTGTGTGTGTGTGTGTTTGCGTGTGTCTGTGTGTGTATGTCTTGCTTTCAGAGTTTTGACGGAGCATGTCCTTGTGTACCTTTTCTTTAATTGAATCCATCCCTCAGGGCGCCACCGCTTGTTTATATACTGACACCATGAAGGTGTGTGTGTGTGTGTGTGTGTGTGTGTGTGTTCACACTGAAGGCTGAGCACTCTCTCCGGATTGTTTAATTATAGCCCACCAGCTGGGGAGGCAGAGGAAGAGAACGAGGGCTGGAGAGGAAGAGTTATTGATTGAATTAGTCAGATTATTCATATTTAATGTTTTGCTTTGTCTCCATCCTCCTGCCCAAGCCTTCTCCTCTGCCGTGTCGTTTCTTTGATTTCTTTCTGCTAATGAATCATTTTTTATCCCAGAGCTCCGAGAAACAATACATTTCATACACTTCATCAGTCGACAGGGTCTGAAGTGCACCAGTAAAGCATGTCTGATTTATACGCGTGTGCCCAAGAGCTTCATCCGCCTTTAATAAAAAAACAACCTGTCCATGTCTTGTCAGTTGATGAAGATCTACTTTCTTGAGAAAAATATCTGATTTTGAAAGATGAGGTTTTCCTCTTTGGTTTGCCTAATGTTGTTTAAAGCAGGCTGGTGTCCACTGTCTAGTGCAACAATGCATTTGTATATCTTTACCTTTGATATCGAACAAAAACGTAGCTTTAACTTCTGATTTGTTAGAGTAACGATGAGTTATTTCTTTTTTATTCAGTTACATAATCTCACTTTAAATGTGTTGGCTTGTTAGTCAGTGTGTCAATCTTTCAGCCTGCCAGTCAATTGTCCGTCTTCCAGTTTGTCCAACTCCCCAACCCGTCTGCGTCTATTGATTGTGACTGCATCAAGATTGCTAAATAACAGGCCACGTAGTGCCTTCAGGGAACCACTCATCTCAGCATCAGTATTTATGTTGACACTTCACTGGAATGAGTGTCTTTGGTGAAATTGTACATAATGCTGAGTTCTCAAAACCAACCATCCAGTGATTTGTAATGATTGTAGAGTTGTTGTTTTTTGTGTCAAATATCTTGATCGAGGTATTAAGAGGCAGGAACATCGTATTTCTTGGCACCTACAGGGACACGTTATTATGGCTCCAACTGCAGTTCTAGGCAAGACCCGCCCTTCAATAGCATTCACGTGCTACGATTGGCCAGGCATCCATGCGATAAGTTGTTCATGTCCTATCCCCTGACCAATCGGCTATCCTAACCTTAACTACCGTACTCGAGGTCAATGCCTAACCTCAACCAATCGGGCTGCTTTGTGGGGCGTGTCTTTCCTAGAACTGCAGTTGGATCCATAATAACTAGGGCTGTCAATCGATTAAAAAATTTAACCAAATTAATTACAGACTCTGTGATTAATTAATCTAAATTAAATCGGCGGAATAAGAGAACCAAGGAAAATAAATTATTAAACATGATTTAGCAAAGTACAAAGAAATATCCAAGGGAATACTGGCCATGGTTGGTTTTGTGAAAAAAGAAACATTATGATGGTCAACCCGTCTGGTATTAAAAGACATTTGAAGAAGTTACTAAAAGATGAAGGAAGAGTAAGTGGCAAGGACATATATTTATGTATAAATACACATATCAGATGAATATTTCTATCATATACTAAAGGAATGTGAAGTTTCCTGAACAGGGGGACGGAGGCCTCCTGAGGAGATCGAGAATTTCACCAATCTTTTTTGCAGTACATAAAGCCTATGGATCTTATACTTATGTCAAAAATATTAATAGCACACAGAAACCTGCAGACTATAAAGTTTATTCATCAAGTATAGTGTGTATTTTCTTTGTTGAAAAAACAGGGGGGTTTTTAAACCTCAAATAATGGAAGGTTGGCTACTGATGCAACAGGTTCCTGGTAGTGAGTAAAAGAAACATCCTGTATTTAAAAAAAAAAAATGCTCATGTATAATTTCTGAGGATGGGGGCAATATAATTGCTTAAATAAGCCAATTTAGAAACAACATAATGTAAATCAGTCAATTTATAGTTGCTGTATAATGATGCACTGAAACTTTACCGAACTAAAATGTGTTTAACTCTGACGGAGGCCAATGATTACAAAGACAACACATGCAGCTCATTATTTTTAATTAGCCCCAACTTCTCAGCCCTTTGCGCTGAACTTTCGTAGACGATGCCGCTGTGTGTGTCAACAACAGTTTGCTCTCCCTAAAACTTTCAGTGCCACCGCTCTCCAACTACTGGCCTGATTGTCTGAGCTTTTGTTTCCTGTGTAATGATCCAACTCTCATACTCTCATCTCTCTCATACTGATTGATCTTTTTAATTGCATCCCATTGGACTCACGCAGCTTTCTGTGCATCCTCCAGTGTGTGACATAATCCTGTGCTGCCTTCCAGACACAACCATCATTACCCAACTGATGCTGCTGAAGTGCCTTGTGGTCACAGACTCAACTTCCCTCCAGCCTGCATCAATTATTTAATTATTTCTTTTTCAATACTGTATTGGAACTATAGCACAGATTTTCACTTTCTAGCCCAGTATCCATTGGAACTACTTTACAACTGGATAATTCTGCAGCACATGATTTATGTTCAGAGTCAACGCAGGAAGCAGTGTGCCCTTTCTTTTAGCAAGGTACAAAGTAAAGGTTTAGAGGTTGGTGTGGTGGATGTGCAATGACTTTTAAGCAAGAGACACTCCTGTGATTTACTATAGAACTTTCATAAAGTTTGGGGACTCATGCCAGACAGATTAAACATATATTGGTCAAAATTAAAGCAGCAGAGACCAAGATATCCTCGGTAATAATGAGTTAAGCTACCAAAACCCTGGATCCTACACTTCCCATAATGCAACTGAATGACCGTGCTTCCCTCCCTCATGTCCCCCTGAGACGGGAGATATCTGCGTTGGGGGTCTGGAAATCATTCCTCCAATGACGCAAAATGACGATTTTTACGTCATTGGAGGAATGGAAGGCCAGAGGCAAAGAACTACAAACAGTAGCAGGAGCTACTTCCGCATGTTTTCAACACGCCCATCACCCGAAGCGAGCCGATCTCAGCCGGAAAAAAACGAAATGTCAGCCATCTTGAATTCTCGCTAAGCAGGGCTCTCTCTTCTCAGCAGCACAATTTTACAAAATGATGTGCTTTCAAACTACCGCACACGTGTACCACCGGGATACATCGCTACAGATCGGAGAATATTCAGGAAACGTTATTACAGACGGAATAATCAGCACACTAGGAGAGCTTCGCCTGCACGGAGACCAGCACGGAGACCAGCACGGAGACCAGCACGGAGACCAGCGGTCTCGTCGAAGCCCCGAGCCGGGGAAGTGGACATCCTCATCGGCCAAGTGGGAAGCTAACGCTAGCCGGGGAAAAGGCACATCCAGAGCGAGCTAACGCTAGCCGGCCACCTGTCCCATCAATCCTGATTGAAAGTGTCCGTTCATTAAACTACAAACTGGACTAAAAAGCATGTGTTAGTATCTTTGCATGTGAGGATAAACCTCCATAGTGCCATATTCTGAACTGAATCTAAGAATAAAAATCAAAAAATCTAAAATCTCCACCCCTAACAGAGCCACATAGCCTGATATTAATTGCAGAAATATGGAGCTAATAATTGAGATTCTCTGTGTTTTGCTCTCCATTACATATCTGTTTTTACAGAGTGGCAGCTTTTGGCCAGCTTAGAGTGGAAAACTACACTGTTGTTGTTGTTATTGTTGTTACTTTTTTGTGTCAGCTGTGGGGCCATGCTGACACAACTGCATTATGGGTCAGCGGGATGAATGACCAAGTGGTGGCAAATGCGATACAACACCGACAGGTCGTTTGTCCTCACAGCCTGTGTGCAACCTTTTACACACACATACACACATTAACAGATGAAAATTTTCTTTTTAGCACACACGCACACACACACACACACACACACACACACACACACACACACACACACACACACACACACACACACACACACACACACACTTGGTTGACAAACTAACTATTCTCACTATTAAGGCTGGATGCAGCAGCGATCATTAATGTGTTTGTGTTTGTGTGTGTGTGTGTGTGTGTGTGTGTGTGTGTGTGTGTGTGTGTGTGTGTGTGTGTGTGTGTGTGTGTGTGTGTTTGGTCCCATCATTGATTGGGGTCACATAGCTTTGGCTGGCATTTAACCTAACCACATTAGGAATGGCCACTTCGACCCAGTGGTCAATAAAATGAATGCACTATGCATCAAGATGACTTCACATTCACTAACTCTGAAACTCTCCTCTCAGTCTGCCTCTGTTCTTTTTTGTAATTTCTTTTTTGTCCTCGCTAACAATGTGAACACTTTCTAACAACACGCCTTGCAAACAGATCGTTGGTAAACGGGGTGAAATGGGAGCACCGACTGCCACTCAGAACAGCCACAGGTGGGCTTCCCCACTGCCCAGATTCCTCTGTGGCTCCTTTTTCCTCTCAAATACCTTTTTTGATAGTCAATTGGAGTGAAAGAGATAAACGTGCATCCCTCTGTCAGAGGAGTTTTTACATTTGCATAGGATAATGAGGTCACTGGAGGGAACCAAGAGAAATGCTTATCTTTTTGGTCTGATGCCAGCTGTTACCATCTGTCTTTGTTATATTCCTTAACTGTTGTTCTCTACGTGGTTCGAGCGAGCGTCCATGCTGGTGATCCTGCTAAACTGTGTGACACTGGGCATGTTTCATCCCTGCGAGGACATCGTCTGCGACTCTGAGAGGTGCAAGATCCTGCAGGTAAGACAGTTTATGAATTGTTATTTATTGAATGTATTTTCTTTCCACGCCGTGTTCAGTATGGAAAATCCAAGCAGAACAGGAGCAGAATAAATACTTATGTTCCAGCAGTGGAGATATGTACCTAACCAGGCTGTTGTCATGAACCATTTGTACATACAGGTAGGAAAAGTAAAGCACTGTAATATGTATGTGTTCCATGTATTTATTGCTGCATGCACCATATTGACTGTTGCTGTATAGGAACGCTCTGGTCTGTGTAGGGATGAGGTTTGGGGGGGATGGGTACTAAAACACAGGGCTTTTAAAGCAACACCAAAGCACATTTCCTCTTCGGTCCCCCTACAGGTTGGAAGTGGAATTGTCCATTACCAGTGTTGGGAGTAACGGCGTTTAAGTATTTTTTCGGTAACGGAGTAATCTAATTAAGTGGCGCGTTACTACAATCTGGTTGAATGAAGTGCGAGGTGTCGGCTTTGGCTACACATCAGCTACTTGGAGAGAGCAAGGGGGTGATGACACCGTTGCAAATGCGATGATGATTGGCTGGGTGGGCGGCAGCCCTTCTCACGTTGTCTCACTGCACGCTCTGACTACCACTAAACACAAGACAGTGACAATGGCGACGAGCCCGGGAAATTCAAAGGTAGCGTTCTGGAACTGGAAGTACCGGCACTACTTCTCGCTCATGGAAATTAAAGACAAGAATGTTTATGTAACATGCACGCTATGCCCAGGAAAAAAGACTTTATCCACGTCTGCCACAAGCAAGCAAAGAATCTTATGAAGCACCTCACATCAACACATGCTAACACGACACTTGTTGCTGCTGCTAACCCAACCCCATAATAACCCCGAGCCCAAATGCAGCTAGGGTTGAGCTCCAGCAAGGAGACGGAGCCTCTCTGTTAAAACAAGCAACGCTCCATTTTTCAGGTCAGCAACACGTGACCAAGGCTTTATATATAATAGCGTTATAGAACATAAAAAATAACGTCACAGTTACTTTGCTGAATAACTAATTACTTTTACAATGTGGTAACTGAGTTACTAACTCAATTACGTTTTGAGAGAAGTAATTTGTAACTGTAACTAATTACTTTTTTAAAGTAAGATGACCAACACTGTCCATTACCACTGTCGTAATGTCTCATTCGAACTACAGATCCGCTACCCGATCTGGCAAACTTTCATAGTGCGGTTATAACCGATAGAGAGCCGCAAAGCGAATGCAGAAGTGCCGTTCACCCTGTTGCTGAACCACTGAAACGATTTTGGAAACATTATTTTAAGGTACAAAAGAATCTTTGGTGTTGCTTTAAGCAGAGGAGAGAAGTTTGTTTCCCGTTTATTTAATCCTAACAACAATCTTTTTTTAAAACATTTTTCTATCTTAACTCATTTTTAAGTCGTTTTGGTGCTTAAACTTAACTTTAACTTTTGCATGAAGTTAACTTTTTGTCAGCTAAACTCAACTGCATTGGCCTCTAAAATGTTTCTCGGCTAAAATGAACCGTAAAGACAGCTAAAGTTGACATGTGATCGGCAGGTGACAGGCCAGTGGTCACCTTTTTGGTAGGATATCATACCGATTGTTGTGTGTAACTTTTGGTACGATATCATCCGAATCCATTCATGAGAATGCCTTGACCTAACAGAGTCCATTATTTTCAGAATATCATGATACCTATTGTGTGTATTTTTTTGCACTTACACACACCACTTACTGAAAAGAAAGATTGGAAACATGAGTGTCCCTAACGCCTCGCCACGGCGCCTGCCTAAGTGTTATCCTCGTTATCCTTATCCTAAAGTACACATTATAGAGGAATACATTGGATTTTTTTGTTGAGTTTTTTGTTTTTTAGCGTGGTATCGAATTGGGTATCGACAATACTGAAATTCCACTGGTATTAGTATGGACTAGTTCATTTCTGGTAGCATGAGATAAAGACTTGATTTTCAATGTGGTCAGACAACACGTCGGAAGAACTACTTCTTAAGCAAAAGCCAACCCTGTTGTTGTCTCGTGGACAAGATCCAAAAATACTGGATCCTACATTCCCCATAATGCAAGTCAATTATGTATTTTTGTGAGAACCTCCCTGCCTCGTAAATGTCTACATCTTTTAAACTTGACAGCCACAGTTTTCATTATACATTCATCACCAGCAGTCATTTATCTTCCTTGATCTTTATTCAATAAGACAAGTACAACCGACTGAAAGGCCTTCCAGTGGGACGAGCATGAAGAGGAATGAAAAGCACACATTAGAAATATAACATTCACCTATGTACATGGATGTGACACAAATGCAAATGCAACAAATGCAGAGCAACGGCTGGCAAACATCAGACATTACAGCAAGATGAAGATTATTCAAACGCGTCGAAAACAGATGATTGAGAGCAGGAACTCTGAAAGGTATGGGTCCAATTTTCTAAACCAATGCCTTTGATACTGAAACAATATTTCCCATCATATCTGGCCTTTGCGCCGCTCTCCATTTGCATTATCTCAGATGGGAAAATAAACAACAACATTGTGTGGAGGCGTTTCCATTAATTTAAGGACCTCCTTTAACCTAACAAACACTAATGGAGGAGGCATTGTTGTTGTTGTTGTAAAACACAGAGGATAGAAAACCCATTTTGTTCTATGTCGGATGAGGGGAATGAGGCGGATTGAGATGCAGTCGAATGGATCCGTGTTATCTGGCACTGTACATCGTCTGCAGTGACGGGATAAAGTGCTTGCAAAGTGGTTCCAAATAGATTGAATCAGAACAAAGTCCTCTTATTTTCTTGTCCACTGACTCAGTGAAATCGAGCAGCTTCATTCCAAAATGAGATATCTATCATTTAAAAAAATAGAGCCCTAATCCGAGTATATGCTTTCTGTAATGGAAGTCCATTAATTGGGTAAGACATTTACTGATCCAGAGCATCTTCTGAAGGAAGCAATCTTACTTTCAATTCCTCTTAAAATGGATGCATACACATCATTTTTCTCTTATGAAATGTAAAACATTTCATTTGAGAGAAAAAAAAAAGAAAGGAAATAGAAGGGCAGGGACAGAAAGGAAAGTAAGAGAAGATGGTAGGAAAGGAATGAAGAAGAGGAGAGGAAAACAGTGAAAGGTAAAGCAGGGGAGAGGGGAAAAAAGGAAGAAATAATGGAAAGGAGAGGAGAAGAATGAAGAGTAACAAAGAAAAAAAAAATGAAAGCTGAATTTGGAGAATAGTGTAGGAAGGGCTGGGTACCGAATTCAAAACTTTTTAGGCACTGACCAGATTGCCTCTATAGTATCGAGTATCGAAAAATGCCTCGTCATTCAATACCATCAACAATCTCATTAGCATCAATAAGCATCCAGCATGCTTCTACCAAGATCTAATAATGCTTGTGATTGGCTGTCTAACATTACACGTCATAAAGACAGGCAGGATTAATGTGTAATGTTGTAATTTCTTTTTGTTAAAAGGGATTTTATAAAATTGGTAGCCTATAGTAAAAGGTAGTGTTGAGGAACCGGTATTGAATTCTCGGTATTGGTAGCAGTATCGAACATTTTTGAACAATACCCAGCCCTAACTGTAGGATGGTTTGAGTTGACAAAAGAAACGTGAAGAGCAGAGAGTTTGAGGCCGCTGTTGCTGGGCAGCCCGAGCCCATCAACTCCCTCCGTCGCTCTGCTCTGCGATATGAGATGTGATTTAATTCAGCGGGTCTCCTCTCCGGAGCGCAGATGAATGTCCAGCCTAGAGGTTAAACGCATTCTCATTAATTCCTCGCTTCCTCCATTTCAATCTCCCCATCGCTGTCCGCACCAATATGTTAAGAGATCGTAAAGGCACATAAACCAAACAATGTCATGCTCTTGTCTGTCTTTGATTCGTCTCGCACTGTCTGGAACATACTGTCTTTCTAGTTTTCTCTCCATTTTCATTCTCTGTCTTCCTCTTTCACTCTTGGTATGCTGTTGCCTCAGTCTCTCCTTATCTTTTACTTTTTTTTTAATGAGAGTGGTTTGATTTTACAACCTTCTCAGGTCAATACATGATTTTCAAATTATTTTGATAACACAGCATAGTGGTAACAGAAGAATAGGCCATATGGTGAAAATGGTTTAATTTAGTGTTTAACGAAAACCGACGCCCGGTCAGGTGCCTTTGGTCTCTTTTAGTGTCTCCGTCAGACGCAGAGGGCTTTCGGCTAATTCCAATGTAATCCCATCTGCGACGATATTTGACGCGCTGGGTACTCCTTAGGCCTCATTTTCCAACGCTCTGGGTCGGGACACATTTGGCGTCATTTTTCAACATAGCCACTTAGTTAGGGTAAGGGAAAGATTGTGGGTGGCGTTTAAAAATGTACATTTAAGTGACACGTGGGACAAGAATGGGACACGAACCCTGGACTCCTTGACCCACCCACCACCCCAACCTACCTCCTAATGCAGCGTTTCGGTCTTTATTACTACTCGCTACCATTGTCACTCTTCATACTACAGTATCTTACAGCACTGCGTCCCGAACAGTCGCTAAAGAGAGTCATAGGGTTATCTGACCAAGTGTCAGTACTGACGAGTTTGGAGTGAGAACGGGTTGGTTAAAACACCAAAGTCACACAATAACACAAACTAACTAACCGATCGAGGCGGTAGTAAAATTACTGTTTTTTTATCAAAGGAGTCTGGTGGCTTTGAAGAGAGCATAGATAACGGCTTCAATCACGTCGGAAAGGGCTTTTTGAGGTAAGGTAAAGCAATGAAACTATTCTAAATATAATATAATTAAACTGATATTGTTTTTTTTAGGTGGCTAAGATACATTTAGCTTATGCCACCGTCCACAGCAGTTCATAGCTTAGCTTCTGTGTCAGGACTCCTGTCTGCTTCTCTAAACTGGGGACATTCCAACCGCCATCTACACATTAGCTATGGAGAACTACCTCAAACTATCCCTTTAAGTGGTAAGACAGTAAAAAATGATCTTCCTTGTGTGGACCCGAGGCCTCATATCCCAGAAAATTGATTTAGCGCCTGCACTCTCAGATCAGGCCTGTGCTTAACATAGCCCTGCTAGCATGAGGCTAATGATGAAGCTCTGCCAGGCCTCTCCATAGCTCTCCTCTGTGATACAGGCTAAATGAGCTCTCATCTCCTGACACAGCTAATGGCTACTGTAATGGTCACAGGCCACTGTGTAGCTGCAGGGTAGAGAAAAAGATGACCCACGCTTCATGTGTCAGCATTGTTGAAAGGTTACCATGTGGCATTATTTACAATTTGTTTTAACGACATTCGGAAGTCGCTTTAAAGCTTTAGTGTTTAACTTTGTTACATTAATGAACGTCCGTTACATTCAAGCCATTGCCACATGAGTTGCTACAAAGTTAATTAAGATGATCAGCTCCACACAACACTCTGTATTTCTCAGTATGGCTATGTTCAGAAAATGGTGTCATCAGGCAACTTTCACGCGCAGAAACTCGAGTGAAGATAATTATCTCTTCTGAAGAGTCCATGTTTTTTAATCCTCCTCGTCCTCCTTGCAAAAAGTAACTGCGCAGAGGAGGGGTGGGGTTGGTGCGCGATTACGGAAAGCTTGTGTCATGTGGATGCAACAACAGTGTTGTTGTCATTGCTTAGAATTCCTCATGGGGGCGACAGAAACAACGCACTACAGCTTTAAATGAACTTGTTTTCAGCTTTATTACAACATGATTGGGTAATATTGAAAGTATTCATTCAATCAATCGTTAGTCTAGTGATGTCAAAGTAATGGACTGACTGACCACCTGACAGACGTCAGGTGGTCAGTCAGTCCATTACTTTGGTTCACACAATCTCAACAATCACAGTAATGAAATGTTGTACACACATTCATGGTCCCCAGACGATGAATCCTAATGACTTTGGTGATCCCCTAACGTTTCTGCCACCAGCAAGTTGACATTTGTGGATTTGAGTGCATATTGTGTCCACAGCTATTGAATGGATTGCCATTCAGTTGTTGTCAGTACAGACATTTATGCCTCCTCAAAGTTAAACTGTACAAATGTGGTGATGGAAAAGTTGTGTAATGGCAAAACTATGTCTACATTACATATATATTTGCATTTCTGTACTGCACTTTCTTGTAACTTAACATCCAACATAAATGTACCAATATATACTATGTGATCTGCTAAACTGTATCCTTCCGGCTCCATACACCTTAATGTTGTCTACAGTATATGTCTGCAGCAAGCAAAAAAGAGTATCACTGTTTGGCCTATCTGTGGTTTATCCCCCTTCTAACACTTTATCCCAGATGATAAACAAACCTCTACAGACTGCAGATGAGGTACAAACAACAGAAAGCCCTCCGTATAAGAGTGAGAAAATAAGGGATAAAGGATGATAGGAGTAGTTTCAAAGAAATGTCAAACTCTGGCTATAACGTATCAGCTTTAATGTTAAAGAGTGTCTCTGTTTTTCCTGAAGGAGAACTTTCAATGGAACACATACTGCTCTGAATGCTACAACATACACTTAACCTTCCATCGTCCCCCCACAGCTACAGTACAAAACGATGTCCGTGGAAAGCAAATTAAATCATTGGCAATACAATGAGAACGCTGGGTTACAGAAAGATACACAGAGAGAAAACAGAAGAGAGAAAGAAGGAAGGAGGGAGAGGAGTTGGCAGGCAGATGCCATGGATTTTAATTCCTTGCTGAGATCATAGACTGTAAAGGATAATGAACAGAGCTTCTGGCACTGAAACCTGAAGCCAATGCGGAAATGCCTTAAACCTGTATTCTATCTAATTTACAGCAGGGGGCAACTCCACTGGATGCAAAAAGATGTTGGCTTGTATCGAAGTCTATGACAAAATGACCCTACTTCTCATTCAATTCATTACCTAGGCAATATTTTAATAAGTACTTTATGGACTCACTTGCTAGTTGCAAGTCTTCCAATACAGCATGATGTTCATTTCGTAAATTATGGTTTCATTTATTGAAAAATAAACAATAAAGCAGGGTATGCTTTAGGGCGTGGTTACACTTCTCCCTGTCAATCATGGTAGAGGCTTAGCATTGCTAACCGAGGCACTGTGTACATTAAAATAGATGTGAACTTTTTTTTGGGGGGGGGGGGGATGCTGTCAATGTTTTCGTCGTAAACTTTGGCCCTTTTCACTTTATCAAAGTTAATTGAAACATTTTGGTCGCGTAAAAAAGCCTTTGTTCAGTGTTGGGTTGCACATTGCTAACCAAGCTTGCTAGCTAGCGTTAGCATTAGCTGGTAACTTAACGGAAGGTTTGCCTGTTAGCCTTGATTTTCTGTGATATTCAATTCAAGTCAACTAACTTTATCTATCCGTTAGGAACTTAATTTGTGCAGAGCATCACTGCTTGTATAATCCATACCCAACAACACAACACAGTTCACATTACACATGGTCGGACATTTGGGAGCGTGCCTATGTTCCCACAGCCCTATGTTCCCACATTTCTAAGAATTGTTTTTTCACTGAAAATTAGGCCCTATGTTCCCACATTTCTTTTTTCATAAATTTGTATCAGATGTTATCCCCCTAACCCTAAATAATGTTGTGGGAGGATAGGGTTTAAATTGAAGGGAAATGTAGGAACACAAGACCTAATTTGGAAAATGTCCTAGAAATGTGGGAACATAGGGCTGTGGGAACATAGGGCTGTGGGACCATAGGGATGTGGGAACATAGGGCTATGGGACCATAGGGATGTGGGACCATAGGTATGTGGGACCATAGGGATGTGGGAACATAGGGCTGTGGAACCATTGGGCTGACCTCGCACATTTCACATGTGCAGTTTACATACTCAGCAGCAACACAACACAATATAAAACACACATGACATACCAGCAGTCAGAAGGTAAAAAATTGCAAAGCAAAATACATAAAGTATGAAAAATAGGCAATAAAAACATTTAAATAATGTTAGAAAAATGTATATACGGTATGTATATATAAATACATGAATAAATAAATAGATCAGCTGTTCATGAGTCTGATGGATGTAGGCACAAAACTCAACATGGCTCTCTTAGTCCTGAATGAGAGTGACCTGTATCTCTGTATCTCTGACTATTGTACATGCAGCTGAATCGCGCCAGTACCCTGCTAGATGACTCACATCTGCCGGCAGAAAATCAGCAACTTTCCCTCTTTTAGCTTTTAGCTTAGCGCAGCACCATTGCAACCACAGAAGACACCAGCTTAGCTGCATAATCCGCTCCAGTGCCAACCTCTCATCCAAAATTCGTCACGTCCGGTTTCAAAAAACCAAGATGGCCTAATTGCCAAACTCATGGCTTCAAAACTGTAGTCCACAAGCCAATAGATGACTTCACTGCTGCTATATCCATTATTTTTACAGTCTATGGCTGAGATTAGGGTTTCTAATATTTGTGCGGAGCCAAAGTACTTTTGCTACATGTAACTACTGTAGGAGCTTTTAGAACTTTGATTGACTTAGATTGAAAAACAGATACACACACACACACACACACACACACACACACACACACACACACACACACACACACACACACACACACACACACACACACACGTTAACCCTAACAGCCTAGCATAAATGTGAGGCTAAAGAGACGTCAGATCTTATGTCTGCATGCGTTTACCCTGGCTTCTATAAAGCTTAAAAGTCTCGCTCATAATATTATCTCCCTCCACCTGAGAGGAGTGTATCTCAAGTGAATGGCAGATTTATCTATTGTCCTCACCACACAGAGCCTCCATCGGCACCTACGGCTGTCCGCCTGCCTGCACAGTGCAACTGCGTGTGTGTGTGTGTGTGTGTTCATGTGATGAAAGCATCTGAACCCCGTGATAATAGCATTCGGATTTCTGACAGGCAGAATTAGCATACATAGTGGCTGAGATTTATTTTTCGGAAAGGTTGCAGACAAATGTTTTGGCAGAATTGATGGCACCTGTTTCAGCCAAGAAGAAGATATACATTTATATATACAACAACTTCCTATCTGTTAAGATGCCCTTTATTAAAGTAGGGATGCTCGCAGGGACGGACACCAGGAGAGAGGTGAGAGGATTACTGGATTCAGGCTTCATTAGTTGGGCTCTGAGAGACATTGAATACCATTGACCAATCACCTTCTGGAACAGAGTTGCACAGGATTTGGCCCTAAAATATTTTGATATACACCTTATTAAGCATATCTAAATGGATTACCAACATTTCTAAAGGCAATATTACCAAATAGAAAGTAAAAACACAAGCCAAAAGGATTTTTGCAATGTAGCAACTTCATTTTTTTCTTCTTCTCATGAGTGGGTTGTGACTGATCTATAAAGCATTAGTAAGTGACTTACTAACCAATAAAGCCATCTGTTCATCAGTATTTGTTCCTCTTGACAACACGTTGCTGAATGATGTGGCTACTTTGATTAGTTATTTAATCTTTTAGAACACTATTCTTAAACAAATCAACCATCTACAGCCATGCTAGCTTTTTTTCTTTGTTAAAAAATAATAAATATAAGGCTGCAATTGACAAAATGCAATTAAAATGTCTGTGCAACATGAACAGGGCCCTTTCGTGACAACAAGATGCGTTTTCGACTCACCTACCCTGTCTTGATGCTGCTGATGGGTAGCTTGCCCGGTTAGCTGCTAGCAGCTAGCTAGCTGTTAGCTTCTGCTTCTCTAATGCTATCACTGTGCAAGCCACAGACATCATTTGGCCCATGTCCACGTAGTTACATAGTCACTGATATGGTCACTACAGTGCTCAATTACCTATTTTTTTAGTTTTCGTTGCGAAGGCATGACCTGGCCTCTGGAGGACATAGCCAGACCGCCGGGTGCTCACTGGATTGTTTTCGGGAGCCGGAGTCGACGAAGGCGGGGTGATCCAGGCTAACAGATTGACAATGCCAAGCCTCCTACTCACCAACACCAGATCGATCACACACAAAATGGATGAGCTACAAATACACACGGAACTGCTGCATGATATTTTGGCTGAACACAGTTATCGCGGACGGCAGCAAGCAGCTAACAGCTAGCTAGCTGCTAGCAGCTAACCGAGCAAGCTACCCACAAGCAGCATCAAGACAGGGTAGGTGAATTAAAACAATGTCGGAGTTGAAAACCCATCTTGTTGTCACGTAAGGGCCCTGTTCATGTTGCACAGATATGTCGTGCCTGTTAAGAGGCACAAAGGCACTCTAAAGTCTGCCCTGACAACTGCCGTTTTAGCTGAGTGGAAGCGAGTGGAGGTAGCTTCTCCGTGTTGCCTGCACTGATTGGGGTCGGAGTTTTTTCAGTCGAACGTAAGAATTTATAGAGATCAAGATTAACGTAACAATTGGCTGGAATTCTCCTTTAACTGAACAGCTTCAGAGTCATTGGAATGGTTATGTGACTTTTTTCGGGTTGAATGGTGGTCGTCTCGCT
This sequence comes from Gymnocephalus cernua, assembly GCA_023631565.1. Taxonomy (NCBI): domain Eukaryota; kingdom Metazoa; phylum Chordata; class Actinopteri; order Perciformes; family Percidae; genus Gymnocephalus; species Gymnocephalus cernua. The sequence continues at coordinate 21,157,750 of CM042443.1, forward strand.
CCCCCCTAGCACCTGTGAGCGGAAAAACCACCCTTGCAACTTTCGGCCATCGAGCCGCCGGCCTCAGCGTCAGGAAGTATCACGTGATATCAGGTGTTGCGATATAATGAATTGCTTTACGGCACTGCACACATACGCCCATTCAGGAACCGGCTAGCAAGGTAGCGATGGCAGGGGAGGATTAAGGTGGTCAGGGGCCCCTAGGCTGCTCTTTGTGTGAGGCCCCCCTTAATCGTTGTGCTTTACTGAAAAAAATTATTTAGTGCCATGCATGGTCCACTTAGGGCCGTACAATTAATCAAATGTTAATCACGATCACGATTTTGGCTTCCCACGATCAAATTTGCGTGATCGAGCGATATTTAAAATGCGTCATTCCCTTCATAGAACAGTTTTTGCAAAGCCAATCTAGCGCTCCATAAACCACTGTCTGATCACATCTCCATGAGCCAATCAGAGCTGTTCCCTGCCTGCACCGCGCAGCTTAGTTTCTAGATGTAGACCGTCACAGAGGACAGAGTAACGTGAGGAAAACTCCACAAGTCGGTCATCATAAGCCAGTTACGATGTTTACCAGTTTACCAGTAAACACAACATTTTGTCCCGTCCGTTTTGTTTTTCAGACAACAGCAGTGACCATAGTGCTAGTTTGTGTCTTTTAGCTCGTAGCTTTAGCAGCAGACTGTTGGACGTCCCGCTGTTGGAATCCTACAGTGAAATACAGACACACTACACCGTTTAGCTGTCAGCATTTTAGCCGTGTTTAATCCAGTTACTACTGTGGCTAACGGTAGGCTAACGCTACCTGCTGTGTAACGTGTTATTAGTGTTTACTAGCGTGACATGCAGCGATGTTTATGTTGCCTCTAACGTGGGTTTTGGAGCATCAGAGCGCAACGCAGACATGTAAGTAGCAGTGTAATGAGCCACAGAAATCCGCGTAGTTATTTCGTCTGGTAGATACCAGGCACCACATGCGCCGTTAACGTGAACAGAAAATTGCGTTGCCTGTATATTTCACGGCAAAAATGCATGTGTGGAAAGCGGTCGCACAACGGATGTATGGATGTATTAGTAAGAATGTAGCACAATATGGATGTAAAAGCAGTTATAATTCTATAATTATGTGACAAAAAAATTTGTTTTGGCTAAAATCAACAAATAATCGTGATAATCGTGATCTCAATATTGATCAAAATAATCGAGATTATCATTTTGGCATAATCGTGCAGCCCTACCCCCAATATATATTGTTGAATAGAATTGTAATAAAACATTACAGTTTCTCATTCTATTTTATGGTGCAGCTGGTATTCCTAACAAATTGGCTCTAGGCCTAACACCATATCATTGTGCAAATTTACTTAATTTCTACCTAGTCAGGAGTCATGAGGGCCAAAATACAACCAGCATCATCATCAAGAATGAAGACTGAACATAAAGATTGCGTCATTTACGTGCATATTAAGTAGCCACGTTGGTTTGTTTTGGTCTTATAATACATCCATAAATGCTCCAGCAGAGGATGGTTAGTTTAGCCAGCAGTTAAGTTTACAAGAATTTGTCCACATTTCAAGATTTGAGGCAAACTAAGATAAACAGTTACTACAAACCGACAGCTTTTGTTTTAGCTTGTTTGTCAAAATTCGCTATTTAGAGTAAAGAAGAGCTGTGTTTGTGTAAACAGTGCGGTGGACGAGAGTGGACTGCGCCCAGACAGAGACTGAAATATATCGCTTCCTACATGTGTATGCCTGTAGACAGGTGAGTGGGTATTGATACGCATTTACTTTTAGGTTTTATTGTACCCTACTTACAGTAACGAGCGTAGCGCTATCTTTCCCAGTCAGGTGCATGTGCTGCGTGTTGCAACACACCTCTGCTGTGTGTGTGTGTGTTAGTGTGTGTGCGCGCGCGTGCGCATGCAGCGCGAGCATCGCTGTTCAGAATCCCGTCTATCTTGCAAAATGTAACGGTTGTATCCAAATGAATTGTGCTTTAAGCTGCAGGCCATCCATTTATAACGACCTCAGACACATTGTCAAATCATTTAGATATTGAGCCATTATTACCTTCAAAATCTTTTAGATAACAGGAGCCTATGATTTACTGTAGTAGCCTAGCCATCCTAACAACACACTACCTGAACGCCTTTTTCTAATCTCCCGTTTCACTCTCCACAACACTGTCTTCGGGCAAAAAGTCACGTCGTGAGATCGATAGCAGTTAGCTAGTTAGCCTGTTTATGTTTCTTGTACTGTTAGCCTTAGCTTGGTATTTATTTTTTTACCTTGATTTTGGTATCTGCGTTTCAAAGCCATCTCCCGCTGTGACGTTTTTGGTGGAGCTGTTCGTTTAATAGTCGACTCGGAAGAAAGTGCCACAATAAAATCAACATAGAGGAAACACTGCATTGTGGAATAACTCCCCCAAATTCCCTGAAATATTACCGATGACATGATGAGCTAGCTGCTGCAACAGCTAAGGATCCCGCTGCAAACGTTTCAACCCCAGCTCCGATGTTAGCTGATGGTAGCTGGCAGTCCTGCTGTGGAACTTGTCTTCGACTGAATGAAGATTCAGCAGCCTTGAAATATCCAGTCAATTTAGGGATTTTTTTCAGGATATCTTGGTCACGTTGTTCTCTTAACCTTTGTATTTTGCGTTTTTGTGCTCCACTTTCATGCTTTCTTTCGGCCATTCTGCCACTATGCCGTCCAGTAATAGTAGTGACATAAATGAAAATGATTGACATGATTTGACCAGCAGCAGCTGATTGGATATCCAATCTACCCAATCAGCTGCTTGTTTTTTTTAAATGTTTCTTATGGGCCAATCAGGGTCTTTTTTTTTGTTCACGCTGAAGTAAATTTAAAATAAAAAAAAAATTGTCTGGCAAATCTGAGGCCCCTGCACACGTGGGGCCCCTAGGCTGCAGCCTAGCAAGCCTGTGCGTTAATCCGCGCCTGAGCGATGGAGTTTTTCACACTATCGTCATGGCTGAGCCGGCAAAAAAGAAGCAGAAAGCTAGGAAAGCATTGTCGGAGGAACAGAGAAAGAGGAAACGGCAGACTGACTGAGCGAGAAGTTAAACACAAGTAAACATAGGAGCTGCCAAATATCTATTCCGAAGCTGTAGGGGGAGCTCTATAGAGAAACCTGCGAGCAAAAAGCGACTACTCAAAGCACTTTACAAACTACAGGCACCATTCACACATACATTCATACACTGGTGGCCGAGGCTGCCATACAAGGTGCTACCTGCTCATCAGACAAACATTCAGTCAAACATTCATACACATTCACACACCAATGGCGCAGCATTGGGAGCATTTCAGGGTTCAGTGTCTTGCCCAAGGACAATTCGACATGTAGGCTGCAGGGGATCGAACAACCAATTGGTAGACAACCACTCTACCACCTGACCCGGATTTTCGACTTGCCGCGTGTGTGCTGCGTTCTGGCTGTGCCGCGGTTATGTTCCGTCCTCCACCACGCGCCATACCACACCAGGAGCGTCTCAGAAGCGGAGCGTCCTGCCTGCCCGACTCGCAGATTGTATTGTACATACACGTGTGAATTAAGCTAGTATCTACCTTCCACTCTAAGCACTCAATAATCTGTGTTGTAGTATTATGTTTTTCCACGTCCAAGATGAATTTCTCGTCGTCCATGGTGTTGTAGAGGAAACGTATACAATATTGGGGGGTGTCTTTTGGTAAACTGACTGGATGCTTTCGCTGTTTAACTTACTTCACAGCTGTTCAAACGCCCCGCGGTGTATCTTTAGTGGAGGGGAGAGCTGGCTTAGCGTACGCTTCTGGGACATGCCGTGACACGGCTGGTGGAATATCAAGCATTGACTTGAATGGCCACAATGACCTCCCCGTTTGAAATGCAGACATTTCATTATACTTTATTGGCTGGGAAATGAATTCCGGCTTACACCCTATATGGAGATCAGAAGTCAGGGTCAGCCGCAGCACAGAGAAGGAGCTGGTAGGCTTTCAGGGACTTGCTCTAGGACACTTCAGCAGGGTGGATACTTGCTGTGGACTTCCTCCTTCTTGAAAGACAGACCTCCTGCCAACATGTCCCCCCTGCATTGCCTGGCTGCTGATTATTTAACCACAACAGCCTGTGATCATGTGCAAAAACACATGTAAATATTTAAATCATGTGCAGGAATGTTTCTGATCTGCAGATCTTGATTGTTCGTCAAAGGCTGCGTCACTTTACACTTGGGCACAATACTGTATCCATAATAACTGCTTTGACACTTGAGGATTTGGAGTGAGTTGCGTCAAGTCATTAGGGAGGGTTTTAAGTGCACTCAGCGTTAGTGATTAAGTGCACTTAGAAGATAAAGGCTCTGTTCAGGAGGTGATGAGAGGGCGTGTAATGTTGGCACTCGCTTCACGTTGACATTGATAACACGCGATAAAGCTTGCTGATGTCTGTTGTGTGCCTGGCGGACACGTGTGTTTACACTTGTTCTCAGGCAATGTGAGAAGTAACATGGGCGTTCACACACACACACACACACACACACACACACACACACACACACACACACACACGGCTGTGTGGGCTGTCACTGTTTAGGCTGAGAGGTACACGCAAGCCTACATACACAATTCAGAGAGATAGAGAGAAAGAAGCTGTCTTATCAATACTCCCACCTTGTCAAATACTGTCTTGATCCCTCGGTTTCACTTTTTGATGCTCTGGGTCGGGACCCCTTGACATAATTTTTCAATGTGCAGGGTAAAATCACTTAGTTATGGCTATGGTAGTGTAGCATTGCCAGACCTTTCTCCACAGCGCTGCACAGGAAGGTCTAGCTGGTACACACAACATTTACTGGATAGGAGAAACATGATTAATTGGCATTTATTGGCATTTATTGAAAATGGCTGCCGAGTGTGTGATGAGAATTTTACTATATATATATATATATATATATATATATATATAATTTGATTGTCGCTAGCTCAGAAGATGTTTCCGGAATCGACCAAAGTTTAGAATGCCAACACAAAGAAAGCGGAAGGTGAGATATAAAGCGGCCGAAAATTAGGGACATCCGGCGGAACCTCCAGCGGCACTAGAACAATCCGTCGATATAGACTAGGGTTCGGGAAAGATTATGGGTGGGGTTAGAAAATGTACGTTTAAGTGACACATGGGACGAACAGCACACAAACCCCAGGCTTCTGGGTGAAAGTCCTGTGTTGTTTGACCTATCCAACACCCCAACCTGCCTCCTTATGTGGATTTCGGTCTTTTATAATTCTGCTACCCTTATCTCTTTTCGTACTGCGTCATCTCACAGCGCTGCGATCGAGCTGCTACTCAGCCCGGTACGTCCCATACAGACGCTAAAGGGTGTATTGTGTGTCAGTATGTGATGCTGAGGGCCACTGACCAAGCGGCAGTATGTGACGAGTTGGGAGTGAAAACGGATTGGCTTCATGTGTGTCCTTACAGTGTAATAGTGTGTAAAAGACAGACACAAAAACAGACACACAGAAGCACATGGTCAAACACACACACACACACACACACACACACACACAGACACACTCACACATATAGGCTATATACAGTCAAGTACAAGTTATTATAAGCAAGCACATCAAAATGACATACTGTATACACATGAGCATGCAGACAAACAAATGTACCCCACACACACTTAGACTGTAGCCGTGCACACAGTGAAATACTGCAGCCAACGTAATCACAGTAACGGGGGAGTGATAAGCCTTCCTTGGGAGATATAGGGAGGCAGTGGGAGAAAAAGATAAGACGAAAATAAAGATGAGAGAGATGGAAGTTAGTGGTAGACCGGAGGAGGAGGAGGAATGCCAGTAGCTCACATACAGCAGGAATCTAATCCAGCTGTTAATGCAGGGCGACAAGAGTAGGGGAGAAGATAAGAGCGGCAGAATGCTGAAGAAATAAGTGAGCATCCCATTATTTCTTTTTCTTCACTGGCATAAAAGTTAACTTGTATGGAAACAAAATTGTATATGTGGTGTATCTAAAATGAGAAAGTGAAAAAAAACGGGTGTGGACAGCTGGTTCTGGCCAGTGTGGACTGTAAAGTCTATGACATCACCTGTAGGTTTACTCCAGGGCAGGGATGTCTTAAAGCATGGATTGGGCTGATGGTTTGCCACATTTTTAGCCAGACACATAAACAAACGAAAAACATTGCATTGTGGGATTTCTATTAAAAAGTAGTGTCCGTGCTTCTGTCCATGCTACTTTTTTGTTTTACTGTGGTACTTCCTGTCAGTTTAAATATAGAGCATACATTTCACACTTAGAATTCAGACACTGAAATAAAATGGCAGAGACAGTGCACTCAGGAGTGAATCTAGTGAATCGATGTAATTTCAAATGTTTGCCAATACTGGCAAAATTACCTAACTTATACTGCTCTGCTCGACTCAATTCACTTTTGGTCACCAGGTCCTTTATCTAATTATCTATTTAGCTGATCGGCAAATCGCCACCACTTGCTACTGCCGTAATGTCGTCTTCAACGGGAGACTCGCTGGATCCTTTCATCTTCAACAAAACTGAGGACCGTCTGCCTTTCGTCAATTGTACAGTGTAGTGTGTACGGTGTAGGTTTGCGGGCTGCCATTTCATAAAATCTGGGGTAAGTGAATGAAAAATAGTGGTCGCTATCGACCGTAGCTTGGCTATTTTAAAAAATTGTCCACAAAAAGTCCAAAACGTTTGCTAATGGAAAACCAAGAAAGAGCAAGTTAAGTAGACCACAGACGTACTATGCAGACACTTTGAGCTTACCAAACAAGTTAGCGAGTAGCTGGTAAGAAAAATTGGACATTGAACAGCTAAAGACTCAGACAAGTTTCAGTTATTGGTAGAGACCAAGGCAACATTTCAAGGAGACTGTAGTTTAGGCTTAAGTTCATCAGGTGGCCAGAACCATGACTCCAAATGAATGCTAATGTTGTTTTTTGTCTGCTGGATATGAAACAAGGTAAATGTTTGCTACCATGTGAAGGTACTTTCAGACAGTGAGCTGTTGCAACTCCTACCCAATGCTATAAGTGTTTAGGTACATTTACTAAACTATCCTATCAGTGACTTGTATACACTATATAACAAATGTACTGCAGAATGTTGAAGTCTACATTTGAGGGAATGGTTAGCAATATGGCATAATTACTATAGTTTAATAAAGTTTAGCTAAGTGATAGCATGTACAATTTATAATGTCTGAATTGCATTTAGCTGCTTCAGTTTCAGGGTCCTGGTGGTGTGGAGCATGTTCGCTGATTGTCACACTGTCATGGCTTATTGAGACATCTGTATAGAATGAGCCACATGTTATTAGTACATATGTGCTAAATGTGCTATGACAAGTCAAATGTCTACTGTGAGAAATTCCTATAATGAGCAATATTTAGATATACAAATACTTTCACATTTTTGCCACTTCGTTACTTAATAGTTACTTAGTAGTAATAAGTCCTGCACCCACAATTTGCGGTAGAAAGTTTTGACAATTGCTTGTTATAAACAGTCTGCATCTGGTAAGTCCTTACAGGGTTCGTCTGGTGCACAGGAAGTGAAGGCTTTTCCATTTCTGGCAGCAGCAACAGTGGTTTGTTTGGAATAAATATAGAAGGATGAGCAGACCACCTACACACAATCAAAAGACTCAAAGCCTTTACAGTACTGCCAACACTGTTTCATTGACAAATGGCAGCAATGAGCATAATAAGCAATAGCAACACAGGCGAAACCTGAATTTTGCTTCAACCGTAATTTTGCATATTCATCCCTCACTATTTCAAAGAGTTTTAGATTGGATTGACTCACCGCGAGTTCTCTGCTGTCAGTTGTTGGCATATTTCACCCTTTTGTGACTGTCACGCTGAATGACAGCCAATTTCATAAGGCGTGTCTGAACAGGGATTAGGTGCGGTGATATTCTAATTAACTTTTTTGTTTTGTTTTCACATAATGTGAAAGTCCCATTATTCTTTGGGGACATTCCAAAAGTTGCAGAAAATATCCAACGGAGTTCAAAAATTCTGTCCCTGTGTAAATCGTCTCACAGGGAGAGAAAACGCAGTAGAGGGCAGAAATTTGGAAGTGCAAGAGCAGTGAGCCGTTAAGCACAGGTCACTTGTGTCTATGAACCTCAGAGGCAGGCTTGTTTTCAGCTTCTCTGGTCTCCACATGGATGTACAGCCAGTGAACCATGGTAACAGTGAACTCACACATTTCCATTTCGGTAAAAACTGTCATCAGTGTCAGGAAACCCTGGAGATCTTAGCCTGTGATTGGTGTTGAATCTTCAGAGCTGTTCCTGTATGTTTGGATATTAAATATTAAAAAAAATATGAAATCCAATCCTTGTTCATCAGGATCATGCAACGTGCTTCACGCAATGATGTAATTTCGGGGAATCAATATCGAGTTTGCAGAGGCTGTATTACGATTTGCTGCCACACCAGTACGCTCCAGTGGGAACGCCTCAAGCCGGCATGTCAGGTTGACTTTTGAAACCCAGCTGTCCGTAGAGTGTGTTGTCATGTGTATTTGTGTGCATGTTTGAAATGAGAACAGCATGGAAGGTTAAGCTGGCTGACATCAGCTCAATGTCATTTTATCAAGAGTCCCTAAAGGCTTGGTCCCATGTTGTATGTGCTAAAGTATGCATGTACTGTATGTATCAGTGTGCAGATGTGTGTGTGTGTGACAGTAAATATATGGTCCCTATCACTTCTTAAGTCTTAAAGGGGATTCTTATACAGTATGATGGGCTCTGCTGGCATGCAGGCTTTAGCTAATGCAAAATAGATGAGTAATTACTCCGCAGCAGAGAAAGAGGAATGGCTCCGTCATTAAGCAAAAGAGAACAGAGATAGATAGGATGGAGTATTGGAGGAGAGAGCAATGCAGTCATGTTATGCTCAGCATGGTTGTAAATATTTCTGCTCCTTCATTTCACACAACGCTAGTCCTCTCTCAGCCGTGCATCTTGGACCATAACACCTGTCAATAGTTGGACTTTCTTGTTATTTTCCCAACAGACTGGTGTGCCCTGTTATCTATCTATCATGCAAGATCAAGTGTGCAGTGTCTTTCGAAAAGCTGATTACTAACAAGGGCTGTTGGTCCAATAGGGGCTTTTCTCCAGTCCTTAAATAGGCAGACAGAAACCATTCATACATACTTTACAGTGAGTATCTATTTATCTCTTGCATTAAAAAAAACATTGAAACATGCACTACAGAAATATAATGAAACATATTTAATCCAACATATTGTTAGCCTAGAAATCTAGACGCACCCTAGTGGCAGCAAATTTAATTTGTAGCTAGGGTCAGTCTAGACACTCTCCGTTGGCTTGCGAGCTGGAAAAACAAAATTCTTGTGTGGCCAATCACATCGTGTATAGAGTCGGTGGGCGGGCTTATGGCTGCTGCTGCTGCTGCTGGCGAACAGCGGTCTTCTGGAAGACTTGGAGTTAAGCTTTTCTTTGAGAAAAGAACAAAGAACGGCACTGAAGTCATTGTTAAAAAAGGAAGATGTGTTCAGAGTTTTGTCAGGCTAACAATTTGTAGCAACTAGCAACAAAATGTTAAAAGTAAAAAACTAATATTTTTGAGAAGACAAGAGAAGATCAGTACCACTCGCATGTGGCTCATCAGGCGATTAGCTTAGCTTAGCATACAGACTGGAAGCAGGGGAAAAACAGCTAGCTCTGTCCAAAGTTCAGCAATACATCTACCTAAAGCTAAATAATGTGCAAAAACAACAAGTTGTGGTTTAAGGGAGAGTTATAAACTGTAACTTACTGAACAGTGGGACATCACAGTTACTTCCTGTAGTCTCTGCTGGTTCCCTGGCAACCTCGGCCCATTTCTCCGACGCTCCATTGTTCCAACCTCTCAATAACCCGAAAAATTCCCTTTGGTCCTACAGCCCACTAGTCCGACGTCACCCACTATGGCCACGTCAAGACCCGCCCAACGAAGCAGCTCGATTGGTTGAGGTTAGGCATTTGACCTTGAGTGGTTAAGGTTAGGATAGCTGATTGGTCAGTGGATAGGACCTGTACAAATGGGGTTACGTTACCTTGCGTAAGCAAGGACGCCTGGCCAATAAATATTACTGAAGGGCAGGTCTTGGCGTGGCCATAGTGGGATTCGTAATATCGATGGTGGACGTCGGACTAGTGGGCTGTAGGACCAAAGGGAATTTTTCAGGTTATTGAGAGGTCGGAACAATGGAGCGTCATGGCACCAGCAACCTCACAGTAACTACAAGATTTGGAAACATTGCTTTTAAAAGGCTTGGCACTTCCAAGTCACCCAAAGATAATTTGAAGTTAGACCTGAATGAAGTTTTTATTTTGTTTCTCTACCTGAAATGCATCTCTTTACATTTTCGTAGACCTAAAGCTTTACGGTTGCATTGTAAAGTTCCCCGTACAGGGCCGATTTTAACCTGCTATATTACGGTGGGCTGGTAGAAATAAAAAGGTGGGGCGATTTGGGCGGTAGGTTGCCCAGAGGTTAGAGAAGCGGATTAGTAGCCCAGAGGTTGCTGGTTTGAATCCCTGGAAAAATGACAGCTGGCGACCGGAGGGTTGTCAGAGTCAAGATCAGATGCAATTCCATTCCATGGCTGTGTGTGTTTGTAAATAATGTGTTTGGATAAATGCAGAAGATGAATTATCCCATGGGGATAAATAAAGTGGTGTTCTATTTAATTATCTTCTAATGTAAGTTATAAAGAACAATTTGAAGCAGGGGAATTGGGAGGTAGTGAAGCAGCATTTCTAAGTTTGCTGCTACCTTATGATTGGAGTCAGTGGAGGGCAATTTTACTTACAACTCTAATTAAGTGAGACTTCTCACCATATTGGTGTTATTCAAACTCAAACTGAAAAGTGACAAAGATAACTAATAAGTAAATCAACTAATTAAACTGATACTCAAAATTCAATCTAACTATATATGCAGCATATATATAATCCAGCAGGGCAAAATCAGAACATCTTCTGTCTACAGTATCTATCTATCTATCTATCTATCTATCTATCTATCTCATCAGTATCCTGATAACAACCCTTTGCAACAATTTTAACAAATGTATCCATGTCTAAGGTATTTGTTATTGAATTCTCATGGGCAAGGATAATAGATAAAAAGAACAAATTCATTTCCTTCATGTAACGTGTTGCAACAATAGGGGGTACTGGAGAATAGCAAGAACTCCCCTTATATTTGGCCTCTTGTCATGAAGGTAGCACATGTCTCTCACATATACTCACAAGGTCGACAGTAGAGTAACACAGACTGCAGTGCTCTGGGCTTTCTGAATTGGAAGAAAATATCAGGTGAGGATCAATCAACAGAGATTGATTGTCACCTGATAGCGAGTCAACACAATACCTGCCTCTACTGTATCTTTTGCCATTTGTACCATGGGATAGACAAATTGGTTCCAGCAGTGAGACAGTTTACTTTAATTTAGATCAAACACTGAACACAATGTTTGTTCTTTTATATTTTTCTTTTGGGGGATTATATGCATGACTGAACAATCTGCTCTGAGGCTCTTCTGCCTCTTTGGAGTAAATGAGTGGTGTGTAAAACATCTGGAGCGATGTACGGACAATATTAGGGAGAAACCTGGGGCAGCTGTTTGCTCAAGGAACCAACTGTCCAATATATTGTATGACCCAGAAAACAGCAGTGCAACCCAATATTTTGCGTAAAATCTGTTGGGATTTCTAGACAAACTACATGAATGCTTTCCAAAGATCAGACCATGGTTAGCGCCGGGTTATGTTTTAAAATGGGGGGACCAAACTTGGAAAAGTACATATACAAAAATACATAATAGCAGGCCAATCACTGCAAGCCTTCTTCGATTTAATGCCCACTACCACAACAGCTAAGTTCAGTGTGCCAGATGCCACCAAAACGTTTGACACTGTGGTGTCTAATGAAAATCAATGCATAAAATGCGGACGGATTATTTCAGATGAAGTACTCTATTGGTATCTTTATCACGTTAAGGGTACCAGTATTGGTACTGATATTGTACCTTTTTAAACGATACCCAGTCCTATTTAAAACAACATTCCTGCATTTCTGCAGCACCTGTCTATATCCTTGACCTTCCACTTCCAGGATTGCTCCGTTGCCGCCGGAAAATCCGTCGGATTTCACTCATTTAGGCCGGATATCTGTTGCCTTGGGCTTCCTTGGTGTTGGCATTCTAAACTCCGGTGGATTTCTGAGGACTATGGTTATTAACTGCTCCTCAGATCTCTGCAGGGTAAATCCAGACAGCTAGTTAAACTATCTGAGTTTTCTGTTGCACGACTAAAACTACTTTTAAACGTACACGTTCCACCAAAAGAAGTTCCTTCCGAGGCTATTTTGCAGAGGCACTGCGGCTTTTCTCCGGTGCTTAGCACCGCCCAAGATGATTGTGATTGGTTTAAAGAAATGGCAATAAACCAGAGCATATTTTTCTCCCATCCCCGAATGCTATGTGGAGTAGCCAGACCCTCCTCCAGCGCACGTTGGAGGAGGGTCTGGCAAAGCGAGACTATGCACCACCTAACCTCTTGGATTAATAAATCAAGAAAGAGTCGCCTGCACTCTACTAGATTGGATCGCAAATAATAAAAACACAGGACTAATGCAAAATATTAATAGCCACTTTACATTTAAAAGAGCCGACTCTTTGATTTGGCTATTTCCCAAACGTCCCGTCTCGGAAGCTGAATCCTCTCCTATCAGCTAGTTAACTTTAGACGGGCTGGCTGGCAAAGTTAGCTAACGTTGACTTGCAAATCGGTTTGGCATTTCAGCGACAATACAGTCCTACAATTAGCTACGAGTTAAAGTTTGCCTGGAGTCAGTGGCCCAAGCAGGTTCATTCAACATACGCTAGCATATCTTTTCCTATGTTCTATATTCAGTCCATGATTGCAGTTAAGCTAAATGGCTGTTTCTTACCTTCGTAACCAGTCAGACTCCTGTGTGGATTGACAGACTGTGATTGACAGACACAGCATGCCGCGGCAAACGATCAGTGACGAGTTTGACTCAACAACCTCAAAGGGTGGTCCAAAGAAGTGTGATTTTTGTATTCCTTGTTTATGCCAGTTTCTGAAAATAATATGATCATTGATATAGGCGGCTTAAATATAATCACATGATTGTGTGGACTGTATGATGAAGGTCATTTTTAAAAAGCTTTGCTCAGGAGCCTATGGATGGGACTGATGAAAACGTTGAGTAGTACACACACACACACACACACACACACACACACACACACACACACACACACACACACACACACACACACACACACACACACACACAAGCATATACATTCCCGTGGGACCCTCTACATCTTACTTATAGTGAACTTTAGAGCAGCGAGAGGTATTCTGCCTAAGCTAACAAGATTTGATATATTTTTACTCTGTTCATGTTTGGATGACTCATCATCAGTGGGTGTCCTGTGCCTTGATCTTCTTCCAGAATTATGTTTTCATTTTTTGACTTTGAGCTGCATTCTTTTCCCTCCTCATCTCCAATTCCTTCTATTCTGCCTTTTTGACAATTATTTGATGTTCATGTTTCAAAAATTAAAGTTATCTTCTTTTGAATTCCTGTCCAAGTCGCGTCCTCATTCTCACTCTTGTTTTCTCCTTCAGTCCAGTCTGATTATGATTGGGAGAGTTGAAGCTCGCAGCCAGACAGACAATAATGAGGGCAGGAATACTGATTAATGCAAAGAGAGGCTTGTTCCAGGTTATTATGTTGTATACTCTGGATCGGAGGACATTTGTCACTTGAGTCCCTGTCATGGCAGCAAGGTGAACTTATGGTGTGCAAAACCATCCTTAGGCTTGAGGACCCATGTTGTCGGCAAGCATCTTTCTTACAGAAGTCGCCTTCAGGAAGACTACATATTTTGTAGTTGCAAGGATCTTTTTCTTTTCTTCTTTTCTCTTACCACAGGGAGCCTGACCTCCTGGCGGCAGGGCAAAGAGAAAAGAGGATTCCTCTGCTGGAGTTATCAATCACATTACTGTCAAGGGTTCTCAGTGGGTTATTTCTGTTAAATGTAAATATTAATATTTACTTTGATGAAGTGAAAACATACAGCGGGAGGGTGAAAGTTTAAGACGAAAACAAGGACAACACCGACAGTGCCATGATTAGCATTGCCAAGCCTCTGTCCTGACGGACAGGTCAGCCTGTAGCCACCGAAGCAAAGCAAACCCTGCTTCGGGGGTTTGTGGGGTGGCAGTAGCTCAGTCAGTAGGGAGTTGGGTTGGGAGAGGTGCCAGTTCACCTCCTGGGTACTGCCACGGTGCTCTTGAGCAAGGCACCAAACCCCCAACTGCTCGGGGCACCTTTCCATGGGCCCCCCCCCCCTCACTCTGACATCTCTCCATTAGTGCATGTATAGGTACTGAGCATGTGTGTGTAATTCAGGCATGTGTGTAATAACAGAGTGAAAACATTGTTATTTCCCCTTACTTAATACAAATTATAATTATAAATTAAATGTATTGTATACTTTTAATAAATCAACATAATGCTGTATTGAAAAAGAGTTGAAACTAGCGATTGAGGCCCTAAACTCATTATGGAAAGGTTTACTGTGCTAATAAATCAAGTGAGAAGGAGGTCATTTCCCATAGACTTGTATGTAATTGGATCTCTTTTTGCAACCAATGTAGTCGCCCCCTGCTGGAAATTAGATAGAATCCAGGTTTAAAGCACTTTGGCATTGGCTTCACTTTTCAGACCCACAAGCTCTTTCTATTATTTTTTTAAAAGTCTATGATTCAGACTAAAATATATCAACAACCACTGGATGGATTTCCATTACATTTTGTACAGACTCATGTTCCCCAGAAGATGAGCCCGACTGGTTTTGGTAACACCCTGACTTTTGTTCCTGTGCTGCCAGCAGGTCAAAGTTTTCACATATCCAATCTCACAAATCTACTAAATGTATCGGCACAACATTTTGTGCAAACATTTGTTTTTTCCCGCATGATGGATCCTAATGTTTTTAATGAACTTCTGACTTTTCCTGTAGTGCCACCGTGACGTTGGCATTTGTGGTTTTTGTGTCAAATGTCTCAAGAACTATTGGATGGAAACAATGAAGCCAATTAAATTTGGCAGCTACATCTGTGTTGCCCTCAGGATATATTATAGTTATGTTAGTGATCCTCTGACTTTTCATTTAGCGTCATCATCAGATCATAATTGTAATTTTTTCCAATACTTTGGACCTGGTTTAATACCTGCAAAACTGACATTCCAATCAGTCTCTGCTGGACTTCGTGTTTACTTTTCATATTGCTAACTTGTATTTTTTTTGTGTATCTCTTTCTGCAGAATTTCGATGACTTCATCTTTGCATTCTTTGCCATCGAGATGGTGATCAAGATGGTGGCTCTGGGGATTTTCGGCAAGAAGTGTTACCTTGGAGACACTTGGAACCGCTTGGACTTTTTCATAGTATTGGCTGGGTGAGTTACCCGGTTACACGCACACAAACACACGCACACACACACACAGGTGGCCAAGCATAACCAAACACTGGAGGCTTGTACAAGAAGCAGTAAACACACACACACACACATGCAACAAATTTGAGTAGTAATCAATCTGCAATTCAGGATTTGAGAGTGCAGGGACAGAATCGTGAACAAGCACAGAATCTAAATGTTTTGAGCTTGTAAGTGTAATTGTGTCACCAGATTTCAACAAGCTGCAGGGTTTGCTTTGCTTGCTGCCCCCAGAGCAGATCAAACCACATTTGGATTTAAAGCATGAATCTGTTAGAGCCAGTCCTCTAGGACTAAGTAACATCAGGCTTCTTCTCTGTGTGTTCCACTGGGTTTGTCATTTAATGAATTTACCCCGAATGTCCTGTAAAAGCCTTTTAAAGTGAAATTGGTAGCAAGTACCCTCTTACATTCTTAAGTGTTTAGAATCTGTCCAACAGCTGAAGAAAGTGAGATAAGATTTAAAAACTAAGGGTGTGAATGCCAAATTAGTTTTCTTTTGAACTTGTTCATGTTTACTTGTTCACATTGTTTATAGCTTTACTTCACTTGCACATTGAAAAGGTTTGCTGCTTAACAACTTTCATACCGTATCCATGCACACACACGCACAATAATGCTGTCCAGGCACACGATATACTTGCAAACAACAGACACACATGCACACACACCAGAGGTCGTTTACATAATCCCGTTTAAATCGATCGAAAAAAATATATATAAACTTAACAGCTAGAGCATTCATTGCTTTCAGCAGAAAGCTAAGGCTTCTGTCTTTCGTGTCATTACGTTGTGCTCTCGTGATGACGGGCTGATGACGCTATCACGTTGCGAGACGTCCGTGGCAGCATTCTTTCGCAGATGATCAAAACGTCTTTACACTCTGCTCATTGAAATGAGCATATCTCAAAAACTAAACAATGTGCACAGTTCAAATAGCTTATGGAGTGTTAAGAAACATGTTTGTTCATGTTTCAACATTCAGAAATCTTTTGGATCAATATGTTTGGTGTGATTATTTAGTACAGTTGGATGAAAACACATTTTTTTTGTATTTGTATGGATTTTTTTATTCTTTATATTTATGACACAATTTTAATATTTCTATTCATTCTTATGGTTTACTAACTTCCATAACCTTTAAGCGTAGGTTGTACTGAGTTTAGTGATATGGAGCATTCAAAGATACTCCAAGAAATGACATCACAATAAGCAACAATACCAATGTAGGCACTAGCGGACAATTTCTACTGCAGAGTTCAGAGGTTTAACAGATCTACCATGCAAACAGTCTATAAACACAGCAGGCACAGACAATCACACAGTGACACACATACACTGATGCACAAGCAGTAATGCACACACTAATGCACACACACACACACACACACACACACACACACACACACACACACACACACACACACACACACACACACACACACACACACACACACACACACACACACACACACACACACTGTAATTTGATTAAACATGTTACAGAACATAGCCTGCTGGTTGCTCTGACATTTTCATCCACTACATCCCCTGCTGGCTTTTAATACCATCCTTCTGCCACAGCTTCTGTTGTCCATCAGTGGGAACAGGACACATTTTCTTTCTGTGTATGTGTGTGTATGTGTGTGTGTGTGTGTGTGTGTGTGTGTGTGTGTGTGTGTGTGTGTGTGTGTGTGTGTGTGTGCGTGACAAAGCATGTCTTTCAGCAGCAGACGAAGAGATACATTTCATGTACTTGTATGCAGTAATACACCTGTAAATCTGTGAGCAGCAGCTGTTTCTCACAGTCGACGGTCTCTGTCTTTTCTGCAATGGAAACCCCTGAGCTTCCTCTTCAGCCCTCATCCATGTAATTCCTCTCCTCTCTTAATACCTGCATCATATACAGTAACTACATCATACACCCAAGTCTTTTGATCTTTCAGGATCAAAGATAGTAAAAACTGCTCCCAATTGGTCGTGCCAGAGTACCAGAACAACAGGTCCTCCGAACCATACATCGACATGGGTTGTTTGTTCCTACCCTTTATTACGGTCCACAGGAGCGTTTTCCGTCCTCATATCTAAACCAGCAGACTGATCTCAAATTGACACGCCAGTTTGTATGCCATTTTGGCGTGTTATCAAGACACATGATCGATTTTTAGCGTGTTTATCAACGCCGTTTGGCCCCTATTGACTTACATTACCTTGTGATTTCGTGTCAGCTTACGCCATGGTGAGTGGTATGAAACCCCGAATATCTGTATAGGGAGGTTGGTTGGGGTGGTGGTTGGGTCAAACAACACAGGACTTTCACCCAGGAGACCGGGGATCGTGTCCCGTGTGTCACATTTCCTAAACCCAACCATCCAGTTCTTCTTTTCCTAAACCCAATCCTGTTATTGGTTTCCTAAACCCAACCGTCCGAAGCGATTATGTCTGTGTCTTGATAACACGCCAAAATGGCATACGAATTGGCGTGTCAGACATACGCCACTTATTGAGGTCAGTCTGCAACCTGTCCGCTGTATATGGCGTAGACATACACGTGGCTAACTGCTCAAAATGCAACGTGCTGTATACGGCGTAGACATACACGAGGATAGCTCAAAATGCGTACAGATAACACGCCAATTGTGGCGTGTATGTTTACACAAAGTCACAATGTCACGTTGAAACCAGAGAAGGTCAGTCGCAGTTTTAAACATGTTAACGTTGTGAAACAGTCACAGGTTGGTTATGTTTAGGCAAAAAAAAATTACTTGGTTATGTTCAGAAAAAGATTGTGGTTTGGGATGAAATCACGATACTTCACTTGCGGTTACGCACGTGGCGCAGAACGTGACGTCCGTGAAGTTAAAGGTCCCATATCATGCTCATTTGGTGTGTTCAGCACAAAATGAACACCACAGCCAGCTGATACCTTAACACCCCCATGTCTTGTTTTTATGTCTGTGTGAATGTCTCTTTGTGACTGGAGCCTTGTCAAAGACAATTTTCTGTAGCCCTTGTGTAACAATAAAGTCTTATTCAATAAATATCTTATTTTCAGGTTCATACTTGTATTTTGGGTTTCTAACTAGAACATGTCTACAGGCTTTAATGTTCAAAAAACACATTATTTTTCTAATACTGTCTGTCTAAATATACCTGTATTCACCCTCTGTCTGAAACGCTCCCTTTTAGGGCCTGTCTCTTTCAGTACCCCTCTCAAAAAAGCCCAGTCTCCTCTGATTGGCCAGCCTTCCGTATCTGCGCTCTCGAAGCTCTTGGGGGAATTACTGGAATTGTTGGGTCTTTGTAAATTATAGTGTGGTCTAGACCTACTCTATCTGTAAAGTGTGCTGAGATAGCTCCTGTTATGATTTGATATTATAAATAAAATTGAACTGAATTGAAGTCTCTTCACTGTCATTGCAGCCGGGGAATGACTGTAACAGCACTGTAGCAGCACTTTCTACCTATATATAGCATAGGACAGCAGTAGTCCTGATGGCTCGTTTTGGCATAGGCATAGTTTTTGAACACGCATTTCTCTGTGGATTGAGTGTTTTGATACTTTCACAGTATTTGTATAGCACTTCAACTTGATTTTTGATTTAAAAAAAAGACATGGAAATCTCACTTTTATCAATATGGGACCTTTAAAAAAAACTAAACTTGCCTTTTATTTTCAAACGGGACTAGCATCCCAGTCTCCTGGGTAAAAGTCCTGTGTCTTGTCCACTGTAGCTTAAATCCACCACCTTCCACTTTCGGTTGCCGCCGGAAATTCCGCCGTATGTGCTTCTTTTCGGCCAGATTTCCATTACCTAATGCTTTCTTTGTGTTGGAATTTTAAACTTGACTACAGTTAACTGCTCCTCAGATCTCTGCAGGGTAAATCCAGACAGCTAGCTAGAGTATCTGTCCAATATGACTTTTCTCTTGTCTAAAGAGTCTAAAACAACTTTTGAACGTACACGTTCCACCAAAACAAGTTCCTTTTTGAGGCTGTTTTGCAGAGGCACGGAGGCTCCGTGCGGTGCTTTGCACCGCCAATGGCGATTGTAATTGGTTTAAAGACATGCCAATAAACCAGAGCACGTTTTTCTCCTATCCTGGAATGCTGTGTGGACTAGCCAGACCTTCCTCCGAAGTGCTGTGGAGGAAGGTCTGGCAAAGTGAGACTATGTCCACCGTAACCTACCTCCAATATGGCGCTCATATTCTTGGTCACCTTACTTCCTCCTTTGCTCCCGTAATAATTATATGAGGTCATTATGAATGTAAATTTAGGTCGTAATTGCTGCTTGAAACAAACAACCTATGGGAGCGTTATTCGGGGGAGGACAGTCTCTACCAGAAGGAACTAGATGGGAAATACCTCAATGTCTGATACAGTGAGTGATAAGAATGGGCTTCTAATTAAAATTACAGCAACAGGCAATGAGAACAGGTATAATGTTCATTGTAAAAGGAAGACATTATAATGAATAGAAATATTCTACTTGCATACAGATGAAACTATAATGTACTGGTGGGGAAAATTGGGTCATCGTAGCAGTGCAGGATAGAAAATGCATAATCCAATAGGCAGATGAAATATTGCTGTGTGGAATTTCATAATAAAACATAAAAGCAATATAATCCATTCCTTTTGTGTATTGCAATGCAAGATTAGCATTAAAAGTTTTACTTAAACTTTATTTGTCAAACAATTAGACATAAACATAAAACATAAGCATTGTCGATGAGTAGCCTATAATAATACCTCAAAAGTCTTTTATTAAGTATTGTATACTGCAGTGATTTGGCTTGGATATTTCATAAATTAATTAGAATGCTGACTGCAGTCGGTTAAACTATGTGTGGATATCACTTCTAAGGCTGCGACTAACAAATCATTATATTATCCATTAATTAGCCAATACTTATCTCCATTTATCGATCAATGCCAGTCACAATTTCACACAGCCCAAGTTGACATATTTTAATAGCTTGTTTTGTTCAACCAACAGTCCAAAACCACCAAATATTCAGTTTACTATCACAGAAGTAAAAAAAAAAAAAAAACTAAAGCCCAGTTCAGACCACAGAGATGAAAACCGTTTTAGAACGTCGCAGCGGTCTGAACCGGCCCGTCTCAGCTGGACTCAAGCCAGCTGATGGTTTCGCTGCGACTCAGCTGGTCAAATCACAGAGGCTGGTTTTAGAACGTAAGGGACGTCATCTGTTTGAACAGCTAATGAGAAGTCAGCTGATAAAGTCAGCTGTAAACTAAAGAAATGAAATTATCCATAATCCATTTTATTTTTATGTTACAAACAGCTGGTTGAAATGGCAGTTTTAGACGGAGCTCCAACGACCGCCAGAAGCACGGTAATGTTATATGGGTAAGCGAGATAGAGAGTGACTGAAGAGAGAGAGAGAGAGCGCGCCCAGCGGCCTTAGAACAAAGCAGTGAATCAGAGAAATAAACCGTTGTTTTCGCCAATTCATCACTAGAAACGCAGCTGTAGCAAGCATCTCACTTTCACGAACGTTACCCACATTCAGATTTGGACTCATGCAAACACAGACCTTTATCTCTTACCCTTATCTTTAATGTTAAAACGTTGATGATCATACGTGTTTCTGCATGTACAGAAATTATATTTCCAGCTACAAAAAAGCCTAAAAGTTGAAAGTTAGAACGTAAAGATAACAAGGCGTTTTCATGGAGATGATACATCATCTCTCGCCTCATCTTATTGGTGTGAACCGGCAGGTTTTTACAACGCTACAACAACCGACTCGTTGCAAGAAGTTGCAAGTTTCGACTCGTCTCTTCGCAAATCTTTGATCTGAACTGGGCTTAAGAAATATTCACTTTTGAGAAGATGGAATCAGTATGTTTTCATTATTTTTCCTCAAAAAACATACGTCATAATCGATTATCTAAACAATGCGAATCATTTTTCTATTGATCGACTAATATAATAATCAAACAACCCTTTCAGCTATAATCCCGTCATGAAAATATGGCCAGTATGGAATATTGTATTGCTGAATAATAAGAAAAGTGGTTGAAATAGACTGGGGTTAGGATCAGCTCATTGTAATTATTGAACATATTGATTTATTGGCATCTGAACATAATTACTGTATGTACATGCAGAAACATGTACGCGTTGGTCAATGATCTTTTAACATTAAAGATAAGGGTACGAGATAAAGGTCTGTGTTTGCCTGAGTCCAGACCAGGAGTCGGCAACCTTTTCTATGATGAGTATCAATTTGTAAAGATGAATGCGGCCAGTGTGGCAGTGGCATTTGTTAACGTGCATGTAATCTATTTTCAATTTGTGCACTGATAGTTAGTTACACTGTTATTGGAAGTTTGACCTCAGTGATAATGGAGTTGCATGCCTATTATTTGCACTGGATCGCCTCGCTCAGTTACTCATTCACACATACAAAACCTTGCTGTGATGTAAGCTACTGATAAATCAAATGTTAACTGGGCTGACCAAATGGTGTGATCGCTCTTCCTGCCATTTGCTGTTGAGTTGTGCTCTGCATGTTTCCCCTGAATTTAATTCAATTACATTTCATTTTTAGTATCAAATCATAAAAGAATCTCAGGACACTTTACAGAGTAGTTCTAGACCACACTGTATAATTTACAGAGACCCAACAATTCCCCCCAAGAGCAAGCATTTGGTGCGAAAGTGGCGAGGAAGAACTTCCTTCAAACAGGTAGAAACTGTCAGGATTTTTGCAGGCTTGGACCCAAAAATGCGGAGAGTTGAGACGAGGAGGCAGTGTTCAGTCTCAAAGGTTTATTAAATTAAACTGGCTACAACAAAAAGTGTCCTGAAGCATGCAGGTAGAAAATTGGCCAAAAGAAAAAAATCCCAAAACACAAGGAAGAAAACTACTGAGGGAGAGACGCAGGGTATGACTCGGAAAAGACACAGTAATGACAACGATCGGACAACAGACAAAGAAAGCACAGACTAAATACATGACCTAGTGAGGATGGTAATGAGGGACAGGTGCGTGAGGGCTGATGAACAAGTGAGACACATCAGGGCGGGGCAGACAATCACAAAGGTGGGAAAACACACAAGGCAGGAAATAAAACAAGACATGACACAGGAGAAACAGACACTACAAAGTAAAACAGGAAACTGAAGCATTAAAACATACACAAGGACGAAACTAGGAAACAACACACAACCACGGTACATACAACAGGGAATGAAATAACAACAAAAAAACACAACAGAAAACCACAACCATGACAGTAACGTCAGACAGACCCTGAAATCAAGGAGAGGGTCAACTTTTCCTGCTACAGATTTTCCGCCGTGCTCAGAAAGCACAGGGGAGACATTTTGTTTCTCCCACTACACCGCTAGTGTGTGTGTGTGTGTGTGTGTGTGTGTGTGTGTGTGTGTGTGTGTGTGTGTGTGTGTGTGTGTGTGTGTGTGTGTGTGTGTGTGTGTGAGCGTGTATCAAAGCATGAACAATATGGGGTGACAGAAAACACGGCACAAGAAATTAAGTCTATTTCTACGTCTGTTTCTACTGGTGTCATGTATGTTGACTTACATCTGAGGGTGAGCGTAGGTGATTGTGTGACCATGCATGTATGTTAACATGTTGTGTTTTCATTGATTGCCATTTCGAGAACAAAAAAACTTTGTACAGAGAGGCCTCCCCCCCCCCCCCCCCCCCCCCAGCCATACGGAGACAATGGTAGCCTAGGTAACGGCTGGTTGTCAAGTATTTGATATATCCCGGCAACAGTTGTTAAGTCTGCGGAGGAAGGCTCTGATGAACTGCTTGTTTCTTTCCAAGTCGATAATTACAGCTAAGCTGCTTTTTCAGCAGGTCTTCCCTCTCCTCCTAATCACCTCACTGTCAGGAGGGAATGATGGAGGAAGGAGTGTAACAAACAGGTGGAGTGTGCAGAAAAAAAGGGAGATGTGCTGGGAAACAGTGGAGCAGGGCTGCACGATATAAGGAAAATATGCAATATGCGATAATGTTGAATATCGCGATAACGATATTGCTTGCAATACATTACCAGATATAAAAGTGTACTCAGTTCTGCTGCCTTCAGTATTCTGCTAAAATGCAACAAATTGCTTGTTGAATTTAAAACAAATGAAAGAAAATAATTTCCAACATTCATTAATTGAACAAATCGAACATTGAATTGAATATAAAAGGCAACACTAACAAAGAATGACAGTTTTCTGCTGATATTTTCTTACACCTAACACAAAAAATCTCGGAGTGTTTTCTGCGATATGTTTATTGCGGCAGTTGATATCGTGTGACGACATATTGTGCAGTCCTACGGTTGAGGGAGTGAAGGATGAATGTACTACTGCATTGACATGGTAAAGAAAGAAAGTAAGTAGGAGTTTTCTACTTTTGAAAGAAAGTTTACATCATCATCAACATAGCACTTGATAAATTACATTTTCGTTTCATTTTTGTTTTGCAATTGCATCACTGTAAATGCCTTCACGACACTGATATTTTCATTTGTGAGTTGGCTTCGCGATGCTTAGTTTGCTCTCAGTCATCAACTCACACGTATCACTCTTTAGCTGCATGTGTGAGAAGTGTGAAAAGCTGATTATGTTATTACAACCGATTGTTGGACAGAACTACAAACGTAACACAAAGGTTATAATAAACTGGAATGATCCTTTCCTGTACTAAAAAACTGGCCTAACCGACCAATTGCATTCAGCAAAATGAATGTAGGAGGGAGAGGATAGTTCTCTGCATCAGCTGTGTGCATGGCCAGCAAGTGGTTTTGAGACTCAACGTACTCCGGCAACTCTGTTCACATCGACAGTACAAGTACACATTCAAAAGACTCTTTTCTTTATCCATTTCCAAGGAGCTTTGTTTTTGCTAGCCATCCACAAGGTTACTGCTGCATCGCTTCCTGATTTCCCAAACTACGGAGTGGCCAGAGGCCCAAATCACAGAACGTGCGTGCGTTAATCACGCGTCAAAATAATAAGTGGAGTTAAAAGGAATTTTCCTTTCAGCCCTTACTGACACTAATGGGACCTGACACTTTATTTCAAATTACGACGTGGAAAATATTCTAACATGCACGAACATTTCTAATAAGGAGCTTTTGAACCAAATCTAAATAGGGCAGATAACTCTGTTCATATCGAGACACTCCATTTAATAAAACTGTTCAACACAAGTTTAGACAGTGTTTTCATTTATGTATGTATTAATTTATTGATTGGTGCAGTGGAGCCCCATTCATTGCCGTAGGGAGTCTAAATAGGAAAGTGTAGCACTTACTCTAGCAGACAGGCTATCCTATCCATAGGACATCGATCGGTCCGACTTAACACTCTCTCTTTCTGTAGCTTGATTCCTCCTGTAAAGACAGAAAGGATAACTGAGGGGGAAGAGAGTGAGTGGAGAGGGAACAGGAGGAAGGACGATGGATTGACAGAGAGGCAGATGAAGAAAAGGAAGAGAAGCTGAGGCAGTCGAGTCGATCGCTTGATTGGACTCCTTCAATATGTAACCCGCTTTTATGTTAGAGCACAGACACCACCACTGAAAATGCTCATTTGGGGTCATTTGTGTAACTGTAATTTGTATAGAAACAGTGATCAAAGGTGATTGTTAGAACCTAGAACCTATAACTCTCTTAGAAAGAGTCTAACAAAACAAGCTCAACCTTGTTGTCGTGATGTAAACCTTTAATCATCCGCTACAGCACGCTGCTAGAATCACACCACTCCACTGCTCATAAATATGGCTCCTGCTCTGTACCTTAACCCCCAGGCCACTATGGCACCCCTTTATTTAACATTTTAGTATATTTTAGTATAAGTATTTATTACAGAGATAAACTTTAAGAAAAATTATCTCATTTTCGAGGGGGTCTTAAGACAAATATACAGAAAATACAAAACACAAAATACATTTACACATACACAGCACTCCCAAGCCTAACTACTCCAACACCATGACTCCAGCATACAAAGAAATAAAAATAATACAAAATAAATATATGTATGCAAGTAAATACACAATAAGTTTGCATACATCCCGATTGCTCTGCTGTTTACAGTGTATACATAAACAGGTGGCAACACATTGAGGAGAAAAAAAAAAGAAACTATATAAAAAAAGAATTACGTGTCCTCAATGCAATGTGCTTGTTCTCCCCTTATTGGGGTCTTCCTGTAAATTTGAGAACAAATAGAACATTCTGGCATAACCTTAACCATGGTCCTGATCAATTAAGATCATTATCAGGAAGTATCACTCTTCACTTCGCCATGATATATTGATATTTAAAATGCAAGCTTAGCACCTTTAACTGGCTTTAAATATTTAACTCATCCTCTTGGATTTCAGAGCTGTGATTGAGTCGCACTAAAGGAGGTGAGAGAGAAGCACAGGACCTAACCCTCAGCGTCTCCTCCTTTCTTCTCTTCATGATTTATTAATGACACTTTGGATCGGCTCCAGCCCAGTTTAGGGGACACAGAAGAAGGAAAGGGTGTGAGGATGGAGGAGGAAAGGAGAGAGTGGTAGAGATGTCAAGAGGAAGGGAGAGAGGGAGATAAAGTGAGAGAGAGAGAGAGAGAGAGAGGCTGAGAGAGAGAGAGAGAGAGAGAGAGAGAGAGAGGCTGAGAGAGAGAGGAATGGAACATTTTTGGAACTACGCTCATTGCTTCTTTTTTTTTCCCCAAGAGTGAGATGATCAATGTCCATCTCATGTCTGTGTGTTAAAGGGATACTTTGTTCAACCAGCTTTGTATCGTAATAGTGTTGGTAGAATGCAGAAGCGTCAGCCCGTTGTGTGCTAGTAATAATCCTCCGTGCGCAAACACAGTGAGCCGTACAATGCTAAATACATTGATTAAATGAAGCTTCGAGGCAAAGAATTTTGCAATATTCGACTTTTGAATTATTCGAGTTCCTCGAGGAATCGTTTCAGCCCTACACAGAAGTAAACACAGAAGCTTAGAAACTTTTAGGCCGTATGCGCCAGGCGAGCAACTCCATTGAACTGAATGGGCGCCATTTTGGGATCTGGTATCCAGTAAAAATAATTCATGTGGTATGGATTGGATACTATGTTGTGTCTCAGGTGGTTTAACCCACACTCCTCCTAAAGTGTGGGATAGGGTTAGGTGTGTGTGTGTGTGTGTGTGTGTGTGTGTGTGTGTGTGTGTGTGTGTGTGTGTGTGTGTGTGTGTGTGAGAGAGAGAGAGTGTGTGAGAGAGAGTGTGAGAGTAGTGTGGAAGAGTGATGTTGCAGTCCAGAGGAGAGAGAGAGAGAGAGAGAGAGAGAAAGAGTGAGAGAGAGAGAGGGAGAGAGAGAGAGGACATAGACAAGGATGTAGCATCCATGAACAATGATGGCCATTAAACAAACTGTCCACTGCAGTAGGTCTCACCCTCCTCCCCCACACTCTCCAGCCTCCCCCCCCCTCGGGACGGCTGTATTTCCTTGTCCTGGGTGTCTTTATCCACCTGGGCTCTCCTCCATTAGCTAGATTATCTCCCCACTACAAGTGGGTCAGCAGATCAGCCATAGATTATCAGTCAGAGGGAGCAGGGGAGGGTGGGGATGCTGGGGGGAGATAGGAGGGAGTAAAGATAAAGACGAGAAAGTGTGAGCAGAATATTTTAAAGATTCACAAGGATGCATTTGTATTTTGCAATGTAGTGCAACCAAAATGTAATGTATTGTAATGTAGTTATGGAGAAGGGCATCCTGCAGCCCCTGTTGATTTGCCCTGGGTTCCCAAATGAAATCCTGCTTTCATGAGTCATTAGTGGGAAACCCTCTCCGTGCACAGAAAGTGAATACACTTCAGAGTGCAAACATATATCAAGAGAATGGACTCAGCTGTGTTATCTCATGTATCTTTGTCAAAAATGTAGGTTAAAATAAAATTAATTAAGAAAACATTTTAAAAAAAAAACCAGGACAAAAAAAGTCCACAAAGCACTTGCAACTGCTTGTAAATCTTTACTCCTGTGAGCACAGCGTAGTAATTAAAACATATCAGCCTTTTCTCCTGTGGATTTTGGCAGCTTGATAGTCAGATGCCACAGAAAGATTTGAGAGTAGATCAAACTGAAACTGGGGGTTCACCGTTCCAGTGAAAATGACGTCCTCGCTTCCTACTTTGGTATTGTGATTGCTGACAGGATTTGGAAACACTAAATTATAATCTCTGCAAAGCACTGACATCACGTTTCAGGATTTGTGGCTATTGAGGCTTCGAGTTGAAGCCTGTAATTTTCAAAATTGGCCTCTGCAGCTTCAGGAAAAAAAAAGGACTACAAAATAGTATTTTTTGAAATTTCACTGACTGGCCAAAAGAGATGTGCTTCCATTACAGGCTTTGTAGTGTCTGTAGAAGCTAATAACATGTAAGAACCATGGAAATCATCTTGTCAATGTGTAAGTTTCTGTTGTAAGCTTCTTTCTGTTTTTACACAGTATTTCACAGTAGAGAGCCCTTGATTCTGAGCTCGATGGTGTTTTAAGCCCCCGACGTCGACTTCAAGGCAGCGCTGCGACCGTCGACTTCAAGGCACCTAACCCTAACCTTAACCCTAACCATTGCCTAATCCTAGTGCCTTCCAGGCAGCGCTGCCTGGAAGACGACGTTGGGGGCATAAAACACCAAACACCTGATTCTGATTGGCTGGAGGATACATTACAATCACTTAGCATCTTCATGATATTAGATTATTATGGAAGCCGAAAGGACTAAGTAGTTTCAGTGGTTGTCTCTTGTTGTAGTATTACTAACACTAAGGTTGACATTGATAGTTTAAATGTATATTTGCTGAAACTGTGTCCTGACAGTAGCACATGAGACAGATTATGGCATTTGCAAGTTTCCACCGCGTCTGAAGACAACCAACCAATCAGAGCCGTGCAGTCTATCGCAGTGTCAATGACTGCTTGTGAACTGCAGTCAAACAGGGGCAGCGCTGATCAAATATGAATCAAGGTTCATGACTGCCTATTTGTCACCTTAAATGTTTTCAGAAACATGAAGTGAACTGCTGAGCTGTAAAATGAGTAAGTTTGTGACCAAGTCGAGCCAAAACTAACCACTGCCCACCGGCCTACCGGCCAGAGCAACCTTTCCCATTTTACAGCTTAACAGTACACTAAGGCAACATTTGCATTGTTAGGTTTTGGTTTTTAAGCCGAGTTTTGAGCCAAAAGCCAAAAAGCCAAAAGTGTTTTTAGCTCCAGTAGAAGAAGTAATCTCCGTTTAAACTAAAACATATCTCATATCTCATCAACATTCTTGTATATACCGGGCATGCGCGTGCCGGGGTTAACAGGAGGCAGAATGTATACTCTGCCCGTTGCTGGTAGTTGCCATGGTAACGTTAGTAGCTTAGTCTCAGAGAACGAGACGTCACGACCGATGAGACCTAAATCAGGTGGCGAAATGGAGTCAGTGTCGGTGTTGCCAAATGTCTCCGTTTGCAGCCGTTGAGACAGCAACACAACCCTGCAGGTTCCACACCAAAAAGGGCTCCGAAGTGTTTTCAAATGTCTCCGGTTTAGACGCTCTGAAGTACCAGAGCAGTGCTAATGCGAGGTGTAAACGTAGCAAAAGGTATTCATTTTTAAACCAAAAATGTAGCAATGTAAATGTAGCCTAAGATATGTTTCTGAATAGGCAATGCACTAACAGAATCTTGATACATATTGCATTTGATCAGCGCTGCCAAGTGTTTAACAGATTGACAGCAGTTCAGGAGGAGTCATTGACACTGCGTTAGAGACTCCTCGGCTCTGATTGGTTGTTTTCCTTATGCCATTAACAGCACCAGGAGGAGAGAGAGGAATGTGACAACAAGTTTTTTTTTTTCATAATTGTTACCAACTGTAGCTTTAAAGAGCACTTAGCTAAATCCTAAGTTTGTGTATTTTGATTGCAAGTGACCAAGGTATCAGCGGGATACCAAGCTCTGCAGTTATCAAACAATAAGACGCATTTTATTGTTTGATAAGAGAAAGAAAGTCCCTCAGGCACATTCACAAGGAAACTGGTTTGTTAAGTTTGATTATGTTTGACCTGGGAACATTTGGGACTATTTTATATGCAGGAAAGACACAGTCACATTTTGCAAACATGTTGGGTTTACATAGTTTGGTACAATTACAAAATAATGACTTTCCCCGGAGGGAATGATACTGTATTAAGCATATAACTTTATTACTGTCATGTATTATTCAATGCGTGCTGCCTTTTCTGGTGTCTTATGTTTTTATTCGTTTTAAGCTAACTTCCTTCCTTCCTTCCTTGCCTATCAGACTTTTAACAGAACGTGGAAAAGGATGCAACAACAGGGTCTAGTAGTTAGATTTCCCATGTGGGCATGTCGACTCTGAAGTGTCCATGAGCAACACACTTGATGCCAATGTAGGAGTGCGGTTCTGTAGCTAAGACCTCTGACTTTTCTGTTTGGGGCCAAGAAGAAGGACAATTCCCTCACAGTGTGTGATTGTTAGACTGGGTAAACAGTAAACCTGTACATTCTTCTATCCTGCTTCCATTACAATATTGTGGGGACCAATCACAAACTGGCATATCCACCTGGTGCGCTATTGGTGGGTTTAACACAATGACGATAAAGAAGGGACCAAGAAGCTTTTTGTTTGCATTCAATATAGCGGCCACTGAAGCGCAGCAACCCGTTGATGCCGCTGTGGCTGCTACGTCACCCAGATCGTTGGTCTGATTGGTTGAAGGACTATCCAATTGCGTACAGTCATGTGAACTAAGCCCGTTGATCACACCTCTTGAGCAGTAGAAAATACAGAGCAGACTCCCCAGAGTAATGTTCAATCTTAAAAGATTGAGTTTGGTCTGGTAGACTATGTGATTGTTGCAAGGGAAAGAGAGATATTCAGTAATCAGCCATGACTGTGAAGAAAAAGTTGGTTAACATTTGGGTTAGATAAGCAGCAGAGTGGGTTGATGGCAGCAAGTGTTGCTGATGAAAGGCTTTCAATCTGATTCAGCATGAAAACACTCCATCTGTCTGTTCTCTGTGGTTTTTCCTCTCTCCACTTCTCCTTAATGATACTCAAGCACTCACTTTAATATTATCAGACTCTCATCATTAGCTGGTGTTCATGCACTGACATGAATTGTACGTGTTGATTAAAGGAGATCTATTACGCTTTTCTGTCATTCCTGTCATTTCATGCCAACGTTACAATGTTGGATGTTAACTATGGCCAAAGCTTAAAATAATGAGGTAAACATATTTAACCCTTGTGTTTTCTAGGGAATTACTAGAATTGTTGGGTCTTTCTGAATTATAGAGTGTGGGCTAGACCTACTCTATTTGTAGTGTCTCGAGATAACTCTTGTTATGATATGATACTATAAAATAAATTGAATTTAATTGTTTTCCCCGGGTCCAATTTGACCCGTTTTCAAAGTTTTTATAAAAGAAATATGGGTTTCAACCAAATTTCCTGAAAATAATTGTTTAAATGGATTCAAAACAGCATCCTGAATGAACTTTGACATAAACCAGTCTGTGATCCTCTCAACATCCTCTGAGCTTAACTATTAGTCAAAATAAAAATCATAATTTCTGCTTTTTTAACAAAAAAATTAGGTATAATGTCATATACATTAGGTTCATTGAACATGAACTTTAAAAAAGCGTTGAAAACATTGACAAAAACGTTAAAAAAGCATCAAAAGCAATCAAAAAAGCAACAAAATCGTCGAAAAAAAGCGCCAAATAAAGTTCGTTTTCAATTTTTACCCAAATGTTCATGATCGACAGGAAGACAACTGCGTAACGTTTTGATAATGATGAACGTCCGTTATACATTCAAGCCATTGCCAAATGAGTTGCTACAAAGCTAATTCAGACTATCAGCTCCACACAACACGCTCTGTATTTCTCAGTATGGCTATGTTCATGTTTTTTTAATCCTCTGTGTCCTCCTTGGCTACTAGCAACTGCGTGGAGGAGGGGGGGCGGTGCGCAGTCATTGAAGGCTTGTATCATGTGGACGTGCCGACAGTGTTGTTGTCATTACTTAGAATTCCTCATGGTGGCGACAGAAACTACGCACTATAGCGTTAAAGAAATGCCCACTGTTCTGAACACTCCGGTTTCAACTATTT
The DNA here is from genome assembly GCA_023631565.1 of Gymnocephalus cernua. Taxonomy (NCBI): domain Eukaryota; kingdom Metazoa; phylum Chordata; class Actinopteri; order Perciformes; family Percidae; genus Gymnocephalus; species Gymnocephalus cernua. Next base: position 21,189,552 of record CM042443.1, read on the forward strand.
GTTCTACTCTCGGCTCCGTATGATGTCATACCGAGCCGGTTTTATATATATGGTCATCTGCTCCAGGCAGGCACTACTGCAGTGTTTAGGCTACATAGTACCCTGCCACATGAAGCTACATGCTAAGTTGGGGAAAGCTGTAATCTCAACATCTGCAATGTTGTTAATTTCTCCCCACATTCCTGCTGGAACATGTCCGATTGCGTATTATTTGGTTTAGAACCCTATATTGGCGATTGATGACGGTAGAAAGTTCAGCTGTATATTCTGTACACATGTATGTACATATGACTGTAGACTCCGGAGATCTGGAAACGCTGACCAATCAGAGCAGCCTGGGTTTTTTATCGGGAGGGGGGCTTAAAGAGACAGGCGCTCCAACAGAGCGTCTCAGGCAGAGGGTGAATGTGTGTTGTTACATAAAGGTATGAGTTATTTTCATGGAGCACACACTGTAGCAATTGTACTTCAACACACACACACACGCACACACACACACACACACACAGAGCTATCCATCACTCACAATTAATTTGCTGACGGGCACCTAGTGTGACAGCTTGCCTGTCACTGATGTGGAGGCGAATAGAATGCTAACAATGTGTGACTAAAGGTTTTTTAGTGGAGAGGACAGACTTGTTAGTTCATAATGAGTGATAAGTGACAAGACCGATTATGACGGAGGAACGTGCAGCTACAGTGGTAAAGCGGTATAATCCAATAATCTAATAACAAAGCCATTATCTAATGTAATAATAAGGGTGGGGTTAAACAGGTGAAGCAGCCCTTTGACTGTGGATCAATCAAACATCTGCTACCTAAATGCATTTCTCAATATTTATGATTATGACTCAATATTTCATGGATATGTGATTTCAATCCAGGATTTTAGTGTTTTGTATGCAAATGTTTAATATGACCATAAGACCATAAGACCATGCACACTTCAACATTTGATCTAGTTCTGTAAGAAGCAATCTATATGATAGCTTTCTCACTATGGTTTGCACATTTTGGAATTACAGTAAAGCAGCAGTGAGTAGAATATAATAAAACGCCGACATTTGAAGTAGAGTGAGACCTCTCCCTCTCCCCTCTTTGTCATACAGGCAATGCATGTGCAAACCAGCCAATTGGAACGCTCTAAATCTCTCTCTCTCTGAAATGACCCGTGATTGACCAAAGTCTCCTGTCATGGCTAGATTATCTAAGCCTGACAACAGAGCCAGGTCAGCCAGGAGGTCCAGATGTCTAGTTTTCTCTCAGACCCTGTGAGTTAACAATATGCTAAAAGATTATTATGCAATTTCCGCGCAACAACGGCAAAAATATAGTGACTACCACAGCTTTAAAGGTCCCAGATTTTTTCAGGTTCATACTTGTAATTGGGGTTACTAGAACATGTTAACATGCTTTAATGTAAAAACCCATTATTTATCTCATACGGTGTGTCTTAATATATACCTGTATTCACCCCTGTACCCTGTACTACAGTAGATACACAGATTAGCCTATTAAATTGTTTGTTCTTTTTTTGGCCCTTTTAAGGCAGATCTCCACAACAGGCTAAAAAACACACTGCCTTGTAGATGTGATGTGTTAACATGCGTTTCTCCGAAAAAAGCTTTTTTTACACATCCAGCAGATATGGAACAACATTAGCATTCACACAAGAGTCTATGTCAAAGGGTTCATGAGTTATAAAAGGAGGTGCATTTTAAGTCCATGGGTGTGGCTAAATGGTAGGGGGCGGCTCAGTAACAAGTGTAGACCACATAATATTGTACATTTTATATAAATTAGATGATGTTTGTCATATAAGGCTGACTTCTTGTTGCCAGCAGGGGCGCTATGACTATGAGTCAGTATTGACATGTAGATGTCCTCAGGCCTGGACCCTTGTCAATCATGAGAAATTTCGGGCAGATTGGCCAAGAAGTTAAGGCCCTCAAAATTGCTATTCATCGCACGTAATAATTAGAATTCCTTCAGTTTCAATAGGGCCTTCGCCAGCCAACGCTAGTCGGCGCTTGGGCCCTAATGAGAGTAGAGTTGCAGGCCAAAACACTAAAATAAATCTCTGTTATTTTTTAGCTCTCAAATTGTCGAAAGGTGTTTTTCTTTCCAGCCTTGATTATGCTAGGCTAGCAATTTCTCCCTTCTTAACGATATGCCACACTAAACACATCTTGGACATATATATATATATATATCAAATTCACATCAATCCTCTTACTCTGTGCAACAAACTATATAAATAGCCATGTAATGATCAGCCCCCTACGTGGAATGATTAATGGGTATAGCAGTGGATGTGTATCAAGTTAGTTTTAAGCATATTTCGCCACCATGATACTGAAAACATTACGGGGTACCCAAAGCCATTTGTCAACTTGCTGTACAGTGAGCATGCCCCAGCTCTCCTCATTAGTTATTCGGCAAAGGTATTTCCAACATGATTTATCAAATCTTTTCTTCCCTGATAAAATCAACTCCCCAGCCTCAAATCGAGCATGAAAACTGAGGAGACTATCAAAACGTGTCAATTCCATTTGTCTTTTCTTAGCCTATCCATCATGATTTGCATAAAAATACAAAGATGGAAGCCCAGCCAGGGAAATGATGAACGAATATACACTTGTGAGTTATCTTTTAGGTTTGTATACTCTTGCCTTTTGGTCCATCTGTCAGTCATCCATTCCTTCTTATCCATCCATCAGATATAGGACTGGTGGCTACTTAACAGTATAACGGTACAGTAGCTGCAGGAAGACAGATGGGTGGACTGACCGAGATGGACAGACAGATAGATACAGACAGAAAGGCAGACAGATAAAGGTTATGTGAGGACAGGGCGGGTTAAACATCGGACACTGTTCTACATTCCTCAACTTCCTAGCATACTTTTCCTAGTACAGCTCTTTCTGGGTGGCATTGCGTCTCGTGTGTATGTGTGTTCCAAGCTACTGTTGCCTTTGTTTTGGAGGAGATGTAGCTGAAAAGCTGTGTGTATACCATCCTTCATGTGTCTGGCTGCTTTGGCACAAACACACACATTCATCCTCTGCGATAAGAGAGGACAAGCTGAGAAGCTAGACGCCCAGCGGCGTGTGTGTGTGTTTGTGTACGTGTGTCCTTTGGTGCTTTTTTATTGCATGACTTAAACAGTATGATTCTCATTATATTCTTCTGCGAGTTTGTCCTTGTAAGGATCTCTCCATATCAAGATGTAAGAGTGTGTATGACAAGATGTAAAACTGTTTTTCATTCTTCGACTCCATCCCGCTGTGTAGATCTGCTCCGTGGGCTTCAGTTTGGGAATTCTCCTCACGCAAACTCCCTCCTGGGTTGGGCCTCCCCCTGTCCTCTCCGGCTTCTCATTTCTTAGTCCTCCTCCGCCGGTTGCCCTTCCCTGTATCAGCATTGTCAACACTGGCACAGACTCTGACGAAAACAGTGCACGACTTCCTGTCGTTTCCATCGTTTGTTTGATACACACCATTTCTCCTCGGTTGTTTTCTTCATTCCAGATGAGGGGAGATGGGTCAGTTTTCACTGAGCACACCAGACTTCATCTGGCTCCCATCAGGGGAAGCAAGTGTTTTTGCATGGACTATTTTTCAACAGACATCATTCATCATCCGCTTTTAAGTTTGTTTATGCAATTCTGTCTGACGAAGAATTACCCTAATGTTTGTATTATATTGCTCTGGGGATTTATAGCATGTCTATGACACTCAAGCATGACTTTTCCCATTGGTATCCTGATAATGGTACAATACATTTCCCACAGGGGATTTTACTATTCAGAACTGGAATCATGGTGAATTTATTGTAAGCTCTCCATCTCATACGGCCTGATGATCACACTGAATTGCCGTGTTGCTGTCACATCATTTATCAGTCTGACATGGCGGGTATATAAGCCATTTTCTACTATGTGGAAGAGTTTGTAATTTTGACCTAACTTATTTGTCTTGTCAGCATCATGGAAGAGGTTAGCAGCAGTGGTTACTGGGAGATGGTAACACAATAGTTTGATATGATTCAACATTGAATCATTTATTCCCATATCAACCGCAGTTGATTTGGAATTTGTTTTCGGTTGCATACAAAACAACAAAACATATAATCACATATTACACACAAAAACACACTGCCACAATAACAATACAGTGACAACCAATAATAATATTGTAATAAATACAATAGTGGCTCATGCCCTTAAAGTGCATGTGCTTGTTTTTTTTGCATATAATGGTCCCATATCATGCTCATTTTCAGGTGCATACTTACATTTTACTTTACTGTTAATAGAAAATGTTTACACGCTTTAATGTTGAACAAAACATAATTTTTCTCATCCAGTCTATCTGAATATACCTGTATTCACCCTCTGTCTGAAACGCTCTGTTTTCTCTTTAAAGCTTGATTTATACTTGTTTATACATGGAGACACAAACCTACTCCCGACCCTACGCCGTAGCCTGACCTGCACCTCTCAAAAAATGTAACTACACGTTGCGGCGATGTACGACGCTCGGCCGTGGCTTGCTAGCGTTGCATTTCTCCTGACTCATTTCCTGGTTCTCCTTCTCCATAAACAACATGAAACCAAGGAGAGGGGTAACTTTTCCTGCTAAAGATTCCCCACCATGGTCAGAAAGAACGGGGGAGACATAGTGTTTATCTCACTATGACTCTAGAGTCGGTACTCGCTCCGAAGCTAATTGCCGTCACTCTCTCACTTTCTCCCTCGCTCTACCACACACCCTACACACACACACACATGCCGGCTCGACACATACACCAACGCGCAAGTATAAACATCAGGCCACTTACGTAGCCCCCCTTCCGAAAAAGCCCAGTCTGCTCTGCTGGGTCAGCTTTTCCGGGTATTCTCCATCTCTCAGCTCTCTGAGTCTATGGACCGTCATTGCGGCCGGGGAATGATTGTAACGACACTGTAGTGACATTTACTACCTATATATAGTAAAGTTGTGACATCACAACTGTCCGTAAGTCCTGACGGCTCATTTAAAAAGGCACAGTTTCTGAATACACAACTATATCTAAAGTACAGACCGGGTTCAACTCTGACCTGCGGCCCTTTGCTGCATGTCATTCCCTCTCTCTCTCCCCTTTCATGTCTTCAGCTGTCCGGTTGAAATAAAGGTCTAAAATGCCCCAAAAAATTTTCTTAAAAGGATTCGATGATGTTCGTAAATTATGGTCCCATATATTTTGAAATAGATGATAAAGCGAGGGATGCTTTGGGTCTTAAACTTTTTCCCTCTTGCTGTGTGTTTTCACTTCATGAAAGATAATTGGATTTGAATCGCATAAAATTGTCTTTTTCAGCTTTCTGCCAACCAAGCTAGCTAGCAACTAGTAGCATTAGCTTGTAACTTAAGGGAACATTTTCTGACTTTCTGAACTACTTTACATACAGATGAATGGTGGCAGTACGAGGTCCGCGTTTACCAGCAGGTGCATTTCCACTGGATGACTCGCTTCAGAAGGGTTAAAAATCGTTGCCGTTTAGCACAGCACCATTGCAACCATAAATTCCAAAAGTTGCAAGTCACTCTTTCATAAAAGTGCCACTTGATTCCTTTTGACCTGAATGTCCACGGCGGCCATTACAGAACATTACACAGCTGCCGATGTTCCCTGGGACTACCAGATACAGCGTCTCAGCTGGTGATGGGATGGCGTCTCTGTGCCGTTCTGTTAACTGTTTACTCATTTACCTTGTCTCTGTGGCTCACAGGCCATCTGTCAAGCTCAGGGTACTGTGTGTGTGTGTGTGTGTGTGTGTGTGTGTGTGTGTGTGTGTGTGTGTGTGTGTGTGTGTGTGTGTGTGTGTGTGTTAAAAACTGCTTTGGTGTAACAAACCAGAAAAGGCTCGTACTGGGACATCTCAAACACATAGATTAATTAAGGGAGTTTCTTGCACTTCAGGTGACCAACAGGCACGCACGCACACACACACACACACACACACACACACACACACACACACACACACACACACACCATCCGACATGTGTTGCAGATTTGTCCGACAGACAGACTTGGAGCCGGTGCGAGGAGGGAATTCCTTCATCTGCACGCCCCTTCAAGCTGCACATGTGCTCAGCATCTGCTCCACACACACACGCACATGCATATGCGCGCACACACATACACAAACACACACACACACACACACACACACACAGAGAGAGTGAGTGGGAGACGAGATGACGATAAACTCTGATCAAGAAGATTTTTTTTTTTCAAGCATTCCACAGTTTCTCTTTGCTAGCGCTGTCCTTCTAACCTCCCATCACAGCCAGAAAGAGCCTCTAAAGAGCTGCTGGAGAGTTTTAAGAGTGTGTGCCATTCCAAGGTTACAAGCGGACTTGATCTTATGCTGCTCTTTCATGTACCGTGGATGCCACATTATCTTCTCAATGACGAGTAGTTCACCCGCTCTTGAAGTCTAAAAGGGGATATGCTGTTCGCGCCTTTGAAGTTTGATTGTGCGAGGGTGCATGTGAATATATGCATGTGTTTGTCAGGCATGCAAACATTGCGTGTAGGCTGCGCTCCATATACAAGCACAAACACACGCACTGCAGTTTGTGTGTAAAGTGTTTTTCTAACTTGCTGGTCTGTTAGCTGCAGTTGGAATGAAAGCATATTGTTTGCCAGAACACATGTACTGCAGCCATCTCTAAAGGCAAGAATGTAAATGGGATTCAGGACATTAGAGGATTAATTACCACTTGAGAGAGTGGGAGAGCATGTAATACATGCAATATATAATTGGCTACATAATATTGCCCTTACATTTTCTGTGTTTTTATTCCCAGATGATAAAGCAGGCTCTGCAGTGTGAGCTGCGATAGCAATTAAAGTATTTTGGTTTTTGTTACCGCTGTACTTACACATCTTTCTCTCCACATGTTGCAGGATGCTGGAGTACTCCCTCAACTTGCAGAACGTCAGTTTTTCAGCGGTGAGGACGGTTCGCGTGCTGAGACCTCTGAGAGCCATCAACCGAGTGCCAAGTGAGTGCAGACCTTACTGGCCTCTCACACCTCAGCTCCTTAAACCAGACTCTGGATCCCAGAACACTCACAAAATCACAACACTTGTGGCTACCTCTGGAGACAGATACATTTCTTTGATCGTAAACTAAAGCCAGGCTGACAAAGATACGGACACTGTGTAGAACCTTTAGGCTGACCATTGCCTTACGTCAGTGTGAGAAGTCTCGCATTGCCAGATCTCCACAGCGCTGTGGAGGAAGATGCATTCTGTAACACGTAGAATAAAAGGCTCTGGGTGTTCGGACGCAGCGACAATGGCCCCTGCAAAATGGTCGTGGGAAGGAACTTGTTTTGGTGGTTTGGGTTGGGAACCGGAAGGTTGTTGGTTCAAATCCCCATACAGACCGAAGTATGGAGGTGGATTGGTAGCTGGAGAGGTGCCAGTTCACCGCCTGGGCACTGCCAAGGTGCTCTTTAGCAAGACAGTTTTGGACATGAGCAGAAATCTTTCTCAAACACATCTGAAATATTACAGTCCAGGGGTTTATTAATCCATTAAAATGAATAATGTATAATTAAGGTGAATAATTGTCATATGCACATTTAAGGAGGTTACTTCCCCAACAAAAGATGCAAAAGAGAAGGTAACAGTAAATGATGCCTAAGCTACATGTGTGCTGACTCAGATATAATTAGGAAAGCTGATCCAAAGGAGAATAAATAGTTGAAAGCAATACATAATACCCGAGAGCCTTACTGCAATATATTCCATTATGTTTTTATATTTGAATTGTAATTTGTGTCCCTTTACATAAAGATATTTCCAGCATATTGATTCAGAAAAAGGTACTAATAGGTGCATAGAAATTCACCACAATGCAGGAAATGAAGTGTTTAATGCTCAACATTTTCTGGGGGTGGACCCCCAGAACCCCCCATCATAAGTCATCAAACAAATCTGCAACCAGAACCCTGTCCTTTGGGTTTCCAGGCCAGTTATGATTAGACCAAATGTTGGTGCCATCTAACTAACATCTACAAACTGGAAGCTATAATGAACATACACTGGCTATTAACAAGCTGGGCGGGGGGAGGGGGGGGGGGGGGGTGTCACTCTTGCCTGTCTTCAAAACTTGAGAGCCCTGATATAAATTAGCTGGACACATGGTTACGTAATTAGCTCTTACCAGTGTATCGCTGTGTGTACTTCGTCCACAGCAATCCCACCAATCGCTCCCAAAACGTCCCAGTTAGAGAGGAAATGGCGTAAACATATATATGCTTTATAAATCTTCACAAAGAACCAAGCAGACCTGCCTTGTTGTACAATCCAATTTCTCTTCAGAACTTTCCACTGTCAGCGGGTAGCTTGCTAGCTCGAAGTTTGAGAACAGCAACACACAGAGAGCGGAAGGCGGGGGGGAAATATACTGCGGTTGATCCAGACTACATTGTGAGCGACGTCAGTACAAGTCTGGGGTGATAACACAGACGATCTGGTAGTGTACGAGGCTCAGATGTTTAATCTCTTACTCTGCACAACAAATGCAAATGTTTGGTGTGTAAGTTTTAAATCTGATCCAGTCTTGATGTCTTCCCATAGTGTGAGCCACTTAGCTGGGCATCTAAATAAGGTTGCAGCCTTGATGTGTCAAAACTGCTTTGTTTTCATCATCAAAATGGACAAAGGCTTATATAGTCATCCGACATTCTATTATTTTGGATAGTGGATCAAAGGACAGGAGTTGCCAGAGCTAATGTGTGTGCTACACACTCAATCTGGACTGAATTGCATTTTAATCCGGAGCAGACCACTTATTACACAATGTGAGGATATATTTTCTGGTGTGTGAGCATTGGTAGTGTGATGGAACTTAACCACATAGTTATTAGTGGTTGTGACATCGGTTGCAGACTGCGAGACTACTTCACTGTGTGTGTGTGTGTGTGTGTGTGTGTGTGTGTGTGTGTGTGTGTGTGTGTGTTTGTGTGTGTGTGTGTGTGTGTGTGTGCCCCTTGTCAATTTCTGTATATGTGCATCCACTTTGGCCCAATCACAAGACATAATAGCCGTGTTTCCATTCACATATGTTTGGGGCATTTTGAAGTGTTGCATTAGAAAAGCTGTATGAAATTTGAAAACGGCAACATTTGATACAACTTCCTCAAAAGAGTTGAAATGGCTTTGCTGAATAAGTTCTTACGTAGCCAACATTTAACTGACATGACTGACCAGCTGTTTCCACTGGCGGTGTCTTCCCGGATGTTAGCCTAAATGTATCTCGCTTCGTCTCAGGACAGAAACATGGCCAATGTTAGCTAACCTGAATGAACAATTAAGACTTGCCCAATTGAATAAAATTCCTGGAGACCTCTCTCCATTTTTCTATCGTAGACGTGTAAGATGGCCAAGGCGACTTGTTTTGTTTTCAGTTAGCAGCAGTGTTATTTGCGCTTGTACTGAGGGATAATTGTTCCATAAACTCCTCTAACTCAAATCTTAAATAAAAATGTGTTCTTAATATTTAATCGGTGCTGTCTCACTGTCACATTGTTGGCTACAGCGCAGGAGGAGGAGATGGCCCGACTGCATGGAATACAGATATCATCAAATACCCTACCATTAGATAGCGGCAGAACACAGTGTAAATAACTAAATGTCTGTCTTTAATACTGTGCATATATCATCAAATGTCAAAGTCTCAAAATACAGCCGTTAAACTCTCGCGCAATCGTTACACTGGGGGGTGGGGTACCACTAGTTGATGCTGTGATTTTGGTAAGGTGTTATAACAATCACAAATTGTAGTAAACAAACTGCGGTGACCCCCGTGTGTAAAGGAGGACGTTACGCTAATATAAGAATCAGGAGAAAAAGAGACTTCAGGGACCACGACGATGACTGGCTAATATGCCGATTTAGATTCCCTAAAGCTGAGCTCTTGGATCTATGTAGTGAAGTGAGTCCAGTAGAGAGGGCAACGCACCGGAACCGCCCCATCCCGGTCCAAATACAGGTCCTCGCAACTCTGGGGGAAACCGGCTGTTTCCAGAGGGAAATGGCAGACAGCTAAGTGATTTATATAAATATTATATATAATCTTCAACTGTATAACTAAGGCTTGTTTGGATATAATATATAGTTCTGTTAAATATTATATATATATCGAAGCTGTCCCCGAGTGCCGTAATGCCGTTTTGGACGTATTATTAAAGGGATACTTCACCGCTGGAAAGCCTAATATATCTTTAAATTGGGTCACCTATGTAGCAGAAATGTGAAAAAAAAAATGTAATTGGTGCCTTCTAGGCCGAGAAAAGCCAGAAAATGTGTTTTTGGCTCATATGGATGAAAGACACCAAATCCCAGAATGCACTTCGCTTCGCTGCTTTGAGTCCACTCCCAAGCCACGCCTACCGCTTGACAGACAGACAGTGAGGCATTCGACTCAACTCAATGTGTTTTATTGTTATTTCAACCATATACACAAAACAACGTTTCATTGTGGCTCAAGTGGTGTTACACATTTAAAATATATAAAAACTACATTATATAATAACGACATACGAAACAGGCTACATTTACCGTGCACACACACATTATAGGCTCCGTAAAGTTCAGCTAAGCATACCAGCATTAGGCTTGGTGGGCTGTAAACACCGAGTATAAACACAGCCGTGAATTAGCGTGGGATGTCGAATGGTCGCCATGTAACAGTCACAAACTCCAGCGGTTAGCAGTTAGTTGGATACAAATCACCCCATTTCTGCACCAGTCCGTGTTAACACAGCTCACCTTCATACAGAGCATCTCTAGCTCGGATCGTCGGAAGGCTAGCAGGCCTGGTAGCTGGACAGTCCGGTTCACTGTTGTTCGGCTGGACAGTCCGGTTCACTGTTGCTTTCCCACGAAAGCACAAAACACAGCAGTTTCTGAACTCGCGTTGGGAGCATCGTTGAAGTTGGATGTAGTCCAGTTTGTTGTTTAATGAACGGACACTTGCAAGCAGGATTGATGGGACAGGTGGCCGGCTAGCGTTAGCTCGCTCTGGATGTGCCTTTCCCCCGGCTTGGTGGGCTGTAAACACCGAGTATAAACACAGCCGTGAATTAGCGTGGGATGTCGAATGGTCGCCATGTAACAGTCACAAACTCCAGCGGTTAGCAGTTAGTTGGATACAAATCACCCCATTTCTGCACCAGTCCGTGTTAACACAGCTCACCTTCATACAGAGCATCTCTAGCTCGGATTGTCGGAAGGCTAGCAGGCCTGGTAGCTGGACAGTCCGGTTCACTGTTGTTCGGCTGGACAGTCCGGTTCACTGTTGCTTTCCCACGAAAGCACAAAACACAGCAGTTTCTGAACTCGCGTTGGGAGCATCGTTGAAGTTGGATGTAGTCCAGTTTGTTGTTTAATGAACGGACACTTGCAAGCAGGATTGATGGGACAGGTGGCCGGCTAGCGTTAGCTCGCTCTGGATGTGCCTTTCCCCCGGCTAGCGCTAGCTTCCCACCTAGCCGACGAAGATGTCCCCTACCCGGCTACGAGCGAGTCCGCCGGTCCCCGTGCTGGTCTCGGTGCAGGCGAAGCTCTCGTAGTGGGCCGATTATTCCGTCTGTAATAACGTTTCCTGCATATTCTCTGCCGTGTAGCGATGTATCCCGGTGGTACACGTGCGGTAGTTTGAATGCACATAATTGTTGTAAAAGTTTGCTGCTGAGAAGATAGAGCAGAGCCCTGTTTAGCGAGGATTCAAGATGGCTGACATTTCGTTTTTTTCCGGCCGAGATCGGCTAGCTTCGGGTGATGGGCGGGTTTAAAACATGCGGAAGTAGGTCCTACTACTGGTTGTAGTCTTTTGCTCTGGCCAAAAAATCTTCCGATGACGCAAAAATCGTCATTTTGCGTCATCGGAAGATTTTTTCCGGACCCCCCAATGCAGATATCTCCTGTCTCAGGGGGATATGAGGGAGGGACGCACGGTCATTCAGAAATACTACCGGGTTTCTACTGATACAAAGCTGAATGCTAAATCGGTGAAGTATCCCTTTAATACATGTAGTTATAGATCAGGTTTCCCTACACTGTGCAAGAACAGGCCGAAATTATAATTCAATTTGCAGCAATTCCTGAACGTCTGAGAAGTTTTTTGCTTTTTCTCCGCCAGTCATCATGATTCGGTACGGAAGCGTATTGCATTCACCATAGAAAAAAAAATGTAGACACTTTATCTCGTAATTACAAGATCCTGATTTCATAATTACGAGATAAGGTGTCTAAAAAAAAATTTCTATGGTGAATGCAATACGCTTCCGTAATTCGGTGTAACTGCCAGTGTCATTAACATACTGATCAGCATTCATGAGGTGCTTTGCATTGACTATTTCTGGTTAAAAATGGGCGTGTACAGGGCGGGATAAGAGGCTGATCCACGTAAGCACACTTGTGGGTAATCTCTGATTTATAAAGGGAATATTGCTTACAGGTGTGCGTGTGCACGTAAGTACACATTTAGTAAGGATCCTACGCACAGTTTTATAAATGAGACCCCTGATCCCTGGCTAAACTTTGGTTGGACCTGTTCTTGAGTCCTAAACACAGATGGAAAAAAACTAGTTAGATCAGACATATAAACTACATCACTAGAAAACAAAATCAGACTACTTTCCTCTCAGGGCTTCCGTATGCACCTTTAAGACACAAGTCTTGTTGTCAGAAGCTCACCGTCTTTACACTTTGTTCCTAGTCAAAGAAAATACTTGCCTCAGTTTATTAGCCAAAACGATCTTGTGAACTGGCAAAACACAGTGACAGGTGGCAGTAAAAAGTGACGTGTCTCTTGGCTTTCATGTGCACAAACTGACTTCTGCAAAAGTTAGACCTTAAGTTAGAGTATTAACCCTTGTGTTGTCTACCCATCGACCATAACTTGTTGTCCTTCCAGTTCAAAAATAGATTTTTTTGATGTTTTTGATGCTTTTTCCAATCCTTTTGCTGCTTATTTTACAATGTTTTTGTCACTTAATTCATTTGAAATAAACCTAATTCATATGACATTATACCTATTTCTTTTTAGTTAAAACAAAGCAGAAATTATGAATTATTTTGACTAATAGTTAAGATCAGAGGATGTTGAGTGGATCACAGACGGGTACCTGTCAAAGTTTAGTCTTGATACTCTATTGAAAGAAAGTAATAATTAATTTTACCTGTGAAGAACGTTGTATGGGTTCCATACAACATATATCCATGCATCCAGGTTATTTTTGGGGAATTTGGTTGAAAGAAACCCATATTTCTGACATAAAAAAACTTTGAAAATGGGTCAAATTTGACCCGAGGAGTCAGTGGGTAGAGCAGGCGCACGTATACTTCAAGGCTGATGCCTCGACGCAGAGGTCCAGGGTTTGAGTCCGACCTGAAACGATTTCCTGCATGTCTTCCCCCTCTCTCTCTCTCTCTCTCCCCCCTTTCTCACCTAGCTGTCCTATCAATTAAAGGCGGATAAGCCCAAAAAATAATCTTTAAAAAAGACTTGAGGACAACACAATTCAAACATAGACATTCACATCTTGAGAGACCATATTTGTATCCTTACATACTAAGTCAGTGCAGAAATGAAAACAGAAGTCACAGTTTTTACATCCATAAGGCTTATCTAAAAGCTGAAATGTTATAATAACTTATCACAATGACCAGTCATGTCTTGCTTCTAATGATTAATCGGACTTGGTTGCAGGAGATATTAGCTGTATGGATTTACCTTATCTTAACATATTGGACTTCCGCTCCGCTGTCATGCTACTTTATATAACTGGTGATCATGCAGGTGGATTGAATTCCTACACAGCAGTGGAATGTAGGTCAGGGACAAGCCGATCCACAGTTGGTATGCTGCTTAGACTGGGTCTCTGTGTTTTGGCTTTCCCCAGCCAGACATCTTTGGATTTATGTGCAATTTCCCAACTGCACGATTTGTATGAAAGGACTGCAGTGCATAGCTACACTCACACACGCGGACTATCACTCACTCCCTCACTGCGACGCAAACACACAACTCCCTGATTTGCTATCAGTCTCCATTAGAGTTTAATCAGATTGCATTTTCCACTGCACACATTGTTTAAATAAATCATAAGCATTTTTATACCCACCCAGCATGCAGTCCGTTCTGTGTGTTCATTCTCACCTCCACCGCCTGCATTGCTTTCATTTAAATACAGACCATAATTATGTCATTAGCTCCCTCAATTGCTCAGAGAAGATTGCAGGCAAACTGAGCAATGATCCCTTGGATGTGTGTGTGTGTGTGTGTGTGTGTGTGTGTGTGTGTGTGTGTGTGTGTGTGTGTGTGTGTGTGTGTGTATACACAAGTGTACATTAGGGCTGCTAGATTATGGAAACAGTCATAATCACGATTATTTGGGTCAATATTGAAATCACGATTATTTAACACAATTACTCATTGACTTTTGGAAAGATGTTGCGATTGTTGAACTTAAAAAAACAGTGAACAAGTTAAACAGATCAGCGAAAACACCCAGAATTGTGAAATTTCCCTTAATACTTTTCCCATTTGAACACTTTTTTTTTTTTCCATTCGGAACACAAGGCAAAATAGAAAATAGAGAATAATATAAATAGCAAAATAGTTTTTCTCGATTATTCTGTTTTTGTGGTCATTAGGAGCCAAAATCGTAATCGCGATTCAAATTTGGATTAATTGTAGCGGTGTTTACCATCAACCTCCTGTCACTCTACTGATGACACTCCCAAACCTCTTCTGGAATCTCAGCCTCTTGTCAATCAAGGCTGTCGTAAAGGTCCAGCGCTGCTCATTAGGCCACACACACACACACACACTCAGAGAGCACACAGACTCGCTCATTAGGCATCCAACCATTCCTCATCCTAATCACAGGACTAATAGCGGCGTTAATGTTTGGATGATTTGGTCTGGTTCTGGCCCTGCGGCGAAAATGTCATTGGGTAGGGTGGTGTTGGTGGTGGTGGTGGAGGGGGGGGGGGTCCCAAACTGGCCCCCCTTCATCCCTTCACCAGCCTTATCAAGTCCTGCAGAGAAGCTTGCAGCATTCGTCATGACTCTGGATGGGGATGTTTATCGCGGAGCTCTGCCTATTTTGAGACACACTCAGCTGAGTTGGAATACACGGGTGCTCTAGTTCTTGGATGCTTTGAATTCATTTCCTACATGTTACACTGGATTCATTGCACTCAGTGCCGTTCTTTTTTTTTTTTTTAACCTCTTCCATTATTAAGCAGTTGTTGGGTTAAGGCGAAGAAAGGGAAAAGCTACAGTTTGCCCTTTTAAATTTCACCAAGCGCGAAGGAATTTGACCTGCGTAATTGGCGCAGTGACATTACAAAAGAGGTACAGAATAGGGAGGACATAGATGTCGGTAAATATGATGTGACAAGATCCACAAATTCACAGTTGTATCAGCGCAGCAGCGGTGAGTCATACTTTAAAAGTACAGTTGCCCTACATTACACATAGAGATAGACTTATCTAGGATCTTTCTGTGCTTGTAATTCCCACAGAGTTGCTCTGCGCTCATAGGTTCACATATATCCAATCCTATCTGTCCATATGCATATTGTGTTATTGTTCGCTGTTATCATTCCTAGGGCTGGGTATCGTTCAAAAAAATCCCGATACTGATACCAATACCATTATGTGAATTTGATACCAGTTCCTGAATGATACCTTTTTTATATAAATCTTTATGAAATCCATTTGGAAAAAAATGAAATGACATTACACATTATGTTACAAACCTTTACACGTACGTGATGCACACTTTAGTCACGTCTTTCAAAATAAAACAGTACAAACACAGACGAATATTTTCATAGTCGATTGATCTGTCGATTTCTTCTCGATTAATCAGTTAGGGACCGTTCAGTATTTATGGAATGGACCACCGCAGGAAAATAGGGGAGGGTCATGTCTTTTTAATCTTTGTTGAGGGGAGGGTCATCCAACTTGTTTTAGTCTAAGGGGGGAGGGTCACCCAACTTGTGTATTCATGAAAACAGCAACATTTCAAAGTGGCTTGTTTGGTGCATATTTTTCCATTAAGCTCCACGTAGTTCTCAGTCTCGGTCCCCCATCGCTAGCAGATGGCTCCCTCCCTGTTTAGTCAGCCAGACAACTTGAGCTGTAGCTTTGTAGAGACCGTGGGATTTCCCAAACTGAATAAACCCCGCCCGCACATATACACACAAAACTGCTTCGCTAGTTCCATTGTGTTGTAACTAAGACATCTGTTGAAAAAATAATCCTATTCATTAGCATGATTGCCGTACTGTTTAGTTCAAAAACATCTAAAACACCAACGTACGAAAACACAGCGGACCAGACGCAAGCTTTTATTTTGAAAAGTCGAAGCGCACGGACAGCACCAGCCGGGAGGGCATGAGACGGGAGGTCTCCAGGCTGCAGCCGTACCCGACTCAAATATCCTTTCGGTCCCGGTGGTTATTTGTGAAATTGTGCAAACGACAACCTTTTCAAGGCGTTTGAGAAGGAAGGAGTGGTAGCATGCAAGCTCCCAAACTGACGCTCGTCTGAGAAATGGAGTTTTGGATAATGTTCGGCTTCGGCAGCTTTACCTATATGCTAAAATATACAATAACTGAGGAAGCCTAGTGACAGGTCCATAGCAACCAGTTCACGTGTTGAATTTGTGTGCTTTGTTGAATGGTCTTAACATTTTATTGTTTTATTTCATGTGTTTCCACAACAATGTTAGTGAGTAAATCTACTGAAATGGCCTCCACACCATAACAGAGGAGTGTGATGTGTAAGATGAGAAAGCAGATGTATGTCCATGTATGTCATGGTTGTATAAAAACAATTGCTATCTGTAAATCTTTGTAAATGTTCCTTTTATCTGTGAAATAAGCATGTGACCCCTTTCAACTCCACCCCTCAAAGAATCAAATCAAGAATCGATAAGAACCGGAATCAAAATGAAGAATCTGAATTGTTAACATCAAAACGATGCCCAACCCTACTTCCCAGTCAGTATGGACAGGAGGAACGATTACAGTGACCAATATAATACTCAAAAAGCCACTTGGCACATAAACAGCAATTGATGTAATACAATGAGCATCCAATCTATACAATATACCTAATGTATATTTAATAGCACAGGCAACAAGAAAAACACACACATAAACAGGCTGTCATCACTCAGGATAGATTAACTGTCCAGTTACTGCGGTGAATGCGGAGCTGCCAATTTTGAAACATTATAAATCCTACAAGAGGAAATAACGTGTGTATTCATTTTGTTTTGGTGAAGACGTGAAGTGAAATATATTGTCTTTGTATATAGTAGACATGTAGCTATATTTCAGAGTAGTCCAGTAAATCATAAACTGGCACAGTCCCAGGTATGAAGTTAATGCATCGGCTCATACACCCTGAGGATTAAAGAGCTCATGTCAGCAGGGTTCACTCAATCTGTCAGTTCAAGGTGGTGTAAACTAAAGCAGAGATCTTCAACAGCGGGTCCGGGGCCCCTAGGGGGGGGGGTCCTCAGAGTTACTGCAGGGGTTTCTCCAAATTATTGTTAATTTTGTGAACGTTTTTCATTCCAGAAGAATATTGTGCACATCTATAACGTGAGACAGGTGCGTCGGAGGGGGATAAGTAAGTCAAAAGTCGCAAAGCAACTCCCGCACACTGTCTAAGTTGTTTCTTTGCAACTTTTGAAAGTTTTTTCAAAAATTAAAATGCCTTAAATTGAATCCAACATATTATTAGCAATCTTATTTTTGAAAAAAAAAAAACGCATTGATGATACTGGCCTAAGGTAGCCATCCACAGATACAGTTAATCCTAAGAAAAACATGAATTATAAAATCATACCAACAATTGTTTAAATAGCTTAGTATTCTAGTATTCATACGTACACGTTTGAAGTACTTGAACTTTTCTTGAGTCTTTTCATGCCACTTTCTACTTCTACTCTACATTTCAGAGAGAAATATTGTACTTTCACTCCACTACATTCATCTGACAGCTTTAGTTACTTGTTACTTTACAAATTAAGATATTTGCACACAAACACACATGTAGTTTATGAAATACGATGTTTTATTATAAATTAACCTACCCAAAAATATACAGGCCAACAAGTCCAGCTGAAATGATTAGACCATTCAACACTTGGCTGATTGACAGAACCGTTTTGATCGTGTCCAGTTTCTAAAATGTGAGGAGGTTTCTGCATTGAGTGCTTCTACTTTTAATACTGTAAGCATTTTCCTGATGACATTTTAACTTTTACTTAAGTAACATTTTCAATGCAGGACTTTTACTTATATTTACTTATATGAGTATTTTTACAGTGTGGTATAAGTACTTTTACTTCAGTAAAGGATCTGAATACTTCAGCGGGCGGTCCAAAGATGCGGGTCCCGTGATTTAGCAGCGCTGCTCCTGATCCGCGCTGTAACCGACTGTTAAAAGGTTCGCCTAACTAGGTTTTAACACTTTTCTTCTTCCTCTCTTCCTTCCCGGGGCTCTCGGTCCCGCCCCTTTCTCCTGTGTCAACCTGAGGGATCCAATCAACAGGGGCTTACATCAAATCTGTTACAGTGCGTTAAAATCATAGACATACAATTAGTGGACGTAGCAAGTCATCCAGTGGAGATTTACCGGCTGGTAAACGTGGAACTCCGGATACTGCCGCCGTTCATCTGCATGTACGGCAGACAAGGATGGCAGTAGCTAGAGGCAGGGGTGGGCTCAGCCCACCCAAACGTGTGTCTTCTTGCCCACCCAATCAAAAGTTAAGAAAATGTGTTCAGCAAATGAAAAAAAATAGCACAGATAAAACCAGGACTGTTTCTAACTTCTGATTGGGTGGGCAGCCTAAAGCTCGGCCTCATAGTCGCCCGTTGCCCACCCTCCTCTTCACGTCGTGTTCGGCTTCCGTGGTCAATGCAGCTTTTAAGCTTTAGTGCGTAACCTTTTGATATTAATGAACGTCTGTTACATTCAAGCCATTGCCAAATGAGTTGATACAAAGTTAATGAAGACTATCAGCTCCAGACAACTCTCTCTGTATTTCTCAGTATGGCTATGTTCAGAAACTGGTGTCGTGCGGCGATAATGGAAGATAATGACCTCTTCTGAAGAGTCCATCATGTTTTTTTAATCCTCTGTGTCCTCCTTGGCTACTAGCAACTGTATGGAGGAGGGGTGGGCATGGTGGCGCGATCACGTAAGGCTTGTATCATGTGGATGCGCCCGCCAAAGGTTTTGTTGTCATGACTTAGAATTCCTCATGGGGGAGACAGAAACTACGCACTATAGCTTTAAGCTAATAATAATGGACATGCTCTGCTGCAGCCATGCTGTGGCGATGGTGTTGCGTTGCATCCGTGCTCTATGTATTTCTGCCGTAGTTTGGGCTTTCCACCCCCGATGAAGAGCAGCGTTCAGCCACTTCCTTTGTCTCATCCAGAGATCAGATGGGGACCGCTGTCTCACAGATGGTCTGAATGAGAAATTGCCTTTAGACTTTAGGGCAGGTGGATTTTTTTTCTTGGAATATTAGAACTAGAACGTAATTTCGCTAGTTTATATCGACGGGTATGCATATTTTTAATACTACACAGTACAATAATGTGTTTTCCCCTGTGGAACAATCTGTTGACGGGCAGGAGCGGAATTAAGAAAACGGTCCAGTGCAGGGCTCTAGCATAAACTTTCCATCTCCAACCTCTTAGTCAACTTTCTTGTTGATAATTGTCCACTGCTGCCTAGGATGTAAGCCATCTGAACCTGGATCAGCAGATGTATAAACTGTTAGCACTCACAATCCTCTGCTTCACTGTCTACAGCACATGTGTCAAACTCAAGGCCCGGGGGCCAAATCCGGCCCCTTGAAAATTTGTATCCGGCCCGCAGTTCAATTTAGGTTCACAGCTAATTTTGGCCCACACCAAAAAATGTTTTTCATACTGTAATTATGCGACACTGCCGTGCAGAATTTGACAGATTTGCAGACTTTGAGACACAGAATTCCCCACAGAAGCAGAGAGCTGTGAAACAGGTTGTTGTGAGTCGGCTGGGTGGTAGCTGCTTTTAAAAATGTAACGTTTGTTTTTCATGACTTGCTAAATTCTACGATGGCTAAGAAACGTTTTTGCTGACTTTTTTAGGGTTTTATGTCGACCAAACTGTATGGGAGAAAGCTATATGAGACATGCAATAATACAAAGTTAATTGACTTCTTTTGTTAAATCTAAGCATGTCAATGAACTCAACATGTCTGGCCCTTATTGTGATCGTCATTTCCAGTGTGGCCCTTAGTGAAATTGAGTTTGACACCCCTGGTCTACAGTCCCGCATTGCTCTTTTCTCACCCTCTCTCGGTCTGTTACCTCTTACCTTAAGACTGGAACAGAAGGCTGGAGATCATCTTAAAACACACACACACACACACACACACACACACACACACACACACACACACTCAGACTGGTATTAACGGTCACATTGTACCTGGCTGGTGTTCACTTCCTGGGCTCTGGCATTGATTGATGCACTAACATGGCACTCCTGCCAGTGCAAGTGACAGATACATGTTGCAGGCTTCATCCACCTGCTGCCAATAAAATCAGATGTGTCAGGCTGTGTCAGCCCCACATCAAAACCCCCTGTCTGCCACCTAATTGCCTATTACCCTCACGTCCTCTACCGGCCCACAGGGACCTTGTACCAGGCCTGTCATTGGCTACATCAAGGTAGATATGACAACTTGTGGCTTTCCTCAGGATGGGTCTTAATATTCAAAAAGGGATCGGCTGACCACAAGTGTGTCCAGAGTAAAGTGTGTGTTCCTGGGTAACATTTACTTATGGCATGGAAACAGATATGGGGCTATACTGAGGTTGTATTTTAAGCTTTCATTTAGTATGAGTATATCTAGTACATGGAAACAGCCAAGAGGAAAGAAAAATCCTAAATCTAGACTGGCTAAATTATTGAGAAACCCCAAATCGCTACTTTTTTTTCTTTTTCAAAGCAAAGTGTGCTTCTACTAAGTATTAAATAACTGCATACTTTAACATTTAGAATCTATTGTCAGCAAATGCTTCTTTTGCTTCTTCCTTGATTCTGCTCCTGCAATATGCAAAGATAAGTGAGGAGCTGCTTTAATGGGTTTCACTGTCAGGCCTCAAGGCACGTAAACCTGGAATACCGACTTCAAAATGCTGAAATGTAATTTTTCTGCCTTCTGTTCGTAGAAGTAAAGGTGTCATTGTTATACACAGAGAAGAAAATAACTATTATACTCAACCTAAAGTGACACATTTGTTTCACTATCTAGCAGACACTATTTTTCTTTCTTCAAGTGTTTTTGGAGTAGAAAAGGGCCTCAGGATGATGGTTGCTCACCTGCCAAAGCGTCTGGTTTGGTGGCAATGCCAGCCAGCGGCAGTCTGAATTTGCAATTCATTACTGCTGCTGGCTCATGTATTTATTTTTTTTTACCCTGGTTATCATCAGTTCCTTAATGCCAAGACCAGCTGGAATTAAAGAGGCACTCCAACGATTTTACACTTACTCTACAGGTCAGTTTAGTAGACATGGGGAATACCTCTCAGCCTAAGAAAACAGTCATATGTGTAGTCATATTGTCTATTGTAGGGGAGAATCATCCTGTGGCTTCTGAGAGATGTCATTAGGGTTATCTCAGCTTGGGTTTTGGCAACTTTATATCAGAAAGCCTGCCTCACAAAAACAGCAATTACAATAAATATGGATTTTTAGCCCTTTTGGACGAATACAGTACTATTGACTAAAAGTCAGTATTTTTCACCCTCTGGTTGACCAATCTTTCTCTTATCTGGTTTTTGTCTCAAGATCCCAACCTGACTGAACCCAACTGCCAAATTTGACATCCAAACCCGACTCCAAAGTTGGATTTCTATTATAATTTTACCCAATGCTGACTGTAAGCCGACCAGGAAAATGCTACACATTGGCTTCATTGTCTTTGTGCTTCCCTCTTCCAACTGGACATTGAGAAATGTCTTAAGAATTACATTAAGACAACGCAACAAAATGACCCAAACCCAGCCCAAAACCCGATACTGAGTCAGGTTTTGCCTGGATTGGGACAGGTAGCAGAACTCTACATGTAAGTAGGGCTGGAACTAACTAACTACTTATTTTCATTGCCGAGTAATCTGTCGATTATTTTCTAGATTCATCGATTAGTTGTTTGGTCTATGGTGAAAAATGTGGATCAGTGTTTTCCAAAGCCCAAGATAACGTCCTCAAATGTCTTGATTTATCCAAAACTCAAAGATATTCAGTTTACTGTCACAGAGAAGAAACTAGAAAGTGTTCACATTTAAGAAGCTGGAATCAGAGAAATCTGACTGTGTATTTTCATAAAAAAATGACTCAAAGCGAAATATCGATTATCAAAATAGTTGTCGATTAATTTAATAGTTGACAACTATTCCATTAATCTGCAGCCTTACCTGTGAGTCCCCCAACTCTTAACACTGAATTACCCCTTTAAAGGAGGCAAGGAGTCATTGGTAACTATTTAAAGAAGGAGAATACACTGGATCAGGATGAAGAGAAAGGTGGCATGTCTGGATAAAACATTAACATGCTCCCCCCCTTTGAGTTGATGGCACACACACACACACACACACACACACACACACACACACACACACACACTTTCCTAACACTCTGATATGCTTTTGTCCCGATTCGATTCTTTCACGATGAATGGGTGCCAATTCGATTTGTATTGCGATTTTCATTCATTGCGATTCTAGAAGTACTGCGATTCGATAGTATAGAGTATTGCGATTTTCTCTAGAGACAATACATCATGAGACATCTCTAAAAACTAATTGTTTTCTAAGAAGAATGCACATCGCATGTCAGTCAGTCAGTCTGACAGTTATTTCATTTGTAAATGCACATGCATTTTCTGCTTCCGCTCTGTTTAGCTGGAAACAGATAGGATATATGCTGCGTTCCAGGCAACCCGTAACTCGTGTTTTCACAACCTTCTACCCGTGAAAGTGCCCTGGAACAGCAGTCAAACCCGTAACTTACTACACATGAACTTGTACCAGATCGTTGTACTCCCAGTTACAGTTCTTGACGTCACACGCATAAACAACAATGGCGACCCCTGTTGATGCTGTACAGATGCCGGTGAAATAGAAATAGACATACATAGTAATTCCCCACATTATACCTAGAACGAAAGGAATCGATTTTAAAACTATACAATACACTACACTACACATTTTTTACACTACACTTACACTTACATATAAACAGACCTGCAATGCAGACACGTGTGCTGTTATTTTCATGCATCAGTAACACGGAGTGGTTCATCCTGATCCCTGAGCAGCGCCTGGTTTATACATACGTTGTGTACTTCCGCCCAGATAAGCCCCAAAGGCACAACAACACAGCATCATCGATCCCCCCCACACCCCCCCCCCCCCCCCCCCACGCATGCTCATGCCCTCATCCTCTGACTGTACATTGTTTGCCGAGCCTCATTACTGTAATTCAAGAGCTGGCAAGAACTTTCTAGCTTCTATTCTTCACAAAGCCTATAAGTCACCCCCTTGACTTCTGCTCTTGTATTGTGATGTGAGGCCGATAGGGAGAGCCCAGAGGAGTCAGGGGACGGGTTTAATCCAGAGGCTCCTTGTTTGTGAGTGGAGCAGAGGAAAAAAAAAACACTGATAACGTTAGAAGCTGTTCAAAGGAGAAAGTTGTCTGCCACAAGCAAAGAATGTCACAGCATAGTCCTTGCTCTTCGCTGTCAATCTGTCTGCTGCTACAAATTCTTGAAGCTTGAAAATCAGTTCTTTGATCACTTGGAGCCTGTCAGGTACGCGACCGTCTCCCCAACACAGCTGTGATTTGTCAAAGAGATTGACGTAAGTTCTGCTTTGGAGCGCCTTGATGTGTAAAGGTATAAAAGGCATAATAATGATCAATCTTCTGAGAGAATTATTTTTAGTACAAGAGGGATTTTGAGGAAACGCAGGGATCTTTTCAGACAAGCCTGCATAGAACAATTTCTAAACGTGTCCGTACAAACAAGAAGATCGGTAGTCATCGAACGTCGACGTCTTATTTATCAAGCAGCGACCTCTTGGGTGCCATGTCATTTCTCCAACGCTCCACTGTTCCAACCTCAATAACCAGAAATTTCCTTTGGTCCTATAACCCACTAGTCCAACGTCCACCAGCGATATTATGAATTCCACCATGGCCACGCCAAGACCTGCCCTTCAGCAACCCCATTTGTACAGGTCCTATCCCCTGACCAATCGGCTGTCCGAACCTTAACCACTTGAGGTCAAATGCCTAACCCCAACCAATCGAGCTGCTTCGTAGGGCGAGTCTTGGCATGGCCATAGTGGGGCCGCAACATCGCGGGTGAGTGCGACAAAGTATAGGACCGTTAAATTCTGCATAAGGAGGCAGGTTGGGGTGATGGATGGGTCAAACAAACTGAGGACTTTCACTCAGGAGACCGGGGTTCATGTCAACGGTCACTTCTTGATATTAACCGACTTTTACGGACCTTAGTCCGTGACGCAGTTATGTCCTAGTTTCAGTAGTTTTACGTGACTCATTTTAAGCCAATGCCCGAGTATTTTTGTTGACTAAACTTAACTATTTCTTCTTCACAACGTTTACTGCATGTTTAAAACTGAGACCGTTAGGTTATATTGAACGCTCACGATTAAAACTGCCACCGCGGTCACATGTTAACATCATTACACAGCCACAGTGCGGCAGTAAATAGAACGGTTGTCATTTTGGGAATTGCTGGCAATCGACCTGTTCTGTCGTTTAAGTATGACGACGTTACAAATATATATATATATATATTTTTTTATATTTGATAAGTCTTAAGGTGGAAATGAACATCAACAGACATTTTGACAATCAGTTATTTTTAAAGTTGGGGATTGCGTGTCTGTAGTTTAGGAATCAGTTTGGCCTAGAGAATACCATTGTATCACTTAGGGTTTGTTGGCATTGTACTATTGGTCAGCTGTGGTTCTAAACATTCTCAAGCACAGGAAGAGACAAACTCTTAAATAAAATGTGTAGAAGTGAGCTAAAGCAGAGGCCCCAGATCCAATGAGATCAGATTCTGTTATTTTATACAAACTGTTGTACACAAAAACAAGCAAACTCATTCTGGCAAATAAAACAAAAGCAGGTTCAGATGGGTTCTCTGTCCTCTTTTCTCTCCATCAGTTTTCATTTTTCTGCATAGTACTCCTTTCTTCGGGTCACATGGCTCGCTTATGCAAAGGCACGTTCCCATTTCAGGGACGTCTAGCGGTTTGGAGTCGCTGACACGGCGCTAGTTCCCATCCACTCGGAGCAAATAAGAAGAGACGCAGGTGTACACTGGCCCTTGACTCAGAAAGCCCATTAGTTCACAGTACACAGATTACAAAGCTGGCTAGGCCGGAGCTAGACCCGGACAGGAGAGCAGAGCAAGCAGACCTAATCTGCCTGCTGACAGATGGCTCCCCGATCACACACAGCTCTCGCCTGCCAGCCATGTTGAAATGGAGTGGCCGCCCACAGTGAGGTTGGAGAGGGCGCACAGGCGGAGGACATGATTGTTATTGAATATGAAATGTCGATCACTTGGAATGAGCACGCTATTCAGGTCAGGAGAGGCTCAGAGGGTTGATTTTTCTTATCCGGGAGATAAACAGAGGGGCTTTATATGATATTCCTGTTTGCCTGCGTCATATATGGTTCTCGTCCAGTTGATGTATTGTTTGATGCCTTGATTTATAACACCATCAAAAATAATCAGTTCTCCTGAAAAACTCATTTTTACCACCACAAATATTTGATGTCCTTATACATTGGTCTGAATTTCTCCCTGCTGTAACTGCCATCAATCATATTAATACAATTCAAGATCTGCCTTGTTGTGTACATCTAATAGATTCAGAAAAAAATGTATTGTCTGTCATGATAGAAAATCGTCTAAGACGTGGCTCACCATACAGTGCAAAACAAACAAAACATACAATATACAACTTATAAAAAAACAACTTGAACAGGATAAACATGACAATATACTGTATGTGTGCAACGTGGCATAATGTTAGTGTGGGTGTGTGGCTCATTACGTTTTATTTAAGATGTTTATGGCAATGGGAATGATGGAGTATTTGTAAGTGTTTTTCTTGGCTAGAGGGACTTTATAGCGGCAGCCTGATGTAACTGGAAAGAGTTACGCAATGGGGTGAGTGGGATCTTTTGTAATGTGATTGGCTTTCAATCAATACAATCGAGGAGTTTGCTTTTCTTGTGGTCACCAGAAAATTAAGATTACGGATAAAGAAGAGGCAGAGAATGCATTCGACTTGTTCTTTGACCGTAACTCTCTGGAGTTGAGAGCTCTGCCACCGTAGCTCAGTAGGATACAAATCAATGTCATGTATTTAGCTTAACAGCTTCACAATTTTAATCACATACCTATGAAAGAAATAATGACAGACACCTTATAATTAATACTTTCCAATGTGTCCATTGCCAAATAATGTTTTTTTTAAATTGTGTGATGGATTACTCGAGTCCTGGACTCGAGTCCTACTCAAACCGCTATTCTCTGGACTTGTGACGCGGACTCAAACTCAGGTAATGGTGACTCAACTCGGATTCTTCTTTAGTGACTCAGACTTGGACTTGAACAATGGGGATTTGAGACTTGACTCTGACTCGGCAGTTGGTGACTCGACTGGAACTTTGCCTTAAGGATACATAGTGTTAGGGTTAGACTGTCCTACTGACCCCATTGGTCGTTTGTACAGGCATCTTATTATGACCAATATTTTGTTTATGTGGTGGTAGTCTATATCTACGACCTTACACTTCCAGGATTGCTCTGTTGCCGCCGGAAATTCCGCTGTATGTCCCTTCTTTTCGGATTCTTTTGTTTTCTTAATTGACACTGGACTGGCCCAATCATACCGTTAAACCGCGCCCTCTTTGGGATTTCAGTGTGTATCTGCCAGGCTAGAATAGTGATAGAGATCATGGAGAAGAAACGCAAAGGAGGTCCAGAGACGCTGCGTGAGAAAAAGAAACAGGCCCTTCAGGCAGACGCTGCCAAATGTGTCAAATTGACAGACATGTTTTCGGCAGCAGCAGGACCTTCATCAGCTCCCATGGCTGATGATAGTGGTGGTGGTGGTGGTGGTGGTGGCGGTGTCTGCGGCAGTGGCATGCACAGTGAGGAGGAGACTCAGGAGGAGAGGGACAGAGATGAGGGAGTGAGGGTACAACCTGCGGTAAGCAGAACTCCCCTTAAAACACTTTGCCCCGTGATAAAACTGAGCCAAAAACAAGTGGTGGACAACTGTTGATGATGACACTAAGGAGTATACAGTTTTATTGTATTGAGAAAATGTGTTTAAAAAAGTGTTTAATGTGTCAACTCTCACCGATTCTTGCTTAGTCATTACATGGCGTTAGTAGTTTTAAGGAGTAGGAGCTGGTATACAAATTCAGGGAAGCGCAAGGACGAGTGGTCCGGTCCCTGCTGTCAAAGTCAAACCACCCACCTCAAGCCAAGACCGATGAGGTGGTGGGGCGCCCAAAAATTTTAAAAAGGGACTTTTAAGAAGCTGACAGGAAGCTGGACACGTGCAAAAACCGCAGCGTTTATTGACAAAAACAAAACAAAATACTCAAACAAAGGGCACAAACTGAACCCCCCCCCCCCCAGAAATACAAAAACTAAATTAAACTGAGGCAAAATCACATTATACAAAACAGCAACCTCGCAGCAAACTGCCACATCCTGTCTTCTCCTGAAACTCTTTTTAACTCAGTCTCCTAATTGGACCCTACCACCTGCACAGGTGATTATAGGGTGAGCTAACCTGAGAAAGCAACATTAACACTTTGTTTCTGAAAATACCATTACAATTAGATAGATCAGTTACTGCTGACATTACTATTTCGTGCACCCACGACAATAGGCACCCCAAATATTATAAAAATGTCATTCACTGCAGAACTATCTCACCTATTGTTCTACACCTTAGGAGTGCCCTTCCCCTCAGGACCTAATCAGGCACACCTGGATGTCCTCTCCTTAATTCATCTGGTGAGCAGCTGATCTACCCCTCACATCACAGGCAGAACCATAGCAAAATACTATGAACTCATAAACAAAACAGGCCTATGTCAAATAATAATTTATCAAATGAACTAAAACATTACATGGAAATTAAAGATTTAGCAGACACAACGCATTGTTAATTATGGGAACAGAGGCTAGTGAAAAGTGAGAAAGGCAGCCTTTTCACAGTAACGTTACGTTCTACGGCACGTACTTACATAACAAACTTATTTTAACCCAAACCACCATCTTCTTCCTAAAACCTAACCAAAGATCAACTGCGTGTTTAAAACTGGCATTATGTGGCTGGTTAGCTCAGTTGGTAGAGTGGGTGCACATATGCAGAGGTTTATTCCTCGATTCAGAAGGTCAAGGGTTCGAGTCTAACCTGTGGCGGTTTTCCTGCATGTCTTCTCCCCTTTATTATCTCAGCTTTCTTTATTGGCCAACAACACGGTTGCATCAGCTGATCTGCATCAGCTGGTCACACTCCTCGCTGTTAAATGGCTCAACAGGGCGCCCTACTTCAAGCTGATTCAGTTTGCTCCTTCTGCTCGCTGCTTTAGTTAGCTCCTATTTCTGCTTTAGTTAGCTCCTATTTCTGCTTTAGTTAGCTCCTATTTCTGCTTTAGTTAGCTCCTATTTCTGCTTTAGTTAGCTCCTACTTCTGCTTTAGTTTGCTCCCGCTGCTGCTTTAGTTTGCTCCAAATGCTCGCTGCTCGCATGTTTCCCACCCACCTCCTCCCCTGCTCCTCCTTGTCGTGTGTGACGTGGCATTTGCTTCTATGTCATCGTTGCGGCTCTGTTCATATGGGGGAATAGTTTAGCTCTCCCAGTCTTAAACTGTGAGCGTCCCCTAATGCTGCTGCTGCTGCTGCTGTCCCCCTGTCATGGTGCTCATGAAAAGTCAGGAGACTCCTCTGAACAGAGCCATACCGCCAAATTTAATTCATCATTTATTCAATAAAATTTCTTAAAGCTTTTTATTGTTCTGCATTGTTCTTGACTTAATGGACCTGACAGAAGTATTGTTTACTGTAGCGTTCTGCATGGATGCAACTGTCAGATGTGTGGAAACCAGTGCGGGGCAGTTTTAGGTATTACACTCTCATTGTGCAGACATATCTCCACTCTGGATCGCAGCATATGAAGCCAGTTAGTGTGCTGCGGACACTAATCCCAGCTGCTGCCACTAACTCAGCCACAGCTAAGCAGCATCCTAACAGCTCAGCACTTTACACTATGAGGGCAATCATTTGAAGGAGCTGCTGCTTAATGTGTGTGTGTGTGTGTGTGTGTGTGTGTGTGTGTGTGTGTGTGTGTGTGTGTGTGTGTGTGTGTGTGTGTGTGTGTGTGTGTGTGCGTGTGTGTGCGTGCGTGTGTGTGTGCGTGTTCATTAATGACTAAAGACAGAGAAAGTTAGAGAGAAAGTTGCTGTTGTGGGCAGCGAGTCAGGTCTGTCAGAGTGCATGAGACTCCCAACAAGCCCTCCAAACCAATCCAATGATATGGGTCATCTGTTCCTACCCTTTAATACGACCCACAGAAAGGGGCGGGGCCAGACGTGGCAGACTGAGCCTATAGCTGGCAGACTGAGCCCAAGCTGCCTCCTTATGAAGAACTTGGCGCTCTTACCTCGATTCTCCGCTGGGCACGTCAGTGCTGCGTTCCAGTTATGTTCCGTCCTCCGCCGTGTGCCATACC
Organism: Gymnocephalus cernua; assembly: GCA_023631565.1. Classification (NCBI taxonomy): domain Eukaryota; kingdom Metazoa; phylum Chordata; class Actinopteri; order Perciformes; family Percidae; genus Gymnocephalus; species Gymnocephalus cernua. The sequence continues at coordinate 21,219,518 of CM042443.1, forward strand.
ACACCGGGAGCGTCTCAGAAGCGGAGCGTCTTGCCTGCCCGACTCGCAGAATATATATTGTATCTACAAGTACTTTACAGAACAATCACGTGTTTATTAAGCTAGTATCTACCTTCCACTCCAGGCACTTCTGCAGTTAAACTCCATGCCTTCTCTTTTCTGGCGTTGTCCTCATAAAGAAGATCTGTGGTGTCTATCATGTTTTTCCACGTCCAAGATGGATCTCTCGTTGTCCATGGTGTTGTAGAGGAGACATATATGATATTGGGAGGTGTATTTTGGTGAACTGACTGGATGCTCTCGCCGTTTCACTTCCTGCCCGGCTGGTCCAACGGCTCATGTGAAAATACACCTGCCACGTATCTTTAGCGGAGCGGATAGCCACTTCACGCATGCTTCTGGGACGCGCTGTGGTGGCGGAATATCAAGCATCGACTTGAATTGCCGCAATTGCCCATGGGGGCAGCGGCGCATGCCGAACGCAACGCAGATGCGCCCAGTGGAAAACGGTGTTATACTTCGTCACCTTACTTTCTGTTTTGCTCCTGTCCTAATTACTATAGCCACTAGATGGCGCCGCCGCTATTGTTGTGTTGTTATTGCTGCTGGAACAAACGACCTATGGGAGCGTTTTTTTTCGGGGTAAGACAGTCTCGAGCCTCCACACGCCTGTGGCAAGCAGCTGAATGTATCAGAATAGGGCGATTATGGTAAAAGGATGTCCTACCGAAGAGCAAGTGGCAACAAATGGCCACAGGCAATCACTCACAGTTTCATTTTTTACATATCTCGCTGCACTGGATGGTTCCCTTGTAAACAGAGCTGTAACACAGTATTTAAGAACTTTTTCACAGTGCTATTACGAGCGCTTTGGAGAGATATTTCAATGTCATGCTGGTAATTGAGTATTGCAGACTATTATTTAATTGAAATAACTTAAAAACAACTTTTTTCAAGAGTGTTGGATGCCAATCAAAAGATTCTGTGTTTTCACTGCTGTCACTTCCTCCCCAGCTGGGTGTCGTATTCAGAACGTTCCCTTTGAGATTATGATGCTGTGAAAGACACATGCATGTTATTCCACGGATGCTCCTCGCTGTCAGTCATTCTCCTGTCCTTCAGTAGTAGCTTTGGTCCTCTCCTCCCTTTATCGCCCCCCCGTGTCTCCTTGCTGTCGTCTCCTCATTTGTTCTCCACATCTTAGCAAATCTGCAAAATCCTCCTTCTTTTCAAATCCATCTGTCAACACCACAAGTCTTTGTCTCAGTGTGTACCCTCATGAATTGGAATCCACCACAAATATGAAAAGTTCCTCATGCAGTTTGGTGTGCCACTCCCAGATGCCACGGTTTAGTTGGAACGTGGACGGAATAAAACTTATTTTTAAACATGCAAACATGTAAATACGTGTTTTTAAACTGTGGCTTCCACATATCTGACAGCTGCAGCCATGCAGAACACCACTAAACAATTCGTCGCCACATATTTTCTCATGTATCATACAAAGGAGTTTGACAATCCTATGAATCTTTGATGTAAAATCAATCAATGTCACATTGGGCAATATATCGATATTATATCAATATCGGGATATGAGACTAGATATCATCTTAGATTTTGAATATCGTAATATCGTGATATGACATAGTTGTTGTCTTTTCCTGGTTTTAAAGGCTGCATTACAGTAAAGTGATGTGATTACACTTACCAGACTGTTCTAGCTGTTCTATTATTTCTCTTTTCCCCACTTAGACATTATGTCCACATTACTGATGATTATTTATCTAAAATCTAAGTGTGAAGATATTTTGTTAAAGCACCAATTGTCAACCCTATAATAACGCTCAATGAATGGGATTTGTTATTTAGCAGAATTACATTGTTTTGTTATATCCTATACAATATTTCTTATATTTCTAAGCAGATTTTCTATGCTGTATTCTGATAAAGAATGAGTAAGAAATGAGTACGAAAATTATTAATTTTAACTGTACGAAAAATTTAGAAAATCTAAGCCGTCCTAAATTATGCTCCACAATTAAACACTTCATAACTAAGCATAACGGTCACAGTTTTAAACACGTTTTTCAGAATCTGTCTACGAATATGAAATGTTCCTCTTGCAGTTTGGTGTGGCGCTCCCAGAGTTTAGTTTTAACCTAGTCTATATCCATGACGTTCCACTTCCGGGATTGTTCAGGTGCCGCCGGAAATTCCGCTGGATGTCCTTCTGTTCTGCCGGATGTCCGTCACCTTCTGCTTCCTTTGTGTTGGCATTCTAAACTCCGGTGGATTTCTGAGGACTATGGTTAACTGCTCCTCAGATCTCTGCAGGGTAAATCCAGACAGCTTTTGAACGTACACACGTTCCAACAAAACAAGTTCCTTCCCGAGGCTATTTTGCAGAGGCACCGGGGCTACGTCCGGTGCTTAGCGATTGTGATTGGTTTAAATAAATGCCAATAAACCATAAAACGTTTTTCTCCCATCCCGGAATGTTGTGTGGAGGCAGACCTTCCTCCGTGGCGCTGTGGAGGAAGATCTGGCAAGGCGAGAGTAGTTGGAATGTTGGAATAAAAATGAAACACACCCTGTAAATACGTGTTTCATTCAAAGCAGCAAGCATTAGCATGCTAACATTTCCATGTTTGAGTTGATCTGAAGGGGTCTGGCTCCAAAGTCTCTCCAGCTTTCCATTTCTCTCTCTCTCTCTCTCTCTCTCTCTCTCTCTCTCTCTCTCTCTCTCTCTCTTTCTCTCTCTCTCTCCCCTATTCATCTGTCTCCTGTGTTCCTCGGTGGCTGTCAGCCCAGCAGATGAGCTCTGCCGGCTCAGAGACAGACTGTCCCGGCCTCTACAATTACCCAGAACTCAGAACTCTGATCGCAAAAATTATGCCCATTATTGATGCCTGACTCGCAAGGTTACTGCTGGGCGGGTAGCCTGCAGTACAGACAGAGAAAGAGAGACGTGTGCGGAAAGCATTGGCGTAATAATTAAAACTGGCCGGGGTAATGAAGTCAACAAGTTTAAATGCTGTGGCAAGCAAATATTTGTTGTTAAGATATGCATTATTCGTAAAAAGAAAACCATCCCGATACACGTGTAAGTGTACCTGCAGAAATCTTTAAACAATACAGCAGATACATTAATAAATTAATATTAATAATAATGATAATATTGACATGGATAAAGACATTTGTATGCAGAAAAGGCACAAATTGTTGCAAACAAAAATTCAGCAGAATGCAGCGACTGCTAGATAGATCAGAAAATCAGTGCATGAAAATAAGAGCAAGTCTGCAACAGCCGAGGAACACAGCCAGATTTAGCAGAGGGGGTGTGTGGGCGGCAGGAAGTGTGTGTGTTGTCATAAACTTGAGGGAACACTGTCCAGAGCTGACACAATCAGGGATTTACTGTATGAAAGGCGAAAAAAGCAGGTCTCTTTAGTGTGGCGTTAATTCAGAGCAAACTGTAGGTGTAGCCTACTGCTGACAGTCTCACAGACTCGCTAACAAATCTCCGTACTTCGGTTTGACTCAGGACTCTCGCGTGTTATCCAAAATGTATTTTTAACCTTTATTCATCCAAGGAAGGATGTTGCTGAGCACGCTTTCTGTTTTCTACAATGGCCTGCTTATTTTTATACAGTCACACACGTTCACACCCGCAACTGACACAATGCAGTGACAGGCTTCTAGTTACGGATGGAATCCAAGCGGTCAGTTGCTAGAGAGCTCCAGGACGCCGGCTACCAGCGGCATTTGTTTAGCCGCCAATAGGTGGCTGTGAGCCGGCTACAGGGGCTGTGGTAGCGGAGTTTAGCCAGAGAAAGTTAGCCTCATGCGGCGATCACAGTTAAGTTTAGGCACCAAAAGGACTTGTTAAGTTTAGGAAAAAGATTGCAGTTTGGATTACGATATTTCCTGGGTGAAAGTATTTTGTTTTCGCCGCAAAGTGAACTCCACTCTCCGGCTTGAAAGCGCTGTATTTTCCATTGAATATTGAAGTGCATATTTAAGTGTTTGGCATGCCTGGCTGAGTGGCACTATATTCATGGTATTGAAAGGGGATTAAATTCTTGCATTTTTTGTATTGTTGTGCATGATCAAAAAACACCACCCCCACACACCTCTGCTTTTTTCACAAATCGCACCCTGTGTGTTGTCATTGGTGTGATGTTGCTATTAAAGCAGCACATGCCCAACAACTAGCGTAGGCTTTTAAAGGGGAGCTGCGCCAATTTTATACATCAAAGTCTGTTAACAGGTGTTTGGATGCTACTACTGCATATGGGAAATAAGTTCCATCAATTATTTTGTGGCTTCAAACGGAGCTGTGTGAAATCTGTCAGTCAGTGTCAGTTGGGGCTGAAGACTAGTTCGAAAAATATGAGCATTTTGCCGCGACGGAAGTTAAGATTAGGCACCACAACGACTAGTTAAGATTAGGAAAAAGATTGTGGATTGTATTACAACACTCCCAAGGAATGCACATTTCCTGGGTGAAACTCTTTAGTTCCCCCCGGGAAGCGGACTCCGCTGCCTGGCCTGTAAGGCCACCCATCCACCCCTCCCTACGCAGCCAGCCGCGTTCTTATACATTGGCCGTGGCGCATACAGCAAAAAAAATGCGAAATGCTTACGAATTACAGTACTCAACTTTTCGTAGCTTTTTGAACGAATGGTTCATGAGGACAGGCTGAACAAGTGGTATATGACAGTGGGACATGACTGACATGCCGTTTATAAGTGCCGTTACCATACCATCAGCCACTTGATTTCAGCTCCTTTATTGCTAGCAGTTTGTTAACTTTATGGTGCGTTCTTTTTGCCTCGCAACTCGTATTTTACGATGGCAAAGTCGTAAACACGCCCCCTGACCTCGTATTTACGAGCTCGGAACTTGTACAACCTACCCCGAGCTGAAAATCCAACATGGCTGCCCCCTGTATCGACAGTTGTGAAAGCTGTAGTAACATAGTTATAAGCACTTCTGTGTTATTTGTGTCACACTAAATCAGTCGTACATGCAGCGCTGTCTTCTATCTGTTTTGTCACGCGGTTTGTATGCACAAAAAAACAGCATATACGTTGTTTAAACTGGCTTTGCTAACAATGGCTAACCTGGCTAAAGCTAATGAAAACAATGAAAATCCGACTTGCAAAAAGAACGCATTCAACTCGTGTGTGACGTCATTCCCAGTTGCGACCTCAGACTTCCGAGGCAAAAAGAACGCACCATTACTATCCTAAAAACCTTCCCAGTAGCAGACCACATCCTCCTGACAAACTAACATAGTGAATCACTTCTGTTTGTCAAGAGCCAGACCACATGTTGTGTACAAGTAACCCACAGCACTGCTCTTCTCATCTGTTATAATAAATTACCCTGTTTTGACAGTCTGCTTCATTAAGCAGCTAAATTCATCAAGCTGTGATATGTAGCAGGCTACTATTCCTACCATGTATCATTATAATGTGATTTTTATTAAACTGTAAAAAATGTTTTATAGCATCCACTGGCAAGTGTACAGTATAATTTGATCAAATGAATAAAGACCCTCCATTGTGCTCTTGCACACACTAAATGTGTTCTATTAAGCCAGTACGAGGCAGTGTGAACGGCTGTAAATTGACAGGTTCTTTGGATTGGTTCTTATACATGTACATTGTCTACCAATCTATTCAATGAAATACCCAGTACTAAGTATCAGCCTTGAAAAATGTGCTTCACTGCCACTTGTCAGGCTGTTCTCATGAACCATTTGTATACTGAAAGTAAAGCACTGTAATGCATTTGTATTCCATGTATTTATTGCTGTTTGCACCACGTTGACGTTGAGCAGGTCGGGGTGGATGGCTTTCAAGCCCAGAAGTGGAGTTTGCATCCTGACTTTCACTCAGGAAACACGTGTTTAGGTCCCAGGAGTGTTTTAACCCAAACCACGATCCAATCCTTCTCCTTTTGGTGCCTAAACTTAAAGGTGCTGTAGGTAGGATTTTGAAGATCCAGGACTTAGCCAAAAAATTTGAACATCGACAACTTCTCAGTCCCTCCCCCCTTTCCGCTAAAGCCCAAAACGGTCTCCTAAGCCCCTCCCCCCACAAGGGAGAACAAATGTGTGTGCATGAGCAGTGATTGACACGCAGTTAGACACCCCTCTTGCCCTGATTGGTGCATCTGAACAGGGAGCAGTGGATTTTTTCAAATCGCACTACAGACTGTAGGTGGTGCCAGAGGAGCCGGATCTTTTTTTAAATGACGTGCTTCTATTTCTACTCGAACATAGGATCAGTTTCAGCAAATATGACAGAAAGTTAGTTTTATAAATCTTACCTGCTGCACCTTTAACTGTCCTCGCAGCATGACGCTCACTTTTGCCTCTGAAACGACCGACAGCTCATGGTGCTCTGTAGCCAGCTCCCTGTAACATTTTGCAGGCTAATTTAACGGTAAAGACTGCTAAACACAACTGTCATGTCACCAGTCATCACATGACCAGCCGGCTGTCGCCTAATTTCGTAGCATAATACAAATTGGTGTGCATACGTTAATATCATCCAAACCTGTTCATGAGAATGCGTTGCACTTGCAGCAAAGAGTTCTGACAGCAGTGTGGAATGTAACATTAACTCAAATACTGTACTTAAGTACAAATTTGAGGTACTTGTACTTTACTTGAGTCTTTTCTTTTCATGCCACGTTCTACTTCTACTCTACTACACACAGCTTTAGTTAATAGTAACTTTACAGATAAGGATTTTTGCACACAAAACACATGTAAAATACAATGTTTTATGAGAAATGAAACTACCTAAAAATATACAGGCCTACAAGTCCAGCTGAAATGATTAGCCGATTAAACACTTAGTTGATTGACAGAACTGTTTTCATTGTTTCCAGTTTCTAAAATGTGAGGATTTTTCTGCATTAAGTACTTCTACTTTAATTACTTTTACATTTTCCTGATGATACTTACATACTTTTACTTACGTCACGTTTACTTGTAACAGAGTGTTTTTTAAGTGTGGTATTAGTACTTTTCCTTAGGTAAAGGATCTGAATACTTTTTCCCCCACTGTCTGACAGTAACATACACCTAATCTTCACAGTACACATCTTCTGTGTGCGTGTTGGGGAACGATGGTGTGCTGCCCGGCTGTTTGAGCTTGTCCTTGTCTCTTCTCTCAGGTATGCGTATCCTGGTGACCCTGCTGCTGGACACCCTGCCCATGCTGGGTAACGTGCTGCTGCTCTGCTTCTTTGTCTTCTTCATATTTGGCATCGTGGGCGTCCAGCTGTGGAACGGCTTGCTCAGAAACCGCTGCTTCCTGGGCAACTTCTCCATGTGAGTTCCACGTTTACTATGCCAATATATATGTGTGTGTGTGTGTGTGTGTGTGTGTGTGTGTGTGTGTGTGTGTGTGCCAGTGTGTGTAGAGTTTTGTCTGTTTAGATTCCAGTGCTCACATCTGTTATGCTCACTTTAATGTTAACTGCAGGTGGAAAGTCAAATACTGTACTTGTACTTTAGTATTTCTAATTCATGCTACGTAATCCACTTCAGCTGAGAGGGAAATATATATATGTTTATTTGACCTGTCTCCACAGCACTGTGCAGTAAGGTCTGTATCAACCACAGATTCCTTCTGGGATAGGAGGAAAAAAACGCTCTGGGTTGTTTGCATTTCTTTAACCCTCCTGTTGTCCTCGGGTCGAATTTGACCCATTTAAGAAAAGTTTCTATATCATAAATTTGTGTTTCTTTCAAACAAATTGTCAACATTTTTTAAAAAAAATAACGTGAATGGTTCCCTACAACCATTACTCTTCACAAGTAAAATAAATGATCGGTTCACTACTTTTATTGAATTTGCGTGTTTTATTAAATGTTATAGCATTTGAAAAGAAATGAAAGAAAGAACATTGAAAATAGGGGAAGATTTTTCGAAAAAAGCTTCAAAAACGTGGGAACCCCCCCCCCCCGAACAAAAACGTCAAAAGTGCAGAAAAAGACGACATTAACGTTGATATTTATTTTATTTTATATTTTGACCTAGAAAAACTAAAAGTTGCAGGTCGACAGGAAGACAAACACAAGGGTTAAACCAATCACAGTCGTCTTGCACCCGGAAAAAGAAAACGCCACATACAATATTAAACTACTCACACAATGTAGTAACATGAGTGATTTAAATTAGCTGGACACATGGTTAAACGTCATTTTGCCATTTTCAGCGTGTAGCTTGCTGGCTCGAAGTTTCCCGAAGCGAACAGTTTGAGAACGGCAGCACACAGAGAGTGAAACGCAAGGCAGTTATCCGGGAAACGTACTTCATGCCATGCAACTGTTGTATTAGGCAACTTTTTTTGTCCAATTCAGGCACTGTGGTAGTCTGGCTATCACCAGACCAAGCTCATCTGTTCTGATCTGTTAAGATTGAGCTTGGTCTGGGGAGTCTGCTCTGTATTTTCTCTGCACAAGAGGCGTGATCAACGGGCATAGTTGAAATGACTCTGTACGCAATTGGATAGTCCTTCAACCAATCAGACCAATGATCCGGGTGACGTAGCAGCGACATCAACGGGTTGCTGCGCTTCGGTGGCCGCCATGTTGAATGTAAACAAAATGCTGCTTGGTTGCTTCTCTATCGTCATCGTGTTAAACCCGCCAATAGCATGCCAGGTGGATAAGCCAGTTTGTGATTGGTTCCTGCAAAGTTGTAACGGAAGCAGGATAGAAAAATTACAGGTTTCCAGCCTGAGCTGCAGGGAGAAATCAAATCGCACTGTGGCCAAACCTGTGAGAAAAAGACCAACGTTGTAATCAGAACCAAAATCATCCTATCAAATAAAGATATTGAAAAAGACACAACCTCAGAAAAAAAATGGCTGTGCACTAAACAAGACCGTAACCGTGCCAAATGCATGAGTCTGTGTAATCAAACGGGTCTCGGTTCTCGGCAAGTTTGAGTTATCAACCGATCCCAGAAGCCTTTATGTGTCGTGTGTATTTATTTGAAGGTAGGCAATGCATCTTTTATAGAATTGGATCATCATTTTTATTTATAATGGGAATTGAATGTGTGTAAATTAAACAAATATTAACTGTATCTATCAGATTGAATCGTATCTTATCGTATCGCACCGAATCATTTCAACATCAAATCAAATCTCACTAAATCATTTCATATTGAAATGTATCGTCCCTGAACCGTATCGTAGCCCATGTGTCTCGGATCTAGGGCTTTCCCTATTGATTATTTTTGTCATTGATTAATCTAACGATTATTTTTTCGAATAGTCAATTAATCTAATGATTAATTTGCATATAATTCACATATAATGTATTCTATATGTTATTCTATACGATTTTTGAACTGAACTTTGGGGAATCAGTATTCAGTACTTACTGGAGTAATATGCAGTCAAGATAATCACTGGCAAATGTATTTTTGCATCAGTGTGGGTGAAGGAACAATAATTGAAACGCAGGTCTCCAGCCTAGTGGCCTGAAGTTTATACTTGTGCGTTGGGGTGTGTGTGTGTGTGTGTGTGTGTGTGTGTGTGTGTCGATCTCTCTAAGAGAATAGCAGGGCCGGCATGTGTGTATGTGTGTGGGGAGTGTGTGGTAGAGCGAATGAGAGAGTGAGGGAGATTCGCTTCGGAGCGAGTAGCGACTCTAGAAGCACAGTGGGAGAAACAAAGTGTCTCCCCTGTTCTTTCTGACCACGGTGGGACACTGTAGCAGATTTCATGTTGTTTATGGAGAAGGAGAACCAGGAAATGAGTAGTGGGAAATGCAACAATACTGAGCCACGGCCGAGCAACATACATCGCCGTGACGTGTAGTTACATTTTTCGAGAGGTGCGCGTCAGGCTACGGTGTAGGGTCTGTGTCTCCACGTACCTACATTATGTAGCCACAGCATAGATTTAACGCAGAAGCATAAATCACGCTTTAGATGACCGTTGGCAGGTTTTTTTTTAGCTGCAGTTTCTTCAGACGAATCCCTGCTTACAGGTGCTGCCATCTTCTTCTAGTCCGACGCATCGGCACACGTTAAGCAAATCGCCGTATTTTTGTTAGAGCTCAACCAATTTAACGGAGGGCCAATATTATCGGACGATATTAGGCGTATTGTGCAACTGTTGGTATCATTCATAATGGCCGATAAATCAATATTTAAAAACTAAAATAAAAACGGACAAAACACCCTTCATCCATGTTATGAGTGTTGGGTTATAAGTTTGTCCACCATAGGGCGCTCTACGACATCCCTGTTAGTAAGATTTTTTTATTGCGTTTTTGTTCAAAGGACTTTAGTTTCATATCTTAAGTTTGTATTTTTATACATTTTATTTTACTTTTTATTAGAACGTTAGTATATTTTGATGTTCCTCTGTTCTGTTGTGACAGTAAAACAAAGCTTAAAAATCGGTCGGGCTCTAATTTTTGTAATCAGTGACGTTGATTACGTCCATGAATCGTCCCAGCCCTAATTGGATCGTCCAATAAGGGAGGGATGCACCCCCCTACTGGATTTATTCTTTTCCTATTAGATCTAAGATGGATGACCCAGGTGAGATTGCAAACAGGTCTGCAAGAGGCCAAGGCAAAACATATGGCATAAACCTTGACCCGGCACACTAAACTGGGTCATGCACGACGATCCAATGAGGTTAGCGATTATAGAGTCTCTTCATAATGATGAATGGGAGAGCGACGAGCCCTGGAATAATGAGAAAGACCCCATGGTATATGGAAACATGGGCACACACGTGACTTATTCATGTTCCCTGTGTCAACCTGGCTCCATTACTCGCTGCAGGATTTATGAGATCTCACAGCTGTAATTTAAGTTCATGCATAATGGCTGGCGATGAGCTGGCATATTTTTTTTGTCATCATCATCCATTGATCTTCTTGTATCTGAGAGGTCCGTCCAAAGTCATAAAAATATCTATTTCAACACCTTCTTCGCATCGCTGATGCATATTTCAGTGCTTTAGCAAAGTAACAGCTGCTAACTGGGTTGACAGTGACTCTTTATCATGCGCATCGAGAATATGTGAGAGCACCCGGTAGGTAGAAATATTGTACTTTTCACTCTGCTACATTCATCTGACAGTTTTAGTTAGGCTACTTATTACTTTACAATTTAAGATTTTTGAACACAAAACACATGTAGTTTATAAAATACAGTGTTTTATTATTGTTGTTTTATTAAATTAAACTACCCACCAATTAAAGGGCTTACAAATCCAGTCAAAATGAGTCGCCGATTAAACGCAGAACAGTTTCCAGTTTCTAAAATGTGAGGATTTTTCTGCATTGAGTACTTTTATGTTTAATACTTTAAATACATTTTCCTGACGATACTGTACATCATTTTACTTAAGTAACATTTTTCACTGCAGGACTTTTACTTAAGAGTAATAGAGTAAATGTTGTCAGACACTTAGACAATTATTAATCTGAGCCTGTCAGTGGCATAACGAGCACTTTTGTCAAGCAGCGGCCTCTGAAACGACCGACTGCTCACGGTGCTCCGTACCCGGCTCACAGTCACCTTTTTGCAGCTAAACTCAACGACCAACTGAAAGGGCTGACAGCTCACAGAGCTCTGTAGCCAGTGTCAGGTGACCAGCCGGCAGTCGCCTCATTTTGTAGGATATCATACGAATTGTTGTGCATACGTTATTGGACGATAATCATACAAACCCGTTCATGAGAATGCGTTGGTGTTGACAGACAGGCCAGATATCACACAATCACCGGACACACACACACCAGTTATGCCGAGTGCTCTGTCTCTAACAGATATGCCAAGAGGTGGTAAAGCAGGCAGGCAAACAAACATGTGTGCTCGTCTCACACAATGCACACAGGGGTCTCCCCAGCCATTTAGCCCCAGGTCTGTCAACACAATTACAGCTGGCTACGCTGATTAGTTCCTCCGCTCTGTTGGAAGGACTGTTAATCAGAGAAATCAGCTGCTGCAGGATTTGCATGGATTTAAAATGCAATCTACAATCTAGTGATAGACATCCTAGTTAGACGCAACTCCTGTAACGTTAGCAGTTTCTAACGTTAGCTTACTGCACTAGCGTCACTGTGTCCACGTTCGGACACTTTTTGGCTAATGTTCCATCAAAATATCTGTTGAAATATGAATATTAATGATCTATTACGTTTTTAGTTAATGTTATGGTGTAAAATTAAAGTGTAAAGGGAGATTTTCACACCACTACTATGTATTGAAAGCCATTCTCAATACATTGGCTTTGAGTTTGGATCTAAAGATATCTACATCTGTAATAGTGCGAAAGTCAGGGGGTAATTTGTTATCAAGGAACAGTAAAATGTGCCAAAAGTTGGGTGTGTGTTCCTATGCCAGCCGAGTGGTCATGTTAAATGATGTTTTGACCTATCATTAGGCCCTGCATCAATCTACTGGGCCCCATGACAGATGACACCATTCTCTAGCTCTGACCTAACTTACCGTTAAGTAGGGTTGGGCATCAGGAATCAATTCCTACCTGGATTCGTTCCAAAAATACCAATTCCATCGGAATCTTTTCTTTATTGGAATAGTTTGGAAGATTTAGTTTCAAATCTGATCATCGGTTTCAAATTTTACATGTGAAGGTTTGGGTTTCCGTAGCGACCAGGCGCTTGTTGTGTTGCAGCCTTGGAGCTCAGTAAGCATTGCTCTAGTGTGGCTTTATTTTACGTTGAAAACTTTCCTCTTATTTGTGAAATGAGCATGTGACCCGTTTCAACTCCAACCCTCAAAGAATCGGAATCGAGAATTGATAAAAACAGGAATCGAAAGGAAGAATCGGAATTGGAATCAGAATTGTTCAAATGAAACGATGCCCAACCCCACTTTTATGCTGCCTTTAACTCTTACTCTCAGCCAAGCAAAGAGCAGATATTTAGCAGGCTTGACCCGGCCTGCTCAGGTTAAATTACAGTGGATGGCCCCACTGGCTTGATAGGCAGCATCTAAATGAATGCCATGGCCCGCTCAGTCGTCCAACCACCGTCACATATTAGAGTTAACCAATAGACGGTAGCATAGGCGGACTGGCAACATGGTAGTTCTGGTGAATGCCAGAAGGGCGGATGCACTCTTGGGATGATTTGGGCCGCTGGAAAAAAAAGAAAAATGCGGCAACACTGGCGTATCACACTAGTTTGACAAAAATATGCAAGACTATACAGCTGCAGCCTGGAGCCTCCCGTCTAGTGCCGTCATGCTTTGACTTTTCAAAATAAAAGCCGCCTCTGGTCCGCTATGTCTTTGTACTTTTGTGTTTTGGGTGTTTAAGTATGTTATAATATGTTTTAAATATGCAAGCATCTCCATTCTATTCTAAGATGGTGCCATGGTTTATTTGAAGGTGTTATGAATTGCTTCAGTCTGTGTATTCTGTTACTATGAAAGCCTGTAAGTTCGCCTCATGCTGCTGTTGCCATAATCTCACGTGAGCCTGGTCTATGCAATTATAAAGCAATTAATGTCCCCATCTGAAATTGGGCCGGTAAGGGATGGAATTGCCAGGCCCGGATTTTTGTCCCAGTCCGCCCCTGGACAGTAGCAAACCCACTGGTATGATGGTCCCATTCCACTCACTCACACTGATTTCAATGTACCAGTAACTTGTAATTGCCACTTGTGGCTGCGGTGGCCACTGTTCTGCAAAAATGACGTAATCCGGAATAAATCACAATACACGTTTTAGGGTCAGCCGTTTTTTCTATAGTGTCTGACTTGTAATTCAAATTTGTGGAATACATTTTAGGGTACTTATTGTTTCCCACAATACACTGTAATATCTAGTGAATATCGATGCTCCCTACAATATTAAAACTATACCAAAATGCATTGCGAATTTCTGTCACCTAGCAACCAACAAGTGATGTTAGTAAATTCATTAACATTAATACAGCTTGCAAATGAATCCTTTTGTAGGTAAGGGGGTCTAAAAATCTAAATATGTGCAATGCAATATATAAATATATATATATATATATATATATATATATATATATATATATATATATATATATATATATATATATATATATTAGGGCTGTCAGTTTAACGCGTTATTAACGGCGTTAACGCAAACCCATTTTAATGCCGATAATTTTTTTAACGCACGAGTAACGCATAGAGAGAGCAACGGGATCTGTTAGTCCACTTCTTTAACTGTCTATGGCCACGCCATGTCCCGCCCTACGAAGCAGCTGATTGGTTTGGTTTAGGCATTTCACCGCGAGTGGTGAGGATAGTGGATTGGTCAGGGGATAGGACCTGAACAAATGGAGTTACGTTACCTTCGACGCCTGGCCAATAGTAGTGATTGAAGGGCGGGTCTTGTAATTTCGCAGACCGCAAACAAAACAGACACAAGCCTCGGCCGGTTTTAGCTTGCTAGCCGCGTAGCTTGTAGGCTCGTGACGGCGATTATCTTCAGAGCGAGCGAGTAGTGACTCTACAGTCAGTGAGAGAAACAAATGAGGCAGTACTACCTGTAGTACTATCTGCAGGACTACCTGCAGTACTATCTGCAGTACTACCTGTAGTACTATCTGCAGTACTACCTGTAGTACTATCTGCAGGACTACCTGCAGTACTATCTGCAGTACTACCTGTAGTACTATCTGCAGTACTACCTGTAGTACTATCTGCAGGACTATCTGCAGTACTACTTGCAATGGAACATCGAGGTAACAGCGTTACATTATGTGACAGATTATTAGATCCAAGTGTGAATGTTAGTGTGAAATTGAACATAACGTATATGACAATGTTGTTTTCAATAAAAAAACAGTCACAAAGCAGCCAATCTACTTTTCCATGCTGATAAGAGAATTAAAATGAGAAAATATAATGGGACAAAAAGAAATCAAGGGACATTTAGAATAGATAGAAATGTGCGATTAATTGCGATTAATAGCGAGTTAACTATGACATTAATGCGATTAAATATTTTAATTGCTTGACAGCACTAGTATCTTTTGGTATGCATTTCAGAAAAAAATGGTTAGGATTCAGGTGTAATTGCAAATAGTGATTAATCATGATTAATCCACTGAAAATTCTGATTAATTTGATTAAAAATTTTAATCATTTGACAGCCCTAATATATATATATATATATATAGAGGAAGAGTAAGGTACCGTGAAACTATTATAGGCAAACCATTGATGGATTAACGTTATATTAGAGGCAAACTCAGCTTCCACTTGTTGCCATAGCAACGGTAGGGCATGTTTAATTTGTGCAACAGCAAAGACGTAACTAGTGGCGCAGAGAAAATGACCCGTGTAGTGTCCCATAGTGTTTACTTTTCCAAACGAGCCGCCATCTGGCCGCCATTAAGCTCGGTTGTAAAATCCGGGAGAGCCAGACCCACGTCATGCATTCGTCCAATCAGCTGGTCCCTGGTCCCTCCCCTTTCCGCTTTGTAGTCAAAATGGCACAGGATTAGTGCACGTAGTGTCCATCATCCACCGTTTTTAGGGGGTCATCCGGGTACTTTAACTGCTCTGACTTTTTGCGTTATCTACACTATATACTTAAAGCTAAATGTTTGAGACACAGCCATAGTCTCACTTTAAGAGATGTGTATAATTCACTTCCTGTAGGGTCATTTTTGTAACCAGAGAGCACATTATTTAAAACATATGCTAGTAATACTTGAAAAGACCAATCTACTTCCATTTCTAATGTTTGAATTGAAACGTTTGGCACATCTCTCAATACATGTATCCACTCTACACCAGCGTAGGCTAACCTGCGATGTCCTCTCTTTTTCTTGCCAAAAGCCCTCTCTCTGTGGAGCTTGAGAAATACTACCACACTGAAAACGACGACGAGAGCCCCTTCATCTGCTCCAAGCCTCGAGAGAACGGCATGAGGGACTGCGGCTCGGTGCCCAAGGTGTACAAGGAAGGAGGCCTGCAGTGCACCCTGGGCTTGGATTATTACAACAGCACTGACAACAACACCTGCATCAACTGGAACCAGTACTACACCAACTGCTCTGCTGGTCTGGTCAACCCATTCAAGGGAGCCATCAACTTTGACAACATCTGCTACGCCTGGATTGCCATCTTTCAGGTAAAACAGCTACCCACACCTGCTAGATATGGAGGAACAGCTGGACCATAACAAAAGGAATCCGTTTGTGAGATATACGATTTTGCAATGAGGCACATATACAGTAGGGTCTGGCTGACGTGCAAGCCTGTAATACAAGATGGAGACGAGGGGGGGGGGGGCTAATTGCAGCTGGTGTATCAGAGAGGGTTTACGGGATTAGCAGGTCGCCACAGCCACACCACCAGACTGCGGCTTCATTTTTCCACACCATTTGCTTGCTATCTCCACATCATCTGTAAAGCGTTTTGTTGGAGAGTTCGGTCCTCCCTGTCTGCCTGAGGGGGATCATTTTGATGGATAAAAACCAGATTGGAGATGAGTTCCCCCAAAGGTCTGGCTGCTGCTCCAGTTTGCCTGCGCAGGGTAAAACACACAAGAGAAATGTTGGAGATTAGACTTCTGCTGAGTGCTCGGTATTTGGAACTGGACTGTGAAATATGCTCTTTTTTTTAGTTCCAATCATTTCTACTTTGGTTTCTTCTTTTGTGAGTGGCCTGATGACCTTTGGATATGAGAATGGCAAGCTCTCTGTATTAAAAGGAAACTTAAAGAAACTTTTTTAAAGTAATGTTATATATATTTTATTAGTGTTAATAATAGATAAAACTTTATTGTCCACACAGAATTTTTTTCTTGCGTCGTCTGCTCCAACAATCAACAGATAACATCTGTATGGTCAACCAACAAACACCTGACACCCCTTCCCCTCACACGCTGCATGCTTGCATGAAAGGTGCTATGTAAATAAATGAAAGTTTCTTTTCTGTGTCTCTCTCTAATCCTCTCCTTTGTGTGTGTTCTTCTTTAGGTGATCACTCTGGAGGGCTGGGTGGACATCATGTACTTTGTGATGGACGCTCACTCCTTCTACAACTTCATCTACTTCATCCTACTCATCATTGTAAGTGCCACTTCACGGCGGCTCCGGCTGTGTGCGTGTGCGCCTGTTGACAATTGACAGAGTGGGTCAGTCGCGGGGACTCTTGTGCGAGCATCCGTTGCGAGCGTGTGAATAATAATAATGTCCTCTACCCCTCCTTGTCCTTAGATTGGCTCATTCTTCATGATCAACCTGTGCCTGGTGGTCATTGCCACTCAGTTCTCCGAGACCAAGCAGAGGGAAAGTCAGCTGATGAAGGAGCAACGGGTGCGCTTCATGTCCAACGCTAGCACCCTGGCCTCCCTCTCTGAGCCAGGCTCCTGCTACGACGAGCTGCTCAAGTACCTGGTTCACATCGTCCGCAAGGGGGCCAGACAAGTGGCCCACATCTGCAGGTTCCTGGCTCGCCGCGCTGGGCTTAATATCGCTGCCTCGCCCCCTGCAACGGAGCCCCAACGCAGCCAGAGAAGGAGGAGGAAGCCCTCCAGGCAGGGATCTGTGTCGGTTCATCACATGGCACACCATCACCAACACCACCACCACCACCACTACCACCTGGGTAATGGCAGCTTGAGGGGAGGAGGGGGCGTGAGGTGTCTGGAGGCTAGGGATGTGGAGGTTGGTGCTCATAACAACAACAGAGGGGCCCTTGTAGCAACCACCGGCGCCGGGCATCTTGCTTTGGCTCCGCCACTTTCAGTGCCGGCAGCCACCTCTGACACAAACCTGGCAACGTTGTCCAATCCTGCTGGGGGAGCTGCCGATTTCTCTTCAGTTTGCAGTGAATTCCACACAGAAACTCTTCACTGTACCCCCTCGCCCACAAACCTGGGGCCGACCGCGGACCCTCTCGCCATTGTCCCGGCTCCCATGTCCAGGGCCATGAAGAGGAACTCTGTACCTTTTGCGGCTCCAGGCCCTAAGAACTACCCCACTCTGCAGGCTCGAGCCCTGGCAGAGTCCAGACGAGGGAGTGTTGCTGCCAGCACTCTGACTAACATCGGCTTCAACCTGAACATCCCGCCCATGCCCCTGGAGAGACGGCCATCAAGCCTGGTGGACACACACATTCCCACAGGTAGACAAATCACAACAAACACAGGGATGTGGTCACAGATACATTGCATTGAAAAGCCTGATCGTAAATGCAATCAAAAACTTGGAAAGTGTTTGATTTTCTCCATTAGCTGCATTCCTTTTGTGCTAGGGTGGATAGTTTGCTCCGCGGAGTGTTCCCATTAAGAGAAAAACTGGGAGGCAAAATGGGGTTTGAAAATAACAAGAGTATGTCATTCTGTCAGAATCGGTGCTTAATTCCCAAATCAATGTTGACGCAAATCAAATGACACGCCACTGGGAGTGTTCCTTTTTCTGCAATCATGCATTTGGTGGAGTACGGTATTGATTTGTCGTTATTAAGCCTCAAACCAATACGCTGTCCAGAGTTGTGTTTTTTTTTCCATGAGAGACACAAACGAGTGCTAATTACAGTCAAATGTTAATCCCTCATGTCCAACCTCGCAGCCATCTCCGTCTGGCCCCGGCAGCGGGCTTAGCAAAAGTCAGAGACGGGCCGCAGCACAGCCTGTTGAGACGAGCCATTCATAGAGCGAACTGCCCATCACCACCAAAACACACACCCTGTGACACACACACACACACACACACACACACACACACACACACACACACACACACACACACACACACACACACACAAAAATGTAGTTGTTTACAACAGACCTCTTTCATTGGATTTGACAATTTGTCTAAACTAAAGTCATTTATGTAATTCATCACAATCGCGCTGATTTCACCGCAGTTGCCTTCTCCTTGTCTCAGTTTCTCCGTCTGACCTTTCTCACTCGGCCTGCAGCCCAGCTCTCCTGCCAGCTGTCGGCTCGTGACCTCAGCACCACCAGCAGTGCCATGGACACAGCTGCTTTGACCCTGGACCCCGAGAGTTGCCCCTACTGCGCCAAGGCCCTGGCCAACGAATCCGAGGGCGGCGCCGAGGGCAACGAGACCCCCGGAGACTCCGACAGTGAGGGCGCGTACGAGTTCACCCAGGACCTCCGCCACAGGGACAGGAGAGACAGCCGGCAGCCCAAAAAGAAGCAGCGAGGGCTGGGCAAAACGTTTGCGAAGGTGGTCCGCTTCTGGAGGCTGGTGTGCGACACGTTCAGGAAGATCGTGGACAGCAAGTACTTCGGACAAGGGATTATGATCGCCATTCTGATCAACACTCTGAGCATGGGGATCGAGTACCACGAGCAGGTTAGTGTGTTTTTCTGTGTGTCTTGCATTTAAGTCCCGCCTCCCACCGTACAGGAAAAGAACCCTCCGAGTTCCATTGACTTGTATTGCGTTAAGGTTCCTCCTCCACATTTCCGTCTGCTAGCAAACAACAGAAAAATTCACAAAGCTGCTGTATTTGTGGGATGCACTGCCAACAATGCAAAAAAACGATAACTTAAGTTGTTATAACCTGCTGACCCGAAAAACAACTACGCTTTAATGAAAACAGTGAATACAGACGTAAGGTATCAGCAGAAAATGGGGAGACAGTGGGATCATGACACTAACCTAACGTTATGTCCGATGTTGCGTGTGTTAGCTTGACATATAGTTAGCCTAAAACTTGCATTTGGATATTTGACTTGGTAACAAAATGCTTGCCGCAAACGTAACGTAAGACAAGATTCTTTGAGTAACTCGAATAATTCGATTACTAAAAATCCTCGATGCTAAATTCTTTGCCTCGAAGCGTTGTTTAATCAATGTAGGCTAACTAACGTTGTATGATTATTACTAGCGCACAACGGGCTGACGCTGGACACGAGCGAAAATAGTGAGGGGTTAAGAGAAGAGACAGGCAAGAGAAAACGACATTTGAAGCTGCAAACATGCTGCTACATCATCTCTGTAGAAAACATCCAGTCTACCCATCCATCCATTCCATGGAGCGAACCTGACACAGGGTAGGCTGACTAACGTCTGCTGCTCTCGTCCACCGCGTTTTACACAACTAGCCTACAGCATGCTACTCTGCAAAAAGCGATGTTTTACAAACAAGCTAAAACAAAAGCTTCCGGTTTGTAATCTAATATGTTTATTAGTTTGCTACTACTAATCTTGAAATTGACAAATTTCTGTAAATTTAGCTGCTGTCGGAGACAAACCAGCCCCCCCCCCGGAGCATGGCTACTTATTATGCACGTGAATGACGTCATCGGACCATGCCGGTGATGTCTGCATTCTTTATTCTTTCTCCTCACTCAGTATTAGCCTTCTTAAAATGAGTCCCCCAGAACAGTGTAGTTGAATAGCCCTGCTTTAAGCTCTGTACAGTCACATTTACCCTCAGGCAAGTGAACAGCTTTTTTGCATGTCCAGTGCAAAGAGCCAGAGGCAAGAAGGGCCACCAACAATGTACTTTTGCCAACAGAAAAAGGGCATCTATCTTTGTTATTGTATGCAATTTAGGCAATAAAAAAGGTTGCTTTCTCGAAAAATGGAAACCTCTTTTGTATATTTGCTATTGCTGTTTACTGTAAAGCAAAAGTATTTCTTATCCGATTACTCGATTAATTGATGAAATAATCGGTAGAATACTCGATTACTAAAATAATCGATAGCTGCAGCATTAGTGTCAGGATCTAGCGACTGAAGCTGCAGCTGCAGCATGTTGACATGTTTTAATGATGTAAAGATGTGTTCAAGGAGTCCAGATAGAGCCTGTATCAGGGCCATATTTAGTTCAGTGTGTTATATGTCACTATTTTTGGTAGCCTACTGTACTTAAATGGCCAGTATGTACTTTATTTTCTTTATTCATTGAAGCCTCTATGTTTACAGGCTTGTGGTGATGCGCAATGTGCTATTGGTGCCAAAAAAATCTATGTTTTAGTACTACCAAATTGTTTTGTTTTGTCATGGTTCATGTGTGCAACAAACATTACACTTCGTGAGAAAAAAATCGTGGCAGAGAATCGTGATATCAATTCTAAGCTAAAAAAATCGTGATTCATATTCTTCCCCGAATCGTGCAGGCCTAGTCGGCTTATAAAAACTCACGCCATTGGGTTATTTACCCTGTGGGTAGTGAATGCCACCACACAGCAGCTTTTATGCATTTTTCTGTTGCTTGCTAGCAGACAAAACTGACGAGGAGACACCTCCACGCAATAAGTCAATGGAGAGCGGATAGTCACGCTCCGTCTCTATGCAGCTGTTTGATGGTGCTCCGGTACGGCTGTGCATAACGGCGATGGGACCCTAATGAAAGACTGTAGGAAGTTATTAGTTTTACTAATAGATCCTCTGTGTACGCGTGTGTCATTCTGTGCGGTTGTGTAAGCTACACAGCTCCCACTGGCCCAACTGGAATTCCTGATGTCTCTTTCTGGCCTTGGTTGTTTACACGAGCGTAATTACAGCCATGTGAGAGAGAAAACGGAAGCGCGCGCGCGAGAGAGAGAGAGAGAGAGAGAGAGAGAGAGAGAGAGAGAGAGAGAGAGAGAGAGAGAGAGAGAGAGAGAGAGGTGATTTAATGGGTGAGGAAGGCCCCACAACATCTCACACAAACAGTTTTTTTACTCCTGGGTTTCTTTCACTTTGACCCTATGTACACCTGGGGTCCGTTTCAGAAAGCATGTTTAGTGAAAACTCTGAGTTTGTTAACCCTGAGATAAGGGGAACTCTGGGTTTTCTGTTTCAGAAAGGGAGGTTAATCAAACCTGAGAGAAAGAGAGAAACTCCAGTCCGTTTCAGAAAGAGATGTAACTTAAAGGAACACTCCGACTTATTGGGCAGTGCTACTTCTGCTACTTGGGCGGAGTGATATGCTTGCATCACCTGAGAAGCCGAGAGCAGAGTAGCAATGCTTCGCCTTTCTGAGAATATAGTTCCCAGTTTATATACAGTTAGAAGATGGCTGTGTCTCATGTAACGTTATTTGTACACGCTGTGACTATACAAATCAAAACATGTAAATAGGAACATGTTGGCGTTATTTTGTCACTTATCGGAGCAGTAGGCTAGTTGGAGCCGGTTACCTCCAGGATCTGTGCTAGGCTAAGCTAATGGTGGAGCCGTTAGACAGAGTTATTACACGCACAGAGATGAGAAGGGTATGTATGGACTTGTCTAACTGTCGGGGTTACGGTGAATAAGACAATGTCCCAATAAGTCGGCGTGTTCCTTTAACCTCAGAGTCAGTTACTATGGTAACTGAGTCTGTGAACCTAACCTGGTCGGGGGCAGATTTTCTTCAATAAAAATTTCTCTCAGTCTCCTCCCTCTGACACAGCGCTCTTCAATTTCCTCATTCATTTATTCAGTCTGTATCAGGTGCATTTTAGTACAGTTTGTTATCTGCATGAATACAAAAAACAGTGTTGGAATATATATGATAGAAGTGTGGCCCTTTAAAGTGCTCATATTATGCTCATTTTCAGGTTCATAATTGTATTTAGAGGTTGTACCAGAATAGGTTTACATGGTTTCATTTTCCAAAAATACCATATTTTTGTTGTACTGCACATTGCTGCAGCTCCTCTTTTCACCCTGTGTGTTGAGCTCTCTGTTTTAGCTACAGAGTGAGACATCTCACTTCTGTTCCATCTTTGCTGGGAGTCGCACATGCGCAGTACCTAGGTAAGGACTACTAGCCAGTCAGAAGCAGAGTATGAGGGAGTGCCATGCTAGCAGCTAGGCGAGCATTATAACGTGTTCCAAAGTGACCACGTTGGTCTCTGAAGTAAAGGCTGGACTACAACAGAGCTGTTTGGAGCAGTTGGTGAACAGTGTTTTCTGTTGGAGATGGTAAGTCCCTTTGGGGGGGACTTCAGGCTTTTTCACTTTGTAAACTTATAATATGCACAAAAAGATATATAACACAATAAAGGAAAGGGGGAAAAGCCAAAAAGCATAATATGAGCACTTTTCAATAAAAACGGGTTTTAAGCATAACATCTTATTCTATGTCTCAGCTAGATGAGAAAACCTGAGTACAGTTGTCGAACCTGAAGAATACCTGAAAAAGCTTGACCCTGAGATGCTAAATTCGTTGAGTAGATCGTTTAAGCTTGCAAAGATATTATCGATGTAAAATGTACTGCACTTTGCAAGGCCCCCGTGCTCTCCCATTGTTCAAAGATGCAATCTAATTCAGCGGCTGTAAAAATGTGGTGGTTACAAACGAGGCTTAACAATCAAAAGTCGGCCAAATGGAATGTTGTCTCCGAATTATGTCCAAATCTTGAGTGTAGAGCTTATTACTGGGCTGGAGGTGAACTGTGGCAGGGAGAGAAGAAGCCGTGCAGTGCGGAGAAAGAGACTGACGTTCAGAATTTAGCCTCAGCAACACACCAATCTGTTTCTGCGGCCTGAAACCAGCAGACAATTTTGAGTAAGTTTGCTGCCCAGTATGCATTGAACTTCGGAGGGCAAGCCCAAGGTCTCTCAAGAAGTTTCTTTTCCCTTTTCTTCCACTACTCTTTCTCCTCCATTTTCTCATTCTCTTTTCACTTTTGTCTCTTTTGTCATATGCCCTCCGTCCTCCCCTTCTTGTCTCACTCCTCTTAAGTCTTTTCTAGTTTGGGTAACATGGATCCCTCTAGTCTCCAGACAGACTGCTGAAAACTTTATTGAGACGCTTCATTGATTGCAAACCCATCAACCCACCATCAATCTCTGTTTGGCTCTGTAACTGTCCACATGGAGAAGAGGCTGGGTTTTAATTTCCATACATCCTCCAGAGTTTTGCAGTGTGTTTACCCCGTGCAACTGCCACCTCAGGAATTAGAATGAGACTTACCTACTGTGTTCACTGCTACACATGTTAAAAATACTCTTTCATCTGCACCCGGCTGATAAACTCAGTATTAGGCAACATTATTTCATGTTTTATAGCTTTTTTTTTTATTGGGGCACAGTTCAAACCGTGTTTAAGCAAAGAATGGATAACCTTGATCACATGTTGAAGGCGGTCTGTCCAAAGTGCATTAATGCCGCCATACGGGATGGATGGAAGAGATATTTATGACTTGTAATAGTAGAGTGTACCATTTCTGTAATACATTTGCCATCAAAGGCTAACGGTACATGTCCACAGTAGAGGAATATTATATCGATATCGTGATATGAGACTAGATATCGTCTTAGATTTTGGATATCGTAATATCGTGATATGACATAAGTGTTGTCTTTTCCTGGTTTTAAAGGCTGCATTACAGTAAAGTGATGCCATTTTCTGAACTTACCAGACTGCTGTAACTGTTCTATTATTTGCCTTCACCCACTTCATTATAGTCATTATATCCACATGACTGATGATTATTTATCAAAAATGTCATTGTGTAAACATTTTGTGAAAGCACCAATAGTCAACACTACAATATCGTTGCGGTATCGATATCGAGGTATTTGGTCAAAAATATTGTGATATTTGATTTTCTCCATATCGCCCAGCCCTAGACCACAGGCAGCATAATTTCCACGCTTCCCATTCATGTCTATGTAAGTAGCCAGGCAATGCATTTTGGTAGTTTTGCAGCGACTTTCAAGAGACGGGGGGTCGAGTTGCCCAATCCTGATTTGCCCAATCCTGATTTGCATAAAGTTGAGGTCCAGGCTATTTCATGCAAACCAGGGGCGTCCAGCTTGACTCGCCTTTCGAAACTCCCAGAAATCTTTTAAACTGACTATTGTCTATCTAAAATTAGAGGACAGAGTCAGCATCTGCATAGCTTATTTCTTGTCTAAAATGTTTTCAGAAACGCATTTCAACTATTTTCGTAAAATTCCAAAGGAGCCACCATTTTTGGTCCGTTTTGACATCCCTGGGCCACCTGAGGAGAACGCCCACGAGTAAAAGCGTTCGTCCAATCAGGTGCAGCCGTCGCGGTTTTCGATGGGTGTAGCCTGCTTTCTTTGGTTCTCAGTGGTCATTGAAGAGAAATCGCTGAAACTGCTAGTGGCAAGTCCAGAAGCATCCAATCTTGAATCTTGGGAAGCAGTGTGATCCCTCCCTTCCAAAAACGCCCCTGTGGACACGTATCTTAGCAGCCAATACAACATTTCCTCCAGCTGCTTTCTCAACAGTGAATGCCTTCCGGCAATTCAGGAGGCTTAATCCTTTCTAAAGCCAAAACCCCTTTTAAGTTTCTTCATTGCTGCACAAATCAAGTACAAAACATTGATTTCAACCGTCTCTGTTCTACACCTAAATGTATTGATACTGAAACGCCACAGAGAATCTGCTGAGATCTAATATCAGTTGATGTTGTACCAAACGTTGTGCAGTGTGTGAAGTATTCAAGACAATTAGGTGGTCCCATATTAGCACACAAATGTTCATCCTATTTGCCTATATACAACAACAAAAATATACATAATTTGCTAAATGGAAAGATGTTTTTCATCTTCTCTCCAGAATCCTGCACGTTTCCAGTTTTGCAAACCCGCCTCACACCTGCAAAGCTCAGCATATCTTTGATATCTGTTTGAAGAAGAACATAAGACATATATTTGCTTCTTTTTCAAATATGGAGAGAAGGAGCAGGACTGCAGAGTTTTATTTCATATATAGATTGTTTTACGTTAACCGTATAGTTTGCACAGTAGTTAGCTGCTGTAGCACCAATATGGCAACACCAGCTGCCTGTTCACTGTCCCTTTAGATATCTAAACAGTCCCTGCCCTGTCACTGCAAGCTTCTCATGCTTATACATCCCTTAGTGCATTCATTTTTATTCAGTAAATTTTCTTTTATTGTCCATATTATTCATGTGGATTTGATATTATTATCATCCTGTTTATGATGTATGTGTATGTTGTGTGGGATGTCTTTAAGCTACTGGGACCTTGAATTTCCCCTTGGGGATCAACAAAGTATCTATGTTTTTGAGACCCCTACCAAACATTTTAACCATTTGTTCTTTCATCCTTTATTGTTCATCTCTCCTGTGCCTGAGGCAGTGTATATCTTCCGTATAGCGTGTTCTCCATTTCAAAGTTTGTGTTTGTGGAAAATTGCCCCTTTAAAGGGTAACTACTGTTTTTTTTTTGTCAACCTGGACCCTATTTTTCTATGTTTTTGTGTCCAAGTGACTGATGGAAACAACAATCTTTGACATTGGTCCAGTATTAAGTAAGATCGCTGCAGTCGGCAGCGGCGAAACAAGCTATAATGTAAGTTAAAAGGGCAATCGTCCAGCTTGTATTTACCTTCACAAAAGTGCTTGTTTTGCCACTGACAGACTCAGATTAATATTCTCAGTGTTTCGCTGCTGTCGACTGCAGCGATCTTCCTTAATACTGGACTAATTTCAAAGATTGTTGTTCCCATCAGTCACTTAGATACAAAAACATACGAAAATAGGTTGAAAAAAACCGACAGTTACCCTTTCAGCAATTGTGTTTCAGCTCTGTTGAATGGCAGCTTTTCGATCAAGTTAACCCGTTTTCCAGCCCGCCCTCCTGTTCTGTAAATGGATGACACACACACACACACACACACACACACACACACACACACACACACACACACACAATGGATCTGGTATTATGTATCATTCAGCTGCAAATAAGGTTGTGGAGTTCTGGCTGTGTCTTAAAGAGAATTTGACAAGATTAAACATCCTCCCCGATGAGTAATTGATGGCGAGAGAAAGATGGGGAACGTGCACTAACACACACAAAGTGATTCAAACTTCAAGCTATTTTTAAAAGCTTAATCAATGTCACTGCTGGCAATAATTACACATGATGTGCTTATTAATCACGAATTATGCTGAATATGGATGGGTGTATCTGACAGAAGAGTTGTCAGTTTGTCACGAAGGTAGAGTTTCTGCAGCTGTGCGTGCTTGAATATGTTTCCATAAAACAGTAATCTCCACTGCAGTTGATTTTTTGGCAAAACTCATCCTGGTTCATTTTAGACTGTTTACATTTCAGAGCATTTAGCAGCTAAAGAGAGTGAAAGTTTGACTTACACTTACACCGAGTGGACAGAAACATGACCCCAGATGAATTCTAATGCTATACTCTTTAAGTTTAGTTGAGTTGTTAAGTTAACTGGGAGCTACCCACACAGTACGTTTAGGTGTTTCAGTATTTCTCACTGTATTTGCTTTGTGTATTAATCCGTGAGGCCTTATGAAGATGTTGAATGTGTGCTACAAGAAACCATTGGCAGAAATGTGTATTGCTTCATCAAGTGCCAATTTAGTTAAAGGGTAACTACCGTTTTTTTTTCAACATGGACCTTATTTTCCTATGTTTTATGTCTAAGTGACTGATGGGAATAAAAAGAAATGGTAGATACCCTTTAAGGTAAACCTTAGAGGGTTAGGGTTAGGGGTAAATGCTATTCCTATAGTCTAAGATAGTAACAAATATTTGCAAAGATGAACAACTCTCTACCAAATCCAAAAACTAGAGTGCTGAAATCTAAATTTGTGTTGTCATGAAGTACAATGTGTTGAACTGCTCCATAGACAATGTATTGGGAAATATGTTATAGATGAAACTGAGAGCACACTGAGGGGATGCTCTGAATATGTGGGTGCATTTTTTGTTTTAGAACTGAAAATGCTACAATGGAATAAATCTCACGTAGGTATAATAAAGAAAACAAACATTCTGTGGGTCCACAAAATCAATTAAATCTCCTATTCATTGTCTGTGGAGCAGCCCCGGACTTTAGACTTACTTCTCTGGTTTCTGGCTTTGAGAGAGAGTAGCTTAGCCTGACAAGCCAGACCCACATCAAGATGTTTGGTCTGGGAACTCACCATTGGCAGGGATCAATCCGAGGGGCGGGATAAACGGTTGTCTTTCAAACTCCCTCTGCACGCAATAGGATAGCGCTACAACCAGGCAGAGCAACGAAGAAGGTGGCGGAGCTAGTTGATAGATTAAACTTTTGCCGTATCCGGTCGGCAAAACTCCGAACACATCTTCCTTTTTTAAGAATGACTTCAGTGCCGTTCTTTGTTCTTTTCTCAAAGAAAAGCTTAACTCCAAGTCTTCCAGAAGACCGCTGTTCGCCAGCAGCAGCAGCAGCTTTAAGCCCACCCACCGACTCTATACACGATGTGATTGGCCACACAAAAATTTGGTTTTCCCGCTCGCATGCCAACGGAGAGTGTCTATACTGACCCTAGCTGCAAATTAAATTTGCTGCCACTAGGGTGCGTCTAGATTTCTAGACTAAGAGTAGCTAACTTTCCTAGGCCATGGAAACAACATATTGGAATTCTTAACTTAGCTGGTGTTCCCCCCCCTTTAAAGGTGCCCTGCCACACGAAACTTTTTTTTACTCCATATGTGTTTGTGTTATGTCATGAATGTGAAAATGAACTGCTAGCTCCTGTCAGCTCTAGCCACTGAAAAGAAATAAGCGGAGAAATCAGGCCAATTACAAAAGCTGGTCAGTCTGACATGGTTTTGTCTGAGCTCATTACTATTTATGAGCTCGCCCAGTCTGACGTGGGTAAAGGATGCTGATAGCCAGGCTCTCATTGGCTAGCTGTTAGCCAATCCGAGTCAAGCAGCTTAGCTCGTTGAATATTAATGAGAACTGGCACAAATCAAGTCTTCCTGCAGGCTTTCTATACCACGCTAGAATGGCTTGAAACAAGGTAACCAAGGCATTTTGTACACAAAAAATGTTACAGAGTCCATGGTAGAACTTCAGACATTACCACAAAGTAATGAAATACATGTGGCAGGGCACCTTTAAGTTTTTATCATTATTATCATTATTTATCATGTATCATCAAACAGAATATCTGCTTGTTATTGGGATCAAAGAGCAGTTTTAATAGTTATCCGAGGCTCATTAAGCTTCAAATTCTCCCCTCAGAGTATTAAATATGGACTCTTTCGCTCAAGACTCCTAACTCTGGGCTTGGCACACTGGATGAGACTCTGTAACACACACACTCACTCTCACATGCATGTGTGCACTGATGTGACCTGACTCCTGAGATATAAACCGGCCTCTTGAGTAGACACTCTACATCCACACGTGTCCTTCAAACACAGACATGTTGTTACCCTGCAACCCATCAGTGTGTATGGAGCTATATGGCCTGAACCTTCACTGTCTATGACACATAACAGAGCCTCCCTGTCTGCTTCCTATCTCTTAAACGCACAGATACGTACACACAAAATCTGCTGCTTGGGAAACGGCGCAGACATGCTCTCGCTTCGAGGGCAGCAGAAGAGGCAAGTGCAGCGAATGTAAATGTGTGCGCGACACAGAGATGGAAGGATAAAAAGGTGATTAAATAGAGTGTTGCATAGAGACCACAGAGTGTAAGGACTTGGAGGGAAAAGGATAGAGAGGGTGATGTGTGGAAGAGATGAGGCAGACGGGTTGGACGAGTAAGGAGAGGGTGTCTGCTTTATCTCTGCGCAGTTTAAGAGTGTTACCATTTATGGTGGAGCTGATGGAATAGTTGTGTGTCTGCCAACTATGTGACACGGCCCAAAGTCTATCTATTTACTTGGGAAGGTCAACCTCTCTCTCACTTTACATAAGAAACGTCCCCGTTTGTATGGCCACCCGTCCCTGCCTTCCCCACATCTTTTTTCTGAAGCTCTCCTGTCAGTCTTTCCACTCCCTCCATTAACCTCCATGATGCCAAAATAGCTTGAGGAGAAGTTAAGAGGCATAGAAAAGACATCGGTGTCAAGGGAGACATGGCAAAATGCATGGTTCCTGTTTTGGAAATTGTTGTTGCTGTTATAGTGGAAGCCTTTTAGCACTGACATGAATATTGATTCAGCATGTAGCTGTTACAGAATAAAGTGATCTGAAGTCACTTTTGGGTCACTTGGTCTACATTTCACACATTTTGACTTGATTAACCTTGAAAGCTATTCCTCTAAAAAAGAAAGTTGCTGCTCAACAGTGATACATGTTGGTGTCTGTACAGTATGTGTGTAATTCAATACTTAGTTTGCTTTATGATCATAGGAAGGGAAGGTTCACTTTGAAAAGGGCAAGTTTTAGGGTCAAGAGCTTAAGATTGATGTTAAGGGTCGAGTTACACACATCCAAAGTGCAAATACTTGCAGCTAAAATGCACTGTTCGAGAAACACTAACGCCATTTGAAAAGAAATAGCATGCAGCTTTACTTTGTGAAACTCAATCGCTTTGACTTGCTTTATTACTCCCAACAAGAACCATGAACTGTTCTTGTGTTCTGTTTCCTTGCAGTAATTCAACTAGCTAAGCATGCCCGACCTTTAAACTAGCGTGCTAACATTCGCTTACAAACACAAATGTACTTTGCTGAGGTTGATGGGAATATGATTCGTTTTTTTACGTATTTGATCATAAACCAAAATATTGGATTGGCAGACCCTAATCCCACTTCTGTGAAAGTAACCCAAAAAGCTGGGGTGCAACAGGAGCTTTAGGTGGGTTACATAAAGCTTGAAAACCTGTTTTCAGGTACAAGGACCTGGATGGTGTGTACGATTCTATAACATATACGTCCAGGGTGTGATTTGTGATAAAAGCAGATGCTTTTTGATCATGCACAACAAAACAAAACATTCAATAATTAAATCCCCCTTTCAATACCATGGATAGTGTCGCTCGGCCAGCCATGATAAAAAAATTATTTATGAACTTTAATATCCAGTGGAAGATAATCTTAAAATGAAATAGCACAACTTGGTGTCAACACAGCACTTTCAAGCCGGAGAGCAGAGTTCACTTTGTGGCGAAAACAAAATACTTTCACTCACCCTAGCCCTAATGCTTGTTTGTTCCTCGGGAGTGTTTTAACCACAATCTTTTTCCTAAACTTAACAAGTCATTTTGGTGCCTGAATGTAACTGTCATCGCGGCATGATGCTCACTTTTTCTGGCTAAACTCCACTCCCATGGCTCCTGAAAGGACCATCGTCTGGCGGTGCCTGTACCCGGCTCACAGTCACCTATTGGCGGCTGAACAACTGCCGCTGGTAGCCGGCGTCCTGGAGCTCTGTAGCGGCTAAATACAACCAGCAACTGCTGCTCGGATTTTATCGTTTTATTGCTTGAGGTCATTATGTTTGATTATATGTTGCTACGAATGGGAATGTCTGTTCTTATTCCTGAATTTTGGCCCCCATCAAATTGAAAGCAGCCTGCTATTTAAATGTGTGAGGTAGGATTAGGTACAGTTATTGTAAGGACTGATATTCACATTATTTAAGGTTGTGGCTTGTTATATTTCCAAAGGTTATGGAATATACAGTAGTCAGTGTGTTTTAAGGCCTCTTGATGCATTCTGATGCTTTATGACGCACACACACATTAGCTTTTGCCCTTGCCAAACCCAGCGAGACAGTGGAAAGACCCTTTGGTTGTACTTCTTGCTCCAACCAGAGACAACATTTATTCAGTTTTTATCCTGCCCTGCCGGAGGAATGCAGAGCTGGCATCTGAAGGTGCTGGCCTCCCTCCAAGACAGGGCTAAGAAAAGTGTTTTTCTAATTTGTACAATGGTGAGATGTTGACGGCAAAACAACTCATAATCCTGGTTTATATAGGGAAGGCTTTTCTAGCCCTTTAGGCCATGAAATCAAAAAAGAGAGAATCAATGATGTGATCAAATGATGGATTCAGTTATTTCCTGGTTCAGTGAGATGTCAAATAGCATGTGGTCTGTATTAAGCAAGTTCTCTCTTGCTCTTGCTCTCAATCTACCATTTTTCCCTTGCATTGTCTCATCAAGTTCTGGTTTTAGCTTTTTGTAAGGTGGTTAATATGCTAAAATAGTCATTTAAAACAGAGAAGAGTGTGTTTGCAATAACAATGTATAGACTGAACAACCTACAGTTGATTTGGAAGATGTTGAAAATGGCAGAATATGTGTGGACAAGCTAAAACTATTTTGTAACTGACACTGGCAGTTCTATATGAAAGTAAGTTATACAAAGTAAAAGTATACTTTATTATCCCAGAGTTGGGAAATTTATTTGGTCAAAGTGCAGCACATTTAAGAAACACAGGCATATAAGTAGGTAGTTGTGTGTGTTGCAACGTATGCTCAAATAGTCATTAAAGACAGAAGGTATGTTAGTAAAAACAAGGGCCCTGAAATTGATCCTTGTGGAACACCAGATTTAACGGAGTTGTTTGACACTTGAGAAAATATGCTTATTAAAGGAGGATTAATCAATCCTCAAGAGTGTAACATACAGACACGAAAGTGTCTGTATGTTATTTGGTGATAACATTGGTGATTTGGTCTTGATTTGAATTACTTACAAATACAAAGACAATTTGCCATTTCACTGCGGCTTAAATGATTTAGGTTTTCTTGGCTGTCTTTTCTTTGTTTTTTGTACGGATTAAAGATGTGAGATACATATGTGTGTAATAATTGTAATAGTAAGCTTTACTATTATAAGGGGGACTTTGTTTTCCAGTCTAGCTGTTTCTCCGTTTCCAGTCTTTGTGCCAAGCTAATTGACTGCTGGCTATAGCTTCATTAATTACTGATATGGGAATAGTATCGATCTTCTCATCTAATTCTCAGCAATAAAGCAAGTAACCGTATTTACCAAAATGTTACACATTCCTTTAATCAACAGGAGAGGGATAATTCTTCGGTGACAAATTGATTTAGGCCATGAAGAGTACCATTGTAGGGGCCACACCTAGACTCTGCAACCTTTGTAGCAGTATATGGTCGACCATGTCAAATGCTTAGGGAAGATCCAAAAACCACAGTAAATTCCTTATTGTTATTATCCCTGTGTAGGTCTTCTATGAAATATGTTAACGAGTGGATGCAGCCTTTTTGATCATTCAATCACCTGAGACAAATCATCACTATTATTGAATTACATCCAGTCACACATAAGGGTGAGTGTACTAGTCTCTATGTCATGCTTGAAATGTACTCTTCTGTAGTACGCCTAACCAAACCACTTGATTAAACTAGCACACAAAACCACACACACACACACACACACACACACACACACACCAGACATGGTGCTGCATCACTGACAGTCTTGGGCAGAGCAGAGCGAAGCATCCCGTTTGGATTAGATCACATCCGATTAGGTGACATTACATTAGCACTAATCAGATTATACTATTCCTCATCTAACACACTTTCCCACCTAATGCTGCTGCAGCCTCATTACCCAGGACACAGCCATCAAACGAAACAATTAGAAAAGCAAGACCATCTTACTCACTTACACACTCGCACCGAGGACACATTCATCTCCCTCTAGGAGTTAGTATGCACACCTCAGTGGCCATTTGTCAATTAAGGAATTTCTCCTGCTTGATAAACTAATGGCTGTGAGCCTTAACTAGCATGTGTGTGTGGTTCTGGGTGTATTTTTCTACCTCCATGTCTTCTGTGCGTTCCAATGTGCGTTTCTATGTGTGAGAAAGGCTTTTATGGTCTCATTCTCTTGGAGTAATCTTGCATGATGTCTGAGGAATGTCTAATATACAAGCTGGAACAATAGCAGAGCAGAAACAGTGGGGGGAAAATAATGATCTGAACCTCAAGGCCAGATGTCTGCAGTCCAAGTCTCACCTCATAAAAACTGTACTTCTTGTTCTGGCTTATCAATCGCATCTATTATAAAGCTGTGTATGCAAGTGTGAGTCTGTGCAGGGCTTTGTGCATACAGTCTGTGTGCATACATGGTAACGCCTGTGGGAGTAGAGCACAAGGTGTGGGTTTATGTGTGTGACCTGGATGTGTAAGTGGTTAGTTGTGTGACTTTGGGTTACACCTCTGTGCATTTGTGGTATGGAGAGGCAATGTCCCTCCCTTCCCCAATGGGACCTATAATATAAATAAGCTTTGTGTGGTAATGCATGGGGACAGACAAATCACTTTTTTGATCCCATTTGAATTGTACGGAAGGGGATTAGGGCCACATGTGAAAAATGTTTTTGAGAAATCTGACTTTTTTTTTTCCTCAGAATTCTGACTTTAAACTCAGAATTCAAAAACATTTTTCAAATGTGGCCCTAATCCTCTTCCGTACAATTGAGCCATGATTACACATGTGATGATTGTCAATTTAACAAATAATTTTGAAAGTGAAAAAAAGTCACAGTTTGTTGTATGTTTGTTGTAGCCAGTAAGTAGTAGTAGTAGTTATTTTTCTGTAAAACCGCTCAGTGAACTACATATCCCATCACCTTGCTTGCTGCTCGACTTGCTGACTAGCTAGCTAGTTTAGCTAACGTTATCGTACCTGATGTGTTTTATCCAGCGTTTTTATCCATGAGTAACGTTACATCAATCGTCGTACAATGTTTTTTTTTCCTGTTCCCACACTGTACTCTTCACAGGAGCAGAGTCTGGGAGTTGCTTTTTTTTCTTCTCCCCTTTCCTCATGTTATGCTGTATTTTTTCTTACTTGTTGCATCTTCCAGTCCTGTCTACCCCCCTTGTATGTATGTTTTTTTGTGTACGGGCAGGTTGATGGTTCTCTTTGTGAAGCACTTTGGAAAACCCTGTGTTTGTTAAAATGTGCTATATAAATAAAGTTGGATTGGATTGGAAACACACATCCTAACCCATGGGACTTTTGGGTGAGTAGTCTTTCTAATTACGTGACGTTTTTATGACGTTTTTTATGTGACGTTCTTCACTTGCGAAAATTATCTTTTAAGTTGACGAACGTCACATGTGTAATTCATGGCTAAATTCAAACAATTATTCAATCAAAAAAATATTTATCTCTCCTCATTCACTACCAAGTATATTTTTCCCGAAAAATAAGGTCCTATGGTTGTCCACCGGAAGGGGAAGGACTTTGCCTCTCTATTACACTAGTCTGAAAATGAGTGTGTGTGTGTGTGTGTCTGTGTGTTTCTACATAGCTGTGTGTGCGGGCATTCACCTGAAAGAACACAAACATCCAAGTGCCCCAGCATTTGTTTACCCTTTGAACTATTTTTTTATTGTACAATGCGTGTGTGCGTGTATAAAGGATTTGCCGCCGTGGTTGTCATACAAATGAATGGACACAATAAAGCAGATGGATCAAACAAATAGATGCGTCTGTCTCTGTGAACCCAGAGACGGACACAAGAGACAGACGATGACAAAGAGGTGAGATGAAACGGAGAAAAGCTTGTTTTTCAGCAAGCAGGCAGTGGTTTTAACAAGAAGGTAGGAGGGGAAAGATATAAAAAAGATACATATTTTGTACACTGTCCATTTAAAATTGCACATGTATTGCATGATAGGGCTTCCACTAACATGCTCAACAAGTAATGTGATGAAATACACTTTACTTATATTATTTCTGCCACAAATCCCTTTTCAGCTCCTCCACTCCGATTCCCCTATTATTTCTCCTCATTATTAGTTGCTGTCATCTCATTAAACAGTCAAGATTAGAAGAGCAATACTAACAAATGTGAGCTTGTTGGAGATGGATATATTCTTTGATTTATTGCACATAAGGCTGACAAGGATATTGGTTGTTAATGCTAACGTGCTAATCACAGCAGAGTTGAATTATGATTTTGAAAGGAAGTGCAGCATCCGCTAGCTTTTCAGTAATGTAACAAATAGTCAAACAAATGTGTAAGTTAATGAGTAGTCAGCGATGCTATTTTGAATTTAAAGAAACGAACACTGTTGCAGTTGGGTGTCATTCAACCCATAATCTATTTTGTTTATCCTCTTGAACCTCAATCCTATAAAAAAAAAAAAATGTTATACAAGAAGCGGCTGCCTACACCCTCTACAATAATTGGCCAGGAGTCAGGTCTATTGTAATATTTTATCAAGAAGAATAGAAAATATAATAGAAGATATTTTTTGGGGGACATATTTAGCACAAAAGCACAGTATAAAAAGAAAGGATAAGGGCCGTAAAACATCACATCCACAATGCATGAGAGATAAGAACAGGAGGTCAGTAAAGGCCCACAGCTGTTTGCCCCGGGGCAGCTAGCGGGTAAATCCAGCCCCTGTCACGGTAGATAGCTGGGTGTAGAAATGGTCTTAGTTTGTGCTTTTAGTCAGCTAAACTTAACCCTTGTATTGTCTTCCCGTCGACCAAGCAGTTGTTGTCATCCCGCATCAAAACTGACCCGGTCTGGTTTGCCTGTTTATAAAGCATAGAAGTATAATTTTTCACCAAAGTTTGTTGTACATCTTCTTAGCCAACTTCATTCCAACCCATTTCAACTAATTTTACACTTGTTTATTTTGGCAATCATGGTAGTCTATATTACCCCTTTGGATTGTTCCGTTGTCGACGGAAATTCTGCCGGATTTCACTCATTTAGGCCGGATATCCGTTGATTTGGGCTTTCTTTGTGTTGGCATTTTAAACTCCCGGTGATTTATGAGGACTATGGTTAACGTTTTCTCAGATCTCTGCAGGGTAAATCCAGACAGCTAGCTAGACTATCTGTCCAATCTGAGTTTTCTGTTGCACGACTAAAACAACTTTTAAACGTACACATGTTCCACCAAAACAAGTTCCTTCCTGAGGCTATTTTGCAGAGGCACCGTTGCTCCGTACGGCGCTTAGCACCTCCCAAGACAATTGTGATTGGTTTAAAGAAATGCCAATAAACCAGAGCACGTTTTTCTCCCATCCAGAAATGCTGTGTGGACTCGCCAGACCCTCCTCCGCAGCGCTGTGGAGGAGGAAGGTCTGGCAAAGCGAGACTACATTCATGGTAAATAAAACTTAATTTACATGAAATTATACCTAATTTCTGAGGAAAATGAGGAAAATTAGTTGTTTTGGATTATAACAGACTGGTATATGTCAAATATTAGCCAGAATATCCCCAGGTCAAAATTAACAGATGTTTTTTTATTCACAAGCAACAGAGCAAACAGAGCAAAACTATTTTATGAAGAATTGTCTTGAACAGGTCAAATTATACCCAAGGACAACATAAAGGTTAAGGACACGTCAACCATAGATGTGGTAGATCAGACATTTACTAAAGGTTATTCAGGGTTTATAAGTCAGCCAAAGGCAAAGATGTTTTACTTGCCCGATTGCTAAATTGGACAACTTTTATAATTTATTAACATACAAAATATTATAAACTAACATTAAGCTACTGTAAGCTATTTTATTGAGTTTTCCTTCAGCGGAATTTAATTCCATCAGGTAAACAGTTACAATGTAGCCCATATGTCTAGGGCTTTTATTGTTAAAAGGTAAGAACAGAAAGAGTGTCTCTGCTGTCGGTGGTCTTTTGGTGCTAGCCCGCTGAACAGGTCTGTCGTTTTTATACACAAGATTGCATTTATTTTTTACTTGCCCGATCGGACATCAGCATGAGGCATTCCACTTGCCCGAACACAGAGTTAACTTGCTCCGGGCATGCGAGACATGCATTAATGTCGAGACAAGCATTAATGTCGAACCCTGATTTAGGTATGAGGCCTTAAAAGTAGCAGTGACAACAAGGGTGTCATAAGCCAGTGAAATTCCGCTTAGAAGCATCATTCTCTAAATTATGGTGTAATATTTTTGTCTCTGTGTTGCTGGACCTTCTGTTCTGCCTCAGGGCCTACTGTTGCATTCTGGTCTTAAGGGAGTAATGACTTAATACTGAGAAATGACTTGTAAGTGTTGACTTGTTCAAACTCAGACATTCTGTCAAGATGCTCTTATTGAAGTTTTCTGTAGACAGTGCTTGGTTTTGACTGCTTACACTGAGCACATAGTGAATGACCCATTTCAAATTTCAACCACAAAAGAAGTTCTGCTAGTAGTTGTCAAGCTGCCGTTATGTAAAGAGTTACATAGAGTTATTTTTCATTGGTGATGGTTGCCCTTTAGCAGCCCCCTATACTTTAGCCATACACCCTTTCATAACCCATGAACTATTTTTTGTAGACATTGGAAGTGGTACATCATTTGCAATTCACCATTTCAAATGCCACACCCTGCACGCAGGAAATAAAGTCTAACTTGTGTGCAGCGTGTCCAAAAGTTGAACAAATGCACAGCGACCTGCATCCCGTCAGTAACTCCGATGTGCGGGACGGTGCGAGGGCCAGTCCATTGCTGTTAGCAGCTTTAATTTAGTTTTTTTTCTAGCTGACATTAAACCTGTTTACTATATATAAAGACATATTATGTTCATTTTCAGGTTCATACTTCTATTTCTGGTTTCTACTACAGCATGTTGTTAACATTAAAAGTTGTTAACACAAAAAAACTTTATTTTTCTCATTCTGTCTGTCTGAATTTACTTATATTCACCCTCTGTCTGAAAAGCTCAATTTTTGCACCTGTCTCTTTAAGCCTCCCTACCGAAAAAGCTCCATTCTGCTCTGATTGGTCAGCTTTTCTGGGTCTTCCGCATTTGCGGTCTTGGTGTTTCTGTACCGTCATTGCAGCCGGGGAATAACTGTAACAGCACTGTAGCGGCACTTTCTACTTAAATATAGTATAGTTGGGACATCACAACTGTGTGCATTTCTCTGTGGATTGAGCATTTTGATACTTTCAAAGTATTTATATAGCACCTTGACCTGCTTTATAATCCACAAAGACATGCAAATCTCACTTTTTACAACATGGGACTTTTTCAAGAGAGAACCCAAACATGGTTTTCAGCTGGAGTTAAGTTAGTCTTAACATAATTTCTCATACTTAACTATTAGTACTATTCTTTGTTTTTGAAAAAAAAAATGAAGGTCCATTGCCAAACTCCTGAGTGTAGACATACTGTACCAGATGAAAGCTTCGCTTTAATTGCTTTAAAGCAGGGAAACTGGAGCAACCATTTTCCCATATGATCTGAAAGCAGCACCAGTGACAATGTTTCATAATAACCGACTGACTCTGTGTCACTGTTGCTTTAGTGCTCTAGACAAACTGGTGCCGTAATGCAGCATGATGAGCTGTTATTCAACTGGTGATGTGATCTCTGTATTCCTGTCTCTCTGTATCCATGCTAGTGTTGAGTAATCGCTGCTTAAATAGTCATGGTGTATAGTGGCAGCCCACCAGGACAGCCTTAATGACACACACTGTGTTTACATTACATTACATTACCTCCTGGTTCAGCCTGGGGATGTTTCTGACACACACACACACACACACACACACACACACACACACACACACACACACACACACACACACACACACACACACACACACACACAGGGATATTGAGACTGTAAGATAGGCAGTGACACACACATATGCAACCATTCGCTTTTATGATGGAGAACACAGATCAGGCCCTCAACACCTTCCATCCTCTGTGTCATGTCAGTGCAATGTGTGTGTATGACACCATGTTTGAGTTGTGTAAACTGTTTATTGCATGGAGATGAAAGGCCTCATGAAGCCTGTCTGGGGTGTTACACAGCCCACAGACACACAACAGCATTCCCCACCGGCTCATTTCTCCTCGACGATAATTACGGATGCTCGCCGTAGATGTCTGATTTACATACTGTGTCATATTTGGATGTGCTGCGCCTTTTATCTTCTGGCTTGCGTTCTTTCTCTTGTCTGCCTGCATTGCCTGTTTTCCCCTGTTTTCCTGGCACACACACATGCAGTACACACCAGTTGTTTGATCTACTGTAGCTGTGAGTGGCAGCCCAATTTTCTGATGAGCTTTGAGCAAACGCCCTAGCCGTATTTGGTTTTGTACATGAGTGTGAAAACTGATCTCACCTGGTAGAGCGCGCCCTATGTAGGTTCAGTGCTTTGCCAGAGGCCCGTGTTCGAATCTGACCCGAGGCCCTTTACTGCATGTCACCCCCTCCTCTCTCTTTTCCTGTCTCTCTTCAGCTGTTCTAAATAAAGGAAAAAAATATCTTAAAAAAAATAAATAAAAAAAGAATTGAGCCATTGGCATATTTGCTTTCCCCAGCAGGTGTTGTTGCTGTAGTCATAGAAATGTCTCGCTAACCCAAGTGCAAATCCAACACTGTTGAAGGAGTTCGAAAGAAAGTGCTCGCAGTCAAGCAGAACCAAGGACATCAAATTTGTGGAAGTAGCATCCATGACGTCACCCATTGTGGATTGCTCTTTTGAAGCCTTGATATGGGCGTCGCCATGTGACGATTTTTGACGAGAGGCTGGAGCTGGGGAGGATGACGTGGCCAAGCCAGTGTGGTTTATGGTTGCAATGGTTTATGGTTGCCGATTTTCAACCCTTCTGAAGTGAGTCACGCAGTGGAGACTTACCTGCTGCTAAACGCCGACCTCCGGATACTACCTCCATTCACCTGCATGTACGGCAGAACAGAATATCGGCAAACATTCCCTTAAGTTACCAGCTAACGCTAGCGGTCGCTAGCTAGCTTGGTTAGCAGAAAGCTGAATAAGGCATTTTTAGGTGACAACAATGTTCCAATTAACTTTGACTAAGTGAAAATATACAGTGAGAGGGTCAATTTCACATTAAAACATGGACAACACACAAAAACAAGTGCAGGTCTATTTTAATGTACACAGGGCCATGGTTAGCATTGCAGGTTAGCTTTATCGTCTGTTTTAAAATAAATGGGACAGTAATTTACAAAATGAACATCATGCTGTATTGACGAAGACTTGAAACTAGCGATTGACAACATAAACTCTTTAGGAAAATGTTTATTGAGTAATAAATCAAGTGAGAAGTAGGATCATTCATTTTCTCTTAGACTTCTCTTAGACCTCATTTTGGAGCCAGTGAAGTCGCCCCCTGCTGGAAATTAGATATAATGCAGGTTAAGGTCACTTCCGCAATGGCTTCACTTTTCAGACCCGGAAGTTGCATCCATTATTTTACAGTCTATGAGTAGAACACAGATCAATTTCTTACCTCCTGAAAGGTTTACAGTTTGATGATACATGGTTTAGACAGGAGTGTGGCACATGTGACAATCAGGCATTAACCTCTCCTTTCTCTTTGTCTCTTTGTGTCTCCGTCTCCAGCCTGACGAGTTGACCAATGCGTTGGAGATCAGTAACATTGTGTTCACCAGCCTGTTCTCTCTGGAGATGCTGTTAAAGGTTTTGGTCTACGGGCCCTTTGGCTACATCAAGAATCCCTACAATATCTTCGATGGCATCATCGTGGTGATCAGGTGAGCTGCTGAACAGAATTTTTCCCCAAGCCATGAAATGATACAGGGGATCATTTTCTCCCTGCTTTCTGATTCTTTTTTTCTTCTTTTTGTTTTAATAATGTAACACATAACGTGAAGGCCCTATACATACCCATTATTATAGAGAGAGAAGAGAAGAGAACTGTAAAGCTATAATACAGTCATGTTAGCTTTCCATTTCAACTCAGCCGTGAAAAACAATGCAATATCACTACACACGGTGGTAAAAAATAAATAAATAAAATAACTATAAACACTCTCTGAGAGTGATGCTGCAGACTGTAGTCTGGTAATAAACACGGTCATGACACATCACTAGAATAATGGCTTCTCCATTTCCAAAGTGCTTCACTATTGCTATTTTATGGAATTTTCTTGGCAGGTAAATGTTGAACAAAAGTGACCTGTTAGTCTGCCGTGGCATGCCAGGAGATCTCACTGAAACAGGAAATGCATGCTCACATATGTAAGTTCTATGGGCTTCAAATATAACAGGGAATAGAAGCTACATGCGTGTGGCCGTATCCTATGAAAATCACCTTTCCCCATTATAATCTTATCATATTTTTGATTTAGTTGTTTTTTATAACACTTTCATGCCAATATTCAACAATTCACTGTGCAAATCTGACCACAAAAACACATTTGTTTTCAGTTATTAACTGACTAATTAGTCAGTTTCCCACATTGTTTAATTAACTACAAGTTGTGTACAGTTTTAACCATTATTGTGTGACATGTTAGTGTCAGTAATGAAAGATGGAGACTGCCCTCTCCCTGAACAAAAGGCCATGTAAGTAATTTGTTTAAGCAGCACTAGCACTGGTCTTGAACATGTATTGAACACAGAGCTCCAACTAACGATTATTTTCTCAAATTATCGATTAGTTGTTTGGTTTCACAAAATGTGAAAAATGTCGATCAGTGTTTCCCAAAGCCCAAGATTATCACGCACACCAGACAATGGACCCTCAAATGCACGACTCAGGTGAGTAAAGTTCAGTGGTTTTATTAGCACGCCAATAAATCTTACAGACAACAGTGTCCAGAAAAACGACAGGCAAACGGTAATCCAAAAAAACAATGGTCAAAAATCCAAGGGAAACAGGACACAGGGAAAAACGCTCGAAGGCTGCACACTAGGAAAACAGACGATCTCGCACAGGAGTAAAGGAACGACTGAACCTAAATACACAATACAGGGGAGACAATGAGACACAGGTGCAACACATGGGGGCGGAGACAGGTAATCACACTGGCGGGAAGGAGAACAAAGACCAAGAAGACAACGGACCAGAAATGAGATGAGATGGTAAGTTTCAAAATAAAACAGGAAATGGAAAACTAAACAGAAACATGAAACAAACTAAAAACAAAAACTTGACACAGGGACGAGACATGACAAAGATGACATCCTCAAATGCCTTGTTTTGTCCACAACTAAAAGACACATTACAGGAGCTGGAATCGGAGAATGTTTTCCTTTTTTTGACTCAATGACTCAAACCAATAAATCGATTATCAAAATAGTTGCCATTTAATTTGATAGTTGACAGCTAATCAGTTTATCGATTAATCTTTGCAACACTATTTGAACATGTGAGTTCTAAGCACATCATGTTTCGAAATAGTGACGATGGATGTAGTAAGAGCATTAGTTCTTCACTCTTCACTCTCGAACTAGGCAGGGATCCGAGAGTTTTTGGCTGTTTGAAGACCTGGGATCTAACATGAATGCATGTGTGTGTCTCTCTTCTCTCTGGACAGTGTGTGGGAGATCGTGGGTCAGCAGGGTGGCGGTCTGTCGGTGCTCAGGACCTTCCGGCTGATGCGGGTGCTGAAGCTGGTCCGTTTCATGCCGGCCCTGCAGAGGCAGCTGGTGGTGCTGATGAAGACCATGGACAACGTGGCCACCTTCTGCATGCTGCTCATGCTCTTTATCTTCATCTTCAGGTAGGCAGAGGGAGAGGGAGCGAGCCTTGCATCCTGTCTAAAGCCCTATTCACATGGGATTAGTATCATCTGGGGACCTTGTGTGATTTAGAAATTACCAAAAAAAGCAGGTTTTGGCGAATCCATTCCAGTTGGTGACGTGATGTCTGTTTGTTGCCAAGCGGCAAAACCATAGGCCAAAATGAAAGAAGAGAAGAAAGCATAATAACTGATAGCATTATGGAAGCGCCTGCTGCAGGCACTGTCGCCAACGTAAATACAATTTTGTTTCTGTTTTTCTCTTTGTTAATGTCAGACTTTGAATTTGATTTTTAAGACAGTGTGGACACCCTGAATATTATGTTGTAGCATAGGGAAGCTTTTACTTTTACTTCTAATAATTAAGTATATTTAATACCAGTAAGTACATACATGTCAGATAGTTAAAGAAATAGTTCAATAATATTCTAAAAGGTGACCAAAGTTATTTTCTGGTAAGATACGGGTACCTTTAAATATTGCTTTCAAGTACTTCATACAAGACTGCACAAAAAAATCATACATGTATCGATCTTACAATCTTATGAAAAGATGAGCTGTCTAGTCCTTGCTGCAGGAGGAATAACATCAAATAAAGTTAAAATAGAAAACAGACGGGGTAAACTGAAGGGAGTTTGATCAGTGACCGTGCAACTAATTCTGCAGATGGTGAGCACAACGGTGTGGAATTAAAGTACATTAGTAGAGAAGTACATTGTGACTTAAACATGAGACCCAAAGAGCAGAGGGAAGCAGAGCTCAGCACCAGAGGTGGGTAGAGTAGCTAAAAATTGTACTCAAGTAAAAGTACTGTTACTTCAGAATAATATGACTCAAGTAAAAGTAAAAAGTAGTCATCCAAATAATTACTTGAGTAAGAGTAAAAAAGTGCTTGGTGAAAAAACTACTCAAGTACTGAGTAACTGTTGAGACTTATCACATCAAATGTAAATATATATATATATATATATATATATATATATATATATATATATATAGGAAATGTTTAAAACATATGTAACCTAAAAGACAAACATTCACCTATCCACAGCAAAACAAACAAACGAAAAAAAATTAATTTAGGAAACTTACAGCTACATGATTCCTCAAGTTAGATGTTGAGTTTTTGAATGCTGAAATGTCCGTTTGTTTTGGTAGACACAGAAGACACCGCATAATGTAGCTGCTGTTTGACACTTTTACTAAGGTAAACATGCTTTCAATATGAGGCCAGGGGGGTTCCTCCTCGTCTGTGTCTGCATTGCCGACGGTTGATTCTGACATTTTTGTTTTGCTACGACTGTAAAGCTAACCGTCCCGCTGCTGAGATTGAGTATGGTCATGTGACGAGACTGCGCAACTACGTGTGATTGGTGAAACACAGTCGTGTGGTAGAGCCATTAGTGGAAGCCTCTCTCTCTGTCAAAATAAAACATTAAATGAGGCGTATGCCGGGGGGGATAAAAACAATGACGCGTAGAATACCAAGAGGTAAAAATAAAAATAACGAGCTCATTGTAGCCTAATGTAGCGGAGTAAGAGTACAGTTTCTTCTTCACAAATCTACTCAAGTAAAAGTAAAAAGTATAGTGATTTAAAACTACTCCTAGAAGTATAATTTTTTCAAAGACTTACCCAAGTAAATGTAACGGAGTAAATGTAACTCGTTACTACCCACCTCTGCTCAGCACAGATAGGACAGGAAGAATGAGATCAGTCGATGGGGCGACAAGACAAAGTGATTCCTTGTTT
The DNA here is from genome assembly GCA_023631565.1 of Gymnocephalus cernua. Lineage (NCBI taxonomy): Eukaryota > Metazoa > Chordata > Actinopteri > Perciformes > Percidae > Gymnocephalus > Gymnocephalus cernua. The sequence continues at coordinate 21,264,418 of CM042443.1, forward strand.
TCCTCAGCAACTCTTCTTTCTGACTGGTTAGGCCTGTGGCTGAGCTCAGCAAAATCCAATGTGTCGAGATTCTGTGCACTTGTCTGACACACAGACAGACACACATATCATTAAAGAAAAAATGCAATCAATGTTTTTTTTTCTTTTCTGATCTATTGATGAAATGAGAGCAAATGTGCAGGGAACTATCAAAAATGAGTAATTTTCCTTAAAGCCCCTGGAAACTTAGCCTCAGATCTAAAATATTTCTCTATAGCATTAAAGTTTACTACATTACTAAAAGCCATTATAGAAATTTTGACAGCCCTAGCATGCAGTAATATCAAAAAGCTACCAGTGACTGTATTACAAACAATAATATAATGCCATGAACTGGCCTAAAGGAATAACACATTAAATACAACAATTTGAATGTTGATCATGAAGGTCAGTAGATGAGTGTAGTGTGTGATGGGTGCAAACAAAACACAAAACCTTGCCAAGGAGCATTGAAGCTGTTCTGGAGGCTCGCGGTGGAACAACACCTTATTGAAACACCTACTGGTGTTACTGGTAACACACCTTACTGGTTTTTCCTTACATGTTTTCATCTGTACTTTATTAACTGCTCTGACAATCTTAATTGCTACTCTTAAAAACCCCAACCATCTCTACTCACTACCAATATATGTGTGTGTGTGTGTGTGTGTGTGTGTGTGTGTGTGTGTGTGTGTGTGTGTGTGTGTGTGTGTGTGTGTGTGTGTGTGTGTGTGTGTGCGTGTGTGTGTGTGTGTTTATCCCTGTTGCGGTTTATCTGTGCATGTGCTGCTGCATTTCAGCAGCTTGTTGGGATGTGTGTATATGTGAGCGCATGTTTGTGAGGGCACGCGTGTACTTGAGCAGTCACACATACACAAACACACACACATATTTCCAGGGGCTTTGTATATGCATATATAAACAGCCTCTGATTTGAGTGAAGAGTTGCCAAGTTGACACAGCAGAGGCCTGTTCATTGATCCCTCAGCTCCATTTGAGCTTCAGTGTCTGTGTTTCTGAAGAAAAGACAGACTGCAGTACACACTCACTGCTGGTTCATAATAATAACACGCCCGATTAGCTGTCTCACTGTACAGTATGTAGCAGTGAACTTTCTTTCTTTCTGTTTGTCCTAAGAATAGTGTAATGAGTAATGATTACATTCAGTGTGCTGTGTTATCTTGCTTCTGCTTGACAAGACATTTATCAACACTTAGCATATTGCTAATGACATAGCAATCTTCCTTTATTTGTCTCATCTTTTTCCTTTATTCTCCTTTCTTTATTCTCGTCCGTATCTCCTCTCAAACCACTCTAGTTTTACATGTTAAACTGCTAAACATATCTATGCTACCAAGTCTACAGTAGCTCTCTAGACTTGGCAACATGGATATATATATATATATATATATATATATATATATATATATATATATATATATATATATATATATAGTAAAACAAATTCTAAAGCTATTTCTTAAAGACCTTGTGACTTCCCAGAGCATTGTCATCACAGTGAGGGTTCCAGGCAACCAGCAGAGACACTGCATAAACAACCATGGCGGAAGTATAAACATTGATAGCTAGGAAATAATTACACTAAATACTAGCTGTGTCTAAAACCACAAACAGTTTCCCCCTGCTTCTAGTCGTTATGCTAAGCTATGCTAATCGCCTCCCAGCTCTAGCTCTATACTTCGTCTCATCTCACTCTCGGAAAGAAAGCTAATATTGTTGAACAAATTCTTTAAATTCAGTCTTAGTATTACTTGATCTCAGTGCTGCATTTGACAGGGTCGACCACAACATATTACTAGACTGGCTGGAAAACTGGCTTGGACTCTCTGGCACAGTACTAAACTGGTGTAAATCCTACATAAAGAATAGAGAATACTTTGTGTCTACAGGTCTGAACAGATAAATATGACATGCGGAGTTCCCCAAGGCTCCATTCTGGGCCCTCTTCTGTTTAACATCTACATGCTTCCACTGTCTCTGAGTATGGAGAACAACAAAATAAGTTACCGTAATTATGCGGACAACACACTGATATGTATATAACCATATCAACAGGGAACAATGGTCCAATACAAAACACTGAGTAAGTGCACTGAAGAAATCAACAAAGTCAGCCAAATTCCCAGAAAACTGCAGGTCTGCTGCAACTATCATTTCTTTTAAATTATGTAATTGTTAATTTCTTACATTGCACTGTAACTTTTATTCTTCTCTTTCATACTTGTCTTATTCTATTTTAGGTGTTTTTATATTCTCTTTTACAAATGTTAATTGTTTTAACTGCTCTTTAATGTTTTATGTAAAGCACTTTGAATTGCCTTGCTGCTGAAATGTGCTATACAAATAAAGCTGCCTTGCTTTAAGTAGTACCTACATAATACCTTTTAGTTGGATGGAACTGTGCCTTTGTTTGTAATGCCAGTGATCTTATTTAGTTTGAATGAGTATAAAGTTTCATTGACATGGTGTGTGACGCTCTCCATGGTGCTGAATTTAACCAGACATAAGCACTCCATTTCTACTCCCTTTCTTGGCAACATTACTGCCACAATGCATTATGGGCCAAGTTGCCTGACTGACAGTACTCCATATATGATGTTATTGTTTTACTTTTTTTGGTCATAAAGCTAATGTGTGAATGCTATATTTATATTTAGTCCCCTGGGCAGAAATTACCATTCATGTTCAGTACATACTGCCTCAGCTGTCTTGCAAGCAGCAGGTATAATTAGTATGGTAGAGTCAAAACAAGTCTTTTCAGCGTGTTTATTTCCGTTTATTTGTACTGTATCTAATGGCTTGGCCTGATGTAAACATTTACCCCACTGTTTCCTGTTTGTTTTCTCCTGGCTCCCCCTCCCTCTGTGTCAGTATCCTGGGGATGCATCTGTTTGGTTGTAAGTTTGGATGTGAGGCTGATGGAGACACTCTGCCAGACAGAAAGAACTTTGACTCTCTTCTCTGGGCTATAGTGACAGTCTTCCAGGTGAGCATAAACCATTTTCTACTCTTTTAAACGCTAACTTTTCACTTTGTTATAGCTAATTTAGCTGCAGCTTTATGCCTGACTTCACAGTGTGTTGAGATAGTAAAAATTCAGCAGCAGCATGACCTTAAGGCATGCAAGTTCATCTACCATCTGGAAGCTTGGACTTTCTGTGTGATCACACTGTAAACGTTAAGACCCCTTAAGCAATCAACATCCTTCTGCTCCATTGGTCCAGACTGAACCCCATTCAGAGGCTGAAAAGACAATTACTTCCTAATAAATAAAATATATCAAATCAAATATTCCTCTTCACTCTCCCTCCCTGTATGGCCTTTATCTGTCTTCCTCATTTTCTTCCACTCTGTCTAATTTCCATTTCCATCATAGAATGTAAAATAATGGACGAAGCTTCCGGGTCTGAAAAGTGAAGCAATAACGGAAGGGGTTTAAACTTTCTCGCACTGGGCCACTCCACCAGTTGCAAAATGAAGTCAGTTTCTATAGAACTCTATGGGAAAATGACCCTACTTCTGCCATGATTTTTTTGCATACATTTTTTCTTTTTTTTTCATAATGAGTTTATGGTCTCAAACGCAAAAGTCTTCTTCAATACAGCATGATATTCATTTTGTAAATTATGGTCCCATTTATTTTAAAATGGAAGATAAAGCAGGGATAGCTGGTAACTTAAGGGAAAGTTTGCAGATTTTCTGTTCCGTCGTACATGCCCTTGCTTCAAAAGAGTTGAAAATAGGCAACTTTCCCCCTTTGGCCATTGCAAACATAAGTATGATTGGCTTGCCCGCGTTATCCTTCCCAGCTCCACCCTCTTTGCAATAATCATGGCAAAACAAACTGCCGATGCCCGTATTGACAAATTTGAAATTTAAAAAGGCAGTCCACAAACCAATGAGTGATGTCACTGTGGCTTCGTCCACAATTTTACAGTCTATGATTTCCATGTATCTTTACGCAGTTTAAGAAGGCCTCTTGCAGGTTTCCTTGGGTTAGTGATTAGGCTTTCTGTCGGGTCTAATCATTAATCCATTATCTATCTATCGTGCTGTATAGTATTTATCACCCTTAATATAGTACCCATGTTTAATTCAGTGTGACATCTGATCAGGGACGATGTAGAGTGTCAGCATGTCTCGCTGCACTGTACTGACGTGTCTGTTACACATATAGGGTTTACTGCAGCTTCCCTTATCCAATGTACATAGTCATGAAAGTAGTGCTGTCAAACGATTAAAATATTTAATCACGATTAATCGCATTGTGGTAGTATAGTTACACAATATGTAAACGTTAGCTGCTACTAAGTGTAGTGTTGACTAGCGTCCCATGTGGTGATGTTTCAGTTCCCTCTAACGTCCGTTTTCGGACCATCAAAGAGAAGCGCAGGCATTTAAGTGGCACCTAAATAAGGCACTGAAACCCGCGTTGCTATTCGGTCCGGTAGATAACAGTCGTTAAGGCACCGGTGCCTTATTAGCACCGGGTCTCGGACCCCTTTCCCATTCAAAACTGCGATTTTTGCCAAAAAGTGACTAGTTTGCAGGAATATACTACTCTTTGGCCGGCTCGCAAGCCCAAACAAGTGTCTCTGCTGTTTTGTTTCCGGTCTAGCTAGATCTGGTGTGGTGTTGTAGTTTTTCTAACGTTACTAGTCGTTGCAACATAATGTGTAAAACACTACAAAGTTTGCTAGGCCAAAAAAGAACGCTAATCTCGCGATAAAAAATGTACATTGCGTTAACGGCGTTAACGCGTTTAACTTACTGCACTACATGAAAGCTTTTACAATTCAGTGTTGTGTCCCTTTAAATGAAAACCTGTGGTACATAGAATGCATTTATATTTTTGACATAGAAATACAAGATATACTGTACTTACTTTCTAGTAAGTACAGTATGTCTTGTATTTCTTAAACTTCATCAGTAGGGCTGGGTATTGTTAAAAAAATTCCGATACTGGTACTGATACCAATACCATGACTTGGATACCGGTTCCTATACAATACTTTTTTTGATACCGATTTTATAAAACAAAAAGAAATTACAACATTACGGCACAAATCTTTATTTATTTTTCAGCTCATACTACGCGAGTCCCGTCTTTGTGTAACATAGAGTTTTTTTAGAGTCTCAACGACGTGTAACGCTACAGCCAATCACAGACATTATTAGATCTTGGTAGAAGCAAAGGAATGGGTGCTTATTGGCTCACTGACCCTGATGAGATTTACTCCTCAGGTATTGAAATTGGGTATTGAATGACAAGGCGTTTTTCGATACTCAATACTTCAGAGGCAATTCGGTCGGCGCCTAAAAAGTATTGACTTTGGTACCCAGCCCTATTCGTCAACGCACAACCTCTGACATATCACAGGATTTAACCGTTTCCCTGAGCAGCGGTTGTCCAGCTTTAACACGGCACTTCCAACCTGTCAGTATGGTCTTTTCCCTCTCCTCTCCTTCAGATCCTAACCCAGGAGGACTGGAACAAGGTGTTATATAACGGCATGGCCTCCACCACTCCTGTCGCCGCCCTCTACTTCATCGCGCTCATGACCTTTGGCAACTACGTCCTCTTCAACTTGCTGGTGGCCATCTTGGTCGAGGGTTTCCAGACCGAGGTAAAATGTTGCTGGTCACACTTGCACAAAGCTACCACAGAAAAAAAACAACCAGCTTAAATTATTGAGCTATTTTGTCTAAACATCTGTCTTTTCTTTCTTTAAAGGGTAATTTCGGTATTCGGTAGCCCGCAAACGGGGCTGCAATGTAATCCTATAGGCCAATTAAAAGTTGTGTCACTGACATGCTCAGATTGTTATTCCAAGTGTCTGACAACATTATGGAAAGGATCCCTACAGAGATAGACCTTTTTGTTATAGAGTAAAATCTTTTTAAAATCTTTAACCAGAAACAGCTCCGAAATTGCCATAGCCATAGCTATTGCCATCGCCAAACCTACCAGACCCCATTTAAATCAACAGTACTTTTAGCGTGTTTAGAGCCAGCATATTTCCACATGTAAATGGGTGAATTAAGGGTTTGTTTCGACCAAACCAGAGTGGTGATTGTTGGAACAGTGCAAAGACAAACCAAGACGGCTTTTGATAGTATTATTTTGTTTCCGTCGACTTTAAATACAGTGTGTTTTACGATGATACATTTACAATTAGTTTATTTAAATGGAGTCTGGTGGGTTTGGTGATGGTGCTTTAGGCTGCATGTTACATTGTAAACAAAAAGGATTTTACTCTACAAAAAAGTCGACCTCTGTAGGGATCCTTCCCATAATGTTGTCAGACACTTAGAACAATAATCTGAGCATCGCAGTGGCAAAAACAGCACTTTTAGTGGACGGAAATTGAAGGTGCGCAATCGCCCATAAACAGCATTCAAAACAGGAAAATAGGGTCCAGGTTAAAAAAATAAGTTGCCCTTAAAATGCAAGTCAATTTGTTGAATGTGTCTTGCTTCCAGGTCTTACAACAAATTATTTCTGTAGAGGGTGAAAGTGATTTATATAAAACTAGCTTTAATATATTTGTATCATTACTCTGCCCTGCTAATTTGTTGTATTACAAAGAAATAGGTTTTTTGACTGGAACATGAGGCTAAGTTACTCAACGAGGTGTTTATTTTTTTATTGCAGGCACAAATAACATTAACGGATGGATGTCCATGCCCACACATCCATAACAAAATCACACTGTATTATTTCATTAACCTTTACCTTACACTTACATCTTACACTCTCTGTAGCGGGTTATTTGAGGACATGAGAACAATAGTTTCAGCGTTTCGTTTTCCGCTCCTTTTCATCTTCATCATGTTGTCAGCCTCTTCTCCTCCCACTCTTTCCCACTATCTCAGCAGTCATCCTCATTAGTGTTCTGCTTATTTGCCAATACGGTCATGCCATAAAGCACATCATAAGAAAACTATGTCTGCTGGCATGATTCATCAGTCTCATGCTCGGATACCTTCTTTTCATGCTCCCCTCTGATCTTTCCCCTCCTTAGTACAACTCTCCATATGTCATAAAACTAAAGTGTAATGTTCTTAACCCCAGCACCATGTTAGTGATTTTTGACACAGAAAAGGGAAAGAAACTGATAGTGTTTAGAGACAGCAGCTGTGAAAAAACAGTTTCCCTGAACTTTTTTGGGGGGGAGCAAAGAGGTTGAAACTCAATGAGCGACATTTGTTTACTTTTCAGTCCATTTGTAGCATACAGTACTGTATTTGAGACAGATAGAGCAACTGAGAGAAAGAAACAGAGGGTGAGACGAGTTGGAGAGAGTAAATCACACGAGTATTGAGCCTATCTCTGGCTGTCTACTTGTCTTCCCCCTCTCTTTCTTCGTTTAAGCACCTTTGCTTTGATCTCTGACGTTCTTTGGCTCTTGGGCTAAGAGGAGAGAGAATAGATGAGGGGTGGCAGGGAGAGAGGTTGACAGCCTCATAAAATATGGATTCATTTCAATGTGCCTATCTGCTGTACAAATATGAAGTGCATGGCTTTGGTAAATGGAATCACATAGGAGGTGGGACCAATGGGGCAAGCCTGCCAACTCAGAGTGAAGCCTCCTATGGCGCCATTTTGATGCTAATAAACCATCACCCCTGTTAGCATCCTATTGACTGCCATTCATTTTGGCGTCACTTTGACAGCCAATAACTTTACATCTGAAGCGTTTAAAGACTTCATTTGACCATTGTTTATTTCTAAAGAAACACGACAATGTATAAAAGGCTCCATTACCTTGTATCTCACATTATGGCTCTGTAGCAGACATTTTATAAAAATAGGCTAACAATTGTGTCATAACCACGCGAATTACTGTCGCATAGTAGAGGAATTACCGTATAGTACAGGAGAAGCTTGCAGGCAGTTTCGACTTACATTAGCTGTTTAAGTTTAATTGCTACTATTAACTAGCATTTTAGTTAGCAATAATTAGCCTGTGCCTATGTTATCTCCTTACATATACCTACACTCTCCGTCTCTGCAAGATTGTGAATGATTGAGATTTCTCTTGGCACAGCTACCAGAAGACTTTCAACGTTCAGACACGTTGCTCACGTCACATCTATGGCGGCAAGCTCAGTTTGCAGCTGCGCAGTAACGCTCAACCATCACTGGAAAAGTGCTTCTAATAGACTTCACTCGTCTCCGTCCAGAACAACGGGATATGTTGGTCCAGTTTATATACTGTCTTTGGGTGGGAGGCAATGACCAAAGCTGCTTAAGAGGAAGGCTTTACATGCGGGCCAAGACTGTAATGAATGCATGTCTGGTGACTTCTTAAAGTCCAACTGACATCAGTTTAATACACCCTTGCTCTTTTTGACTTGTGTTATTTGGGCAAAATTGCAATTAGCAAAAGGAAAATTTGTATTGTTTGCTGTGATAGCACCCCTTTTAGTAGTGTTTACAGAGGCAGTGTGCATTTTTGGTACCATCTGACAATATTTGTACTGTAAGTTGATTGGTGCCATATCTGTGGAAAAAGATAAAGATAAAAGATAGTTCGTAATATCACTTGAGGGCTAGCTCCATCTGTGATTTTAGCACTTTCTACGTTTTTCCCTACGTTACTCTGATTCATGATTTGAATCCTGATTCAAAACACTGGGTAACATACAAAGTGCTGTGGTTAAAGGACTTAATTTGCAGTGAGTTTTGACCTGTTCATTTGCCATCGCCACAACTGGATCCATCAAAGAAAGACAGCTAACGCTAGCTAGCCTCCCTGGATCCATGAAAGAAAGACAGCTAACGCTAGCTAGCCTCCCTGGATCCATGAAAGAAAGACAGCTAACGCTAGCTAGCCTCCCTGGATCCATGAAAGAAAGACAGCTAACGCTAGCTAGCCTCCCTGGATCCATGAAAGAAAGACAGCTAAAGCTAGCTAGCCTACCTCCTCTTTACAATGTAGGATGAAGACAACACTGATGCTGTGTCTCAATTCAGATACTTGCGTACGGATACTTGCGTACACTATGTACTCACTTGTGTAGTACGAAAATTTTAACAGGGTAGTGTTGTTTCAAAACAAAAATGGCTGTCATGCACTTTTATAATTATTATTATTAATGGTAAATTGCAGCCGGGCAGAGTATTGCCTCCACCTATTGTTGCCCGCCAAAATATATACCGTCTTGTTTTCTCATCTGACTACAGTATAGTGCTATATATAAATAAAAACACATGTATAAATTACTTTTGTATAGTTCTGTGTTTCGCCGTTTTAAATGCAACCATTGCAGTTTCCTCCACAAAAGTTTTTTAGTAGTGTCCAGCATTCCACACTGAACTTTTTGACCGTTATGAGTGCAGCATGCAGGTACTCGTAGTGCACTGCATTTTGATATAGCCTACTCTGTCAGTGTGAATGTACTACGCAGTTAAAATAGAAAGTGTAGGCACAGATGTGCGCGAATTGTGACACAGCATGAGTGTGCAGGAGCTGACAACGACTCAGCCATTTTTATTAATGACATGAACAAAAAGAAACGACTAGTGGCAAACAATGCTAACGCTAAGAAGCTAGGTTAACTAGCTACCAGGTTTTTTTTTTGTGTGTGCCTATTTTAGCTCGTTGTTTTGGGTTTACCGGCCTGCAACTTTGCTATTTTGGTACAGCCACATCTATCTATTTCACAGTCTCATTTTCAGCTGCAGCAGACAGCTACCAATCTACGCTACTGCTAACACCTATACACACGCTCATACACAAACACGCCCAAATGTAGAAACCCCTTAAGGTCTATTAGCGCTGTGCTCTGTTCTCCCCCTGTGCTCTCCTGTATCATCACAGAGCTGTCGGCTTTATTCTCCCTCTCTTTTTTCAACTTGACATCCTTTTCTGCAAACACTAAGTTTATTTTTAGGCGGCCAAACTTTCCCTGTCTCAGGGTTGCTAGGTAACGGGCACTTGAATGATGTGAGCCAAGCCAGGAGAGATGTACGGCTGTAGAACCAAGACACACAGTCGCGCAAAATTGCATCACTTCTTATGTACATATTGCTTTGGACATGAAGGCAGAGGGGAAATCATCTCATGGAGGTGTTCTTTCAGTCCTCTTTGCCTGCATTTATTTTCTTGATTTAACTCCATCCTCTTCATCTACTCCATACTCTATGTCTTCCTGTTATCCATCTCTTATATCATCTCTGTCATTGTGTCTCTCCATCAGGTTGTGACAGTGCGTCCATGTGACAGAATCTAATAACCGCTGCAGAGAGTGCAACAGACCGTTTCTTTATGGAGACCTATTAACAGCAGAGAGACAAGACCTGTTCTTTTTTATTACACCTCTCACTCTGACAATAAACACACATTTCCCAAATGCAAACATGCACGTTTCACACCGAAGCGCACAAACTGTACGTTCTTGACAATCAGCTGCACAGGAATGCTTCCATGTCAAACACAATATGTCCTGAACACAGCATAGCTCATTAAACTTATTTCTTAAGTCAAGATCATTTTCATTACTGCTTTCTGATCTGAATGATTTTCATCCAAAACACCAATGGACCATTGGAGGGTAAAAAAAACCATGGCTGTGCCCATCACCTCTACTTTTTGCTGTCTTGACTTTTCATGCTTTCAACTGATTCAAGTTGCGGAAATACACATGTGCAGTGCACAATGTGATCCAGGACAGCTGCTTTGTAGGGGTGTCGCGATTTTGATTTTAAAACGAAAACCGATCTAAATGAGCTTTCGATTTAGACTATTAAAATCATAAACAGGATTGTCGATTCCCCTAGCATTTTTTTCTCTCTCCACCACGCCTACTTGCGCACATCCAAAGAAAAAAAACAACAGACACGGCCTAGCTTAACGGCTGGTAGCATGTAGCCAAAGATACAGGAACATTAGCTTACCGCTAGCCTGCATCTTTTCCAGACACAATGGACTCCATAGTGCCTTCACGTGCACCTCTGTAAACTAATGGTGCATTCAATGGCACTCCGTGAAACTCCACCCGTACCCTTCTGCCATCTATTGGCTCTTACTGTGGCATTGCCGTCCCTGTTGAAAAATAAATGTTTAAATAAAAATGTAATTGAACCGTGACCTTAAAATCGAAAGTCAAATCCAATCGAGGATTTGGAGAACCGTGACACCCTTATTGCTTTGATATGCTGATATGTTGCATGGTAAAGTCGAAATGTAAAAGGCTGAATTTTTCTTTAACTCTCTCTGAATTTTCCTTCTGCTCTTGTCTACTGCCGTGGTTCCACCTCTCACCTTTATGCCTCTTTTCCTGTGTGCGCCTCCCTCTCCTGTCCGGCTGCACCGATCACTTCCACTATAGGAAGTGACCAAGCGGGAGGACTTGCATGTCCAGCCGAGTCTAATTCAGCTGCCTGTAGACTCAGGGGTATGTAAAGCACTGCAGCTCTGTCTTCCCACCCTCCATTTAATTAACTAACCGCCCTCCCTCATTCAGCCTTCCCTCTCCACCCGTTTTCCCCATCCTTCCCTATGGAGGCTTTGCAGTGGTGTGTCAGATCTCTCAGTAGCCACAGCTTGGAGGTTGCATTCTTCTCAGTAATAGTAGAATTTACAACAGTAGCAGGATAACTTCTTAACTGTAGGTCCTGTACGAGTCCTGCTTTTGTGCATCATGTTTGACTGATTAACAAACCTAATGCAGATAATACATTCTAAGCTTATACTACCTGCTAGTGTCCTAAAAAGGGCCATTCTACCCAAATTACAAAAATGATCTGCTGTATTTTCTAATTTGCCCTCAGTGATATTGCGTTATGTAGATACTAGATACAACCCCAAATCAGAAAAAGTTGGGACAGTATGAAAAACACAAATAAAAAAAGAAAGTAGTGATTTCTAAATGTACTTTGACTTCTATTTCATTGCAGACAATGTGAACACAAAATATTTCATGTTTTGTCTGGTCAACTTAATTTCATTTGTAAATATACATCCTTTCCTGTCATTCAGACCTGCAACACATTCCAAAAAAGGTTGGGACAGGAGCAATTTAGGGCTAGTAATCAGCTAAATTGGTTAAATAATGATGTGATTTGAAACAGGTGATGTCAACAGGTGATTGTAATTATGATTTGGTACAAAAGCAGCATCCAAGAAAGGTCTAGACCTTTAGGAGCAAAGATGGGCTGAGGATCGCCAGTTTGCCAACAAATACGGGAGAAAATTATTGAAATGTTTAAAAACAATGTTCCTCAAAGAAAGATAAGAAGACATTTGCTTATTTCACCTTCAACAGTGCATAACATAATTAAAAGATTCAAGGAATGTGGAGGAATTTCAGTGCGTAAAGGACAAGGGCGCAAGCCTAAGCTAAACAACTGTGATCTCCGATCCCTCAGGCGGCACTGCATCAAGAATTGTCATTCATCTATAAGCGATATCACCACATGGGCTCAGGACTACTTTGGCAAACCTTTGTCAAGTACCACAATACGTAGTTACAGCCACAAATGCCAGTTAAAACTGTACTGTGCCAAAAGGAAGCCCTATGTTAACAGTGTCCAGAAGCGCCGTCGACTTCTCTGGGCTCGGAGGCATCTGGGATGGACCATCACACAGTGGAAACGTGTACTGTGGTCAGATGAATAAGTATTGCAGGTATTTTTTGGGAGAAATGGACGCCGTGTGCTCCGGACCAAAGAAGAAAAGGATCATCCAGACTGTTACCAGCAACAAGTCCAAAAGCCAGGGTCTGTCATGGTATGGGGTTGTGTCAGTGCCCTTGGCAAAGGTAACTTGCACTTCTGTGATGGCACCAGTAATGCTGAAAAGTACATAGAGATTTTGGAGCACAATATGCTGCCTTCAAGAAGACATCTTTTCCAGGGACGTCCATGCATATTTCAACAAGATAATGCAAAACCACATTCTGCACACATTACAAAGTCCTGGCTGCGGAGGAAGAGGATACGGGTACTTGACTGGCCTGCCTGCAGTCCCGACCTGTCTCCAATAGAGAATCTGTGGCGCATTTTGAAGCGCAAAATGCGACAACGAAGACCCTGTACTGTTGCCCACCTTAAGACTTGTTTGCAGCAAGAATGGGACAAAATTACACCTGAAACACTTCATCACTTGGTGTCTTCAGTCCCTAAACGTCTTTTAAGTGTTGTTAAAAGGAATGGCAACATTACAAAGTGGTAAATGCTTTACTGTTCCAACTTTTTTTTAAATGTGTTACAAGAACCAAAATAGGAATGTTCTTTATTTGAAAAAAACAAACAATAAAAATCATGAGGAACACATTAAATGATGTGCTGTTGTATTGTCTGCAATGAAATACAAGTCAAAATACATTTAGAAATCACTACTTTCTTTTTTTATTTGTGTTTTCCATACTGTCCCAACTTTTTTCTGATTTGGGGTTGTAGATCAGTTTTACTCACAGAGGTTTTGAGCTCTTCACTGCTGAAAGTTTTGCTGCCAACCCAATTCAATAGAGTACTGAAGTACCAATTGGGCCTTTTCCAAAAGATGAGTAACTGTGTTATAAAATATCTGGTTATGTGATAAAAAAAAAAAAAAAAAAAAATAAGGGTACAAGCCAATGTAAAGATCTCAACCTCAAATGAGCATTCTGGTGAACATCCAATCACAGAGCTTAAAATTATTCAGAGGTACCTGGGGCACTTTGTTCCTAGTTACATCAACCACTGGCTTCTTCTCCATAGGAACAGCTGTTAAGGCTTATGGGTATTGGTGTATTTAGAGCCATCCATACAAAACTGATCGCAAAAAAACAAGATTTTGAACAAAACAAAGTTGAAATGATTAAAACTGATGACCATAACCCAAAATTGTGAGAACTGTTCACAGTAAGGTCTGTGGATTATCCTGAATGACAAGATATCTTTGGAAAGAGACATTGCAATCACATTTTTCATTAGCAATTTGTCATTTCTTTTGTGCCCCGCAAATGGAATTCCATTCACTTTCTCTGTATTGTGATGATGTATTGAAGACTCAACAATTAAAATCTCAAAACCTCTGTTGAACCAGCATGGCTTAATACCAGTAGGGCTAAATGGAAATGCATGTTGGGTATTTTTTTGTTTAAATTTCAGTGAACTTGCTATGACAAGAACTACTGGAAAGGGAAGCAACGCAATGCCAAACGCCATCACACTTACCCTTAAAATAAAATAAAACTGTACTAATCAAATCAGTTAACAGTACAGTGCTCTTGTTGTGTGACTGGTTGTATCACTACAGAAGAAGCAGTCTCCATCTAAAACAGCACAGAAACCTCCAACATGGCTGCCAGAGAATGTGTCACAACATCTAATGGCGCTTACCCACTACTAGTACCAGCTCTACTCGGCTCTGCTCGGCTTGACTCAGCTGCGGTGCCCCGTCCTCCTTTTTCCATTGCAGATTTAGTACCGCCTCATGTGTGAGGTGAGCGTGGCTGGTCGGCATAGCGACGCCGCAGGAAACTGCCGTGACCTAGCGCAACACACACACACACACAGAACGTCGAAGGTGTGTTGTTTTTGATTCTCTGTATGTGGCTGTTGCCACAACCAGAAGACACATTTTGTTTCAAAAGAAGCTGGAGGCTTTAAATAAACTATTTAAAAATGTCTGTTGCTAGCAATGATGACGCAGTGATTAGTGACGATTCTCTCTGACCAATCAGTAGTCTGCAGGTTTTCACGTCACCTTTTGGTATCGCCTCAGCTCGCTTGGAACCTCGACGGAGGTTATTCTAAAAAAAGTACCTGTTTGCAGGTACCAGGGACTTTTTTTCATAACGGAAAACCCAAAAAAGGCGAGTAGAGTCGAGGCGAGTCGAGCAGGTACCATGTAGTGGAAAAGCGCCATAAAAGTCCTCTAACCTGCTTCCTGCATGATGCCCTTGCTGCTGAAACTAACCAGGGCAGAGCGACTGTTCAGAAGAGACAACAAAGTGCTTAAACACTTGCATCACTTTGCTGTGTGTGTCTTTCTTTTCTATTCCTTTTTTGAAAGCAGATTCCGCATCAAACCTCAGACTGAATGCTCACCTCCCACCAGCCCGCCACCCCTTTCTTTTTTCTTTCTAGCCTCGGGATAAGAACACTGCACCGGCGCTGCCAAAAATCTCCCTCTCTCAGTCTCTGTTTTTTCTGGCTGGAAGATAAAGATGAAGCGAATGAGGGAGGAGTGGGGGGATGGGGAGGGGGGAATTTTTGTGAGGCCCTGGCACAGCCAGAATAGTTGAAACACAGCTGCCCACTGTGGGGCCCAAGCCTGTGGTGGGGATTTGATTGGAGTCTGCTGACTGGTCTAATGGTTAAACCTGTGGTTGTAGTTTGATTCTCCTATATAGTCTCTTAACTGTCTGTACTGTATACGTTGCATACTTTGTATGTAATAGCCGGCTATAGAAGTCCAGGAGTGCCAATATTAAATTGAAGTCATTCAAACAAATAGAAATTTAACTACAACTTTTATTGCACTTATTTATTTTATTTTTAAGTTCAGGATACACATTATCTTAACCAATTTGAAAATGAAAAGCATCATGTTTTTCAAAAGGGAAAAGTAACTTTGCATTTATTAGTTTACAGTGTGGAGCATGAATTGTACTAGTTTCTCATGGAGGTGCCCATGAGATTGACTTGTGGTTTTCAGTGAAATATCTCAACAACTATTGGATGGTACACACACTTATGTCCCCCTCAGGATGAAATGTAATAACTCTGATGATGGTCTTCATCAGCCTCAGCTATCCTTTTGGTTGTATTGCTAATTAGCAAATGTTAGCATGCTAAAACAATGTAATGAATGGTGAATAAGGTAAACTGTTAACCCAATACACATCTGAATGTTACATTGTGAGCATATAAGCATGCTGATTTTAGCATTAGCTCAAAGCTCGGCTGTG
Source organism: Gymnocephalus cernua (assembly GCA_023631565.1). Classification (NCBI taxonomy): domain Eukaryota; kingdom Metazoa; phylum Chordata; class Actinopteri; order Perciformes; family Percidae; genus Gymnocephalus; species Gymnocephalus cernua. The sequence goes on from CM042443.1 coordinate 21,280,363, forward strand.
CCTAAGTATAGCCTCACAGACCTGCTAGCGTAGCTGTAGACTCTTGTTCCATTTCATTTTCATTCAAAATAAGCTAAATTAAGAACATAATAAAAGTTTGTATTTAAAAGTCTAGTTTGGGATTTAATTTTCAGGATGGAGGAAGGATTTCCATCTTGGCAGTAATCACCTATTCTTAAAGATGAAAATGATTTTTGAAAATGCTTTTTTTTTTAAATATACGTGCTTACAGACAGAAAATTAAATTGCAATTTGATGGAATGATTTTTTTTTTTTTAAATATCGGCACCCCTGAACTTCCATACTGGTATAGTTGTAGTATAGTATGTCATTAATGAAGCTAGTTTAGAGGTTTGCTACTAAAGCGCAGGTTTCCGATACAATACTGAGCAGACAAATGCAGCCATGGTAGGATACAATTTTGGTGGACACACACACACACACACACACACACACACACACACACACACACACACACACACACACACACACACAATTACCCCTTTTCCTCCTATCAACATCCACTGCTGTCTTCCATTTACACCCTGTTTAAAGCGATGTAATTGAGATCCCTGCTGGTGTCTATTATTGTCTGGCTATCAGCAGCAGGCCTGGTCTGGCCCTTCTCCTGCTCCCGCCACCATGCCCAAATTGGGGTGGCAGAGTGTAAACACGCCATCCAAACAACCGGGCTATTTCGGGACAAGGGATTTCCCTTGAGTCCATTCCCCCCCTCCACCCCCACCCCCTGCTCCAACGCTTTCATCTCCACCTTTCCTTTCTCCAGTGAAACCTCCAACACGTCCGTCTACTCGCTGATCTCCTCAAACCAACACTATATGCAACACCAACATACCAAAAGTGCTTGCAGTAATATTTCCTCCCTCCCCTAGAGTATTACAACTAAAAATTATTCTTTTACCTCTCTTATTAAATCCCTGCTCCTCCTGAGATGCCTTAATCTAGAAAAAGAATCGTAATGCCTTTTTTTTGTTGATGCAGGGAAGTTTTTTGACAAATCATCTTTTTTTTAATCGAGGATTTGTTTTCTGACAGCTGAGAATGTCTGCCTGTGAAGAAGTTGTACATGATGTACTAGAGAGGGATGGGGTAAAAAAAAAGGGACAGAAGGAAAGACACTGAGGAGAGGATGCAGAAAGACAAGTGAGAGAAAACAGCAACACAGGGAAAGAGAAGGAAATTTGGCAGATATAAATCAGATCCAAGTTGGATGTATCTCCCTTGCAGTCTGGTGTAATTTCACCCACTTTAGCCAGCTGGTGTGTGTTTCCAAATGGCATTGTGCACTCCTACCAATCACAAGATTAGGGCAGAGCAGATCTTAGGTCAGCTTGATCTTTTGACATGTTTGGTCAGCATTGTACAGTTGAAACGACTCTGTCATGTGGACCTGCTGGTGCCAACTGTAGATTTGTACTACTGCTGCACATAGATTAGTAGTTCATACATTGTTGTTTTTTATTATGCAGCCTATAGAGTCCCACACTTTATATGTCCTTAAAGGAATCATTACCTTAGTGTAGCCGAGATACTAAGCCAAGAGAAGTAAAAGCCTCAGTTTATCTTCTATAGTGTTAATCCTGCAGGTATAGGGGAGTCATCTGCTTGCATTGACTTCTATTGGAAACTTGAAGCTATTCCTGTAAGGACTCAGCCTGACAAGCCAGACCCACATCAAGATGTTTGGTCTGGGAACTCACCATTGGCAGGGCTCAATCCGAGGGGCGGGATAAACGGTTGTCTTTCAAACTCCCTCTGCACGCAATAGGATAGAACAACCAACCAACCAACCAGAGCACCGCTAGTTGATAGATTAAACTTTTGCCGTATCCGGTCGGCAAAACTCTGAACACATCTTCCTTTTTTAAGAATGACTTCAGTGCCGTTCTTTGTTCTTTTCTCAAAGAACCAGAGCCAAAAGCCAAAGCCAATTCGAAAGACCGCTGTTCGCCAGCAGCAGCAGCCATAAGCCCGCCCACCGACTCTATACACGATGTGATTGGCCCGGCCAGAGTTTTTTTTTTTTTCAGTTTGCAAGCCAACGGAGAGTTGCTAGACAACCCTGGCAACCGCTAGGGTGTGTCTAGATTTCTAGGCTAGTAAGGAATGTGTGCATAACACACAACTTGGAGCTCTCCATTGCTGCAAGAATGGGGCTTTGAAAAGATAATGGTGTTTGAGATGTTTTACTTTTACACCAATTTATTTGTTGAGCTTTAATTGCTCCTCGCATGTTAAGCAGTTTTCATTCAACGGCCCCTGCCCGGAAAGTGTGAAAATGGGGAAGAAATTAGCATCATTTTACAAATCCTAGTCTAAATACAGAAAGCAAAGCAAATGTCCGCCCCTGTCGCTGTACCAAGTGTACAGATGTTCGATGTCAGCAAGCCAGCAATGTGTGTGGTCAGTGTGTGTGTTTTGGGTGAGAGTTCTTTTGTCTCTGACTGATCTCCACTTCTTTCTGTTATTTTGCTCCAGTCTCACTCCTTTTTTCTTTGGCGTTTCTCTTTCGTCTGTCGACGCTAGATTAAAGCTACACTTGGTAGGTGGTTGTTACTGTATTGCTTATTTCTCAACTCAAAAAATGAGAAAGGTTGCTCCGGCCGGTGGGCGGTGGTTGGTTTTGGCTCGACTTGGTCACAAACTTTCTCATTTTACAGCTGAGCAGTATACTACAATTTGTTCCTGAAACATTTGAGGTGAGGAATAGGCAATGCAGTAACATAATCTTGATTCATATTTGATCAGTTGTTTAGTTTGGCAGTCATTGAGACTGCATTAGAGACTCCTCGGCTCTGATTGGTTAAACTCTGGGCGCATGGGAAACTTGCAGATGCCATTAGGAGCACCAGGAGGAGGCAGGGGAACGTGATTTGTTCAGAGATAATCTGTCTTGTGTGTTTCTGTCATGATGTAGTGACAGTTTAATAAAAGTTAACGTCTAACTAACTTTTAAAGCCCTGGGATGAGCGCTAATCTTTTGATCAAGCTGAAACATTTTTGAGCGGATGCATCTTCTTGACCTCAGTTTGTGCCTCTAAAATGTACCTCACGTTTTGTCTCAACACACATAGCCCTTTGCTTTGTTAGACTAGTTACTTATATACCTAATATATCAGGCCTTAGCATGGAGAACAAGAGCGCCCTCTCTATGGACACATGGATGCTGATGATTGTAGTTCTCGGTGGGTAAAAAGCGATGAACCTAACAAGTTCTCCAAACTCCACGACGATATAGGTCGTTTATTACTACCCTCGAATACGAGTGGTTCATGAAGTTAGCGCCCCTATCCGTGGCAGGAAATACGACCTAAACCAGAGAACAAAAAATTATAAGTCGTAATTGCTGCTTAAACAAACAAGTTATCTGGGTTAACTACAAACTGGGTGGATTCCTCAAAGCCAGCTGTTGTGTCTGTGTGCCTCCGGCTGTCCCGTCGCTCTTCACCGGGGCCGCTCAGGTTTGATCCTCATGCATATACTACCAGGTCCTCACAACAAAGCCCCTGGCCTAGCTTTGATTTTCCCGTGTGAGTACACACACACTCTGTCACACTGTCCGGAAGCTGCTGCAGATATACAAGCCTGTAACTGAGGAAGCAGCAGGAACCAAAGCCAAGACCAAAAACACCGCGCGCCCCCCCCCCCCCCCCCCCCCTCAAGAAGGGATGGAGGGAGAGGAGATGAGGTTGAGCACCCACAATGCTTAGCGCTGATGCTCCACTGGGGTTGTCCTATCACAGCTGTCCTTTCTGAGTGATTGTGTGTGGGTCGATGAGCCCTGCGGGAGACGGGCTCCTGCGGTGGTTAAAACAGATTTTTGTTGTATTTTGGAATTTATGTCCGATGATACATTTTTGAGGGCGTGGGCTGTGTGCTTGCTTTAGCAGTATGTCTGTGTGAACATGTGTCTCCGGTTTAATCTTCAGCCAGGCTTTTTTTGAGATGATAAATTTGAAGGTTTCCAGTAGCTTTTGATGTGCCAAGAACAGATTTACAGGAAGATTAGAGCTGGGACGATATGCTTTTGTCCCGATTCAATTCGTTCACGACACGTGGGTGCCGATTCCATTTGTATTGCGATTTTCATTCATTGCGATTCTAGAAGTATTGAAGTATCCCTCTTCAGCAAAAACAAAAGTTGAATTATACACTTGTAGAGACAATATATCATATCTAAATGTTTTCTAACAAGAATGCACATCACATGTCTGACATTTATTCCATTCCAAGAAGTACATAAAACGGATGACTGCACTTTCTGCTTTCGCTCTGATTTGCTGGAAACGGATATGATGTAGTTGCCATCAGCGGTACTGTGTAAACAGAAAATATTTAGGTGAATCTTTGGTAAAAAAAAAAATAATAATAATTGATTTAAAAAAAATGTCGCTGAAAGAAATCACGATACATATGATTTTCGACTTTTTTTCCCCACCCATTAGGAAGCTACACATGACAAACAAAAGTTGACCAGAAAAAATAGAGTACTCAACTTAAATTTAGGTTGCTTTAAAGATATAAGTAAGTTGATGAATTGGTTTTGTTATTGCCAACCAAAAAAACTATTTAGACCTTTGAGTAATACGTTTGAGAACCCCTGTTCTAAAGGTTGAATGAGACACACAAGAATAACAGTCGCTCCATTCACTTCGATGCCGTGGGAGGAGATTGATAAGTTAGGGGCTCCAGAGGAAAAGAGGATTGGCTCAAGGTTCACGTTGATAAATCTTCAGGAAGGAAAACGGTGTAACAATTTATGAAACACATTTATGATACCAATTAAAACAGATGAGAGAGGCTTTGTTTAGAGTTTTCACAGAATGGAATGTAGAATATTCAGACTTAGTTCATTTCGAACATAATAGTGGCCGGGTTGGCTCAGTGGGTAGAGCAGGCGCTCATATACTGAGAGGTTTATGCCTCGACGCAGAGGTCCAGGGTTCGAGTCTGACCTGTGACGATTTTCTGCACGTCTTTCTCACCTAGCTGTCCTGTCCATTAAAGGCAGAAAAGCTCAAACAATTATCTTTAAATTTAGAACATAATAATAACAGCATGTTAAAATGAAGATAACAAGGGATGACAGACACATTTACAGAAAAGGCCCTTTTAATTTGTCATACATTATTATTTAAAGTGGCTATATGTAACTTTCAGTTAGTGTTTGGACAGAAGCGGTAGTGTTGCTGTCGGAAAGGTCTTCTCTTTACGGTGCTTTATTGCCCACTGTAGATTACTGAGTTAGCGTTACGGAGAGGTCATATAGTCGCAATGAATATGTTGCTCAGACAGAAAATCATTCGTTCAGATCATTTAATCAGTCTGGGGCACACAGGCTTAAACTAGAAGAAAAGAAGAAGAAAAAAGTGCTGCCTCAAAGATAGCCACACCCAACACGCCTACATTAAACAAAAACACTATGCACTATATCCACACCCACTGTGTCTTTCTCTCACACTCATGGGAAGTATCAAGAAAGTGATTTGATGGTTTATAAGGAGGTACATAGTGATTAGGTCCTCAGGATTCTCTGCACACAGTTTATTCACTTTGCTACCACCGAGGTCTGACTCACTGGGTCGGCATTCTATTAATCCCGCGTCCACCTGGCACCCTCGCACATATTAATGGAGTCTGCAGGCTCTGGCGTAGTGCAACAAATACAAGCAGGAACTCTGAGCTTCGCCGCAGTAGGTTTGTAAGTGGAAGGCAGCGTGAAGCAGAGGCTTGAATTAGAGTAATTAAGAGCTTGAGAAAAGCCTGTGAAAGATAGCAGGGGGGGTCGGGGGGGTGTAAGAACACTCTGGATTGTGATGATTGGCCCCATGACAAGTTTAGCTGTCTTTACAGTTAAATTTAGCCAAAAACAGTTGACTGTGCCGGATACTGTGCACCGTGAGGTTTACGGTCATTTCAGCGGCCGTTGCAATTAAGTTTAGCCGACAAAAGGTGACCGTCCTATGGCAACGGCAGACTGTCCTGCAGCAACGGCAGTTAAGTGTAGGCACCAAACCGACTAGTTAAGATTAGAAAGACTGTGGTTTGGGTTAAAACACTGGTCCCCTTAAGTAGAAAACCCAGGGCACGAACACTCGTTTCCTGGGGGAAACTCCACTCCCCCGCTTGACAGCCCTGTGTTTTAGGACCCAAACATCCACCCGACCTCCTTCAGATCCCTACGCGGATCTATACTATAGATATGTTGGACAGCGGCAGTCAATGTGGTGGATCCAGTAACAAATACGTGGAATGAATTGCAGTGCATTACTTCTGGTAGCCATGTGTACGAATGGTTCATGAGGACAGCCTGGACAATGATAGAGAACAAAAACGAGGCATAAACGGTTGTGCTGTTCTGACAAAAGTCAAACTGGGTTACTGATTTAAAGATGGCCTTACACCACACTTGGTGTGTATTGTGTGTTTGTGTATAAGTGTGAACATCGTACATCTATGTAGTAACCACACTGAAGCTCTTTTGTAGTTGTAGTTGTAGTTGTTTTTGCTCAACAAAAATAAACCTGCCAGGTTCTCTGTGAAAAGTGCAGTGTTGCATTTGACTGGTTGCGTTTCAGTGTGGTTTCTCTATGAACCTTCTCACTGTCCTTGCATGACAACACTTGGGTTCATTTCTTTCACTGTCTCTCTGTACCCTTTGACCATTGGGAGACTACACCCTCACCCGCCTGCTTACAAGAGCGAGGTTGGCTGTAGTTGACCGATCCCAGGTCAGATCTGAACAAGGATGGACTGAGAAACAGCTAAGCAGGGTCCGTTTTAGAGGCACCTTCAACCCAAGTACTTTCTAATAACTATACTAAAATGTTTGGGTACTAGACCAGCATCAGGCAATTTTGCCTGATGCTGGTCTAGTGCCAAAACGTTGCCAGCTATTCAATACTGTGTACAAGGGGTGTCTTTTCAACTTTTGACCTATCCCTCCACCTACGATGCACCTGTCTCACGTTGTAGATGTGCAACGTATTTTTTCTAAGAAACAGAGCTTCTCATGGGGGCTTTCCTCTAACTCTTTGTGTGTTTTGGTCTGTCAAGGGTGATGCTTCCAAATCAGGTTCGGAGATCGACTCCTGTACACGGAGTATGGAGGACGTTAACGGGAGCAAGAAGGATTTATCGGCCTCTGCAGGTGAAACTCATTGCATGGCTGCGCTCTGCTTGAATCGATGATGCTACATGCGGAAAAACAAAGGATTGAACTCAACCCTCAGTGATTCAAAGCCCCTATTACAACACTTGGCAAAACGTGTACCATCTGTGTTTGCACAGTTAACTGCTGGCATTTTCCCACCCTAATCTTTGTTAACACACTGTGTTGTCGTCCTTACAATCTGTATGTAAAAGTGTGTTGTACAGCCGCAAGTTAGGCCGAAGACATCTAAAGTACACCCTGTGCAAACATCCCCCACCTGTTCTATGTCTGTGGTCTCCTGCTCTCAGCCTTTTCCCCATTGGTTTCCGACCACACGTGCCTGCGGAGTGTCAAACCAGTACGGCTGCCTCATCCATTATTCCTCATACGCCAGTTCACATACCCTCTAACTACTGTTCGTGCAGACCGAAAATCCCAATAGCAACACTACTGTATGGAGTATAACTCCCAGACGTACAGTATCATCCCCCTTGGCTCCATATGAAACTGCTTACATAGCTGGAAGAGCCTAATATACATCTTCTTGGCCTCGGATAAAGGTTGGAAGACGGAGGAATTAGCGTTATTAAAGTTGCATTGCCCTCCGCATGTCATGTATTTTTGTTGCTGCCAAACATAATATTCTCTCCCACGCATCCCATAAGATTAATGCCCTGCTGAAATATTCATGTTGCTCAATAACAGTATGAGGCATCCATTTTTAAGTATGCTGTGCTGCTTTACTGAAGGTGTACCCCTTTGGCACTCCTCCCCATGCGCCACCTTTTCCTGCTCTTCCTCCTGTTTTTATTAGTTAGCACTTTCATTCTCCTCTATGATGCTTTTTTTAACAACTGATTTTTTTAGTTCTGTTTCTTTCTTGTCAAAACTGCCATCTTTAATGCGTTAATGTCATTCATTTGCTCGATTCTTTACCTTAAACCCTGGTCCCGTTTTAATACTCTAATGGCGACGAGTCACGTGACAACATTCACATCATTGGCCAGATGTGTCTTTGGAATATTGGAAAATTCCAACAGAACGCTCCAGAGTTCGTTTGAAAGCATGCTGCTTGTTTGGTCCGCTTTTGGTGCGCTTATTGCGCTATAGTGTGGTTATTGCATTCACCTTCCCAAATGACCAAGGGGGAAAAGGAAGTCTAGTGCGATTCAAACTAACTAAAGGAGGCAGGTGTGAGAGCCCCCTTAACACTCATGTCCTTTCGTACCCACCCCTGAGCCATTATACTATATGACTTTTATTCATCGCTCTTTCCTTTACTAGTAGTGCCTGTAAATGGTCATGTGGACCTGAAGACCAGCCTGACTCCACCTGTAATTACCCACACGGCTGCCACCCCCATGCCCGTACCCAAGTTGCCCGTCGGAGTGGACCCCCTCCTGGGCTACGAGTCCCATCGAGGCAGCAGCGTCTCCATAGACCCAGCCTGCTACGACAAATCACCGGTTCGTACATTTATTAGTATTCTCACAAATGTGGCAGTTATCAAGGGTAATAGCCCTGTTCCAGGATGTCACAAAGCCAACATTTGAACACATGTCAGTGAATAAGGGCCAGGAATTACCCCCGGGCCTCCTCTGAGTGTCTCTGAATTCATTGGATGTGTCTTGCTGATGTGTGTTGGTTATAATGATTGATGATGATTAATGTGGCGAGCCAGTCCAACACCCTACTTACCGCTGCCACTGCCACTCTCTATTTGACGAACTGATGATGGGGATAAAGACCTGAGAAAACAAGCCCAGATCTCTACATCTGCTCCTGTCTGCCTGTCAGCATAAATCTCTATTCAATTCAGCTCCCGCCAAACCGAGTCAACCCAATTCAGCTTATTTGCATGAAAGACCATCGGCAGAGTTCTAAGATACGAGATCAACACTTTTACAAGGTGTCCCTTTTGTAATTCTCTTTTCTCTGTTCTGCTTTTTTTATCACTCTGTCCCCTTTGTCTCTTGCCTCCCTGGCCATCTTCCTGCTCCAGACCAGTGCTCCGAGCTCCTCCCCCCACGCCCCATGGAGCTCTGGCAGCGGGTGGACCAGCCGCCGGTCCAGCTGGAACAGTGTCGGTCGCGCCCCGTCACTCAAACGCCAGAAGCGCCAGTCCGGGGAGCGGCGGTCTCTCCTCTCCGGGGAGGGGGGCTCCAGCTCAGAGGACGAGGAAGGTGGAGGAGAAGGAGAAGGCGGGCTGATGGAGGAAGATGACGCCTCTCTGGTCAGGACGGACTCCATGTCCCAGTCGCAGCGAGGGCCCAGACACCGGAGGATGGAGTCGGTGGAGACTCGGAGCTCCATGGATTTGCCCCCTGATGCTCTGCTGCAGGTAGATGCTGTTTCTACCTCGGCTTGATCTTTAGAGCAGGGGTCTTCAACGGTTTTCAGGTCAACAACCCCTTAGCTGAAAAAAATACGGAGCAGTGACCCCTTACTAGGGTCGGGCATTGTTTTGATTTTAACAATTCAGAATCCAATCCCGATTCTTCCTTTCGAATCCGGTTCTTATCGATTCTGATTCTTTGAGGGGTGGGGTTGAAACGGGTCACAGGCTTATTTCACAGATAAGAGGATAATGTTATTTTTATTCAGTGGTGATTTACAGTTTTACCAGGCTTTTACAATGTAAAATAAAGCCACACTTTAGCTGCAACACAACAAGCGTCAAAACTGCGCGTGTTAAATTTGGAAGCAATGATCGGATCCGAAACAATTCCAATAAACAAACGATTCCATTGTAATCGTAATTTTGTAAATGATTACACGAGTTGGAAACAGTTCTCGATGTTCAATCCTACCCCTTCATACATATATTGTATAAAATTGTGTTGCATATTAAACTGGGCCTATAATAACGTAAAGCCTTTACACATACCTTTTTATGGTGCACACTAAGTTTTTAAAATAAAACATATGTTGGCATATTCATAAATTTATACATCATGTTTGAATATTAAAATGTGGCACAGTAAATACTTAAAGCTTAACTGTGCCTGTAGATGGCGACCTTAGCGGTAGGCCAGTAAGCCTCATCGTCAATGTTGTGTACATTCAAAAAATAATTATCTTTACTAATAATATGTTGGATTCATGTTAATGCAGTATATTTTCAGACATACTTTTTATTTTTTTTATTTTAAACCATCAACAATAATTTGGCGAGGTTACCAAATCTATAGCACCAAATGTAAACGGGCCACACAAAGCTCATATAAGATTATGAGACCAGTGGTGGAAGAAGTATTCAGGTCCTTTTCTTAAGTAAAAGTACCACACTGTAAAAATACTCTGTTACAAGTAAAAGTCCTGCATTGAAAATGTTAAGTTAAAGTATGTCAGTATCATCAGGAAAATGTTCTTAAAGTAGTACAATAAAGTACTCAATGCAGAACAATCCTCACATTTTAGAAACTGGAAACGATTTTGTGTGCAAAAATCTCAATTTGTAAAGTAACAATTGACTAAAGCTGTCAGATTAATGTAGTGGAGTAAAAAGAAATACAATATTTATTTTTGAAATGTAGCGGTAGAAGTAGAAAGTGGCATAAAAACAAAGAGACTCAAGTACAATTACCTCAAATTTGTACTTAAGTACAGTACTTGAGTAAACATACTTACCGTAGTTATATACACACTGCTGAATGAGACTATAGCATGTACATGAGTAAATGTAAGTGTAACTGCCTCCTGTCCCTATGTAGGTGCCATACCTGTACCGCTCAGCCAGTATGCACAGCTCCAGACCCCCCTCACTGGGCCACTTACGGCCCCCAGAGCACAGCGACTGCAATGGGAAGGGCTCTCCGTCAGCCCTGGGCCCCACACACGTCTCTCTGGAGGACAACACTGAAGACGAAAATGCAGAGGAGGAGGCCAGCCTGGTAAGTCTGTGTGTGTGTGTGTGTGTGTGTGTGTGTGTGTGTGTGTGTGTGTGTGTGTGTGTGTGTGTGTGTGTGTGTGTGTGTGTGTGTGTGTGTGTGTGTGTGTGTGCGCACAATTATTAATTTAGGTATTACTTTTACAAAGAAATTAAAGTTTTGAATGAATTCCAGGAGACATTGTTTGACTGCTATGTGACCCAGATAATGTATTAACACACACCTATGAAGTGATCCACGCCTCTTTATTATCATAAATCATTGTATTTTCTTTGTAAATTGAACATAAAATTGACAATAGAACATGTATTCTAATCAATAAAAAACAAAGCTTTGATCATTAACAAAAAAACTGATTGAATTAAATTAGGAGTACAATAAATAGTCATCATTATGATTCATAATCATTATGATTCATAATATTCATCACTGCTTCTGTATTTACATGTTTTTCTAACTGTATCCCCCATTGTCATTTTTTGTTGCTATGAACATGTATAGGGACAAGTGCCAACAACTTTCACAAAGCATAGCTTTAACAGTCCGGCCAATAATGACTTCTACAATTACAATTTGGCACATCTTAACAAAATCAACAATTACCATCAACAGTAATAACTCTTAGGACCTTAGCTAATGTTAGCAATTCATTGCGGTTAAACAAAGAAACCGCAATTACGTAAACATCTGCGATTAGACAATTATGTAATAACTGTTACAGGCCTAGTTCTTGCACGATTCAGGTGTTGGTTAAAGCGAGAGGGAAAAAGCCAAAAAGCATAATATGAGCACTTTAAATACATTCAAATGTCTGCAAATAAATTAAATTCACTGTACATTGATGTAGGTGGCCCTTTTTTTGGCAAACCTTGTTTTAATTAAGAAACAAACAGTTTTGTAAGAACAAATTCAAAGACTTCAATCCGTGGAGAATAATTGTGGCTTACAATATGCAAGCTGAAATTGTATAACATATGTATATATATATATATAGCATATTATGAAGGTACTGTACACCTCCTGCTCCCTCTAGGGTCGTTTTGCCAGACTGTTCCGCTGGCTGGAGAAGAAACAGCCAGAGTGGTGCCGACAGAGAGACACCTGGTCACTCTACCTCTTCCCTCCAGAGTCGAGGTATAGTATTCACACCTCCGGCACACCTACAGAACTCTACCTCTATGCTCTGTTGTCAGTTCTGCCAGTTCTTTTTTTTTTATAATATGGGCATTTTTACACATTTATGGTAGTTGTGGGTACACAGCACTCGGAACATATGTTTCCAAAATGAAAAGATGTAAACTCCATCCTCCTGAGGCAGTTAGCAGAAATGAGGTTGTGCATTTTAAAATGAAATGAAATATAAAAAATGAGTTCACAGCCCTTTTTAAATGGCAGCTTTATAAGTGTACATGAAAAAGACTGAGCCATCTTCTTGACAAAAAGACGATTCTTCACATTGCGTTTTGACTGACATCCCATAACGCTGACTGTAACGACAAAGTTGTTTTTTGCCGCAATGCATTCTTTTATTTCTCTTCCTATCTCAACTCCTTTTCCATCCCACAATCACACTTCAGAAGTCTCTTTTATCTGCACATTTCTGCCATGTCAGGGGTGAGTAAGGAGCAGAGGGAGGAAGGGAGTTTCTCCGACTGAGTGCTGCATGTTATCTCAGCCACGTGCTGAATCCATCGCTTCCCACCCTCCCTCGCCCCCTTTTCCTTCACTCCTCCTCCCCTTCTGGGGCTTTGATCTGTGGGCCTCTGCTGCCTATTTGGAGGATGTGGCTGTCAAGGCAACACCAGGCAAAACTCCACCCCCAGCCTGCCGCCACAGCAACGCAACCTGCTAATTAAAAATCAAACAACAAACATTCCAAATGTGTAGATGTTTGAAATTTCAATGGCTTTCAGATACAGTATAAAATAATCTCCATTGTCAGACAGTTGGCAGCACCAAAGGAAGTATTAAAGACTGATTAGTCTATATACACGACGTTCCACTTCCGGGATTGCTCCGTTGCCGCCGGAAATTCTGCCGGATGTCCTTCTTTTTGGCCGGATGTCCATTACCTTCCGCTTACTTGGAATTTTAACTGCTCCTCAGATCTCTGCAGGGTAAATCCAGACAGCTAGCTAGACTATCTGTAGAATCTGAGTTTTCTGTTGCACGACTAAAACAACTTTTGTTCCACCAAAACAAGTTCCTTCCTGAGGCTATTTTTGTAGTGGCACCGGGGCTACATCCGGTGCTTAGTGGAGCCCATGCCGATTGTGATTGGTTTAAAGAAATGCCAATAAACCAGAGCACGTTTTTCTCCCATCCCTGAATGCTGTGTGGACTAGCCAGACCCTCCTTCGCGGCGCTATGGAGGAAGGTCTGGCGGAGCCAGACTAAAGACTGATTAAATAGATAGCCAATGACTCAGCAGGTGTTAAAATAACATGAAAGAAAATTAACATTTAGTGTTGTCTTGCTCAACAGATACATAGCTGGGATAAAGCCTGATGTCCGGCACTTCCTTTCCATCTTGCTCTGTCCGCCCAGGACAGTTGTGATTGGTTTAAAGAAATACAAACAAGCTAGAGCATTTTTTCCCCTATTCCAGAATAGATAGGTGGTGTAGCTAGACCATACTCCAGCGCTGTGGAGACAGGTCTAGTGAGAATCAGTGCTAAAGTTAGCAAACTAGGCTAACTATCTACTACTTTTTCCCAAGTGGAAACTAATTAGCCTAGCTTACGAGCTGGAATATAAACTTAACGACAGATTGGGTCCCCCCAAATGTTGAATTTTGTAACGTGACAGATGGCTTAAAATGCTAACTGTTAATAGCTAACATGACTACATATCAGTGTTCATACGATCAACCGCCACCATGAGAAAAGCCCACCCAGAGGGTTGAAGCAAAGATGGTGTTCCTACAAATTTTTTTTCCAAAAAGCAGTTCAATAATATAATATTATAAAAATATATATATTTGTTTTCAGTTCAAATCTAAAAGTAAAATTATTGGGAGGCTGCCAACAAAGAAATACAAGTATGATTGTATTGACATACAGTTTAAATTTAAGCCTTTTCAGTAGTTCTGGATGGTTCTCCTCGCTGTTAGCGGTATTGCAGGATCTGGTAAAGGTTAATTAGATAAGCTCCCTGTAGTCTGTTTTTGTCAGATTATTAAAAAAAACTGAAGGATCTTGGCTCAAAGCCGGGCTTCTTTCTGGCTTTCAATCGCAGCGGGCTGCAAGGTTTGGCCATTGCTGAGAGTGATGCCGAGGACACAGGCTCTGCGTGGCGCCCATTCTGTGCCTTGAACGGACGTGGACGCCCGCCTGTGCTCACAATCACATCAAGAGACAGCCACGTAGTGGGAGGCCGGAGTCCAGCGGCTTTCACATGGACCTGAGTTCACCTCAACCTGCCTTTGTGCTCTCTGTTGTTACTGCTGCCACTGATGATTACTGCTGGAGAAGTTTTAAATAAGCGGAGGAGTGGGCCGGCTATGAAGGCATACTGTGATGCAGTCACTGCTATCAGATGTGTTCGCCGCGAGACTGGGCTGGCGTAAGAACAGTGGTCTATTAGTCTCGCACTGCCAGACCTTCCTCCACAGCGATGCGGAGGAAGGTCTGGCTAGTCCAAACAGTATTCCGGGATGGGAGAAAAACATGCTCTGATTTATTGGCATTACTTTAAACCTATCACAATTGTGGGCTATGGAGCCGCTGCAAAATAGCCTCGGGAAGGAACTTGTTTTGGTGGAACATTGTACGTTCAAAAGTTGTTTTAGTCGTGCAAAAGAAAACTCAGATTGGACAGATAGTCTAGCTAGCTGTCTGGATTTACCCTGCAGAGATCTGAGGAGCAGTCAACCATAGTCCTCAGAAATCCACCAGAGTTTTAAAATTCCAACATAAAGAAAGAGGAAGGTGACCGGGGGATGTGCAGGACCCATGGAGGGTTGTACATGTGGCCTCTCATTACACACTACATGATCAGATTATGTGGAACTACACTGAACCCTGTAGGGGAAGGGGCTCGTCTGAGCAGCACATTATAAGATACAGATAAGAATAGAACAAATAGACAGCAGGCAGGAGGTTTTCACAGTTACAGTAAATAGTGAAAATAATGATCTGTGGAGTTTTTATGTCCAAACCTTCTGTTGCTATACATTCCGGTCCCGAATGATGTAACACAAAAGTGATTCAACCTATAGCGGGGGAAAAATAAAATAAAAAATGAACTTTAAATGTTCTTGCCAACTGTCAGCTCTTTTCTTGGAAAGCAATCATCCAGCACATGAAGTGATGCGGTTTATGTCTCTGGTTTGGAATCCACAAAAGAAGAACTGGTTATGAGCGTCTCTTATCTTTTCTAGCCATTCTACACAAAAAGGTCATGCCACTGCCTGAGCACCGACATAAACTCAAACTTCTTCAGCACAAGATCCAAGCGAATATTTCCCACTACCGCCTACACTGTTAAAGTGACAGGTGGTTTCTGGGAAGTGCAGTTCAGAAACACCACAGAGATGGTCAAAGACTCTAACAAGAATAAAACATAAATAAAACAAATGTAGATGAGGAGCATGAAGTTGGTTGGCTATGTTAAAATCAGCAAATATATTTGAAAAGAGTGTCAAAATGTACAGATTTGCAACTTTTAAATTGGAGAATTAGTACAGAAGGAAACACTGTCATCAATAGTAAAAGGAGTATTCCGGCCAATTTTTACATTAATATTGAGCGCCATAGATATGCGAGTACTTTCGATAGAGAAAACCCCGACCTGGGTCGGTCCTAGCAAACTGGAGTTGCTGCAGCTACCTCTATGAGCGCCCACTGAGCTAAAACGGCAGTTGTCGGGGCAGATTTTAGAGTGCCTTTGTGCCTCTTAACAGACCCAAAATGCAAATAATATGTCTGTGCAACATGAACAGGGCCCTAACGTGACAACAAGATGTGTTTTCAACTCAGACATTGTTTAAATTCACCTACCCTGGTCCCTGTCTCGATCCTGCTGGTAGCTGTTAGCTGCTAGCTGGTAGCTGCTATCTATTAGCTGGTAACTACCGTCCGCGATACGTGTGTTCAGCCAGGCTTTTGTGAATATCATCATGCAGCAGTTCCGCGTGTATTTGTAGCTCATCCATTTTGTGTGTGATTGATCGAGTAGGTGGCTTGTCAGTGTCGATCTGGGTGTTGGTTCCCTTAGCAAGCAAGCAGCCTTCGTCCCCACCTTCCTCTCCTCCCGCAGCCGACAAAAATCCCCCGAGTGCCCGGTGGTCTGGTGGATGTCCTCCAGAGGACAGATGCCTTCGCAGTGAAGATTTTTAGTTTGTTTCACCCTCGAAAATAGGTAATTGAGCACTGTAGTGGTTATGACCATATCGGTGACTATGTAACTACATGGACACGGGATAAATGATGTCTGTGGCTTGCACAGTAATAGCGTTACTGGCTAATTGGCCGGAATTCTCCTTTAAGTGAAAACTGTCATTTAGAAGCAGTTAAGGCATTGATGCCAGAAAACTCAAAAAGGTCATCAGAGGGGAAAGCAAAAAAGCAAACAGAAATTATTTTCATATAAACAAACATGCATCAAGATGTCAGTGATCTTTTCAAATCCTAGGGTCTGACAGAAAGGGGTATTTTTGCACTTGCTGGAGCGTGTGGTGACAGTTCTTTGCTGTTGTTTTTGGTGAGTGTGTGTGTGTGTGTGTGTGTGTGTGTGTGTGTGTGTGTGTGTGTGTGTGTGTGTGTGTGTGTGTGTGTGTGTGTGTGTGTGTGTGTGTGTGTGTTTGTAAGTCTTGGGGGCCATTTGAACTTGACATTAAAGTTCTCAGCCAGCCTTCAAACCCTGGAGGAGGAACTGGCATCAGAGGCGTGTGTTTTCCATGTGTCCTCCCTCCCTCCCGCTCGAGGATAACACATGATTTTTTTAGCATCAAGGCTCTGACATGAAGATATCAAGGAGGAATTAGCTCATCCGGACCATATACTCATATCACCACGGTCGGATGACACATGCACACAGCACGTATTGAGACAATTGTCTCGCTTTGATGGCAATATCAATAGCCGAGGACAATAATGTGAGGCTCAGATTTGGATTTTTGGCATTATTTGGCAATTTGATGTACAGTTTAATCCCTTCCACTGCCATACAGCCTATAATAAGCATCCCCTCTTTCTTTCTGTCTGTTGTCTTGGGCTAAAAGCAGGAACCTTCTCAAGTCAGACATAATTAATGACTCCTTATTCTACAGCGGTTCATTACAGAGTTACTGTATGTGAGACAAGCTCCCTTAAAGTGAATGAGAATCTTTCATTACTCTTTAAGTGTGGTCATAGTTTCAGTAAATGTCCTTCTGCAGCTAGTGAAATTATCTTGGCAAAGGAGAAATGCTTACTGACACATTTATGAACACAATTTGAGGGAAATAAGCTTTTTGTGTGCACAGAAAATGTCTTAGATCTTTTATTTCAACTTGTGAAAATTGGAGCAATACAAAAGGAGTTTATATTGGTGAAGTTAAATCATGTGAACATTGTCAACAACCAATGGGTGCGCTCCCTGCAGTACCAAAAAGGAAGCAGCAAACGGCTAGAGCCAGTGTTGTTTATGGTTGCTATGGTGCAACAGCAAACTTTCCCTTAAGTTACCAGCTAACGCTAGCGGCAGCTAGCTAGCTCAGTTAAATTTTTCTAAACAAATGTAGTTAGCGTGACCCTGCAAGATGGCCAGTCTTTATCTTATCGTCTCTTATCTTATCTTTACATATTATGGCATTCTTTTACATAAGCTGTGAGATGCTGTCAGACTTCAGTCTTTTCGAAGTCTGTTCAAAGTCTTCTAGTGTAGGTAGGCATGAGACAAACTGGCACAGAGAACATGGAACACAGACTCATGCTGCGTTCCACACACAATTTTTAGCCTGTAAGTCACAACTCACGACTTGGTAGCGTTCCAGGCAAAATCACGAGCTGGCTAGCTAAACATTGTACCGTTGGCAGGGTTCAGGTTTGGCTAGCTAACGTTAACATTAGCTAGCGGCTACCTAACGCTGACGTTAGTTAGCGTTAGCTGAAACTAGCGATTTGTAGTCGGCGACATATTTTGGGCTTCATTTAATAAACATAACCTACATACAATCAAAACAATACACAATTGTATGTGTATTGTTACTGTTGTAATGTTATTGTTGTTACAATGTGCGGAATTACTTTACATTGCCTATTTATGTCTATTTATTTCTATTTCTCAACGTTAATCGCCGGCGTCTGTACAGCATCAACAGGGGTCACCATTGTTGTTTTTGTGTGTGTGACGTCAAAAACTGTAACTGGGAGTACAACGATCTGGTACAAGTTCACGGGTAGTAAGTTACGGGTTTGACTGCCGTTCCAGGGCACTTTCATGGGTAGAAGGTTGTGAAAACATGGGGACGAAGGGATAACGAGGGACAGGTGAAGCTAATCACGGCGGGGTAGGCAATCACACAGGCGGGGAAAGACAGGGGCAGGAAGTGAAGTATCTGAAACGAGACGAGAGGTGAGAAAACAAAACAGGAAGTAATGACTGATAAATAGAATAACTCAATCAACATACAAAAATAGGTAAAACTAGCTGTGCCTCAGCCAACTACAACAGTACTGCTACTTACACATTGATGCTTAGTGATAATAATTCAATAATATATACATACTCACAGGGGGCATCATTCAACATTATGAGTACTTTAAGATAATTTTACTAATAACACTGGATTACGTTTACGTGCCATTTTCAATGCAGCACTTACATTATATAGGTTTTCTCATGATGCAGTATTTCTACATTTACTTAGTTATCTCCTCTAGACATGTTTTAAGACAAATACAAATCTGTCTTAGTTAATCATTTGTGTCTGATACATTTTTTCCACAGTTATATTAGTTCAAGTTAAATGTTCTTAAAAGTATATCTACTCCTCCTCCTCTCCCAATAATAGAGGAATTCTTCCTTTTATCTTACCAAAAAACACACTTGCTTGTTTGTGTACTGCATATTACTATGTCAAGTCAATTTTCAGTGTCACTGAAAGTTCAAATGTCTGTGTCTGTTTTGTCAGGTTTCGGATCCTCTGCAGTAAGATCATCAACCACGGGATGTTTGACCATATCGTGTTGGTCATCATCTTCCTCAACTGCATCACTATCGCCATGGAGAGGCCTCACATTACCACTGTTGTAAGTCTCAAAACATGTTTAAGAGTACCAACTCGCAATTCACTGCACACTACAGAACTATCTGTCTTGTAAAGTTAGAGTCTATGAAAAGATACAACTCAAGTGTGTTGCCTTCACAGCCTTCAATGACAACCATAGAAAGAAGTGGAGAAAAAGGAAAGACAGGCTGAATGACGGGTAGTCAGGCAAAGAAGCATATATATAGGCGCAGCCATTTCTGAAATGTATGTGTTGAATCAATCATAGCGAAACTTGCTGGCAGCTCCAAAAAGTCCTGTCAGCAACCTTCATGACTGTTCAAACAAACACGCCTTCGCCCAACACAGAATTACCACTGTAGATTGCTCCCTGCAGATAAAAGCTGTGGGACACTTTGTACGCAGGGAAGCCCTCCTGTTTGACTGTGAGCCAGTAGCTGTGGGTAATGTGTGCTATACCCCTGTATCTACTGCACTGCATCATCAACACCATCCGCTCCTTAGCTAATGCACCAGCTCTTCAAATAGAGGAGGGCTGGCTGAATGCTTTGCAGCAACACACACGCACGCACGCACACACACACACAGACACACACACACACAAAACGTAACTCTGTGTCCTTTCCTACTTCCAGCTATAGCAGCAGAACGCAGCCCAGCCGCTCCATGCATAAACACAATAATTATCAGTGTTTGATTTTTTTTTTTTTCACTGAGCGAGGTGTTCCGTGGATGGGCCTAATTGCAGTTCGGTCTCGCTGGAACGCTTCGTTCGGCTTTTTTGTTCGACAGAAACACGGAGGAGAGAGTTCCATTGTAATTAATTCAATTATCTGTCGGCTGGTGTATGTGGCTAATGTCCAGGAAAGGAGATGTTCAACAAATGGAGGCCGCCCCACAGGCAGCCCAATCTAATCAGGCCAGAGAGATCACACACACGTCATATGTAGATGGGATGATTTATTTGCCTCACTCCTCTGGTGCGCGCACACACACACACACACACACACACACACACACACACACACACACACACGTCAGAAAGCAGTATTTTCGCATGTTCTTCAAATATTTGTCAGCTTCCTGCTGTGGCCAGCGTGTCTGGTCTGCGCCCTGAGGTCATTGCTGAAATGAGATGGAAATGTATGATGCTGCACGCAGCCCGAAAACAAGAGAATGAGCAATCATTACAGTTTTAAATCTCATGTGCCCGGTTGGTCATTGCATGTTGCTATTTGTTTACCTATGTGGGTTGTTTTGAATTAATCAAGCCGATTGTGAATTGATTTCCACTCGCTGATTCTGTTTTGGCTGTGTGTAACAACCGGACATGTATCATTTATCAGTCTTTTGAAGTCTGCTTTACATCACCCATTTTACCAGCCTGACAGAAAAGACACATGATATTCTTTAAATAGACATGTAGTCACTTCGTCAATTTAATTATAGAGATACAGTCTCTTAGTCACAACATTTTAGTATGGAATGCAGGCTGAGTAATTAGTTTATTGTCCTGGAAGTTATGTCACACACTTTGGACTTGGCTTGCAGTCCATTGCTGTTTTGGTTTGGTGCTGAAGGTTGCCTGGATACGGTTCCTCTTGCTCAGTGGAAATGATTGAGGATGATTATACCACCTATTATGATTTATTATTTGTAATTGAGTTAGGGGACAATACATCACTGTCTAGAGTTCTAAATGGAATTATATTGGCATTAACGGTATAAAACACAATTAATCTTAAGTTTGCTGCAGCCACGTCATCAGCTCCAGACAGCATTAAGATAGAGAGATAGGAACCGTGATGAAAGCTTTCCAGGAGGTGTGGGTTGACTTTTGTTTCCTGCTGCTCAGGAACACAGGAACTGTTTGTAATTGCATAATTGAGTGCCGCATTAAGCAAGATTGTTATGTAATATTGCATTGCTGTACGGTGATCTACTAAATTATTGAATGTTTACAAAATGAATTACAGAATGTTGAGCTCCCTAAAAGTTGGAGAGACTGTAGCCTACCTTTCTCCAGCCAGTGTGCAGTAGATTACCTACTGGGAGTGTTAAGAATTGGGTATTGTTTTTGCTAGCTTGTAGCTAGGCAAAGTCATTGCTGTTCTCTGCCAAATATGTCCAGCGTTACTAACGTTACTTCAAACGAGGCCGAGCAAGAAGTGAGCTGCTCAGGCTGATGGCTTGTGGTTCTGAGTTGTGGTCAGGCGCACTGGAAACAGACGTTGAACTAGGAACAACACCACCACCATTCAAGATGAGGAATGAGAGGGAGACAAGAGGTGTTAACTGTACTGTGTCCTTTTGAGGGAGCTGTGGATTCTTGTCACCGTCTGTTTCGTTTAATCTTTAGTCTTCTTTTTATTTATCTTTTTATTCATTCCAGTTTGCCAAATTGTAAGTATACCGTTAACTGGTAGGTTGGATATTTAAGCCTGTATGTTTTCAAATGTATTTCATCTATTATAAGTATCTTCATATAAGGGTTAGTCTGAAGTAACACTGTCCCACATAAATAGATAGATTGGAATGTGTGAATCTA
Source organism: Gymnocephalus cernua (assembly GCA_023631565.1). Lineage (NCBI taxonomy): Eukaryota > Metazoa > Chordata > Actinopteri > Perciformes > Percidae > Gymnocephalus > Gymnocephalus cernua. The sequence goes on from CM042443.1 coordinate 21,302,187, forward strand.
TTAGAAGTATCTTCCATATAAGGATTAGTTTGAAGGTAACACTGCCCCACAGGAATAGATAAATTGGAATGTGTGAGTTCCAGTGAGTATAAAGAAGGAGTTGATTTTGTATTCGGAGAGACACTATGGGTACATGCATCTTGTGTGTGTACAAATGGTTATCTACCTTGTCCAATATTGAATAAAGCTGCATTTAATCTAAATTCATCAGACTCGTCATCTGTCTCCAACATCATTTCAATGATATCATCCCGATATCAGTTAACGTTACATATGGGAAAAGTACAGTAAACCTAAGTTGATTCTGTGCTTAACTTTGATGGATAACTTTAGTTAGCTAAAACGGCTAACAACAGCTTACATGCTGTATTTAAGCTAACAAACCATATTTAGCCTGCTAGAGAGCAAATTCTATTTCTTAAACATTTGTTTTATTTGATCATTAAGTTCATTTCAGTGGCCCAAAATAGAAGTACACCTATGAAAAAATAGCAACAGCTAAATGACGCAAGTATTTCAGCTAGCAAGCTAATATACTGAATTTGGTGACAAAGAAGTTATGTTCGATCGTTGGTGCCAGTCTACAAACATCATTGATTTTGGTGGTTTGCGTAATCTGTTATTGCTGGAAGAATTTAATAACTGCTTGCCAGACAAAATTGCCACTTATATTAATGAACAGAAGGTATCCAAGGTCTCTGACGCCGCTGTTCCGGCTGATGAGTACATCCTCACACACAGAGACACCTTTGAAAAATCTCACCTGTCTTTTGAACGTGTTGTTTCTGTAGCCAGATCTTTTACTTTTCCTGTAAAATCAAACTCTCAGGGTGAGATTAAGGCTAACAGTAAGGAAGTTGTGGATACTAAAGACGGACCAGTCTGTTTTTACAGTAAAAAGCGTGGCCACACCATAAATGAATGTTTTGCCTTGAATAAAAGAAATGTGTCTTCAAAGGCAGTAAATCTGATGAAAAGAAACTTTGCCAGAACAACAGTCTTTGCCTAAACAGTCCACTTCGGCTATAACTGATCTTGACGTGTATGCTCTATGTATGTATGTATTACTTTCATGGTAAGTGAAACAAATGTTTCACTTACCATGAAAGTTTTTTTGTCGCTGTCAGAGGACGACCCCAACATCCCTGTTACCATCCTGAGGGATAGTGCAGCCTCGCCGTCAGTCATTCTGGAAGCCGTTCAGATAAATCCTCTGTCAATTCTGATGCTTTGGTTTGAGGTTTTGGTATGCAGTTTGTGGGCGTGCCGTTGCACGCTATTCACCTTGACTCTGAGTTGGTAAATTGGCGTGTAGTGGTAGGAGTATGTCCGCAATTTTCCGTTGAGGGGGTGTCTTTCATTTTGGGCAACGATTTGGCTGGGGGCAAAGTGCTGTTAAATCCTGAAGTAACTGCTGTCCCCCTTTCTAAGCACCCAGATGACCTGGAGCAGAGGTTCCCAGAGGTGTTTTCAGTTTGTGCTTTCACTCGTGCGATGTCTACGAGACAGCAGATGAAGTTGAGAAAATGTCCACCAGTTACTTTTTGAAGGATGGTGTGCTTGTGCGTATATGGATACGTATCCACACAGGATGATTGGGGTGTGGTGAGTCAAACTGTAGTTCCAAAAATTCACCGGCATGAACTTCTCAACCTGGCAACCTCAATGCGGGCCATTTAGGAGTGAATAAAACTTATGATCGTGTTTTGCTGTGTTTTTGTCTGGCCAGGATTGAAACGTGGTGTGCGACAGTACTGTAAAACGTGTCATTTCTGCTCTAACAAAGATAAAAAGATGGTTTGATTTGGATGCTAAAAGTAGATCTTTCAGTCCAGGTTTGGTATTATTGCCCATTCCTGGTTCTGCCTTGCAGGCTCGTTATGACAGCCCATATGTAGTCCTATGAAAAGTGAACGACCGGGACTACATAGTTGCCATTCCGGAGCGTCGACGGCGAAGTAGGTTGTGTCACATAACTATGTTGAAGCCATACCTGGACAGGGAAGCTATCCCTCAGTCCTCTGTCAGTGCAGTCAAAGCGGTCGTGGCGCTGTCCAGTGCTGAAATGGTTGATGAGGGCCAGGTAACTGGCCTTGTCCGGTCCTCATTCCACTGTGGCCCTGACGGCTTGGACGATGTCTGATGTTGAGGATGTTGTTGGTCCGTCCATTGCCGTTGTCCAAGGACGGTTGAAAAAATTCTGAAATTTTGGTGATGCCATTTGGCGTGCATAACGCGCTTGGTAAACATAGTCTTATCGGGTTTGTTGGGGTGAGAAGCCTATTTGTATGATATTGTGATCTACTCAGGTTTGTGGGATGACCACATTCAGCAGCTTCATGCACTGTTTGGAAGACTGCGTGATGCCAACCACACACTCAATTTGGCAAAATGCGAATTTGGTCAAGCTACTGTACAGCATTTAGGAAAAGTTGTGGGTCGGGATCAGGTCAAGCCGGTGCATTCAAAGGTCGAAGCCATTCTGTCCTTCCCTCCTCCTGGTTCACATCGCTCACTGCCTCGTTTTTAGGGATGGCGGGGTACTGCAGAAGCTTCTGTAAAAACTTTTCCGTGGTTGCCGCCCCATTTTTCGACCTGTTGAGTCCAAAAAAAACGTTTCCACTGGTCTGAGAGTTGCCAGCAGGCATTTGCTTGTGTAAAGGCTTTGCTGACTCATGCCCCAGTCCCGGCTGAGCCTGCATTCGACTGTCCATTTAAAATATCTCTTGATGTGAGTGACGCAGGGGCGGGTGCGGTCCTTCTCCAAGATTGAGATGATGGCGTGAGCACCCGGTTTCGTATTTCTCCAAGAAATGTAACCGGCATCAACTTGTGAACTCCACTATTGAAAAGGAGGCTCTTGCGCTTGTTTTGGCTCTCAAACACTTTGAGCTTTATGTCGGTTCTGCTAGTGATCATCATTTACACTGACCACAATCCTCTTGTGTGTATTAATCAAATGCGTAATGCGAATCAGAGGCTAATGCGTTGGGCGCAATTCCTACAGTCTTTTAATATCATGATTCGGCACATTAAAGGTCGAGGAAATGTCTTGGCTGCTATTAATCGGCCATTATGCGTGAATGATGTTCCCACATTCACTATTTTAGGGTGGGGATGTTACATGTGCCTCTGGTGTGTGTCTTGTTTTCTCTCTCTCTCTCTCTCTCTCTCTCTCTCTCTCTCTCTCTCTCTCTCTCTGTCCCTCGTTCTTCCCTCCTCCCTCTGCCTGTTGCACATCTGAGCGTAATCAGTGCTCAGGTAGAGTGGGGGGAGCTGATAAGAAGGCAGAGAGTGACGGGATAGGGGCACATGGAGAGCCCACCAGCAGCACACTAGTAAGGAGTTTCCTCCTCACCTATTTTCTCCACAAGCAGGTTTGTGTCTTCCAACCTCCATGAACACTTAGGTGCTGGAGTTTTGTTATTTTAGTTTATTGTGTTAGTTTGGGCTGGAGATTACCGGTAGTTCAGTTATTTGTCTCTTTTGTTTGTTCTAGGATTAGTTTTCCCTTTTTAGGTAATTTAAGGGGAGATGGGGGGAGCGACGGCCCATTGCGAGGTTGGTCCAGCGTCTTTTTGGCCGGGGTCTCCAGTCCCTTTTGTTTCTCTTTGTTTTCTACTTTTGGGAATATTTTTGCATTATTTAATAAAGCTTGTTGGTTAATTGTTAACCTTGTGTCTGGCATCCTTTTTTATATGTTGCATCCTCCAATCCAATTTTGAGCCTTGTTTTTTTTCTTGAAATAGAGGCCGTAACAGTGACGCTCAAACAATCAGTGTAGCGCGCGGGCCGACATGAATGTTCCGGACAGATTGGGCGGCGAAATTAAAATAGCTGCGCTACTCGGCTATACGCAACGCTTACGCGCCCGGTGTGTTTTCACTGTTGACTTATGGTACATGTCCATATACGCGTTGTTTTCACGGATGGGATCGCCACACTTCCCAGCATTACACGCTAGTGGGCTCGTCACCAGTTTGTCTCCGCTGACCATTGACAAGTAAAGAAAACAGTCTCTGCCCTCCTACAACTGCGATGGTTGCAGCTGATTGGACGAAAGCGGTACGTGGGGCTTGTTGCTCCCAAATTTCAAAACCGACCATAATGTGTGGCTCGTTCGGAATACAATCTCGTATTTACCGAAAAAACTTCCCCGAAACGTGTTTCTGAAAACATTTTAAGCGAGAAATAGGCCATGCAGTTGGTGAATCGGTCTTCATTTTGGATCGACCCAAGGTCAGTTTAAAACTTTTTGGTCAGCTTTTGAGAGGCGTCGAGCCAAACCGGCCGCTCCTTATTTGCATAAAGTTAGTTGGATTCAACTTCATGCAAATGAGGAGAGGGCGACTCGACGCCCCGCTTCTCCAAAGTCCCTGCAACGCTAACAGAATGCATTGCACGGCTGCTCCCATAGAAATGAATGGGAAGTTAAGAAATGACAAAACCTGCCACAGCTAAAGTTAGCAGTGTGTAGGCTACAGCTGCATAATTATACACAGCTACATCTTCAGCCTTTTGCCAGAATGTGATTGGCCTGACAGCACATTGAGGCAAACTGTTGACCTGGTGAATTCATGTCTCATTAAGGCATACAACATGCATTTCCCCCTCTACCTCTCTCTATCCCTCCCCCTACACTGTACCTTATCTTGTCCATGCCTGTTAGTTCCTAATGAATGAAAGTATAAAAACTTGTTTACCGAAATGGCTGCTGTCAAGACTGGAATTTATAAACTCTCAATGCCAGTATTCCCACTGATGTCATGCTTGACATTCCCATAGACGCTGCAGGGCTGCCATCTTTCTATTTATGTGTGTGTGTGTGTGTGTGTGTGTGTGTGTGTGTGTGTGTGTGTGTGTGTGTGTGTGTGTGTGTGTGTGTGTGTGTGTGTGTGTGTGTGTGTGTGTGTGTGTGATTTTGTGTTCCTCGGAGCATGGGTGATGGTAGTCGTAGGCCGTGGGAAAGGCAGCCACCTACACCCGCTCACACGCACGCATACACATCCAGTACATATACATAGTCAGTGGCAGCTAGGATTCTGAGGGGAAGTAGAGTAAATAAGCAGTCGGCGAATGGGGTCTTATTCTTTCTAGCTTGCTTGTTTTCTCTCCCCAGTCCTTGTTTAGCTCAGTTAATAGGATCCCATCCTCCCCTGTGTTTCACACACACACATACACACACACACACACACACACACACACACACACACACACACACACACACACACACACACACAGTTGAGCCATGCTGCTTTAAGCATCAAGGAAGCATGGAGTGCAGTAATGTTCATATAGATGGAGATCTAGCTCGATCCTGATGGTATTGTCTTGGGTGCATGCTCCCAAAACAAAATTACGGTGCTCGTTTTCGGAATTAACTGTTTATCTCTGATTAAAAAAAAAATAAGGGACAGTCTTGTTTCATTAGAAAACTGCCGATTTCAGCCTAAAAATCTTGTTTCTAGACACAACTGAAGCGTTTCACCAAATGTTCCACAGGTGATATAATGCTACTCGTTCCCAATGCAATTCATTCAATTTGGGGAATTCTTATAACAAGTGTCCTTACACTGGTCTTTTTTTCACCAGTAAAAGCAAACTTAAGATTTAAGACCCAAAGATTAGATGCCTTGTTTGAATTTTCCTGCAGTGCTAATAAACAGTAAACTTTATAATTGCCTGCCAGCCATCATTAGTGACTACAACAGGGATGTTTATATAGAGATGTTTTCAGATAATGTGTGAGGAAAACAGCTCCTTCATACATTATTCAGATCAATTTCGACAAAGAACAAACTCAGTAGAAAAACAAACAAAACAAAAATGTGAATTTGTATATCCTTAGAACTGTTAGCATGTGCCTCAACTCAACCAGGTCTCTCTTCCTTCTTGACTGCAGGAGCGGATCTTCCTAAAACTGTCCAACTACATCTTTACAGCGATCTTTGTGGCAGAGATGACTATAAAGGTGAGTTCCACTGACATATTAGTTTGTATAACCTGTCTGTGAGAGTCCTCTTGGCTTACTTACTAAAGCCCAGTCCACCTTTTGTGAAAGCTTTTGGTCATTTTAGCCATTATGTGATGGGATGCTACATACGCATTCTCATGAATGGGTTTGTATGATATTGTGTGATAAGTTTTGCACAACAATTGGTATGATACCATCTGAAATTGTGCCGACCCCCAACCCCTTCCAAGACAGTTAGGTTTAGGGGTCTTTACAGTTAAAGACCGACAAAGGTGACTGTGAGCCGGGTAACGGTCAACGTGAAGTTGCGGACGTTTCAGTGGACGTTGCAGTTAAGTTTAGGTGTCAAAAGGGGACCGTCATGCGTCCACAATAGTTAAGTTTAGGCACCAAAACGACTAGTTAGGGTTACCCTAACCTTTAGAAAAAAGATGGTTGTTTGTGGTTTGGGTTAAAACCACGGTTTCCTTAAGTAGTACACTTGGGACACAACACCCGTTTCATGGGTGAAAGTCTTGTGTTTTCCCCTTAAGTTCTTCCGGGACACTAACATTACTCCCCCTCTAGAAAGACCTGTGTTTTAGGACCCAACCCTTCCTCCCTACGCGGATCTTCTTGGTCTTAAACAGCGGCAGTCAACTTGGGGCATACAGTAATAAATACGTAGAATACATACGAATTACAGTGCATTACTTTTCGTAGCTATATGTACTAATGGTTCATGTAGATTGCATGCTATGGCCTGTGCCTGCTAATTGTTATCGCTTTATGCTTTGCATTCTTCCATGAAATCATCACTGGCTTATGTTCTTACTGAGTTGACATCAGATCATAGGCTACAAAATATTTGTTAGCTCAGGACTCGTTGGTACCACACGCCACCGTCTGTCTCCAGCTTTGAAAGAAACAAGATGAATCATCTGTGTTCTTTCACAATGTACATGTTTTGCATAAGACGGAGAGACCCACAACCAGACGCCAAAAAACGGCACTGACACAAAAGCTGCAGAGAAAAAACAGAGTCTGCCTGATATCCTCTTGCATTGTAATCCCCAAAAATACAAATGACAACAGAGTTAAGAGGGAGGAATATGGAGGACATATTTATTCATAATTCAAATTGAAAGTCCAAAGAGAAAACGAAGCGAGATCAAATTAAAAATATTATTATTTGATTACGCTACTAGGAAAAATCATGCCATAATTAAAAAAATTAAAAGGAAAACTGAAAAAGCAATATGTAAAATGATTTATCTTTTGAATTTTCCATTTGGATTTATTATTTGGCTTAGCACTGTTGTTGCATGAAATGCCGTTTGTGTTTAGCCTGATTAGTTTCTATCATGTGAAATAAGAGGCCAAGCCAGCTGGTGGCGAAGCTGCAGACAGATGCTTCTCAACAGTGTGCTCCCCAGCAGTCAGCTCCCCCTGCTGTTCAGAAGGTGCCTCTGCACCCCTTTTGTTTCAAACCCCGCACGCACGCACACACACACACACACACACACACACACACACACACACACGGCGCTGAGTGCTGTTTCATAATGCTAAGCGGAGGATTGTCTCACCAGTATTTAAATGGACCAGCTTTGAATGGAGGTCCGTGCAGGCGTGGGCAGGAGCAAGCGGAGGCAGAGGGGAGGAAGGTTCACGGGTGTCACTCATTCAATGCCTCTGTCTCTATTTTTGGTCCCAGTGCGATTGCCCGGGATCACAAATGTAAGACCTGCACACACTGAGTACTGGTTGTATCATTTAATTTTCAATTAATCCCTTTAAGTGTAGTGCAAAGTTGTAAAATGAACCCATATTTAACATAAAGACCAAGATAACAGGATACTTTTTTTTCTTTCCTGCCCCATTAATCAGCTTACAACTTCCAAAATGTATCTTGTGTCCCTTAGTATCTTGTGTCCTCCTAGTTTGGGAACCACTGAACTCAACTACATTACTGCATAGTTAAAACTAACTACACCTAAACCAGCAACAACAGCAAAATGCCACTCACATTGATACATTGATAGAAATAATAATGTTATCATAGTATATCACAGGGGCCGTTTATTTCTGCAGAACCGGTACTTTTCCTTTGGATACTTTAAGTATATTATGATATTACTTGTAGTGATCGTCACTTTTTGGTACTACACATCCAACAGTGAACATTTGCCCTATAGGATTACATTGCAGCCCTATTCTGAAATACTGAAGTTTGATCAGCCTCTTTGATGACACCCATTCATATACACAGTACATACTGTTATGCATTGATTAGCATCAACTAATGTAAATGATCTTCTATCCATGTCCCTCTGTCTCTCTTGCTCTCTCGTCTCTTCAGTTACATTACTCAGTTACTTACGCATGTTAAGGAATGCATTAAGCAAAAATAGCTGCCGTGGCCTGATTTAATAAGTTTTAGCTGCAAGCAAAAAAAGCAAAACAAGTCAGCCAGTCTTTTATTTTCGGGAATGCAAATTGCTTTATGGGCAGAATAAATGATGAGTGGACTCATAGACCTAGAAATGAGGTTTGGAAAAGCTTTTATTATCTCGGGTAAATAATCGATCTACAAAGTCAATAAGCTGTGCATATAGGACATTAAGCAATGACTCATAATTAAAACCAAGCAAAATATGGCTTGATAACAAAATAATCTGTGAATGCACTGACAAAAACATTGAAATATAATTTTATGCCACTTATTTTGAGTTATTTCACTTGAAATATACCCCATCCATAATGGTACCACAGCAGTTTACCCTTTGTGTTATCTACTATGTCAGTAACATACAGTAACTACACTGTGCTATATGTTCATGCGCCATGCCTCTATGTCCTATTTGTGTCCAGATTGTAGCTCTGGGCTGGTGTTTCGGGAACAAAGCCTACCTGAGGAGCAGCTGGAACATTCTGGATGGGATGTTAGTGATGATCTCTGTTATCGACATCCTGGTGTCTCTCATCTCCAATTCTGGTACCAAGATCCTGGGCATGCTCAGAGTGCTGAGGCTGCTGCGGACCCTGAGGCCGCTACGGTAAGTGTCTCTCTCTCCCAGGGATGCCGAAATGTAGAGACAAACAAACACACTGAGAAAACAGACAACCACCGCCTAAACTGTTGATAGGAATTATAAAAGAAAATCGTACTAAACAATACCTTTTGGAGCTTTTGGGAGATTTGAGAGTGTGTGTGTGTGTGTGTGTGTGTGCGTGTGCGTGTGCGTCACTCTCTGTCTATCTGTGTGTTATGTTGTTATGTCAGCATGTACACAATTGCATAGTTATGTTTATTTGAGAGGAACTAAGGCGGAAATCACCAATTTGGAGACTGTTTGTACTTAGATCTCCAGTGTGTTTGGGTGCAGAGGGAAATCAAGAATGTCTGTCGTTGCCAGGGCTCAAATGTAACTGTTTTTCACCATCGTCCCAAACCTTCCCGTAATATGATTTAAACCGTCCCAAAGTAAGTGCTGGCTGCCCTAATAATAATAATAATAATATTATATTATAATAATAATAAATTACTGTTTTGCTAAAAGTCAAAATCGCTAATTAAAAGTGATGCTTGGAATAAATAAAAAAACACCATGGCAATTATTAAATTATAAATTAGCTCGCATTTTATTTAGAAAATCATCATAATAATAATGCATTGCATTTATCGCTTCTCATAACACAAATTGATTAAGTGCCAAATTATGCAACCCCTCTATAATGCACAGTCTCCGCCCTACCATCAAGTCAATTATTTAGTGTGTCCTCCATATCATGCCGATTAGCCTTGGTGAATATGGAGACATTTCTATTTTCCTTGCAGTGTTTTCCTATTTTCCTCATGTTGGGATACACATTCGTTCTGACTGCCACAGAATGTATCCCGTCTCTGCAAAGCACAGATGCTGCCCTATTATCAACGATGCTGCCCTATTATCAACGATGCTACGCTATTATCAACGATGCTGCCCTATTATCAACGATGCTGCCCTATTATCAACGATGCTACGCTATTATCAACGATGCTGCCCTATTATCAACGATGCTGCCCTATTATCAACGATGCTGCCCTATTATCAACGATGCTGCCCTATTATCAAGTATTGTTCTCGTTATTTACTTTAGTTTATATCATGCCTATTACCCTTGGTGAATATGAAGAAGTTTCTTGTTTCCTACAAAACGTTATAGGGGGATACGCATTCTTTCAGACGTATCCCCTCTCTAGATTGCACCGATGCTACTAACAAGTATTTTATTTTGTGTGTACTTCAGATAATGCCTCATCATCTCCTCGCTGTGTGTGTGTCACACTCTTGAATTGGGTACTCTCTCCCAATTTGTTGACAATTTCGTTAGTAATTAATGTTATTATTTAATCGCAGTTGTTTTTTTTATTTATTTAGGCTAGGTCTACCTTCCAGTCTGCGACCATCCCAAAATGTATTTCTTTTTATTGTTTATTGATATTTTTTTCCCTCCCCGGGACAGCAGGACACCCTTACAGAGCCCCTATTATGCTTTTTGGGATTTTACCATCTTTTAGTGTGTCATATAGTTTTTTATGTATGTAATAAATGTATAGAGTTTCACTCCAAATGGAGCTCTCTCTCTCTCCCACAGACAGCACTTTTTCTCAACTGCCTAAAAACGGCTCACCAACATTCCTGTTTGAAATTCCTCCATTAGTGATGTCATTGATTGAGAATGCCAACCCAGTTTTTCACTTGTGCTGCCCATAGGTGCTGCCTGAGCAAGCACCGCCCGCCCTGACCCAACCGGCTTGTTTGAATTTGGTTGACCAATGACAACAGAGTGGTCAGCTGACCAATCAGAGCAGACAATGGGCAGTATGAGAAATATAATATGTTTTTTGAACATCAAAGCATGTAAACCTATTCTAGTAGACCCCAAGAGTACAAATATGATGCTGAAAAAGAAGGATAATCGTGGCTCTTTAAGTTAGAGCCCTGGTCTTGGCAAAATATCAGACAGGAGCTTCACGTGTGTGCACTCCTTGCTTAGTTTTAACCTCACTGTGAGTTCCTGCGTGTGCCATTTTCATGTGTGAGGTGCCGTGCTTGACTTGGCTTACAGCCGCATGCTTGGTGTCTCATGTCGTGAAGGGGAGCTCTCCAGGCTTTACCCTCGCTTTAATATTTATCACGGTTCTCGGCAAGAGCACAAAAATCAAATATTCATTTTCTTCTTGCAAAATTTACCCAGTAAACATCACTGATCTTCACTTCTTTTTGCTTTCATAACTTCCACCTTTGACAGTGAAAGTGAAATCTTTTGCCGAGACCTATTCCGCTCTCCATGCCTTCAAACTGTTTCTTTCGTCTTTGACTTCATACTGTGACATTTGTGTGTGTGAACTAGATAGTTAACGTGAAAGTGCTTCAAATTATGTTTGGGTGTATTGTGCGTACTCTGTGTGTGTGTGTGTTTTTTTATGAACATTCATCTTTCTGTTACACAGCAGGACTCAAGTCCCTGTCTTGTGCATGTGATAATCAGTTGGGTCAAATCAGACCAGATCAATTGGCCCTGAGTGAAATGACGCGTTGTGTTTTTATCTGCTTTGTGCTATGTTTAGAATACTGCAACCGAATTTTATAACAAGCAACGATCGATGAGTGGTAATTGTTAGGGCCCTATCTTTCACCCGGCGCAGCGCAAAGCCTGACGCAAGTGCCACTTTGCAAAAGTGGATTTGGACACGCCCTAAACGCACCTGCGCCACGCGCTTCACACCGCGCCCTTGGATCGTTAAAATAGGGCCCTTAGAGTCTTAGCAGGACAGATGATAATTCCAGTTTATTACTATTGGGTCTCTTTCTCTAAGTTTGGGCAGTCATTCTTGATGCGTTAAACCGCGTTAATTGTTGACATTTGGGAACGCTGCACCATTGCTCAAAGGTCTCACAGGGACAGAAACACAAGCAGTCAGACAATCATACAGGCTTTAAACAAAATCCCAGATTTAGTAAAATTATTATATTGTCCGCTTTAAACGCCCATTGATGTTTACAGACTCACTTCCCAGTTCAAGTTTGATCTTCCATCCTTCCTGCAAGCAAATCAGTCAGCCATCTCATGTGGAATAAATGAAATGTCAATGTAGAATATGAATAGTATTGATGTTTGGCCTCTAGATCTACTTCAGCACAGCAGGGAGTGATGATAACTCTTATAGCCATTCATATAACCGGGTTTGTATGATATTGTACGAAAACTTAGGCACACCAGTTTGTATGATATCCTACTAAATTACGGCGACCGTTTGCTCGTCACATTACGACTGATCATATAACAGTTAAGTGTAGCGGCCTTTACACTTTAAATTTATCTGAGAAAAGGCTACTGGGAGCAGGGTACAGGGCACCGTAACGGGACGGCCATGACAGCGGCCGTCACGGTTAAGTTTAGCCAACAAAAGGGGGCCGTCATGCAGCGACAGTAGTTTAGTTTAGGCACCAAAAAAACTAGTTAAGATTAGAAAAAAGATTGTGGTTTGGGTTAAAACTCTGGTCCCATTACGTAGTACTCACGGGACACGAACTAGGGTTGCACGATATTGACAAAATGTGATATTGCGATATTGATTATGAATATTACGGGAAAACGCATCGTAACAATATTCATAGATTCAGAACAATATAGTGCACAGTGAGACTTATATACGGCAGGTCGGTCATGAATGAAAGATATTCAGTCTATCCGTGTACACCGCCTTTTATAAAATTGCGGGATAGCTACCTGTGAGAAATAGGTGCGGGATGGGATTTGGTAGGGGTGGAACGGTACACACAAGTCTCGGTTCGGTTCATACCTCGGTTCAGACATCACGGTTCGGTTCGGTGCAATGGAGGGAAAAGCAAAACAAAAATGCAGAAGGCAATTTTTGTCTCAGGCTGTAGCTTATCTTGCAATTAACACAGTTTTTCGATTTATTTAGTGTGAAATGCTCCCACACCTTGGATCAGAGGCAGAGTGGCAATCGGGAGAGTCAGCACTTTTCCCGGTGGGCCGGTAGTGTTTCGAGGCCGCGAGGGCTGGTCTGATAATACTGTACATTGCAAGTTCTTAGCAACACCATCCGCCGGCCTAGTGTGCCGCTGCCTGCCCGCTGCCCGCTGGTCAAACTGTGCAGCCTCTGCTCAACCCGTACGGCGGGCCAGGTCTATTACATTTCCCGGTAGATTCTTTGGTCCCACTCCGCTGCTGCCTTGGATGACTTAAGTTTTCCAAAACTTGCAATCTTAAGAGGCTGGCGGGGAATTCTAGTGGGTCGCCACCACTCGCCATACTCGTCCTTGCTATCTCTGACTCGCTCACTGGACCGTCGACCTGACAAAAAACTGCATGTAGGCGGAGCTCGCTCGGCTAGCTAGCTTCAGAAAGGCGGGGCAACAGATTAGGTGTCCCCAGAACCCCCGTATCTAAGAGTAGTTCGGCATTACCTTAATTAATTTGCACGCAAGTTTTATTTAATTTTATAGCGTGTATTCTCCGTGTAAATTCATGTACCAAACCGAGAGGCCCGTACCGTTTCGGTTCAATACGAATACATGTACCGTTCCACCCCTAGGATTTGGTACCGTTTGTGTAGTTCAATACGTCATAGCGTTTGGTGATTTCGGTATGTCTCTTCGAGTTCTTGTCTTACTTTGTGCCACTAGCAAAAACACTCGCTAGCGAGACTTGTTTGGCGTGCTCTGGTGTATTAACTGCAACAGGTTTTTTGGGATAGTATCATGCACTAATGATTTGTTCTGTTTTGTTGTCTCTGTCTATTTCTTCATTTACACTGTCACTCGAAATATGCACACACGTCACGTGGTACGCTCCATAAGGTTTGTCACGTAGTGGACCTGTGCGCTGACGTGTACTAACATGTGCAAGTGGCACGGTAACCGGCCAATGAAATATGATCATTACAGCGTTTCAAGCGGGCTCTAAATCGGACACAACTAAGCCACACAGCCGACGGACGGGACGCAGCGCTTTACGAAATGAACTAAACATTGCATACTTATCGCGACACTTTCAATATAATATTGCGCAACGTGATAACAATATTAAGTCAACATATCATGCACCCCTAACACGAACACCTGCTTCCTGGGTGAAAGTCTGGTGTTTCCCCCTTAACTTCTTCCAGGACATGAACGCCGCTCCCCCGCTAGAAAGCCCTGTGTTTCAGGAACCACACATCCGCCCGACCTCCTCCCTAAGCAAATCTTTGCAAATCAATGTGGTGCATACAATAATAAGTACATGGAACACATACAAAATACAGTGCGTTAGTTTTTGTGGCTATATGAGAACAGCCAGCATAGGTGAACATACAAGGGAGTGGGATGAGGGTCTTTTGAAATGCTATAGCAGCAGCAGACAGTATGGCAGCATGCATGGCAGCAAACGATTAAGCAGATACCTCACACAACATACTTCAGAATATGGTCTGGTTGCCACTGTGGTGCATGATTACTGCAGTTAAAAAATGAACATGTTTCCAATGAAGTGTTAATGTGACATTAAATAGTGCATTTGCGGTCAAACAAGGAGCTTTCTAATTAGATGTGGTGCATTTGTGACAAACTGAGCACTTGAGAAGAGTACCTGATTCTTACAGCTGTTGAATCCTCTTATTTAATCCCCAGAGGGGCAGCAAGGCTGGGGCTGTATTAATGTCGAGTAGGGAAGGTTTTAAAGTCAGATTAGAAAATATGTAGCAAATACAAGGGGAAATTGGACACATTTTAAGTGTGGGGGGGAGGTATTCTCGACAGCAAAGGGCAACCAATCCTCTGGGGAGTGATTTCTTTAGTGTGAGAAAAATGCAAGATGGCAGATAGAAATGGGATTAGAACGATCGTATGAAGGGAAGCATAAAGTGAGTGTGGGAGAAACAGGAAAGGATGGAGAAAAAGAAAGAGAAAAAGACAGAGGAACAGGCTGAGCGTGGTTGCTTTGCTCTCTCCTCCGCTGAGGCTGCAGATGAGTAACACAAAAGTAATACTGTAAAATCATGTTTTTATGGTTGTTATTAACTTTCAATCCAGAAGGCAGAGCACAGCATTAAAAGCTATAGCATATTAAGATATTAGTGTGCTGCTGTGGGTATACTATATGTGTACGGCACGTACTTAAAACCCTGTTAGAGATAATTCATTCTGGTCAACACCGTGGAATTAGTGCTTGGGTTCCTTTAAAGCCGTGTTTCAGTTGAAGAAATGAATAAAAATTCCTTTGGGTAACATTTGTGGAGCTGCTGTACAAGTGCTTCTGCCAAACTCAACAACACAAACTTAATCTCTTTATTAAAAAGGTTGGATCTGTTTGTTAGTTACCTAAGATGTAGTCTCACATTGCCAGACCTTCCTCCACAGCGCTGCAAGGGAGGGTCTGGGGTCCACACAACATGGGAGAAACTGGATGGGAGAAAAACAAGCTCTTGTTTATTGGCATTTCTGGGTTAGGGGTTGGGGGGTTAGGGGGTTAGGGCGTTAGGGTTAGGCGTAGGACAAGTTATCTCAGTGTTTTCTCTGCAAGATGGTAAGTCCCTTTGGGGTGGACTTTGGGCTTTTTCACTTTGTAAACCTATAACGTGAAGAAAAAGATATATAATATAATAAAGGAAAGGGGAAAAGCCAAAGAGCATAATATGAGCTCTTTAAATTGCAGAGGGTTAGGGTTAGGGGGTTAGGGTTATTAAGCGCTGGACGGAGCACCGGTGCCTCTGCAAAATAGCCTCGGGAAGGACTTGTTTTGGTGGAACATGTGTACATTCAAAAGTTGTTTGTCGTGCAACAGAAAACTCCGATTGGACAGATAGTCTAGCTAGCTGTCTGGATTTACCCTGCAGAGATCTGAGGAGCAGTTAACCACAGTCCTCAGAAATCCACCAGAGTTTAGAATTACAACACATCCTAACAAAATGAGGGACATCCGGCGGAATTTCTGCCGGCACGGAAATGAAACATCGTCGATATAGACTACCTAAGATGTGTACGCTGGTGACGTGGAGACTGGTGGCAAAAAAAGATGGCAAATATTCTGTACACAAATGGCCAATTTGTACAAAGTATGCTACAGAATGAGCACATGCTCTTATACAAAAAAGACATCTTATAGCTACGATCTGAAGATCTAAACACAATAAGGACACAAAAGTATCGTACTGTGCATTAGAGCTACGACTAAGCCCAAAAGAATCAGGTCAGACCCTTCGTCATCCTGCATAGTTTCTGTCCAAACCCGAACCACGCCTGAACCTCGTTTAAAAACTGCTGTTTGTGTGTAAGATGAATAGATATTCAGAAGATGGCGGTCACACACAGCACTACACAGGTTATACATTATATATGACATTACATAGACTATTAGGTCTGCAAAAGACGGAAAATGGAAGCTCTACTGTTCATCACCACATCTGTGCAGACATGGAGTTGCAGTTTAGGCAGGTCGTTGTTTTCCTGAAAGAGCGTGGACATTACAGGGACATCTTCTCCCTTAAGTCTCGCTGGCTAAAATTTGAAAAAAAAAGGAGCGTATTTTACTCATTTTGGTCTTCCATCCCAGCTAAAGTTGCATCTTAAACTAAACATAACAAAATAAACACAAGTCAGTAAACATATTAGAAAGTCAGTTAACAAAATTTGAAATTGTCATCGTCAGTGGAATCTTTCCAAATCAACAGCCCAATTTGTCTGTCTGTGTGTCTCATGGATGATAAATGTGTCAGTCATTAAAAAAAAGAGAGTCTACAATGTCTGTAAAGCCTTAAAGATTGGAAAGAGATGGAAAACATTTTTCTCCAAAGCTTTCTAAATTGTGCCTGTTCAACACCACAAGGCAGACGTCGCTTTTCATCCTGCTTCTGTGTAAATTTCGTTATCAGCTTGTTGTCACTCCAGTTTGATTTGTGGCAGAGCCTCGCTGGCTGTTTGACTTAAACATGAGCTTGTCTGTGTTTTCCCCTCTGGCAGTGCAGTGCACTTGGGCTTCACACTGGAATTCTGGAATTGCTTGCTACATGTGTTTGTCTACAAAATAAATACTTGTAGACATTTAACTGTGGAAATGTGACATATTACCTTTTAAAATACTATATTACCTATGAGTTAGTTATGTTTGTTAAACATAGTAAGCATCCGGTCCCAAGGGACTCGTCTTAACCACTGAACGTAACTTCTAGGAGACAGCGTTAATAAAAACAGTGAACTTTGTTCAAGATGTAACATTGTATGGACTTTACTATAAAAGCTGCAGTGCAGTAAGTCAGTTGTAGAACAGTGATACATTGGTGTTGTCTCTGTACTCCAGAACATTGGTATTTGAAATTAAATGAAACAATAATTTACTTTAAAGTAGCGGTTTTTAGCATTAATTTGAGGGTGTCCACATCATATAAACCAAGCGAAAATGTATGAATTAAATAATTTGTCTGTGTGTGTGTGTGTGTGTGTGTGTGTGTGTGTGTGTGTGTGTGTGTGTGTGTGTGTGTGTGTGTGTGTGTGTGCGTGAGCAGCTGTCTGTTGCTGTTCATTTCTCATTAAAGATATTAATGACAGCATTACTATGCACAAGAGAGGGCCCGCAGGGCTGCATGGGCATGTGTGTGTGTGTGTGTGTGTGTGTGTGTGTGCGTGCGTGCGTGCGTGCGTGCGTGCGTGCGTGCGTGCGTGCTGATGCATCAGCTTTGTTTAACAGGTCACACATACACATACACGCACACGCACACACACACACACACCTCTGCAGTCATTCAACAAGCCCACAACCGGAACTGAGGGCCAGTCTCAGGGAAGGCCCAGAGGTCTGTACCCTGTGTCACCAAGTGGCACTTTTATGTCAGCTAACAGCACCTGCACCTCATCGACAACTCGGCTACAGCCTAGAAACCCCTCCCCACCATTGATTGTACCTGTCACACGTACAGGCTTCATTGCAGGCAGACTTAAAGGAGAATTCCGGTCGATTTCAACCCGTAGCTCTGTTGTTTGTAAATTTGTAGTGCTCTCAGTAGCGAAGAAAACGAAACCAATCGGTGCTGCCTACACCGTGTTATCCTCCTACTCGCTCTAGCACCTAACAGGCGTAAACCGGGCAAGTTTTAAACGTGTTTTTAGCCTCTAAATATGCTCGAAATATCATTACAAGTATTCCTTCCGAGGGAACACATCGAATCTGACTGCAGTAGATGTGACAGAAAGGCAGAAAAGTTGTGTTAATCCATACCTCTGGTTATTTACTGATGTCTGGTTGAAGACCACATAGATCGATTGCCGAACTCATACAATCCAGTAGTCCAAAATGTATTTTTTCCACAAAAACGATTTGCCGTGGTTAAGTCCTTACTAATGACTAAAGCAACATGCTGTAACCTGACACCACTCTGCGGCCACAGAGAGTTCAAAAGTTCAAGAGCTATCGCGCATGCGCAGGTCGCTAGGCAACAGACACACACAGACTGTCAGCTGAGAGAGAGAGAGAGAGAGAGAGAGAGACAGAGAAGCAAACGGAGCTTTCGGATGATTACGACGTTGTGTCAGTGTTTTTAGTATATATATAGTACATCTCGACGTGGAACACATTTAGATTATGTTTGTGTGACACCTGAACTCACTGGCTTACAGTTTACATTAGCACGGCGCTCGTTTACCGATGGATTGCATCGTGAGTGGTAGTATGTGACAGCTGGAGAAGAAGTGGAGAATGTGGAGCGAGAAAGAAAGTTTCGACAAAAAAAGTCAGAAAAGAGCACCTGCCTCATTTTTTATTCCCTCTGTATCCCTGCTACCTACCAGCCCTGCTCTCCTCCCTCTGTCCCCTATTTCTATCTCCCTGCATCTCTTAATTACACCCAGTGTTTGCACTGTGGGAACACGCCTGCCACTTATTGCCTGACTTGTTGTTCTCCTGCCTCGGTGCGAGCGGTATGCTGGTGGAGGAGAGAGACGGGCGGTGCACGCTTGCAGGTGTTGTGCATCGCGGCGCTCCTTTGTGCAGCACACAAAACAAGGACACACTGCGAAAGCACTTTGAAATTATGCAGAGAGGTACATTAGAAGAAGCGAGGACTAACTTTTCTCCCTCTGGCTCCCTCCATCCAGCTCGTCTTCATCCGTGTCATATGCAAATAGACTTTATGGAGAGGAGCCTATCGCAGTGTTTGTCCTTCACGTAGCGCATCATCGGAGTGCAGTGACTTCCAATAAGAGGCTTCGTTCCCCTCCTTAATAAGCCTTTTCACTTCAGCGTGTTTGTCAGAGTGATATAAAGAGGTAGAGAGGTTAGCCTGTGATCCGAGGGACTGAGAGGTCCACCTATACTGGTTTATCGATACCCATTATTTGTAGTTGATGAAACCGATAAGGGATATTTGGAACCGATATGCGTTTACTGTGCAAAATGAAAATCTTGTAGTCAAAAGTAACATTTTGGAATGTTACAAACTCCAACACGAAAGTTTGTTTAAATGCCCCAGGCAAGTATGTAATAAAACTAAAACATTAAACATAATACAAAGTCAAAAACAATCAATAAATCAATACAAAAATAGCTTCCTGAAGTCTAAACATGATTATAGTTTGTCTTGCAGACTGCTTACAGAGCTGTAGCGGAGCCAAAGTAGTGCGCTTTATCTATTATTGGCAAAATAAAACATCGATACAGCTAATCTGCCAATTGCCAAATCTGATCTCAAAGCTACAGCAGCAAATAGAAGACACTCAGACATATACAGGGTATACAAGAAATAATAAATAGGATAGAATACGAAACCTACTTAAATAGTATTTATAAAAGATGTAAGCAAACCTATATTTGTGCAAGTTGCACTATAGTTCAGTATTATGATGAATATGAGTCTTATCTAACTCTCGGTGTGTAAGTAGGAATGATTTGGGAGCCTCTGTTGGACCAGTGTGGGCGTGGATTAACCACAATGGATGGCGTGCACACTAATGGAAGGATGACAAGTTGATTAACTGAGATCAGGAGTGAACACGTAGTCCAATGAACAAATACAATAAAAACACATCCGAAACATCTTCATAATTAGCAAGAATAAGATTCAACTGTGTTATTTCTTTTGTTGTTTGTCAAGCAATTCTATTATGTTTACATTCTTTTCTTTTCATAGTTAATATTTAATAATCTATTGCACTGTTCAATCCCTGCACTGTTCACTTTTGCACTACCACCATTGCACACACTCTGCATTAGCACCTTATCATGGTCAGTGC
The DNA here is from genome assembly GCA_023631565.1 of Gymnocephalus cernua. NCBI lineage: Eukaryota > Metazoa > Chordata > Actinopteri > Perciformes > Percidae > Gymnocephalus > Gymnocephalus cernua. Next base: position 21,322,416 of record CM042443.1, read on the forward strand.
ATCACATGGTCAGTCCATACCAGACCTTTGTAATCACTTCACAAATTGTTAACTCTTTAAATTTCTGTGATTCTGTTTCTATATGTGTGTATGTGTGTGTGTTGTGTTATGGTTGTCTAAGCTACTGGATGCCTAACATTTCCCTCGAGATGAGTAAGGTATCTATCTATCTATCTATCTATCTATCTATCTATCTATCTATCTATCTATCTATCTATCTAACATCTGCAACTGATCCTTGCCGTGTTTTGCATCTCTATTTCATTCTAAAGAGACGTCACAATCGCTTAAATAGACGGGTGAACTCGTCTCCTGACAAAAACACTAAAGCTGGACTCAGATGCCTGCCCTTGCTGAGGAATCCAATGCAAATATGTTCTCATACCAGCACAGCTGCATCAATCCTAAAAGCAGACGCATGCAGATGCAGCTCTTGAACACTAGTACCCTCTATAGCTCCCCTAGTGGTACTGCACCCCAGCATGGGTTTCAATAGAATATGAAAGTGCAAAGGAATGAGGTGGGCTCGTTATTCTCTGATCAGGGCTATTGATCAGCGGCCTCGGTCGGCCCTGGCCTTTTATTATCTCATGTCTTCTCTTAATGTACTATTGACTTTCCCTTCACTCATCATGTCTGCTCAGGTGAAAACATACAAGGCAAACAAAGACTAATAGGCAAAGGCAGAGTAGATTATCACCTTGACAGCCTGTGTAGCATTGTTTTTCATCTATAGGCCTTTTCCATTATATTATGTCATATTGGCTTTGGTGTGCGTGCGTGTGTGCGTGCGTGCGTGCGTGCGTGCGTGCGTGCGTGTATGTGTGCATGCGCTGTTGCATCTGTGTGCTCATGCATGTACATCTGTGTTTTCTGCGTGAAAGCCTGTGCAGATGGGTGTGCGCGCATTGGCAGGTTTTGCGTAGTGTGTGTGTGTGTGTGTGTGTGTGTGTGTGTGTGTGTGTGTGTGTGTGTGTGTGTGTGTGTGCGTGTCTGTGTGTCTGCGTGTCTGTGTGTGCGTTTCACTCTGTCAGAGAAGCTCAGCTGCAGTGCATTGCTGTGCCGGGTGCCATGCTGGCACTAATCAAACATCCTCATCAGTCCATTGGCTTAATTAGATGTGTCTGTTTTTTAAAGAAGAGCAGGAGTGAATCAGAGTTGCCTTTAAGCCAACAGGTGTTTGGGCTTTAAACATTCGGGAAAAGTGTGCAAATGAGAAAAGGGGTTACTGACTGCAGTAAACAAGGGAAATCAAGATACAAAGAAAGTGTGTATAAGTGTGTGTGTGAGCGCTGACAGGGTGAGGGCCTGGGGATTGGGGATTGGGGGGGTTGGAACGCTGCAGGCATCCCTGCTCCATCTGGTATGAGCTGCATTGTAAGTGACCTAAGAGTGCCCTGCACAAGCACATATATCACAGATGGGGACTGGAGTTTGAGTCTCGGGCACGAGATGCACTTAGATTGTACACAGAGGGACTTTCGACTTGACTTGAGACCAAACTTCATACAAGGCCCAAACCAAAGAAGCACTGAAGGCAAAAGATGTGGACTCTAGCTCAAAGACTTGAGACTTGACATGGACTCTAGCTCAAAGACTTGAGACTTGACATGGACTCTAGCTCAGAGACTTGTGAGCATCTATGACACATACACATCCAGGCAGTGCACGGATGTTTAAATGTCCTATTATGTGCTGCGTTTCAGTGTGATCAGCAGAGCCCCGGGGCTGAAGCTGGTGGTGGAGACTCTGATGTCGTCGCTGAAGCCCATCGGCAACATCGTGGTCATCTGCTGCGCCTTCTTCATTATCTTTGGCATCCTGGGAGTACAGGTGAGAGGGGAGGGTGAGGAGAGAGGGCAGGATACGGACGGAAATAATGAGAAAAGAAAAAGCCGGTAGAACCGCTGTCATTTCAGCTGGACTCGTAGGTCTATATATTGTTGGGTAGTTTCATTTATAATTAAAGAAAGAATAATAATTTTGTATAAACTACATGTGTTTTGTGTGCAAGTATCTTAATGTGTAAAGTAACTATTAACTGAAAATGCCAGATGAATGTAGTGGAGTAAAAAGTATAATATTTCTCTCTGAAATGTGGCGGAGTAGAAGTAGAAAGTGGCATGAAAAGTAAAGTATACGTACCTTAAATGTATACTTAAGTACAGTACTTGTGTAAATGTAGTTAGTTACATCCCACCACTGGAAATAAGCATGTCCACAAAAATGTACTGTCAATTTAATTGTATGAATCCTGTGGAAATATACTATATAGGAGACATTTCTGAAACCAAACTTACCACAACAGAATCACGGAGTTTGATGAATGAGTTTTCTGTCGAGGTTCACTGTAAAATAAAGGGCAAGTCTGTGTTTTTTCTTCGCAGCTCTTCAAGGGGAAGTTCTTTGTTTGCGTAGGAGACGATGTAAAGAACATTACCAACAAGTCAAGCTGTTTGCAGGCCAACAACAAATGGATCAGACACAAGTACAACTTTGACAACCTGGGACAGGTGAGGCCTCGGGAAGGTCCAGATTTCTGATCAATAAATGCACAAGCAAATCTTTGTCGAGCTGCTTTAAAGCTATAGTGCGTAGTTTCTGCCGCCTCCATGAAGAGTTCTAAGTAATGACAAGAAAACTGTCACATCCACACGATACAAGCCTTCCGTGATCGCGCAGGAGGAGGAGGGAGGGAGGGAGGGAGGGGGTAGTAGCCAAGGAGGACACGGAGGATTAAAAAAAACATGATGGACTCTTCAGAAGAGGTCATTATCTTCACGCCAGATTCTGCGCGGGGAAAGTCACCGGACAATCTTCTGAACATAGTCATGCTTAGAAATACAGAGAGTTGTGAGGAGCTTTGTAGCAGCCCATTTGGCAATGGTTTGAATGTAACGGACGTTCATTAATATCAAAAGGTTACGCACTAAAGCTTTAACATGACATTTTTCCGAGCCTTTTAGTGTCAAATGTATTTCTATATCACCCCTTGTTCCTTCTCTCTGTCTCAGGCCTTGATGTCTCTGTTTGTTCTGGCGTCAAAAGACGGCTGGGTGGATATTATGTATGACGGACTAGATGCTGTAGGGGTCGATCAACAGGTAAACATATTCATACCCTCACACGGAAACATATATCATCAAAGATATTATATAATTCCCTCAAAGCACAGGCAGACACAAGTTGGCTTTCTTGCTACTTCTTTATCTGAGGCTTCTCTCCAATGCACCGTGAAAGCTAAACACGCTGTATAATGAAATAATATAGACCATATTATCGTAATATAAACACAAACAATGGCATGCACAGCAATATTAATTATCTAGAGCTGCAACGATTAATCGTTTAATCAATTAGTTGTCAACTCTTAAATTAATCGCCAACTATTTTGATAATCGATTAGTCGGTTTGAGTCATTTTTGAAGACAAAAGTCAAAATTCTCTGATCCCAGCCTCTTAAATGTGAATAGTTCCTAGTTTCTTCTCTCCTCTGTGACAGTAAAGAATATCTTTGAGTTGTGGACAAAACAAGACATTTGAGGACGTCATCTTGGGCTTTGGAAAACACTGATCCACATTTTTCACCATTTTCTGACATTTTATAGACCAAACAACTAATCCATTAATCGAGAAAAAAATGGGGGGCATACTATAGTGGGGGTGGGGGGGTCTGGGTGTCCTCCCCCAGTGAAGTTTTGAGCATCAAGGACTTTATTTCCTCTATTGTATGTACACTTTTATGCATCAATTTACGGTGGAAATACCTTTATTTAGCCTATGTGAAGAGGAAAAACACAGATGACGATTCAAAATATATCAAAAATAAAATGGAAAGTATTTATTTGCGTGTCATTGGGCATTTTTAAGTAGCTATATGGAAATCCTGGAGCTTTCTTAGTGGGTATACTGTGTATACCTGCGTATCACGTAGACTACACCACTGCACATTAACACCACAATGCAATTTAAATACATTTTAAATTATGATACTGGCTGTAAACAAATTATAAATGATGTCATAATGTAATTGCAACAATGACATGTAATTTGGCCATAGCTGAAGACAAATCTTTTTTTGCCATCCACTGAAAAATACTTAGCAGTCATTTTTAGGTTAGACAGCAAAGAAAGGCTTCTACTGTAAATGTCTACAGAATCCTCTGTACCCTGTGTGTGTTTTCAGCCGATAATGAACTACAACCCGTGGATGCTGCTCTACTTCATCTCCTTCCTGCTGATCGTGGCCTTCTTTGTGCTCAACATGTTCGTGGGCGTCGTGGTGGAGAACTTCCACAAGTGTCGGCGCCACCAGGAGGCCGAGGAGGCCAAGATCAGGGAGGAGAAGAGACTGAAACGCATGGAGAAAAAGAGACGGAGTAAGGAGAAGGAGCTGGCTGGTCGGTAGTCTTTCCACATCTTTCTGAGTCCTGCTTGATTTGAGCTTGAGCCTTTTTTATTTTTTGTTCTTTTTTACTTTTTTCTTTTTTTTTGCTTTTTGATTTGGTTTGGCCGAATCCGGAAGAACGCAATTAGTGAGCCAGTACCAACTACAGTTGCTACTCTGCGGTAGATCCTTCCCTTTTCCGTTTTCCTTGTAGGCCCTCTGGCTAGTTTTTGTTACAGTCCGATGGTCGCCTATTTTGGCTCGGCAGACTCTGACACGGACCGTGGAGGCTCTTCTTCAACTCCGGCATCAATTTGATCCAGTTGGATGTTAAGAAAAGCTTCCGTTATCGGCCGGTTTTGCAGAGCTAGGACAGCCGACCGTCGGTGTTAGCCCCCTTACCTTCCCTCCTCCCTTACCTTCCCTTGCCTGGTCTACCGTAGACGCCGTGCTTGGGACGGCCCCCTTTGGAGCATGCCCAGCGAGTGCTGACAGACGGGGCTTGCATGGTGGTGGCTATACAGAGCTAGAGGGAGGGGGGAGTCGTTGATCATTTAATCGTCCCAGACGAAAGCGAAGACGGCCCCCCTCCCTTCCCCTCTTCTGCATGTGGTTTAGTACAGCCGCAGGGGCAGGGATAGGCTCAAATCTGAAAGGAAATGAAGAGTTGTCCTTTAGTTTTCCTTCGTAGCTGAGACCTGAGATCACTTTGGGTGAGATTTGTAGGAGTTAGCGCTAAATCCTTGCCCGGTCCCCCTCCCCTCCGGCTGTATAGGAGTTGGTGACAAACTGCTTGGTTTGATTTTTTTTTTTTTTTGTATTCTTTCCACTGCCTCCTATATGCAAAACATTATACTTTTTGTGAATTTAGTGCCTATACTTACAGCATTTTACCCACTTAATGTAAAGGCACTTTCATTATTAAATTTCTACAAGAAGCAGTGGACATTATTGGTTTTCCTAAAGCTGAAAAAACAATCCCTTTGTTTCCGTCTATATGACATGATTATTTTATTTCGACGATAGGAATGTTTCCCTCTGACTCTTGAGAAATACAGATGGAAATTGATCTTCCCTTTTCAGGAGGCGTCCGCCAAGGGTATCCGGCCAATCGAGAAACTCTCCCAGGCCCTTTCACAGTCTAACACGCGTACACTTTACAACACAATAGGCCCTTTTTTTGTGAAAGCACACAAAACCTTTCATATTTTGAAGTTTGTTTCCCTGTTTTTGCTTTATCCCTTTTCTTAAAAGCTGTGCTCTTTTTTTCCTGGCTCGGTATTTATTTATTTTTTGCCAGGAAACCTTTTTATACACAGTGTTGTTTAGGGAGGGAAAATGGCTAGATGTTGGTTTATTAGCAAAATAGCAACGCAGAAAGGCAAGGCTGCTTATAGAAAGAGACAGCTTACTGGTGCTACTTGAAAGTAGATTTATATGTCTGCTTTGGTTTGAGAACTTTGGTTTGAGAGTCAACGGCCTCCTGATTGTGACAAAACGACAAAAGCGTTAATCCAAAGAACTGGACTCAGAATCACTGGAAAGACAAAACAAACAAAAAAATGTAGGAACATGAACCAGCTTTATCTTCCATCGCTTCCTTCTGGCCTTACTCCATCCCTCTTTCCCTCTTTCTCTCTCTTTGACTCTCTCCAGTTTGAAAACTCTTATTCCTCCTACCTTCCTTCCTTCCTTTCTGTCTTCTGCTTCTCCCTGACTAACACAGTCTCATTCCTCTAGATTTATTGGTTCCGGGGGTGAGTTGGGCCCTCTCTGAAGGCACATTGAAAGGTACAGAGTTTCCAGCATGTTCTGTGTGTCCCTTCAAACCCACCACCACCACCGACCACGACCACCCTACCATGGTGGCTAAGGTTCTAAGTTCAGTGATCACGGGAGGTAGGGCCCCATCCCGCGTGCCCGCCCCCCTGCCTCCCTCCCATCAGCTCTCAGTCTGCTCTGGACATGCTGTCACCTGTTTTTTCTCTGTCGTGGCTTTGTCTTTCACAACTCCTCCACACCGTCTGCGATTCCATCCACAGTTCACAGCACCGCTCGCTGCACCACCACCGCATCAGAAGAAGACTATTATCTAGTTAGGTTGGCAGGGACACGATGAGAAAGGGACGTGGTGTGACAGGGAGAGGCTACTGAGGTGCAACAAATATTGGACTTGTTTATAGGTAAAGGATTCCAGAGCGTAGTTTTTTGATTCACAAACCAATGGCACTGTAGTTACATTATTCTTTAAGGACACATTAAAAGAATAATTACTGTTTATAACTAGCCTGACAAGCCAGACCCACATCAAGATGTTTGGTCTGGGAACTCACCATTGGCAGGGCTCAATCCGAGGGGCGGGATAAACGGTTGTCTTTCAAACTCCCTCTGCACGCAGTAGGATAGCGCTACAACCAACAAACCAGAGCAACGCTAGTTGATAGATTAAACTTTTGCCGTATCTGGTCGGCAAAACTCCGAACACATCTTCCTTTTTTAAGAATGACTTCAGTGCCGTTCTTTGTTCTTTTCTCAAAGAAAAGCTTAACTCCAAGTCTTCCAGATTCCAGAAAGCCGATTGGAAAGGCCGCTGTTCGCCAGCAGCAGCCATCTTCTTTGTTTTCAAGTAGCAGGGAATTCACGCCGAACCGTCGCAACTCTGATGTCATTATGTGAAGCCAGCCCACCGACTCTATACACAATGTGATTGGCCCGGCTAGAATTTGGCTTTTCCAGCTTGCAAGCCAACGGAGAGTTGCTAGACGACCCTGGCTGCAAATTACATTTGCTGCTGCTAGGGTGCGTCTAGATTTCTAGGCTAGTTTATAATATCGTTGGCCTTTTTCTGTTGGTGAAAATATTTTGCTCAGAAAAGTAATTGTTGAGATCTAGGAAGTGTAACAAGACGGTTATAATTAAAGGATGAGGAAAGGAAGGAGTAAAAGCCCTACACACTGCCGACAAAGCGCTGCAAAGCGTAGATTTGTGCCTGATCGCGCACCTGGCTGACCGGCGTGGAGACCTGCATTTCTCCACGCCGGTCACAAAGCGATCCTTCTCCTCTCCTCTCTACAGAACATCTGTGTGTGTGCGTGTGTGCGTGCGTGCGTGCGTGCGCGCGTGTTTCACTCTGTCCGTCCGTCCGTCTCTCTCTCCGTGTGGCTGATCTCCTGTCTCGCTCCAGACACAGCTGATGAGTCAAGACAGCCAAAATCACCATGAACCTAGGTGTTTTATTTTGAAATTAGTTTTATTTTGTAAAGTATCCGGCTGCACTGTGACCTACCTGGCTTGACACATTCGCTCGCGGAAGAAACAGAGGAGACGCCGAAACGATTGCGTGCAGGCATGCACGGCCGCTCCGTGCCTGATCACAGCTGGAATGAACTGACAGATTGAATAACATTGGCGCTGAAAAGAAAATAGGTCCGCTTCACGGTGCTTCGTGGTCATTCGCAGCGCTTCTGCGTGCAGTGTGTTTTTTGGCTTAAGGCTGATGAGTAAGTCTGGGTTTTAATTTGCAATAATGACCTTCTCGCTTTACATTATCCTGCTTATTACACGGCTTATTACACAGCTTATTACAGGGCTACTCATACAGGTTACCCACTGATAACGCCTTCTTCCCGGTCGGGATGGTTTACTTTACCGGTTATGAGCTAGGGGTGGGAATCTCCAGAGGCCCCATGATACAATATTATCTCAATACTTGTGTCAAGATATGTTATTATTGTGATTTTATATATATTGCGGTATTCTGCGATATATTGCAATTTATTACCTTATTTCCAACTTTCCAATTTTTCCAATCTAAAAAGATATATTCCTCTGTTTGTTCATCTCACTTAAGTTGTATTGCTGCAAAATAGGATTGTCAAGCAGACAAACTGACCAACACATATATAATAAAAGATTGGTACTTGGCGTGGGTGTATCAATATAGTATTAGTAGTAGTATTGCCAAGGACAATCGTCGCACTATGCTGTATCGACCCCCCCCATCCCTATGATGAGCATGGCTCTCCCGCGGTAGCCAGGTCGCCCTGGCAGGTGAGCTAAACATGGATCTAACTAATGCTCTGTTTGCACTGTTGTCGCCATAGGCGCTGTTAGCACTACGCGTTTCCTCTACCCTCTCTCTCCCTTCGTCTGATCAGCGGTATGAGCCAGATTTGATTGATTTAAAAATGGTCCTTCAGAGTCTACTTCGCATAGAAGGGCGTGATTGACCAATCAGAATCGAGTATTCAACAAGGATGTGTGATAACAACAGATAACGCCCAGTCAATTGGCCGATAACATTCAAAGCGGGTGGCTTATAACCAAAGTAGAATTTTTTGACTAGATGATGGAGCTAGATGAAAGGTGAAGGGATCACCAAAGTTATTAGGATTCAACCTGAGGGTGGCTCTACAGTAACAACTACAGTAAGTTATGTAGGTCAAAGTTGAGCCGGTAGAGTGTGTAAACTGTAATGGAGGTTTTCAACCTGTTGCCTTCGTTTGCTCTATCAAATAAGTTTGGAACCTTTCTGATCATCTGACTGCTTGTGTTTCTTGCCTGTCTGTAAAACTACCATTTTTACCAACAGGAATGAGGGCCACAGCTGTAATAATAGGGCCCATGTTTTGATAACTCATTTTTTAAACGTGACTAACTTGTGCTTCTCTCTCATGTGTCACAGTAGATCAGAGCCAGAGAGATTAGAGAGCTCGATCAGGTTGGACAAGTGGTCCCATCTTGGTCGAAACAAACTCTCTCTCTTGCTGACATTCTTTAATAACATCCTCTATTAAAGGTCACTGGCCTCCATTAAAGGGCACTGAACCACAGGAATTCAATCAACAGCATTCTGTCATATTCCCATTGAGTCAGTGCCCGACTTAAACGCTTAATTTAAGACACCCAATGCCAAAATATGTAAATGTGATCAGAAGTTAATTAAACTGCAACTAACTCCGTTAGAGGATCTAACTATTCTTTTTCTAGCTGCAGTCTCCACAGCTTTGGCTCCAAATAGCTTGTTTCGCTCAGAAAGAGGGTTTGGATAGTTTCTTTGGTAGAAAGCTGTGTATTTCTAGTTCATCAGATGTAGGGATGCAGGATATGAAGGAAATATGCGATAACTTTGAATTATTAATATTACTTGCGATTCATAAACAAATATTAAAGTGTACTGAGTTCTGCATTTCTGCTGCTTTCAGTATTCTGCTAAAATTCAACAAATTGCTTGTTGAATTTAAAACAAATGAAAGGAAATCTTAAATTTTTTTATTGAACGAATTAAACATTGTATTGAATATAAAAGTCGCCACTAAAATATAATGACAGTTCCATTTGAAGGCGCTGACACACCAACCAGCCGTGGGACAGTCTGGCGAGGTCTGTGACTCGAGTCTGTTCGGTGTGTTCCGTGCCGTCGTCAGTCGGAGGAGCCGTCGGCGTTCACTTGGGCCCATTTGACTTGTTGAATCGGCCAGTGGGCCGTCGGACTCAATGACCAATTACCGGAAATGACGAGCGGGATGAGGGTGACGAATGCCTCTCAAAATCTGACGAACATCTTTTAAACTTTGTTGATCTCAAATGAAGACAGATTCAGCAACTGCATGGCCTATTTCTCGCTTAAAATGCTTTCAGAAACACAGTTTCGGTGAACTATTTTAGTACAATATGAGATCGTATTTCCAAACGAGCCGCCATTATGGTCGGTTTTGAAATTCGGGAGAAGCCAGACCCACGTGACGCGTTCGTCCAATCAGCTGCCGGTTTTCATTTTTTGGGCGACAATACAGATTAGCGCCGTCTGCTGTTATGGAGACGTATTACATCTCATGCATGTGCAGAACGTACGCTCAAGTAGGCGTCGCTTCGGTGTGTCAGAGCCTAGTGCAGTTATCTACTGATAGTTTCTTACACAAAAAATCTCAGAGTGTCTTTCGTGATATGTCGCAGCCTGTGCATATGGCGGCAGTTGATGCCGATAAAAAAACAATATATTGTGCAGCCCTAACTGCAACACACTCTGTTAGAGTATCTAACTACAAGTACTTTTTCCAGCTGCAGTCACCACAGCTTTGGCTCCTAAAAGGCTTAGAAAGAGGGCTACGATAGTTACTTTGGTAGAAAACAATCTATTTCTAGTTCACCAGATGTGAACTAGTAGGATACCATGAGTTCAGTGCCCTTTAATGGAGGCCAGTGACCTTTAATAGAGGATGTTATTAAAGAATGTCAGCAAGAGAGAGAGTTTGTTTCGACCAAGATGGGACCACTTGTCCAACCTGATCAAGCTCTCTAATCTCTCTGGCTCTGATCTACTGTGACACATGAGAGAGAAGCACAAGTTAGTCAAGTTTAAAGCATGATTCTGAGTTATCGAAACGTGGGCCCTATTATTACTGTAATGAGGGCCAAAGCTGTAATTTACAGCTTTGGCCCTCATTCCTGTTGGTAATGTCAGTAATTTTACACAGGAAGTCAGACAGGCAAGAATCACAAGCAGTCTGATGATCAGAAAGGTTCCTCATTTGATCGAGGAAAAAAAAGGGCATATAGTAAAATGATTACCTAAACTGTCCTTTGTAAACGTCCATTACAGTTTACACAATCTACGGGCTCAACTTTGACCTATTACTGTAGTTGTTAGTCCGAGAGCCACCCTCAGGTTGAATCCTAATAACTTTGGTGATCCCTTCACTTTTCATCTAGCTCCATCATCTAGTCAAAATCTCTACTTTGGTCAGAAGCCACCCACTTTGAGTGTTATCAGCCAATTGACTGGGCGTTATCTGTTGTTATCACACGGCCTTGTTGAATGCTCGATTCTGATTTCTATTTCTGTACAAAAGGCCATTGCGAAGTAGACTCTGGAGAATAGAGTTAAGGCTCTGGCCAGACTACATGACTGTATCTCCACTACCCCACTGTGTAAAGGTCACAGTGGTGCATGTTGTTATTAATCGAGACCACAGCAGCTTTGGTAACAGCGGTTGGCTCTTGTTGGGCATAAAGGTCATGGTTTGCTGGCACATCTGGTCAAATTGTCGCAACTTGTTTCCACGGCAATCTGGTGAAGTTATTAGTATGATAGGTGTGTTACATAATGACGACCCCCACCCTAACTCTGCAGTGTTTATGTGTGTGTGCTTGTGGTTTTGTCTGTGTTTGCACATATATTGCCAGGAGCAATGTCTGTTAACTAGGGGCACATTCCTGGAAGGTACTTGACCGTGCTAGATTAGATTTCTGTGTGTGTGTGTGTGTGTGTGTGTGTGTGTGTGTGTGTGTGTGTGTGTGTGTGTGTGTGTGTGTGTGTGTGTGTGTGTGTGTGTGTGCGCGCATATGTGAGTGTGTCAGGGGGCAGATGGTTTCAGAAAATAGGTTTTAAAATATGCAGGAGCAGCTCTCATCCCCAAATCCCCCTCTCCTCTCAGTCTGGATGGCTGTCTGAGAGGCGAGCAGGACCCCTACACCCCTTGGTTGAGCCTATGCGGCATTTCACGAGTGCTTTCAGTATTTTGATATTTTTACCTAAAGGTAATTACAGAAGTGCAAAGATCACAAAACACACGCATAAAATACAGCGTCCACATAGTGTGTTACTAGTGTATTTGTGTTAGGATGGTCAACACATGCCTGTGTGTGTGTGCGTGTGCGTGTGCGTGTGCGTGTGTGTGTGTGTCTGTGTGCGTATGTGTGCGGACTCTTATCTTTAGCTTGCACTGCACTGGAGCAGCTTTTCCGAGAGGCTAGAAGGAGGACAGGGACAAAGAGAGAAGAGGAGGTGATGAAGGAGGCGCATTATGATTTTGAATGAGGATGAACGAAGGCAGAGAGATACACAGGGGGTGGAGGGGAGAGGAGGTAGTTACACAAACACACTTGCTGACAAGTTGGATCAAAGTGTAACCGTAACGGTAGTCATGCACAGATTAGAGACACGTGAAATCACACCAGAGGTGTGGACTTGAGACTTGGACTCGAGTCAAAAGCAAATGACAAAAATGATGACAAGAGAACTGACTTGGACAATCCATCCAATCGTTGAATGGCTAACTGACCAGCCAACAGACAGACAATACCTTTCCTGGAGCCACGCCACTAGCAAGGCTAAAGTGGCTAGTACATCTTACACAATCTGCTATTCTCTTAAAGAGATACGCTAGAATGACGCAGACACACCAGCGCAGAAGTATAAATCCTCACGACGTCGTAGGCCACTTACGTAGGCTACGGCGTAGGCTCAGCCTTCGCTCTGCACTAAACAGCACTATTAACATTTGAACTCTGCAATAGAAATGGTCTGTCAGTACCCTGGAAATCCAGAGTTCTCACGAGTAATTTTTTATGAGCAGAGTGCAAAGGAGTTTTGATAGTTTCATCAGCAATAGAAGTTTGGCACCGGACGTCACGCAACGTGATGGTGTCATCACGTGCGTACAACAAACCAGTTTAATTCAATGTTATTGTCATTGACACAATGTGCAGGCACATATGTAACGGAAATGTAGGTCATTACTTTCCAACAAACAGTGCACATACACAGTAGATTAAGAAAAGACACATTATTGGGCGCCTGGGTAGCTCACCTGGTAGAGCCTGCGCCCATATACAGATTCTCAATCCTCGACCCCTTTGCTGCATGTCATTTCCTTCTCTCTCCCCTTTCATGTCTAAGCCTTCCTGTCATAATAAAAGGCCTACAAATGCCAAAAGAGAGAGAAAAAAAGAAAAGGCATTATTTACAGGCTCAGAATTATGACAAATAAGACAGAAGCCTTAGCTTTCTTCTGCAAGAATAATGAATGCTCTAGCAGTTAGGGCTTTGGTTTTTTCTGACGGCTCCACCATTAGCTTAGCTTAGCACAGATCCTGGAGGTAACCGGCTCCGCCCAAGTAGCACTGCTTCCCTTTCTGAGAATATAGTTCCCAGTTTGTATACAGTTAGAAGATGGCTGTGTCTCAAGTGACGTTGTTATTTGTACACGTTGTGACTATACAAATCACAACATGTAAATAGGAACATGTTGCCGTTATTTTGTCACTTACTCGGAGCAGTAGGCTAGTTGGAGCCGGTTACCTTCAGGATCTGTGCTAGGCTAAGCTAATGGTGGAGCCGTCAGACAGAGTTACGACACGCACGGAGATGAGAAGGGTATGTATGGACTTGTCTAACTGTCGGGGTTACGGTGAATAAGCTAATGTCCCAATAAGTCGCAGTGTTCCTTTAAGGGTTAACACACCTTTAAAATGAAAAACTTTCAAACGCGGTGTCACTTTAAATGTCACTTGCAGGGACCTGAAACACTTGCATCCTGACTTGGAATATGCTTATGAAGACTTGTTAGAAACAGCTCTGAATTTCACATGCACGCACGCACACACGCACGCACACACACACACACACACACACACACACACACACACACACACACACACACACACACACACACACACACTCAGGACGGTCTAGTACCCCTCAGGGTTAATGTGAAGTGTCTCCCTGTGTGAGTCGACTTGTTGTGTTGGGTCAGGCATTCTGCACTCAGAGTCAGCTGCTTGTGACAGACACCTCAGGAGAAGCTATATTACACTGCACATGATGTATGCTGCAAATTGTTAATACAGCTTCCTATTATTTCCCCCCCTCAGTAAGCTATCAGAGAGATGGCATGCTGGACATTTTGACAGACAGCAGCTTGTATCAGGGTAATGATGCTCTCAGTGTTTTTGCGTCTATAGGCTGTTGGCTGTTGTGTGCAGGAGTATAGGTAGTGGCAGTTTCTTAGAAGTGTACCAATATGTAGTGTGCCAATGAATAATCTTCATCAATCACATTATTTGTTACTCTATGGGATTTTTTTTTTGATTAATTGAAACTTCAGTCCAAAAAAAAATGTCAGAAACTAAGGACAAATGCCCATCTAAACGCTGCCGCATCACACTTTGCGATATGCTGTGACAATTCACAACATGACATGGAGTAGAATTAAGACTGAACAAGCGTGATGCCGCCATATAAACAGCGTTCATTATGAATTTCTGTCGTCATTGTACCATCCCGACAACAATATGATTTCCTGAAATCTTCATTTATTCAACTATTTCAGAGTGTAGTTATTAACTTTAGTTATCCCCACACCCTCTGCTCTATATGAGGTAAACCTCACACAGCCCTTTAATGCTTTCTGCTGCTGCGAGTACGTGAACCAAAATAGCAGATGCGTTTGGAAACGCCCACACAGTCCATGGACCCATAATCTACCACTTAAAAGCACAGAGTGTAATTCCTGCCGCTCAGTCTCTCAATCAAAACAATAACAAAATGGCTGACTTTGATGACGTTGTGAACGTAGACAGTAAAAGAAATGGACACAGCGACGCCATAGACTTTGACACAGGCCAGTGAAGTCTATTAGAAGAACTTTTGCGGTTACTACGCAGACTCAAACTGAGCTTGACGACGTAGATGTGACGTGAGCAACCTGTCTGAAAGTTGTAAGTCTTCTGGTAGCTGTGCCAAGAGAAATCTCAATCATTCCCAATCTTGCAGATAAATGTTACTTCATATGAATTCACTTGCCGAAATATTTCCAATCCATCAAAACGTTGCTGAAATATTTTGTTCCGATGTTTTCATGGACTCTCTATGGGCTTCTCCCTTGACTGTATGCCTCCACGTCCCCCCCCCCCCCCCCCCCCCCCCCCCCTGATTCCCTGCGAGCTTCTCCTGACTATATATAAAGTTATTCGCTGTCCAAGTGACGCCAAAATGAATGACAGTCAATGGAATGCTAGTGGAAGGTGATGGCTTGTCAGCCTCAGAATCGCCCCATAGGAGGTACACTTTCCGGATGCTCGCTTACCGCCTTGGTCTTGAAGTAGCGTGGGATGATGGTAGTTGTTGTCTTCATTGTTGAACAGCCACCATTGCCGATGAAAATCTACCTCACATGACTCTTTTATTCGTGTCATGTATATATGCGGTAAGACGGCATTGACGGGCGATCAAATGTAACGGACCATAACCTTGAATAAAATGACAGATTCCTTTAAGTTTGAAGATTGTTATACACAACAAAATACATATTTTTAGACAGTTTAATGTGGAAATGTGGCATATTATGCTTTTAAAATCATCCAAGGGACTCGTCTTAACCACTGAATGTTAGCCTCCACAAGCATGGTGTCCTATAAACATAATTTCCAGGAGACATTGCTAAACGAATAACTTTGTTCAAGATATAGTCTATATCCATGACATTCCACTTCCGGGATTGTTCAGGTGCCGCCGGAAATTCTGCCGGATGTCTTTCATTTCGGCCAGATGTCTGTTACCTTCTACTTTCTTTGTGTTGGTGTTTTTAAACTCCGGTGGATTAATGAGGACTATGGTGAACTGCTCCTCAGATCTCTGCAGGGTAAATCCAGACAGCTAGCTAGACTATCTGTCCAATCTGAGTTTTCTTTTGCACGACTAAAATAACTTTTGAACGTACACGTTCCACCAAAACAAAGTTCCTTCCAGAGGCTATTTTGCAGAGGCGCCGTTGCTGCGTCTGGTGCTTAGCCAAGACGATTGTGATTGGTTTTAAGAAATGGCAATAAACCAGAGTACGTTTTTCTCCCATCCCGGAATGCTGTGTGGACTAGCCAGACCCTCCTCTGCAGCACTGTGGAGGAAGGTCTGGCAATGCGAGACTATTCAAGATGTTAATATGTATGGACTTTACTATTAAAGCTGCACTGCAGTAAGTAAGTAATAGAACAGTGATACATTGGTGTTGTCTCTGTACTCCAGAACATTGGTATTTGAAATTAAACAATAACTGAGTAAGTACCAGCTTTTAGCATTAATTTGAGGGTGTCCACATCATCATATAAATCAAGCGAGAACTGTATGAATTAAATGTGTGTGTGTGCGTGCGTGCGTGTGTGTGTGTGCGTGCGAAAATTGTGGCTCCGCCATGTTAACAGATGGCCCTCGACTTCCCCAACAGGCTGAACAGATCAACACTGTAGCCCAAGCAGCTCTGGCTAGGTCAGCCCCCACATGAATCCACTCTCTCATACAGTAACACTCTCTGATCTCATCTCACCCCAAGCAGTCATCTTATCAAGGAATGTGTGTGCGTGGACAAAAGAAGGCATACACCTTGAACGCTGCAAACACATACAAAGATGGGTTTCTGTAGCCTTCTTAACATTTACTGTATATTGCTGTCACACTGTGTTAGTTTCTGTTGTGTGTTGGATTCAGGGATTGATGCATAGCCCGCATAGGTCAAGCCAAAACATCTCTATCGTCCCCTGGTGGCTGGCTGCAGTATAGGTCATAAACCCTGCCCCCTCCATGTTAGCGGATGGGACATGGGCCAAACTAAAAAAATCAAAGCACACGTCAGTTACTTTTTTCCTAAAGATGGTTTCTGTCATTTTAGGTAGTTTTTATCACGCTGTTTGTTGAAGTGTTCATTTTTCTGATAAGTTTGATATTTATTAGTTATTTGATCCCATAAAAACAGGGTTACATTTCCTGATTGACAGCTGTTGTTGCCTCACGATTGGTCAGGCGGGTATATGGGCGGGACTTTGATACCGCGGCTCCACCACCCTATCACAACTGTGCAGACTCTCTATTTACGTTTCACTTTTGTACAATGGGAGGTCTCTGGTTTGATATGTTTAAGACTGCTGCCCTTGAATTTAAAGTGATCATATTATGCTCATTTTCAGGTTCATAATTGTATTTAGAGGTTATGTCAGAAAAGGTTTACATGGTTTCATTTTTCGAAAATCACCATATATTTGTTGTACTGCACATTGCTGCAGCTCTCTGTTTTAGCTACAGAGTGAGGCATCTCACTTTTATTCCATCTTTGCTGGGAGTCGCATATGTGCAGTACCTAGGCAAGGACTACTAGCCAGTCAGAAGCAGAGTATGAGGGCGTGCCATGCTAGCAGCTAGGCGAGCATTATAACGTGTGTTACAAAGTGACCACGTTTGTCTCTGAAGTAAAGGCTGGACTACAACAGAGCTGTTTGGAGCAGTTTGTGAACAGTGTTTTCTGTTGAAGATCGTAAGTGCCTTTGGGGTGGACTTTGGGCTTTTTTACTCTGTAAACCTATAAAATGCACAAAAATATATATAACACAATAAAGGAAAGGGAAAAAGGCAAAAAACATAAAATGAGCACTTTAACCATGTTGGCCACAGATGTCACAACCTCTTCCCCTTTTTGTTGGTGGCTGCATGTTGCTTTGAAAAGTCACATACGTAAGTGCTGATTGCCAGTGGTGCCAGGTAAAATACTAAGGCCACATCTTTTGTACTAATATATTTTCTAAGTACTAGTGCTGGGCGGTATACCAATTCACACCGAATACCGGTGTATATTTTGGTTATGATATGAATTTTTAATATACCGCTATAACGCTACACTGTGCCGCGCGACACTGTTTCAGATGGATCCTTTTCAATGTAACACGCATGGTGCGACTGCCGGAGGCGTGGTGAGGGTCTATGGTAAACTGTGGTGTCCTGTTGTCACACAGAGCCATAGAGAGAGTGAAGATGGATAGAATAGACATTGAAAGTTCCGAAATTGAAGCTGCAGAACTAGTAAAACATGATGACACAGAAGAACTTGTACCAAAAAGAGGAGCCGTGTCTGTTGTTACTTGTCCCAGTCAGGCAAAAGAAAGAAAATACCGTGATATACCGTGAAACCGCCAGAATCTTAAAAAATACCGTGATATAAATTTTTGGTCATACCGCCCAGCACTAGTACTTACTGAACTTGCAGTGATTCCTACAGCTCTCTGAGAAATCTGCCTCCCACTCAGAGTCCAACAGCAGCTCCTCCCTGCTGTTTTTCCACTCATGGTTTCTGTATGTTACCGAGCTAACTACACACAGCCAGTGACCGCAATGGAAGCACAACCTTAAATGTGCCCTGTGGAGTTTTTTTTTCATAAACAAACAAAGTTAGATTTACATTCTATATTTCTCACAAAAACACATTGTGTATATTTGTGAGACCAAATAAACTTGCCAAATGCATTTCTTCTTCATAAAACGTGTGCAGAGACTCATTTTTGGAAGAATTTCAGACCTACATTGTTTGTCTTTTTCTTTCTGGCCTTTCCTGGCACATTGCTACTTTTCATATAGGAGTCGTGCGAGTGCGTCTTCGTGCATGAAACAATCACAAAATGGGAACCCAGTATTAAAAACATACAAGTAGTCAAAACCCCACAGAGTACATTTAACTCAGTGTTAAAAAAAAACTCACCATATACTACACTATACAATAAAAAGTGTGACAAAATAAGGAAGTGATATATTCCTTCCTACCACTACTATACCTTCTGGAAAGTGGCGAAACTGCAAAAGCAACATACTAGTCTCGCTTTGCCAGACCTTCCTCCACAGCGCTGCGGAGGAGGGTCTGGCTAGTCCACACAACATTCAGGGATGGGAGAAAAACGTGCTCTGGTTTATTGCCATTTCTTTAAACCAATCACAATCATCTTGGGCGGTGCTAAGCACCGGACGGAGCCACGGCGCCTCTGCAAAATAGCCTCGGGAAGGAACTTATTTTGGTGGAACGTGTACATTCAAAAGTTGTTTTAGTCGTGCAACAGAAAACTCAGATTGGACAGATAGTCTAGATAGCTGTCTGGATTTACCCTGCAGAGATCTGAGGAGCAGTTAACCATAGTCCTCAGAAATCCACCGGAGTTTAAAATGCCAACATAAAGAACGTGGAAGGTGACAGACATCAGAACACGGACATCCGAAAGAGTGACATCCGGCGGAACTTCTGGCAGAATGAGAGCAATCCTGGAAGTGGCACGTTGTGAATATTGACTATTAACATACCAATCAAACACCTTAAAGCGACCCTGTGGAGTTTTTGAGCACTAGTAGCACTATAGAGTAATGTTTTTAAGAGTGGCTCCCCGCTTTGTCTGTACTGTGCACTCCCTCACCATGGCACCGTGGCACCATGCACATTCCTGCCACTTGTTTCATGGTATTCTGCTGATCAACAATTAGTGACAGTAACATGCCAAGAAAACGTAGCATTACACTAGCAAAGGCAGGGGAGAAGCGGGCCCCCAGAAATTGTGCCGGGCTTTAAAGCTAATTGAACACAGTGGCCAAACAGAGGAATAGCAACTTAGCCACATGATGCCCTCCCAGACTAGACGTACATGTCGAAAGAGACATCTAGAAATGAGTGTATATATTTTGTGAACGTCACAACCCCTGTGAAATGACTTGTACAATCAGAATCCTTGCAGTCTGATAACATTTAAAAAGTCTAGCAAAGCCGCACGATTAAATAATTTAATCCCCATCCATGTTAAAGCGCTAAACCGGAAGTAGCATGCTACTGTCAGGGTCATTTTACGCGTGGTCTACAAGATGGCAGCACCCGTGGGATATTTTGGCTTCACTTGTGTACAGTGGGAGGAAGTGGAGACGGGTCGTCCGTCCTTATATACAGTCTATGTATTAAACCTAATAAAAATACTCCAATCTCATAATTAAGGATTGAAAAATATATTTTTATAACTTTAATAATCCCAAATACAGGTCAGGTTTACTTTGAAGTTTTCCAACCTTTTGAACCCTTTTTAAGTCCACCAAAATATGCGTAACTCATATTCTAAGCCGCCGCATAATGTATGTCTCTTTATCTCAGGGAGGTCAGTTTTAGAGTCAGTAAGAAAACAGAACAGGGCTTTAAACTTCAATAATGGGTTCCCATTCGCAGAAAGTGAGCTTGCACGTGGACGATGTCACTGTTGTATTCTCCGAGTAGATTCATAAATCCTCGTCACCTTGAGGTGCAGTCACGAAGGCGTGTTCGTATGTTGTGCTGTTAATCTATGTTGTCAGTACACGGCCGGCAGTCAACAACAACACGAGGATAATAGGATCATCTCCTTACACATTGTTTAACCTGAGCACCAACCACAAACACACACAGACATCCCCAAACATAAGTGGGTATATGCAAAGCAGCTTGACATTCCATGAATAGCTGTACTTCATCTATTAGCTTTCTCTCTCACACACACACACACACACACGCACACACAAGGAGACACACAAGGCAGCCGGTGCCTAGCTGTATCTGGGTCAAAGCTAACAGAGATGAATCTAACGGAGGTTTAACATTGCCCCCCTTTCTTTCGTCTGTTCCTATGTTGTAGGGATGTAGTTAATAACACCAGTCCTTTAGGGAGAGGAGGAAAAACCTCGGAGGAGAGGAGAACAGAGAAGGATTGAGAGACGGTGACGTACCTTGGCAAAAAGTCTCAAAGATGCCGTTCCAGGGTATAAAAGTTTGATTCCACAAGGTATAGGTAGCAGTGCTATGTGAAACGTTAAATTGGATGAATCTTTCATAACCTTTGGGGGTTGGCCGCGACTGGAAGCTATATTACTGCAACTGCTTGGGGGTATGCCACTGGGTGTGTGTCAAGGTTTCCTCATTTTACGTAACCTCCCATAATTACGTATCCTAAATTATAGCAGTAATATCAAACGCAAGCAACTAATGAAGCTAATTTACCTCCCAGAGCCATTAAATATATCAGTTTACCCATAAATCTGGAGGCATGCATGACTGCTTACTGATTGGGTGACAACAGAAACTGATGGAAGGTGTTGATATGCCTGAAAAGGGGAAAATCGAAAGTAATAAATGAATAATAAAGCTCATTAATTTCCACAGATGGTAGTGTTGTAACGTTAATTGCTGTAAAAGCACACAAAGTACACAGTTAGTTTGATTGAAAAGCTACCCCAACAACACTCACTATGAATGTTTCATGTTGGAAACTTTCTCTATGAATATTTCATCCACAGAAATGTGGAGGAGCGAACGGCACAGAGCCGAGTTCTGTAGCTGCACTGCTGCACTCAGTGTAGTGGTGAAAGACACGTGAGGTGGGCTTTGAGTTTTCCTTTATTTCTACTAAGCAGGGGAGTTGACTATGCAGGGGTCTCGAACCAAAAGCCTGAAGCCTGTCTGAACCTTTGTGGCAGTGTGCATGTGTGGTATATCCAATGATCGACAAATGCTGAAGTAGCAGATGAGCTGTGTGTGCGTTATGAAAACAGGCACAACTGATCAGACCAAGTTAAATCTTAGCCGTTCCCTATCATAAACAGTGCACTACATAGTTTGAATTCTCCGCGGTTGTTTTCATTCACTATATAGTCCACTATGAAATACCCAAAATGCACTGCTAATTTGAGTGTACACACGCATGTACCCTACATTCCACTCCCGTATGCCACAATGCAACACGGTTGTGTTTTCCCGGCGGAGAAGAAGAAGAAGAAGAAGAAGCAGAAGCACCTGCGAAAACTGAAAAGGAAAAATGGAGCTGGCTTTGGTTTCTAAACACTGGAAATGTAACATGCAACATGCTGTATATTATGCAACCTTTTACTATTCTCCTGAGTGCTCGGTTTGTTTCAGGGACGTATTTGTATTATTTTCGTTTGGGTTTGTTTACATGATGCTGGGCGCGCTCCGCCTCCATCACACAAATAACCGGCACGTCTACTGAGCGGTTTCGAACACAGCTCTTGTCTGTTCCAGTCCGGGCCAGTTGCTGTTGAAAATGTTATCAAATCTAGCAATGTGTTATGTTTTAAGGGTTCAAAAAGTAGCATATCATAGTTTAACAAGACAAGCCCCTTTCCTACTGGACAAAAAAACCCATTAACATCTGACTTTTGTCTTTAGTGGGAAAGGTTACAATCGGCATAAATGACTCGCAGTAGTCACAGGTACTCACGGGTAGTGATAGACTGATTTTATCGGCCAGACAATATATCGGGCCGATATTTGCGTTTTTACATGTATCGGCATCGGCCGATACGCAGCTGCTGCGTTCGGCGATAGGTTTTTCCCAGCATTATTTACAGACAGGCGTCCACAGGCAGCTCTGTGTTGCTGGAGACGCTGCAGTTCACGTGCAGACCATCCACTGCCCCTCCACCACTAGCACCATGGCAGTCTTAAATTACAAATCAAGCACTTTATTTCAATGGCTACTTTTCAGGTTTATTGTTTTCTTAAATTGTTGACAAAGGACATTTTGTGGTGACCTGATTATATCTGTCTTATAATATGTCAGCAAGCAATGCATCATCAAGGCTGTGTGGTAGATGTTGATGAAAGCCTTTTACCCTTGCACAGTTAACCATATGCAGTGCACCCATCCATATGATGCACATTTCACACATCATTTGGGTGATATGAATGTAAGATGATTGCAGAAGTGACACTGATATGTGTTTTTGTTTATTGTTTTTTAAAGAAATGGCAGAGCAGATTCCCAAAACAAATCCAGTGTGGCAGGGTTTACATTTTTATGATGTAAATTGAGGGAGCAAAAGCAGTATCGGCTCCAAATATTGGCTCAAGAAAATCAGCAGCCTGTATCGGTCATCGGCTAAGGCTGAAATCGGTATCGGCACTAAAAAATCCATATCGGTCGATCCCTACTCACGGGCTTCACCTCCGATCAACAGCGATTAATAATAATAATAATACTTTTCGCCTCTTTTCCGCGGTGATGCTGTGCCACTCGCATCGCAAAAATTGGCCCAAACCAGCAACCTAGCAATAAAGTAGTGTGGTGTTGCGTGAGCGAGAATTATTAATCCAGTTCAGCAGGTTTCCGTGCAAAGCCGCAGCTCACCACTGTGATTCTTTGTAGAGTTTCCATCCCTTCTTTTCCACTCTCTCATTTCTTTGCCTTTTTTCCCCCAAGCAATTTTCAACATACATGAGACATAACAAGAAAAATCCGTTTTTGATGGATGCCCGTTAACGGTGGTGTTGTTCTTACTTACACTCATGGTCTAAATGATATCCAGTGTGTTGTCCTCTGTATTTACTCAGTCATTCAACAAAAGCCCATTTTGGACAAGATGTATTTTAGCTACTTTATATGTGTCTTAAAGCCTTGAATGAGTTTTATATCGTTTAAACTGACAATCTTGAATGAAGAGGTAGAACAGGTCTGAATCCAAATTCCGGGCACCGGGAAGCTAAAAAGCCTCTAACCAAGGAAGACTTAAGACATTAAAATCATCCATCTTTGGAGGAATTGTTCTTGCCTGTTGTGCGTAGTTGACACGGTCCGTGTTGATCTCGTTGAGCTCTGGATATGACCACAGATTCAACAAAGGGAGGAAGGGTGAAAACACCTTGTCATTATACTGGTAAAAAGCTTCCCATCGGTCTGTACCTTGTCATCACTGTTATCCTTGTTGCTCCGCCCTCCACTCACGCCGTCCAATCGCTTGCCTTCACCATTCAGTCCCCCATTTCAATTGGTCCATCCTGCTCAAGTATGACTCAGAAAGAGGTGTGTCAGTCTACCACGTGAACCAGCACAATGTGTGTTAAAGAGTGCAGATGTGTGCGTGCGTGTGTGTGTGTGTGTGCGTGTGTGCGCGTGCGTGCGTGTGTGTTATCATGCCCTGTCATTTTGAATGATGTCATGTTTTCTTATTTCTTTGCCTGTTTTCTTCTGGACTCCTCAATTTGCGCTGCTGCTCCTCTCTGTTACTCCCCGGTTGAATTCATTTTTCTCTTCTTTATCGGTTGTGTCTGTGTTCTCTGTTTGATCTTTAAGCACGGCAGCAGCAGCATTCGGGAATTCCAGTTTAATCTTTTTTGTTGTTGATTGTCTTACAGTAACTGTTTTTGTTGACAATTGTTTGGTTTGTTTTAGACTCGGTGTTTGCTGGATTTCAAATTTGGACACCCAGTCCTTGACTTTGACACATTTGTCCCGGCAGACACTGAGTCTCAAGGTTTACTACTGAGCCATTCAGCACGAAGGACAGGGGCATAAAAGCAGCCGCCGCATCCAACCAAACTACCGCCTCAGACATGTGAAAACATCAAGGTTTCTCACTGGCATTGGACTCATTTCCATCCTAGATCGTTTACCTTTAAAGTGCATTGTTGCTGCTTTTACAGCCCGTGTCCTGCTCTTTCTTACACAGCCATTCTTTTTTATCATCTGAGATCCAAACTTTAAGTCCCTACATGTCATCCATTCCCTTCAGCCATAACGATCCCACACCCAATATTCCAATCATCCGTAAATCTCCGCTGGAACCACCAAACCACGTAGATCTTTCGAAGACATTCAGAGGAGATTCAGCAAAGCAGAAACCATTGCACCAATGAATCAAAGTCGTAGCAGTGTCTCGTGTTGTTTTAGAGATTCATGGCCAGGCCTCCTTTTACATCGAAGTAGCTGGCACAACATCCTTTCCACTTCACGACCCAACTGTACACACCCTCACTTGATCACCGCATTCTGGACAGCTGTAGGTCCACTGTGTTCCAGACCCATTCTCGACACATCCAATTCAATCCAACCTGCGCTCAGCCTCACGGTCACAGTACACCCATAGTGCTGTGTCCTTTCCTACTCATCGGTCCCAAAACCAAGGACCCTTACTGTGTCTGTATTTCCCAACAAAGACCGCCTCGGAAATGTATGGATTATGTTTTTGAGCGTGGCCGCGTCCAAAAGCAACTCCTAGGCCGAATCTCCAGCCCGAACCATCCTCACCCCTAAAGGTGAGTGGAGAGATAGCAGGTGTCCACGGAGGGGAAGGTGAGTACACTTAAAGGCAAAAAAAAGGAGGAATAAGGCTGTTGGGGTTGTTTTTGGACAGGGAATTCTTTACATCTTTACAAAGTTTTTACTTCTTGTCTGTGGGACAGATTTTCAACGGGGGTTTTAGATCTCTTTACAGTCAGTGGATTAATCTGTAAACGTATAATAATAATACCGAATGTCCACAGGATCTGGCTGCGTTGCAATCCAGTCAAAGCATTCTCATGAAAGGGTTCGTATGATAGCCTGCGAAGTTAGGGCGGCCGCCAGCCGGTCACGTTTCGACCGTCCACATGACGACCGTCCACATGACAGTTGAGCTTAGTGGTCTTTATAGTTAAATTAATCCCAAAAAGAAAAAGTTACCGTGAGCCGGGTAGAGAGCAGCGTGAGGTTACGGTCGTTTCAGCAGCCATCAGAAGGTGACTGCGGCGACGACAGTTAAGTTTAGTGACCAAAACGACTAGTAAAGATTAAAATAAAAAATGTGGTTTGGATTAAAAACAGCAGCCGTAGTAGTCCCGGGACGCAAACACCTGTTTCCTAGGTGAAAGTCTCGTGTTTTCCTCTTAACTTCTTCCGCGACATGAACTCCACTACTCTGCTTGAAAGCCCTGTGTATTAGAACCCAGCCATCCACCCCGACGTCGTCCTACGTGTATCGTTGTGCTCTTATACAGCAGCAGTCAATACAGTGCATACGGTAATACATACGTGAAATGCACACTTGCAGTGCATTACTTTTCATCACTATGTGTACAAATGGATCAAAGAACATCCGGTCAACATTGGTCAGAATGGCCGCGTATCATCTCCCGCAGCCACGATGAGACATGATGTGACTCGATGAGACACGATGTGACGCGGCGCAGCAATATCCGGTGGACATTGACCATAAAGTGTTGTAAAAGATCTGTTATGGCGAGGCCCAACATGGACAGCCTAGCTTGTTTTTGTGTGTCACCTAAGACGACATGTATTCTATTTGTGTCACAAACACAAAATACCTTCGTTATAGATTCTAGAAATTAAGTTATTTAACATAATCAGATCTAAGTCCCCCCCCCCCCATGAAATGATTGTCCTGGATGTTCTGTTAAAGCACACAGAATGGGTGTTAAATATGAGGATGGAGATGCAGAGAGCAGGTGTGTGACAGGTGTCTGTACAGAGAGGTTTGCGGTGTGTGCCTCTGCACCCATCCTCCTTCCTGACGGAGCTGAGAGAGAGAGGAGGCTGCCACATCAGTGAAGGAGGAGAGAGAAAAGACGGGGAGCAAAAGTGGGAGCTAAATGAGTTCTTCATTCTACTAAATATCTTTGCAAACTTTTGCAACAAGGAGCAGCATTAACTCCATTCCTCGTTAAGAGCAGCTCTGCTCTTTTCGTGGAAGTGAGAACAGGAGAACTGGGGCAGCAGTGTAAGTTGTCTTCATACCCATTCCTCTCCTTTAGAGAGTAGTTGAGCTTTAGCCAGTTTCTGTCCCTCTCTCTCCTTCCATTTCTTCTCCCTTGTTCGGGCTCGCCCTCTTCGCCCCATCCATAATATTAAGGGCAATGCTTACTTACTTCCTCAAATTACTTCTTTTTTTTTGTTTAAGGGAGAAAGTGAGCCACTCTAGCATACTCACCTCAGCTTTCCCATACTGTATTCTGTTCTTTATCTTGGCCTTATATTTCAATATATGGGGATGTAGATGGGACACCAGATATACCGTGCTAGGAGAGGGAAAAAGTTGTACAAAACGACATTTAGATGAATGAGGGAGAAGAGAATAGGAGGTGAAACAAAGGGACTGCTGTTGTCTGTGAGCATGGCTCGCCGTGCACCTGCAGACAGTAAGTAGAGCGGAGTAAAAATAATGTTTGCTGATCCAGCAGATGATGGACGATCTCGTAAATAGGATCTCCCAGTGAATGAAGAAAGTTGTTTTATCCCACAAGGGCTATACCTACAGTAACTGTCCCCATTCAAACGCATACCCAAGATGCTTTGAACCTGCTTTATCACTGTCTTTTCATGGGCCACATGGTGAAAGGTCAAAAAAAGTATAGCCTCATTTATAAAAAAAATGAGGAAGTGTTGCTACAGAGACAGTTCCAGGACCTGAGGTGCTAGAAGAGCGAGCAGGTGACTGAGTATGTCATCCTGTTTTAGTGCATTCATTTAAAAAGCCACACCTAGCACATTGTTGTTCACTCTCTGGCACGCACATCTCCGTAGGAGTTCAGCAGCCGTCAAACTCCAACACTAGCTGCCCTGTGGTTCAGACGCTACCACCAGCATTCAGGCTCATCTCCCCTGTTGTCAATATCAATAATTTCCAGCAGGCGCAAAATCAGCTTTCAGCCAAGATGACCCTGAACCAAACATAGAATAGCTAACTTGAAGCTCAGCAGCAGTGTAGGCCTCTGCCAAACCTCAACAACTCTCCAACTTGCAATGCTCATTCAGTCATTCATTTCAGACAGGTCTGTATTCTTAATATTCTCCTGTTACTCTGCTTCTCTTAGTAGTAGAGACCATCTTGCGATGGGATCGGGCCAGGGGTGTAAAGTGTGTGTAGGTGGGGCGCACACCCTTCCTAACATACATGTTTTTTGGATGTGTACATGAACACATCATAGTTTTTTTATGGCTAAATAGGACAGCAATTGCAGGTCTAGTCAAGGCGACATAATGGTGACTGATTAGCAGTTAGAGGGAATCCATTGTTTATAGGTTGCAGGCGTTTTTCTTTTTATGAAAATAATTAACATTGACCAGGCGTCTACAGGGCAGCTGCTATTGGTGATTGACTGTGAGTGCCACTAATACAAAACTAACATGTCAGTGAAATACTACACCAGAGTCTGACATCATACTCTTTGGATCCATTGATAGTACACCAGATAGGGTTTAATTTAAGAGATGAAATGGGATGGATGGGTATTCTGTTAACGGACCCTGCTTGCTCAGCTCTCCTGTGTTCCTCGCGACACCCAAGGGACATTGGGACATTGTCGCGCATGTGTGTGTGTGTGTGTGTTTGTGTGTGCGTGCGGGCGTGGACGTGTGTCGCTCCCTTTTCCTGTGTGACCTAGAGCCTCTCCTTCACTGATGGAGTGATAAGGTGATAGACATATGTGCAAGCTTCCTATCTCCTCTCTCTTCCCCATCCTAACTCCCAGCCCATCCATCAATCCATCCATCCTCTCTGGATGGAGGACAGAGGTGAGGTGCAAAGTGATGGATGAGTGTGGAAGACCTTTTCTCCCACGTTATGTTCTTTCCCAGAGAGGAGAAAAAGTTGAAGAAAAGGGGAGGCAGAGTGATATCAGAGAGACAGAGGGAGAGATGGCCAAATCTCCAGATCGAAATATCCTGACAGCAGCCTCCTCCACGAGCCTCCCACGCACCAGTGGTGGAATGTAACTAAGTACATTTACTCAAGTATTGTATTTAAGTACACATTTGAGGTACTTGAACTTTACTTGAGTCTTTTCTTTCCATGCCACTTTATACTTCTAGTCCGCTACATTTCAGAGAGAAATATTGGACTTTTTACTCCACTACATTCATCTGACAGCTTTAGTTACTAGTTACTTTACAAATGAGGATGTTTGCACACAAAACACATGTAGTTTATAAAATACAATGTTTTATTATAAACTAAACTACCCAACAATATAAGGGCTTACACGTCCAGCGGAAATGATCAAACGCTTAGTTGATTGACAGAACTGTTTGCTCTCTGCATTGAGTACTTTTACTTTTAATACTTAAGTTACATTTCCAATGCAGGACTTTTACTTGTAACAGATTATTTTTTACAGTGTGGTATTAGTGCTTTTACTAGTAAAGGATCTGGATACTTCTTCCACCACTGCGATGCACACACACACACAAACACACAAACACACACACACACACATAGAGCGATGCGGTTCATCGCCGATCAAACTCACTCAGGGGAGAGTTCATACAAACGATTGTTGATCGGAGGAGAGGAGATTTGATTTGATGAGTCGTGACTGCAGACCACAGGAGGGCTCGGCTGGACTCTCTCTTTCTCTCTGTCCATTGTCTCATCTGCCTTCCCCTTCTTAATCTCTTCACATCTCTCTTTATATATGTCTTATCCTTAATGTGACAGGATGGTGTTGTCGTGTTTCCCTAACCACTTCTTGCTTCTTTTTTCTAAAGCAGCTAAGGAGGCTTCAGTCCTCCACACAGCAGGTCTACTGTACAGTGTCCCAGTGTATTACCTCCTATCTCACCTTTTGAATGCCTCCTCCTCCTCCTCCTCCTCCTCCTCCTCATTTTCCCTGCACCCCATCCCACCCCCACTACTTCCCCCCTTCCAACAGAAGCTCAGAGTAAGCCCTACTACTCGGATTACTCCCCCACTCGTCTGCTTATCCACAAGATGTGCACCAGCCGCTACCTGGACTTGTGCATCACCATCATCATCGGGCTCAACGTCATCACCATGTCCATGGAGCACTACCAGCAGCCACAGGTCTGATCTGGGGGGGGGGGGGGGGGGCTCTTTGCTTCAAATGTTCATGCCTGCACTTGAATTATAATTGTATTATATTGTCTATATATTATATTGTCACTCATATGCAATCACATACGGGTTGGCAGTAGTTCAGTCTGTAGGGAGTTGTGTTGCAACGGGACGGGAGGGTCACTGGTTCAAGTCCCTGTGTGGACTGGTCGCCGGAGAGGTGCCAGTTCACCTCCTGGGCACTGCCTTAGTGCTCTTGAGCAAGGCACTGAACCCCCCCACCCACAAACTGCTCAGGCCGCTCGTCCAGCAGTCGCAGCCCCCTTACTCGACGTCGCCTCATTTGTGCATGTATATGACCCGAACATGTGTATTTCAGTCCTGTGTTCTAACAACATCCCCACTGGGATCCATAAAAAGTATAAATTGAATTAATAATTATATATTATTATAATTCTTATTATATATAATAATTATCATATCCGACTTAGCGACATCTAGATTTGGTATGGTGGACACTAGTGATGGTCAAATGAAGCTTCGCGAACCACTGTCTTTATGTTCTGAGCTCACTAGATGGCGCTCTGTGTTCATAGAAAAAGGTTAAAGGAATGGCAATTCAGTGTGTTTTCACACAGAGAGCGCCATCTAGTGAGCTCAGAAAATAAAGACAGTGGTTCGTGAAGCTTCATTTGACCATCACTAGTGGACACAAGGCAGTTTGTTTGCGTAGAGCTGTCCTCGATTAAAGAAATTCTTGGTCGACTAACATCATTTGATTTTGTTGACTAATTAATTAGTTGGTCTGATCGACAGATAGGGCTGGGCAATATATTGATATTGTGATATGAGACTAGATATCATCTTAGATTTTGGATATCGTAATATGTATAATAAGTGCTTTTTTAAAGGCTGCATTACAGTAACGTGATGTCATTTTCTGAACTTAACAGACTGTTCTAGCTGTTCTGTTATTTGCCTTTACTCATGTAGTCAGTGGTTATTTATCAGAAAAATTCATTGTGTACATATTTTGTGAAAGCACTGACTGTCAACCGTACAATATCGTTGCTATATCGATATGGAGGTATTTGGTCAAAAATACTGTGACTTTTGATTTTCTCCATATCGCCCAGCTCGATCGACAGATCTGTCAAACTGAGTTTCTCATCAAAGAATCAAGCACCACTTTGAATCTTGTGTTTACCAAAGATGTGCTTCGAAAAGAAAGAAAATTCCCGCACACACAAACGGTCGACGTTTTCACTTTCTTAAGATTACAAAGGTCCTAGTGATCGAAATGGCCACCGACCAAATAAACCAAATGCAGCGATAAAAAGTGTGTGTGGGAATCTTCTTTCTTTTTTAAATGGATCTTCGGGGAAATTGATTCACTGCACCACAAAGGAGACAAAGCAAGCTTTCGATTCACCTTTACCAAAGATGTGCTCATAGGTTTCTCAGATTTAAGTCACTCAGCATGAAAAAGCTTTAAAAAAAGGCCAAAATGACCGATAAGTCGACTGGCGTCAGTTCTTCACCGACTGATTCTATCCTGTGTTACAGTGTCTGGCTGTAACTGTTGTTAAGGCATTTCCACCATGCCACAAATGAAATTCAGGAAAAAAAGACTAAATTCTGCCAAATGTTTTAAAATAGTTTTGGCATAAAAATGACCAGGTAAAAAAAAAAAAACTAAATATTGGCACAGAATATTGGATATCTGAAAAATCTGCATTGGTCTTTAAAATGTAATACCATTGGACTATTTGGTTTTAATCTTCCTGGAAATCCAGGTTTATGGCTTCCCAGGACTTCAGATAGTGTCATATATTCAACCTGTGCCAATAATCATAAAAAAATAATGTTTCAGAACACCATTGCTCGTTTTAAACAAGGGTGAGAAAAGGATCAAGTCAATAGGAAAAACAAATAAAAATAGGATAAGAATTATAAAAGCCTGGTAAGAAAGGCAATTGTGAACTATAAAAGGGAGGTCAAAGCAATAAATATGAGATTATTACATGTAATAATCCATCACAGTCAATAAAAGAGAGAAAGAATAAAATAATGCTTCAAACTGTATAAATTTAAGGTAACCCTAGGGTATTGCAAATTCCACCCATCTGGTACACCCAAAGGGTAATACAAATCATATGTATCCTAAGAATCCACACCAAGGTCTGCTGTGGATTCTTAGGATTTATATCCCATGTGTCAATCGCCACCAGGCAGCTGTTCCAGCTCGGATTTGTCTTCCAATCGTATTTGAAATATTTCTATCACTTCATCAACATATTGTTGGCCACCCGCTCCAAACTTGAAATTCCACAAGAGTTAACGAGTCAAAGAGACACAGCATAAATGAGAGAGGAACCAGTTAAAGAAGATTTGAGAAAAATACAGTGGAGGTTTCATAAGGCAGATAAGGAGGCAGTATGGCATGGTAGATGGGAATGTAAGTAAGGGTGTTAAAGACATATGAAGTAGATAAATAGAGGAATTAACCTGGGGAAGAATAGGACTTTTGGTAGAGTAAAAGGTTATTTCAGAACAGAAGGTTGTTGGTAGAATAGAGCAGTGATGGAGTAGGGCTAGGCAATATGGATCAAATCAAATATCACAATATTCTCGACTGAATACCTTGATGTCAATATTGTGACGATATTGTAGGATTGACAATTGGTGCTTTAACAAAATATAATTTACACAATGAGATTTTTGATAAATAATCATCAGAAATGTGGATTTAATGACAAAGGCAAATAATAGAACAGCTAGAACAGTCTGCTAAGCTCAGGAAACTACATCACTTTACTCTAATGCAGCCTTCAAAACCAGGAAAAGACAACACTTAATATATTACGATTTCATAATATCTATGATATCCAATCTAAGACGATATCTAGTCTCATATCACAATATTGATATAATATCGATATATTGACCAGCCCTATGATGGAGTGCTCGAGTCCTGGACTCGGACTCGAGTCGCTATTCTCTGGACTCGTGACTCGACTTGGATTCGCGCCCTGATGACTTGGACTTGGACTCGAGGATTTATGAAATAGGACTCTGAAGTTTCTGACTACTTTTATGTGTAATAGGCAGTGATAAAGTCCTCGAGTCCTAGATTCAGACTCAAGTCCGACTCGAGTTGCTAATTCTTTAGACTCTGACTTGTGACTCTACTCTGACTCGAACTACTCTGACTCAAACTCAGGTAATGGTGACTCGGACTTGGATTCGTACTCGAACACTGGGGATGTCGGAGAGCTTAAGTTGGCGACTCGACTACAACACTCAAATTGAG
Source organism: Gymnocephalus cernua (assembly GCA_023631565.1). Lineage (NCBI taxonomy): Eukaryota > Metazoa > Chordata > Actinopteri > Perciformes > Percidae > Gymnocephalus > Gymnocephalus cernua. The sequence goes on from CM042443.1 coordinate 21,355,290, forward strand.
TGTATTTAAGTCAGAGGTGTCAAGGCATTGACCATTTGTAGAAAATGGTTATACAGTTAAACTGTTGGTTGGTAGAATGGACTGTCTCTAGGTAAAGCAGCAGGTATTTGGTTAGTATAGAGGGTTGTGGTGTAGAATAGAAAATAATGGAGTTAAGAGATGTATCACAAACTGGAACTAGCTGTGAGTCGATAAATTGCCACCAGTAAAGATTTAGTGAAATCCCTGTTGACCACCAGTTCTGCTCCCGTCTCACTGCTGAAGGTCAGTTTTTACATGCGGATGGGCACTGTGAATTCTCCCTCGGGCAAAACTGGACACTTTAATTCGAATGGCCTTTTCATGGAGAATGAGGGAAGGACAAGTAGAGGATGATGTGAGTGATCTATTAATGGAATGGCTAATTCTGGAGAAGAGAACAGAGTTTACAATATGGACCCTGAAGACGGAAAATGCAGGAAAAAATGTATATATACACAGCAGAAATATTCACCATAGCAAGCCATTTAGTGTAACTCAGTCACATTATAATTTCATCATCATAGTTTTCAGTGCAGCTTCAGGGCATTTCATTAAATGAGTGGCAATGAAACCCACAGCTTACTCTGCTAAGATAACAGACCATTTAAATGCTAGGTTTACTGACTTGTTAAAGGTCCTATATTGCAAAAAGTGGGATTTCCATGTCTTTTTGATTATAAAGCAGGTCAAGGTGCTATATAAATCCAGTGAAAGTATCAAAAGGCTCAATCCACAGAAAAATGCACACAGCCCATGTTCAGAAACTGTGTCTTTAAACGAGTCGTCAGGACCTTTGTACAGTTGTGATGTCACAACTACACTATATATAGGTAGAAAGTGTCGCCGCAGTGCCGTTACAGTCATTTCCCGGCTGCAGTGACGGTGCAGAGACTCCGAGAGCGCAGATGTGAAAGACCCAGAAACGCTGACCAATCAGAGCAGACTGGGCGTTTACAGGAGGGGGGCTTAAAGAGACAGGTGCGTAAACGGAGCGTTTCAGACAGAGGGTGAATATAGGTGTATTCAGACGGTATGAGAAAAATAATGTGTTTCTGAACATTAAAGCATGTAAACAGATTATTGTAGAAACCTCAAAAAACAAATATGAACCTTAAAATTGGCATATGGAGACTTGTGCAATTTATTAAACTTTTAAAATGTCTCTCCCTAACATTCTCAGGAGCTGGACAAGGCATTAACGATCTGTAACTACATCTTCACCCTCATCTTTGTTCTGGAGTCGGTCTTCAAGCTGGTGGCCCTCGGCTTCCGACGCTTCTTCAAGGACAAGTCAGTATTTAACCGTCATTCTTCCCAAAGTGACGCTATGACCTTTGTCAAACATTTCCGACACCGATCAGACAGGAATCCTGAATAAACATTTACCTCGCCGTTTGGCGTTTTGACATTTGAGTGGACGTGACATTGTAATAGAGTGGTGGTTAAAGGTACCGTTTTTTTTTTAACCTCTGAGTCATGTGGAAAATCTGAGGCAGCAGTCGGAAAGCTTAAATGAGCTTTTGCTAAGGTGCTCCAGTGGATGGCTCCCAGTGAGGCCTGTATGAATACAAACGGCCTCGTAAAACACCCATAAAACACGCTGCCTTAGATGATTTCATAGCTTTGAAATCCCTGGCTTCCCGCTGAAAACCACACAATAACGAACAAACGCAATCACAACAGCACAAATGTATACTACCACACATCACATGTAAGAATACACACACATGCACGTGAACACACACACACACACACACACACACACACACACACACACACACACACACACACACACACACACACACTAAAACACACACATCTCAGTGGAGGCGTCATGTTTTTGGACCAGTGCTGACCACCAAGGGCTCCATGATGTTCATTCTCTTTGCCAGAGTAGACCATTATCCTTCTTACATTTGGCAGTGGTCCAGTTTGATATTACGTAAACACACAGGAACACACAGGAACACACAAACACAACATTTAGCCAAGACCCTCATGACTACTTTGAAAATCTCATTGCGTTTTAACTTGATTTTTCTTGTGTTGATTCACACACTTTGACTATCTAAATGAGGATGTGAGCGATAAACTACGGATTGGACTCTGAATACTGCTCATGGACGTTTACAAACCTGATTAGTATGACCACCCACCACTAATCTTCACTGACTTTTTATTCTGTAATTTTGTTCCAAACATTTTGTCCAGTTGATTGCACAGGGGCTGGAAAACACTTTAATGCCAGGTCAAGTGACAGCACCTGGGAAAGAAAGTAGCCTGCCGACTACTGATCTGAGTGTACCATATATATCGTTATGATACATTAAAATGGCAACAAGTCCTCTAAACCAGGGGTCTTCAACAGTTTTTAGGCCAAGAGAGACGAGCAGGGACCCCCTACTACATATATTGTATAAAATTAAGTTGCATATTAAACTGGGCCAACAATAACGTGTAAGGCAGCCTTAAGCCTTTACACATAGGCCTACCTTTTTATGGTAGCCTACAACACTAAGCTACTATTTACATATTCAGATATCATGTTTTAATGTCAAACATACATGTGGAAGGCACCTGTATGTTTGAGGTTGTTGTTTTCTACAAATAGGCCGATTTATCTTTTCTAATAATATGTTGCATTCATGTTAATGTACATTTTCAGACATATTTAAAAAAAAAAAAAAAAAAATTAGAAAGAAAGCATTTAACAATAATTTGGCGGTCCCCCCTGCACTGACTCTGAGGACCCCCTAGGGGATGCAGACCCCCTGTTGAAGATCTCTGCTCTAAACCATTAGGGCTGTGCAAAAAAATCTATTCACATTTGTATCGCGATTCAAGGTCTATCGATTCATAGAATTCCAAAAATCGATTCATATTTTTAAAATAAAAAAAACAAAACATGTAATTATTTTTTTTATTTAAATTGTATGTCTACAGCAATGACATGGGAAAAAGTAACTACATTTCCATACTGTGAATCGTTTTTTTAATCGAGAATCGTTTTTTAATCGAAAATTGATTTCGAATTCAAATCTTGAGCCTAATAATCGATATTGAATCGAATCGTGACATTTTCTGAATTGTGCAGCCCTATTGTCTATTCCTACCGTCTAATACGACCCACAGGAGCGTTTTCCGTCCTCAAATCTGAACGACAGAACGTAACGGCCCGGTTATAACACAAAACTTACTTGGTTATGTTCAGGCACCAAAACTACTTTGTTAAATTTAGAAAAAAGATCGTGGTTTAGGTTAAAATCATCTGTTACGTTGATTCATTTTTGGTTGACTTTTTTGTTGTTTGCTGGGTGAAATTCCTGTCTGTTTTGACGCTCCAATCTACCTCCTTATACTCTGTCCTTACTCTTACATACTCTGTCCCATTTCTTCCTGCTTTGCTTCCGTAATAATTCCGGGTGGCCACTAGAGGGCGCTGCCGCTACAAGCGTTAATATAAGTTGGAATTGCTACTTGAATAACTGACCTATGGAAGCGTTTTTAGGGGAGAACAGTCTCTAAAATGAAATGATACCAGTGTTCTATGTATCTGCCTCATAACTCTGAAATAGTCTGCACATTCCTATGCATCCACAAAATTGTCTCTACATTTAAAGTTAATGTGATAATGCGTCAAGCACTAACCCCTGTAACCTCGAAAGGTTGTAGAAAGCGTGTTGTTTGCTCCTTCACAAAGCACTGCAGCTGGATTCCTGTCAGTTACATTGCAGTTTTCACAGCGGGAAAAAAGTTTCAAGATGCCCGGATAAGAACCAATCAAACCAGAAGCACTTCTCCGCAATTCAATTCTTCCTGGACAAAAAGAACATTTCAGATATCAGATGTCATTTTTTTCTATCCAGAATGAACATTGTAGATATCTGCAACATAATTCTCACTAGGAAGAACTCCAATTTCAGATATCTACAATTCAATTGTCACTAGTCATAATTTTTCCAATATCCAAAATTGAAAAAAATCATTCCAGACGGCCAACGGCATTTACTTCAACACTTTGGTGCCCCTTCATATGTGAAGCGTGCTGAGAATGTCAGGTGCTAACACCTGTATGCTATAATGATATGAACTGATTTTGGCTCTGGTTAGAAGTGTGGGCTTCTGGGAAGTCATCACAAGTTATTTGTTTTGAAGTTAAAAGGACTGGTGTGTGTGTGTGTGTGTGTGTGTGTGTGTGTGTGTGTGTGTGTGTGTGTGTGTGTGTGTGTGTGTGTGTGTGTGTGTGTGTGTGTGTGTGTGTGTGTGTGTGTGTGTGTGTGTGTGTAGGTGGAACCAGCTGGATCTGGCCATCGTGCTGCTGTCCATCATGGGCATCACTCTGGAGGAGATTGATGGCAACACTCTGCCCATTAACCCCACCATTATCCGCATCATGAGAGTGCTGAGGATCGCACGAGGTATGCACCCCCTGCCTCTCCACCTGACCATCCATCCATCTATCCATCCATCACAACCCTTTCCTGACACACTCTCTCACACACACGTATACACTCTTTTTCTCTCTTTTCTGGTGCTGTACTTTTAAGATGCCTTGTAAACCAGCCACGTCCCTGGGACTCCTCTCTTTATCATCTTAGCATGGCATGTCTCAGCACGTGTGAGTCGACCAGATGGCACAGGGAAACACAGTAAGCTGACAAACACAGCACTGAGAAGGAGCAGAGAGCTAAAATATAGAGACAAAGACTGTGAAATGGGAGCGATGTGGAAAGGGTGGGCGAGAGTCAAGACACGTCGTGACAGTAAGTGAACTAAACTGCGGGAAACTGAGACTAGGTATGGAGGGAATAAACGAGAGGAGAGAGGGAAGAGAGGAGGAACAAAAGAAGGAGGCAGGGATGATGAACAACTTCTGGCCTGAAAATAGATTATGAGAAGTTGGAAAAGAGGGGCAATTGATGTTAGAGTTCAAAAAAAAAAAAAAAGTTGAGATGAAGGGAATGAGCAGGAGATAAATGAACAGAGGAAAGGTATGTCGGTGGGTGAGAGAGACAGAGAGCATACAGTTTATCTGGATAGGAAATAAATGGTGGACATAGTTGGAGGAGGTTCAGAATGAGGGAATTTAGGTTCACAAGACTTTGGCAGGAGGGAAGAAGAGGAAGGGAAAAGCAAAGCTGCTTGTGTGCTTCGGGCTGATTACTGTCCAGGTAATTAAAGATAAGAGAAGGTTGGAGGGGAGGAAACAGGAGGAAGAGGAGAGGAGACGGGCAGCAGGGAAGCTCGTCTGTTTTGTCTGATTACTGAATGTGTAATAAAAGAAGAAGTAGCATGGAAGTCGTTACTGATTACTGTCACACAGACGACTAGGCACAAACACATGCTCGTGTGTGCAATGTGTGTGTGTGTTTGACACTGTGATTTGGCTGAGTACAATAGTTGGCTCATTTTCTTTATCTGGCATCAACATGCATCTCATGTTCACACTGGATTGTTTACACACTGGCTCCATTGTAATCACATTTTAACTTTCCTCGCCAGTATAGATGTGCACGTTACATCTTCAGCTGTTTAAAGCTAACGTTTTCATCTCTGCTTTCACAACTCTCACAATCAGAATTTGACAACTTTGATTCTATGCGTAACAATAGACGTGTCTGAATTGTTAGTGTATATTTTTTCACTGCTGTTTTTGCTCTTTGAAATCCAGTCTGAAACATGACAACCTTAGGAGATGCGACAGAGCTACAGTAATAAGACAGTGATGGAGATGCCAGTCAAGCCCAGTTTGCGACACTCACAGGGTCCTTAGGAAACGTCTAATTGAGGAATGCACAGGCCTGTACATTTAGGGAAAGAAAACAGCCGCTCCACAAGCACATTGTCCAACATAGAAGAGCCAACTCCTCAGGTCAGGACCCGGCAGTACACCTGCAACTGAAGGACACGGGACACACATTTGAGGACAGCAATGTCCACACTTTTCACATATTTCTTTGCTCCTCTCTCTCCCCTTTCATGTCTTCAGCTGTGCTATACAAATAAAGGCCTGAAATGCCCAAACAATAATCTTAAAGAAAATAAAACTAGTCAGTCAGAGCTAAAGAAGCCTTTTAAATGAGAGGCAAAACGTCTTCAAGAATTTCTAGCAAGTCCAGTTTCCTTGTGCATTATGGGTATGTAGAGGTGTTCAGTGCAAACCAATATGGGTTATAGGGCATTATAACAGAAGACATATGTTCATGTTTCAGTAGAAAAAGCAACAGTGTAAATAATACAATGAGCGATGGCTGAATTGCATTTAGCTGCTTCAGTTTCAGGGTCCTGGTGTTGTGCAGGCTTACTAACGGATGCTAACGGAGCCACCTTTAATAATAAGTTTCTACTATGACAACTCAAAAGGATGCGATGGAGTGTAGTTTGATTTGATAAGATGGGCAGAAAGGTGCGATTGCTGAGAAATGTGTGATGACTTTATTGTTTTGACTGTTTAGTTGCACCCATTAGTGCATGAGGACCCCATGCCGATATCAGCAGCAGTTTCCCAGGTGCTGTTTGATTGGATCTTTAAATTTGCCAGCTTTAAATCAAGCTGCAGACATGGTTTGACGCTGGCTTTTTACCCAAGGCTCCTGAGTTGAAAAAGCTAGGAACGCATGAAGAACTTTAGGCAATGATAATTTATGTTTTTCCTTAATAAAGGGATACAAGGAGACATTTAAAGCAACGTTATTTACTTAATTTCAATACAAAAAGTACACTATTTTTGTATTATTCCTGCTTAAACTGTATAAGGTTAAAAGTTAATTTAATGTCATTGTAGTCCCTTTATGCTACACAATAAAAACAGGTGTCTTGTAGCGCATTTTTTGGAATTTGCATCAGGAGGTATGTAAACAGCAGCAACAAAAACACTGGTGATCTCAGAGCAGATAATATGGCCGGCATCTTAAAGCAACACTAGAGAACTTTTCCCGCTTTGGTCCCCTTACAGGTTGTCTCATTGGAACTACAGCTTGCGCTACCTGATCTGGCAAACTTGCATAATGTAATGTAATGGACAATTCTTCTTCCAACCTGTAGGGGGACCGAAGCGGGAAAAGTTCTCTAGTGTTGCTTTAAGATTAAAAAAAATTGACATCTGGGAAACTTTGTCCATCAACTTTGACTACATTTGAGCACCAAGCATCGTCTGATCTAAACATAGAGTCTGCCTCCCCTCGTCCTGCGCTGTGTCAATTGTAACAGCCTGATCCAGGATGCCACGATGGATCCACGTCTGTGCAAAGATGTGGGTGCAGCAGTCTCCGATGCTTGATGAGTGTAATCTAAATCATAGGCCATACGTGCTCCAGTAACAAAGGCGGTAGGACAACAAATTAAAACAAAAATCTAGTGAAGTTCATGGCAGCTACTGGCCCTCTCATGTGCAAGAAGACGCTCGCACTGTTGAGTCTGCCAGGTAACCATTGGAAAGTTCAGTATAAGCACAAAGACTTATGGGATCATGCAAGGGCCATACGATGTATACGTACATAATATTTAAGCATACTCATACATTTACCATGTTAACATTTTGGGAAATATGCTAGAGACAGGAGAGAAGTTTGTTACCACTCTCATGTCTGTATTGTAATTTTAAGGGTAACGCCAACAGCCAGTTAGCTAAGCTTAGCTTAGCACAAAGCCTGGAAGCAGGGCTAAACAGTTAACTTGTCTCTATCCAAACGTTAAAAAATCTGCCTCTCAGCTTAAATCCTAAAATCTTTGACTTGTGTGACGAGGTTTCTTGTCACCGTGAGGTTGCTAGACAACCAGTGGAGACTCCTGGAAATCACTGGCCCAGGCTGAGAACAACCTCCATTTTTCATGTATCTCTACTTTTCCACTAATTATTATGCATTATCTATCAGTCCACCATTGGTACCCAATCGCCATACCAGTGACCTCATCAAACTGCAACCCCAATCAGGAAGATATGACCTCAGTCAGGCTATCTGAAAGCTTAATGTTGTTCAAGAAAAGGAAATCTGTGACTACACTTACGGGAAGGAATTAGTCTGTAAGTAAGGAAGATGTTAAATCTTTCAATTTCACAGAAGGCGTGATGGCACAAGTCCCTCTTCTTTTATGTAAGACTGAACAATCTTAAAATTGGTAAGTTAATTTTTCATTTTCCGTGTGTGTGTGTCCACAGTTTTGAAGCTCTTGAAGATGGCGGTGGGGATGAGAGCTTTGCTGGACACCGTTATGCAAGCCCTGCCTCAGGTACACAGTCAACTCTGTTAAATAACATCCACCAAAGTCACCACAAATTCGCTTTTCCTTCCATATCCTTATTTTTCTCCATGGATCTTTCATTTTCCAAACACGTCCCACAGAAGTTGTCCTTAAAATTACATCCCAGGAGCATTTCTTTTTGGTACAAAGTCTTCTGTTTCAGGGCGTTGTTTCCCATGAGCTTTTTGCCAACTCTAGAGACTCTTATTTGCCTACCCACCTCCTGCAGAGACGGGGAAGTGAACGTAGCTCCAGGTTTTGTTTTGAACGACGGTGGGTGGATTTGAGAGTAGTGGAGTTGGTAAATTAGAACAACTTCGGATTGAGAGAGAAAATAACGCTCAGTTTTATGTTCACAACATTCTTTGATTCTACCTCTGTCTGTCATTCAAAGAGAAAGTCAGTGTTGTTCCAGGCTAATTCCTCCTAGAGCTTGTCAGAAGTGTTTATGATTAATAAATCCGATAATAGCGGGTGGTGGGAGTGGGAGCAGGTTGCCACATGCTGATTAGCATTGACAGTAGCAGCAGCGACAAATCCTAAAGCTTTTCATTACCTAAACCCACCTGTGTATCAAAGCTGTTTTTCCCTATTATCTTTCTCAGTCTTGTCTATATTTTATTCAGATTGGGCTTATTTTTACTCCTTTGTGTCAGTCACTCATTTATGGCATTCATGCTTGCAGTTTAAAGTGATAATGGTTACAGATTTACCACCTGACAATTTTAGTAATTTTTGCAACAATAGGTCCTTGATTTCAGACAAAGGCAGACGAAAGCAGCTGGGGTAGAGTCAATTGTAAACGCCCTCTCTGACGCTCCTTACCTTTTAATGTTTCGAGCTGTGGAAACACAAACCCTGCCAAGGGCTCTTGAATATGAATATGTACATACATACATTGCCCTAAAAAACTGAGGCAAAAGCCGCATGCCCCAAGCAAAAAGTCAGCATTCTTACCAGTTGATGATCCATGCTGAAGACCTGGAAATAGAAAGGGGAAGTCCCTCCCCATTCAGGTTGATCCCATGGGATCTTGTTTCGTAAGAAACATGTACGGTAGTGAATGGGGAGAGAAAAATTATTTTGTGATCCCGTCTCGCGCATTATACGTCACCTTGCTTGCTGCTCCGCTTGCTCAATATCTAGCTAGCTTAGCTCTGTTCCACAACACATACTTACCTGATGTGTTTTATCCATCAAAGTTGTATCAAAAGAACGAGCAAGATCTGTTGCTCGTGTGAGATACGTTACATCCTGCTACGAAACACACCAACATCATAGCTTCAGTAAGATGTCGCTTATGCAACTTTGGGGCGAGTAGTCTTTCTAATTACATAATTTCACAGTCTTATAATTCAACAATTTTACGACAAACTGAGACTTTCTTCACTTGCAAAATTATTTTCTAAATGGACAAACATGTGTTGGGGGAACTGCCCATTTCTCTGATGCTCCATTGTTCCGACCTCTCAATAACCCGAAAAATTCCCTTTGGTCCTACAGCCCACTAGTCCGACATCGCTTTTGTTGGCGAAATTACGAATCCCACTATGGCCACGTCAAGACCCGCCCTACGAAGCAGCTCGATTGGTGGCATTTGACCTTGAGTAGTTAAGGTTAGGATAGCCGATTGGTCAGTGGATAGGAGCTGTACAAATGGGGTTACGTTACCTTGCGTAAGCATGGACGCCTGGCCAATAAATGTTATTGAAGGGCAGGTCTTGGCGTGGCCATAGTGGGATTCGTAATATCAATGGTGGACGTCGGACTACTGGGCTGTAGGACCAAAGGGAATTTTTCTGGTTATTGAGAGGTTGGAACAATGGAGCGTCGGAGACATGACATGATGACCATTGTCCGTGGCAATATTGTATTGATACACGGACACCAAGTATCAATCTTTTATTAAATATGTGTTGGTCAGTTTATCTGCTTGACAATCCCATTTTGCAGCAATAAAATTGAAGTGAGATGAACAAAGACATTTATCTTTTTAGATAAAACAGATATTGACTAAGTTTTCCTTTGGGGGAATCATTTGAAGTGTGGGGCCGCTGGTGATTCCCACCCCTACTGTGCATTTTTTTTTCAAATTAAGGTCACACGGTGATCCACCGGAAGGTGAGGGACTTCGCCTCTCAAGTTTAGCTGCAATTGCTAAACTTTCGTCAAATCTAACAGAGCAGGACAGAGCCGCTAACGTCAGTCTATATTATATAGTGGGGAAATACTACACAGTAGACGTGCTAGGTGTCAGCGGGGCTTTTCTTATGTTTTTATTTACCAAATAAAGTCGTGTGAAATGCTCAAGTAAAGCTCAGTTACTACTACTAGTTAGCCAGACATGCTCATATTTTCTGCTTACGTTAAAGCAGATGAACACTGTTAAATCCATTCGATCCATTTGTATTCTGGTTTTGGAAAGGGTGAAAAGAAAGAAACCACCATCCCAACTCTTTGAATTCTCTCTTACTGCAGCCCCATGCTCTACCCTGGAAATCCAGAGTTCTCGCGAGAGCACAATTTGAATTTGCTCAGCGAGTCACTCTGGCATTGAGTAATGATACTCATTAACTATGCCCTTGTAGTCGAGCTGCACCAATCACATCGGTGTATGTGATATAGGCGGGCCAGAGGCGAGCTAAACAGATGACGACAGTTTAGTCTACCAGTTAGCTCCGCTGGTAGCTAAGAATTTAATCTACCAGTTAGCTCCGCTGGTAGCTAAGAATTTAATCTACCAGTTAGCTCCGCTGGTAGCTAAGAATTTAATCTACCAGTTAGCTCCGCTGGTAGTTAAGAATTTAATCTACCAGTTAGCTCCGCTGGTAGCTAAGAGTTTAATCTACCAGTTAGCTCCGCTGGTAGCTAAGAGTTTAATCTACCAGTTAGCTCCGCTGGTAGCTAAGAGTTTAATCTACCAGTTAGCTCCGCTGGTAGCTAAGAATTTAATCTACCAGTTAGCTCCGCTGGTAGCTAAGCGTATGGGGCTCTGGATACATCACCCCGTGTATTGTTGTGATTGGTCGTAGTGTTATCCAATTGCGTGCAGTGAGATTTTCAAATGCATGCTTGGTGCTGCCCCTCGAGTTGGGCCATTTTCATTACTCAATGCCAGACCCTTAATCTTTCGGATTTGGGTCTGGATTTCCAGGCTACCCATGCTCCCCACTTCAACATGAAATCCCAAGTTTGACAGGCCTGCCGTGCCTAGTTACAGACACTAAGCTATAATTGGACAATCGCTGTTCGGGTGGGGTTTAACAACTTGTCAATTGCCATAGTTTACATGTTCTCTTGGCTGCTTCATCATGACCCTCCGTTCGTTTTCTCGCTGGAATCATCTGTTTGTTGTCCCTCGTTGTTGGCTCATTCTGCCATTGGATTTCTCTCCTCTGGCTAATGCCTCTCTCCTCCTGTTGTCTCTCTGCAGGTGGGGAATCTGGGTCTTCTCTTCATGCTTCTCTTCTTTATATTCGCAGCGCTGGGAGTGGAGCTGTTTGGTGACTTGAGTAAGGACACATGCACCACGTATACAGGCACACAGAGACTCGCACATTCTCCCCTCTGTGGGTTTAAGCTATCTGATGTTAATTGCTTCCTAAAACCCTTTGATGAATTGCCATATTGATTTCCCTTTCAGAGTAATAAAATAGTATTAGAGTTATTAACATTTGATTGCAAAAGCTCTCTGTTGTTACTACTCTCTTTATGTTCATTTATCTCCTTTACTGTCTTCTTCTTCATCCCGTCCCTGCTCCTCCCTCTGTGTCTCCCCAGTCTGTGATGAACTCCACCCGTGTGAAGGTCTGGGCCGCTATGCTACATTCAAAAACTTTGGGATGGCATTTCTGCTGCTCTTCAGAGTTTCCACTGGAGACAACTGGAACGGCATAATGAAGGTGAAACTAACACTGTGAGGTCATGAAGACATACACGCACATGCTGCTCGCTCATTCTTATCTGTATGCACATTCATCCAGCAGGAACACAAGAGGCAAAGCAAGGCAAGGTAGCTTTATTTACATAGCCAATTTCAGCAACAAGGCAATTCAAAGTGCTTTAAATTAAAAAAAGTATGTATGAAATAGAAGAATTCAAGTTACAGTGCAGTATAATAAATGAACAATTACTTGATTTAGAAAAAGACAGCATCAAAAAGAAAAGTCTTCAGCCTTGATTTAAAAGAACTGAGAGTTGCAGCAGACCTGCAGTTTTCTGGGAGTTTGTTCCAGGTATGTGGAGCATGTTTAGTTCTGACTCTGTGGACAGAAAGCAGACCTGACCCAGACAACCTGAAAGGTCTGGATGGTCCATTATGTAGCAGCAGATCAGAAATGCCATTCAGTGCTTTATTTAATTCTTTGAGAGACAAGAAGCCAGCGTAAAGACCTCAGAACTGTAGTGATGGGATCCACTTACTGTGTCTTAGTGAGGACTGAATCAGCAGCAGCTGTCTGATTTATTATTTTAGGGAGATTCATAAAGACACCGTTACAGTTATCAGTTGTCTCCTGCTGAGACATCTCAAAATCATTTCAATATATAGTATAACACAAACCTATAATTTCTGTAGCCTACTCCAAAACAACAGGCTCGAACGCCTTTCTCCCGACTCGTGGCCCACTCTAGTCTCCTCACCGCTGTCTTCGGACAAGAAGTCACCTCATGAGATCGATGTAGTTGTCCAGACACTTTTAATAACAATCTGAGCCCGTCAGTGGCAAAAACAATCACTTTAGTGGACAAAAAAAACAGCACAATTGCCCCATTATGTTATATTGCAGCTGCGTTGGCGAGGGCCGGTCACTGTGATCTCGCTCAATACTGGAACAATTTCAGCGATTTTTGTTCACATCAGTCCATTAGAAGTGGGGAGATGGGGTCCAGGCTGAAAAAAATGAAATGACCCTATAAAGTGTTAGTAGGCTGACTTTGTAACTGTCTTCATGTGGCTGTTGGAATTCAGGTCTGAGTCCATGACTCCACCAAGATTTTCTGGCTTTGTCCGTTGTTCTTAACACTGCCGATTGAAGCTGAGCGCTGACTTGTAATCGTTCCTCTTTGGCTCCGCGAGGCAGATTTAGTGGTGATGTGTTGGTGGACATTAGTAGTGATTGACACGCAGTTAGACACCCCCCCTGGCTCTGATTGCTGCATCTGAACAGGGAGTGGTGAATTTTTGCAAATCACACTACAGGCTGTAGGTGGTGCCAGAGGAGTCAGAATTTTTGTTAATGACCTGCTTCATGTAGTTCTACTGGAACATAGGGTCAGTTTCAGCAAATATGACAGAAAGTTAGTTTTAAGTTAGTCTTACCTACTGCACCTTTAAAGATAATGTCACGGCGGTTTCACGAAATCTTAAAAAACGAGTCGAGTGGAGTCAAGGTAGCTGTTCCATGAAGTGGAAATGAGGCATGTGTGTAGTTGTACTGCTTGCTGGTGAAGCTTCAGCTGATGTGCTCGTGTCATGTTTTCATGTTTCTTCCAGGACACGTTGAGGGACTGCGCCGCCCAGGACAGCAGCACCTGCTACAACACTGTGGTCTCTCCCATCTACTTCGTCTCCTTCGTGTTGACCGCTCAGTTTGTCCTGGTCAACGTTGTCATTGCTGTTCTGATGAAGCACCTGGAGGAGAGCAACAAGGAAGCCAAGGAGGAGGCGGAGCTGGAGGCGGAGTTGGAGCTGGAGCGCCAGATAGAGGGGGACATGGCAACGCGGTCACCCCAGCTCCACCCTCTGGCGCTGGGCATGGACCGGTCCAGTGGTGAGGGTTCCCCCTGGAGGTCCAGCGGAGGAGGGGACAGGGAGCAGGACAGAGACGGTCCTATGGACTCGCCCACTGCTCATATAACCAGAGACTCTGTTTACATCAGAGAAGACCCCCCTACATGCCTGGAGCCCCCTCTGGAGGTGAGGAATCTTTTTTGGTGTTGCTTGTACATTATGTACCTGTGTGTGTACACTATTGGACAAAGTGCAAGACTTGAGCTACATGCCTTAAGCCCTTTTTGCACGTGATTAGTAAATTGAGATACGCATTACTATAAGATACTGTCTAGGTCAGGTTATTCGATTCTCAGTGGCCCGCTCAGCCTACTGCATGACATGACAGATGCTCTGAGGTCACTTCCTGCTGCGGGCCAGGCTGTGAGGCCAGTCAGATGACCCGCACATCTCCGGTCATTAGTTCTGACTCCAGTCCAAACCGTTAAGTTAATTCTCTGGCCCATGCTGAGGGACACTGAGCATGTAGGACGGTATGTGAAATAATGGAGGGAGGAATGTCTCTTCACTGTCTCAATGTAATAACTATGGCCCATATGTAAACAAACCATAGCGGATATGGCCATGTTAGGACATATTCACTATCCATAATAAATCAAAATATTATTGGGTACATGTAGGTGTGATGTATCCAATATCAGGGTCATAATTGTAAGTATAAAATGTACTGGATATGCAAATGTATATTCTGCGTAACTCATACTGACCCATATCAGCATGGTTTACAGTTAGTTTATGTGTGTGTGTGTGTGTGTGTGTGTGTGTGTGTGTGTGTGTGTGTGTGTGTGTGTGTGTGTGTGTGTGTGTGTGTGTGTGTGTGTCTGGTCCCTGTAGAGGACTTGCCAGTCATAGAGAGGTCGCAGTGCCATGGGAAAGCTGGGCCACAGGGCCTTGTTGTTCACTTCGGCAGCTATTTCCAGACAGCAGGGAACTTTTTGGGGATAGGAAATAGAGGTCTCGCTATCGTTATGTTCCCCCCTCTAAGATAGTTATCCGTCTTCCTCCGCCACTCTTCCAAAACATGTGTAGTTAAGCCGCAATCTCTTCTCCGGCCCTGTGGGAGAGCAGCTCTACTGCAGTGTGATAGTACCCCCGTGTGGAGTTAAATGGTAACACATGAGAGCCTATGGTTGTATATATTCAGTTCCTGCATAAAAGCCATATTTAGTACTACGCATACAGGTATGAATAGTAAGTAATGAAAGGTTTTAAGGATTATCTAGATCTCCTACTTGGATGTGTTTCTTTTGTCTTGTGTCTGTATCTATATCTGTTTGTTTCTACCTGATCGACTGTCTTTATCCTCCCCTTTCTTTGTGATCCACTCTTTCTTTCCACATTCATTCGCGTGTCTCTGTCTGGACTTCTGTCTTTCCGTTCCCACCTGTCCTTGTCCTTTTTCTGTACCCTCTTTCTCTATTCTTCTCTGTCCCTGCCTCTGCTCTTTCTTTTCCCTCTGCATCATCTGAAGTTTGTCCAGCGGAGAGCCCAGTTTGACTCGGTCTCCCTGGGAGCCCAGGGTTCAATGGAGGGAGAGTTGAGTTTGATGGACAACCTGTCCGGCTCTATCTGCCACTACTACGCGCTGCCCCCCAAGCCCGGCAAGCACAGCACCGACAAGAAGGTCAATAATCGCCAGAACGATAACTCACTGCCTCCATTTCATACATCCAGCGGGCCTTTTCTCACAAGTAGAAAATTGCAATGCAGAAGTTGCTGCTGTAATTTCTGTTGATCAAAAACACATCTAAAAAGGTTACAGGTTTTTCCTTTACACAAGGCTAAATACTATGCGATGCGGTCTCACACTAGGACTTTCTTAAAACAAGTGACAATGCCTTTAGAGGGTCAGTTCATAAAATAAATCCATTTTCCAGCCCAGGTTTTGAGTTATTTATCTTTAACTTTTAGGCCTCCACTCCACATGCGTTATGAATGGAACATCTGTTGTTATACTTACAGCATTTACAAATGATATGTTAAAAATTAAACATTTGCATGTCCTTTCAAAAACAATGTCCGGGTCACTCACTGGAACTACTTTCTAATAGGGATCGACCGATACTGGTTTTTCAAGGCCGATACTGATACAGATTATTAGTAGTTAATTATATTTGGAACCAATATGCATTTACAGTGAAAATGTAAATTTTTAAGTCAAAATTAAGATTTTGGAATGTTACAAACTCCAACACAAAACTTTGTTTAAATGCTGTAAGCAATTATTTAATAAATTAGAAACTTTCAACATAATACCCAGTAAAAGAGAGAGAGCTTGTCAGGCTATGAAATGCTGGTATTGGTATCGGAAAGTCCTGGTGTTTATGCACCGGATCAATACCACGTAATTTGGCCCTGAAGAAAATCTACTTTAAAGTAGTTTTTTATGTTCTTTTTCCTCAAACTGCATAATAATAGAAAGTTCGACAGCATTCATTGTTTGTGTTCATGTTTCACAAAAAAAGTTTAACCTGAGCCAGGCCTGACAACAAAGATATAAGTAGTATACAGTTGTTAAAACATAATAAATTCTAAGACACACTGGTACCGAATCAGTGTCGCAAGTCCAGGTATGGGAATCTGTATTGGGAAGCAAAAAATGGTATCGGACCATCTCTACTTTCTACCAAGGAAATAGTCCCTGTGAAAACTTCCCACAGGGTGTTCTGTGGATTATCAGTGGGAACACTCATTCTAGAGAGAGATGTTGTGGTTTTAAATGTAATTTCCCAGCGCTTTGAGCAGCACAAACACAATTTCATTGACCTCCGGTTAAACTGAATCTTGTTCAGATCTATGAATCTGTTGTTGGTAGAATATTATCTGTGGGCCAATGAACTTAGACTCTGATTTGCAGAAAACAGTTTAGGTGTATTGATTTCGTATTTAGGTGTACTAATGGTGGCTATTCATTCATAAAGTTGTTAAGCATATATAAGCTTTACAGGACCATGTTGAAAATAAGTCTCCCTTTGATATCAAATTTAAATATAAATTCAGCTTTTAATGACTTCTCGTCTTCTTTGAGGCCTAACCACAGGCCTTTAAAAACATACGATCAGGGGTCGCAAGTAGATTTCACTTTGTGTTAGGGGTCACAAGCCAAACAAATTTGGAGCCACTGTACTAGAGTTAAGTAAGAAAATATGTTTTAATCTGGGTGAACTGACCCTTTCAATTAAGAAGATTACAAATATGGAGATGAGCTTGGTTGACTCTTGAAACAATAGACTTTTATTGAGAACAGGTAAAGTTATCTCACCACTATTGGCAGAATTTACCACTTACCAGACGAAATTACTTAAAGATGAATCAAGTTTCCCTGGCCTACACAGTGAAAGACAGTTACGCAGAAATGTAGCACATACTGTCCTTAGAACTTTAACTCATACAATTCATGGAAAAGCATGTGAAGTTTTGTACATATCGTGCAAGCCTACAGCCATTTTTGTTTTTTGTGCTGGCATTCCTCCACATTAAATATTTGACCCTTTCTAACCAGCCGTGTTTCCCACCACAGTGTACTGCATCATATCCCGCCTTAGCTATGATGTCATTCCCTCGCTCACGTCTTCACTCACTTATATTCATTCATGCTTGGCAGGTTTTTGGTCTGCCTCAGCAGCCTCAGTGACATGCTTTAGAGTTTGTTCTGTCTCCTCTGTGCAACTTTGTCTCTGTTTGTGTCTCACTCCCATCGCGTCAAATAGCGACGCTTGGTCAGGTGCCTTTGGCGTTTGTAATTGACATAAAAAGTCTCCTTTGGCGTCATATTTGGTCGGGACTCTTATCGTCACTATTTGATGCTCTCGAGACTCGCGTCTAGCCCTTTGGCGTCATATTGAGACGCGCTTGGTCGGGACTCTTGGCGTCACTTTTTGGCTCTCTGGGTCGGGACTTACATTTAACTTACTTGCAGAACAAGAACGGGACAGTTAAGGTTATGAAAAGATCATGGGTGGGGATACAAAATGTACGTTTCGATGACAGGGACACAGAACGGGACAAGAACCCCCGTCTCCTGGGTGAAAGTCCTGTGTTGTTGGCCCATCCACCACCTCAACCAACCTTCCTACACGGATGTTCAGTCTTTCATACTTCTTGCTTCTGTTGTCAGTCTTAATACTGAGTCATCTTACAGCGCCGCTGTCTGGCTGCTGGTGCGTTCCATGCAAGCGCTAAAGGGTGATTTTTGTATCTGGCGCTAAGAAACACTGACCGAGTATCAGTATTTTACGAGTTGGGAGTGAGAACGGGTTGGTCATGTTTGTGTGTTTATATGCATTTATGTGGATCCATGCTTTGACAGTCACAGCAAAATGATAACCCACTATTCCTGAAGCAAGGAGCAGGGAGGGAGCTAGAAATTGTAAACATTCGGGGCTCAGCCCAAACTTAGGGGGCTCCAGGGCTCACCCTGGGAAATTCTTTTTCCATTTGCCGGAACTACATGCACTATTTTTCAAGCCATTTGAGATAATAGAATGTCTAAAATCTGTACATCATTATGGGAAAAACACGATAGTTGCCAAGGAAGAAAATCATCCTGTACATCCTATTTTGTATTTAATTGTTCTCCAACTGTCTTCATCATTCTGACACCAGAGCACAGCAAATGTTGAGGATGACTCATTTTCACTCAGACTTTAGTTTTTATTAGATTTTCAGTACAACTGTTCACAGTCCCGTCAGTTTGCAAGTGTTAATGAGGTAGACAAAAGAAACAGAGCCTGTGAGATAATGTAATGATAGCCACAAAAATAAAAAATAAAATACACATTTCAAGTAGTTGCTTTATCCACCAATCAGATGTGACTATTTGTAAGTGGCATAACATGGAAGGGGTTGGAATTTGGCGTAAACATCATTACACGAAAGCTATTTGTTATTATAGTATGAAGTAGCAGAGTTCCCAGAATGAATGTTTAGCTGACACATCTGCTACATTTGAATCAAAATCCCATAATAATTTAGGCTGCTCTAATTGTAAACCAAGGATCCCCAAAAGAACATTTCCTCAACTATATCCGATTTCTTCAGGGAATAGCATATTAGTAGTAATAGTAGCAGCATAGAACAGTTGAAGGTATTTTTTAAAACCTAAAAGATTGAGAAAACATTCGGGGCTGGAGCCCCAGAAGTCACCCAACCGCCACCCCCCGCTCCTCCGCTCTGCCCCTGGCAAAGAAGTCACACACGTCTGCAGAGTAATGGCTCAATCAATAAGCTAGCTTCACTGCGTCACTTCACTGAATAATGCATCTGGGTGCCTCTTTTCCTCATTTGAAGGCTAATGTTGGCCAATTACATTAGCATCGCAAAACCCCACCTTCTAAAAGCTTTAAATTGGTCGAAGATGTCATTATTAGACGCCATAGGCCACCTCTCTCCTTCTGATACGTTAGCAGACAATGTTTTCCATTGAGTTTCGGGGCCCTGCTCCTCTCTGCTCGGATGGCTTATTTGCCTGTCAGAAAGCATTTCCCCTGTTAAGCAGGTACAAGGCCCAAGTACACAGCAGCTCCTCTTACAGAAGCCAGAATCATCTGAGGCTTCAGTGATGTGAATGAACTCACAACTCGGAAAGACACTTAGGTGTTTTGTTCAACATTAGGCCTCGACACGTTTGAAATGACTTCACACGACAATACATGCAATGTAAATGACTCCCCTTCCTGTCTGCTTGTTTGTTGCTGTGAAAGTGCGATTGTCTCGTTGGCATCGCGTTACACGGTGTGTCTGTTCAGAATCATCAGGCTGTACATTTTAGTGTGTGTGTGTGTGTGTGTGTGTGTGTGTTAGGGGTGGAACGGTTCACAAAATGTACGGTTCGGTTCGTATCACTGTTTCGGGGTCACATCTTTGTTTTTGTTTTTTTGTGTCAATTTTATTATTGCTTATTTATTTATTTGGACAAAACTTACAATGAAAGAAATATGGCTGGATTTCTAATCAAAAGGAAACATGACAAGATATAAAATAAAACACATTAAGTGCAACATAACCCAAACACACACAATACAGTTTTCAAAAACAGCACTGCTCTGTTCATTCTATTTCATGTTCCTCTGCAAGAAAGACACAGTTTGGGATTTACTGTGTTGCAGAAATATCAGCGGATATTATAGTCAAGTAACATTACGTCAACGGACACACTGGCGTGATGTCTTCGTAAATGCACCATCGTATTGGAAGTACTGCTGCTAGCATAAGCCACACATGTTGCACACAGTCGCTGCTCTATCCACCACTTTCTTCATTGTCAGGTAACACTAATTCCCTAGTTTTGCATTGCCAGACCTTCCTCCACAGCGCTGCGAAGGAGGGTCTGGCTAGTCCACACAGCATTCTGGGGTGGGAGAAAAATGTGCTCTGGTTTATTGGCATTTCTTTAAACCAGTCACAATCGTCTTGGGCGGCGATAAGTGCCGGATGGAGCAACGATCTCTGCCAAAAAGCATTGAACATGTGTACGTTCAAAGGTTGTTTTAGTCGAGCGAGAGAAAAATCGAGAGAAAACTCAGATTGGACAGATAATCTAGCTAGCTGTCTGGATTTACCCTGCAGAGATCTGAGGAGCAGTTAACCAGAGTCCTCAGAAATACACCGGAGTTTAGAATAAACACAAAGAAAGCAGACGGTGACGGACAAAAACGAGGGGCACCTGGTGGAATTTCCAGCGGCACTCGGCATCTCATTCGTGCCAACTGCGGTTTACAATAATGCGTGGCGTTCCCCCCCACCCAATACTTTTATTTAAAGATTTGTTCTGCACAAGCTTTTTTGACTGAAATCTGTGACGTTAAAATAAACCGAGCTATACATGCATGCCCCGAACTGTGACAGACTTAAACCATTCCATCCCTAGTGTGTGTGTGTCTATGTGTAATACTACTGTTGGTAACCCCACAATACAATGATAGGAGTAGCGTTTAAAAAGCCTAAAGGTCCTCATGTGGTTTCTATTCTATACATTTTGCTTTCTTCCTTGTTGTTTGGCTTCGCTACATACTTCCAGTTTCATATATGTTGTTACAAAGTTGTAACATGTTGCTCTCTCCTGTTAGCTACCGGTCTTATCTGTGTGTATCGTCCTTATCTTTGTGTGTTGCCTTGAGTGTGCGTTTGTTTTTCTCTGCTCACTAGCCGTTGTGTCTTCCTGCCTAGATCCCTCTAGCGGAGATGGAAGCTCTGTCTCTGGCCTCGGAGAAATCCTGGTCCCTAGCTCTGACAGACGACTCGGCCACTGGCGATTTTAACCCCCTCTTTCTAACCAGTCTGGAATGCAATGTACTGACAGTTCTCTCTCTCTTTGTCTTCCTCCATCCGTCTTCTCTTCCTCCTCTTCCCCTCTGCAGTTTGTAGTGTGTCCTTTCCCAGGGCACTTCCAAAGCCACTTGCCCCCCCCCCACCTACTCACACACTGGGGTGGAACAGGCTTGGGTTGACAGGGGAAACCAACTGGATGCTAAGTTAGCTAAACAGCTAATTTGCACCTCCCATACTCATCCCAGCACAACTAAAACATTTAAAGGGGCTATAATCAGCTTTTTTAAAATTCGTAATGGATTACTTTAATTTGAAACGATTTTCTTACCCTCGACACTACCGTTTTGATTCAGCCGCAGTAGGCAGCTTTATTTTGGGCAAATAAATACACTAGAACCCAGCACTAAACAGCAGACAGGCAAAGTCAGCAATTAGCTGAACATAGTGGAACATTTAGCAGCTAACGTTCCGTAAAAAAAAGAGAGAAAAGAGCCCAAAACTGAGCAAAAGAAGAGTGAATGTAGGACTTTAATTTTGTTTAGAAAAGAGACAGTCCTGGTGACAGTATTTACACATTCTAAATATAATGACTCACTTTTAACCACTCATGAAAATATGTTAACACTTCATCATACAGGTACTAATAGTTCCCTATAATTTAATATATGTAACTGTAAATGCATAGGGAAATTCCTGGAAACAACTGTGTCATTTGTTATTACCTGCAGTATAGGGACAGAGGAGACAGTGTCCAGTTGGTACACTTCCAATTCATTATTTGCATTGAATTGCTCACGAAACGTTAGGAGTCTTATTGTCTGTGTACAGCAGGTCAGCTGCACATGGAAAATCTGTCTGAAAGCAAGCATACAATACAGAATATATGGAGAATAAAGTGTCCAACAATAAGTAAGAAACTAAGGAATATTAACTTGAGATTAAATGGGGCCTTTTGCGGCTTATAAACTAAACACAACTGACTAGACTTCAATGACTCTGAACTTTGTCTCTATTTTCTCAGTAATTAGTCCCAAATTACATAATTCTTTCCAGGAAAATTCATTTGAGGTACTTTACTTGAGTCTTTTCTTTTCATGCCTCTTTCTATTTTTACTCTGCTACATTTCAGAGAGAAATATTGTACTTTTTACTCCACTACATTCATCTGACAGCTTTAGTTACTTCACAAATTAAGATTTCAGCGCACAAAAATCGTGTACAGTAGTTTATAAAATATGATGTTTTATTATACATTTAAATACCCAACAATCTATAGACCTACAAGTCCAGCTGAAATGATTAGACCATTCAACACTTAGTTGATTGACAGAACTGTGTGGATCGTTTCCAGTTTCTAACATGAGGATTTGTGTGAGTACTTTAATTTTTAATACTTGAAATACATTTTCCTGATAATACCAACATACTTTTACTTAACTAACATTTTCAATGCAGTAACAGAGTTTTAACAGAGTATTTTTACAGTGTGGTATTACTAGTACTAGTACTTTTACTTAAAGCTATAGTGCGTAGTTTCCCCCATAAGGAATTCTAAGTAATAACAACAACAATGTTGGCGTGTCCACATGAAGCAAGCCTTCGGCGATCGCGCACCACCCCCACCCCTCCTCCACGCAGTTGCTAGTGACGTTTAACCCGTCAAATCAAGACGGACACGAAGGATTAAAAAAACGTGATGGACTCTTGATGGTAATCATCTTGTCATGTTTATGTCCTCTTCATCTTAAAAGCTGAACGCTGCTGTTGTCTTTTCTCAGCGGTGACGTGAAACTCATCGCTCGAGCGGCTGCGCGCAAATGTCGCCGGGCGACACTAATTTCCTAAACATAGCCATACTGACAAATACAGAGAGTTTTGTGAAGCTGATAGGATTAATTAGCTTGTGTATCAACTAATTTGGCAATGGCTTGAATGTAACGGACGTTCAATAATATAGAATAGTTGTGCACTATAGCTTTAAGTAAAGGATCTGAATACTTCTTCCACCACTGATCCTCGCCAGAATTAATCTATACACTCCTCCATGCTATCCTGTCCCAGTGGGCTCTTGTCATTGAAAGAACATCTTCCCGTTTAAATTGAAACATGAATTGAATGCCAACTGGGTGTCAGGGTATAATTAACAACCAGTTTGGCTCATTAATGGTCACACTCCCCTGTAGTCACGTCTTCCCCAGAGAGAGAGAGAGTGACTGTAACCTTGGTAGTCTCGGAAACGGAGAATCCCGACCCATGACAATGAAATCGCTGTTAGTTGGATTGTGCTGGGACAAACACAAACAAAAGGAGGGGAGTGAGGAGGTAGAGGAGTACAAGAGGCGTTGAAAGACCCTGGTGAATCTAACAATCAGTACGTTAACATGCACATAATATTCTGGGTTTTGCCCTTATTCTGAAAAAGACGATATTCTGACTAAGCTGTTTACATGGCTAATGAAAGTGAATATTCCACTAATATTCTTGTTTACATGCAGCCATGCCAAATAGGATTTTTTTTTAAAACTTTTCCACCAGTGGCAGACTTGTTCGACCATGCTTCAACCACCGTCTTGAAAAGGTCACTGTTGCCATGTTTGGGCATATCCAAAAACCTGTTGATATCCAAGTCCTTCATAATGTTTAAAAGTATATCTGTGTCAGAGCTAGCCGTAAGCCGTAAACAGGCAAGAGGCCGTAAACTGGCCGTAAACTGCGCTAAAAACCCAGATTGAGACGCATTTTCTGAATGCCCTGTATACATGTCCAAAGAATGCCTCTAAAACCTGAATAATACCTGCATATCCCACATGTCCTAACCGGAAAACGCTATATTCGGCCTTATTCGGAATATCCAAACAGAATATGCGTCTCATTCAATCTTATTCGGAATATTGTCATATTCGGAATTATAGTAGAATATTAGTGTGCATGTAAACGTATGCACTGTGCCCTCCAACTTTCTCTTCTCTTTCTCATTCCACCTTTCCAGTCTAATGTGTGTTACTCTGCAGTCCAGTCCAGTAGAGTAGTGCGCCTCCTCACCTGCAGTTTGCAGTTTTCTCTCCTTTGTGTATCTACTTGTATCTCCTATTTTTCTTTTTCTCCTGTCTCTCTCTCTCTCTATAACCTCCTTTTCCGTCATTCTTCCTTTCCTTAGTTGTCTGTCTTATTCCTATGTGCTTTACATGTACTGTATGGACCTTTCCTATGAGACTTCTTCCGTGTTTTGTACTTGGCGTTGTAGTAGTTGTCAGTCCTCTCTGAGTTGTCCTTGTGTTTGCTACTTGGGTGTAAAGTGCGCTGGAACTCAAGTAGCTCTGTGATGAATGTGAACTGGTTCTGTAATGGGTCAGGCTGCAGGACACTGCCCCAGCTGACACAGAATCACGGAGCAGGCTTACGTATAGTGACATGACTGCTGGGGTTAATGCAGACACAGGGTGTCTTACAGTGAAAACACACCGGATGCTGAAGCGCCGCAAAGCTAAATTCATCCCCGATCGCGCGCCTGGCTGTTCATAACAGACGCACAATTATCTGCAGCGTCACAAAGCCATCCTCTGTGTGTGTGTGTGTGTGTGTGTGTGTGTGTGTGTCTCTCTCTCTCTGTATGTCTGTCCATCTGTCTCTCTTTCTGTGTGCCTGATCGCCTGTCTCGCTCTAGACACAGCTGAGAAGTGAAGACAGCCAAAATCACCATAAACCTGAGTGTTTTATTTTGAAATTTGTTTCATTTTGTTAAGTGTCCGGGTGCCCTGTGGTCTTCCTGCATGTGATTACCACCTGGCTTGGCACACTCGCTACGCAAATAGAGGAAACGCCGAAATGATCGCAGCCGGTGTGGCCGGACAGACAGATTGGATAACATGGGTGGCAAAATGAAAACATCTCCGCCTCACGGTGCTTTGCACCTCTTCCGCGTCCGGTGGGTTTTTGCTGTAACAATAAAAAAAAATAAAAAAAAACATAAAAGTGCTTGGGAATTTCAACCTAGCATGGTCTTGTTTCTGTGATCTGTGGCAGCTGTGTGCCAGTCGACTCCAACATGCAAAGATCCTGTCTGCTTTCTGTGTATGCTGATGACCTCTGCCTCTTTGCCCACGTGGCGTCTTAGAAAGATATCAACTGTGAATGTGTTAGAGTGTGACAGTGCGTGAGTTTAAGAGTAGCCCCGATCCTTGCAGCTCCAGAGGGACCCTGACTCTCTCTTCTCTTTCCCCAGCCGGAGCAGCTGGATCCTGGGGAGCCACTGGCGGACAACCTGCTGAGCGTCAGGAAGCCTGCGGTGGGACGCACACACTCCCTGCCCAACGACCGCTACATGTTCCCCCCCATGCAGCCCTCTGGCAACACGGACCCAGCTCCAGCACACCTTTTAGCACAGACACAGGGACCACAGCACATACTGGGCACCCACAGAGCGCAGTCAGGTAATGTATGATGCAGTATTGATACAATTTTGCAGACACCACAGTTGCAGCCTGGTAGCTTATTTTATTTGTTTCAATCCGGAATTTGTGACATCTCATTAGGCTAGGACTAGTCGGGATCAATGGAAGTACATTTCCAGGATATTTTCCTGACATCCTGCGAGTCTCCTCACCTTCCACTCTCTGTGTGTAGCCGTTTTCAAAATCCCTTCGCTTTGGGAAACAACAACAAACTTCAAGCTAGCAAGCTACACGCTGAAAATGGCAGGTTTTAAAAAGATTTGGATCATGCAATAAGGCAGGCCTGCTGGGTTATTTCGGGGAAGGATTGTAAAGATTTACAAAGAATATGTTCGACATTTCCTCTTTAACTGGGGCGTTTTGGGACCGATTGGCAGGATTGCTATGAAATACACACAGCAATACACTGGTAAGAGCAAATTACGTTTAACCATGTACCCAGCTAATTTATGTAGGTCAGGTTATTGTATTGTGTGAACAGTTGAACTTCATTTAATACTTTTATGTGCCATTTTGTATTGCGGGGTGCAAATGTTCCACCAAAACAAGTTCCTTCCCGAGATCATTTTGCAGAGCCGCCATCGCTGCGTCCAGAGCTTAGCGCCGCCCAAGACGATTGTGATTGGTTTAAAGAAATACAAACCACCCAGAGCGTTTTGTTCTCCTATCCCAGAATGTGTCTGTGGTGTTGCCGGACCTAACTGCAGAGCGCTGTGGAGACAGGTCTGGCAATGCGAGACTAGGATAGGACAGACAATTGAAAGCTTTGATTTGAAACAAAATGCAAGTTGACAGCGAACCTCTGAGAATGAACACACCTGCTGTACCTGCTGTTGTTCCATATTCAGTGCTGTGCTTGTTTGCGTGCAGGCTCCAGTAGCTCAGTGCGTTCACAACCAGAGGAGGGTTCCCAGCGGCTGACCGTTCCCGCAGACTGCATCAGACCCATCAGCCCCCGCAGCCACTCCGACTCAGAGAGTATACCACGACTACCACCTCCCAGAAGCGCACACACACTCAGCCGCACGCTCCACAGACAGGTGACTAAATCACACTGTCACATGTTCACTCTTATAGTCTTGTCCTGTCTGTGTCTGTGCTGTATGTGAAGAAAGCTCAGTGGTGTGCCATTTAGGCCCATTGATATGGAAGTTTGTATTCATACCAAACACTACAGAGGGTGATTTCACTCAATAAAGCACTTTCTAGGAGAGACAAGAAGCTGAACTGGAGTGCTGGGTATTTGGTGTGAATGAAAACCTATCGAGTCTTTTGTGTATATATATATATATATATATATATATATATATATATATATATATATATATATATATATATATATATATATATATATACATATATATATATACACACATATACACAAGTGCCAGTCCAGGGTTCAACAAAGAGGTTTGCCCAGTGGCCCAGGGCAAGTAAAACGCCACGTTGGGCAAGTAAATATAACGAGTGGGTAGGGCTGGCTCAATATTTATTTATTTTAGGCACCGACCGAATTGCCTCTAAAGTATTGAGTGTTGAAAGATGCCTTGTCATTCAATACCCAATTTCAATACCTAAGGAGTAAATCTCATCAGCGTCAGTGAGCCAATAAGCATGCAGCATGCTTCTACCAAGATCTAAATAATGTCTGTGATTGGCTGTTCAGCGTTACACGTCGTAGAGGCGGACAGTAAAATCTCTACGTTACCCACAGACACTGGGCTCACGTAGTAGGATCTGAAAAAAAAAAAAGATTTGTGCCGTAATGTGAAATGTAATTATTTTTTGTTTTATAAAATTGGTATCGAAAAAAGTATTGTTTAGGAACCGGTATCAAAAGTCACGGTATTGGTATCGGTATTAAATTTGTTTTTAACAATACCCAGCCCTATGAGCGGGCAAGTGGGTTTTTCTGAACATTGTCGTATCATAAATGACATTATGGTTCTCTTGCCCCCCTCCCCTTGCCCACGTTGCAGAAAGCTTGTTGAATGATTTGATCTGAATGTGCCGTTGGCCAATAAAGAATTGAGTTGGCGCTAGTGACGCGTGACTTCTTCATAGAAGAAGAAGATGATGGCTGCGTACCAGCTAAAGCGAAAGAGAGTCTTCATGTCCTCTTGGGTGGCAGTAGAGGATGTCGATGACTAACAACTAAATATAACAATTGACTTGAGACTTTGTCATTTTTTGATAACCACTAATAAAAAATTTTAAAAACCATATAAGAGGCAGTAAAAATTTACTTCGGGCAAGTGGGGCAAAAAAACCCGTATCGTTGAACCCTGCAGTCAAAGGGTTGGACACTCCTTCTCATCCTATGGTTTTTGTACTGTACGTACTGGGGGACTGCCCATTTCTCAGACGCTCCATTGTTCCAACCTCTTAATAACCTGAAAAATTCCCTTTGGTCCTACAGCCCACTAGACCGACGTCCCTTTGTTTCGAAAAAATAATGACAAGCAATTGGTTGGGGTTAGGCACGTTAGGATAGCCGATTGGTCAGGGGATAGGACCTGTACAAATGGGGTTACGCTACCTTATGGGAGGTGATCCACATAAGCCTATTTGGTCGGAATAATGGGATGTCGGAGCAGAGTGTTTATTGTTTTCGAAACAAAGGGATGTCGGACTAGTGGGCTGTAGGACCAAAGGGAATTTTTCAGGTTATTGAGAGGTCGGAACAATGGAGCGTTGGAGAAATGACATGGCACCTGTACTGAACTGTAATAAACGTATTCTGGCCTTCCTATCCTGACTGACTTTTATGTCTTGTAGTAATGAGGGGCTGTTATTTCTCTAGACTTAGTTGAGAATAAGGTTATTTACTGTACACCAACACAACCCACCTAATACAACTGATGGTCTCAAATGCATTAAGAAGGCAAGACATTTTACAAATTACGTTCTGACAAGGCTGTTAACCCTCCTGTTGTCCTCAGGTTAAATTTGACCCATTTTACAAAGTTTCTATATCAGAAATTTGTTTTTGTTTTTCAAACAAATTGTCGAAGAAAAGCAATGTGGATGTTCCATACGACGCTCTTCACAAGTTAAATAAATGAGCAGTTCACTACTTTAACTAAAGTTGGGTGTTAAATTCAATTTTATAGCATTTAAAAAAAAAATGTTCAAAGACTGTTGAAAAAATTGACAGAAAAGATTCAAAAATTGCAATTAAACGACAAAAACATTGGGGGGAAAAAGTGACAAAAACATCAGGAAGTGTTGAAAAAGACGACCAAAACGTTGAAGAAAAAGTTTTAAATTTTGACCCAGAGAAACAAAAAGTTGCATACAACAACGCAAGGGTTAATTAAAAAGCTGGTCAACGCTGTCATTAAGGCAGACCATGGCTACTTTGAATAACCTCAAATCTTAAACATATTTTGGTTTGTTTAACACTTTTTTGGATACTACATAATGCCATGTGTTATTTTATAGTTTTAATGTATTCAGTATTGCTCTACTGTACAATAGCCTATAGAAAAAAATAAAGAAAAACCATTGAATGAGAAGGTGTGTCCAAACTTTTCACTGGTACTATATATATATATATATATATATATATATATATATATATATATATAAGGATTTTCTCCCAATTGTGGCCTTGATGAAAACATGGGTTTAGAGCTTTCCTAAATCTCTTTCCTCGTTGCATGTTCTAAACAGTTTCACTGTTCTTCCTCCTTCCTTCTCCCCTTCTTCCTGGTATTCCTTTCTGGTATTAACTGATCTGCCGTCTCATTCTCCATATATCGGTATCTGTTACTCTCTGATCTCAGCTCAGTTGGGCCCAAAAGCCGCCCGATCCTGAGCTACTGCTCAAACACAGATACTCCTGTTTCTGAAACCGCAGCAAACGGCAGACTTTGGCTGCCACTGGGCCTTTTCAGAAACACTGGACTCCACGTTCATCTTCCAAGAGACAGACAGATTAACACACACGCACAGGCTTCCCTCCTCCTCCCCCCCTTTGTCACTCATTTAAATTTCTGTCTACTGCTAACCATCAGCCACAAAGCATCTAAAACTCTCCTAACAGCCTGTAGGAAACCTTACTGGGACTTTGAGTTTATTCATCCTTCTGTACTCTTATACAAGCAGCAGGAGCTAGGTATAACATTGCATCAGTGGATTTTTTTTTTTTTGGTAGCTGAGTGATAGAATGTATTCAAGTTATGTTATGCTATTTGGCTGAGAAATGTACCCACAGTGCAGTGCACTTACTACATTACAAACTATACAACTCAGGGGATTACTACAGAACAGCGAGTGCTGTCCATATGCATTTAGCCATTTTGTACAAGCAGTACCACAGTGATAGTGTGTATTTTCTATTGACTAGGTTAGTGCTTCAAATGTACATATAGTTGTTAACCAGAGGACAGTAGCACTTCATCCGATTTTTGCTTCTAAATAAGTGTGACAGGGTGATGTTTTCTTAGTAATGTTCCAGTGATTATGTGTTACTTGGTGTTGTGTTGCTGTGGCTGGTGATTGGCCGGGCCTGGTTGTGATATATTTGGCCACTAGGTGTCTCTGTGGTCCCACCATTCAGGCTCATGCAGGGGGGAACCCACAATTCCAAACATCTCTCAAAGTGCTGTGCGCCAAAAAAAAAACTCATGCATGCCTTGCATCCTCATCTCCACAGATTCAAGACACTTTGACTTAATTCAACGCAAATATGATTTCCTCTCCCCAGTTTGTGGTCTGTGAGGATCAAGTCATGAGGACATGTTATGAGTTTTAGCAACCATTGTGCTTACTAACCCCGTCCTCTCCTACAGTAGTCGCATATTATGTCTACCCTCTGACTGTTGGCCTCACACCCCGTAGGTGGTTTTGTTCAGAGGTTTGCATGACGGCACAGAAACACTGATAAGAATTTGGTTGTAAATTTAACTACAACAAATGGAAGCCTCGCTGGCGGTTTACAGGGTTTTGTGTGAATGGTCAAAGGTTAGAGGGTCCAGAGGTCTGGCTCAGAGGTCACTGTGTCAGCCAGCGCTCAGCAACCGAGTTCTTCTGTCCGTCCAGCTAGTAAAAGCAGCCAACACACAAGTCTATAGTTATTTCATTCCAACAAATAAGAGGTCATTTTTGATCACATTCATAATCCTTTTAGATATTTGGTATATATATACAGAGATTTTTAATTGTGATATTGGGTACAAGTAGCTAATTGAACACTCATCATGTCTCTTTAAGGACCCCCTCCAGACATGTTTTTGCTTGTGCAACAATTTTTCGGAAATGTTATGTTTAAATATGCAAATGAGGCATTATCTAATAATAACTGTTCAGGCGTTCAGGATATTCAGGAGAAATCTATGGACACAAATAGACAAATTGTACTAAAATAAACACCCTAATTTGTATGCAGGATGTATTTTCCCCACTAGTCTGAAAGAAGATGTGTTATGGAAGCAAAATAGCCCGAGAAAAAAGAAAAGAAAAAGAATTCTAATATATTATTCTGCCGCACACAAGATGTCTCATACTTCAGTGAGGAGTCCATTCTCCCTGTACGTGACCTGGAGGTTTCCAGTTTCCACATCACGCTTGTGTAAGTCGCACATTAGATCAGGTCCGGCTGCCAAACCAGTTGTGATGTCACAAAGTCCTGCTGGTGTTAAACTGAGATTTAAGGTGGAGCACAGAGAAACTTCCCCTCCTTCAGCAGCTGAATGTGAAATTTAACTCACACATACATCATTCTGTGCAGAGGCACTCAAAACATCACAGATAAAATAAAATAAGACCAATAACAATGTTAGAGTGGAGATGGGCTTTCATTTTTCCATCAAGTATAAAAACAAAATGCTGGATCTGCCTTAACAGCAGCACTGCGCAGTAAACTAATAAAACAAAATCAAAAAGAACATAATGTCAAAAGTTGTTTACCCAACTTAATATTGTCAAATCGCAACATGGAATTCTGCCATTGAGTAATCCAGTGTAACCTCTGTGTTACACTCTTTGCAGAATGTGTTGCAATTGCAATTCAAGCCCACGTGGCCTACAAAGCGAAGTTCAGAGAGGACTCTGGAGATGCGCTGGCCACACGGTGAACTTTGACCCAAACTACTGCTTCTCATCCTCATCACCTGCACTAACTAGTCTCCCCCTCTCATCTCCCCCTGATCGCCCGCACCCTCGCTCTGCTCCATCTCCTCCTGCCTTCCTCAACTGCACATTTACCTCCATCTCCTCACCCTTTTCTCCTAAATATTTCATCCCCCCCCCTCCTCCCCCCCCCTCTCCCTTCCATGCCCCGTCTTCCAGGTTGCAGTGTCTACTGATTCTCAGGAGGCCCTGTGTTCTGAGGGAGGGGAGAGCAACGAAGGACTTGTGAATGTGGTCTCTCTGGGCCTCCCTCTATCCCCCTCCGCCTCTCCCTCACCCTACTCCCATCATCCTCAGCGGCAGCCTGCTCTCTGCCCGGTCCCCTCCCCTAAACCCCCGCGGCCCAGCAGCGTGCACACCCAGCTTCATGAGCAGCACTGCCTCGCTTCCTACTCCCCTTCCTGCTCACCTCCTCCGCTCCTACCAGCCAGGTTGCGCCGACAGGACGAGGCCTCGGCGGATGAGGAAGTGTCCCTCATCACCCACGCAGGGTTGGCTGCCAGCGGTGAAGTCATAGCGGACGACAGCGGCGGTAACGCCGGCTGCCCGGACAGCCGCAGTCCGTGTCTGAGGCAGCTGAAGCGGTTCCACAGCGCCGACACGCAGGGCCGCGGCGCCCCCCTGCCCCGCCCCCGCCCGTACTCCTGGTTGGACGACCTGCGGTGTCACTCGGTCGAGGTGTGCTCATCAGCCGAGTCCAGCCCCCAGCCCAGCACCGCCTCCGCCTCCTCCGGCTTTGTGTCGCAGGCCGACAGCCTGCAGACCCACGGCCAGACGTCCACTCAGACCTCGCTGCCCTCGCCCCGACGAAAGAAGAAGATGAGCCCGCCGTGCATCTCCGTGGACCCCCCTGACGGACTGGAGCCTCAGTCTGGCCTCTACTCGGGCCTCGGGGGCATGGGGCTGGGGGTATTAGGGATGCCCCCTGCTGTGCCCAGCCGGGACACCTGCCTGAGGAGGAGAGCGCCCTCCAGTGACTCGAAGGACTCCTTTGACCTCGGAGTTGGCGAGGGGTCGGGACAGGACGGAGGCTCGCCAAACGCCAACAACAACCCCAAGCTACTGACTCTTCCCAGAGAAGACAAGCTCTGAGCACTGAACACTGATCCTGTAATACACACACACACACACACACACACACACACACACACACACACACACACACACACACACACACACATGCACACAGCTGGACAAAACTCTCCACACACACACATAAATACACGATGCACACTGTGTATCTGTGATGGTCATAGTTCTAGTAATAATGCTGTAGAGAGTAATAATGGTATAGCTACAACAAACATCCTTGGTTTCATGAGGAGTGCAGTACTGTAGTGGTGTGAGCATCCCTGTCTTTGTATTGTTACTGCCAAAACAAGCAGAGAAGAAGAGTGCACATGAAACGACAACACAAACATGGCCGTTTTCTCTTCTGCTACGCCTGCATGCCACTGGCTGCAGCTTGACCCCCGGAACATCTGGAGTGACATCAGCACCAGTGGGGGGGGGGGGGTCGCCGTCTGAACTGCCTGGGGTTACACAGGTGGGCTTCGCCCGGTCAGTGGAGGTACCAAGCAATATGAACGTTTTAGAGACACTATTTTCTTAAATTATTGGGCCATAGTGTTTGTACAGGATGTTTATTGTTTGTTTTTTATCATTCGATTGTTATTTCCATGTCTTTTTTTGTGATTTTTATTTAGGTTTTTTTTGTCAAAATGGTTTGTCTTTGTCTCTCTTTTTTTTCACCGTAGGATATTTGTAGCTTTCTTGGTTTACTAAGGAAAGTGAACGTTTTTCAAAGTGCTGAAAACCACGTATTTGTAGGAATAATATATAAATATATATATATAAAAAAAAAAAACAAGTCATTAAACTGAGCTTGGATTTTTAAGCACACACATTTGACCATGGTGGTTTGATTGTTAGAGGAAAAAGGAGGTTGCACTTGAAGTTTTCCCATTGATTTCTTGATTCTCCCGAGTGTCTCAGACAGCTCCGACGTCTCTGTGCAGACAGACTAACAATTCAGAAAAACAACAACAACTTCAAATTGGTTCTACAGTTGTTTTCTTTACCTGACTTCTTTGACTTCTTTTGTGCTAATTCAACTTTTCGTGCTCAGGTGTGTGTGTGCGTGTGTCTGTGTGTGACTCTAAGGCAGCCATCGTCAACTGGCGGCCCGCGGGCCACATTCGGCCCGCCAAAGCTTTTAGTCTGGCCCGCAGAATAATCATGAATTCAGAAAATGTAAAGAGGAAAAAATGCGTTCTGTTATTTAGCATTTCAAGCATTTACAGCAAGGTAACATTACACAGGTAGAGCAAAAACCCAGCCCCTGTATTTACATCTCTATTCACATGCTGGGATTCTGTACAGCGATGCCCGCGCTCCACACGCACAGCTGAGCCGAGATGTGTGTGCGTTAAAACACGCAGCACCTGACTGGGAACGATACAGAGGATTACCATGGCCGCTGGGGGGGCAGATGAACTCATGCTAGTCTCGTTACTGTAAGTAGGCTACAATAAAACCTTTGTGAGTAAAAAGTCAATACTTATCAATGCACTCAATTTGGACAAATTCTTATAAACGTAACTGCTGGCTGAACGAACCGTCCTCTCTACTGGAGCGGTAAATCTGTGGATGACCAAGACCAAAACGGATACATGTGGCTACGTGAATGACTCGATCGCGGTCTTCTTGATGATGATGCTGGTTGTATTATTTTGCAACAGCATAACTTCATTGTAAATGAGGCATACATGATGAATGCTAGTCTGCTTATCAGTCCATTCATCATTAAAGCTGGGCTTTTCCACGTCACTTTTTTCCCCTTCAGCCTCTTTGACTGTGACATGTTTACCTGACAACAGCCGTTTATTTCTGCAAGCATTTTCCACCAATCAGGACGCTGCGTTGCACACTACAACCATGTTTCCTTAATCGCAGACTTTAACCATCACTCCTCAGTGAACTGCCTCCTAGTCTGAGATCTTTTTCTAGTGAAGCAGCCAGTTATCATTAGGCCTGTCGCGATAGTCAATAAATCAATTAATCGCACGATAAAAAAAAATTAGCTCGATAATTTTTTCAGCTGTGATAATTTCCATTTGCATGCTTGTTTGTTTTCCTTCTCTCTCTCTCTCTCTCACCCACCACTCTTGGTTCCTTAGCGTAACACGGAGTGAACCCTCTTGTCAGTCGCATGGCCTTTGTGTGGGGAGAGAGAGAGACGCTAGCTGAGAGTTGGAAGGCGGCGTGTTACTCTGCGTCCTGTTTTCTCCCTTTTTATTCCAAACGGATATAAACGCTGCGGGCCGCAGTGGACTTGAGTCGGTCCCGTCTTCACCAAAATGAAGACTGAAAAACAGAACTATTTTGGTACAAACAGTTACTCGCCACGTGGCAGATGGCCACATATAGAGAGATATCATTTATTAATTATATATTATTATTAAATGTAATATTTAAAGAGTCTGTAGTCTATCGCTGCAAACATTTGACAGCCAGTACGAGTTGCCTGGGAGAACATACGTGTCACAAACGGCAATTCAACAATTGTACAACAGCGTGAAAGATGACATACTAAACAAGATCAAAGAGATATTGTGGATATTTAAAATGTCTTGCAGTTCCAGTGTTAAATATTCTTTAGAAATAAAAGTTTATTGATCTTTGAAAAGGTGTACCTGCATTATTATGCCATTATCATTATATTAGATAAAAAATGGTCTCAGAACGACAATATTATCGTTTATCGCAATAATTTCTGGGACAATTTATCGTCCAGCAAAATTTGTTATCGTGACAGGCCTAGTTATCATTATGGAGTTTCCATGTATTTTAGGAGTTGCTCACACTAATGTACTGTATGTAAAAAAAAATTGCATTAATTCAGTAAGAAAGTGAACATTTTAAACAAGAATAGGCGTATTAGGTATAAATTAATTTTATTTTCTTTATATGAAAGTCCGGCCCCCGGAGTGTCTGCTTAGAAAAATTCTGGCCCTTGGAAAAATGTAGTTGATGACCCCTGCTCTAAGGTTTGCTCACACCAACAAGCACAATCAATCACCTCATAAGACAGAGCCAATCTTTCCACGGACATCGGAGACTGTTAGCAGTGAAGCCAACGTTAAGGAAGTTGAAGAAAGACTCCATTGTAACGTTAAAACACACCTACTGCAAACCTTCTGCTTCCCACGATCGCTGCTCTCTCTATCACAGTGAGTGAATGAATGAGTGAATGGAAACAGGGTGAATGCACAACAGGAGTCTCAAAATAGAAGTTCCCTGGATGTAACTGTACGCTGCAGCACAGCGTAGCTCTGCATCACAGTGTGAAGTGAAACCGTTAACCGTGGGAAATATATTTAAAGGGGAAGTGTGAAGTGTGTGAGTAAAGTCTGATAACGTGCCTCAAGTGATGTCACGTGAGTCAGTCTGAAGACTACAAGTAAGAAAAATAACATTTCTGCAAGGCAAGGTTTTAGCACATTTCAGCGACAAAGGCAATTCAAAGGGCTTTACATAAAAAAAGAGCTATTAAAAACATTCACATTCAAAGAGAAAGTTACAATGCATTGTGACCCCCATTTTCCGCTGGGCGTGTCTGTACTGCGTTCCAACTGCGTTCCAGTTTTGTTCCGTCCTCCGCTGTGTGCCAAACCACCCGGGAGATGCTCTCGCTGTTTCACTTCCTGCCCGGCTGTTGCGCCGGCTGGCTCGAGTGAAAACAGACCTGGCGCGTATCTTGCGGGATATGAAGCATTGACTTGAATGGTTGTGAGTGCACGCGGGGCCCGCGGCGCCTCCGGAATGCAGCGCAGACACGCCTGGTGGAAAATAGCATGAGCAATTACCGGTACATGATTTTTTTTAAAGGCAGCCTCAAAAAGAAAAGTCTTCAGCCTTGATTTAAAAGAATGGAGAGTGTCAGCGGACCTTTAGTTTTCTGGTACTTTGTTCCAGATATAAAATACATGCAAGTACATAACACGTGAAGAACGCTGCTTCTTCACAGAAAGCAGACCTGTCCCGTAAGTGAGCTTACCAGACGTCTGTAGCCTGCTCCTCATCTCTGCTTGAGGCTAGCTGCTGCTAGCATAACACACATGAATCTCCAATCCATCAAGTTGCATTGTGGGTAATGTAGGCGCCAGGTTTTGACAAGGAAGACGACTGTGGAATAAAAAAGATGATTTCTGGTGCGTTGATTTGGATCCTTTTGATTTATTTATTTTAGTCCCACAACAATGATTCATCCGTCTAGTGTTGTGGGGGTGCCATGCCATACCATCCTTTAGCAAAGATAAGGGTTAGGTTTCCCCCACTGCCACTACCTTCCCTTCCCGTGTAAACATTGAAGAAAATAATCCCCGTTAGATCAAAACATCATTATATTTAACTCCACGTGTCTAGATTTAGTCTACACAGGGATTTAACTTTCACTTAGTCTGGATCAACAGAACTACATTTACTATCTAACTGGGACGTTTTGGGACAGATTGGTGGGGACTGCTGTGGACGAAGTACACACCTCAATACACTGGTAAGAGCAAATGACGTTTAACCATGTATCCAGCTAATTTATATAGCTCAGGCTACTGTATTGTGTGAACAGCTTATTTAATTTAATTGTGTGAATGCTGATTCAGCAGCATTTTTGTTAGCAGTATTGTTATCCAATTCTTCCGACGATTTTCGGTCGCCTACTACTGCATCTTTCAGCTACAAAAAACATTAAAATATCAAAATGTTCAGCTCAACTTTTCTCCACCATTTATAGATTTTAAACTATTAAGCTTTTTTTTTGTTTTTACATTGAAAGTCAATGGAGCAGGGCGCCCGGATCGCTTGGTTTCTCGGTCTCTCTCCCCTTTCTTGTCTTCGGGTGTCCTGTCAAATAAAGGCCTAAAAATGCCCAACAAATAATCTGAAAAAGAAAAAAAAAATTAAAAAGAACATAAAAAAACAAATGAAGCAATTTTTAAATCCTCTTTTTTCCACTTCCAAATGCTACTGCTCCCACATACTTTCACCTACAGACGTCATTCAGACGTTAAACTATTCACAGAACCTTCAGCTATAAGTCAATGATTCAGCTTTTTGATATATTTTACAGTGTTTGTGTTATCAGTGATTAGGTTTAGTGCTTCTTTAGGCCTCATTAAACAACCTGGGCATTTCTGGTCGAAAGCACTGAAGTACCAGTTTTTCAAATCGCTGATATGCCCAAATTGTTTTACTTTATCCACACAAATTATATATCAATATGTTCTCATATGCTTTCTGATGCTCACGATCATTGTATTGATAACACTCACACATTAGGCTTTTTTCAGGGTTCTTCTTTAATGTGAAGTACAACCCCAAATCAGAAAAAGTTGGGACAGTATGGAAAACACAAATAAAAAAAGAAAGTAGTGATTTCTAAATGTACTTTGACTTGTATTTCATTGCAGACAATACAACAGCACATAATTTAATGTGTTCCTCATGATTTTCTTTTTTTTTTTCAAAAAAAGACTTTTTGAAGTACTATATGATGACTTTTATTACTTTTTTCAACATACTATACTAAGACTTTTTTTTATAATTTTAGTGATATGCAGGAAAAAGGGTCGCAGGTCAGAATTGAACTTCTCATACACCACAATACATCGTTGACATTATTCAACATGTCAATGAAATTCATACTAAGTAAAACCATAAAACTTTTCCAACTACTTCACCTTCTTTGAATTTATTTTTTTATTTTTGGGCATTTCTGCCTTTATTGGACAGGAAAGCAGAGCGATATGAAAGGGGAGAGAGAGGGGAAGACAAGAGGAAAATCATCACAGGTTGGGTTCAAACCCTGGACCTTTGGCATCGAGAAACAAACCTCTGGACATGTGCACCTGCCCTACCAACTGAGCTAAGTGGCCACATGCTTCACCTTCGTCTTACACAATTATGCCAGGAATCCAGTTCAGCCTTAGCATTTTAGCTTTCAGCATTCACAAGCATTTTTTGCAAGAAATGCATTTTCTAGTATTTTATGTGGCTTTTTTTTTTTGTTCCACCAAAACAAGTTCCTCGAGACTATTTTGCAGAGCCACCGTCGCTGCGTCCAGGGCTTAGCGCCACCCAAGACGATTGTGATTGGTTTAAAGAAATGCAAACAACCTAGAGCGTTCTTTTTTCTCCTGTCCTAGAATGCATGTTTGAAGGCCAGACCTTACTCCACAGCGCTGTGGAGATAGGTCTGGCAATGCGAGATTGACTTTCACTTGGTGTCCGGCATCGTAGAAACAACTAAACTTTACAACAGGATACCTGTCATTGTTTATCATTTAGCATTGACATAGAGGCCACCTGCCCCAAAATCTGTTTGCATTCCTTCAGGATCAAACAGGTTGTTATCGATGGCTTGGTCTCAGCAGCAGCTTAGAGAGCTTTGCTTTGTATCACATCAGTGTCAGAAAAAAATAAAATGTCTCGAGGGATATACACATTCTTCCATGTAGAACAGGATCTTCATCTTCTTCAAGCAAACAGCTATTTATAATTTCCTCTTGTTACTTTTTGATTTGAACAATCAAAAGCACAGTTGCATAATTGCATAGTTGCCAGGCAGTGATAATGATGTAACACTGGTTGTTATTGTGACATGCACAAATGGGGTCGCAGTCTAAGATATCCTGTCTGTAAAGAATGCAGATAAGCCATTCTTTGTATCAAATTAGACCAAAGAAATGTGTTTTTATTACACATACTGTAGCCTTTATAAAACACTGAGAGCTCAGAGGACAATACATTTATTTGGCATTTATTTAACATAATTTCACTTTCTTACAGTATTGCCATTAGAAGAAAACTGTACCGTTAAGTAATGTCAAACCACGTTGAATCACATCTGGTTGCTACTTCACGCAGTCCCCTGAGCCTGGATGTTCTCTTGATTCCCGTGGAGTTTGTAGGTGGTAATAGATAGCTTAATACATGCTTAATCGACACTCTATTCCCATATCAGTTAAGACATCAGACCATTTAATGCCATGTCACTATCCGACCACAGGCCAAGGCATTGCATCTTTATTTCCCAGTTACATCCTCATTAATGGGTACTTAGCGACACATTACAACAGAACTGTACCATAATCTAAGATGCATTGTTATTCCCCACTGTTAAATCTTAATAGACTTTCATAGGTACATCTACACTACTAGGTTTTTATTTTTAAGTTTTGAGACAAAAACGATCTCCATCAACACAAGAAGAAGTCTGACTGACATGCATCGTCATTTCCAAAGGTCTCCGTTTGTGCCCATCCAGACTACAAAGCAAGAACCGAAGCACCGAAACGGGGGCAGCAGTGTTTCCAAATGTCTCTGTTTTAGGGGCTCGGAAACACCGTAGTAATGTGAACGTAAACATTTTCAAACCAGAAGTTTGTAGTGTAGATGTAGTCTTAGAAGGTTATTCGTGACAAATTGCATCAGAACTGTACCATAATCTAAAGTGAGAGAATTTCTAAGAAGGTTATTTGTGACACATTACAACATATCTTAACCATAAAATGCAATAACATATCATACCTTAACCCAAGACACCTATTAAAGCTGTATTGGTGTAACCATGGGTCGCTGTTACTAGATCACTAGTTAATAGTAAATAGTATTACTAGACAAAAATGGCTAATTGATGCACATATTTGCATATATTAGTAGTGTACATGGGTACACATGTGGTACATGTGGTATTTTAACATATGTGTTTATTGATTGATTGATTGTGTATTGCAGTTAGCTTGTGTCTGGTGTTTCACAGAGGGGACGCTGGGCTGTTTGTTCGTTGTTTGCCTGCAAGAGAGCACAGAGCGCAGATTAAGCCTTTAACTTGCACATTGGGAGTAGTACAAACAGTATCGTTACAAAGGGTACAGAACAGTGGTGAATGTGTTACAGTTTCTGAAATAAAACACAATGAAAACTAATGCATGAATATCTGTAAGTTGTCACAGCATTCTCATTTACATTCTCTCCGGATGAAACGTTCACAGCAATAAAGAAATACAGAGTGAGCTAGCTAGGCTAGCCGGGTAGCTTAGTAACTGGAAACTCGGCATAGTGCGGAAGTAAAACCGCAGTTTCAAAATAAAAGTCTCTGAACAAGTTGTGAATTCTTCATAGTTAATACCTTTGTATAAAAGTACCAAAGTGTAGTATATTTTGGGTATAATACGGCATTACATGCGGTTCCTAGTTACAGCATACTTTAGGTTTATGGTATTTAATAACTGTGTTAGTTTACTGTCTAATGAAGACTACATTATTTCAAATTTGATACAAAGTATGGCTTATTATATCTTATTAGTGCACCGTAAAATTAAGTGTGACCAACATTACTATACAACGTTAACTTATTACTTTAATGATCAGCATGAGTTGTCATTACAAGCAGGCAACATGATTCCCTGCACAAATTTGCTTAGGTTTCACAAACGCAAACCAAAGATACGTAGGAAAAAAATATGACTGCTTAAACAAGCATCTCTTCAGGGATCTGGGCTCTATATTTAGTAATGCTCTTTAAAGTGCAAATATGGGGTGGCCTCTAGCTCACCCAGTAAGAGTGTTCGCCCCATGTTGGCTGAGTCCTGCAGCGGCGCATGTTCGAATCCGATCTGCTGCCCTTTGCTGCGTGTCATCCCCATCTCTCTCCCCCTTTCATGTCTATCCACTGTCCAATAAAGGGAAAAAGCCCCAAAAAAATAATCTTAAAAAAAAAAATAAAGTGCAAATATATGTTCTGACCTTTATGCAAAAGAATGAATTAAACCATTATACGTATTCTTGAAAGTGCGAACATCTCAGCAGAAGCAAAAGAGATCTGCTAAGGAGCTTGTGGTTAAATGACATAATGATGTGAGCATGAAACCATGCATATATTAGATAGTGTAGAGACAATAAACCCATAAAGTAAAACTCGTAAACAATCAATCTGATCTAATCAATAGATTAAGACACTGTGATGTTAATTTTCACTGCACACCCATCTTATTAAAATGCAGACCTGTTCTGGTAATACTGTAACAGTATCGCCCTGTCAGGGATAAGTGTTACTGGCAACAATAACACAGGCACTCCTAAAAATCAGCTTAGTTATTCAAATTAGATATATGCTAAACAACGAGCTACAGCAAAGCCCCTATATATGCTGAATTCCATATAATGTGTTCTCACTTTAACAACCGTATACTATTACAACAGAATACAACATGGTATAATGATAGCAAAGTTGAATGATGGATCTAATTTATCTGCCAAATTTTGCTATTCTGCACTTGTATTGCTCTCATGAGGTTTTTAATAAGTTCTCAGACTGAACAGGCAGCCATCCATATACAGGTACAAAGTGCTTACTTGCTCAGACAAAACATGATGAAAACTCTTGCAATAAACATCTTGACTCATCTGCAGGCTTTAAATTAGGCTCTGAAAAGTTTATATTTTGAGGACGTCAGCTGAAGTCGGCTTGGCACCGACAGTGTATTCCAACAGAGAGTGACAGCAAAACAGAAAAGTGACCAAACTTGTCAAAGCCGTCCATACAAATTTCTTGAACCACTCCTGGCTGCTCTGTGCGGTGCTTTGAGCTAACTGCTAACATCAGCATGCTAACTTGCTCACAATGACAATGCTAACATGCTGATGTTTAGCAAATTTAATGTTTCCATGTAACCATCTTAGATTAGCATTGTAGCATGCTAACATTTGCTAATTGGCACTATTAACTCTATTTTAACCTAATGATGGTGCTAGACTTAGTGTCAATGGTTCACCACAGTGAATATATAATTCATCATGAGGGGACCATGGATGTCTTTACCGCCACATTTAACATAAAGTGTAACTTTAAGAGGTTAAAAAGCACCCAAAAGTGCTGTCACAGTGTACTGGCAGCCTGCAGCAAGGTAAGACATTAAACCACTGAAAGTCAGCAAAAAACAAGATTTTCAGCTGGTAAGTTGGTAAAACCAACAATGATTTCCTCATGGTGGTGTCAAATGGATCACTGGGATAATACATTGTAGCCTACATAGCTGTACATAAATGATGTATGTGTTTATTTGCATAAAGACCATGGAGGTGAGATCCGATCGCATTTGGAGACACATTCTACTAGTGATGGTCAAATGAAGCTTCACGAACCACTGTCTTTATTTTCTGAGCTCACTAGATGGCGCTCTCTGTGTGAAAACACACTGAATTGCCATTCCTTTAACCTTTTTCTATGAACAAAGAGCGCCATCTAGTGAGCTCAGAAAATAAAGACAGTGGTTCGCGAAGCTTCATTTGACCATCACTACGTTCTACTGCTTGGTGGAAACACACGTACTTAGAGCTGTCCACTTGTGATCGCATCACTCAGAAAATATCTTTTAAGAGCCCCTTTTATGCTTTTGGGGATTTTGTCTTTTAGTGTGTCATATAGTTGTTTGTGTATGTAATATACTGTATGTATAAAGTACAGAAGAACACATTTTACTTCAAATGGAGCTTTCTCTCCCACAGACAGCACTTTTTCTCAACCGCTAACATTCCTGTTTGAAATTCCTCCATTAGTGATGTCACTAATTGAGAATGCCAGCCAGTAAGTCAAATTTAAGACCTTTTAAAAAAAAATTTAAGACCATAAAGATTGAAATTTAAGACCTACACGACGCATTTTGCAGCGAGCCTCGTACCTAGAGCTGGGTACTTAAATTCAAGGCTTTTTAAGACCTTTTTAATACGATTTTAAATGAAAGTCAATGCCAACTTCGTACCCATTCCGACAGAAGTATGAGGGGAAAATGTCAAATCTGTATAACTTTTAAACCCTAGAAAATAATTATGTACAAGTAGGCTACTTGAATTAAATAAAACATTTTTATTTAAATGATCAGTCATATGTAATACAATTTATTGGATTATAATATAATCCAATAAAATAAGATATTGCACTGTATAATGAGCACTTTAAGTATATTTTGATAATACTTTTGTACTATTACTTAAGGAAGATGTTGAATGCAGGACTTGTAACTGACAAGTAATTTGTAACTCTAAATCTCTACTTTTACTGCAATACATGATCTGAGTAAGTCTTCCACCTCTGTATCACCATCAACAGTCGTGCATGAATACCTGCAGCAGTGTTTAACACTGAAAACACACAGCTCAGTTCAGCGTTAACTTGCAGCTCAGATAGATAGATAGATAGATAGATAGATAGATAGATAGATAGATAGATAGATAGATAGATAGATAGATAGATAGATAGATAGATACTTGATTGATCGCCAAGGGGGAATTCAAGAGTAGCAGATAACCTTTAACGTTACCTGCCGGTCACATCGTCTAAAACAGTCCGCTCACAGTGAAGTCCTGCACGGATCAACAGATTTAGAGTCCAGCGGTTTGTTATAAGCACACCGAGCAGAATAATGCGCTCTCAGATCCAATCTTTGCAGTTGTTACCGCTCGGTGTTTGGCTAGCTAATAAGCGGTTAGCTTGGGCTTTATCTGAAGGAGTCGAGCAGCCAGCCAGGCTCTGACACACAGCGACACATTCCGCACATAATCCGCTCAATTTAACCGCTAACCCCTCCGGTACCGGTCAGAGAGGCGTGTTTACTTTGTGTCTCGGTCCTCCGGTGCGTCCAGCGACGGGCTCCGGTTTTTAATTAGCCTACATTAGTAACAGTTCATTTTTTACACACGTAGGCCTGGCCGTAG
Source organism: Gymnocephalus cernua (assembly GCA_023631565.1). Classification (NCBI taxonomy): domain Eukaryota; kingdom Metazoa; phylum Chordata; class Actinopteri; order Perciformes; family Percidae; genus Gymnocephalus; species Gymnocephalus cernua. The sequence goes on from CM042443.1 coordinate 21,399,972, forward strand.
CCGAACTTTAACAAACTCTGAGGAGACGCAGACGTATTTCACGGGCAGGTATTGCATTTATCACAGGATTTGTAGTTTTATCACCGCATACATACCAACACCAATATCCCCCAGAAAGAACTACAACACACCGAACCAACAGTCTGAGGGCAGCGCTCTGCTGGTTTTGTTTTGTAGGCTGCGTTTCTGGAAATTACCTTTTTTAGATCTGACGTGATGAAATTGAAGACCTCGGATGAAAATCTGGCCGTTTATAAGACGTTTTAAGGCCTTACATTATTTAAAGTTCAGAATTTTAGACTTTTTAAGACTCTGTGGGAACCCTGTGTTTGAATTTGGTTGACCAATCGCAACAGATAGGGCCAGCTGACCAATCAGAGCAGACTGGGCTTTTCAGGAAGGCGGGCCAAGAGCTCAGGCAGAGCATTTCAGGTGGAGGCACTGCAGCAATGGGCAGTATAAGAAACATATGTTTTTTAAACATCAAAGCATGTAAATCTATTCTAGTAGACCCCAAGAGTACAAATATGACGCTGAAAAGTAGTATAATAGGGGCTCTTTAAAACCAGGTGAGAGAGAGCCTTTGATTGAGGCTCAGCCATACAAAAATCTGCTTAGAATTTAAATTCTGTAAAATCTTGAATAATCATCAAAATGCAGCTCAAGACCCCAAAACAAGAAACAAAGCTCTTTGAGCAGAAATGGACAAAGAAAGTCTTTTGAATGGCAAGCTGAGTTTCAAAGCCCTTCCAGATGGTTCTCTCCACAAGACTAAAGTTATTTGCATGTACTGTCGATGTGGAGTGACTGAGTTACCACCGGAGTACGTCAGTCTCAAATACCACTTGAGCCAGGGCCGTTTGAAGGAATTTGGGGGCCCCAAGCAAAATGGACATGGACACGCACGCAAACCCTACAGGAACAACAGCATAGCCATAAAGTTTAAGTTCACCCACACTTTATATAAATAAAAAAGGGTTTACAGTGCATAAACTGCTGTTGCATAAACTGTGCACCTAGAAATTTGACAGGCACTACTGTATATTAAAAATTCTGAAATGTCCATGGGCAAAAGTGACTGTATTTACACAGTTTGGTGGGAATTCAATAGTGATTTGTTTTTTTTCTAACAATATGACAGCACACACTTATCAGTTTAAACTCTGGGCTGTGCAGGATATCAGCTATAATTATAGAGCTTGTGGTGGTACTTCGTGCTATAGAGGAAACATCAGCACTGAGAAGTGATGCATCTGTTGATGTTGAGGATGAAGTTGACGGTGTAGCTGGGAAAATAATTCAAAAAAAAATCTGAAATTACCTGTGAAGTACGTTTTACCATTTCTCTGTTAGCATATTGAAAGAGGTCACTATTAACAGCTCAGCTCAGTGAGAGAAATTCACTCTACCTTCATCAGTGGAGGTATCCTTAGGAAGAGCCTGAGGGCTGAGAAATGTAAGCAAAGCACCTTGGGGGAGAAAGAAAAGATGGTAACACTTTATAATAACAATCATTAATAGATGGTAAATTGATAGTTAATTAATCTTTAGTTAATTGTCATTTAACTGTTAGCAAACAGTCTTTTTACTGTTAACAAACAATGACATTATAATTAAATGTTTAATAATTAGTAGGCCTAGTGCTGTAAATTAACGGTTTATTGTAACACACATTATATCTATCATATAATATATTAGGTATCGGGTAATGATTAAACATTTTTTGTAAACTTTTAAGAAACCATTTTTAAAACATCTATAAACATTACATCCCAGCATAATCCTGTCTAACGTCCGATCGCTAGCTAACAAGACGGACGAGCTGTCCCTCCTGATTAGCTCCAGACGTGACGTGGCGGACTGCTCTGTGATGTGTTTCACAGAAACATGGCTTCACGAGGGAGTGCCAGACTCCGCAATACTACCAGCCGGCTTTTCACTGTTTCGGGCGGACCGTACAGCGGACTCGAAAAAACAGAAGGGCGGCGGGGTCTCCTTCCTGGTGAATGAAAGATGGTGTACCAACACTACAACAATACATCGGTCATGCTCGCCTGAACTAGAGGCCCTCACAATACAATGTCGGCCCTTCTATTTGCCGAGGGAATTCGCCTCCATTATCCTGGTGGCTGTATATATCCCCCCGCAGGCCGTAGCCACAACTGCAATGCAGCAACTGGCTGCCCAGGTCACGGAGATTGAAAGAGCGCACCCGGACTCGGTCCTTCTGTTAATGGGGGACTTCAACCATGTCAACCTCAACAAATCACTCCCTAGATACAAACGACAGATTCACCTTGCCACGAGAGGTGAGAAAACACTGGACCAATGTTATTGCACTATTCCACAGGCGTTCCGTGCTGTGGCACGGGCGCCTCTAGGTCAGTCCGACCATAATATGATCTTTCTAATGCCTCAGTACCGTCAACAATTAAAAACTGTTAAACGATCCATAAGGACAGTAAGACAATGGACGCCTGCTGCTGCGGGAATGCTAAGTGACTGTATGGAACAAACGGACTGGAATGTTTTTAGGGCAGCATGCGATGGTTTAGATGAATTCACTGACACAGTCACCTCCTATATCAACTTTGTAGAGAACTCATGCATAATGTCAAAGCCTGTGGTTGTTTTTAGTAATAATAAGCCATGGTTCAATAAAGAGATTAAACAATTATGCACAGAGAAAAATCGTGCCTTTAAAAGTGGTGACAAAGATCTATATAGAGTTGCTAGATTTGAATTTGAACGTGCTGTGAAGAAAGCAAAGGCTAGATACAGAGATAATCTAGAAGATAAATTAAAAGCTAAAGATACTAGAGGGGTATGGCAGGGACTACAGAGGATAACTGGGTACAAGACTAAACAGGCACCTCAAGACATAGACCCCCAGCTTCCAGATAAGCTTAATGAATTTTGCTGCAGATTTGATTGCCCCCAGCTTGACACAGCCCCTGCACCTAGAACAGACCCTGTTACCCCACCATTTGTGATTAAGGAACATGAAGTCAAAGCCCTGCTCCGCAAACAGAATGTGAGGAAGGCAGCAGGGCCAGACGGTGTGTCTGCTTTTACTCTCAAGAACTGTGCCCATCAACTCGCCTCTGTCTTCACAGATATTTTTAACTGGTCTCTTTGTGAGTGCCAAGTCCCTGCATGTTTTAAATCTGCTGTAATCATCCCTGTACCTAAGAAATCTAATATTAGTTGTTTGAACGATTACAGGCCTGTTGCTCTGACCTCCATTGCAATGAAGGTTTTTGAACGGCTTGTCTGTAAACAGTTAGCCAGTGTTGAGATGGACAGCTATCAGTTTGCCTACCGTGCTAACAGGTCTGTAGAGGATGCTGTATCCTTGTGCCTCCACAGCATCCTGCAGCACCTAGAGGCCCCAGCTACATATGCAAGAGTTTTATTTATAGATTACAGTTCTGCTTTTAATACTATTATACCCATTACATTATTTGCTAAACTCCAGCTGATGGGAATCAATCAATCCCTCTGTCACTGGATCTTAAACTTTTTATCAGACAGGAGGCAGGTTGTGAAAATGGGCAACCTGTTATCCAAACCCAGGACCATCAACACTGGGGCCCCACAGGGGTGTGTCCTCTCTCCTCTGCTTTATTCTCTCTATACCAATGACTGTGTGTCCCATTCTGACAATGTGAAAATCCTTAAATATGCTGATGACACAACAGTTGTAGGACTGATCAGTAACAACTGCGAGTCAGACTACAGATCTGAGGTGGCAGCCTTGGAGGTATGGGGTAAGAGGAATAACCTATTTTTAAATGTCAACAAGACAAAGGAACTAATCATAGATTTTAGGAAAAGTAGGTTAGTGCACTCCCCTCTGATCATCGACGACCAGGCAGTGGAGAGAGTGTCCAATTTTAAATTCCTTGGCACCACCATATGTCAGTCCCTGAAGTGGGAGGTTAACACCAACCTCATCATAAGTAAAGCCCACCAGAGGCTTCACTTTCTGCGCCAGCTCAGGAAGTTTGGTGTAGCTAGGGATGCAATGCTCCAATTTTACAGAGCTACAGTGGAAAGTGTGCTAGCCTTCTCGATTACTGTCTGGTACGGCAACTCCACCTCTTTAGAGAGGAAGCAGTTGGAGAAGGTGGTGCATTCAGCATCCAAAATCATTGGACATGCAATCCCATCAGTAGCCTCTATCTACGCCACTCGGGCCAGCCATAAAGCCCGGAAAATACTCGATGATCCCTCGCACCCTGCCAGGTACCTCTTCAAACTACTGCCCTCTGGTAGGAGAGTCCAAAGCCTTGGGGGTAAAAAATCCCGGTTCTGCAATAGCACTTACCCTGCCACTATTAGGCTCCTGAATGCTTCTAAACGACCTCTTTCAAAAGCACTTTACTGAACTGCACAAGACACTTTATTGGGTAGTTAAAAGTAGCACAAGTTTTTTTTTTTTAATCTTACAGTCTTATATTGGTTTGAATGATTGTCGATGTGATTGTTTTTCATGTACTGTATGTTATGTGTATGTATATGTATTGCCTTTTTAACTGGAGTGGCACTAAGACAAATTCCAATCAACTGTGTTGTTGATATGGCAATAAAATGACTTATACTTATACGACCAGATATTCCTAACACTTTGTTAAGGGTTACTAATGCTTAAAAACATCCCGAGCTAATGTTTGATGCACGGAATTTATTGTGTGGTTTTCCTAACCCCCATTTGGTAAAGAGATTATCACGGTGGAATAGTTAGTATAGCATGCTAATGTTATGCCACTTTCATCAAAACCTATTACAAAGCTATAGCAATGTCATGTCATTAAATACAATAAACAGTGATTCTGGAACAGATCTGCGTCTTCCTTATCCCGTTTAAAAACATATTACAGTACTAACAGAACTAACTGTTCGTTACAAGCAGCATTTGCCGTCAGGCAGGCTACAGGTAACGTTAGCTAACATAAACATATTTTTGCTAGCCTACCTGCTGCAAAATTACACCAAGACAAGTAGAGCTATTTTATCCAGTGTAATTTATCACTTACCACTATCTTGTTTTTTCTTTCTCTTCTTCCTTTTCTGAAGCATAATTCCGCTTCATGATGAATGCCGACGGAGGTTTTGTATTTTGCCGGCAGCAGAGAGCACGAGAGGGGCCCCTTGAGGGGGATCCCGAAAACATTGTCATTGCACTTTTCTGCATTGACTATCAAAGGGGCGCTCACAGTTTGTCGTTGCATTTTATTCTTAACCAGTCGTTGTCTTGGGGCCCCAGGCCAGCTCGGGGCCCCAAGCAATTGCTTGGTTTGCTTGCCTTGTCGCGACGAGCCTGACTTAAAAACTTGAAAAAATATTCCTTTTAAAGTACATTTAGAACAGATAAAAAACATTTGAAATTAATTTCCCATTAATCACAAGTCGACTATGGCCAATCCTGCGATTAATCGCGATTAAATATTTGGTAACACTTTATAATAAGTGCATGATTTCACACATGGCTTCATGCATGAAAGAGCATGGGGGGGGGGGGGGCTGTTTTACTTCCAACATCTCACAGTCTGTTTGTTGATGAATGATAAAGCTCCGAGGTAAAGAAGTTGGACTCACATTTTGGGGTTTTTGAAATTCTTACTTTGAAGTAGTCTGAAATCTGTCAACATGACTAACCAATCCCAGGTGTGTGTGAATATATCAAATAACAGTCCAGACTGGTATTTCCTCACTACTTTCCTTAAAAAAAACTCAATAAATCGTATGACAAAACCCAACAATACATCCATTTAGAACACTGTCAGTGGTTCTCCTTTCTCACTTTTTCCACTCTTGTTTTTATTATGTCCTATTACATTCTCTACTGCTTTATCTCTCACCTGTCTTGGTTCTTTTATATTTTCATTCTTACATTTCAAGGCTGACAGCAGGGCATCTGAGATGTACTGGAATATTCTGAACTCACGTATCATTTTTGCTTTTGTGCATTACTGATGATTACAGCTTCCATGTATGTCTATATCTGATGTCTCATTTCCATCCAGGCCTTAGTTATTAAAAAGCAGCCATGAGCGTCTTTTGTTGCTATAACAACAGCTGCTGCTACAGTATCCCAGCTAGATCGCTAATTGGAGTGGTGCTAACATTAGATATAACAAAGAGGTGGAGCGAGCTAGAGAAAGAACAGAGAGAGAGAGAGAGTAGTGCTACTACTGTTACATAAAACAAAGTGAGTTCCCTGTACAGGGAGGACCTGGTCATACCGTATAACTCGCTGTGCTCTGACTCCATTTTTTCTTGTTATAACGAAAGATCTGGCGGCTCCTCCGAGAGGCGTTTTTTTCTTCTTAAAAAAAAATGCTCTGAGCTGCAAAAAAGAAGTCGGCGGTGGCGTTTAAAAAAGTGCTCAGGACTTTTTTTAAAAACACTCCATAGGATTACAATGTAAAACAGACGCTGGCAGCTTAAAGCTTTAGTGCGTAACTTTTTGATATTAATAAACGTCCGTTACATTCAAGCCATTGACAAATGAGTTCCTACAAAGGCTAATTAAGACTTTTCAGCTCCACACAACTCTCTCTGTATTTCTCAGTATGACTATGTTCAGAAGATTGTGGCGTCCGGTGACTTTCCTGCGCAGAAACTCGAGTGAAGATAATAACCTCTTCTGAAGAGTCCATCATGTTTTTTTTAATCCTCCGTGTCCTCCTTGGCTACTAGCAACTGCATCGAGGAGGGGTGGGGGCGCGTGGGCGATCACGTCAAGCTTGTATCATGTGGACGCGCTGACAGTGTTGTTGTCATTACTTAGTATTCCTCATGGGGGAGACAGAAACTACGCACTATAGCTTTAAAAAAAAAACACCGCCATGTGTGAACATAGCCAAAAAGTCACAGTCACATCAAAAATCCACAGAACCTGGAGCACATTGGATAATAATTATTTGTTTACATTTATTAATCAGAGCATTCACAAAAATCATTCAAAGCACCTTGTGGTAATATGGCACCGGTGCCTAAACGACCGTTATCTACCGGACCGAATAGCAACGGGGATTTCGGTGTCTCATTTCGTTGCCGCTTAAATTCCTGCGCTGCCCTCTGGTTCTCCAACACGGACGTTGAGAACTTTGTAAGTGCAACCAATAACCAGTAACATAGCTCAAGGACGGCGTTCGTCGTTCGACTGGTCGTGACTGTTTTCCGAAGATGGCGCCTGCCTGTATACGCAAACGGTACAGAATTTATAAACTGTCTGTACACTTACAAAGTTGCCAATGCTTGGGTTTACATGTAGGGGCCCTCATTATGCTACCGTGGAAGTGTGGGGCTATTTTGAGCCTTGCTTGTGGTATAGAAATAGAGATTTATTTTTACTTTATCTGTGCCCCGACGACTAGCGTTATAAACTAATTAGCGGTTTGCGCTAAAACTGGTCACATTCGATTAGCATGAAAACATATCCCAGAGAACGGTCGACTCAGTACACATGTTATTAACCCCTAGGTTCATTTTGCGTTGGATTTCTGCTTTAACAGCAATTTACTGGAGAAATAAGTTATGTTATTTTAAATAAATTATTTAATTTTGACCATATGGCCTTAGCAATAAACAAGCAGTTCTTCAATGTCGCCGCTGACTGTGACTTTGTGCTCTTCATTTTCTTTTTTTTAAGTATCAGGCACTGTTTAGACACCAGCACCATTTTAAAAGTATCGTTTTAGCACCGGAAAAAAAAAAACTAAACAACACACAACCTACACAAGACACAAAAATCTGTTATAAAACGCGATCGGTTCCCATTATCGCATTGTTTGCAGCGTTGTCGGGTGGCGTGCCTGTTCAAAGCGTCCTCGAGAACAACGCATTCGATGGTACATTCGCCTCTCATTCACGCATTAACGTACATGAGCTTGCTGCTGCAAGCTGTTTCTTTTCATGCCACTTTCTACTTCTACTCCAGTACATTTTCGAGAGACTACATCAATCTGAAAAGCTTTATTTACTTTAGATTTAGAATTATTTAGATTTAGCTTTAGATTTTTGCAACAATATAGCGGCCTACAAGTATGGCTGAAATCATTAGCCAATTAAACACAGAACTCTTTTGATCGTTTCCAGTTTAACTTTCAATACTTTAAGTACATTTTCCTAATGATACTTACATACTTTTACTTAAAGGTCCCATGGCATGAAAATGTCACTTTATGAGGTTTTTTAACATTAATATGAGTTCCCCCAGCCTGCCTATGGTCCCCAATTGGCTTGAAATGGTGATAGCCCTGGGTAAGTTCAGATGAGCCGTTCTGGAGTCTTGCTTGTTATGAGGTCATAACAAGCAAGGTTACCTCCCCTTTCTCTGCTTTGCCCCCCAGAGAATTTGGCCAACCCATGAGAGAGAGACATCATGGCTTTCAAACGAGCAAAGTGGCAGTTGGTCAAGGCCACCCCCCCTCTGAGGAAAGCTCATTTTGGGACTGGCTCTAGTGGCTGTAATTCTGCACCAAGGCTGAATTTTGGGAAAGAGACTTCAGATACAGTATTAGGGGACCACTGAGGTCTATATAAAAGAGACTTCAGATACAGTATTAGGGGACCACTGAGGTCTATATAAAAGCATCCAAAGAGCACCATGTCATGGGACCTTTAAGTATTTCCGTCCACTAAAAGTGCTGTTTTTGCCACTGACAGGAGTCAGAGTGTTATTCTAAGTGTCTGACTACATTATGGAAAGGATCCCTACAGAGATGGACCTTTTTTTTTTAAATGGAGTTTGGCGAAAAGCGATTTCAGGGCTGTTTCATGTTAAACAAAAAGGTCTATCTCTTGGGGACTGCCCATTTCTCTGACGCTCCATTGTTCCGACCTCTCAATAAACCGAAAAATTCCATTTGGTCCTACAGCCCACTAGTCCGACGTCCGGCTGGTGGCAAATTGTAAAATGTACTTTTACTTACTTGAGTATCTTTTTAAAGTAAAACACTCAATGATTTCATAAGAGAACAGCTTCATGTAGCTACAACTCAATATTTTGGTAGGATAATGAATAATAATTTGCTTTATTTACACACAATACAGGCACATGCTGTTTTAATATTATTATAAAGTTTGAAGTTTGAAACGTTGAGAGGTCCAGCCTGGTACTCACTGAGGCAACATAACACTTCAACCTTCCGGTTCTATTTATAAATAGCCAACAAATTAAACTCCATTATTTAATTATTACTGTGCTTATTTACCTCAGGGATACAAGGTGCAGTGTGTGCGATAAATTAACTGATGTCACCTTCACAGAAACACCTTCACGGTGTGCAGAACTAATAATAGGATAGAACTATGTTCATGCTTGCAGTATGAATTGTGGCATTTCGATCAAGCGGTGATGTTACATGTGATAAAGTTCCACATCTCTCAGATCTTTAATTTAATTGAAACCCTGATATCTACCCCACATTCCCCAACACATATTAGTGATGGGAATTGTGGCTCTCTGAAGGGAGCCAGATCTTACGGACCCCTTTCATCAGATTCAAACTTAGACATCCCACCAATATAATTTCATTTTGCATGTGTGTTGGTCTAAAAACCTCAAATAACGTGAAAACACCAACATTATATACACATGTGACTTCCTGGTCACCTCCCAGGTAACGTTATTTTGTTGCAAGAAATAAATATGCAAGATTCTTTTTCTGCAATACATTGAAATATTTGGTCGTATTGACGGTTAATAAAAAGTGGAATACATCTAGAATAACTACCCTAGGTATATAACAATAATAGCATGCTTCTAATGAAGACATTTCATAACAGTCATATATATTTAAATTTAATTTGTATGATATAATATGTCTCACCATGCTTGGCTCTTTATGTTACCAAAGTGAGACGTCTCTGGACTGTATTCAGTAAATATAGTATAAGATTGTCTTGTATTCATTTACAAAACAAGCCGTATCTCCGCAATTCAAATCAACCACCAGGTGTCTACCGAGAAGTGATGTGTCGTCTCATCAGAAGAGTAGTCTGGTTCACACTGCTGGGACAAAGCCTGACATCCGGCGCTCTTGCTTTCTCCGCTATCAGGGCTAAGCACCGCCCCTGAACAGTTGTGATTGGTTTAAAGAAATACAAATCCCTATCCCAGAATAGAAAGGCGGTGTAGCTGGACCATACTCCAGTGCCGACACAGCGCTGTGGAGATAAGTCTGGCAATGCAAAACTAGTAGTAGAGTAACAATCTGTTGACGTGTCATTTGATGTGTAGACACTAAAACAGTTGTGCCGTTTCAGCTTGAGTACCAACTGGAGTGCTGCCATTGAGTTGAATAATTTATCCTGATTGGTCAATCACGGCATTCTGCGCTCTGCTATTTATGTACAGACCGTTGCTAAGTATAGCAGAGCGTTAACATGGACAGCGTTTTGTTTGCAGATCATGTATAATATGATCTATAATCTTATTTTAAATTAATAAAATTTTTAAATACATTTTTGTGCTCATACGCTGATCAGTGGATCACAAAGGGAGAGAGAGGATGGAAGAAACGGGGATCTCTAACAGCAGTGGCAACAGTGCAAACAGAACATTAGTTAGCTCCATGTTAGTCTCGTATTGCCAGACCTTCCTCTGCCTAGTCCACACAGTATTCCAGGATGGGAGAAAAACGTGCTCTGATTTATTGGCATTTCTTTAAACCAATCGCAATCGCCTTGGGCAGTGCTAAGCGCCGGACGGAGCCACGATGCCTCTTCAAAATTGCCTCGGGAAGGAACTTGTTTTGGTAGAACGTGTACGTTCAAAAGTTGTTTTAACGGAAAACTCAGATTCTACAGATAGTCTAGCTAGCAGTCTGGATTTACCCTGCAGAGATCTGAGGAGCAGTCAACGATGTAACCATCTAACCATGTTAACCGTGTAATAAACTGTGTACTAACCCGTGTAATAAGCCTGGATAATGTAGAGCAAGCCGGTCGTTATTGCAAATTGAACCCCTTTAGGCTGTCCTGTCAGGGTTCTAATTCACAAAAATGACTGGCTCACTCTACATTATGTCTTACATATTCTGGGCCACCAATGGCAGCACTGAGTACATCTTTCTCTAGCATATACGGCATGATTAATATCTAGTTGAAGAATTTTTCCCACATTGTGCATACAACTCACTGTTGCAAACCTATTGCAGTCTAGTCAGCAGAGTATGTTCACCTCACATTATTGATGATGGTGATGTAGGGCTTTGCTGTGAGTGCCGGAGCCCATCATCATCAGTTCATAAAGCCCTCCAAGAAATGTTGCAGTACATTTTGTGAAATCCTTTCAAATTATGATCTAAGATACTTCCATGGCCAAATATCTGGCTGTGAAAAAGATTGAGTTTATGATGCAAAAAAATAACACAGAACTGTGTTCACACTGACAGTGATCTGATGTGCTGCGATCTTGTCTGCCTCCAATCAACCTGTCCTGATAATTTTACAGGAGAAACCCGCCCCATTAAAGCAATTCAACCCACATGAGGCAGCTGTGTGAATCTTTCATCTGAAATCAGCTAATGTTTATAATTGGTGTCAATCTGACTCTGTGGAGTCTGAGGGCAAAGATAAAGTAGATCTGTAAACCTGAGTCTTATCTGATTCCACATATGGAACAGGAAAGTATCTGATAGACTGTACAACTATGTGCTCTGCAGCGAGATCAGTAGAACTCTCTGAACTCACATTCACATCGATTCATGATTGTATGGCACAGACAAATTATAACATAACCAGAGCCTACATTTAAATGATGTAGAGAAGGTGCAGCAGTGTTTTTACACTCAGCAGTTAAACAGCTGCATTAAAGGGTAATTAAACCTGGACCCTATTTTCCCATTTGCATTGGTGTCTAAGTGACTAATCTTTGAAATTGGTCCAGTGCTGAGTGAGAACGCTGTAACCGGCAGAGTGAACCAGGAAGCACTGTAATTCTATAGGCCGAGGACCCCTTAACTAAGAGAGAGACGGAGCACCCCCACTACATGTATTGTGTAAAATTAAGTTGCATATTGATCAGAAGAGGTCATTATCTTCACTTGATTTTCTGCGCGGGAAAGTCGCCGGACGCCACAATCTTCTGAACATAGCCATGCTGAGAACAGGGCTCTCGAGTTTTGAAGACAGGCAAGAGTGACATTGTTGCCTGTCTTGCCCCCCACCCCAGCTTGTTAATAGCCAGTGTATGTTCATTATAGCTTCCAGTTTGTAGATGTTAGTTAGATGGCACCAACATTTGGTCTAATCATATCTGGCCTGTCAACCCAAAGGACAGGGTTCTGGTTCCAGATTTGTTTGGTGACTTATGATGGGGGGGGTGGGTTCTTGGGGTCCACCCCCAGAAAACATTGAGCATTAAACACTTCATTTCCTGCATTGTGGTGAATTTTATGCACCTATTTCTACCTTTTCTTAGTCAATATACTGGAAATATCTTTATGTAAAGGGACACAAATTACAATTCAAATATAAAAACATAATGGAATATATTGCAGTAAGGCTCTCAGGTATTCTACATTGCTTTCAACTATTTATTCTCCTTTGGATCAACTTTCCTAATTATATCTGAGTCAGCACACAGCTTAGGCATCATTTACTCTGACCTTCTCTTTTGCATCTTTTGTTGGGGAAGTAACCTCCTTAAATGTGCATATGACAATTATTCACCTCAATTATACATTATTCATTACTCCTGGACTTTAATATTTTAGATGTGTTTGAGCAAGATTTCTGCTTATGTCCAAAACTTTGTGCAGATGTAAAATATATCTCATCTGTGCTCTCTGAGATTTGGAGGAGTTGTGATATTTTGTGAAAAATAAAGTGATAATAGGCTATTACAAGAATAAAGTAAATATATTTCAGAAAATAATCCACCTGCACAATAGTCTGCTGTGCATTACGTGATTGCTCTGCTGATACGGTAGACCTCAGACCTTCTGACAGACCAGATCCCCGTTTGGGTCTCTGAATGAGACAAAGTTTAGTGAAGTGGCTGAACGCTGCTCTACGTTGGAGGTGGAAAACAGAATTAACGGAGCTCAAACGTGACACATCTGCCGCAGCATCTCCACAGCAGAGCGCATCCATAAACCTGAAGCTGAACAGCTTTTTACAGTGAGAGTGGACACTAAGCGGCGTTTCATATTTGTCAACGTCCGGCCGGTGGCGAAATTACGAATTCTACTATGGCCACGGCAAGACCCGCCCAACGAAGCAGCTCGATTGGTTGGGGTTAGGCATTTGACCTTGAGTGGTTAAGGTTAGGATAGCTGATTGGTCAGTGGATAGGAGCTGTACAAATGGGGTTACGTTACCTTGCGTAAGCATGGACGCCTGGCCAATAAATATTACTGAAGGGCAGGTCTTGGCGTGGCCATAGTGGGATTCGTAATATCGATGGTGGACGTCGGACTAGTGGGCTGTAGGACCAAAGGGAATTTTTCAGGATATTGAGAGGTCGGAACAATGGAGCGTCTGAGAAATGACATGGCACCCTATCTCTGTAGACATGCTTTCATTGTTGTCAGACACTGTACAATCTGAGCCTGTCAGTGGCAAAAACAGCACATTTTGTGGACATTAATTGAAGGTGTGTAATTGTAATTTGTAATAATAATAATTATTATTATTATTATTATTATTATTATTATATTATTATTATTATTATTATTATTATTATATTTTCTCTCTTTTTTGTTCTTCTCTCTCTTTTCTATGTAAAATCAACTGTTAACTGACCGACAGTCTATCTATTTTTGTTTGATGTATTATATGAGAAAGATAATACAGCTGCTTTCCGATCATGGATATCCAATGTTTTTAGCAAATAATTAGTGGTTTGATTATAAAATCTGTCTGTGTCCATGAGAGGAATAATAAAACAATGTGAAGTGAAGTAAATGTAACTTCTTTGTCAACAAGAAAACCACACAGGGTGCACTTTTATTGTAGAAAGGCAAAGTAGGTAGAGGCTAGTCTCGCATTGCCAGACCTTCCTCTACAGCGCTGCGGAGGAGGGTCTGGCTAGTCCACACAGCATTCTGGGATGGGAGAAAAACGTGCTCTGGTTTATTGGCATTTCTTTAAACCAATCACAATCATCTTGGGCGGTGCTAAGCTCCACATGGAGCCGCTGCAAAATAGCCTCGGGAAGGAACTTGTTTTGGTGGAACATGTGTAAGTTCAAAAGTTGTTTTAGTCGTGCGACAGAAAACTCAGATTGGACAGATAGTCTAGCTAGCTGTCTGGATTTACCCTGCAGAGATCTGAGGAGCAGTTAACCATAGTCCTCAGAAATCCACCAGAGTTTAGAATTACAACACAAAAAAAGTGTTAGGAACTGGACATTGGCGAACAGACATGCATCCAGCGGTATATCCTGAGGCACCAGAGCAATCCCGGAAGTGGAACGTCATGGATATAGACTAGGTAGTCTTCTTCAAAACTTGCCATTTCCAGCGTGAAGCTTGCTAGGTTGTTGTTGTTTTCCGAACAGAACAGAGTTAGACAGCCGCACCACACATCGACGGAGCGTCGAATATACAGACTATAGCCTACAGACCACAATCCTGTTGCGTTTCTCTTCCATAATGTGGTGGCTGACGCATTATCTCGTGGGTACATATTTTTACTGTAATATACCATTGCTTATTGTTAGGGCTGCATTCAGGGCAGTGCATGTGGTAGTATAAGTGGGGGAACCAGTTGTATTATTGTGTGTGCCAGGGGTGATTGTTTAAGTGAGCACCCCCACGCTCACTCAGCTTCCTGTGATGAATGAGGGAGGAGACCCTGCGGCTTCTCCTTCTCAACCTTTGTTTGTACCGGCCGGCAGCTGACTGTGCAGTGCGCGTTGGCAGGGATTCCCGGTGTATATTTTCTTTTCTTGCTGTTAATTAACTGTGTTGATACATTTTCAATGAGCGTCTCCCATCCCATTAAACAAGGGAAGAGTTTGCTGTGCTATTTTTTATAAGTTTCCTTAAAAGGAATTGATATTTTCAGGAGTGGTTTTAAGGAGTGATTGAAGTTATTATTAAGTCTTTACAGAGTTGCAGGGTCTTCAAGATGCAAATATGGAAATGTAATAAAGGGTTAACACTTCAAACATTAATAGTAAGCCAAATCAATAATTGAACATAGTGTAATGCCTAACTCGACTACATTACTAGCCTCAGTTTGATTAAAAGAGCTGAGTCAATTACTGAACAGTGCAGGATGACTTTAATCTTTAATGAAAAGCAAGCATCTGTGCACCGAAGAATATAAACTACACAGAGTAATACAATCCAAATAATCATAATCCCAGCTCTCAACATAACAGACATAACATGTATGTGAGATCAAGATGTGAGTGTGGGTATGTAAACAAAGACTCACATGGAGTCGCTCAATTATTAATCAGAGAAGGAGAAGATTAGTCAGGATCAAATCTAATAACTCGTGTTTGTTTCACACTGCAGTCCATTCATAGAGGCTGATCTAAGAAGCACTACCAAACAGAAGTTTGCTTTTCCGTTTAACATAGAAATATCTTTTTTTTTATAGATTCAAAAATCGCCAGGCGTCCATATTTGTTATCTGTGCATGGGTGTGCCGTCTTGTCATGCCAGCAGGTTGTCACTGATGGACTCAAATCATCTCTTTGGTGCAGCTCTACTGGAATCTACTGGAGTTTTTGTAGAATGGGATGTTTGTGAAATGGTCACACAGATGCTTTAGATTATGTACAATGCAGCCTTGATTTTGGTCTAAAACAAGTTTAGGTCACGGGAAGAATGATGACTATTGGAACTAAGTATGTCATTTCTTTTAAGGTTAACCATCCTACTTTATTAGAAATGTTTGATGAGTATCCTCAGGTGCCTTTCGCTGTTTCCTGCATTTTCAGTTTTAAACCTGAGGGATACTTTGTGATTTTAATAAGGTTGGACCATTGTTTTTTTTTTTTGGTCTAGGAAAACATTGTTAAAAAAAGTCAGACAGAACAAAAAAGTCAGACAACACAAAAGCCCCAGGCTAGCCAAACATATTTGGTAGAGTGTTTTCTTTTCCTCTGAGTTGTCAATCCAATAAAGTAACTTTTTGGTTTTTTTGGGGTCAAAATGTAAACGTTTTGGTTGTCTTTTTCGACACTTTTGTCACTTTTTTCGAAGTTTCTGCCAATATTTTTCTGTGCTTTTTTGACGTTTTGTTAAAGCTTTTCCCATGTTTTTGTCACTTTTCCTTTTCCAAGATTATCCTGACGTTTTTGGCACTATTTTCAAAGTTTTTGGCACCTTTTCCAATGTTTTTCTCGCTTTTTTGACATTTTTTTCCTACATTTTTCAACGTTCTATTATCAATTTTTCTTTACATGCTATAAAATTGAATAAAACACACAAATTCAATGAAAGTAGGGAACTGATCATTTATGTAACTTGTGAAGAGCGTTGTATGGAACCATCCGCGTTATTTTGTTTTAAAATTTGGTTGAAAGAAACCCACATTTCTGATATAGAAACCTTTTGAAAATGGGTCAGATTTGACCAGAGGTTAACAGGAGGGTAGAGGCAGATGCAATTGTGTAATTTGTGTCCTTGCTTAAACTAGGATTGTTCTACAGAGGACAGGAGAAGGTTGGCTGCCATGATTAAACTGGACACGTATCTCAGTTGAGATTGAGGTCAGAGGTACGGCAGAGTGGCAGACAAACAGCTACTTTTGAAATGAGAAGCCACCCCAAGGTGTGCCAGGTGACTCGCTCCAAACACACCTCTATGATTATGAAAATGACACCTCCGCTGCTGTCTACAGCTGTCAAAACCCATCCGACTCGTTGCTGCCTGACTGACAGCACATTGGTCCGTTTTTGTGTTCATTTGTTAAGAAAAGGATAATAACATCTCTTCAACTTCTCTCATTCAATATGTATTTATTCTAAAGCAATAAGGCAAAATCGTGTACAGGTTCCACAGCTGTGGACAGGTTGTGCTTCACTCTCAGGCTCCACAGAAAGTGTGTAGATTCCCTATTCCAAACAGTATACTATTCTACTCACCCGTAGTCTTCTCCGATTGGTTGGCTGGGGCCAGGTCCTATTGGCTCCCTGGTGGCGCTCTTAGCACTCTCCTGGTCCAATGGTTCTTCAAGTGTAATTCCAGTGAAAATTGACCAAAAGGTGTTTTTCTGCATTAAAACACGTCAAATAAGCCGTGGAGACAATATTTTTCGTCGATCAACCACTACAGAGCTTGGCCGAGCATATGCTACAGCCCCAAATCGCAAACAGTGGACGAGATAGACGTGCAAGATCTTGCGTGACATTTCGGTGCTGAGGATAGGGCTGCTGTCTCGTCTATTGCCGGAAGGGACTACAGGCAGTCAGGTGTTGGCTCGGAGTAGACAAGGCCAAGGCAAGAATCATCACATAGGAACTGAAATGGCGGAGTCTAATCAGACCAGCGACTTTTTTGATTTTGATAGGATAGGGCTGCTGTCTCGTTTTGCATTGCATTCGATAATCTACTTGTACGGACTTTCCTTCGAGAGGGGCTGATAGGGAGACAGTTTGGTAAGTTTTCTTAACAGTCTTCTGTGATAAACTCCGGGTTCGCTAACTAGGTTGTTGGTGCTTCGTTTTATGTGTAGGGACCCTGAGCAAGTTACTGACGAGGTTTGGTGCGGTTTTGAACAATATTACTGTTAAAAAAATGCTATTTGTAAAGCGTTTGGCTTACGGCCCCTATCTCTTCCACTGTTTGCGATTTGGAGCTGTAGGATATGCTGGGCCAAGCTCTGTTGTGGTTGATCAACGAAATGTACTATCTCCACGGCTTATTTGACGTGTTTTAATGCAGAAAAACACCTTCTGATCAATTTTCGCTGGACTTACACTTTAAGTCACTCCCATAGGAAGGAGCGTACCTAATAAGTCATGTAACTCTTACATGACTTCTCACATGACCACACTCAACAGTTGTTTCACAACCTGTCTCTCGTCCTGTTTTTAGGCCTTTGCACTTTTCCACTGTCCATACTGATGTAACCTGTCAATACCAGCTCATCATGTGTTAACAGTAAGGATAATGATGTAAACAATCTTACACACATATTGCAAAGAGCACTATTGATTATCTAATCAAGCTTACACATACATTGAAATGAGCACCATTGCACTTCTATATTTATTCCATAGTTCCTATAAACATGTAACCTCTCAGTAATGTCATTTTGGTATTTAGGCACGTTAGCATGTTAACTTTAATTATTTCATCACGCCGTCCATGCCCATTTTTCTTTTCTATTCCTGATCTCGTACCTCACACAGCTCTCCACCACAGTCCTTTATTTGCTCTGTTTCTCTTTCATTGCACTAAATCTGACATGGTGTTCAGTGCCACATCTCAAATAGAATGCGGTTTCCCCTTAGCATCCATTGCATTTCTCTATTCATTCCGCTTTATTGAGAAATCCCAGTTAAATTGTTCCGCTTTGTGCATATATTTGTCAGTAAATGAGTGTACATGCATGTTTATACATAATGAAAGTGATATGTGCATTGATATGCAGTAGAGATGTAACAATACACTGAACTCACGATTTGCGACTTTAAGTTCATGGTGTGATTCTCAAAAAAAAAAAAACTGAATGAGCTGCAGACAACCGACAAAAAAGGATTCCTTTATTTATATGAACTGTGCAAAACAACACGTCTGTCCTCTTATCAAAAGTACAAGTGAAATAAATAACAAAAATGAAATACAAAATGAATAATTTGATTTTAAAAGAAATCCCACATCAAAATAAATAATATCTTAAAATGAATAAACTAAGAACAAGTATCGATGTCTGAAGTCAAGTGAAATCAAGAGGCAAATTATGCCCTAGGCTGTTTAAAAATTTGCATCGGGATTCATTTTTTAACTCAACCGGTTGTAATCTTTACACATTTATTTACTCTTTTCGTTTCATGACGCATCGTAACATCCGTAATACGCTGACTGGAGGTATGCATTCTCCAATTCACACACAAATTTTTGTTGACATGTTTGTGTTTTCTGGTGAAGACGGAATGCAATGATTAGCATTTTAATGCGTGATGCCCACTTGAAGTCATCAGTCTGTTCCTGTTTACAAGCAGGGTGTATCTCCTGTTGAGGAAACCCTCAGATCAACAACCAAAAGAGTCCCGAGGGACATCGCATGCTTACAGGCACGTCCTCCAAGCCTCGGGGCTCAGTTAATGCAATGCTCTATTAAGCTGTCATTTCTAAAACCATGATGGGTATTCACTTTAGAGAAAACACTTGGAACCATCTCACTGTACACATTATATAATTCAGAAGATTACTACTACACAACAGAGTTGAGCAGAATCAACTTTTTTAACTGTCAGGGAGTTTCTTTTTGCAGCTGTAACAAGGTCAGAGTAAAGCTCTATTCACATGGGACTAGTATTACCTGGGGACCTCTAGTAATTTGTAATAATTAAGTAGGTTGTATGTGATTTTAGTGCTCATATTATGCTTTTTGGATTTTTCCTTTTCCTTTGTTGTGTTATTTTTGTGCATGTTATAGGTGTACAAAGTGAAAAAGCCTAAAGTCCACCCCAAAGGGACTTACCATCTCCAACAGAAGACACTATTCACAAACTGCTCCAAACAGCTCTGTTGTAGTCCAGACTTTACTTCAGAGACAAACGTGGTCACTTTGTAACACACGTTATAATGCTCGCCTAGCTGCTAGCATGGCACACTAGCTAGCAGTACTTACTGCACATGTGCGACTCCCAACAAAAGATGGAACAGAAGTGAGATGACTCACTCTGTAGCTAAAACAGAGAGCTCAACACACAGGGTGAAAAGAGGAGCTGCAGCAATGTGCAGTACATCAAATATATGGTGTTTTCTGAAAATGAAACCACATAAACCTATTCTGGTACAACCTCTAAATATAATTATATAATCGTATGCGAACATTTTGTGTGTGTGTGTGTGTGTGTGTGTGTGTGTGTGTGTGTGTGTGTGTGTGTGTGTGTGTGTGTGTGTGTGTGTGTGTGTGTGTGTGTGTGTGTTGTTCAGTGGTGGCTTGTTAATAGAGGGTGCCGCGCCCTCAAAAAAATTCCAGAAAAATTAATTTATACTTAAACACAAAAATGATATAAAAATAAAAAATAAAATAGTTTACTCATACGAGTGCTGGCTGGTAGTAATCGCCTCAGCATTTAATAAAAATGGCTTTTAATCAGTTAACTATTTTCTATTTAAATACAAGATGTTTCATGTAGTTTCATGGGCGAGGGACGCTGGACAAATGGATCTGTGTAAGTCCTTAAACTAGTGCTGTCAAACGATTAAAATATTTAATCGCAATTAATCGCACATTTTTATCTATTCTAAATGTCCCTTGATTTCTTTTTGTGTCATATTTTTTTCATTTTAATTCTCTTATCAACATGGAAAAGTGGATCAGCTGCTTTGTGCAAATGTTTTTTTTTTTTTTTATTGAAAACATTGGCGTATACATAGTGTCCAATTTCCCACTAACATTCACACTTGGAACTAATAGTCTGTCACATAATGTAACACTGTTACCTCGATTTTCCATTGCAGATAGTACTGCCTCATGCCTGAGGCAAGCATGGCTCGTTGTCATAGCGACTATGGTTTCCCCCGACTCATTTCCTGGTTGTCCTTCTCCATAAACAACGTAAAATCAGGGAGAGGGGTAACTTCTCCTGCTCCAGTTTTCCACCGTGGTCAGAAAGAACAGAGGAGACACTTTGTTTCTCTCACTGACTGTAGAGTCACTACTCTCTCGCTCCGAAGCTAATCGCCGTCACGAGCCTACAAGGTATGCGGCTCGCAAGTAAAGACAGTATATAAAATGGACTCAGTGACTCCGCTGTTTTTGACAGAGACCAGTGAAGTCAATTAGAAGTACTTTTCCGGTGATAGCTGAGCATTACTGCGCAGCTGCAAACTGAGCTTCCCGCCGTAGATGTGACGTAAGCAACGTGTCTGAACGTTGGAAGTCTTCTGGTAGCTGTGCCAAGAGAAATCTCAATCATTCCCAATCTTGCAGAGATGGAGAGCGTAGGTATATGTAAGGAGATAACATAGGCACAGGCTAATTATTGCTAACTAAAATGCTAGTTAACATTAGTAATTAAACTAAACAGCTAATGTACGTCGAAACTGCCTGCGAGCTTCTCCTGTACGGTAATTCCTCTACTATGCGACAGTAAGTCGCGTGGTTATGACGCAATCGTTAGCCTATTTTTATAAAAACGTCTGCTATGGAGCCATAACGTGAGATACGAGGTAATGGAGCCTTTTATACATTGTCCTGTTTCTTTAGAAATAAACGATGGACAAATGAAATCTTTAAACGTTTCAGATGTAAAGTTATTGGCTGTCAAAGTGACGCCAAAATGAATGGCAGTCAATGGAATGCTAACGGGGAGTGATGGATAGGGTTAGCATAAAATGGCGCCATTGCGGCTTCACTCTGAGGAGAGAAGCCTGCCCCCTTGCTAGCAAGTCCAAACCGTCTGCGGCTTGTGTCTGTTTTGTTTCCGGTCTGCGACCCGCCCTTCAATCACTACTATTGGCCAGGCGTCCAAGGTAACGTAACCCCATTTGTTCAGGTCCTATCCCTATCCCACCATCCTAACCACTCGAGGTGAAATGCCTAACTCCAACCAATCGAGCTGCTTCGTAGGGCGGAACATGGCGTGACCATAGACAGTTAAAGAAATGGACTAATCGGCGTTAAAATGGGTTTGCGTTAACGCCGTTAATAGCGCGTTAAACTGACAGCCCTACCTTAAACCTTTGGCAAGCATGTGATCTAAAGCTGGTCTCTAATTGGTTTCTTAAAGATTCGTCTTCGGTCGCAGCTCGCTGCGTCCCTGGCGAATCCGAATTGGATATGTGTTATTTTATCCAAACTGACTGACTTCCCATCACTCTGCCAAAACCTTGCAGAGTTAGCATTTCTGAACAACTAGATGAAGGCTACAGGATTGGCATTAGAAGGCACAATGAAGAGGTAACAAAAAAATCAACACATACTGTCCAGGATAATAGACCGTGTCACATTTTGAGTTGGCTTTACGTGGCCATGATGAGAGTGAGAGGGAGCCACTTCAGGTGTTCAGAGTAAAATACAAGATGTGTACCCACATGCCCACTACATCCACCGCTGCGCACATCAGCTCAACCTGATAATGCAACAGGCCACCTCTCACATATCCAAGGTGAGAATTTGTTTTTCTAACATTGGTGGATTTGCTGATTTTTACTGTAATTGTAACCTGTACTGGATATAGTATATTTTGTTTGTCTGTTGTTTGCTGAGCTAACAGTGTTTTGCACACTACTGTAGTAGCATGAAAACTGGGACATTGTTGTGTGAGGCAGGAAAGGGTTGACCCAAATGCAGAGGCAGGCTGGAGTTTTAGTTCTTAGAAGATTTATTTGAAATGGAGTTCACAAAATGATAAGAGTCCAAAGCGTGCAGCAGGCAAAACCTACAGAAAATCCAAAAAAAACAAGAGCACAAAGGCCAGGGGAAAAACACGCAGCTAGGTTGGAGCACAAACGGACAGGACCAAACACAAAGAGAAAACCAAAATGATCTGACGAAGGACAAAGGAAACTCAGGGGCTAAATAAACTAGGTAATGAGGAAACAAGAGGCAGGTGACACAAGGGCTGGGGAACAGGTGGGAGACATCAGGTAATCACAAGGGTGGGAAACCACAGAAAGTAAAACTAGACATGACAAGACAGAAAACCAGACTCACAATAAAACAGGAAACTGAACATAAAGCAAAACAGGGAACAGAACTGTACACAAAAAATATACACAGGGCACAGGAACACAACAGGAAACACACAAAAATAACAGGCAACAGAAATAGAACAAAATACATAAAAAAACTGAAACCATAACAGAATTTTGTTTGTGGGATTCTCCATGTTGACTGCTTTGGGTATATCGAGAGAAATACATTATATTTTCCTCAGTCTGCAGCATTGGTCTTGTGTAGTGTTTGATGAACGTATTGTGTATTTGCACTGTCTCTGTGTACTCCATTTACAGTACTCTGATTACTGAGAAGTGGAATTGCTGAAAGTGTTTTAGGTGAGCAACAGCAGTGTGTAACTGGTTCAAACACAATTAAGTCACAAAATATTGTGTTTCATTTTGCTAATTGTGTGTAGTATTCTGAAAAACCGTTCCCTTTTTTCAAAACAGAGCTCAAACAATCTAAAAAAAAACTGTAAATAAAGTACAACCCCAAATCAGAAAAAGTTGGGACAGTATGTAAAACACAAATAAAAGAAAATAGTGATTTCTAAATGTATTTTGACTTGTATTCCATTGCAGACAATACAACAGCACATAATTTAATGTGTTCCTCATGATTTTTATTGTTTTTTTTTCAAAAAAACAAAATTGCTATTTTGGTTCTTGCAACACATTTCAAAAAAAGTTGGAACAGTAAAGCATTTACCACTTTGTAATGTTGCCATTCCTTTTCACAACACTTAAAAGATGTTTAGGGACTGAAGACACCAAGTGATAAAGTGTTTCAGGTGTAATTTTGTCCCATTCTTGGTGCAAACAAGTCTTAAGGTGGGCAACAGTACGGGGTCTTCGTTGTCGCATTTTGTGCTTCAAAATGCACCACGCATTCTCTATTGGAGGCAGGTCGGGACTGCAGGCAGGCCAGTCAAGAACCTGTATCCTTTTCCTCCGCAGCAAGGACTTTGTAATGTGTGCAGAATGTGGTTTTGCATTATCTTGTTGAAATATGCATGACGTCCCTGGAAAACCGGGTTCTCGGCAGTAAGTCGGACACGTTCCAGGTGAGGGTTGGCCTCCACCAGGGCTGCGCTTTGTCACCAATCCTGTTCGTAGTATTTATGGACAGGATATCGAGGCGTAGTCGTGGTAGGGAGGGGTTGCAGTTCGGTGGGCTCGGGATCTCATCGCTGCTCTTTGCAGATGATGTGGTCCTGATGGCATCATCGGCCTGTGACCTTCAGCACTCACTGGATCGGTTTGCAGCCGAGTGTGAAGCGGCTGGGATGAGGATCAGCACCTCTAAATCTGAGGCCATGGTTCTCAGCAGGAAACCGATGGAGTGCCTTCTCCAGGTAGGGAATGAGTCCTTACCCCAAGTGAAGGAGTTTAAGTACCTTGGGGTCTTGCTCGCGAGTGAGGGGACAATGGAGCGGGAGATTGGTCGGAGAATCGGCGCAGCGTGGGCGGTATTACATTCAGTTTATCGCACCGTTGTGACGAAAAGAGAGCTGAGCCGGAAGGCAAAGCTCTCGATCTACCGGTCAGTTTTCGTTCCTACCCTCACCTATGGTCATGAAGGTTGGGTCATGACCGAAAGAACGAGATCCAGGGTACAAGCGGCCGAAATGGGTTTCCTCAGGAGGGTGGCTGGCGTCTCCCTTAGAGATAGGGTGAGAAGCTCAGTCATCCGTGAGGAGCTTGGAGTAGAGCCGCTGCTCCTTCACGTCGAAAGGAGCCAGTTGAGGTGGTTCGGGCATCTGGTAAGGATGCCCCCTGGGCGCCTCCCTAGGGAGGTGTTCCAGGCACGTCCAGCTGGGAGGAGGCCTCGGGGAAGACCCAGGACTAGGTGGAGGGATTACATCTCCAACCTGGCCTGGGAACGCCTCGGGATCCCCCAGTCAGAGCTGGTCAATGTGGCTCGGGAAAGGGAAGTTTGGGGTCCCCTGCTGGAGCTGCTCCCCCCGCGACCCGACCACGGATAAGCGGACGACGATGGATGGATGGATGGATGTGATGCACCCCAACGGCCAGCAGACACCACCTACCAAGAGCCTGGGTCTGTCCGAGGTTTCTTCCTAAAAGGGAGTTTTTCCTTGCCACTGTTGCACTAGTGCTTGCTCTTGGGGGGACTTGTTGGGTTTTTTGTAAATTATAGAGTGTGGTCTAGACCTACTCTATCTGTAAAGTGTCTTGAGATAACTCCTGTTATGATTTGATACTATAAATAAAATTGAATTGAATTGAATTGAATTAACAGTCTGGATGATCCTTTTCTTCTTTGGTCCGGAGCACACGGCGTCCATTTCTCCCAAAAAATACCTGAAATACTGATTCATCTGACCACAGTACACGTTTCCACTGTGTGATGGTCCATCCCAGATGCCTCCGAGCCCAGAGAAGTTGACGGCGCTTCTGGACACTGTTAACATAGGGCTTCCTTTTGGCACAGTACAGTTTTAACTGGCATTTGTGGCTGTAACTACGTATTGTGGTACTTGACAAAGGTTTGCCAAAGTAGTCCTGAACCCATGTGGTGATATTGCTTATAGATGAATGACGATTCTTGATGCAGTGCCGCCTGAGGGATCGGAGATTACAGTTGTTCAGCTTAGGCTTGCGCCCTTGTCCTTTACACACTGAAATTCCTCGTCATTCCTTGAATCTTTTAATTATGTTATGCACTGTTGAAGGTGAAATAAGCAAATGTCTTCCTATCTTTCTTTGAGGAACATTGTTTTTAAACATTTCAATAATTTTCTCACGTATTTGTTGGCAAACTGGCAATCCTCGGCCCATCTTTGCTCCTAAAGGACTAGACCTTTCTTGGATGCTGCTTTTGTACCAAATCATAATTAGAATCACCTGTTGACATCACCTGTTTCAAATCACATCATTATTTAACCAATTTACGTGATTACTAGCCCTAAATTGCTCCTGTCCCAACCTTTTTTGGAATGTGTTGCAGGTCAGAATGACAGGAAAGGATGAATATTTATAAATGAAATTAAGTTGACCAGACAAAACGTGAAATATTTGTGTTCACATTGTCTGCAATGAAATACAAGTCAAAGTACATTTAGAAATCACTACTTTATTTTTTTATTTGTGTTTTTCATACTGTCCCAACTTTTTCTGATATCGGGGTTGTAGTTCTTTAACTATTGCTTTCTGTTTATTTGCCCTTCCCCCCTCACCAAAAAAAATCTGTGTGTGTGTGTGTGTGTGTGTGTGTGTGTGTGTGTGGTCGCACTTGTATGTCTGTGTATTTTGTTGATTGTCTTGTTGTGTATTCCTATTTCATTTCATGCTTTGTTTTAATGTGTATGCTGTTTTTAATGTAAAGCATGCACAGTATGCACAAGAACCCGCAAGGTGCTGCCTGCCCGCAACGTCCCACGCAAGCGTGTAAGAGAGAGACTGATTCATGTTTATTTGCACTGACATTACAGATACAACACTATCATAAAACTCTGATTAGCCTACCGCACGCATTTAAAAAAAACAGCCAACAGGCCGGGTTTAGACAATCATCACTGCAGCTCTCATACGGGAGCTCAGATTTGCAGAAGAGTCATGCAGAAGGCCAAATACTAGTGATGGTCAAATGAAGCTTCACGAACCACTGTCTTTATTTTCTGAGCTCACTAGATGGCGCTCTCTGTGTGAAAACACACTGAATTGCCATTCCTTTAACCTTTTTCTATGAACAAAGAGCGCCATCTAGTGAGCTCAGAAAATAAAGACAGTGGTTCGCGAAGCTTCATTTGACCATCACTACCAAATACACCACACACAGACAAACTGGTAGAAACGTGACACACACACACACACACACACACACGGCCCCATGGTTAATCATTAACGAAGAATAGTTTAATTATTCTCTGAAATGTGAACAGGGCAGAGAGCAGAGCTGCTGCTGTGCCTCCCCATTAAGAGAGACGCTGTGCACATTTACATGTGTACAACAGAAGCTATCTTCTTTGATTTTTTTCAGAAGCTAAAAGTTTAGTTGTTTTTCCTCTGCCAAGTTTATAACTACTTTTTAAGTTTTGTTACTTAAATGTCCCATGACATTTTCAGCAGTGACATTTTCAGTAGTGACATTACTGGGCGCATGGAAACGTTTACAATACCTGATAGCAGCCTCTTTAATCACTAAAGTAAACTCATACATCAATACAATAGGCACATTCTCATGCAATATTCATACTTTCAAACACGGTGTAGTAACTTTCAACAAAACTAGCATTTCTAAATTAACCACTGAGGGTCGAACAGGTGACCTTGTTTTGAGCACGTGTGGACATGTTGAATGACAGCAAAGCCACCAACAAGAAAATATATTCAAACTAAAAAGAGAAATGAAAGCTGCACTTAATATTAACTGAGGATCAAAAGACACATGGGAAAAGTATTGCTTGCAGTGACTCACAGAGTATAACAGCGATCAAAATTAACGTAAAAATTGGCCGGAATTGTCCTTAAGGTCAATGCCTAACCCCAACCAATCAAGCTGCTTCAAGGGGCGGAGAACTTGCCTAGAAGTTACTTGGGAATCATAATAACGCCTCCACTCCGTGTTTCACTCTGAGTAGCTATATAGCTGGACTTTGTACCAAAAACCACCAATAAAGGCTTCGTAACCAAATATTACTCAACCTGACATGTCCCAGCAGTAAAGTGACTGGAATTTGGGGAAAAATTACCAGCACTGGCCAAGATTAAAGCTATGTCGCATTAGCATGTAGCCGCTTAATAGTTAGCAGTATGCTAACGTTAGATTGTAGTGGAACGAAGCAGCACTTCTACCATCAAAAATCGCAGATAAAGGCTTCTGAACAAACACTACCTAATTGGACATGTTTCAGCAGTAATGCGACCCAGAACTGGGCAGAATTTAACAACATTGGCAGCTCAGATGACATTGTTTACTGCCGTTAGCCATGTAGCTACTATAGTTACAGCAGACAGAGTTTGGTCCACCTTTGGTGTGCATCTGAGTGCAATTGCTGCATTTACACCTGCCCAAATTAACCGCACCAAGGAGGAAAACAAACTCCAGTGCGATTCAACCAAACTAAATGAGGCAGGTATGTTAAAGTTGCTATATAACCTTACTTTGCATCTGTTTGGTTTCTGCTTCAGCATGAGGCTAGAAGGAGTTGATGAGGATCCATCATAAGCTGCACAGAAATCGGCACACTGCAGGCAAAACTGCTACAGTTAGATTATTCCCATGTGGAAATGTTGCTCTTTATTAACAAATTTCCGCCCGCAACTGTTTCTCAAGTCTGCAGAACATCAGGACATGCTTGTGCCAAATGTGAAGCAGACAAAAAGACACATTAAGGCTTCTGTACCTGAAATGGAGCCTGCTGTGACTTAATGCTAGGCCCGTTATATATTTTCCTTGTTTGTTAGTGGTGGTTGAATTTAGGCTTAGAAACCAGTACCAGTGAAATGCTACCCACTGGGATTCATGGATTCATTCATCATTCTGGGATAATTCTGAGAAATCCAAAGTCTGTCTCTGCAGACCCGAGTCAGAGACCAGAGATGGAAACTTGCAACATTTTTTTAATCTTGAAAGCTACAACAATATATCCTCCCCGGTAAACTGAGGAAGATATCATTAACTGAATCTCATTGGGGAAAGAAGATATACAGTATCAGCAGCATCACAGAATCTCCAGTTGAAGACTCATTTCAATTGGAGAGGGTGTTTTTGTAGTCGGCATTCAGCGATGAGCTTCTCTCTGTTAGCCAAAGATGAAAGCGACGGCAGTATTTTCTCTGCATTTAAAATGACTAGCAATTATGATCATAGTATTCACATCCTCATCAGTTTACTTAATAGAGGCCAAAGCTACAGAGTAGCGATGTCTAAGACAAAAGTATCAGTCCTCTGGGAGAGTGTGAAAAATGCAAAATTATTAAAAATCATGATGTACCCCTTTTTGTTGTTGCCATGAAAAATTGCCAAACACATCTCCCTGCCAAGAACATTTTCTTCATACCCTCCCGTCGTTACATTCCCTGTAAAGTAATTATCCTAAAATAAGCCTCTCTACTCACAGCCATGAGACAGCAGAACACCTGCTACATTTACAAAACACCTGTGGCTAATTTAGAACAGAAAACAAGTCAGGCAATTAGAGGATGATGCAGTCTGTGCCAGCCATTCTTTTTTTTAATTGAATTAGTCTTTCTCCGAATCTAGGGTTTCAGGATAGAGGGTGCTGTCTGTTTTAATGAGGGGCGGCTGGCCAAAAGAGGGCGATAGGGCGCCGCCCTCCTAAAAGAAGAAGAAAAAAAAGATAGACTTCCAAATGTTCTCTCTCTCTCTCTCTCTCTCTCTCTCTCTCTCTCTCTCTCTCTCTCTCTCTCTCTCTCCTCACCCTCTCTGCTCTTTTCCCCGATCAACCTGCTTTCCTCGCTTCTAAGGCCAAAGAAAACCCTCCAAGCCGGTCGTAGTGCATTGAATATCTCTGGCTCCTTCTTCCACTCAATTGCAGGCGCCCCCTTCAACGGCGTGTCTCCTTTGTCCTTGAAAAACTTCCAAACTTTCTTCTTGGTAATTCCTGTGGAAATGCACAGCTCGCAGCTAAACTAGTGTGAGATCTGCGCGACCTACATTCAGAACACCAGCTGGTCTCAGACCAGTGGTCTGTATGTGCATTTTGGGGCGTGACAAAGGTGCAGACCAGAGCCAAATAAGGGACAGCCACCGAGTTGACGTCGACTATTAGCTTCGTTGAGATTCGCCTGTTTTCAAAGCAAAAGTTGTTGGCGAGAGCTTAACAAAATAAAAGGCTGCAAGACAAGACACGAGCTGGCCATCTTGCTGTTGGACCAGTACGTAATATTAGCTGGCTTACTATGTCTTGTGTTGATGCACTTGCTTATGTTTGGATTTTAGCAAAGTTGTCGACTTGCTCGATGTGTCGTCAATGTATCCATAACAAATGCACATGTATAGCTGTCAATATTTGCGACAGCATCCCCAAAATCCAATACAGTAATGCTGCTTTAAAGCAGCAGTGGGTAGAATGCAAAAATAAAAAAAAAACTCTTCTTGTAGCTCTCCCTCTCCCCTCTTTGTCACACAGGCAATGCATGTGCTAACCAGCCAATAGGAACGCTATCTCTCTCTCTCCTGTGATTGACCAGTCTCCCTTGAGGGCTAGACTGATTTTCTGATGCCTGACAACAGAGCCAAGAGGAGGTGCAGAAATCTGGTTCTCTCTCAGACCACGTAAATTACAATATGCTAAAAGATTATTATGGAACAACGGCAAAAAAGTGCCTACCACAGCTTCAGGCCAGATTTGTGATTTCTGGCTATAAATATAATTGACTTGACTTTTAGATGTGAATAATAACATGCACAGCATACAGTCATTTTAAGTTGTCAATGCCATATTGCCTTTTGGTTAGGTAATAATTGTTCAAGTAACAAGCAATAATAATGTGATTTATTTCCCCCAGTAAGAGTAGTGTAACAGTTTAAAATGTCATGTTCAAAAATACATTACTAACCCAGGGAGCTCATAGCCAGCCACTGTAGCTGGTGTCCCTTGACCAGCCGGCGGTTTCCTAGTTTTGTAGGATTTCTTACGTTTTGGTATCATACGTTCATGAGAATGTGTTGAATACATACAAATTACTTTTCATATCTATATGTATGAATGATTCATGAGAACAGCCTGAGTCATGACAGTGTGACACTGCAGCCAGCATGCACATTACCAGGACCCTTTAACTGAAGTAGCTAAACGGAATTCATCCATAATTCATTTTGATTATTTCCCCCTGTGCTTTTCACACTGTGAGATGTCAACATTTCTCACGTGAATCACCTATCACCTCATCCTGTTCAGAGCTGAAGTGTGTATGGACTCCAAGGCTTCACTCGGTGAGTGCCGCTTACAGTCACTTGGCCTAAACTAATGCATACAGTCACTGTGGGGAGCGGAGGCTAGCTATTGAAGGCAAATATCAAGAAAGTAAAGTAGTTTGGGTAGGCCTACAGTATATCCTTCATTATTTTTTACTGTCATTTCTCTGACTTCCTCATGCTGAGAGTAGCTTGCAACATGGTATTATTAGCATCTTAGGTTTCTCAATAGTCAACCCCATCATTATTAGCCACCATGAACGTACGAAGGAGGCATGATATCCAGTGACATCCAGCATTACCATAAGCTACGTGGGTGGCGGATCTGCTTAAAAAAGCTCCAGTATTCTTGAAAAATCTCCTATTTTTGTGTCTTGCATTGTGTTATTGATGCTATCCCGTTGTGTGTCACATACAGTAATCCATGTATAGGTTGATACAATGTTTATCAATGCACTAGTATAAACTCACATTCTATTTTCACATTGCTAATTTCTCTTTTGGCTGTAGTTAGTTTAATGAGTGCAAGGTACAATTTCTAGTACAATTAGTACAATTTCTTTTACCTACAGGTGTGAAATGTGACTGAATTGACATGTCAAAAGGACCTAGGTCAGGAGGGTCACTTTTGTTCCTCATTCTATCTTCAAATAGAACAGAACAATGTTCAACCCACACCTCAAAAGGTCTTAAGCGGCTTATACTTCACACTGTAATTGCTTCCCCGGAAGCCATTTGAAAAATAGTTTGCAGCTTGGGTCACTCAGACTTGTTTCATGATTATCATTTCAGAGATTTGCTGCAATCTGCTGTCTGGACCTGCAGATACGCTGCCCGAGGAGCTCAGGCTAATTCACAATCACTGCCGGTATGACGCCTCTATGAGTCTGCAGGTTGATGGACTTGTGTTAATTTTATTCATCTCTGACCTTGCAGGACCTACCTTGTGCAGGTTTTCCTTGTGCATCACTGCCTGTGGCCGCCAACTGGCAAACGTATCATCCCCAGTGCTTAGAGAACCTCAGCACAGGACACTGACTGAGATAAGAGGAGGATTATAAATTACAAGCCAGTATGTTTTTGTTTCTGGGATGCCTAGATCAGAAGACATTGGATTTAAAGGTATACTATGTCACTTTTCCCTCTTTTCCCGAAGAGGGAAAAGTGACATAGTATCCCTTTAACAGGCCATTCAGGTTTGGCTCGCCTTCCTATGTAACATGCAGGCTCATTAGAAAATAGCGCCCCCTATCTGAGAACTACCTTTGCAAAGGTGTGCCATATTTTTCTCGCTAACCAATCACAGCAGACTGGGCTTTATGGGAGGGGGGCTTAAAGAGACCAGTTACCAGATTGGAGTCAGTAGGAGAATGTCAGATTATTTAAGTGTATACGCAATTGAGATACTTGGAGTTCTATCAGCATTACAATGGGTGGAAGAGGTAACGTACGTAAAATACTCATCTGTAGCGACTGTCAAGTATCAAAGCAGGAGGAAGTAAAGTAAAGGGGAAGTAAACAAACAACGTGAAGAAGAAGACACCAACAGCTGGAGAGACGACGAGATTCAGAAACTTCTGTCTGTAAGAGCCAACGCAGAAATTGTAATACTAATTCTTAATATTCAAACGTCATTTTTGGCCAGTTTTGACAGCCCTAATAGACATACATGAGATCGATGTATCCACTTTGTTTCCCAGCACCAAGTAAGTGCTCTGATTCAGAATTTAGTTATTTAGTAACTTCTAAAGGCTCTGACACACCAACCTGATGGCCGACCGTCGGCAGAAAAAGCAGTCGGACTGATCAGTCTCCCTGAGTTAGTCCAAAAAGTGCCTTGGAACACACCGAAGCGACGCCAACTTGAGCGTACGTTTTGTGCGTGCACGAGACGTAAGACATCTCCATAACAGCAGGCGGCGCTAATCTGTATTGTCGCCCAAAAAATGAAAACCGGAAATGACGAACGCGTCACGTGGTTCTGGCTTCTCTTGAATTTCAAAGACAACCATAATGGCGGCTCGTTCGGAATACGAGCTCGTATTTTACGAAAAAAGTTCACCGAAACGTGTTTCTGAAAACATTTTAAGCGAGAAATAGGCCATGCAGTTACTGAATCTGTCTGTTTTTTTGATCGACAAAGGTCAGTTTTAAAGATTTTCATCATTTCTGGTTAGTGTTTTAAATGCACTGATTTGCTAGTCCAGGGCTGGCACTTCACCAATCAGATTGGTCATTGAGTCCGACTGCCAACTGGTCGATTCAACAAGTCAAATGGACCCAAATTAAAGCCAACGGCTCCTCCGACTGACGACGGCACGAAACACACCGAACAGACTCGAGTCACCAACCTCGCCAGACTGTCCGACGGCCGATAATCCGGTTGGTGTATCAGCGCCTTAATAACAACTGGATACAGCGTTTGAGTCAGCGCCACGCTCATTCCTATGAGAGTTGCTCAGTGGCGCACAAAGCCCAAAATGTTCACTTGCCGCGTATAAAATTACGGCGCAGCTTCCACATTATGGGGACTTAAAGCTGGCACATTAGAAATCTCCGGCGGCCGAGGACGGCAAGTTTCAGTTTAGCGCTCCATTAACTTGAATGGTGATTAAATGATGTGATGGGGCAACTTTTCTACACCTCACAAATGTTATCGGACCGAGTGAATGAATTCTGAAAGTGAAATTAAACATTTTTCGAAAGTTGTGACCAGGGTTCACAATTAGCACCATTTACCAGCCAAATGCTGGTAAATTATGCAAGTGGCTGGTAGATTTGCTTCACTTACCAGCCAAAACAAACAATGGTAATCCATGGTCAAATTTGAACATTCACTAGCCATTTGGCGGCTGGACAAAAAGTTAATTTTGAACCCTGGTCGTGACGCTTGAAAAAAATCTATCCACTTATTTACAGACGTCTCTTTTGCCATGTACGTCTATGGGGCAAAGTCCTTTTGGGCCCCATGGCATCACGTGACGAACACAGAAGTTGTAATTTGACTGTTTGGCCTGCAAAGTCAAATTTGCTTCAAAGCCCGGCATGCTTCCTGGGGGCCTGACTTGTACCTTTTAAGATTTTGTTTACCCAGGCTTGTACTTTCTATTTTTTATCAAAGGACCAGATATTTTCTAACACAGTTGTTTGATGATTCAACCAGGTGAGTTTCATGCTGACCCAAGCCACACAGAAAAGCTCAAACTGTGAGTCACGTAATTCGGCTGTGAGAAAAATGAAAGATGTCTACTTCCATAACCAGGGGTGTGACTGAAATACTACTTTGCAACTCTTTATAAAATAAACATGTAGTGGCTGACTGACTGTGTCCAGCTTCACTTGTGGACAGAAATTGCTAAAAACATTTCAGTATCTGGCAACAACAGCCCCACCCCCCCCCCCCCCCACCCCAGGATGTTTCCGTAGTCTGACTGAACCAGTCTTGTTTGTTTTCTTTCTTTTCTCTCATTTAATTAATTTTTTTTACTTACACTGGCCAAACCCCTCAAACTAAATCTCCTGTTTTAATAGGCTCAATCACAAATGATCAAAAGCACTATGGGGGAAAACTATATATATCTTTTCTCCATATTTCACCATGTGTCTCTACTCCTTTCTCAGAGAGGTCGTGACTCAGAGTGTCTGGATGGAACATTTGCCTCTCAGCTCCCACAAACCAGACTTCCCTGTCATAGACCGGGCTGCAGTCACAGGCTGATGGTAAATCACTGGGGAAGGGACATTATGGTCAGTATGCAGAATAACAACGAATGGAAAGCTACCAACAATATTTGGATTTCATATTTAGGATAAAACAAAACAACACAGGATAAGTAGCAGACTCTTCGTGTGATGCTAAACTCATCTTAAACCCAACGCGACTTGAAGACTGAGCCTGCTGACTGATTGTAAAGTGAAGTCAAATAAATTGAAAACACAAAATAGAGTTTTCAGGAGGATTACACAGGAAATGATAAAACCTTTGACCTGGGGTCCCAAATGAAACGGATGAGGCAGAAAACACAACCACCGCGCTCCCACTCTGACTCGTTATGTTCAGAACAACAACCACCACCTTTTCAAGTGGTGTTTCTTTTTTTCATTCTTTTTCTGTCATATTCCACCATCTCAGATGACAGTGTGCTCAATCTGTTGACTGAATGTAATTCAATCAGGAGAGACTTCGTTGCAGATATGCAGGGTAGAGAAACAGGACATATACCCCCGATGGAGTCTAGACACTGGTGGTGGCGGTGAAGGAGACCGAAGACCAGATCGAAGGATTGCACGCTTTGCCTGAAATGATAACTGACAGCAGCAGAGAGAAGAACAGGGATGTAATGCTGTGATTGGCTCGTGAAACTAATGGCCGATTCTGATTGGTTTAACTGAAAATTGAATGCCTCTAAACAGCTGATTTGTTTCAGGAAGAGAGAGCGGTGATTGAAGTTATTTGAAGTCTTCCTGAAAGAATTTACGCTCAGCTTCATTTTGTCATATTTCACTGTTCCAATCCAACAATGCTCCATGAAGAAAATACATTTTCAAACTGTCAAGGACAATAAGAAAGGCATACTCCAGCGAGTTCCTATTAAATATAGTTCAGAGACATTCAAGAGACATATTCCTTTTTAAAGCAAGGTGAAATGTGATGCAGCTGAGAAAAAAAACAGTGCTAGATGAAAAGTTACGGGATCACTATTTCACCTAAAACCACAAATGTCAACCTCATTAAGGAGAAAAATAATAATCATCTGGTAACCACGACATGTTTACCTATTTCACTCCTTTCTGATCATGACCCTGATACTGATCATCTGCACTACATTTCATTGCAATAAATGCAATAATTGAGACATTGTTCATTGCATAAGAACATAGGGATGGGAATGATTGTTAGGCATAAGATAGGCATAAGTCAGGTCCTCAGTTGTTACCAGATAAACCAAGTTGTTGTTTGAACATTTTTTGATTTTAATTGGAAAAAATGGAAATGGTTCTTTGGAAAGTGACCATGGTATAGGCGGGTTGATGCCCTTCAAGGTGTCCATTATCATTTAATTAACAGACTCTGGCGGAGGCAACTGTCTGACACGCGTTGTCCATTAATTCCTGATAATGGACACCTCGTTGGGCTTTAACCCTTATATATAATACATATAGTTGGTATAAATATGGTGATTATTTATATATCATATTGATGAAGGCTGGTTTAAAGGGGTACCCTAGTACCCTAGGATTGTGATTTCCTATAAAGCCCCAACAGACTCTAGAATTTGGTTTTTATGCCAGACTTTATAAAGCTCTTTCAGACCCACGGAAGATATCATACAATTGTTTTTCATAGGCCGAGTAGTACTCCTCAGCCAACTTCATGAGTAAAATAGTTCCTTTAGACTAATTACCAAAGGGTTATTAATGATGCACAGTTGGCAGAGCATATACTAGTACATTTTGTAATGCATTATAATGGATTATTGGTGCTTTTACACCATCAGCAAAATATTTTTGTGTCTATGTGCGCCTTTGTTTAATGTGATTCCAAAGTTTATGAGGCCAGATTTTCCACCTGTACACATGACAATGCCAAGAAAGACAAAACCATTGTAATACATTTACACTATGGAACTGTACCAGGAAAGAAAATGAAAGGCAATGCTAGTGTAACAGTAAATCTTATTTGTGTATTTATCAAAATTAGGGTTATTGCTTTTGTAAGATTTAATCTCAATTAATCTTGCTATTGGTGGGTTCACAACAAAAAACATATGGCTTTCCAAAAAAGCAGACTTTATCTCACGCTTTTGAAAAATGTTGTCTGGAGGACTTCTGTAATTGGCCTTAAGCAGAGCAGTGAGTTCAAGTCCAGATGAACAATACAGAGAAAGTCTTATCAAACAAACCCCATTAAAAATGCATATCTGCAAAAATAGATAAATCAGAACCGGGTCCCTTGCTGGAGTCTAGACGCTGATGGGTGGGAAGATACTGCAGGTGGATGATGAAACGTGACGTTTGGCCTAATCTCCTTGGACAGCCTGAAGATCATTGTGCAGCTCAGTGCTTGCTGAGACAAACGGGCCCTTCGTCTCTCCTCGTGCTGTCCAATGTTTGTAATTTGCTTAACAATTTTACTCTTGTTAAGCACTATTCTCTGTTAACTACATACTTTGGAAAAACAGATTCTGCGCTGAAATTTTGAAAGCAGTGAAATTTAAAGCTGCTCAATATTTGTATATATAACAATGCCTCAAATTCAGTTCAATTTTATTGGTAGTGTCAACTCACAACAGGACTTATCTCAGGACACTTTACAGATAGAGTAGGTCTAGACCACACTATAATTTACAAAAACCCAACAATTCCCCTGGACCTGGCAGAACGACTTAGTTGTGATTACTTTAAAAAGATCAAGGTAAAAGGTTCCATACAATTCTGTGCTTTGACTGTTATTTTTTTTCATTATAGCCTAATTGCCAAAATAGCACATGCTCTGCTTCACTTATCAATTGATTGTCGATGAAACTCTAGAGGTCCTGCTGTGTGGGTGGTGGAGGAACCCATCCTTAAATCAATACAGGCTGGACATTGAGGCTAATGACAGCATATATGTTCCAGTGGGTGGATGGGGCTGCATGTCAGGTACGAAGAAAAATGTGGTAATTATCAACTGTGGTATGCAGCGATCCCTAATTATATAGTCGTTTATAAATTGCTTTTATCATTTTCAGATACACGAAGCAAGAGGGGGAACTGTGGAGACTTCATCACAGTGCCAGATTGGAGGGCAAACACTACAGTTTCTGCAATTAAGGGGGTGTTCCAAAAAAGAGCAAACTGTTTGGGTTGGGGACTGACAGCTGTGATGGCTGGTATGAACACAGCAATGACAAAACAAATTTAAAGGAGAACTCCGGCCAATTTTTTACGCTAATCTTGCTAAATATAACTATGCGAGACCTGTCTATAGCAGAAACAGTTAGCGCAACAGCAGCTACATGGAGCTGCTGCAGCTAATGCCCACCGCTGCTACTTAGCTAAATGGCAGTTATGGGGGCATACATGAAATAGTGCCTTTGTGTACCTTAACAGACACAAAATGCAATTAAAATGTCTGTGTAACATGAACAGGGCCCTTACATGACAACAAGATGCATTTTCAACATTCACCTACCCTGTTAGCTGCTAGCTAGCTAGCTGTCGTTTGGGGGACGAGAGAGTGTTCAGTCAGGCTTCGGTAATAATCATCATGCAGCAGTCCTGTGTGTATTTGTAGCATATATATGATATATATCCATTTTGTGTGCGATCCATCTGGCGTTGGAGAGTAGTATTCTCTGCCGACAACAATCACGAGAGCGCCCGCTGGTCTGGAGGATGTCCTCCGGAGGACCGCTTCTGCTTCTGCTTCCTGCCCACCGATATATATCATATATATGCTACAAATACACACAGGACTGCTGCATGATGATTATTACCGAAGCCTGACTGAACACTCTCTCGTCCCAGACGACAGCTAGCTAGTGGGAGCGGTGGGCATTAGCTGCAGCAGCTCCGTCTATGTAGCTGCTGATGAGCTAACTGTTTCTGCTATAGACAGGTCTCGCATAGTTATATTTAGCAAGATTAACGTAAAAATTGGCCGGAGTTCTCCTTTAAGTGGATGGCATAATAGAGCTCAACATTTAAACGGCTCTGGTTCCGGAAGTGATTTTCCCCACTCAATATCTCCGTTGATGTTTCATAAAATGCTTATATAAAGAGAGTGTAAGCCTGGAACAAAGCCAACCAGCAATGAGATGAATCGTGACCATAAAACATTTGATTCTGATGAGATAAGATAGACTTTCCTGTGCTACAGCAGCTCAAAAGAAAAAAAATCTGAATAACACAAATACACATTAAGTAGACATAGGAGAACAAAATATACATAAAGTATAAGAAATATAAAAATAGTTATATTATTAGTTATAATAATAATAATAATAATAATAATAGTCATAAAACAATCATATTTACACAATAAACACCCTCATATAAACAGAAAGACAGTATATAAACAGATATACAGATGAATAGAAATGAAATATTGCACAGTTGGAGGTAACAAAGAGTGATAAATAAATAAATGTGTATAGTGCAGAATATTGTCCAGTGATGGCTCATATTGTAGAAACAGCTAGCAGTGCTACATTATGATTATGATGACTGCTGCTGGACTGAAGGAGTGGCGGTAGCGAAGCGAAGACCAGATCGAAGAAGCCGACGGGAGCGCTCTGCCGGAGGAAGATCCAGGGTGCCGTGGGTGAAAGGAGGAGGAGAGGAGGAGGGTTGCTCGCTTTGCCTGAAATGATAACTGACAGCAGCAGAGAGAAGAACAGGGATGTAATGCTGCGATTGGCTCATGAAACTAATGGCCGATTCTGATTGGTTTAACTGAAAAGTGAACGCCTCTAAACAGCTGATTTGTTTCAGGAAGAGAGAGTGGTGATTGAAGTTATTTGAAGTCTTCCTGAAAGAATTTACGCTCAGCTTCATTTTGTCATATTTCACTGTTCCAATCCAACAATGCTCCATGAAGAAAATACATTTACAAACTGTCAAGGACAATAAGAAAGGCATACTCCAGCGAGTTCCTATTAAATATAGTTCAGAGACATTCTTTTTAAAGTGCCCATATTTTGAAAAAAAACACTTTTTCTGGGATTTGGGGTGTTATTTTGTGTCTCTGTTGCTTCCACACGCATACAAACTTTGAAAAAAATCTACCCATGTTGTTCTGAGTGAGATACGGGTTCTGAATGATTCCTGCCTTCGGTCTCCGGGTGAGCTGTTCAAAATCTGCAGGGCTTTTTACGTAAATAGCCGAAACGACGGGTTAAACACAACCGTTAGCATGCGCTAGCTCGTTCTCAATGGCAAAGCACTGCTACAACACACACACAAGTTCACCATAATCTACAAAAGAACTACTTACATGTGCGCCCTTCTTTAGAAGAAGTCTCCCGGCTTATCCTGCCTTGGAACTGACCAAAGTTGGAGAAACATCCTTTCTTTTACTGTCTATGGAGCTAACTGACATGAGCTACGATCTGAGCTTCTGCACATGTGCGAGTGCAGCCAAAGATGGTACAGAAGAAAAGATGATTCACTCTGTCAGCTAAAACAGAGACCTGAACACAAGGTGAAAAGAGGAGCTGTAGCAGTGAGAGAGAGCTGTGCTGTATAACAAAAATATGGTGTTTTTTGAAAATTAAACCATGCAAACCTATTCTGGTACAACCTTAAAATACAATTATGAACCTGAAAATGAGCATAATATGGGATCTTTAAAGCAAGGTAAAATGTGATGCAGCTGTGTCCAAGGTATATTGACTGACAATGCTTAAGTCAAAACACTAATATGCTCACTATTACAATGTTGCCATGCAGATTTTTAGCAGTTAATGTTCAGCATCTAAGTTTAGAGCGTTAGCATGCTATCCATCCATCCATCCATCGTCGTCCGCTTATCCGTGGTCGGGTCGCGGGGGGAGCAGCTCGTTAGCATGCTAGTATTTGCTAATTAACACTCAACAAAAAGTACAGCTGAGGCTAATGGAAATGTCATTAGCTTTACAGGTATTTGGTCATAAGCCAGAGAAAAAAAAACAGTGCTAGATGAAAAGTTAAGTGATCACTATTTCACCTAAAACCACAAATGTCAACCTCATTAAGGAGAAAAATAATAATCATCTGGTAACCACAACATGTTGACCTATTTCACTGGTGGTACTGGATGAACATTCTCGGTAACACCAAACTCCTTCTTGATCACGACCCTGATACTGATCATCTGCACTGAATTGCATTGCAATGAATGCAATAATTGAGACATTGTTCATATTTGCATTGCATAAGAACATAGGGATTTCAATGATTGTTCTAGGCATAAGTCACATCCTCAGTTGTTACCAGATAAACCAAGTTATTGTTCGAACATTTTTAGATGTTAACTGGAAAAATTGGAATTGGTTCTTTGGAAAGCGACCGTGGTATAGGCGGGTTGATGCCCTTCAAGGTGTCCATTAATTCCTGATAATGGACACCTCGTTGGGCTTTAACCCATATATATATATATATATATATATATATATATATATATATATATATATATATATAGTTGGTATAAATATGGTGATTATTTATATATCATATTGATGAAGGCTGGTTTAAAGGGGTACCCTAGTACCCTAGGATTGTTTTTTCCTATAAAGCCCCAACAGACTCTAGAATCTGGTTTTTATGCCAGACTTTATAAAGCTCTTTCAGACAGAAGATATCATACAATTGTTTTCATAGGCTGAGTAGTACTCCTCAGCCAACTTCATGAGTAAAATAGCTCCTTTAGACTAATTACCAAAGGGTTATTAATGATGCACAGTTGGCAGAGCATATACTAGTACGTTTTGTAATGCATTATAATGGATTATTGGTGCTTTTATACCATCAACAAAAGATTTTTGTGTCTATGTGCGCCTTTGTTTAATGTGATTCCAAAGTTTATGAGCCCAGATTTTCCACCTGTACACATGACAATGCCAAGAAAGACAAAACCATTGTAATACATTTACACTATGGAACTGTACCAGGAAAGAAAATGAAAGGCGATGTTAGTGTAACAGTAAATCATATTGATGTATTTATCAAAATTAGGGTTATTGCTTTTGTAAGATTTAATCTCAATTAATCTTGCTATTGGTGGGCTCAAAACAAAAAACATATGGCTTTCCAAAAAAGCAGACTTTATCTCACGCTTTTGAAAAATGTTGTCTGGAGGACTTCTGTAATTGGCCTTAAGCAGAGCAGTGAGTTCAAGTCCAGATGAACAATACAGAGAAAGTCTTATCAAACAAACCCCATTAAAAATGCATATCTGCAAAAATAGATAAATGAGAAATAGATAAATCAGAACCGGGTCCCTTGCTGGAGTCTAGACGCTGATGGGTGGGAAGATACTGCAGGTGGATGATGAAACGTGACGTTTGGCCTAATCTCCTTGGACAGTCTGAAGATCATTGTGCAGCTCAGTGCTTGCTGAGACAAACGGGCCCTTCGTCTCTCCTCGTGCTGTCCAATGTTTGTAATTTGCTTAACAATTTTACTCTTGTTAAGCACTATTCTCTGTTAACTACATACTTTTGAAAAACAGATTCTGCGCTGAAATTTTGAAAGCAGTGAAATTTAAAGCTGCTCAATATTTGTATATATAACAATGCCTCAAATTCAGCTCAATTTTATTGGTAGTGTCAATACAATTTATACAGATAGAGTAGGTCTAGACCACACTATAATTTACAAAAACCCAACAATTCCCCTGGACCTGGCAGAATGACTTAGTTGTGATTACTTTAAAAAGATCAATGGAAAAGGTTCCATACAATTCTGTGCTTTGACTGTTATTTTTTTTCATTATAGCCTAATTGCCAAAATAGCACATGCTCTGCTTCATTTATCAATTGATCGTAATCGATGAAACGCTAGAGGTCCTGCTGTGTGGGTGGTGGAGGAGCCCATCCTTAAATCAATACAGGCTGGGCATTGAGGCTAATGACAGCATATATGTTCCAGTGGGTGGATGGGGCTGCATGTCAGGTACGAAGAAAAATTTGGTAATTATCAACTGTGGTATGCAGCGATTGTGGAAACGTGACAACCGGGTTGGGTTTAGGAAAATAACAAACATGGAAAGGCAACATCACACGCGGGAAATAATCACACGCAGGACACGATCCCCGCTGTCCTGGGTGAAAGTCTTGTGTTTTACCCATCCTCCACCCCGACCAACTTCTCTGTGCGGATTTTCGCTCTTTCATACGCAATCCCAAGGTAATGTAAATCAATGGAGGCCTAACAGCGTTGACAAACACGCTAAAAAGCGAGTATGTGTCTTGATAACACGGCAATAATGCCATACGAATTGGCGTCATACATACGCCACTTAATGAGATCAGTCTGCCAGAACAGAGCTAGCCCTCTTCAGTCTGTTTAGTCTCTTCCTGTCCCTCTGTGCTCCCAGCTCCCCAGCAGGCTACTGCATGAAAGATTGCAGACACAACCACAGAGTCATACAAAGTTTTCAACAGAGTCCTGCGCACACCACAGGACCTCAGCCTCCTCAGCAGGTGGAAAACGGCTTTGGCCCCTTTTTGTACAGGGTGTCTGTGTTTTTGGACCAGTCCAGTTTATTGTTGAGGTAAACACCCAGATATTTGTATGTCTCCACCATCTCAATGTTGACACCCTGGATGTTCACCGGTGTAGTACCAGGCGGCCTCCTGCGAAAGTCAACCACATGACTGTGTTCAGAAACTATCAAAGACTTCAATGGTAGCAGCTTGCTATAGTCGTTTGCGGGTGCGGTAAATATTTTCATCGTAACAGCGAATGCCCCCAATTGGAGTTGTCGCTGTTGCACAGAATTGTGGGTATTGTAGTTTTTCTCCTTGATATTGCAAATAAAACATGTTTTTCTTAAAACAAAGTTGATTGGAAAGATCTTTGCAGGTTCAAACCAAAAAGACTCAGAAATTCCCACCGAAGCAAAGAGTTTTCATATTCAGGCTGTGAAACAGGTTGCTGTGTCGACGGTGGAAGTGGAAGCTGCTTTTAAAACTAATCTTTGTTTTGCTTGATTTGCTAAATTCTATCATAGCTAAGGAACTTTTTGGCTGACTTTTGTAGGGCTTTATGTAAACAAAAATGTGACAAAAGTCGGAAAAAGCAAAAAAAATGTCGAAAAAGCAACAAATGTCGGAAAAAGGGAGAAAAAAAATTAAAGGCAACAAAAGTCGAAAAAAGTGCTAACAATGTTAAAAAACAGCTACTAAAATGATGAAAATGCAAAAAAATCTCAAAATGAAGCGACATGAATATGTACAATCAAAGATATTTGACTTTTTTCAATTAAATAAAAGCATGTTAATAAACTATACATGTCTGGCCCTCGATGTGATTCTCATTTTCCAGTGTGGCCCTTGGTAAAGTTGAGTTTGACACGCCTGGTTTAGACATTATGGCTAATAATTAAAATCCTTATGGAGAAAATGAATGGGAATACACTTCTGGAACCACACTGTTGAGCTCTATGGTTTTGCCAAACAGCTGCTGGATGCATTCCCATGGATGGTGTCTGTTGGATGTGCTGCATAGTCTGTCTGCCTCTCCTCCCTCTCCACCACTTCCACTACATCCTATAACAATTATATGTACTGACTGTGCACTGCCCCACTGTTTACTGCTTACACTGTTTACTGGCTAAATTAGCCCATATGCCAATATTCACAACCCCTCCCTTTATCCTTGCACTATTGGACTTATTTGCACTACCACAATGACACACACTCTCATAGAGCACCTTACCACAGAGCACCTTATGCACAATATAATTGCCCCGTCACTGCAAGCGTCTCATGCTTATACATCCCTTAGTACATTCATGTGGATTTTTGATTTAGTTTATTTAGTATCTTTTTTGTTGTTGTCCATATTATTCATGTGGATTTGTTTTTTGTTATTTCTTATTTTATCATCCTGTGTATGTTGTGTGTGATGTCTGGGACCTTGAATTTCCCCTTGGGGATCAATAAAGTATCTATCTATCTATCTATCTATCTATCTATCTATCTATCTATCTATCTATCTATCTATCTATCTATCTATCTATCTACACCGCCTGAAACTGGCATGCAAAGATACATTCAGTACACGGATACATTTGAAGAGCATCTGCAGCAGCATTACATTTATTTAAAAAATTGCTGCAACTGGACCGCCGTCCTTGAAGTGGCATCAAAGAACATTATGTC
The DNA here is from genome assembly GCA_023631565.1 of Gymnocephalus cernua. Taxonomy (NCBI): domain Eukaryota; kingdom Metazoa; phylum Chordata; class Actinopteri; order Perciformes; family Percidae; genus Gymnocephalus; species Gymnocephalus cernua. The sequence goes on from CM042443.1 coordinate 21,444,539, forward strand.
TTTGTGATTTGACTGGGAAAGAATGTTAATCTAATAAAGTAAGATTATATCTGTAGTAAAACTTTAGAATGGCCTGGACTTAATCAATCTATCTTTATTTGTATCTCTTTTATTTGTGCTTTAGGAGGCCAAAGACACTGGCTGGCTGTCCCAGCACCAGACCATCACTAATTCACGACAGAACTGTGATGGCAGCATTAGCTGAGGAGGTGGGGGTAAACCAGTGCCCGCTGGTCGAAGGGCTGTACAGGTTTTGCGCAACGTATCGATTTGTGGCAGCTGTTTACAAGCAAGTGGATGTGCTGCCCTACCTGTCCAGGCTCTCAAAGATCTTTCAAAGAAAGCAAGTTTCTTGGCTATTGAACAGCTGATATGCAAATAGCTATATCAAAATAGTGTACATTTTAAAGTAGAGTCATCAATAATTTAAATATTCTTCAACTCGATATTGAAATGATTTAAGTTTCAAGCAAAACAGATCAAAAAGAGACAGAAAGGTATCGAATCATGGCAGCTGTATATAGTGCCGCCCCACATGCCAAGGCTCTCAAAGATCGTCCAAAGAAAGCAAGTTTCTTGGCTATTCAACAGCAGGTATGCCAACCGCTATCTGAAAATATCATACATTTCAAAATATCAGATACAAATATAAATAGACAGAAATGTATTGGTTTGTGGCAGCTGTATATCTGCAAGTGGATGTACCCTCCAAACAGAGCAAGTCAACCTTTCTAGCTATTGAACAGCAGATATGCCAACAGCTACCGTAAAACTTCAAATAATAGCCGAGTCCCAAATAGACGCCTGTCTCTTTTAAACGCCTGGTGTGACAACAGATTTGGGTAAATAAAGGCCGGTCTCAAATAGAGGCCGGGTCTGTTTTTTTTTTTTTTTTTTTTTTTTCTTCGTGTCGGGTTGTATTTGATCTTTTAAAACCCGTCAGATCGTTTGTTCTATGTTTTGATTTGATTTCACGTGACAGACGCAACCGTTCATAAACGACTCATCGCTATGGCAACATAACAAACAGGTTAACGAACTTTCTTTTAGTCTTCAGTTTTTCTTAATTCTCTCAATACCACCATGGAGACAAAAAGAAAAAAGTATGATTTGACATTTAAGCTGACAGTTGTCAAATTTGCCGAACAAAATTCGTGAGAAGCAGCGGCGAGACATGCATAACACACCGTTGCCATGCAAAAGAATAGCGTTGCTATGGACGCAGTTCTGTTCACTCCGGAGGACAGCTATCAATCAATCCGCTGAAAGAAGTCGGATAATTTACCAGCTGTGGCAAAAAGTGGAGAAACGCCGTCGAGCAATTTCTGTCCTCCAATTCAAGCAATGACAGCAGATCTGGTGAGCGTCTATCACTACATATTTATATACGGTCTATGATCGCTACGCAGGGACAACGCTAATTAGTTAGCTTACATTGCACGTTTAGGTGTGTCAACATGCAACGGCTGTGCAAAAAGGAAACGAGATGAATGAGGACATGAAGCCATTACCTCGTCTCACTTCACCGTCAACAGAAATGTTCAGTTTAATATAAATATGAGCAGCCGATAACCGCTAGCTCACTACAACGCGTCAGCTAATGTCACGTCAATTCCTGCAGTGATTAAAACAGCAGCTGGGTCATTTGACCACCACGGCAGCACCCCATAACATATACGGTTACTACCACAGCCCGTAAGGTGGTGGTGAGTAATAGATGAAGGGTTGCATTAGCTTAACAGATACAGAGTTTACGTTGTTATGGACGCATGGACTTCAGGCTGATTCAAGACTGATCACCCTGTCGGGGTTGTATTCGCTATAACAACCGCCTCGCTCTACATTATCCCTTACATAATACGAATTAAAAAATATATATATAATGTGGTAACCTCCTATTGTCAATTAAAGGCCTGTCTCTTATAGACGCCTGTCTCAAATACAAGCCGGTCCATTTCGGAGATTTGGGTAAATAGAAGCCCGGGCTATTATTTGAAGTTTTACGGTATATAGAAATATTGTGCATGTCAAAGCACAGTTATCAATAATTTAAATATTCTTCCACTCAATATTGACATTATGTAAGTTTCAAGCAAAAGAAAAGAAAAAAAGACAAACAATCTTGCTTTAGGTCCTTGTGACTGTGGCTACCCCTGGTTCTTATTTAGCGAAGCTACACCACAACCTAGATGACACCAGAGCAATTCTGGACAAGGTCCAGGAAGAAAGCTAGATATAAATATTTAAATTGCTTTAAAGATTTTTCCCTAGTATGCCTTATATTTTAACTTTCTAATCTTTGCCTTGTAATGAGGATGCCTACATTGATGATCTTCAGGACAGCCTGGTCCACAGGTTTAAACACCTCAGCCTTTTAGAAACTGAGTGATTGGACCTCAAGCCACGAGAGCAAATGAAGAAAGTTTGCTCGCCTAATGACACCGGAAAAGCAGCTCCTCCAGGAACCAAAGGCCACCGCACCGGGTGCTGCAAGAATCTCTTTCAGGCATAATGTGCTGATTGGAGCATTGATTGTATGACTGAGTTACTACACACTATGAATATTACTCTTTGCCTCCAGCTTCTCTATTCTTTCTCTGATTGCAGTTGAAGGCTGACCAAAGGAACAGACTGCAAGGAGACCACCTACACAGCAAAATCAGCACACTCAAATTAACACTGTCAGATTCCATTTCAACACTTTTGAAGTCTCTATGGGTCCACACTACAGGGTGTTGATTTAATTCTTTTTTGAGAGTTGGTACGTTAACACTAGTTTATATCCTTGACCTTCCACTTCCGGCATTGCGCCGTTGCAGACCGAAATTTATTGGATTTAATTAATTTAGGCCGGATATCTGTTGCCTTGGGTTTCCTTTGTGTTGGCATTTTAAACTCTGGTTGATTTATTATTTATTAATTATTTATTTAGCATGAGCTGTGTTATTCAGTCAGGGCTTAGATTTAGTTTTAGGCTGCCTGGTTTTTAATGGAGTCACAATGTCTATTACCGTTTAGCAGATGTAGTGAAACCATGTCTTAAGCTCCTCTGTATCATCACATACAGACTGAAAACGGCCGAGCAGCAGCTCGAGGTTGAACTGTATTACAGTCAAGATCAGTCTCAAATAACACAGGCATATGGTCACAGATTTCCAGGATAAGAGCAAACCATAAGATAAGACAAGATCAAGTGTGTGCCCGCGTTCCTGTGTGGGGCCAAACACAGACTGCACAAGATTAAAAGAGTCAATGAGGTTTAGAAAGTCCTTTGCCATTGGGTTCTCAGCACAGCACACATGGACATAAAATCCCCAACAATGAGGACACGGTTGTATTTAGGCATTATTTCAGCCAGAAAGACAGAAAAATCATTGTGAACAGTACAACCACGCTGTTCATGTATAATGAAATTGCAGATTTTCTTGAACACAGGTAGAATGTGATGTTCCAGTTGAAATAAATAAACCATTCCTACCATAGGCGGTGTATTATACATAATAGTAAATACTTAAAATAATTGTGTAAGTAGTAAAACAACACGAAGACAAACGGGACAAAAAAATGCTTTTCAAGTGTAGAAACATTTTGGGGCCCCCCTTCCTTGCCTCACAGTGGTCTTTTCTCTAATAAAGATGCTGAGTCATTAATTAATGAGGCATGACAAAAATAATGATAACCAATGTATTTTTCCATGAGCCCGCTATGTAAGCAATTATGTTACCTAGCTTGTTTGCTAGCTTGTTTAATAGCTTGTTGGATAGTTAGCTAGCTAGCTTGCTAATTCCACCTACCATAATTCCACAGGTTACAGAAAATGAGCTGAACAACATTGTCACTCCTTTGCAAGAGCACTGCTTTTCGACGCTGTGACGAGAGTGTTAATGAAACATGGGTGTTTCTCAATCTGCGTTCTTGTATGGACTTATGTTCTTGTGTCCCTGTGAAACGTCATCTTCTGTGGCCAAAGTACTGTCCCAATACACAAGTTCACATTTCACAAGAACAGTCAAAATTCCCACATCAGGCTTTGATGCAACCATGGGCTTAGCCACGGGCATCAGTTTGGTTTGAAATGTGCTGGGGACAGAGACGCTTTAGGAAGTGCATTTTCAGAAGTGCTGGGGACAGAGACGCATTTTTCTTTCGTGCAGGTCATGTTTTGATTTGATGCTGTCCTGTAGCTTACTAATGTAAATGAATCAAATTTCTCTCATATTGCTCCTCATAACCACTGAAAACTGTCAACAAAACTAACCCAAAGTCCAATTATTATGGACGATATCTGACATTAAGCATTTCTGCTTCATTAGAGCCTATTGTAAGGGAAAAGCTGAATGTTTTTAATGCACCTAAACAACGATCAGTGATATGGAGTAAGTCACTGATTTCTTGACAGTTTTCAGTGGTTATGAGGAGCAATATGAAAGAGAAATTTGGTGATCATTGATGGTTGTTTATGTACATTAAACCACGTTAAGCTTTTTCACATTAAGTATAGTTTCCCGACAGGCAGAGTTGTGAACAGAGAAGCGTGCAGCCAGCGCAGCAGCACAACGGGTGTGTCTGTGCCGCCCTGTGGGATAGAGATTTTTGTGGATTTGTTGGCATCTGTCGCTCAAGAATTATGTGTTATGAACTTTATATTTTTTTTTTTAACTAAATTGAGCTTGAGGTTCTCAAAAAAAAGTGGTAGGTACAAAATGACTCATGATAAAATTTGATGGGTATGTGTACCCACCGTCCCCACCGAAATAGACGCCTATGGGCTTAGCGGTCAACAGTGGAATTGCAACGGCTGGCAACCCTTTGGCACAAAGACTTTTCCCATAAACTTTACATGGCGAAAGAAATGTCTATATATCAGCAAATTATTTTTTGGGGGGTACATCAACTTACCAGTCCGAACACTTTAAATGGTCCTTGTTTTAACCATCATGTTTTATTAACATGCACTAATAGCCGAATCCAGAGTTATTTAAAGGAGAAATCCGGCCGATTTTTTACCTTAATCTTGATTTCTTGATGAAAGAACTGTAGGGTGATGGAAATGGTTTAGGTGGAGTGAGGGTTTGGTGAGCAAACAGAGTGTCGGTCAGAAGAAGTCAGGTGATATGGAGTGATGAATGAAAGCAGGGAGAAGGCAGGGTTTGATGCAACACCAGTGGTATTTGATTTTATCATTCAAGTTGATTTTGATTCATTGCATTGTCTGTGTGCTGCAGAGAGGGAGAACAAAGAGATTACAATTAGTATACTATACAATTAGTTACAGTGGTTAATCAACACAAATTCAAACAAACACAAATGCACAGGCTTTAAGATATTTCCAACAAATTCAAACAAACACAATCTTTCCACATGGCTCATGGCACATGTCTGGCAAACAAAGGAATCCAGTCAGCAGTGCACATGTTAGCAAAGTGACAGTAAATCATGGCATAAAACACCATCAAAATTATAGATTGACTCACGTTAACTCAGAGAGTGCAAAGAATGAGCCAAAGGGTTCACAAACAATTTATAGGCAACAGGTGAGGTGGGCGTGGTCAGGTGGCAGTTGGCAAAAGTATCTTTGAAAGAGCAAAATGGAATGGAAAGGAAATGGAATGGAAGGAGTCTTTTCACATGATATCACACAGTACTGTCAATAGGAAAACACTAAAAACACCAAAATCGGTGCTAGCAAACTGGAGTTGCTGCAGCTAATGCCCAGAGCTCCCAGTTAGCTAAAATGGCAGTTGTGGGGGCATGTTCTAAAGAATGCCTTTGTGCCTCTTAACAGACACAAAATGCAATTACAATTTCTGTGCAACATGAACAGGGCCCTTATGTGACAACAAGATGCATTTTCAACTCAGACATTGTGAAGAAACCATTTAAATTCAAAGTTTGTACTGTCACCTACCTCTTTTTCCATCGGTCGGGTAGACGATGAAAGTTTAGGTACTTGAATTTTCTCATTCTGTTTCCACAATTCAGAAAGGCACAAATGCAAATAATTTATTTTCCACAGTAGATCAACACACGTTATTCTTACTCCAAGCTTCTTCCCTTGTGAACACCTCCAATCTTCACTCTTCACACACTACACTCCGATCTGCACACTACTGTTTACCATTTCCTGCAACAACTGAATTCCCACGGGACTTCAGCGTGATTTTGGTCGTTCTTTTTCCTATCGACAGTACTCTGTGACATCTAGCGATCAGGATTCAGGTAAAAATCGATAATGAATGCACATAATAAACATCATCTAAGTCATCTAATTCATCACTTGAACGAAGGTCGGGTTTCCGGTACATAGAAAGACCAACGGGACAATTTTTTTCTTAATCTAATTCATCACTAATCACTTTTTAGGCAAGAAATCATACGATAGATATCAAATATAGGCAGTCTTACAAAAATCAACGGCAAATTGACAATTTGTTCTGACGTTTTTACGGAGTTGTGAAGCTCCACAAAGTGACGCTACAGCCAGCTAGTACCTGCTGGGGTCGCTAGCTCGTCGGTCGGCCAGTCATGCTCAAAGACCCTGCTGATTAGGGTTTGGTTTCAGTCTGTATGATAAATAAACAGTTGTACATAAAGTGGTAACATGCTATGGCATTTCATTTAGACTTAAGGGGAGACACCAATGTTTACAATTGTTATTGCTAATTTCCATCTGTTATATACAACAGACTTGACTGACATAATTAAATATGTTACAGCAAAGGAGCTTGTAATTCTGGGAGATATCAACCTTGACTGGAATGATGGCTCATCAAAATCTTTGAAAGCCACTGCAATGAAATTCGGACTTTATCAATTAATCAAGGATCCAACAAGAATTGGCAAAACACGCTGCTCAATTCTAGATCTTATCTTCACAAATCAGCCCTCAAAATATGCAATGTCTGGTGTTATAGATGCAGCTATTTCAGATCATTCACTCATCTATGCAGTTAGGACAATCTTAAAATCTTCAAAAACTCATGCCCCCCCACCCCTGTACCAAATTCAATTCAATGCTGAATTTAGTGCTACTGATTGGAGCGATGAGCTGTCACTGGAAAATCCAGAACAAATTCTAACACTTACACTAAACTAACTAACCAGAAAATACAGAATAAATATACCACTGCCAGCAAGGTTCGACCTAGGCAGAGTAAACTACCATGGATACATTCTGAAATATTTCAACTCCTTAAACAGAAGGCCTCTCTCCTTAAAATGTATAGGTTAAGTCGAACACCAGAGAGCAAAAATAATTTCATACAAATTAGAAATAACTGTAATGTTGGACTGCGTAAGGCTAAGGCGGGTCTATTTCCAACAGCAGATTACCCAATCTGCTACTAACTCAAAGACATCACGTCATCACTGGCGAAAATGAGAAGAAAAAGAACGTCAATATTCAAATTTCCCTAGAGGGTACTCTTATCTGAGAGTCAGAAAAGTGCTTTCAATGACTATTTTCTATCATCTGTTAAAGAATTGGCAACACATGTTGCCACTCCCTCCTCCTCACCTGTTTTCTCTTCAACACCTGATCAGTTCTTATTTTCTGAGATCTCACAGAACAAGATGATAAAAATACTGCATTCACTAAAAAAATGCCCGTGATACTTATGGTCTAAACACTTTCTTTTTAAAGACTCATGCTGATAGCCTCATACCTCTCTTTCAGCACGTAATCAATCTTTGTATCAGGTTTTCTATCTTTCCCACTGATTGGAAAACAAACAGGTAGCACGCTGTTAAAATTAATCATGCAACATCCCAACGTTTAGCCTGTGATATGGGCATTCCACAAGGCAGCATTCTTGGACCCTTACTTTTTCTTTTATACATCAATGATCTCCCTCAAGTGTGTAATCACTCAAAATGCTTACTGTACGCTGATGATACTGTGATTTTTCTCTCTGATTCAAATCCTGATGTCATAAATTCCAAATTATCATCTGATCTTCAGTTCTTACATGAATGGTTAAAAAAGAACCACTTGACCATCAATGTAAAGAAAACTGAATATATGTATTTTCGCTCACCCAGGAAAAGTATTTATTTCACTGATTCTATTACCTTTGCAAACCAAGATGTTGTCGTCACAAAGACTATAAAATATATACACCTTACATACTGGGACCATACATTTCTAACTTAACAAAAAAGCTGAATCAGAAACTTTATTTGTATAACAAGATTAGATCATATCTTTCCTTTTCTGTTTCTGAAACCTACCTACGTGCGATTGTGTTTTCAATAATGTCCTACTGTCTTCCAATCTGGTGTCTTACCACTAAGGAAATGACTGAACCAATAGTACAACTATACAATCAAGCTCTCAAGATCCACAGTAATCTTCCAAAGTGGTCTCACCATTGCATTGCACTCACACGCTCAAACGCTCTGACTTACCAGAACTATATAAACAGCCACGCTATTACATTTTATTTTCAGATTCAAAATAACACTTCACCAACACTTGCTGCACTTCTCCCGACACACAATATGAGACCAGTACGCCTTACTAGGCCAGTTTCACAGGCATTCATTCCAGTCCAAAAACAACTATGGTCAGAAATCCTTTTTCATACATACACCAAAATTTGAAATGACATTCCCCATCATATCACAACACTACCATCCATCACATATTTCAAAAAAGCAAAACATTCCTTCTCAACAGTTACACTTGCACTCACTGATTGTTCATGTATTGTCCAAGTCTCATTTGCACTAGAGGATGGATACCCGACCCGAGCCCGACGGGACCCGATGGGTCGGACTGGGTTCAGACAGATATTTAGAAATAATGTTCGCGGCGGGCTCGGTCACATCAGCGCGATAAGGCATTTGTTGTAAAATGGTGCTGTGGCTACTTTAATAATAGAGCTCAGTGTGTGTGTGTGTGTGTGTGTGTGTGTGTGTGTGTGTGTGTGTGTGTGTGTGTGTGTGTGTGTGTGTGTGTGTGTGTGTGTGTGGAAAGTGGGCAGAAGAGAGATAGAGAAAGAGGAAGCAGACGTGTAGATGCGACTGGAATAGAGTTGGTGGAATAAGTTTAAGTTTTGTACACAGTGTGTGCGGTATCTAAACAGTAAGCAGCTTATTAATGTGCACTTGTTGCCCCGTTTGCACTGATGCGCTCATCTGTTGACATTTCCGAATGCCTTCCTACAGTTGCTTAATAAAAGCGGGCTTTCCACACAAACAAACGTACATGTGTCATTAGTATGAGAAAAAAATGAGATTTTAACTGTTTCGGGCTCGGGTTGGGCTCGGTTACTGCTCTGTCGGACGCAGACCGGGCTCGGACAGAAAAATGTGGCCCGACCAATTTTTAAAGGTCCGTTTAAACTGTAACTTATTGTGACTTTTAATCCTTTGCTGTATAATAAATGAAATGAAATGGCCTTGCCAGCCTACTTACTAGAGTTTCACAACTACACATTTCCTTAACAAATTGTGGCTGTATTATTTGCGTCCCCTTCAAAAATTGCTCTTGAGAAATTGTATGTTTATTATGTGTCCCCCCCAACTGTTAGATGAAATTTATGCCCATGTCTGGTAATCAGTGCCATAATTTCTGACCCAACTTGTAGTTGAAACATCTGAACATGCGTCTAAATGTGGTGTCTGACAGTAATTTACCACATTCCAAGCTGGCTATTGTTTTTATTTTAGAATGAACAACCTCAAACCGCATAAAACAATAATTTTCAATTGACGATGGTGTTTTGTAAGCTTTTTGATTTTTTTTTTTTTTTACAGACTTTAAAAAAAGCACCCAAGATAGTCAAATTAAATTATGTTGACAGATTTTGGCAAATATTATGTGTCAGCAGATGTTTGCCAGGGATGGCTTATTCTTCCAGAAGAAACTTTAGAGCTTGGTTTCATAACCTGGCTGCCTGTTTGTTTGGTTTGCTTTCACCACAAAGAACCCGTTTCTTCCATCTCTCCTCCTTCAACCTTCAACCTCAGGATACCCAGGAAATGTATGTGTGTGTGTGTGTGTGTGTGTGTGTGTGTGTGTGTGTGTGTGTGTGTGTGTGTGTGTGTGTGTGTGTGTGTGTGTGTGTGTGTTTAAGAAACACAGCGGGTGATCAGTTAACCGAAAAGGAAGAGAGTGTCACTGTAAAAATACTCTGTAGTATGTAAATAGTATATAAGTATCATCAGGTAAATGTACTTAAAGAATAAAAAGTAAAAGTACTCAATGCAGGAACTGGAAACGATCCAAACAGTTCTGTGTTGAATGGTCTAATCATTTCAGCTGGACGTGTAGGCCATTATATTGTTGGGTAGTTAAATTTATAATAAAACATTGTCCATGTGTTTTGTGTGCAAAAATCTTTGTAAAGTAACTAGTAACTAAAGCTTTCAGATGAATGTAGTGGAGTAAAAAGTAAAATATTTCTCTTGGAGTAGAAGTAGAAAGTGGCATGAAAAGAAAAAAAAGACTCAACTGTACTTAAGTACAAATTTGAGGTGCATCAAATTTGTACTTAACAGTACTTCAGTAAATGTACTTAGTTTCATTCCCCCCCCCCCCCCCACACACACACACACAGAGGCTTGTCTTACACCACTGTTTGTTTAAAATTTCAATCAAGTCGTGGTCATCGCCAGCGAATGATTCTGTGGTCACATCTGTCTGCACACACACATACCCACAGCCAGAAACACCAGCCCTGTATGAAATGTAATCTTAGCTTGACATCAGCAAAAAATCAATGACTTCTTGCTTTCTTACACACACACACACGCACACACACACACACACACACACACACACCTATGTGCGCAGTCACCCTGTGGGCCACTTTAACTCCTCAAGTGGATTCTAGGAACAGACCTTTAGGGGGGCTCAGCCAATAATGAGAATGACACGAATACAGTGCCTTGCAAAGGTGTCGGCGGTGCTAGAGGCGAAGTCCCTCCCCTTCCGGTGGACCGCCATGGCACCTTAAAGGGATACTCCGATTTAGCATTGAGCTTTGTATCAGTAGAAACACTGTAGTATTTCTGAATGACCGTGCGTCCCTCCCTCATGTCCCCCTGAGACGAGAGATCTCTGTATTGTGGGTCTGGTAAAACATCTTCCGATGACGTAAAACAACAATTTTTGCGTCATCAGAAGATTTTTGCCCAGAGTCTGTGGACTACAGCCAGCTAGTTCCGCATGTTTTCAACCCGCCCATACGGGGTTGGACTGCCCAGTCCATTCGGAAAAGCCGGAAAAGCCCGATTCAAAACAAGAGTCAGCCATCTTGAATCTTCGCTAAGGCTCTGTCTTTTCAGCAGTAAACATTTACAACAATTATGTGCATTCAAACTATCGCACATGTGTACCACCGGAATACATTGGTACAGATCGGAGAATATGCAGGAAACGTTATTACAGATGGAATACTCTGCACACTACGTGAGCTTCGCCTGCATGGAGACCAGCACGGAGACCAGCACCTCAACCAGCGGTGTCGCTCAATGCCTCTAGCCAGGTAGGGGACATCCTCATTGGCTAGGTGGGAAGCTAACGCTATCTGGCCACCTGTCCAATCAATCCTGCTTGCAAGTGTCCGCTCATTAGACAACAAACTGGACTACATCCAACTTCAATGAAACTCCCAACGCAAGTTCAGAGACTGCTGTGTTTTTGTTTTTGTGGAAACATGGCTGAACAACAGTGTACAGGACTATCCAGGTACCAGGCCTGCTAGCCCTCCGAGCTAGAGATGCTCTGTCGCTGGGTAAAAGACTCGTGGAGGTGGGCTGTGTTAACTTGGACTGGTGCATAAATGAGGTGATTTGTATCCAACTAACTGCTAACTGCTGGTGGAGTTTGTGTTTTGTTAAATTCCGACCATTCTACATTCCACGCTAATTCACGGCTGTGTTTATTCTCGGTGTTTACAGCCCACCAAGCCTAATGCTAGTATGCCTTAGCTGAACTTTACGGAGACGATAATGTGTGTGCACTAAATGTAGCCTGTTTCCTATGTCGTTTTTATATAATCTCGTTTTTATATATTTCAAATGTGTAACACCACTTGAGCCACGGTGTTGTGTTTTCTGTGGAGTTCTGTCATTTGTGAATTTTGTTTATTCTTATTTACATGTTTAATCAAATGTTTACCTTAAACCAGAGCTACAAATGCTGCAGGTAACTTAGGGAGAAACTTTTGCCGTTTAGCAGCCCAATAGTGTAGTGCCTCTTTAAGAGGAGTGTGCTGTGAGTACATGCGACCGGAGTTTACTACGTGAAAAGGAAGCGCGAGATTCATTTAGTTTGTAATGACTTTCAATCCGGTGCGCAGCCACTTGGTAAGCTCTCTTAATTTCAAATGTTTTCTTGTCTGCTTTTATGATGTACGCTTCATGTTGTCTGCTGTTGCCATGCTACGTTGTACTGTGTTTCCGTCCGTTGCACGTTAAACATAACGCTATGCTCTGGTAGGTCAAAGCAGTTTAGTTAACTGATAAAGATAACGCTATGTTCCAAAGTTATAAGTTGACGAGGTGGCGAAGCTGTGAACATTAAGCTAAAATTTAGACTTATAACATTGTTGCACCATACGTGTCCATTCGTGTTTACTTTCTTTAGCTTTATAAATGTTTGATGAAGTATGAATCGCGGACCGGTATTTAATGTAAGTAACGTTGTACTTCTTAGTTTCCAGCTGCTAGCAGAAAAGACTGCATGCATCTTGCATAGGCTTTTGGTAGGACTTGAATATGGTGCATAATGCTTGAAGTGTGAAGCATGAAAATTATGAAATGATTATTATTGTCATTATAGTATAGTAATTAGGGATGCACCGATCCACATTTTTTCACTTCCGATCCGATCCCGATACCTGAATTTGAATATCGGCCGATACCGATACTATTCCGATACCAGAGCTGTGTTTGCTTTAATATTATTATTATCATTATTGTTGATTTTATATGATGCTGAAATAAACTCCTCAACGGGCAAGTATGATATGGACGTACGTATGCATGTATGTCCCAAAAGGCAACTTGAGGTAAGAATAAGGTCAGAAAAGGAAGTCAGAAAAACAGGAAAAATCTCATTCTGAAAACAGATATGCAACTGTAAGGGTTTCAAATTGATTGTCATGTCAATATTTATTACATTCCCAAAATGTCAAATACTTGAGTCTTGAAATATAAGAAAAGTGCAAGTGTAAAAATCTCTCTCTCTCTCACACACACACACACACACACACACACACACACACACACACACACACACAATCAATAAAACAGTGTGTGAACAGCGCAAATCAAGCACACTGGCTCTTGTAGCATCAACAAATCAACGTTTTAAAATGTCAAATATCTGAAATACAAGAAAAGTGCAATAACTGTAAACATCTTACACACACACTTAGTTACACACACACACACACACACACACACACACCTCTGTTTTCACGGCTGCGCAGCGGCTGCTCTGAAACAGCGGCCGTCGGGACACGATCAGCGGTCTCTGGGGGACGCAACAACGGGGAAATGAAGCGCCACAAGCCAGCGACAACACTGGGACAGACGATTGTGAAAGTCCTGTTTTGTTTTTGCATGTTGCTGTCTTGCTCTGCGGTGTTTCCACTGTGAAGTATTTCCAAACAGCGGACACACAGGATAGCATCGAGCTAGCCACAATGCTGCTCATGCTACAATCCTGCTAGCTGGCTGCAAACTGCAGAGTGGACTTCCTGAGCGGGGGCGTGTCACATAACTCTGTGTCTCATTGAGCCGCGCCTCCGTTCAGGAAATGTACTCCACAGTTTGCAGCCAACCAGCAGACCAGCCGGCACCGGCAGGAATCACTTTTGGAGCCATTTCAGCAGACAACGTTAAAGTGCAGACATGGCTCGTGGTATCGGAAATCTCCGCAGGTTGGATCGGGAAAATCCGATACCTGAATTTCGCTGGTATCGGTCCCGATACCGATACTGGATCGGATCGGCCCCATCCCTAATAGTAATAATAGTATTATATATTTGTATTTGATTGTTATTTATTGTTGCTTATTGTTATTGGGCTATTGAGGTAAAGAACTGGGGAGCTGTGCTGTTTGTAGTATGCACATGAAAATTGAAACGTTGCATTTCTTATTATTTCAGGTTTATTACCTGGTTACCCTTTGGTGAAAAAATAAACAAACAAATGTGGAATACCGAGTAATATCCTCTGTACCGTGGGGAGAACACGGAACACACGGTGATATGTTTTGTGTATATGGTTGAAATGACAATAAAACACACTTGAGTTGAGTTGAATGCCTCACTGTCTTGTCTGTCTGTAAATGGTAGGCGCGGTTTTGGAGTGGACTCGTAAAGCAGCGAAGCAGGTGCATTCTGGGATGTGGTGCCTTTCATCCATATGAGCCAAAAACACATTTTGTGGCTTTTCTCGGCCTAGAAGGCACCAATTTAAATATTCCTTTAACCACGAAAAAATATGAACGGTAGTGAATGGGGAAAGACTGTTGACTGTTGAAGTATAAGACTGTGAAAATACGTAATTAGAAAGACTACACACTTCAAAATCGCATGGATGGCGTCTCGCTGAGGCTACGAGTGTATCGTACCGGGGATGTAACGTTACTCAAATGAGCAGAGGGTCTTGCTTGTTCTTTTGCTTATCTGTTGAAAACACTTCACTGGATAAAACACATCAGGTAAGATAACGTTACATGTGTTATGGAACAGAGCTAAGCTAGCTAGCTAGCAAGCAAGTTGAGCATCAAGCTAGATGACGTAAATTCTGTGAGACGAGACATGTGGTTCACTAAGCGGTTTAGTCATATGAAAAACCTACTGCTAACTGAGACTTTCTTCTTCGGTTCAGATTTTTTCCGAATTAAGGTCCCATGAGTTCCACCGGAAGGGGAGGGACTTCGCCTCTCTATAGCACCAGCGACAGACACACAGGATATTAAACCTGTTTCCAGCCTTTGAACCTGTAATTGTGTGTCCTCTGTCACTAACAGACAAGTTTGCAAACTCTTGAAGCACTAAGATTGATTAAAAAAATGTTTTTTATTATTATAATTTAGGGGGGCTGAGATGAAATTTAGGGGGGCTTGACCCCACCTAAAAAGGGTCTAAAATCGCCCATGAGTGGATTCCACTCTGCAGCTGTGTCCATTAGTCAGCGGGTCCAGGACAATGGATCCCTGCTTCCCCCTGTTGCCTCATCTCTTTGTTCTTCCTCCGTTACCTCAAAGAACTTGTCCTCCAACTCTATGAAGTAAAGTTTTCTCAACAGGACTCAGATACGCTACAGTTTGAATATGACAACGTTATTGCACAGTTAACACGTGAATTATTGCATCATATTGCTAAAGAGTAACACACTGTCATCACAATGTAACACACGATGTCCATCTTTAGGCTCATTTCACTCTCTCAATAGTAGGGTTTGGGTACCCAATTCAATACTTTTTAGGCACCCACCAAATTGCCTCTGAAGTATCGTATCGAAACATTTCTCAGAATTCAATACCCAGTTTCATTACCTAGGGAATAAATCTCATTACCGTCAGTGAGCCATTAAACGTGCAGCATACTTCTACCAAAATCTAATAATGTTTGTGATTGGCTTGGCTGTCTTACGTTACACGTCGTAGAGGAGGACAGGAAAAATGCAACATTACGCACAGAGAAGCAGGGCTCACGTAGTAGTTGCTGAAAAAAAAAGAAAAGATTTGCGTCATAATGTGTAATGTTTTAATTTATTTTTTGTTTTATAAAATTGTTTTTGAAAAAAGTATCGTTTATCGAAGTCCCAGTATTGGTAATTGGTATCAGTACCAGTATCGAAAGTTTTTTCGAACGATACCCAGCCCTACTCATTAGATCACTTTCATCTTTAGAAAAAAGGGTTTTGAGCTTCGGTAAAAGAAATATCTGAAAGATATTGCTTGGCCTATTGGTGGGTATATCATTCAATATATACCCACTATTGGGTGGGTATGGGGGGGGGACGCTTAAAGCACTTAAGACCTCACTGTTTAAAACAAAATTATAACTGGTGTGTTGACTGCATGCTAAATGAATCAGAGCACACAAGGCCAAATTGCCTCAAAGTTACCATATCACCGGTTGCTGACAAGTATTCCTTTTTAAAAAAAAGAGTCTGATATAGTCAGTCCACATAAAACACACCAGGGCTACATTCACGTCCAGCTAACGTCACGTAGAACAATGAGGGCAGCACGATATATATTTATTAGAGTTGATACTCGGCTGAAACGGAGTACGAGTATTATACGAGTAATACGAGTCAATATCTGTGCTCGGATTGAATAAAAATCCTCATTGGGTAGCTGACTGTGTCTGCGTTCTGTGATAGGCTAGTAGTCACAGGGCCCCTCCCCTACACACGCTCTGCTCACTCACACACAGAACACAGAGAAGAGAACAGCTCTCTCTCTCTCTCTGTCTTTCCCTCAGTCACTCAGGTTCACGGGTCTTTTCCGTTAACGTTTAGGGTCTCTTCAGCTTCAGGTTTGTTTTTTTACTTCGGTTTGTAGTACTTACTTATTAACTAGTAGAGTTCTGGTAAACGTGGGGTACGTGGTGCTTGGTAGAATGCGACTCACGTTGTGTCTCTGCCTGTCGGAGATTTGTTTTCTTTTTTAAACCGTCAGCTGGCTCTAACAGCGTCGGAGTAGGACTATTTGATCTGTAGAACACAGCCCCCCCGACCCCCCCCCCCCCTCTCTCTTTCTCTCTCTCTCTCTGTCTGTCTTTCTCTTACTCACTCACACACACACGCACACACACACACACACACACACACACACCTGGTGTGGAAATAAAAAAAAATCACACTGATCATAAAAAAATTTAAGTTAAAAAAATAAAGTTATGTTGAGTATGAAAACTCTTGTTCATTCCATTTTACT
Organism: Gymnocephalus cernua; assembly: GCA_023631565.1. NCBI lineage: Eukaryota > Metazoa > Chordata > Actinopteri > Perciformes > Percidae > Gymnocephalus > Gymnocephalus cernua. The sequence continues at coordinate 21,461,451 of CM042443.1, forward strand.
TCATAATTGCAGCCGCATGTGTTGTATTCATTGTTGCAAAACTTGTTCTGTATATAGTTTGTTATCGTGATCAAAACCATTGATCTGAAGCTCAATGCTGATTCTGTCATGTAAATAGTTTTCTAATCAGCAATAAATATAACAATTACTTGTTAAAGCCCCGCCCATTTCAAGACAACCCGATCCACTTCCGGGTTAAACCCCGCCCACTTCCGAGTTCCCAGTCCGAGTACAGATACAGATAATTCATATGGTTAACAGATACAGATAATGCTGTACTCGCTCATCCCTAATATTTATCTTCTTCACCATCAGATTCTGATCCCTTTAAACAGTGCCCGTTGAAAATGTGCCTGTTTGGAACAGGCCAATTGCTTGGCCTGTGGAATCGCTGCTTGTAGAATTCTTCAAAAGCAAATTGTACCCCAAAATTACTTACAGAATGACCCCAAACCACTTAATATGCAACTCCACTGTATACCCTTCTACTGACTTACTGATTTACCTGACAGAGAACGCTGCAGATTTAGAATGTAATCACAAAATATCACAATGAAAATGTGGAGTAATCAGACATTAGCGTCATGGACTCATGGCATTGTGCTACCCACCTGGCCCGTTATGAGAGCTAATCAGCACCTATCTGCGTTCATCAACCACCAGAACCAGACTGTTTGTGTGTGTGTGCACACAGAGAGAGAGAGAGAGAGAGAGAGAGAGAGAGAGAGAGTTGTGTCTGTGTGTGAGGTGCAGGTTACCTTCCCACCAACCACACCCCCAGACACAGAGACACATGCATACATACGTACAGATACGTCTCGCTTTAATAGATAGATGTAGGATTCCACTGCATCTTTTTTCATCATTCCTTTGTCTCGACATATTCCACACCCCCATTGCCTCCATCCAAACTTTGAGAGTTTGAGAGCAGGGCCACGCCTTAACAACAAAACTACTATAAATATTTTAGAACTGGGTGTAGACATTTAATCCTGTGCACACCCCTCCAGTCGCTCCCTTTCTAAGGCACCATATTGGGCTCCATGAGATAACATTTCACTGGAGTTGTAATTGGTACGATTTCATGTGACAAATAAAATTGATTGATTGAACAAGCTCGTACAACCCACAGGAGACGCCCACTTTGAGCTCTATTTTGGCTCTTCATAAACCTACGGGTGACGTAGACTGCACAGACTACGTCCATATTTTTTACATTATTACATTACACATAACAGCGGACACTTCTGTCTCTCCTCCAAGACACTTTGTTGTTCAAAAAGTTATTGTGAGAAGAATGAAAAAATAGAGCCTAAGAGAGAAGTTCAAATGTTTTAAATGTTGGTTTTTGGAAAATTGCAAAACTATTTGGCAGCAACCCCCCAAATTCCACAGTCAGAAAGCTGAGGGTGAAAGGGAGTATCTGACAATCTGAAAACCACTTTGAAGTATACTCATGTCTTAACCAGAAACAACAACAAAATACTACTTTTAGGCCGTTAAACTTTTAGATTTATCCTGTCGTAATCCTAATCCGTGAAGGTCCACTTAACCATGCAATGTTTCATCTCTGTATAAAGTTTACAGCCTGGTCTCACAGAATTCCGTGAAATGATCACGAACTGTTAACACCTCTTTACGTGGTGGTGGCACGGAATGTGTGGAAATTTTGTGTGGCCACCACGGAAAACAATGGCTATGTAAAGTCAATGAGAAGATGACATTAGGAGCGACTATGGTAGTGAGTAGTACGAAAGCCCGAAAATCCACGTAAGGAGGTTGGTTGGGGGGGTGGTGGATGGGTCAAACACAGGACTTTCACCCGGGGATCGTGTCCCGCGTTTCCTAAAGTCAATTTCTTCTTTTGTTAAACCCATCCGTACCGTTCTTCCCGCGTGTCACGGAACCGTAAGCCCACCCACAACCTTTTCCTTAACTTAAGGGGCCGTGTTTATTTCACGGAATTCTTCTGTGGGCCCATCACGGATTTTTTTGCGATTCCGTGAAACTGCCACAGATTTTGAGTTAAGGGGCCGTGTTCATTTCACAGAATTCTGTGAGATCACGTTGAACTTTATCAAGTATAAAGCCTAAAATGGACATTACTTCCACTTTTTCATTTTAGCAGTCATTACAAAAGGAGCAAGTCTACTATCTTGAAACAAGGCAGATGAGCGTATCACTCTAGTATCAATATATCAATCCATATCTCAGCCCTGTGGCATTTTTCCTTCTCAGGACAAGTCATTTATTTTATAAACACATACAATCTAATAAATTTGAGAGTAACTGTGAATTGAAAGATTAGATTTTTCAGCCAACTCACTCCCTGGCCACTTTTAGCCAGAACATTGCTGGTCTATATCTCTTGTTGCTGCCTTTACAGTATTTATAACCATGTATCATTTTTTGAGCTCTGAAATACGGCAGCATTGGGGCCAGACTGCACAGATTGTTTGAAGATGTGATAGCAATATGAGCAATATGTCATTTTCTTTTGCACCCAGATCCATCTCTGAAATTGTCCTGGTATAATGGTATGATACAAGCTGATACGATAGAGCAAAGAATAGGGGAAAAGCTGGATCTACCTGCACCCATATTTTGACTCTCTCTGACTTTATATGTTAATGGAGCCTCCTGCTGTTCCACTCTTTGAAGGAGTAATGATTTGCATGGTGATGGGCTGCAGATGTGCGTTCCAACCCACAGGAAAACAAAACAATCTGTTGTCTCAGATCCCTTCCCAACCTGGAGGAATGGTTCATACACACTCAATGAGCTGACAGCCTTCTGATGTGTGTGGAGACAACGCAGAGACACATCTTCATTGCCACTGATCCATGTGGGAGGATTGTCTGTCAGTGTAATGAATGAACTGTGACGGCAGTCTTTACTTGCTAACACTTTTTCTCTGCCGTTCTCTTTGTGGTTTTCTGCAGATTTGGGGCTGAAAGCAGCTTCGATGCGGCCAATAAGTCAGATCGAGTAAGGAAGCGTTATTCCCTCTGGAAGAGAGCCTGTGTAGTTTTTATACTACTGATGAGAACAGTATTAAGTAAGGGTTGGCCCCTCTGGTTTGACACTCTGTCCATCATGTTCCAAATTGTAACACTGTACTTTATTATTTCCATTGTATTATTTGTGTTTTATTTCTTTCCTCCCAGTGCCCTCAGCTCTAGTCTGGATCAACGGAAGACAATTTTCATTTCCAGGCTAGTTCTGGTAAAGAATACCTCAGCTCAAACCATTGTGAAAGCGTGCACCTTGCCAGCGGCATTTTGAAGACTCAGAGGAAAGAAGAAACATTTGTGGGGGGGAAAAAAAGACAGAACTGTCAACTGATTATTAAGAAAAGCCTCAAGACTACAGGCATTGCTTCTTAATTGTGTGATCAGTGTCTAATATAAGATGCAGTACAACAGAATTAAGTATTAGAATTAGCTCCACCTTAATTAGTGACAACACAAAAGCAAAAGTTAATGCACAATGTGTAAACATGTTATGTTTACACATTATGCATTAACTTTATTAACTTTTATTCAATAGTTATTCAAAAGTTATTATCCGTATTTCATTGCATCAAATCCAATTTGATATTATGTAAGGCCGGCATTTAACAGGAAAAGTCATTCAATGTACTTGCCTTGAATAGCAGTTATTTTGTTGGTGTTGGAGTCCACCGTTCTTGTGCTGGATTCAAATCACGTACCCACGCTAAAAAAAATCCCAGAATGCATACTGAACACATTTAAATGCAGTAGACAGAAGTCAATGATACATTTAGTATTATTTTGTATGAGTAAACAATACTTGGCTGTCTTCTTTTATGGAACAATGTGACCGGTGTTGTAGTACTTGAGATCGTCTTGGTCTTAAGACCATTTTTTGAAGGTCTCATCTTGGAATCAACCTCATTTTTACTCGGTCTAAAGAGGACTCAGGATTTTATTTCAAGTGCAACTGCAGGGATATCACTAAATTGCCTCTGCATTGTCTAATTTTATGTGTTAACATCATTACTGTGATTGGATATAAAACTTCCTGCTTCAAATGCAACGAATAACATGACTCATTTTACTGTTAACCTACCTGCCCACCTTAACACACTCCCAAGAAAGTGAATGCGGGAGACAGGAGAAGCTCTGGCTGTCTGGCCCTCGTCTGGTCTTGGTCTTGACTCCGTCTCAACCCCTCAAAGTCTTGGTCTTGACTCGGTCTCGACACACTCTGGTCTTGGTGATGACTTGTTTTTTGTTTTTTTAGGTGGTCTTGACTACAACACTGAATGTGACATTAGCTCATTTTACAAAATACTGAGTAATGAAGTGAGAAATATAGACGAATAGAGAAAATACTGAGTGATTTCAAACACAGCCCTGGACATCGTGGTTCAAGATGGCGCCCTATTCATTGCAGTAAAGGTTGATCACGGGGCCGAATAATTTACTGATACGGCTCTTTGAGACTTTTTAATTTAAATCAAACTCATGCCAAAACCACCTCACACACACCTTTGCCATTCCCACCACTAACTACATATGTCATCTGTTACGGCTGCCGCCGGCACCCTCGGATGTTTTTTTTTTTTTCGGGTGTGTGTCTGATTGTGTTTTATCTGAGATGCAAAGCAGGCTGTGCCATCCCATGCTCCGGATTGTTTGAGTAAGGGAAGTCCCGCCCAGTTCCTGGGGTTCGCTGCGATGGTGACGCTGATTGATGCGGCATGCCACCACTGCCCCAATCGAGGAACTCCAGTGAAGTCCGCCTCCTGCTCAAATAGCCTGCTTGACTGGCAGTTCAGGGCAGCTCTCGGACCAGGTTAGTTTGCCTTGTTGTACATGTGTGTGTGTGAGGAAGTGGGCCAGGGTTTTGAGCTCTAAAAACTGATATCGCTCTTGCATTTAACAGGTTTGTCCTGTATAGTTACACTAGGTTAAGGGGTGCTGTGTGCATTTCTTTTTGTTTTGCAAAGTATTGTAGTTAGAGAGGATTTTGGTTTATCCTTTTATTTTCTTATAGCTGTAGTAGTAGTCTTCCTTTTGAGGATCTCTTTTTGTTATATTCCTTTTTTGATTTCCACAGCACCCATTAGCCCATTTTTCCATTGTAAGTTCTGTTTGCCTTATTCTAAATAAATATCCTTTCAAAATACCAATTACATCTGGTTTATGTCCTGATACCCCTAGCACTACGGGACGTAACACACCTAATAAAACATGGCAAAAATCTTAAAGGAGCCATATTATGCTCATTTTCAGGTTCATGCTTGTATTTTGGGGTTCTACTAGAATTGCCCAATAACTTGCATTGTAGCTTGTTTTGCTGCTGCTAGTCTATATCCCTGACGTTCCACTTCTGGGATTGCTGCCTATGCGATGGAAATTCTGCCGGATTTCATTCATTTAGGTCGGATATATGTTGCCTTGCGCACCCTTCGTGTTGGCATTTTAAGATTTTTGAGGACTATGGTTAACTGCTCCTCAGATCTCTGCAGGGTAAATCCAGACAGTTAGCTAGACTATCTGTCCAATCTAAGTTTTCTGTTGCACGACTAAAACATTTTAACGTTCCACCAAAAGACGTTCCTTCTCGAGGCTATCCATACGGCGCTTAGCGTCGCCCAAGACGATTTCTGATTGGTTTAAAGACACGTTTTTCTCCCATTCTGGAATGCTGTGTGGACTAGCCAGACCCTCCTCCGCTGCGCTGTGGAGGAAGGTCTGGTGATGCGAGACTACCCTGCTGCAGACTGCAGCGTTCTCGCTTAATACTGGACCAATTTCAAAGACTGTTGTTCCGATCAGTCAATTAGACTGAAAAACTATGACTTAAAGACATAGGAAAATAAAGTCCAGGTTAAAAAAAACAAAAACGAAGTTACCCTTTAAGTCAATGATCTGTACCCCCCAAGGAAGGGAACAAAAGAGCATCCTAATTTAATTACAGCTCTCAATGTTCTTGTTGTCCTTGCTTTCATTCTTGGAATTCTGTTGTACCTTGGCAGTGTTTTAAAGGTTTTTTTCTTTTTAATGTTTAAAAAAAACATGATTTCATTTTGAACTCTGTCTTATTTGTATTGCCCCATTATTCTGTCATTTTTTCTCCTCTGTCTGCTACATTGACAAACTTCATCCTTTAAGCCACAGAGCAATGGAGAGCAGACACACACACACACACACACACACAGACTCACAATCCATCATGAATGTTAGTGAGTATACATTAAAGATACATTTATGCATTCAGTCAAATTGCTATTTACAGCAGGCTTAAGGCTTATGTGATAAAGCGTGTGTTTTTTTGAGCACCTGATTTATGCAACTGCCCCTTAGCAACTGGCCTGACATTTGGTATGCTAAAAAGGATAAATACACTTACACACGTAGGCACACACACAGAGGAATAATAATCTGCCAGGAATAATAATCTGCCTTTTTTTCCTTTTCTGTGTGTGTGTGTGTGTGTGTGTGTGTGTGTGTGTGTGTGTGTGTGTGTGTGTGTGTGTGTGTGTGTATGATGACTAATGAGGTGGTGTCATCCTGTAAAGTCTCTTGTGATTGCAGAAATGTGTGACAGGCAGTTGCACTGCATCATTTACTGTGTAAGGAGCAGATATCCAGTCCTGATGTGGCTCTAATATCTGCTCATCAGTGCTCCCTCAATCCCTTTAAACACACACACACACACACACATTTTCTCGCAGAACAGTATTACTGCCGATGAAGGGGTTCGTTAAGAATGCAGAGAAGAAGCCCGCTTTTGCGACTGACATCGTTACACCTGCTCGACTGATAGAAATTCTTTGACATTTAATTCGGTCATAAAAGCAAATGCACATTGTCAGTGTCCCTCTTGAGCATGCCAAGTGGCGTTTCAAGCAACCATTTATCATTTCAATCCTGCTACCAATATGCTGTAGTTTCATGAATACTACATGGGGGCTGCTCACCACACAGTTGGTCCATTGCCTCATTGAGTGGCTAAATGTATTGACTCGCAACAAAGAGAGGCTCTATTGTTATTAATGGGTTCTAACCTGTGAGGTTTATATGGTTACAGCTAGATGTGTTATGATACCATTTTTTCATTCCCGATACTGATACCTAAACTTTCGTACCGAGTACCGATCCGATGCCGGTGTGTTAAAAAATACATATATTTTGTTATGTTTTAACAGCTGTATACTACTAACCCTGTATAGTTGTGATATGATTGCTTTGATTGTTGTTCGGCCTGGCTCAGGTTAAACTATTTATGAAACATGAACCAAAACAGACAATTTCTTTTATTATCCAGTTAGTCAGTTATAAAGGAAGAACATCATAAATAAACTACTTTAAAAGTAAAAATGTATAAATCCCCGGTTACTCTACCAGCTCATGTTTGTAATTTATAATAAAAGGTTTCTTTTAAATTATTATCAATTCAAACTGCTGCTCACTCCTCACCTTCCTGCACTTGGGTCTAAGCCAGAAGCCTGACAGCAATGTGACATGATGCCAAGGACCCACTCTGCTATTGAAAATGGTTTTAACAAACTTTTGCATTCACAATGCGGCTGTGGCTCAGAGGTAGAGCGGTTGCCTGCCAATCGGAAGGTTGGTGATGATCCCCGGCCCTGCAGTCCCATGTCGAAGTGTCCTTGGGCAAGACACTGAACCCCAAGTTGCTGCGCATCGGAGTGTAAACGTGTGTGAATGTTTATCTGATCAGCAGGTGGCTTGTACGGCAGCCTCGGCCACAGTGTATCAATGTGTGTGGATGGTTCCTGTCCTATGTTAAAGCGCTTTGAGTAGTCGTTACGACTACAAAAGCGCTATATAAATACAGTCCATTTACATTCACAATGCCTGATGTTTGCATGTAATGCACGACATAGAGAGAGCAGTGAAAATGCTCAGAACTTACTACTTAGCTTATTCTTTGATACATTTCGTACAGTATATGTTTGTTGTGATTACAGTTGCAAATGACACATTACCGATAGTGCCACGAAAAGGCACCAAAGATCTGTATCTGTATATTCATAAATGAGTAACTCAAAATGTGAAGTTAAGTAAGTTAAGTAAAGTTATGAGTTAAACAATACAGAAAGTAAGACTTCCTATGCACATTAAGTACCAGTACTAATTTAGAATGATGACCAATTGACCGTAGTCTCTAAATATATTTAGAAATGCAAGAAATAGGATTCATTTACAAATGTCTTTCTGGAGGAGGACCAGTGTGGAGGAGTGACCCCTGTGTTACTATGCCCCCCACAGACTATTCCACCTACCAGTAGGTCACAGAAGACTTGCATCATGTGGATGCGCCAACAAGTTACTTTGAATTCCTCATGGGGCGGCATAAACTATGCAGTATAGCTTTAAAAGAGCCTTTTATTTGTGAATCAGGATCCGGTTTAACCTCCAAAGCCGTACATGGTGTATGTTTTCAGAGCGTACACCACATCCATGGCGGTCACCGTCTTCCTCTTGGCACCTTTAGAAATGCATTGTCCCTCTGTAGCTCCCCCCCTCCGCCCCCCCCCCCTCCCCCCAACCCGCACCCACCCGGAGAAGATGATGTTTGATGGCTGTGCTTGGGTGAAGTGCTGCAGTGGTACAGTAGGTGACATTGACCCTGACATATCCATTTAAAATAATGACTAATGGAGACTGGATACATAACGCTGGAACCAATGGGCAGCTTTGTCTCTTTAGCTTTGGATTTATATTGCATGTGTGTTTGTGTCAGCAGGGTTGTTCTGTCCGTGTGTAATATGTCTCAAGTCCCAGCATTGCATATCAGTTTGTGGCACACGCATGCCCATGGAAATAGATGGCACAGAGGTTAGAGAGAGAGAGCTGGACACATTTCCTGCATACCTTTCTCTTACCCGTTCTCTCTGTCTTCTCCCTCCCACTTTGTGCTTCTGAGCGAGAGTGCCTCACTAGCAGCGCACTCCTGCACGCCTCTCTCTCTCTCTCTCTACCTCTGGCATGCTCTCTCTCTCTCTCTCTCCCTCCCTCTCTCTCTCTCCCTCCCTCCCTCCCTCCCTCTCTCTCTCTCTCTCTCTCTCGCTACCTCTGGCACGCTCTCTCTCACTCTCTCTCACTCAAAGGGGGGGATTCTCCGTAACCAGCTGTAGCTTAATGTGATCCCGTCTTCTCATCCTTTCATTGGATTCTCATTCTCTTTTTTTTAAATCATTTTCTCCTCTTCTGCTGCCGATGTCACAGCTGACAGTGTTTGGATGCTACCAAGGTTCATAAAGCGTACAGGGAAAGGAACATAACTTTTAAGCTGTCAGTATACCTTTTCTTTGAATGTAGACATTTTTGGTTGGTTTATTTGCTGTTGAGAGGACTAGTCGACAATGGAGGGATTTCTGTTGTAGTGGATGACTCATTTGGGTTATTTTCTTCCTTGATTGCTGAATATAGCTGTTTCGTTCCTTTTGTTCCACCTGTGTGTTTCACCTCTCAGATACCCTGTAGAATCTGTTGGGACTTTTATGGAGTGTGAAATTTTTGCAGTAAGTGTGAAGTTTGGAGGGGCAAAGTGAGACAAAGCATGGCTAATGGAACCACATCTGAGTGTTGAACCCTTCTGTCCTGGGAGGTAGTCCAGGTAAGATTGTTTGTTTGTACTCTAATTCACTTGCATGCACAGTGGAGTGAGCCTGACGGGTTCTGACAAATATTTACAAATGATGTTCAGCTTCGAGTCGGGTTTGGCCTGCTTTACATAATGCTTCAGGTTCTTTTCTGTAAAAAATATATTGTGTAAAAGTACATTTAGTTTAGTGATATATAGTAATTGTGTGACAGGGTAACACAAACTCAGTGCTTCAGCTTTCTTTAACTGTGTCAGGTTGGTTCGGACATAAAAAACATTGCTTGTTGGGTTTGGGTCTGGCTTGCTTACTACCCTCTCAGTCTCGGGTCGGGTGTCTGACTTTATATCTGTGGCTAGTGCTTTTGAAACAACATATTTCCCAAAGGAACTTCCTTAATTAAATCTGTCTTAATATTGACATTTTGGGATTAGAATGGACAAAGGGGGACATTTATGACTGAGTATAAAGTTATCTGTGTTCCCTTAAGAGTTGTATCAACTCTAATACATTTGGCTCTTTCAGCATATGCCTGGGTGCGTGCATCAAAGAACCTTGCGTCATTTCTGCCTGTATAATCTCAGAGGGTGATGCATTTTGTCATCGGCCCTCTGAAATGCTGCTAACATAAATAATACTCAGGTACGATATCACCCTATAAGTCATTAGAAATTCTGTCACTGTAAGAATGTCTGATTTTATCAGAATTAAGCGATGAAAATGCAACCTTCAGAATATGTTGTGTCATTTTGTGTCTTTACCACAACAGTTTGATTGCACTTCTGTTTACATTCAGTCCAGGCAGTTGCCATCTGAAAACTTGTGTTACAAGAAGACACTTCATGGTGTTTTATATTGCTGTAAATAAAAGTTAAATTGAATAAGATTTGTGCTATTGTTAGAGCTGCTTTCTAAGCCATTAGTAAAATGAGGGATTTCATTCATCAAATATGAGTGAGTTGGTCATGGTAGGTAGCTACTTCTCCAAACATGCAAGCAGTCAGAGGTTGAACTGAAAGAGGCAGATATTGTTAATGACTAGAAGAGAGAGCCTGAAAAGAAGTTTTGCATTGAAAGCAAGCTCATTAAATCCTTCCCTAATGCCATCTTGTGTTACAAAAGAAGATTATGAATGGCATAAAATAAGCTTGTAGAGTTCCTTTGACTAGAATAGCCAGCATCTATTTAATCAAATAATAGTCCAAGGACCAGTCCAAGTTTGAAGACAAGGGTAGATTATTGAATGTAATTTTCCTGTACAGTTGCCACTCTCACCTCTTATATTTCTGTTCCCAAGCATCCACATATGACCACAGTGTCCATGGAGCCTGTTGGAGTACTCATGGAAAGGGGTGCCAATGCCACCAACCCTCCTCTGAACACGCATGAGGACACAGCCGCAACCTTTACCATCGGCACCATCCTCTCCATCATGTGCCTCGTTGGAGTCTCGGGGAACATCTACACCCTGGTGGTCATGTGCCATTCCATGAGGACTGCAGCCTCTATGTACATCTACATCATAAACTTAGCTTTGGCAGATCTGCTGTATCTTCTCACCATACCCTTCGTAGTCTGCACACACTTCCTAAAGTGGTGGTACTTTGGGGACGCAGGGTGTCGGATTCTGATCAGCATTGACTTCCTGACCATGCATGCCAGTATCTTCACGCTGACTGTCATGAGCACGGAGCGCTACTTTGCTGTGCTCAAGCCACTCGACACGGTCAAGCGATCTAAAAGTTACCGGAAGGCCATCGCTCTACTAGTCTGGGTTGCATCTCTCATCCTCACCCTACCAATGATCGTAGGCATTCAGCTAAGGACAGTGGGGAACAAGGCTATGTGTCAGCCCACCTTGTCGCCACTCTCCTACAAGGTTTACATCTCCTTCCTGTTTTGCACTAGCATTGTCGCCCCTGGACTGATCATTGGCTATCTCTACATCCAGTTGGCACGCACTTATTGGGTTTCACAGACCGAGACCTTCAAACAGACTAAGAAACTTCCCAATCAAAAGGTCAGTGCATCTCAAGATAGTATATTTCAAGAATTACAAAAATGGTTGTCTTCAGCTTGGGGATCCGAGTGTACAAGGGTTCAAGGATTACCATTGCCTTGTTGTAAATGATTTAACCAAGAAATGTAATAAATAGGGTTGGGTACCGAGACCCGGTACTAATATGGCACCGGTGCCTTAACGACCGGTATCTGCCGGACCGAATAGCAACGCAGATTTCAGTGCCTCATTTCAGTGCCACTTAAATGCCTGCACTTCTCTCTGATGCTCCGAAACGGACATTAGAGAGAAGTGCAGGCATTTAAGTCACACTAGTTAACACTACACTTGGCAGCAGGTAACGTTAGCCTACCGTTAGCTAGCAGCTGGATTAAACACAGTTAAAATGCTGACAGCTAAACGGTGTAAAAGTTTGTCTGTATTTCACTGAGTATTCCAACACCAGGGACATAACAGTCTGCCGTTGTCTGAAAAACAACACAGATGTTGCATTCACTTGAAACTCGCCTCGCCAGCTTTGTGCTGCATCCAGTGGTTGTTTTTGTCGTCTAAGAGGAATTTACTGGTGAAATAAGTATAAGTATTCTTTAATAAGTTATTGTTATTACATTTTTAATAAATCATATGATTTTGACCTTGTGGCCTTACCAATAAACAAGCCGTTCTTTAATGTCGCCTGTCGTTTTGTGCTTCTTTTAAAATATATAAAGAATATATATATTATTTTTAAATATATATTAATCTTTTTTAATCTTTTTTAAAAGTATTGGTTTAGGCACCGTTTAGACACCAGCACTCTTTTAAAAGTATCGTTTTAGCACCGGTATTGGAAAAACTCCAAATTATACCCAACCCTAGTAACAAAGGCTTTTTAAACTTTACCCTCCTGAGTGCCTCAGTGTCCGTGAACCCTTACAAATGGTTCTATTTCACACAAGATTTGCATTCTATTAGTGCTTTTTGGGCTTTACTGGTGATCTTCAAAGATGTGCACAGTGAATATTTGCATGTACAGTATGTGCTCAGGCATATATGGCAACCTTACTCCAAAACTTTCTCAAGAGTAAAACGACAAACTACATTGTTCCAGTTACAAATTACGGTGTTTTCTGATCTGTCACTTCTAAGATTTGGTTAGGTTTAGGCACTGAAACTACTTGGTTAGGGTCAGGGAAAGATCCCGTTTGGTTAAAAAGAACTACTTGGTTAAGATTGGGAAATGATCCTGGCCATGGTTAAAAATAAAATGCAGGACATGAGCAGCGGACTCCTGTTTAAAAGTTTGACCTTTTGTTGAGCCAACCAACAACACCAACCTCTTCCCTCTGTGGAGTTAGTGGAGAGAGGACAGGTCCTCCACTCCAATCTGAAGCCCAGTTATTGGTTCTCCTTTTTTGGTGTGCAGCATCATCCTAGTCCTTGTTCATCACATCTTACCCAGTCTGCAACTCTGCTGGAGATGGATCCAGAAACATATATCAGGTAATACCTGATCGATAGGCAGGAAGTTAGGCATGACGCAGCTGTACAAACTCCTGCACAAGACGTTCCACTCACCAAGCCTGTTGATTCAGTCATACTCCTCATGGAGATATTCAAAGTCCTGAGGAAGGTGTCCTATCCTGTAGTGCATAGGCTGGTGACATTATTTCTCACAGCTATTGGATGCCATTCTGTTTGCCAACAGCATTGTCATCATGAACTATACATAGTTGCTATTTAAAAGTATATGAATATATCAGCATCAGTTCAGCTCTCTGCTTAAAAGGGACACTTTGTCAATATTCAATCAACCTCGTATCATTATAATTTTAGTAGTATGTTTAAATGAACTATCTTAAACTTTCCTCAATCTCACCAGTGCCTATATCTCTCTACTCACAGGCCAGCAGAAAAACTTCCAAGTGATGTGTTTGACGCAAAACTCGTCACTGGGAGGCACCATTCTACTGAATAGACAGCCCAGGTTTATGAAAAGACCCTCTTTCCAAAGATAAAATACATCTTTAAAGCACATCCGTTATTAATCCTCTCCCTGCCGCTGCAGGTTTTCTATTTTCCATTCCCTCTTGCTCTGTCACGCTGAGAAAAAAAAAACTGTTCCAATTTGCTTCATAGCAGGACTTAACATGGGTCCATTTTGTCTTATCAGTTTGATTAACAATGTGGTGAATGCTGCCCTTCAGTGACATTAAAGGTTTTCCATAGGATGTACTTAGCTTGGAGCAAGAGAGAAAGCAGACTGTACAACTTGCTACAGAAATCATTAACACTGTCGCTACCAGTGCTGTGTGTAACTGTGGATCTCATGCTCTGATCACGATGGGGAAAAGACTGGTTGACAAGCCATCCTTGGCTTTCATTGTACTGATCACTGGAGAAAAATGATTAGGGCTGACCAGATTTCATAGTTTTGAACAGGCTAAACGTGATATTCTGACATGGTGCATTAATGTTTCTCATTAATGGTTCATCTCTTTTGCCCTCTAAGGTGCTGTACCTGATCTTCACCATTGTGCTCCTCTTCTGGGCCTGCTTCCTGCCCTTCTGGATCTGGCAGCTGCTGGGTCAGTTCCACCCCTCGCTGTCCCTGTCTGCCAAAGCCAAACGCAACATCAACTACCTGACCACGTGTCTGACGTATTCCAACAGCTGCATTAACCCTTTTCTGTACACGCTGCTCACCAAGAACTACAAGGAGTACCTGAGGAAGCACAAGCGGTCCTGGTCAGCTGGCAGCTACTTCAACAGGAAGAGTCGCTTTCAACGTTCGCCACGCAGGTCGCCATCTTCCAGCAGTCAGCAGTGTACTGAGAGCTTTATGCTCACACACACAGCCTCCCTGCGAGCACATAACACCAGTTTGTAAGGTAGGAATTTTTCTGACTGACACTTGTAATTTAGTTAGCTAATGTGAAAACCAAAAGTATGACTAACTCTTTCCCTAAACACAGCTGAGCACTCAAGTCATTTCCAGCCATTATGGCTATTATTACTAATTATGCATCAACAGAGTGAAAGACAGTGGCTGGTTTAGACTTAGTGGCTTTGTTGGACTTTTCCATCAGAGGAAAGATTGGTTCTGATGGCTTATGTGATTACAGATGGTATTGATTTCTGGCCCTCTGAGACCACTTCTGTTTAGGATTCCTACTTCCTGGTATGCAGTGTAAACGGTGGTGCCTCTTGATGTTTATGTATAGAACTGGGTGAGATGTTAAAACATTTTCAGCAACAATAAATATTCAATTGCATGGGAGATTCAGAAGATTCAGGACAGCAATGGGATTCCGTCACTAAAGTTTTTGTGCCATCTGTTTTCAGAGAATTATCTCTTACCTCGAGGGGCACAAAGCATGTGTGAATCAAATTTATAATTCCTAGTGAGCCAAGAGATAGTCAACCTTTATTTTGGAAAAGAAAAACAATTCATCTGTTGGAAGTGGAAGTGGAACTCTAAACCTGCACATCAATCACTCCTGGTTTCTTCATGCTGTATGTTGCCAACTGGCACTATACTGCTGTGATTTGACCACATATTACCCTGTGTAACCTACTCTAACTTAAAAGGTCCATTTACTCGCTTTTTAGGACTTTCAACTGCATCTCACAGTCGTCCTTGAAGTGGAATAGTAGGTGGACCTTAGGGCTGAACAATTAATAGTTTTTATATCGCAATCACAATTTGAAATGCACTTAGCTGTAGCTATTTAGGATTTCTTTTCAGTGCTAAAACATCAAAATCGTGATCTTGACTTTTATCGTATTATGCTTT
Source organism: Gymnocephalus cernua (assembly GCA_023631565.1). Lineage (NCBI taxonomy): Eukaryota > Metazoa > Chordata > Actinopteri > Perciformes > Percidae > Gymnocephalus > Gymnocephalus cernua. Next base: position 21,476,850 of record CM042443.1, read on the forward strand.
GTGGATGCTGATTATATTTACATTTGGAAAAAGATGGCTCATTGAAGAGGAAACACATTGAAAAATTTACTCTTTTTTCTGTTCATGAAAGACCAACAGAATGGTATGTCTTTCTCTACATATATAAATGTAAGTAATTGCCTAATTTCCTTTCTTTAGAGACGAAGCTAGCAGGTAGCTCTGTACTTGTCAAGTGTAAATGAGTAAAAGCTGGCATACGGAGCTGTTAAAACATGCCAGTTAAATGTTCATAGCATAAATTTAAGCATGTCACGGCAAACCCGGATTTTCTACTGGGCTGCGTTCCGGCTGCGCCGCGGTTATGTTCCATCCTCCGCCACGCGCCATACCACACCGGGAGCGTCTCAGAAGCGGAGCGTCTTGCCTGCCCGACTCGCAGATTATATATTGTCTCTACAAGTACTTTACAGAACAATCGTCATGTTTTTCCACATCCAAGATGAATCTCTCGTCGTCCGTGGTGTTGTAGAGGAGACATATACGATATTTTTAGATAACTTACATCTTTGATTGAATTCAGTTGTTGCAGTAATACAATAGAAACAACTGAAATAAATCCATTATAGAAAGTAAGAGGAATAAATGATGAAAGGTACATAAACTAAAATAGAATAGAATAAACTAGAAACATACAAAATACAAGAGTATTTTGAGACAATGAGATGATGAGGTGCGTGGTGCTGATAAAGTGACAGTGGTGTGATTATTAGCAGCACACTTAACAGGTCTATGTAAACAGTGTACACCAGACTGATATGGTGAAGTAATGGATGTGTGCAAGTGTTTGTCTGTATTAACAAAATTGAATGTAGTGCAATATATTGACATATATATTATTGTAACATTAACATATAGTATAACATGTACATTATTATATAGTGAGGGATTGATACATAGTATAGGAGCAGTAGTGTAGTAGTAATATGGTATATTACAATATTATAACAGTATAGTATAGTATAGTGCCTCAGTATAACCTAAGAAGTGTAAGTATAGTGCAACAATATAACATTGTTATACACATTTTTCCCAAAGATAAAAAGTGAACTTCCATGCTCATATTTAACTATATATATATATTGTACCGTTAAATGTTTTTCTGCAGTGATAGCATTGGTATACATGTCTGAATATTTGTCGTTTCTAATAAATAAAAAGTACATTATTCATGGAATACTTTATTCTACATGCACAGAATCAAGGCTTGATTTACCGCTCAACAGTGGGGGGAGAAGTATTCAGATCCTTTACTTAAAGGAACACTGCGACTTATTGGGACATTGTCTTATTCACCGTAACCCCCAGAGTTAGACAAGTCCATACATACCCTTCTCATCTCCGTGCGTGTCGTAACTCTGTCTGATGGCTCCACCGTTAGCTTAGCCTAGCACAGATCCTGAAGGTAACCGGCTCCAACTAGCCTACTGCTCCGAATAAGTGACAAAATAACGGCAACATGTTCCTATTTACATGTTGTGATTTGTATAGTCACAGCGTGTACAAATAACGTCACATGAGACACAGCCATCTTCTAACCGTATATAAACTGGGAACTATATTTTGAGAAAGGGAAGCAGTGCTACTTGGGCGGAGTGATATGCTTGCAGCTCTGCTCAGAGCTGCAGCATATTACTTATTACTTATACTTTGTCACTTATTTGGAGCAGTAGGCTAGTTGGAGCCGGTTACCTCCAGGATCTGTGCTAGGCTAAGCTAACGGTGGAGCCGTCAGAGTTACGACATGCACGGAGATGAGAAGGGTATGTATGGACTTGTCTAACTGTCGGGGTTACGGTGAATAAGACAATGTTCCAATAAGTCGGCGTGTTCCTTTAAGTAAAAGGACTAACACCAAACTGTGAACTGTAAAGTAAAAGTCCTGCATTGAAAATGTTACTTAAGTAAAAGTATGTAAGTATCATCAGGAAAATGTACCTAAAGTACTTAAGTAAAAGTACTTAATGCAGAAAAAATCTCACATTTTAGAAACTGGAAGCGATCCAAACTGTTGTGTGATTAATGGTCTAATTATTTCAGCTGGGCTTGTAGGCCGTTATATTGTTGGGTACTTTAATTTATAATAAAACATCAGCTTTTATAAACTACATGTGTTTTGTGTGCAAACATCTTAATTTGCAAAGTAACTAGTAACTAAAGCTGTCAGATTAATGTAATGGAGTAAAAAGTACAATATTTCTCTCTGAAATGTAGAGTAGAAGTAGAAAGTGGCATGAAAAGAAAAGACTGAAGTAAAGTACAAGTACCTCAAATGTACTTAAGTACAGTACTTGAATACATTTACTTAGTTACATTCCACCACTACCGCTCAATTATGTTGAGTATTATCCATGGAATTTCTATTGCCTGAAGAAAGCTATAAAATGACTGATTGTCATGTTTTGCCTTATTTAAATTTTTCACTGACAGTCTGTCTTTTTTTAACAATTCCGTCATTAAAGGATAGACTGATGGCTCTTGGGCGGAATCTGCATCATGTTATTATATATAGTACAAAGATGCACTACAAAAATATTGGATTTGTATTTATGTATGTGTCTGCCAGTCTGCACAACTGTCTCATACATGAAATGGGTCTTAGCTGTTCGTCACAAATGTTCTGTGCAGAGGAAGCTGGAGGACTGAATCATAGTGCAGCGGAGGGGAACGGAGGGTGAAGAGCAGGGTGAGGGGAGAAGGGGTGGGGTGGCAGGACACACACACGCACACACACACACACACACACACACTCACACACTTGCCACTAACCTGCGATTGAAAGAGTTTAATTGCACAGCCATATTATATATATATCATGCAGTTGAAAGCCAGCTGACACACAACACAAAATATAATAATCTTTTTCTTTTGCAGATGACAACATCTTCTAAATAAATAACTAGAATGAATGTGGATCATAAATGAATCCAGATTGGCACAGCAGGATATTATAGATGAGTATTTTATATTTTTTTCCCCATAACCTCTCCAATGAATCTAGACAATTTAATGTTCTACAATAATAACACTTTTCATGCCAATTCATCCGACAAGAGGGGGGAAAAAAGGAAAAATACAATATTTACAATGCCATTCATAACTTTGCACTCAGCTAATAATGGTTTACCCTTCATGGATGTGTGGTGTGTGTCCAGGCTGCCAGCAGAGACTGAGTAGCAGTGAGCCATATATATTACTACTCTGCCTTGGAATACAATGTGCTGAGTGACACCAACCATAATTCACAAGGGCAGAGAATATGGCTCCATATCTGTGCCTGCACACACGGACACACGGACACACACACACGCACGGACGCACACACGGAGGCACGCACACATGGACACGCACACACACAAGTATTTCTCCATTACACTCACCACCACTGTGATTTTATTCAGAAAAAACAAGTGTTAGGGACAGTGTTTCCTCTAGGATTTTTTTCAGCAGTTAGGTTAAGGTTAGGTTTGAAACTTAGTGGGGGGTGCAGTAGTAGCAACACTGCTGGCTGGCAAAAGCAATGACAAATATTGCAGGTGTTACGAGTCCTGGGCGTGGTCCCATATGAACACATTATGTTGGAACATCTGGAAACTGTAACGTTAAAGTTATTACTAGGATCTTTACAGTTTGGTTTTGAGTGCTATGCATCCCTACTAACCTGATAAACACTTTAAACAGTAAGCGAATACAGCATACGTAAATACGTCTGGCCTGCAGCAGGGAGCGGGGCAGACAGACCGCAGGGTGCGCTAGCTTCTTGTCTAATGGGTCTGATAAACAGTAAATTCATCAATTCAATGCCCATAATGCAATCTTCCAAGCTACTGTAGTTGTCATATTCCACAGGACCCACATGAGCGCACACATGTTGTCATGACTTAGCGAGTGATTGGCGTCCTGCCACTGTCCAGTTGCTCATCCTCAAAGGGGAGAGAGAGAGAGCAGACGGCCGTTCGTTTGAGTTCAGTGGAGTGGAACAGCTGAGTCATGTTCAGGACATTTCATGAATTCTGAAGCCGTGAAGGCCCTCACCAGAGGTGAAAACAATTTTTCGCTCTGCATTGACTTTGTGTTGCGTGAAGGTGCGTCCTTGTCTTGTCATTCTGCTAGCAAACAACAGAAAAATGCCTAGTGGGATGCACTAACAACAGGGTGAGAACTCATAACTAAGTTTGTTTAGCTGCCAAACTAACTTGCTAACACATAGCTTACTAACAACCAGCATGTCCTCTCTGCAACTGCAAATAATTACAGTTACTGATTCCAGTAATGCTTTTTTGCTGTGTTTCCGGGACGTTTATGGACTGATATTCATTTTTGTCCCTGTTTGTTTACTTTACAGACTGGGCATTTAGTTTAGGCTGAGTGCTGGGGGAGGTGGCTTAGAACTGTAATCAGGCCTTAAAAGTTCGGCCCGACAAGGCCCGAGCCTGACAGAATTTGGCCCGAGCCTGACAAGTACATTTTGATTGACAACTTTTTAAAAGCCCAAACCCATTTACAGCCCGACATTATTCAAATGTGCGCACGCACAGTTCTTTTGCCTTTTGTCAAGAATGAGTCATTTATGAGTCAGAACATCATTTATTCATGACTAACGTAGGTTATAGGCCACTTGGAAGTTGGAACAAAGAAATAAAATAAGTCAAGTTTCACCTCCTCAGCATCCATTTTCAGGTGGAAGAGGCAGGTGACACAGTATGAGTCACCTTTGGACTCATACTGTGGTCTCCTGAGCTGCACTGCTAAGGTGGCTAATGTCTGGCAAAAGAGGAGAGGACAGGCCGCATAGGCACCTATACAGGGGCTGTCATGTACAGCATTAACCACTCTGAAGGTTGTGACTCAGCCCAATCTCTCCTCTAAGCAATCACAGTCTGGCCTAATGCCCTTTGATTTAAACCAACAACACATGTGGGAAACATGAAAATGCTGTTTTAATTTATCAATAACAATATACAGTATGACGTTTTAATTATGAAATATAAACAGTTTATTTACCCTGGAGAAACACACCGTGATTTTACAGTTATCACAAACAGGACAACCCACCAGCTGGAAAATCCTCTATTTGCTCTTATAGTGAGGGAAAAACAAGAAAGCCACGATATCAACCTGAGAGAGTGTATTGATTGTATATCATCCTACTGTGGAATTACAGCCACTGTGGCTGAATGACCTGAGGACACAGCAGCAAAGATAAGACAAAGATCAGACTGGTTTCTGTGTGCATGAAGATGTAATATATTTAGCTCTTCCTCTGGGAAGAAAAAAAAATGTATTATCTCAGATAAATGTTTATCTAAGGTAATCCATGATGATGATAAAAATCTATAAAACCAGGCAAAATCTTATCTATTTCCACACCGACATTGTATTCATTATTCATTTCATAATAGCAGCAGCCTCAAAGGCTACTTCAGACTTGGTTTTGCTGACTTTTGGATAAAGAGGCTGGCTCAGGGAGACTCAGCACCTTTGGAAAATCAGTTTGGGTATAAATGAGCTATTGGAAAATTCAACAGGTCATGAAAATGGAATTACAGTATATATTTTACTTTTAGTCTGCTCCTCTTAAAATTATTTTAAACTGACACCTTTCTTTTTATTGCTTTCCACACATGTGTTTCATTACCCTTAGTGGATTTAAAAAATGTGTGTTTCTTTTTTTTTTTTTTTTTTTAATGGAAGCAGCCAGCGGATGTAGGAAATGGAAGGAATCAGGAGTTTTTTGCAGTCACTGTGGAAAACACGTACTATATCCAGTGTCTGAAATTAACTTTTTGACTCACCGGCCTAGTTGATGGGTAGATAAAAAAAAGTTGTATTGGCCATAATATTAAGTTGCGTTTTTTGTAGCATACATAACACAACTTTCTGGTTTGGGGTGGCAAGTGCTGCTGGTTTATCCTCCGTTTTCATCGTGCTTTCTTTTGGAAGGCTGGCTGACTTCTGCCAAGAATCGCTACATACTGGCTAATTTATTAGCTAGGGTAAGCTATCATTTAGTCTCGCATTGCAAGACCTTCCTCCACGGTGCCGCGGAGGAGGGTCTGGCTAGTCCACATAGCATTCCGGGATGGGAAAAAAAAACGTGCTCTGGTTTATTGCCATTTCTTTAAACCAATCACAATTGTCTTGGGCGGTGCTAAGCACTGGTGCTGCTGCAAAATAGCCTCGGGAAGGAACTTCTTTTGGTCGAACATGTGAACATTCAAAAGTTGTTTTAGTCGTGCAACAGAAAACTCAGATTGGACAGATAGCCTAGCTAGCTGTCTGGATTTACCCTGCAGAGATCTGAGGAGCAGTTAACCATAGTCCTCAGAAATTTAACACGAGGAAACCTGAAGGTAACGGACATCCGGCTGAAAATGAGGGACTTTCGGTGGAATTTCCGCCGGCACCTGAACAATCCCGGAAGTTGACGATATAAGCTAGCTATCGCTGAAGTGTCGGCCCGCCCCCGCTAAGCTCCGACGTGCAGACAGGAGTGGAACAGAAGAAAGTAGCTGCAGTTTCACCAAAATGAAGACTAAAAAACAGAACTATTGTGGTACAAAAATTTACCCGCCATGTGGCTGATGCCCTCTGAGGAAAACGGAAAATGTAACCGCATTTAGCGCTTAGCGAGTTAATTTCGGACCCTGACAGTGGCCGGTCAGTTTTATGTGGCTGTGGTTTAATATTCACTGCATCAGCAGCAAAGCATATTCGTATGCCCTCTGACACGTTTAATTATTCCATACATTTAAAGGATGAATATTCCCCACACACACAGGTCTGAGATAGCCCTGAAATGTGCTATTAAAGTGTTCCAGGAAATTAACTGGATAAAATAGGATAAGGAGATTGGTTGGTTGCTTTTGTATTGCCTGTTCCCTATGGCAACTTTGCGCCTTGGGATCAATTATCTGCAAAATAAAAGGTTCATAAGAACAGCGTCTGGATAAAAACTGTAGCTTGCTTTGGTAACAAAAAGAAATATTAATAACATTCATATAATCTGTGCCTATATGATGATAAATAATAACCTCTTCTGTAGGTGTTTATAAAAAACACAGTAATATATACACATTTTTATTGTCATAGTGACATATCTAAATGTCCACCGTTTTCCTCTCAGACCAGGCAAGGAAATTACTCAGCAAAGGAAGAGGAAATTCTAATAAAAGAACACATTTTTAGATAATATTTCTCTTTGTGTCGGGTGCGCATGACTAGAAAAAGGTGACTAATTAAAAGAAATTCAAAAAACACTTACAGTACAGTATTTGTATACATAATTCATTAGCTTCCATTAGTTATTGTCTTTCAAGTGTGTTTATATTAATAAGTGTGTATTGTGCTCCCAGAAAACAATTTGCCAATGAATGCCAATCTGTTGGTCAGGCCACCCTTTTCATCAAAATACCTCAACAATTATGAGATGGATTGCCACGATATTTAATGTCTGATTGTTGCTGTGAATCAAGGCCATCACATCACACAGCTGTGTATATTCATAGCATCTACATGCAGCTATGCACAAATCTTGCCTCATAAACTCCATAAAGATCAAACAAGAGAAGCCTTGACCGCTATTAGAGCTGGCTATGAAATAATAATTTCCTCACTGACCAGACATGCTCCATCTTTAATTATAATTGCTTTAATCCCATGTCTAGAGCTACACTTTAAAGCCACTATCTTCTGTCACAGGCTGTGTCAGAGCATGGTATAGAAATATTGACAGCGGGCTCATTAACTTGGTTATCATCGTATAAAGTTTTTGCCACAGGGCTTCCATTTCAGCTGCCAAATGAAATAGCTTTTGGAACATGGGCTTGGCAGAATCGAGCAGGGGTCACCTCTTTTAAAAGTCATCCTGAAACACACACTAACTCATTCTCTTTCACTCATGACGGGAAAAGGACTATCAATCCCAGGCGTATGTCTGAAAGCTGATTACACTGACTCGGCTCATATTGGGAATTGGAAACGGCAATTGTTGTTCTCTCATCGGTGATTGGAAGCTTTGCCTGTAACTATAAGTGGTATCGTCTGGGAAAGTCCCCAGTCTGATCGATACGCATCTTGACTCACAAGTTATATAGAGACTGATTGATTGAGCACCCTTATCTTAGCTGGGTTTAAGATGTTCAAACCCTCATTTAGAAAGGTCTTAAGCTGATGAAACATGGGATACTCTGATGATTTGATGCACATAAATGTATTACATATATTTTTTGTTTTTTTCTGGGCCCTTTATCCTCATTAGATTGGAGCACATAGGCTACATGTCAGCACTTGACTCTCAGGAGCTTGTGCGTCATGCTTTTCTTCTTTCCCAGATTCCAGTCAGACTCGTGCGTATTGGGAATGAATGACAGTTTGGGCACAGCTTAGCAATATAAGCAGACAGGAAGTGTTGACAAGCTTTTTATTTTCAGAGTTTCCTTTTTGTGCTCTGAGCGCTTGATATTGCAAATATTTAAACACTTTTTGAAAAGAGCTGCATTGTTCACATTCAAATGATAGGTAAGATGTCAGAGTTAGGGAAGTTGTAGACAGCAATTACCTCTCATGTGGTTCATGCAATGCTTAGGCCTACCTGTACAGGGTATGAATTATATACATTCAGTTAAGAAATGCAATGTGTAGCCATATTCAGACCCAGCTGAGCCAATCTTCTAATGTCACTATGCTAACATGCTCACAATGATAATGTTAACATGCTTGACGGCTAGCATGTTTGCCATGTCCACCATCTTAGTTTGCATGTTAGCAGCATTTGCTAATTAGCATCAAACACAAAGTACAGCTGAGGCTAATGGGAATGTCAATAGTTCTTCTGGTTTTGACTAACCTGAGGTACAGCACATTTCCTCACTTCATATTTCCTCTTCCATGTGATTTAGCTCCTAAATGTGAAGGAGGCTCGTGTTGCTTGCCCCATTATGGACTAGCCTTCATTGTTTTGCCAGAGTTGTGTTTAGCTAATCCCTGCAGCGGAGGTGGTGTAATAGAGAATAAGATCCATATTAAAATGTTCTTTTAAAATAAAACAGGTCATATTATGAACTAATGCAGGACATGTTGTAGTTGATATTGTACTTCACTAAAGCAAAGACAAATTTACATTTTATTGAATTCCATGCAACTTATTGACACCTAGAAACTTACACCTATACCTTTTAGGATCCCTGGGGACCCAGGGGCAGTTGCCCGCTTTGCCTAGTTGGAAATTCAGCGTTAATCTGGTATTATTCAGAAAGATAAGGCTGCTGTATAAACCCAACCTACTTTACCCAGACCATACTGAAGCATAATGGAAAAAGTAACTGCAGTGTGACGGCATGGGTACGGTATGGCACACCAAAGCAGAAGTGGAAAAAAATTATCAGACCTCTAGCTGCTTGCTCTTTTCCAAGAAAAAAAAAATGCCTACCTGACTTCAGGCACTTTAAGTGTTACAGGCTGCTTCTACGAGTGGAAAGATAGGGAGGGTCAGAGTATGACATATTTTTTGTGGGTTTTTTTTTTTTTTGGGGGGGGGGGGTTCCACCTTTAATGGACAGGACAGCTAGGTGAGAAAGGGAAGAGAGAGAGAGAGAGGGGGTGGAGGCGTGCAGGAAATCATCACAGGTCGGACATTTAAGCCAAGGACCCCTTAACCGAAAGAGACGAGCACGGACCCCCTACTACATATATTGTATAAAATGAAGTTGGCCTACAATAACATGTAGGGTGACCTAAAGCCTTATACGTACCTTTTTTGCATAGAATACTAAGCTATTAAAATAGCATAATTGTTGGCATGATTTTATAAATCATCTTTTAATGTTAAACATACATGTGGCACAGTGAACCCTTAGGATTAAATGTATCTGTGGATTGCCTTAGTGACCACCTAGGCCAGTAAACAGTGAGGATTTATATTTGCTAATAATATGTTATATTCTTGTTGTGACTTTTTAATTTTTGAAAAAACTTTCCAAAATTAACAATAATTCGGAGGCCCCCCTGCATTGACTCTGAGGACCCCCTAGGGCCCCCTGTTGAAGATCCCTGGTTTAATGAAATGCCAATAAACCAGAGCACTAGGTTTTTCTCCTATACCGGAATGTCGTGTGGAATGTCGTGTGGACTAGCCAGACCCTCCTCCACAGCGCTGTGTTATCCTGGGTGAAAGTCCTGTTTGTTTGACCCATCCACCACCCCACCCTTTAGTCCTCTTGTAAAGTGCTTTGTCACATTACTTCATGCTTTGCTACCGTCATAACTACTAGGGCCACTAGAAGGTGCTGTCACTATAAACGTAAATATAAGTTGCAGTTGCATTTACTCAAGTACTGTACTAAAGTACACATTTGAGGTACTTGTACTTTACTTGAGTCTTTTCTTGTCATGCCATTTTCTACTTCTACATTTCAGAGGGAAATATTGTACTTTTTACTCCACTACATCAATCTGACAGCTTTAGTTACTAGCTACTTTACACATTAAGATTTCTTTGCACACAAAACAAAGTTTATAAAATACGATGTTTTATTATAAACTAAACTACCCAACAATATAAAGTACAACTGAAATGATAAGCCGATTAAACACTTAGTTGATTGACATAACTGTTTGGATTGTTTCCAGTTTCTAAAATGTGAGGAATTTTCTGCATTGAGTACTCTTACTTTTAATACTTTAAGTTAATTTTCCGGATGCTACTTACATACTTTTACCTTAGTCACATTTTTAATGCAGGACTTTTACTTGTAACAAAGTGTGGTATTAGTACTTTTCCTTAAAGGGTAAATACCGTTTTTTCAACCTGGACCCTATTTTCCTATGGTTTTGTGTCTAAGTGACTGATGGGAACAACAATCTTTGAAATTAGTCCAGAATTAAGCGTGAACGCTGTAACCGGCAGCCACAGACCGGGCTGCAATGTAACCCTATGGGGCAATTGTGCATCGGCAGTTTGGTCCATTAAAAGTGCTGTTTTTGCCACTAAAAGGCTCCGATTATTATTTGAAGTGTCCAACAACATTATGGAAAGGATCCCTACAGAGATAGACCTTTTTAAAACCTCTGAGACCTTTCTGTTAAACCAGAAACAGCTTTGAGGTCGCTAGCGCTTAACCCACCACACACCATTTAAAGCTACAGTGTGTAAGAATTACTCCCATCTAGTGTTGAGATCATATATCGCAATCAACTCTCTCTCGCCACGCAGTTGAATATATGTATTGCAGCTACGGTAGCCGTCACACTTCAAAAAGCGAAAGTGTACTAAAGGCCGTCAATCAGCCGTGGTTGTTGGAGTGCATGTCGGACAGTGGCGCGGACGCGCTTCACACCACCCGACGGAAAGGAGAGAGAGGGAGAGAGAGAGAGACACTGCGGCGGTCCGGAGGATAATTAACTAGTTGGGATTTGGTAGTTGAGATTTGCAGCTCCAATGTTCACTCTTTTTTCTGAGGATGCCAGTCTATTGCTCTTTTCAATATCCGTTTTCTTATTCTGGGCGAAGAAGAAGACTCCTGTTCCTGAAATGTGGATTTTGAATACGTGTGGTCCTCCGTGTTTCCTTCTTCAAACTTGCCGGGGCCGGGAAGCGATGAGCAGCTGTGAGTCGAAAACGCGAAAGGCGGAGCAGTATGTCCTGTATGTCCCTTACCGCCTATTGATTTCAAGATGGCGCATGAATATGGAGCGTCGACCCCAGCTCATGCAAGTGCAAATGTAAAATTTCAAGCCAATAGGAATACTTGAAATTGATGGTGGTGGTCAATATTCATAAAAAAGGACAAGTTTCTGAAGGGCAATACAGATTTTGATAATGAACAACTACAAATGTAACACAATGGGGCTTAAAAAAAACAAATATACTTTTAGCGTGTATAGAGCCAACATATCTTCACATGTAAATCTGTAAACTGTGTTTATTTCAACCCAAACTACAGTTGTGATAGTTGGTAAAGTGGAAAGACGACCCAAAACAGCGTTTCGTAGTTTTATTTTGTTTCTGTTGACTTTGTATGAAGTGTATTTAACGATGCTAAAATTACTGTTTATTTACATGGAGTCTGGTGGCTTTAGCAAACGCAATTTTGCGGATGTTTTTATGTTTAAAAACAGGATCTTACTTTTCAACAGAATGGTCGACCTCCTTAGAAATTCTTTTTCAGACACTTAGAATATTAATCTGAGCCTGTCAGTGGTAAACTGAGCACTTTTGTAAACATACAAGCTGCACAATTGCCCTATTAACTTATTACATTGTAGACCAACATCAAAGATTGTTGTTCCCGTCAGCCACTTAGACAAATAAACATAGGAAAATAGGGTCCAGGTTGAATGGTAGTTACCCTTACGTAAAGGATCTGAATACTTCTACCACCACTGATAAATTGTAATTGCTGATTGAACAACTTGTGTGGGCGTTTTCCGGGAGAGGACAGTTTAAAAAAAAGAACGATGTAAAGAGAACTGAGGAGTCAAACAATAGAATCAGTGAGAAGACAATGTAATTTGTGTCAGTGGAGAACAGAGAAGATGGCATGCTATACATAAATTTAGATGTTTGGGTGATGAAGCTAAGGAGAATATGGATTAGGGTGTGTGTGTGTGTGTGTGTGTGTGTGTGTGTGTGTGTGTGTGTGTGTGTGTGTGTGTGTGTGTGTGTGTGTGTGTGTGTGTGTGTGTGTGTGTGTGTGTGTGTGTGTGTGACTGACTCAGGACAGCTGTGTGTGTTTATAGTCCTCTGGTGCTCAGCTGCACACAAGCTTGTAAATACTTATCCTCTGACCCTGGACAAAAGTGTTCGGCATCTGCACACAATCTGAGGAGGGGGCAAGCCCAAGGCAACACATACTGTATACAAGCAACACCAAGTCATTAAAAATCAGCCCTGCACTCATCAGTGTTAATCCATGTCTACTGTATTGACCACCTCCAAATCCTGCACCTTCTTCTACAGTTTCCCTTTGTGCTCCTGTCCTGTTCTAAGAATAGAAATGTGTGTGTACTTTTGCAGAAGAAGAGAACGATACAGCTCAGTGGATTATAGAATGTTCCAATGCATAGAACTGTGACAGAAATGTACTTACATTTACTTGAGTTTTTTTTTTTTTGCCATCCTTTCACCTATAAACAAAATTTGTGTCTTGAACGATGCAGACTCTCGCTGCAGCAGTGTCAATCAATATGAAATATTGTTGCACCTCATAACTGCAGTAAATGGAACTGCAGAGCCGTCGTTTTTTCATGTTCCAGCCGGCATCCTGGGATGGATGCTGACCTTGTAAAATGAGTGATGATAAACATTTTAAAACAACTGAAAACGATTGATGGTGGCAGTACTTCGGCCCCCTGACATTTGTAACATCCAGTCTCTTCACGCAGCACAATGGTAAAAAAAAACGTGTGTATATATATATATATATATATATATATATATATATATATATATATATATATATACATATATATACATACATACATACATACATACATACATACACACACACACACACACACACACACACACACACACACACACCAGAGAAATCCCACACCAAGCAAACAACAGATGCTGCAGTGTACACAAATGAAATTGGCAGAATGGAAAAATATAGAAATGATTACATACAAGAATTGTACAGGAAATAAATAAATAGCAAAGTACATACAGATTAAACCAAAGACAAGCAAGTCAGAGTCTCTGTAGGAAGGAATGCAACGGTTTCCAAAGACTCCAGAATTTGTCTGAGTTGTGATTGGGTCATAAGTCAGTTTCTCCAGAGGGAGAAGAGCCGATATCTGTGATATCCACATGATGGGGCCCTGCGGAGCGGACCACCGCAGCTTTTTAGCCAGAAATAAAAGAATTATTAACAGTGAATTGGTGTCCGTATCAAAAAGATTTTTTTCGAAGTATGGTCAGATAAAATGAAGAAGATTTTATTTTTTAAATTTATTTTATTTATTGGTAACCTCCTGGATCACAGAATGAACCTCTTTCCAAAATGTCTGGATGCAATGAGAACATGTTTTATAGTTAATATTTTGCTATTGTTTTAACAAGTTTGTGTAGCATATAGCTAACATAACATCCATGAAATAAAGACCCAGGAAACCGGAGTAGAGAGAGTAAGGATCTTTCCAAATTCCTGTGTACAGGCTAATATTGAACTAACTACAATGCAAAGGAATGTAAAGAACAAAGACTTTTTAGTGCAAACTGCATAATGAGACAAAGCTTTAACTATAAACTATGTGACCGCCCTGTTGTCAACACTGAACTAATGGAGAACTAACTTAAGTCCAAAGGAATGTAATTGAGTTGCCTTGTTGCTGAAAGCTGCTGTAGAAGTAAAGTTGCCTTGCCTTACAACCTCAGCCTGTCAGTCAGTCATCAGGACACAGAAACGACTGTTGTGCCTGCTCGTCTCAGAGGAAGTGTGAAACAACAGCACGCGACCAAGGGGGCAAGCCTGCCTCCACAGAGCGAAGACGCTATGGCGCCATTTTGATGCTAATAAGCTATCACGGCCCGTTAGCATTCCATTGACTGCCATTCATTTTGGCATCACTTTGACAGTCAATAACTTTACATCTGAAGCCTTTAAAGACTCCATTTGTCCATTTTTTTATTCTAAAGAAACACGACAATGTACCTTGTAATTCACGTTATGGCTCTGTAGCAGACATTTTTGTAAAAATAGGCTAACGATTGCGTCATAACCACGCGACTTACTGTCGCATAGTAGAGGAATTACCGTATAGTACAGGAGAAGCTCGCAGGCAGTTTCGACTTACATTAGCTGTTTAAGTTTAATTACTAATGTTAACTAGCATTTTAGTTAGCAATAATTAGCCTGTGCCTATGTTATCTCCTTACATATACCTACGCTCTCTCTGCAAGATTGGGAATGATTGAGATTTCTCTTGGCACAGCTACCAGAAGACTTACAACGTTCAGACACGTTGCTCACGTCACTGCTGCACTCATCAGTGTTAATCCATGTCTACTGTATTGATCACCTCCAAATCCTGCACCTTCTTCTACAGTACGGAAAAGTGCTTATAATAGACTACACTCGTCTCCATCAAAGAGTCCCTCGGTCCATTTCTTCTATGTCAATGCACGCGACCGCTTTCGCCTCGCCATTAATATCATATTGCAGCAAACGCTGTCTGCATGATGTTTTGAATAACTGTAACCACATTTAAAACCACTTCATCAGTATTGTCATGACTTGCTGTGACTTCAACAAAACTGCAGAGCCGACGTAGTTTACTCCGTCCACACCTCTGTGTGTGTGTGTGTGTGTGTGTGTGTGTGTGTGTGTGTGTGTGTGTGTGTGTGTGTGTGTGTGTGTGTGTGTATTGACATTCAGTGCCCAGCCCTACATATATACATATATATGAATATGCAACTCAAGTCTAGGCTATCACATAAGAAAAAATATCCATTTTCATGAGACTTGCAGGACTAGTTAGCATTTAAGCTAAATGTAACATGGATGTGTATGGAGAAATGCTAATAGCCATTAGCATCTATTAATACAACATAAATGTTATGCTAAAACGGAAAATACACAAAGACTATATCAAAGTAGATATACTTCATACAGAAATACTTACAGACTTAGACTTTCAAAACCAAACCAAAGGCAACGAGAGAAGAGTAACTGCAGTATGTCCTCTCAGTAGATTAGAGTCAGAAGCAAAAAGGAAACCAACGGTAAGAGAGGAGGGTCTTAAATATGAGAACACTGCTTTGACAAATCAAAATGACTGCCATGCAGTAAGGCCTGTGTTGTCCTTGAAAGTACTGTACTACAGAATTGTCCAGCAGGAGCCATTCTGAGGGAGACTTGGCTGCAACATTTTCACTGAGATCCTGGACAAAATGGATGCATTATTTATCATGGAAATCATATCATTCTTCTGAATCAAGTGCATTCTGCTGTAATGGCCTCCCCAAGGTCAGGCAGGGTTAGGACCTGATAGCTTCATCTCTCAGCAGACTTTTCCAGGCTATATAGGAGCACAAGACCAGAAAAACTCTAAATGAGGAGGATGCATTATTTAAATCATTATTTAAACAAAGTGTCCGTTTCCTTCTCAGAATCATTTTTACAGTGTCTGTTCTCTATCAGTCTATGTCTCTCTTTCTTGTTGTTCCAGCTGCCTCTCGTGTGTATCCATCTCCCTGTCCATACAAAGAAAATCAATCTCGATGAAGGACAGGTTGAATAGGTATACCAAGATGCTCCATGCATGTTTGAGTTCCTTTCCTAATCACTAGTGGAGGGTTAAATGGTATCCATGGGAACAAAGAGATCTTTCATTACAGTAAACAATTTTTTTTTTTATTTGTCTGTGAGCATTCGTTGAGCGATCCTGCAGGCTAATCTGGTGCAGTAAATCACAGTCACCTAGCAGTCATAAAAAGCTATTACAATCAATAAAGTGTCTGGATGTGTTCTCAAAAAAACACAATCTGTAACTCTACAGCTTTCTCTGTTTCTCGATCAACCAGCCTTCATGGCCAAACGTATGCAGACTCATGAAAAAAAGTCAATTCATATTCTTGGGCATAACTTTGAATTTTAGGAAGTAGTAATAAATTATTAACATTCGAAAAATATGAAGGACATTTGTTATTGTCAAATATTAGTGACTTTACTAGGGATGTAGCGATGCATCGTGAATGGGTTAAAAATCAATATAAATCCTCTTACGCCCTGTAGCGCCCTGCAGTGCCCTGATATGACATGAACTACTACAACTACTATTTCTAGTCACTGATCCATTATCTTTACTGTGACTGTTATTGCCACTGTTCATCACACCCCCAACCGGCTCCGTCAGACGCAGCCTACCAAGAGCCTGGGTCTGTCCCAGGTTTCTGCCTAAAAGGGAGTTTTTCCTTACCCTGTCGCATTAATGCTTGCTATTGGGGGAATCACTGGAATTGTTGGGTCTTTGTAGATTATAGTGTGGTCTAGACCTACTCTATCTGTAAAGTGTCTTGAGATAAGTCTTGTTATGATTTGATACTACAACCCCAAATCAGAAAAAGTTGGGACAGACACAAATAAAAAAAGAAAGTAGTGATTTCTAAATGTACTTTGACTAGTATTTCATTGCAGACAATGTGAACACAAAATATTTCATGTTTTGTCTGGTCAACTTAATTTCATTTGTAAATATACATCCTTTCCTGTCATTCAGACCTGCAACACATTCCAAAAAAGGTTGGGACATGAGCAATCTAGGGCTAGTAATCAGCTAAATTGGTTAAATAATGATGTGATTTGAAACAGGTAATGTCAACAGGTGATTATAATTATGATTTGGTACAAAAGCAGCATCCAAGAAAGGTCTAGTCCTTTAGGAGCAAAGATGGGCTGAGGATCGCCAGTTTGCCAACAAATACATGAGAAAATTATTGAAATGTTTAAAAACAATGTTCCTCAAAGAAAGATAGGAAGAAATTTGCTTATTTCACCTTCAACAGTGCATAACACAATTAAAAGATTCAAGGAATGAGGAGGAATTTCGGTGCGTAAAGGACAAGGGCGCAAGCCTAAGCTGAACAACCGTGATCTCCGATCCCTCAGGCGGCACTGCATCAAGAATCGTCATTCATCTATAAGCGATATCACCACATGGGCTCAGGACTAACCTTTGTCAAGTAACACAATACGTAGTTACAGCCACAAATGCCAGTTAAAACTGTACTGTGCCAAAAGGAAGCCCTATGTTAACAGTGTCCAGAAGCGCTGTCGACTTCTCTGGGCCCGGAGGCATCTGGGATGGACCATCACACAGTGGAAACGTGTACTGTGGTCAGATGAATTAGTATTTCAGGTATTTTTTGGGAGAAATGGACGCTGTGTGCTCCGGACCAAAGAAGAAAAGGATCATCCAGACTGTTAGCAGCATGGGGTTGTGTCAGTGCCCTTGGCAAAGGTAACTTGCACTGTGATGGCACCATTAATTCTGAAAAGTACATAGAGATTTTGGAGCACAATATGCAGCCTTCAAGAAGACATCTTTTCCAGGGACGTCTATGCATATTTCAACAAGATAATGCAAAACCACATTCTGCACATATTACAAAGTCCTGGCTGCGGAGGAAGAGGATACGGGCACTTGACTGGCCTGCCTGCAGTCCCGACCTATCTCCAATAGAGAATGTGTGGCGCATTTTGAAGCGCAAAATGCGACAACGAAGACCCCGTACTGTTGCCCACCTTAAGACTTGTTTGCAGCAAGAATGGGACAAAATTACACCTGAAACACTTCATCACTTGGTGTCTTCTGTCCCTAAATGTCTTTTAAGTGTTGTGAAAAGGAATGGCAACATTACAAAGTGGTAAATGCTTTACTGTTCCAACTTTTTTTTTAAATGTGTTGCAAGAACCAAAACAGGATTTTTTTTTGTTTTTTTGAAAAATAAAACCATAAAAATCATGAGGAACACATTAAATGATGTGCTGTTGTATTGTCTGCAATGAAATACAAGTCAAAGTACATTTAGAAATCACTACTTTCTTTTTTTATTTGTGTTTTCCATACTGTCCCAACTTTTTCTGATTTGGGGTTGTATAAATAAAATGTAATTGAATTGTATAGAAATGTGTGAAGATACCAACCGGTTAAGATGAAATACAATTTCAGTTGCACTTTTGAGAAAATTGTATCGTGAACTTAAAATCTTGTTGAATGTATTGTTATATCCCAAGTCTTTACAGATGTCTCCTTACTAACTCAGATCTTGAATTTAATTTGCTTTGTGCTGGCACATATTTACTGGTGTATTTGCAAAAACAAATATCACTTAATTTAAAAAAAAAAGTGTCAAAAGCATAGGAAAAAGCACCAAAAACACTGGAAAAAGTGCTTTGACAAGCACATTTTCTCAACTGTCTAAAAGCTTTTTTTTTTAATGGTTTTTGAGCACCAAAAGCATGTAAACCTATTTTAGTAGACCCCAAGAGTACAAATATGATGCTGGAAAGGAGTATAATAGGGGCTCTTTAAATTAAATTAACTGTTCACTTCCACTTCCGGGATTATTCAAGTGCCGCCCGCCGGAAATTCCGCCGGATGTCCCTGTTTTAGGCCAGATGTCTGTCACCTTCCTCTTTCTTTGTGTTAGAATTTTAAACTCTGGTGGATTTGTCAGGACTATGGTTAACTGCTCCTCAGATCTCTGCAGGGTAAATCCAGACAGCTAGCTAGACTATCTGTCCAATCTGAGTTTTCTGTTGCACAACTAAAACTACTTTTGAACGTACACGTTCCACTAAAACAAGTTCCTTCCTTGGCTACTTTGCAGAGGCTCCGTGGCTCCGTCTGGCGCTTACCACACCATGACGATTGTGATTGATTTAAAGAAATGCTATCAAACCAGAGCATGTTTTTCTTCCATCGCTGAATGCTCTGTGGACTAGCCAGACTCTCCTCCGCAGCGCTGTGAAGGAAGGTGAGCTATTTAAATTAGCTGGATACATGGTTAAACGTTATTTGCTTTTACCAGTGTATCGCTATGTGTACTTCGTCCATAGCAAATCTCCACCACTTGGTCCCAAAACGTCCCAGTTCATAAATGACGTAAATATATTCTTTGTAAATCTTTACGACC
Organism: Gymnocephalus cernua; assembly: GCA_023631565.1. Classification (NCBI taxonomy): domain Eukaryota; kingdom Metazoa; phylum Chordata; class Actinopteri; order Perciformes; family Percidae; genus Gymnocephalus; species Gymnocephalus cernua. The sequence continues at coordinate 21,496,510 of CM042443.1, forward strand.
ATTCATTGAAAGAACCGAGCAGGCCTGCCTTGTTGAACGATCCAAACTGTCTACAAAACTTGCCATTGTCAGCGAATAGCGTGCTAGCTCAAAGTTAGTTTTTTCTGAAACCAGAGTTTTGCAAGGCGAGGGACATCCGGCGGAAGATCCGGCGGAAGATCCGGCGGAAGATCCGGCGGCGACGGATGTTCTGGTGATTACCTGGTAAATGAATTGTACCATTGACAACAAAAATCAAATCAGTTCATCTTGAAGTCCAAGTGGATGTTTGTGGCAATTTTTGAAGTCCTGCATTCACAAGAATAGGACGGATGGAATCCCCGGCCCAGAGGCATAATAATTACACAATTAATAACTAAATGAGTTGAAGATAAATAATTAAAGGTGTACCCGGGCTGTAACCTTAACATTTAACCTTGATATGTTAATAAAAAATGATGTCATTATTTTCATATTTGATCCTGTCCTCTTTCTGTTCACGTCTTGTATTATTTTGCCCCTATGCTCCATTTCTGTCCTTTTTATCTCTCCCTTATTGATCTCCTTCACATCATGCTGCTATCTACAATAGTTGAATATGCTGTAATCCTTCACTTTAGTGATGTGTTGGCACCTCAGAGACAAATATAGCATTGCCCTTGCTCCGTCACCTTTACTCAACAAACAAAGGAATCAAGGGATCCATAACTTGGAAACATCCGATATTACCTTGTTAGTATAATGAAGGACATATTTTTACAACAAGCTGGACACCTTGAGGCATGCAGGTGCTGGAACTGTTACACAGAGTCATCGTTACTAACTAAATAGCATCCTGAAGCATTTGCTGACAATTAAGCCAACATCCTGGTCCTCCACATTCAAAAGGCATTTGTTGGTTTCAAATCTAGGGTCAGAACTGAAATCTCAGTTCATGTTCCTGAGCCATCATGAGCTCATTATCCAGCTGGAAGTCTCCATTTAAATAGCACAGCCAGGAACGATTTCTCTTTGAGTCATTCGTAGAGGTAATCCATTTCTAATTTACATAAAAGAAAAGAAGAAGACAATAAAATTGTTATTTGATATAGAAATTGATAGCACAGCTTGAACAGGCAATGCAAATGTGGAAATGAAAACCTAAAATTGAAATGGCTAAAAAGAACTCATTTCCCACCAGACTCCATTTGAATGACTGTGGCCAGGTAGAGTGAATAGGCAAAAACGTATAACTTCTCGCCACCTAGTTTGCAGAGACTAGGAACTTTGCATAAAATACTTTACTTTAAAAAGAAACGGCACGGGTTCTTTTTAACAATGCCTGGCAACCAAGGAAACAGCAAAACAAGCTGAGTATGATAAAACAATGATTTATTCTCATTAAATGTGACTGCTTAAAAAACTATTCAACATAAAATGCAAAAATCCCAAAGCAACATAAAACAAATCATGCAACCAATGGTTGAATCACTAATTAAAGCACAGCACATAAATGAACATGCAAAACACATATCAAATCAGGAATAAATAAATTACAGCTAACCAAAACATGCACAAAACTATAACCAAACACAAAAACTGACATGAACTGTAGTTGTATCATTGTAAAACACACTCACTCAAAGTGGACAGAAACTAAAAAAACTAAAATCAAAAGCCGTCATCTTTCCACTGTTCTATTTGGTTGAAATAAACCCTTAATTCACCCATTTACTTGAGAAAACATGTTGGCTCTATACACGCTAAAAGTATTGTTTATTTCAATGGAGTCTGGTGCGTTTGACGATAGACAGTAATTTGGGAGCCATTTCTGGTTAAACAAAAAAGATCTCTGTAGGGGTCCTTTCCATAATAATAATGTCAGACACTTACAATAACAATGTGAGCATGTCAGTAACAAAAACAGCACTTTTAGTGCCCTATAGGATTATATTGCAGCCTACTTCGTGGCTGCCGGTTACAGCGTTCACGCTCAATACTGGAACAATTTCAAAGACTGACTGAGAGGGAGTGGAGTCATAAATAAGGAGTGACCAGGTGAACTCAATCAGGTAAATAGGGGTGACAGGATGGAAACAAGAACCAATCCGTGGTGAAGAAAGGGGAGGAAAGGAAGTGAGGTACAGGAAGTGAGGCAGGTGAGGAAAGTAAGTTCCAAAATAAGATGCAAATAGGGATCTTTAGTACAGATGGTTTCAACAGGACAGAAAAAAAGAGTTTAAGAGGGGTTTTGTCTTTGCATGGAATTGACTATTAATTTAGATTATTGGTTTTTACACAGTATGTCTGTCGGCCAATTCAAGTGAAATTTAGAATATGTACAGCTTAAACATTTTTTGCGTCAAAGCTCTGACCTGGGCCCGTATTTATCAAACTTCTCAAAGTGCCATTTTAGTCTTAAAACCTATATTTTCCTATGTTTTGTGTCTAAGCGACTGATGGGAACAACGATCTTTGACTTTGGTCCAGTATTAACCAAGTTCACTGCAGTCAGCAGCGGAGAAACAAGATACAAAGTCAATAGGGCAATTGTCCAGCTTGTATTTACTTTCACAAAAGTGCTTGTTTTGCTGCTGACAATCTCAGATGAATATTTTAAATGTCTGGCAACATTATCAGCGCAGCTTTGAGCCAAGAATTCTTTTACCCTTAAGTCAATTCTTAGCAGTTTTCTTGTGAGTAATTCTCAGAGGCTTGATAAATACAGGCCGTGCTCACTTCCTGCAAGGTAGGACCAAGCTCAGCACAGCAGCAATAATAAGGGGAGTTGTTATCACCTGTAGTCTCTGAGTGAGATGTCAAATGAGATACAAGCTGTTAATTAGTGCACTTTGGGGTTCTGCTGAAAGAAATTTGTTTCCTTTGAACAAAGTCAGGCTAGCTGTTTCCAGCTGCTGCTTGTAGCCTTATGTTAAATAGACAGACACGACAGTGATTCCAATCTTCTCATCTTAAGCCCAATTTATGTCCCTGCGTTAAATCAATCCCGTAAGTACGTGCGTAGGTACGTGTACACTGTAAAAAGTACTTAGGAAAGTATACGTTCCACCAAAACAAGTTCATTCCCGAGGCTATTTTGCAGCGGCACTGTGCGGAGCTTAGTGCCAAGACGATTGTGATTGGTTTAAAGAAATGCCAATAAACCAGAGCACGTTTTTCTCCCATGCCTGAATGCTGTGTGAACTAGCCAGATCCTCCTCCGCACCGCTGTGGAGGAAGGTCTGGCAATGCGAGACTAACACAACACGAAATAACATGTATTGCTGACAAAAAAATGTAAAACCTATTTTACAGTGTAGATACGGACCATATGCCATAGCCTGACGTGCACCTCTTAAAAAATTGAACTACACGTAACTGTGATTGGTCCGTTTTGCTGTGGCTTGGTAGCGTTGCATTTCCCCTTACTCATTTCCGGGTTCTCTTTCTGCATAAACAACATGAAATCAAGGAGAGGGTTAACTTTTTAACTCCAGCTACAGATTTCCTGCCGTGGTCAGAAAGCACAGGGGAGACACTTTGTTTCTCCGTCTACGCTTCCAGAGTCGGTACTCGCTCCGAAGCTATATCACTGTCACTCATTGAAACGCTCTGGACAGCAGCAGGGGTGGTGGATCGCAACTGTTGTGTTGGAAACAAAGGTGCGTAACGCTGGTTTTTCCGTGTCTATTAGTGTTTATTATTTTGCTAAAAGCAAACTCAATAAAAAGCCATTTGCCAACACTAACCAAAGCCAGACACTATATCATATTACCTTGCTGTGAGCTGTACATTCACCACTTCTAAACAGAGGCAGAACATCATCTTGGAGCTTTCTCCACAGAGCTGTGCAATGTGACACCATCTCAGACAGCAAGGACAGTTCAATAGTTCAAATGACTCTGTACGCAATTGGATAGTCCTTCAACCAATCAGACCAACAATCTGGGTGACGTAGCAGCGACAGCGGCATCAACGGGTTGCTGCTTGGTTGCTTCTCTATCGTCATCGTGTTAAACCCGCCAATAGCGCGCCAGGTGGATAAGCCAGTTTGTGATTGGTCCCCGCAGATTTGTAACGGAAGCAGGATAAACGTACAGGTTTCCAGCTTGAGCTGCAGGGAGAAATCAAATTGCCAGCTGATCGAGCTGGGTTTACCCAGTCTAGGCAAAGCTGGCAGTTTCATTAGACTAGAGCTGTGTTCGGTCTTAATTTCTATCATTTTACACGGGCTCGGGCCAGGCTCGGGCTTGCACTCCAGCTTGCGCATTAAATGAGCAGTCAGGTGATGCGTTTCGATTAGCGCGAAAATGGATGCTGAGGAAGTGAAACGGAGGCTGGCCTCTGGCGATTACGTTTTGGTTGCACCAGCAAAAAAAGCAAAGTCTGAGGTGTGAAAAACTTTTGACCACGTGCATATTGACAATAATGAGCCAGTGTATAAATGACTCATTCTTGACAAAAGGCAAAAGAGCTGTGTGCGGGTTTGGGCTTTTAAAAAGCTGTCAATCAAAATGTATTTGTCGGGCTCGGGCCAAATTCTGTCGGGCCAAATCCTTGTCGGACCTAACTTTTAAGGCCCGATTACAGCTCTACATCAGACTCACCCTGGGTCCGGTTAATTAAGTGTACTGCTAACACTGTACTACTAACACACTAATAACATTACCGTTGGCAAAACCACCCCCCCGTATCAAATCCATATTTCAACGTTAACCGTCAAGCCACAAGTGTTACATTCATTAACGATAAGACGAGATAGCACCGCCGTCATTAGAAACGCTGACCGTGGTATCAACATGCAATATCTTTGACGAAAAAGACAACACTTAAACATTTTATCACTCTCTCTCTCTCTCTCTCTCTCTCTCTCTCTCTATACACACACACACACACACACACAGTCCGGTTCTGGTGGTTGATTAACACAGATGTGCTGATTAGCTCTCATAACTGGCCCGGTGGGTAGCACGCCGCCATCAGTCCATGAGGCAACTGTCTGATTACTCCACATATTCATTGTGATATTTTGTGATTAAACTCTGAATCTGCAACGTTCCTCTGTCAGGTAAATATAGTAGTACAATGTCTTCCTCTGATGTAGAAGTATACTGTAAGCCAGTAGTAGGGTATACAGTGGAGTTACATATTAAGTGGTTTGGGGTCCTTCTGTACGTAATTTTGGGCTATAATTTGGTTCTGGAGAATTCTACAAGCAGCAATACCACAGGCCACGCAATCATCCCGTTCCAAACAGGCACAATTTGAACGGGCACTGCACTAGTTCTCTTAGAGAGATACGCTAGAACGACAGACACCAGCACACAAGTAGTATAAGCTCTGCATAGAGGCCCCGCAGAAGCAGAAATCCTGCTTAACTCATAATCATAATCATATAAATAAAGCAAATAAGCTCATAGGCTTCACTTCATTTCCGTTTGTCTGCTTTGACAATGGACTGCACAGTGAAGATGAACTGACAATATAAAGTTGCCTCACATTCAGGTATGTGTTTTTATTTTGTAATTTCATTAAATCAATTCCAAATAAAACTATTATTTGACTTTTTTTAAATTAAATTTTCTTTACTTTATTACTGACTCAATGGCCGCTATTTCATATAACTGCTTCTATACTGGAAGCCTTTTCGCCGCTTACTGCATTCTGGCTGTCCCTTCCCTTTCTAAATCTGTCCTTGTCTCTGTAAAATCCCTCCTAAACTTTTCTGAAGGATCCTCGCCGCTATTAAAGTTAGATGAAACATTCGAGATGAAAGCTTCAGTGGGCATCACAAGTCTTTGCAGACTAAAGGGGAACAAATAGAACAGAGGGAGTTTGAGTTTGTTTCGACAGTTTTCTGTGAAATACTTTTTGTTTCCATAGCAACAGGGCTGCAGTCGAGGGATATTTGTTTCTTTGTCGGGCACCAACCAAGTCTCCAGTCCCATAAGGACAACTTCAATGGGACACGAGTATTTTTGCATGTTCCTTCTCATCAGTGTTAATAATCAATGCTTTTACATACATAATATATAGTTATATATGATAGATCTTTTGTAATCAGTAGTTTTTATTGTTTTTGAACAATAAACGATAAAGCATCAAATAACCTTCAACATAACGCTATAAGAAAACAGAGATACAAGATACATAGAATAGACAGTGATATTAAATTATATAGTTAAACAGTAAACAAAGCTGACACAGCCTGGGTAAAAGAAAATATTTTATATTTATTTAAATATGGAAATAATGCGCTAATGTGCATGCATTTCCAGATGAGAAATCTGAACATTGTAAAAAGCCAGGTTCAAAATGATTGTTTCATTTTGTTGAGATATTAGAGTCAAAGGTTTTTACAGAGGGGATTTTGGATATCTCTTTATCACTCCATGAATCAGAATGTGGTGTCAACAGCCATAAAAACAAAATCAACTTTCCCCATGTTTTTAGGTATAAAATGTTACATAAATCAGGCTGCGAATGATATCTCAACAACTCCCTCTGTAAAAACCTTTAGAATATAGAGAGGAGTGAAACTGGAAAGTTTGGTGTATGTGAGTGCTGCTGAAGTGGACGTTTCTAGCTCAGAGTCCGAGAAAGAAAACATTTTCATATATATATATATATATATATATATATATATATATATATATATATATATATATATATATATATATATATATATATATCCATCCATCCATCCATCGTCGTCCGCTTATACGTGGTCGGGTTGCGGGGGGAGCAGCTCCAGCATGATATATATATATATATATATATATATATATATATATATATGTTTTCTGAAATTTGATGTTTAAATATGCAAATAAGGCATTATCTAAGGCTAACTTTTGGTGAATTTAGGACAAATTTTCAGGTGCAAATAGACAACGTGTAGCAGTACAGACATGGTACAGATGCAAAATAGCCCAAAAACTAAAAAATAAAGAATTATGGTTTTGGCCTGGGGTGTCTCCCCTTGACATTAGAAAATAACAGCAATTGAATTAAGTAATTACAAATACGTACATTACTTAGAAAAAACATATACATACACACATACATAACTATACTTTGGCAGATGTGTAGGTAGTTTAGTGGCTCATATCATGATTCTGATTAATTCCTAAGGATTTGTGTTGGTATGTTGTCGTATAGTTGTATTAGGGACCGTTGATGAAGGAGATGTAATTCCCCCACTCAGCACTCTGTTTCTCCACCTGATTGGTCAGTCTAAAAGGAAAGGCCCTCATGTGCAGCCACAATACCCAGCTGAGAAAAACCAGGGGTGATCGCTTTCCATTCTGTCACCATGCCCCAACATGATGGATGTCTGGACCCAGTCTCTCTGTGGTGCAGGCAGAGGTTTTTAAGAGAGAGGATCACCCAGTACTATATCCTCGATGTTCCACTTCCAGGATTGCTCCTTTGCCGCTGGAAAATCCGCCGGATTTCACTCATTTAGACCAGATATCTGTTGCCTTGGGCTTCCTTTGTGTTGGCATTTTAAACTCTGGTGGATTTCTGAGGACTATGGTTAACTGCTCCTCAGATCTCTGCAGGGTAAATCCAGACAGCTAGCTAGACTATCTGTCCAATCTGAGTTTTCTGTTGCACGACTAAAACAACTTTTGAACGTCCACATGTTCCACCAAAACAAGTTCCTTCCGAGGCTATTTTGCAGCAGCACCGCAGCTTTTCTCCATTGCTTAGTACCACCCAAGACAATTGTGATTGGTTTAAAGAAATGGCAATAAACCAGAGCACTTTTTCCTCCAATCCCGAATGCTATGTGGAGTAGCCAGACCCTCCTCCAGCGCGCTTTGGAGGAAGGTCTGGAAAAGCGAGATTAACCCAGTAAGCTCGGGGGGGAATGGTATGTCTAATTTCAGAGTTTCTACATGTTTCACCAAGTCCCACCCAGACCTTTTTAACACCATTATGAATTAAATTTAAGACCTTTATCACAACATCAACTGAGCCCAAAATGTTTTCAAGCGAAGTAACGCTAAACTTGCACTTCCCCATAACTGAAGAATGAAATCCATGGTACAATCCGAAAGAGACTCGCGCCAATAACACGAAAGCTGATTGGCTGCAATGTAAGTTGCATGTTGGTCTCATTTGTAGTCATAATACAGCAAAATTATATTTGGACTTGCGAAAGAAAGAACTACAACACCATGGAATAAAAAAAGAGCATTAGAGGTAGGGTAATTTAAGACCTAGAATACAATACTTCAGCGAATTTAAGACTTTTTAAGGCGTAATATTTGGATTTTGAAATGTTTGACTTTTTAAGACCCCGTGGAAACCCTAAATGTAAGGCTAATTTTGATATTCTCATGTACAGCTGGCCCGTTTTTTTGTACAACAGGGCAGGACCACATCACGGGAAGGGGAGTGCCACTGCCCACTCTGCACCTCCTGCAATATGCGCTATATGTGATAGTATTTTAAATACATGCTGGTTTGCATATGTTACAACATGGTCTGATTCAGCAGGATTTGTTCCTTCATGTGTGTTTCTCTGTTCTTGCCTAATCATATTGTGAGCAGATTTGCACTTAAGAGAATCAGTAAACTCCATACTTTCCATTGAATTTGTGAAATCAGTCCATGCACTTGCAACAACAAGTGTTGTATTCCCGGCTCCGCTGCCGCTCTTCACCCCGCCTGCATTTTTCATACTCATGCCTTATTTATTTTATGAGTCACTGTCTGGGTGTTTGAGCTGTTTGAACATTAGTAAATGTGCTTAATTAGCAGATGCTGAGTGTACAGTGTCATCTGTACTCTTTGGCCAGATACAGCGTCAGTGAGGTTACAGCAGTGCAAGCAGAGAATGTCAGAACATGATGTTTATTTCTATTACTCATTATTAGTTCAGCAGCCAATTAGTTTTCATGCAGACAGCAAGAAAAATCCACTGTTGCCTTTTGAACTATAAAACAGCCAACAAATGTACAGTACTTTAACTAGCATCATTACAGTAGCTTATGGATGTTGTAATAACAAGACTGGAGTGAAATAAATAGTTAAATAAATGGCAGTTCTAGTCATTTTATGTTCAACATTTAAGAATACACATATTGGGCGCTTGGGTAGCTCATCTGGTAGAGCGCACGCCCATATTGAGGCTCAGTCCTACTTCTTCAGATAATTAAGTTATTTGAAAAGCTTTTGGATTAGTTGAAAAATACATGGTCACACACCGGGGGCGGAGCCCAAATCTACAGGGTTCAATTGGTGGCAGCTATATGCAATAGTTTTATCATTCTGAAACCAGAACGCAACAAGTGTTGCCACCTAGAAAGAAACAAAAAATTGTCTGACGTCACTGTTTTTTTGCGTGGGCATTTTAGGCCTTTATTTGTATGAGACAACTGAAGACATGAAAGGGGAAGGGAGAGGGGGAATGACCTGCAGGAAAGGGCCGCAGCTCAGATTTGCACCCGCAGCCGCTGGGTCAAGGAGTAAACCTCTATATATGGACGCCTGCTCTACCAGCTGAGCAAAGCAGGTGCCTGTTAATATTTTTTTTTGAAGTTGCATAAATTAGGTAGGGTAGGAATTTGTCGTAAACAGCATTACTAATCCTGAAACGTATCTCTGTTACACTATGCTGGAGCAGAGCTACAAATTGAGAAATCTGCAACATTTGAATACCTAAATCAAGGATCCCCAAAAGAACATGTACTTACTTATATTAGATCTTATAGGTAGTAGCATAGTAGTTAGTCTATGTCCACGATGTTCCACTTCCGGGATTGTTCAGGTGCCGTCGGAAATTCCGGCGGATTTCTTTCATTTCGGCCAGATGTCCGTTACCTTCCGCTTTCTTCGTGGTGGTATTTTAGACTAGCTAGCTAAACTATCTGTCCAATCTGAGTTTTCTGTTGCACAACTAAAATATCCTTTGAACGTACACGTTCCATCCAAGCAAATTCCTTCCCGAGGCTCCATTTGCTCTGTATGGCGCTTAGCACCGCCCAAGACGATTGTGATTGGTTTAAAGAAATGCCAATAAACCAGAGCACGTTTTTCTCCCATCCACGAATGCTGTGTGGACTAGCCAGACCCTCCTCCGTAGTGCTGTGGAGGAAGGTCTGGCAATGCGGGACTATTGTACATAGCAGTAGACCTAAAAGATTCTAGGCTTTTGAGAAAACATTTGGGGCTGGAGCCCTGGAAGCCAACCCATTGCCCCGCCCCTAGTCACAAAGCTGAAATGGGGTTGTTTTGACTCAGGAAATGTTTTGGAGATAGATGGCTTCCACAGGACAGCACATCAACACATTGACTACTTTTTAACACTTACACATATTCTATCATATATTCTACTATATGAAAGGAGTAGTTTAATGTGCTTATTATATGTATATGGAAACATGTTTGTGTTGCATGACAGTATGTGTTGAGAGATATTTGTATTTGTTGTCTTTTCTGTATTTTGTGTGTTGTCTTTGTAAAGCTGCAGAGTGGACAGAGTCCAAAACAAATTTCCCTTTGGGGACAATAAAGTATATCTTATCTTATTTAACCCCAATTTATTTTAATAATATGGTTTAGTGCAGCTTTAAACCCAACATTAGATAAATCAGAATACTTTATTGACCCCCCCCCGGGAAATTGTTAAAACATAAAAGTCAGGATATCGCCAAAGCCAATACAATTCAATGTTTCTGCAGGGAATATGCACTGTATATACTTCATGGCAATCAACATTGCCCTCCCTAGAGCCCTGCGTGGCTAAAAAGTTACAAAGACTGCAGCCCCTCGCATGGACCTTTTAACCTCCCAAAAGAATTCCTTACACAAGAACTAGCAGAGTAGAGCGTGAAAGACAGATGGAGAAAGCCGATGGGAGCCGATAATCGAGATGTTTGAAGTAGATGAAATAAGGATATCTGGCAGAGAGCATAGAACCTGTTACTAAAACAACTGATGACCGCTAAAAAGCAGTGCCCACAGGGTTAGATCTGGATGATTAATAATGCTGAATATGTAAAGGTTTAGCATTAATCAGATTCTGAGATTAAATGTATTTTACTGAGTGTTCTCACAGGCTAATTGTGCCGTGAGACTCTTTTACTCTGAGAAGGCAACAACTGCAATCAGTATGCCACGTCTACAAATACAAATGGAAGGCTTTCCAGGGACAAAAATTAAATGGCTCGTATGGTCTCACACACACACACACACACACACACACACACACACACACACACACACACACACACACACACACACACACACAAACAAATCAGAAACCCCAAATGCACTCAGGCTGGTCCTAAATTGCATTGTCATTAGTTTATTTAAATAAAAATGAAAAACAAGAAATAACAATTTAGACTAATGCCCAGGAGGGTTGGAAACTATTCACCTCAAACCATTTTTTAATGATGAATCCATTGAATTTCAATTTAATTTGATTAATAGTGTCAACTCATAGCAGAAGTTATTTCATGACACTTTCCATTTAGAGTCGAGACGACGCTCTATACCCAACATTCAGCAGTTTCCAGGATATTCACGAGAGAAACTGCATGTTGAGTTTTTCTTTTTACTTTTAAGTACAGTCTACTTGTTCTCTTTGAACAGAACACATTTATGGACTACAAGTAGTGCTACCCCATAAAGTTTCCAAATTATGATTGCCGTAACCTTTAAAGGAATGATACTCCAGCAATTTGGTATTGCAATTCCGCAAGATGGGGGGGATTTTTTGAAATATCATGATTTTTTTGTCCCTAGTGTGTGTTAAAGAATAGAGCTGGTGATATTCTATATTTTTCTTATTGTCAATAAACTTCATGAAAAGATCCAAACCAACGATGAATTCACAAGTGTTGATATTGTGCCATAGAGCTCCATCACTGTCCAAACACAATTAGAAACACATCAATGAGCCACACTGTTGCACCTGGTGACATGTTCCTTTATTAGTATGAACACATACACTGCAGTTTATTTTGTCTCACGTACACCGTCCTGCTGCCACACGTACCACCAAATCCACAGCTAAAACATAGTCCACAACGTATGTTTTCTTCCAGTTTAAATAACTTGCGGTCCTGTTCGGTGCTGTTTCTGTACCAGGCAGTGGTGTTCCCTGTCAGGACGCTCTTGATAATACAGGGGTAGAAATTGCTCAGTATTTGAGGGGATACATGGAATTTCCTCGGGCGACTGAGGTGAAACAGTCTCTGTCTTTCTGTTTTCACCACTGAGTCAGTATGCAGTGCCCAGGTCAGACCCTCGGTGATGTGGACACCAAGGTACTTGAAGCTGTCCACCCTCTCCACTGAGCATCCATTGATAGTAAGGGGGTGCAGTGTAGTTCCTTTCATGCTTCTTCCCAAAGTCCACTATCATCTCTTTAGTCTTGCTGACATTCGGGAGTAGGTTGTTGTCCTGACACCAGCGGGTCAGGTCCCATACTTTAGTTCATTGTTGTGTGTGATCAGGCTCACCAGAGCTGTGTCGCCAGCAAACTTGATGATGGTGTTAGAGTCGAAAGTGGCCACACAGTCGTGTACAGGGGACGTAGAACCAGGCTTGTGCACAGTTCAGAATTTAATTGAAAATGACTCCTCAATTCCAATTCAATTGTTGAATTTGAATTGATGTCAAAAACAGGATCTAGAATTACAATGCAAATTTGAGTTAAAGGAAGCAGAAATGCAATTCAATAAAAATTCTAAGAAATCCATATACATAATTTAAGTGAGGTGTTTAACAATGAAACTTTACAATATATGTCAGATATGATTGCGTTACATATTCTATACATTATATTAGTTTGAACTCCTTGTACAGATTACATTAATAGAAAATGTAGGGTTAGGGTCGGAATAGCGGCATGTCTGAATAGAAGCATGTCGGACTGGCAGCATGTAACCTTGTCAGTGTTGGGGTCACTACTCAAGAACGTGTACACACCTTCAACTCACAACACAACAGTAACATTAATGTGTTACATTACTCAGTTACAGCCAAATGTGATTATTATGGCATTACTTCGTAAGGAGTTACGCCCAGCACTGACTAGTTAAGTGTAAATTACAAAAGTTATGTAATTGTATTTAGTTGTATTACTGAGGTAAAATGTGTAATTCAATTAGTTACTAATCAAATTAAAAGGAAATTGCTTTGCATTGATAAAGTAATCCAAATAAAGTAATCCAAACGACATTTATAATGGGTAACTTATAACAGTAAGCGATTCCGTTTCCAAAGTAACCTTCCTAACACTGAATGTATGTGAGGTTCAACACATTCTTTCTGTTGTGGGACTGTGTGGGATTTCTTTGAATTGCCATGAATTTACTTCTACTTCCTGACAGGCGGAGTCAATTCAATTCAAATTTGCACAAGCCTGCATAGAACATGGCCCTGGGGTGCTCCGGTGTTAAGGATGAGGGTAGAAGAGGTGTGTGCGCCCACCCTCACCTCCTGGTGTCTGCCTGTCAGGGGGTCAAGGATCCACATGCAGAGTGAGGTGTTTAATCCCAGGTCTTTGAGCTTTGTGATGAGCCTGGAGGAAACTTTGGTGTTGTATGCTGATTTTAGTCGATGAACAGCCATCTCGCATAGCTTCTTTTCTTTTCCAGGTGAGATAGGGTGGTGTGGAGGATGTGAGCAACAGCGTCTTTCGTTGATCGCTTAGGACTGTAGGCAAACTGTAATGGGTCCACTGCCCTGGGTAGTGAGGAGCAGATGTAAACTACAGTGGCCAGCTGTTTTAGGAAATTATTTAGCCTTTTTTAATTATAAAAAAAGTTTATATTTGTGAGTTCTTCAGTAGGTAGCAGTAGGTGTGGGACTGAGTGCCACAGACAGGGTAGGGAAGTCCAAAGCTTCAATAAGAGTAAAGCCCAGTTCAGACCAAAAATTTGCAAGTTGAAACTTGCAACTACTTGCAACGAGCCGGTCTGCAACGTTCTGAAACCTGCCAGTTCACACTGATGCGACGAGACGGTGTATCATCTCCATAACAACAAATCTTTGTACTTCCGTTCTAACTACCGACTTTCAGGCTTTTTTTGTAGCTGGAAATATCATTTGTTTCATCTAAACCTGAACGTGGATAACGTTAGTGATAGTGAGATGCTTGCTACAGTTGCATTTCTAGTGATGAATCAGCGAAAACAACGGTTTATTTCTCTGATTCACTGCTTTGTTCTAACGCTGCTCGGCCCGCTCCCTCTCTTCAGTCACTCTCTATCTCGCTTTACCATATAAAGTTACCTTGCTGTCGGTCTGGTCGTTGAGGCTCCATCTAAAACTCTGCCATTTCGACCAGCTGTTTCTAATATAGAACTTAAATGGACTATGGAACATTTCATTTCTATAGTATATAGCTGACTTTACAAGCTGACTTCTCTATTGGCTGTTGAAACAGATGACGTCCCTTAAGTTCTAAAACCAGCCTCTGCGACTTGACCATCTGAGTCGCAGCGAAACCATCAGCTGGCTTGAGTCCAGCTGAGACGGGCCGGTTCAGACCGCTGCAAATTTCTCTGCAACGTTCTAAAACGGTTTCGTCTCTAGCGAATCTTTGGTCTGAACTCGGCTGAAGAGTTTACAGCAACACAAACAGTTCTGTGAGACTAAATGCCAATTTCAGCATGCTAATGAGCTCACAGTGAAAATGCTAACTTGCTGATGTTTAGCAGGCTAAATTTACTAGTTTGACAATCTTGCTTTGCCTGTTAGCATGCTAATATCAGCTAATCACAGTACACGTGCTGCTCTTAAATGAAAGGAATGGGCATATTTCAAAGCAATTTAGCACCATTTCTTTTTCAAGATTATTTTTTGGGCATTTTTGGCCTTTATTTAATATGACAGCTAAAGACAGAGAAGGGGAGAAGAGAGAGAAGGAATGACATGCAGCAAAGGGCCTGGGTCGGACTCGAACCCCAGGCCGCTTTATTTCACTACAGACAGACAGGCAGACACTATGTGTACCATAGAGCTGTTCTGTTGCTTTCTGGAGTTTTCTATTTTTATCAGCTTAGTTTATTATAAGTTAAGTAACAGCTTACTAGTGCATTTGCTGACTCCACTGAATTCCCCTTGGCCTGAACTCCAAAGGATGTATCATTTGGTCCAAACCATGGAGTCCAAAGGTGTTTTTAACCAACGTGATATCGGCTCTGAAGTTGTGTTTTAGTGAAGAATCCATTCATCTCTGAGCGACAGCTTATTTATCTTCTAATAACTTCTATTTAACTGGGGTCGCAACATTAAGATAAAAGTCTCCTTTTGAAGTGAGCCACGGCCGAAAATACAATTTACAACTCTGACTTCAAAAAAACGGAGATAAACAGCCAACTGTGAAATACAGAACGGCATGAAAGAGCCAGAACACTTATGGGCAATGGCTGTTAGCATGCACTTTAGTTAGAAGCTCCTGCAATCCAAGATTGGTCAAATTTTTGTATCCATTTATCTACTTCCAGGCAGTTCTGCTGCTTTATTAGAAGGAATACAGCACAGCAGCAAGTTACAGGAAGAGAGAATGACTTTCAACACAGAGTGTGAGCCATAATTGAGAGGACATTTCAAGTACATCCTGCACACCTTCGCCTGCTGAGCCAGCAGGACCCTTCAGAGTTCAAGGCCTTCGGAGATTAAAAGTCTTAATGGGGTCTGATTACAGCAATAACTCCTTGGCACTGTGGATTACTCTGAAACAGACTTGATGCATGTGTACGCCAAGAACTTTGCATATACATACTAAATCTAAATCTGTTGGCACACAGCATGTTGCATCTCAATTATGGCCGTGCAGATGCTGCATTGCAACTAAACATTTTTGTTGTCAACCGAGGCATGACGAAACCTCATAAACATCCTGCCAGTCTTCATCTTGCCCAGGTAAATAGATTATCCATTGGAATGGAGATGTGACTCACAAACACTTAGGCATGGTTGGACCATATGCGAGAAGTGGACCAAGCCTATTGAAAGATGCCTACGCAGCAGGAGAGAAAACGCTGGAGGATTGCTTAAGGGGGTGGGGGGGGGCTTGTTAATAGACACATGCAGGGCTAATTACAATCTGATCACACAGGGTGAAGGTGGGGTGGACATCACACTTTTCTTAATGGGAACTTTTCCCAGATCCCCGCAGAGATTCATTCGTTATTTCCTCTCTTTCTTTTGATGATTATTTGAACAGTGAGATACATATGGTGCTTGACTTATGATCAAAAGGAAGGCCTGAGACCCAGAGAAGGCCATGGCTCCCAGCCTTTTTGGTGTTAGATACCCCTACAGCCGACTATTCATTTTATAAAAGTCAATATTGTTAATTTCTTCATACTTGAAAACTGTCAATGTTTAGGTTGGTTTGGGCAGCAATCATACTACTACTACTACTACAGGAGTGAAGTGGAATGTTACATTACTTTTAGCTAACAATTTCAGCGGCTTAATACTTTAAGGCTAGGGCTGCACAATTGATCTCAATTTTATCGAAATAACAATATGGACTAGTGCAATATCCAAATCGCTGGGCTGGGGGGGGGGGGGGGGGGGGGGGGGTGCAATATTTGTTAAAGACAAAATATGTGTCAAAGCATTCTGAATTAGGTATTCTGGTGCTGTAGAAATGTCCCGGCCTACAAATCATATGCTACAGACAAAATAAAAAAAAAATCGTTGTATGGTACAGATCCTCGCAAAGATCTAACAATAATCATTTACATTTTTTCAATTTAAATATTTTTCAATGAAAATGAGAATAGTGATACAAATATGAGCAGTCCCTCCAATATCGTCAATCATATCGCAATATCAGTCAAAATAATCGCAATTAGATATTTTCCTCATTTCATGCAGATCTACTTTAAGCTAACTATTTTCAACTGTTATCCATTACTTTTATCTATTTCTTTCTACCATTGATTCTTTACTTTTGGCTACCTGTTTAAACGTCTGTGCTTGCTTGTTACTACTGGTAGCACTACCAACTGGTTTTCACACTCACTCTTACATGCAACATGTAATGTTAAGGTGCTACAGCTGATATATTCTTTTAAAATAAATCATAATCGTAATTTATTCAAATTAGTTGAGCTGCTCTAAAATCTTTACGCGTACCCCCTGGCAACAGCAGAAGTATCCCCTGGGGTGATGATGATGTGCAGGGCTGATGAGTTGGAATAAGCCTCCGTGCAGGGCACCAGAAACTTGCGGGATGGTTTTAGTATGAACATTTTGTGAACCGCATGCTGTGTGCAGTGTCACACGAATTTGGATGATGATCTGGAACCCTTTTGATTGCGGTCATGATCCTGGTCTCTTTTGAAAGGTATCTCTTTTGAGGTCAGTATCAAATAATCCAATGTGTATCAATTAAAAGTGATGCACAACTAAATGTACATAACCACAAACATTGCCAAAATGTAAGATTTGAAATGAAACCTAGAAAATGCTCCACATTTTTTTAAATGTAGTTCTGATACCTACAGTTTCATGGCCACTGAGCAAATCCTGCTAAGTAAAACTGTGTGATGCAGGCAAAAGCTCCAGAACAAGTGATGAAGGGAAAGAATAAGTGGACCTTGATTACGAGACAAGATTGTTCCATCAACTGCAGTTTTAAAGGCCAAGAACGAGCTGTGAAGCTCAAGAAATTCTATTGGCTTTCTCACTCATCTGTATGTATGAGTTGTGACCCCTCATGCTACTAATAAATCAATTTATTGATTACCAATATCAATTTCACCAGCAGAGAAGAGAGGAAATTGGAGTATAGAGTCAATTTCAATTTCAAAAAATTGACTCTTTTCACCCAGGCAAATATGTTTATATGTGTTGTTATTTTCTAAACACTTTCTCAACAGAAGCAGAGTTACCTTGCTTCTTCTTTAGTTATTTGTGCATAAGCTGGATATACACACAGTAAGTGACACGACAGATGAAGTTTCAATAATATCCTTGCAAAGTCTGCAACAGTCGAGTGAGAAGACAGCTTCAAAAGGTTTTCGGAGTTCCAAACTGCCAGCAGCTTGTGACAGCATCAGATGGTATTACAGTAGGCTGGTTTAATCCCGTTAACTCCTGAAGTCTACAGTCAACTCTTTCCATACAACTTTGACTGTTGAAAGAATAAACGAAGTAAAGGGTACGCTTTGTACTCTGCTACAGGAAGTGTCACAGGCAATCTCTTCCCCGTGTTATTCATGAGGTCATCCGCAGTGCCATTGCATTGATCCGGTTGTGTACTGAAGCCTGAAGGCGTACTCTTTTCTGTCTTGTCACTTGTCACTGCATCAGACAGTGGAGGAATTTCAAAAGCCAGAGGCATGTTTTTTGCCAAATTTAATTGTAGGGTCTCCTAGGCATAGAGCCTAGTCTTCATCAGCCACTTCAAAGATGCCGAGTTCAGTGACAGCAGGCTTTATATTTGATCAACTAGGCACGTTAATGATATATCCCTGCTTCTCTTCTCAAGGAATTATGATGCATACAGATGTGACTCTGGCATTGCATGTGTTCAGTTGAGAGCTAAAGGAAATGTTTTATTATATCATTGATCACGATGCTTTGAAATTGTACAGTTAATCTACAGATTTGACTTTTGGTTCCTTTTTTCTTTTTTTTTCATATAGACTATAGGGCAATCAGAAAATCTAATTGGCATGAGTTTCAGTAATTATTTCGACCACATTAATATAGACAAATGCAGCGCCACGTTTTCATAATGAACCAAAAATGTTTTTACACACTATTTTCTATTTGGCTATTTGGCGGCTGTGGCTCAGTGGTAGAGCGGTTGCCTACCAATCGGAAGGTTGGTGGTTCAATCATCGGCCCTGCAGTCCCATGTCGAAGTGTCCTTGGGCGAGACACTGAACCCCGAGTTTCCCCCGGTGCTGTGCATCAGAGTGTAAATGTGTGTGAATGTTTATCTGAGGAGCAGGTGGCACCTCGGCCACAGTGTATGAATGTGTGTGAATGGTGAATGGTTCCTGTACTATGTAAAAGCGCTTTAAGTAGTCGTTAAGACTAGAAAAGCGCTATATAAATACAGTCCATTTACATTTACCTTTCCCAGGGACTAATGCTCACTGCACCCTTTCTTCCTGCAAGGAGGGACAACTGTCAACCAGGGCGGACTGTCATCAGTGCGTCAGGGGTCTGCCGCGATGTCGGCAACACACCCATCCCCACTTGAAGCTTTTACCATGTTTACCATTTTTTGTGGGTGTGACGTTATCACCATTTATATCTATAAACCAGTGGTTCCCAAAGTGGGGTCTTTGAGGGGGTTCCAGGGGGTCCTCAGCAAAAAGGGGAATCATTTATTTTCACCATAATTCTATCCATAAGTAAGACAATGACAGAATGTATGGTTATTTTGGTCATGGGTTTCATACATTTTCTGTAATAAATGGGGGTCAGTGGTATAATGTGTCAGTTTAGGGGTCCTAGACATGGAAAGGTTTGAGAACCACTGCTATAGACCACCTGTGAACACTGTTCAGCATGCTCGCCACATTTCTGAACCAGTGTTGGCTGTAAAAAAAATTTTTTTACATATCTTAAACTTAATAATAAGCAAACATGTATTTCAACTATTTGCAAATAAAAAAGATACAAAATAAGTAGGGATGTCAAAATAACGTTCATTTTGATTAATTAATATTAGAAAAAAATAACATAAAAAACCCCAACGCAGATTCATCGCGCTCTGTGACCTGCTGTGACGCCTCTTGACCCCACACACGTTCCTCAGTAGTTTTGTAAAGATTATGGAGGGTGTTGATCTTTTAAACTGAAGCAATTTTTTTTAACTGAAGCAATCTTCGTTGTAGAGGTGTTCTTTAATAATGCGTCGCCTGTGTTTTGTGCATTATTCAGAAGACTCCTCTGAGTAACAACTATCTTCCGTGACAGGCTGGAAAGTTTTTGACGGCGAGCATTACATTTATCACAACATGAAATGTTATCAGCGAGGAGCATATTCCAGTGTGCCCTTTCTGACAAAAGTAAGGTCACCTGTAAGAAAATACCTTAATTAGGAATACACTTCTGCAAACACGCCAGGACATTTAGGCCACACCCACACATAACTTGACGTCCCAACATAATTAATTGGAAATGGCATCAGTCTATGTGGAAAAATTTCATAAATTCTTATGCACGTGGCTTGCCGAGGCGGCATGGATTTGTTTCGTTATATCTACCACATACCTTAGCAATGGGAGAATTATGTAAACGTTATTTACATAATATCCTGCTGAAAAACAAGACAATTATACGAACAAAGATGCCAGCAAAGAGGAAATACTCCTGCAGAGATAAATAGTAAGGACAGGGAGTGTGTGGGAAAACAAGACAAATTTTAGCTTTTAGCGGTGAGGCTTTACAGCTACACACGTAACTGCAAATTATCACAGGCTTTATTGTTAAGTTAAAGCAGGCGGCGGGATGCACACAATGACCTCTGTGATTACTGGGTTGACAGTGAGGCCAAACCCTGAGGAATGAGGAACGTGAACTTATTTTCCTTTAGTAACTACATCAAACACTGGCTTTGTTCCCTCATAGTTAAAGGAAATGTCTAGACTTTAGTACTGATAATATATTAAGGCATCCACCTATGCTAACATAGTTAAATAAGCTAACATTAATCATCACTAACTAACATTAATACACAAGATAAGATGTCACAAAATAGAGTTTGCTATAGTAAAACTCAGGAGCTGCTTGACTTCTGGATACAAGAAGGTCCGGGAGACATTGATGACTTACACAGAAGCATTTAATGGAATCTGGATCGAGGAGAAATTAGGCAAACAGCACATTTTAACCACAATATGTTATCGTGTAGTGCCATCCCAACTCTGAGGTTCCTGTGTCTCTTCCAGATCCATATATCCCTCGCTCAAGCTGTATTAGCTAGTTATCTTATTTGGCAGGACGTTGAACAAGACATTTTTAGGCGACCAAAATGTTCCAATTAACTTTGATTAAGTGAAAACACACAGTGGGAGGGACTTGACATAACTAAATCAAGTGAGAAGTAGGGCCTCTTTTTCCATAGACTTCTATAAAAACACTTATTTTTGCAACCAATGGAGTCGACCCCTGCTAGAAATTAGATAGAATGCAGGTTTAAGGCACTGCATTAGCACATTAGCTTTCCTCCATTATTTTTTACAGTCTATAGGTTGTTCTAAAGGAAAATTCTCAAATGCTGGCCATGCAGCTTTGCTCCATTAGAGGTATCACGGGAAGCAACACTAAAGAAACAAGAAATGATAAACACAAATAATCTGATTTGGCCTTGGCTATAGTATTATTAAAAAAGCACATAAATACATACAACCCCAAATCAGAAAAAGTTGGGACAGTATGGAAAACACAAATAAAAAAAGAAAGAAGTGATTTCTAAATGTACTTTGACTTGTATTCCATTGCAGACAATACAACAGCACATAATTTAATGTGTTCCTCATGAATTTTAAATTCCTATTTTGGTTCTTGCAACACATTTCAAAAAAAGTTGGAACAGTAAAGCATTTACCACTTTGTAATGTTGCCATTCCTTTTCACAACACTTAAAAGACATTTAGGGACTGAAGACACCAAGTGTTTCAGGTGTAATTTTGTCCCATTCTTGCTGCAAACAAGTTTTAAGGTGGGCAACAGTACGGGGTCTTCGTTGTCGCATTTTGCGCTTCAAAATGTGCCACACATTCTCTATTGGAGACAGGTCAGGACTGCAGGCAGGCCAGTCAAGTAACCGTGTCCTCTTCCTCCGCAGCCAGGACTTTGTAATGTGTGCAGAATGTGGTTTTGCATTATCTTGTTGAAATATGCATGAACGTCCCTGGAAAAGATGTCTTCTTGAGGGCAGCATTTTGTGCTCCAAAATCTCTATGTACTTTTCAGCACTAATGGTGCCATCACAGAAGTGCAAGTTACCTTTGCCAAGTGCACTGACACAACCCCATACCATGACAGACCCTGGCTTTTGGACTTGTTGCTGGTAACCGTCTGGATGATCCTTTTCTTCTTTGGTTCGGAGCACACGGCGTCCATTTCTCCCAAAAAAATACCTGAAATACTGATTCATCTGACCACAGTACACATTTCCACTGTGTGATGGTCCATCCCAGAGAAGTCGACGGCGCTTCTGGACACTGTTAACATAGGGCTTCCTTTTGGCACAGTACAGTTTTAACTGGCATTTGTGGCTGTAACTATGTATTGTGGTACTTGACAAAGGTTTGCCAAAGTAGTCCTGAGCCCATGTGGTGATATCGCTTATAGATGAATGATGATTCTTGATGCAGTGCCGCCTGAGGGATCGGAGATCACGGTTGTTCAGCTTAGGCTTGCGCCCTTGTCCTTTACGCACTGAAATTCCTCCTCATTCCTTGAATCTTTTAATTATGTTATGCACTGTTGAAGGTGAAATGAGCAAATGTCTTTCTATCTTTCTTTGAGGAACATTGTTTTTAAACATTTCAATAATTTTCTCACGTATTTGTTGGCAAACAGGCATTCCTCGGCCCATCTTTCCTCCTAAAAGACTAGACCTTTCTTGGATGCTGCTTTTGTACCAAATCATAATTACAATCACCTGTTGACATCAGCTGTTTCAAATCACAACCTTATTTAACCAATTTAGCTGATTACTAGCCCTAAATTGCTCGTCCCAACCTTTTTTGGAATGTGTTGCAGGTCTGAATGTCAGGAAAGGATGTATATTTACAAATGAAATTAGGTTAACCAGACAAAACATGAAATATTTTGTGTTCACATTGTCTGCAATGAAATACAAGTCAAAGTACATTTAGAAATCACTATTTTCTTTTTTTATTTGTGTTTTTCATACTGTCCCAACTTTTTCTGATTTGGGGTTGTAATACATAATAGAAAAGCTTCACTTAAACTGAAAGTAATTTGAGTATACAACATTTACCTACGCTGTTCAAAGAGGACTCTTCAGTAATTGGCCATATCTGTGCCTTTTCGCATTTTCCTTTAATGGCTAAGTTCCTTTTTTGGGGCTTTGTGACAAACTGTAAGTGAGAAAGCTATATGAGACATGTAATCATACAGTAAAAGATGTTTGACTTTTTCGATGAAATAGAAGCATGTGAATAAACGAAACATGTCTGACCCTTGATGTGATTCTTATTTTCCATTATTAAAAAAGCACGTACATAGATAATACATAATGGAAGCACTTCACTTAAACTGAAAGTAATTTCAATGTACAATATTTGCCTACGTTGTTCATGGAGGACTCTTCATCAATTGGCCATATCTTAAAACCCATTAGAGCATGAAGCCTTTTAAAATAATAGGCAATAAATTCCCCAAACAAGAGAATCTGAGACAAATGAAAGCAGTTTAATTACTAATTCCCCCTCAGGAAGGTAGATACAATAATTATTAATAAACAATATTTAATAGGATTTTCTCCACAATATATGAACAATTTTAGACTAATAGCAAACACAATCGCAGATCCTCTATAATTCAATTTTATTTATAGTATCAAATCATAACAAGTTATTTCAAGACACTTTACAGATAGAGTAGGTCTAGACCACACTCTATAATTTACAAAGACCCAACAATTCCAGTAATTCCCACAAGAGCAAGGATTTAGTGCAACAGTGGCGATGAAAACCTTGAGTGTTGAGGAAAACTTCCTTTTAGGGAGAAACCTCGGACAGACCCAGGCTCTTGGTGGGCGGTTGTCTGCCAGTGCCAGTTGGGGGTATGATAAACAGTGGCAATTATAGTCACAATAAAGATAATGGAACTATGACTTGAAATACTAGTTGTTGTAGTAGTTCACGGCGTAGCAGGACATACCATGAGGCACTGCACAGCATAGCAGGCCACTGCAGGGCATAGCAGGGTGTAGCGTGGTGCCTAGCAGGACCACAGCGACAGCTGCAACCATGATTTAGGTGCCACCCTAATCATCAAACCAGGGAAAACATAATGGCATACATAACTTAAGGGAACAAGCTCACCAGAGCTAGGTTAGTAACAAGCATTTACCCACAGATGAAAAGAGAGAGGAGAGAGGAGCTCAGTGTGTCAAAGGAAGTCCCCCCAGCAGTCTAAAACTATAACAGCGTAACAGAGTTACAGAGAGGCAGAGATAGGGAGGGGGCGCGCCGTGACTGTGGCTACACACCCTCCCCCGCCAGTCTAGGCATATGCTGCAACTCCTCACTCCCTAAATATAAGCTTTCTATGAAGAGAAGCAGAGATATGGAGGGGGCGCGCCATGACTGTGGCTACACACCCTCCCCCGCCAGTCTAGGCAAACGCTGCAATTCCTCACTCCCTAACTATAAGCTTTATCAAAGAAGATAATTTTACGTTCACTCTTAAATGTGGTGACGGTGTCTGCCCCCCCAAACTGAGACTGGGAGCTCATTCCACAAGAGAGGAGCCTCATAGCTAAAGGCTCTGGTTCCCATTCTACTTTTAGAGACTATAGGAACCACAAGTAACTCGGCATTCTGGGAGCTCACTCCTCTAGTAGGACAATAAGGTACTATGAGCTCTTCAAGATATGATGGTGCTTGACCATTTAGAGCTTTGTAGGTCAGGAGAAGGATTTTTTAAATTCAATCCTGGATTTTACAGGGACCCAATGCAGAGAAACTAATGCAGGAGAAATATGATCTCTTTTCTTAGTCCTTGTCAGAACAAGAGCAACCTGATAGTAAGGAATTACAATAGTCCAGCCTGGAAGTAACACATGCATGGACTAGTTTTTCAGCATAATTTTGAGACAGCATGTGCTAAATTTTGGCAATGTTACGAAGGTGAAAAAGGCTGTTCTTGAGGTTTGTTTTAAGTGGGTGTTTAAGGATATATCCTGATCAAACATAAGTCCTAGATTTCTGACAGTAGTGCTGGAGGCCAGGGCAATGCCATCCAGAGTAGCTATATCTTTAGATAATGAGGTTCGGAGGTGTTTAGGACCCAGCACAATAACCTTGGTTTTGTCTGAGTTTAACATCAGAAAATTGTAGGTCATCCAGGATATTATATCTTTAATGCATGCTTGAAGTTTAGCTAACTGACTGGTTTCATCTGGCTTGATTGATAGGTATAATAGGGTATCATCCGCATAACAGTGAAAGTTAATTGAGTGTTTCCTAATAATATTGCCTAGAGGAAGCATATATAAGGAGAATAGAATTGGTCCAAGCACTGAGCCTTGTGGAACACCATGGCTAACTTTAGCATGCATGGAGAATTCATCGTTAACATTAACTAATTGAGATTGATCAGATAAATAGGACTTAAACCAGTTTAGTGCGATAATGTTCCAACAAAATGTTTCAGTCTCTGTTACAGGATGGTATGGTCAATAGTGTTGAATGCAGCACTAAGATCTAGTAAGACAAGTACGGAGTCCTTTGTCTGAAGCAGTTAGAAGGTTGTTAGTAATTTTCACCAGTGTCATCTCTGTGCAATGATGCATTCTAAATCTTGACTGAAAATCCTCAAATAAACTATTGCTATGTAGAAAGTCACATAACTGATTAGCGACTACCTTCTCAAGGATCTGAGAGAACTGTGATCAAGACAATTTGCAAGTTGTTTGATCTGCCATTCAGCTGGCTGATTGATCAGAGGGAGATTCCTGGACATTAGGCATGTGTTGTTCTGAAAGGAGATCAAGGTTTCTGAAGTAGTCGCTCTGTGCTGGCAAGACTCATCCAGCCTTATTTGCTTTTGGTCAAGTGAAATGTGAAACGGATACAAAGATATCCATGCTATATTTTTCCACCTTGACACGAATAGACAAGGGGAAAGCCACGAAATGAACACACACACACACACACACACACACACACAGAGAGAGAGAGAGAGAGAGAGAGAGAGAGAGAGAGAGA
Source organism: Gymnocephalus cernua (assembly GCA_023631565.1). Classification (NCBI taxonomy): domain Eukaryota; kingdom Metazoa; phylum Chordata; class Actinopteri; order Perciformes; family Percidae; genus Gymnocephalus; species Gymnocephalus cernua. The sequence goes on from CM042443.1 coordinate 21,522,384, forward strand.
GAGAGAGAGAGAGAGAGAGAGAGAGAGAGCAATGAAAAGAACACACACATACAGGAAAGAGTGTATGAGAGAGCAAAGAGGGAGAAGAGATGAAAGAGAACCAATAAACCCAACCTTTGATCTTCCTAGGGTGAAATCAGAAAGCTAAAGAACAGTTGTTCAACAGGTGTGGGAATAAGAACAGTTAATGGAGAAGACAAGAGGGGTAAAGAGGAGGAAAAGGTATCCTGTGTTTTCCATGGTCAAGCCGCAGGTGGCTTGCTTTGATTAGGTTTTGTGATTTTGGTTTGGCTTATAATTTTTTTCAGAGAGCACAGGTAATGCCTGTGAAGTGAGGCACCATAACATAAGCCACGTCATGTCAGCAGAAGGCCTCACACATTTCGGTAGGCCCATGGAAATGTACAACTGATACTCAATAGCAATCTTTCAAACGCTCCCCTACTTTTATACGGGGAGATTTTACGAAGCAGAGTTCACCTTTGTAATATTGGGCAGTCGGACCAATGGCATGGTATCCTTTTCAAGAAGGTTGTTAACAGGTCAATACTTTCTATTTGATATTATATTTGAGAGTTTAAAGGGAAGGAATAATCTTAGCAGTTTTAGCTCTAGTTTCATCACCTACTGTGTGACTTTTTAAAAATACGGGAGGTGTGGTACACAGAGGACAAGGCTGAAGTGTGAGGCTGGGGGTAGCGTTAGGGGCATATGTAGGATTTTGAGTGAAAGGCAGAGGGGGTGATAAAATGTACACTTCAATAAGTAATTAAAAAAAAGTGTGTTATGACATGTATATGTAAATGTCTACTAGGTCGACACTGTCTTTTTTAATCCATCATGGAATTACAATATCTTGGGAACAAATAATTATGAATCCAAAAATCAACTTGCATTTTGTTTGCGACCTTTGGACCCATCGCCTCGCTGTACCTGGAGCTCGTTAGCCGACCGTTAGACCTTTCTAAAGAGTTCTTTGGTGTCTTTGTAGCCCTTCCAGAAGCTCAGTAATCTGGCCGAGCAATAAATCTACGATTAAACAGCTATTTACTTTATTTAGCAGTCCCTCCAGAAAAACGCGGAGTTTTTTTGTGATTGTTGCGGGCAAAAATCCTTGATTATGCGGCACGTTTTCTTAAAAAATGCGATGGAATATGCGGGATATTTATGCCATTTTATGGGATGAAAATGCGGGAACTTGCAAAAATTGCGGGAACTTGCGGGAACTTGCAAAAACTGCGGTTTGATGAAAAAGAGAAAAAAAAGTGATTCCCCAACACTGTGTTCTCAGTAGGTGAAATTCCGTCACTTCATAACGTTCCCATGGCAACAGGGGAAAATGGCTACTCTTGTGTGAAGTAAATGCAACATTTTTCAACTTTCTGCTGAGATATATGTGACTTTTTTGCAACGAAAATGCGGGGATTATGAAATCATGCAAGCCCCGCATATTTTGCGCGGAAATCGGCAATTTATGCGGCGAAAGTGCGGCATATTTTAAAAAATGCGGCCCCCGCATAAATATGCGGACTTTGGCTGATTATGCATTGAATTCTGCGATCGCATAATCGCGTTTTTCTGGAGGGACTGATTTAGCCATCTTTTTGTACCAAAGAACTATCTATTTGTGTTAGCCGGGGTCCATCTTGGATTGGGGCATAGTGACTGACAGCTGGCTCGACCAATCACATCAAGTCACGTGGGGGATCGAGTTTGCTAAGGCAATAGAGAGGCCTTACAGGAGGGTCTTATTTACTAGGTCTGTGTGTGTGTGTGTGTGTGTGTGTGTGTGTGTGTGTGTGTGTGTGTGTGTGTGTGTGTGTGTGTGTGTGTGTGTGTTATATATATTTGTGTAAGTTTGTGTATTGGAAGACAGAGGAAAAAAATAAAAGAGATGGCAGATGGATCAAATGAGTGTGATTTGGCCTAGTGATGTCAAATAGCAGACAGATAATGCATTAGAGGTGACTACCCTTTTTGGATAAAAGCGTACATGGACCTTTCTGGCAAAAACACCTAAATAGTTTTATATGTATTAGTTATTTTTGTTTCCCCTGATTGACAACACGAAGAGAACAATTTTCAAAAGCCAAAAGTCTTAGTCATTATTGTTCCCTGTGTGATTTCAATACATTTCTGTGAGATTTCATTTCCATTTAGTCTTTTCTTTTGTCTCTATAGTCATATAACAATGTATACATTCATGTGACATCCCTGCAGCATGCATAGCCTGATAGCCCAGGTTCTCCTGAAATAAATGAGGTATACAACTTGATTGTCCATAGCATGGTTGAGGCTATACAAGCATTATTACACAGGGAGACCAGGCAAACCAAAGATGGTAAAACATTTGGTTTTAATAGTGGTATTAAAATAGTCTACTCCAAAATGTTTTTGTGTGCTAAGTTTCAATTATTATTATTATATTATTTAATTTAGACTACCTTACAGTGCAATAAATACTTTCAGCATTAATCATGCATTCCCATTATTCTGATCTCATTGCTAATTTATCTTAGAACACATAAAAACTCAAAGAGCGTGTTAAAGAGTGGAAAAAGTCATTTTACAACAGAAACTCAAAGCTGCTACAAAAATATATATATTTACATTAACAATGGATCAAAAGATTACTTATGTGAAAGGGGTTGCTTGTAGTGATAAAGCCACAGAGAATTATCACCCAACTCAGGTCACCTCATTTCAATGGAGCTTTATAACGTCATTTAGCTTACTATTTTGGTTTTACGGCCCCCAACTTTACTGCTTTAGTTCACTCACCACTCATTAGCCATTAAAGCTCTAAAAAAAAAACACTCTACGCTACCTGTCCAGCATTAAACTCCAGACAGGTAAAGTTAACAAATACGAACACGTTGGAACATTTAGCAGTTCAAGAGCCAGATATGTTAAAAACCAAAAAACACATTTGCCAAGTAGCGAAAAATTCTCCAAGTGAATGCTAATGTTGCTCTGTATCTGTTGGATGTTTAAATAGGCAACTGCGTGCTAACATGTGTGCCATAATCAACTTATAAGGTCATAATATGGCCCAGAAACATTTGACACGCAACATTTAAATGAAGAGGCCGCATAGAAACTAAATGTTGAATGTGTAAGTATTGAGTTGTGCTGCTACATCTTCACCTCTACTTGTTTAGGTAGCTATGGCCAGTGGCTAACGTTAATGTTAGCTAGCTTTCGGTAGATATTACTGCCATTTCTAACTCATTTCGCTGACTCTATTCGTCTTTTCTACAGTACTTGTGCTTCTTTTACACTACTTATTATCATGTGCCACATGTACACATTTGATTTATCAAGAGTAAAACAACAAGCAAATATATTGTACCTTACCAGAAGGTGTTTGTTTTCCCTGTTGTTTCAATTTCTCACTGTACTGGAATTACAACTTGTGGCCATAGTGGCCACTGTTCAGAAAGAGGAACATAGCTTTAAACTGTGTTTAAAATCAAAGCATTTACATAAATAATAATAATAATAATAATAATAATAATAATAATAGAGTGCTCAGTTTGTATAAGTTCACACTAACATGACAAATGACATTAAAAGCTCTGAAGGGAGCCTCATCAGCAGTTAAGCCAGACTTGTCAAACTTTCGTTGACTCGTGGTTCTGCTCTGGGGCACATTAAAAGTGCCGAAGCAAAGTCTAAGGAAACTTTGAATTTGGCACACGTGTGTTGAGATTCCTTGTTGATGTGCCAGTCTTTGATGAAGTGACATTTGAATATGTGATGGATCAAAGGGTTGCCCTTGTTGCGACGTCAAGGACTTCTCTTTGACGTAACCCAGGAGTAAAACAACTCTCAGCTGTACCATCTTCCTGTGATGCAGACATCATTACAATTCCTTTCTATCCTACTTTAAAAAAGGAAGCTTTTCCAGCGACCTTTCCCTACCTCTCTTTGTTCTCTTCTAGAACAAAACCTTAGCCATATACTCTGGCTCCATGTAAAAGCACCAGGCAGATGGAGACAGCAAGAAAGGTTCGTCTGATCTTTACTGCTTTTATAGGAACGGTTCAGGCTCATGGAAGGGTAATGCTCCTCTAGTTAGTGACTTAGAGTCTCACGAGAAGACCTCGGCACATATGCTCAAACAGGCACATGTAGCTGCAAAAAGATATAACATACTTATGACTAAGAACTACAGAAGATAAAGATAAAAGCTTAACACCTACATGTTGTGGCCCTATTATAATTCTCCCTTTATTCAATGAGCACACTTCATTTTATATATTTGGGGTCATGTAAATATACACATATAAACCACAAGATAGCATAAGTATTTGTTAATTATGGTAAGTCACATAAGAACATTTACAGTAACAAACAAATAAAACACATATTTTATATATATATATAAAACTTGTGGTTATGTTGTAATTTATCGCTCATGATTATCTGGCACTTCCGCCATAGCAGAGTGCCTCTCATCCTGTTTACAGTGGGCTGTACATTCCCATAATCCAATGCTTTTATCTTGGTTTGTTCAAAAGATACCATCTACAGAGGCTTCACAGAGGCACACTGTAACTTGTTGCACACACTGAAATCTGTCTTCATTAAATTTGATAAGCTGGGATGCAACTATTATTAATAGGATTTCCAACAATGTCAGTTTAGCTTTAAGGGTGATACAGATATTTATCTCTTCTCAAGAGCAAAATAATGTGATGTAATTACCCGTTATATTTCAATAGCACACAACTGCAAAATATCATATCTCAGTTGTCATATGAATGTTTGGTTTGCATTGGCAGTAACTTCATACAGTTAGTCAGATATAGCTTGGCTTTGACACGTCTCCCCAGAGCCATGTGAACATTTAAGTTTCTTACTGAGGTTACTTACTTACTTACGCTGCATATCGGGCTTGAGCTGTGTTATTTTAGAGGAGAACTGGCATACTGAAATAAATTCTCAAAACATTTTAATTAAGATAAATATATATCATTATATGCCTAAAGTGAGAAATGTTATATAACTTGCGTTTCTATTTTATAAAGTTAAAATTTAAATTACACACATATGGTAATATAGATATAGTAGAAAAGTCTTTCCCCAGCTACTTGGTATACAGTATTCATGCAGCTAAAATTTGAATATGAATTAAAAGGGCACATTTTCCTGTCAGAGTTAAAGCACAAATGTGTAAACAGAGGCACACGTAGCGGCACACAAATTATCGACATACTTTCATTATTAGTGGACTGTGTGCACTGGTGTAATTGCATGAGGCCTGCAGTGCTGCAAGCCAAAGATAAGAAACAGCCAGTGTGTTAAGCCAGGCAGTATAAGCCAGGTCTGTATGTCCTGCCAGAGAGGGAGCGAGTGAGAATCAGAAGCCGTAACATCCAGGGAACCAGCAACAGTGGCACACAAGCCCTCATGTTCCAAGAACTGGAACTCAAACTTTAAACCCATCTTTTACCCAGACATTCAGCCAATATCTCACCCCTGCCCAACCACACACACACACACACATACGATTTAACTTTCTGCACCTCTCAAGGCATTTTTCATCCAAAAGTAATTTATTTCAAATTTAAATTGGCTGCAACCTATGTTGAATGTGATCCTGGGTGTGTGAAATACATAACAACAACAGCTCTGATGACTACAATAATTACCCCGGTAATCGTTCTGCCAGCTCTGCCATGGAGGAGATTCACCCATTTGCTGCCTGTAATCTTCAACTTTGCAGTCAACTGAATCCCTGGTAGCCAAATGCTCCTTTCAATATTTCAAATACCATAATACAATTCTTTAACCCTCTTGAGGACGAAAGACGCACCGGCGAGTCCAAAAGATGTTTGACAAAACTCCTACTCAAAAAGCGATATTACAAAATTACATTTCAGACATTCATTTACTATTTCAATCATATACAACCTAAGACTTTGGTAAACTCATGTCAAGCACTGAAACAATTCGTACAACACATCATAAGTTATGGTTTGTTTTCAAAAGAGATTTGAGGTTTCAGCTTTAATGCCAAATTATCTCTTTACACAATGCTCTAGAAAAAATGTGGGCTTCACTAAGCGGTAAGCTGAGTTTGTTCTGAACATTTTGTTAAATGCAAATACCCTGAAAAGGTAAATTTAAGCAGATGTGTGAAAATGCCCTTAGACCTAAGAGGGTTAAAATACAGCGTGTAGCAAGCAAGCATACTGAAGGTTGCTTCTTTTAACATCTGTGGAGTTGCAGGAAATGGCAGAGGAAACCACCGTCAGTCACTGAACCCTTACTTCCCTCAGCATATTGAGATCCACTCATGGTCCCTGATGAGCTCTTGATGATGAGGCCTTGGCAACGGGGGGCAAATCTGCACCTCGCTGCCTGACAGCTGCTGCCAAGTGGGCTATAAGGTGGTTTGGCTGCCAATGACAGAGCAAGGGAGGTGTGATGGAACAGGACAGTGTAAATAAATGAGAGAAGGGGTAATGAAGGAGAAACATTAATGGGGCTCACAGCCAAATGCATACCAATCTCTTGTCAACAGGTGGCCAATGAACAGCTGGACTAAGGGCCGGGGGAACAGAGTCATTCATGTTTCTATTTTCTGCCCACTGCTATTCAAACAGCACAATAACATGACTCTATTACTGGAGCATTAGGGAAGAGGAAATATAACTGGCATTAATGATACAGCCTTGGTATGCAGTTCCTAGTGTGTGTTCCCTAGCCTAGGCTATGAGCTAGTAAAGCAGTCTAAGCATCAGATGACAAATCAAGAATTAATGTTTTATGGCAGTGTCATTCAACTAGCCAGTTAACCCTCATGTTGTCCTTGGGTCAAATTTGACCCGTTTTCACAGTTTTTTAATATTAGAAAATATGGGATGTCGAAATAAACACCGAAAATGTAAAAAAAAAACAAAAAACGGGACAAAAAGTTGGGAAAAGCAACAAAAACGATGAAAAAAACATCTAAAACACCGGGAAAAAAACATTTAGAAAAAGCGCCCAAAACATTGAAAAAGTGACAAAACGTTGGAAAAGGCGGCAAAACATCAGATAAAGCGATATCAATTTTGAAAAAAGGGACCCGAATGTTGAAATAAAAGCGGCTTTCACCTTGAGATAGGGACAACAAAAGAGTTTGTTTTCAAGGTTGACAGGACGACCACACAAGGGTTAAAGCAGCTGTCCATTCATCCATCCTGGTGGGAATGGCATTCGTTTTGCAGGTATTTGGTTAAAAACCGAAGAACTGAGACATTTTTGGGGGATTTTGACCTGATGATGGCGCTCCATGAAAAGTTAAGGTCACAACAAAGTGATTGCAATCCATCCTGAGGAGGACATTCATGGCTTGATTAAATTCATTGTTTATAGTAGAAAGCTGATAGAAGCTGGGAGAATATGTTTCCAGGGCCTTCAACCAAGAGTAACAACCAGCTGGAAGCCATACAGACACTGTGGAGATACGATACAAGAGACGATACAAAGTACAAAATTCAGAGCAAACCGGTTGTCTAGTCATAATAAAGTAGCCACCTTCCAGCCAATCACATAAAGTATTTACCAAATCCAAGGCATACAACATAAAGTTCAGACTTCCATCAATGGTGAAATGCCATGAAAAAAAGAAGACATGCCAGAGATACAATAATAATTTCCAGTTTATACATTACTATCAACAGCAGACATTTTGACTTGTCATAGTAGGAAAAGCACAGCTGAAAGTGATCAAGTGTCCCAGTAAGCTATTTCAGTGAGTCAGCATTAACAACACCAGGGCCTCTCCTAAGTGGAATGCAGCCATCATTAAAGGTTTTGAATACACCTGTGCTTTTCCTACTATGACATGAAAAAAAGGTCTATAGACACGAATATCCCAAAAATTGGAAGTGAAATATGCCTGCTCAAATTGCTTAAATAAAAAGCTTACAGATAATAAACTGAGAAAACTAAACTCATTCCATTCATTGTTTGCATATACTCATCTAACTCAGGCTTACATGTGCATGACAACTCTATAAAGTTGCAGTGGGGTGAGAGTCAGTGTTAGATTTTGCATTGCTTGCTTTGTCAGACCAGGTCGAGCAAGATGCATAATGTAATGTGCTATTTTTAGGGCTTTATCAGTGCATGTGTGCAGCCCATTATCCTGTGAGTCCAACTGCAATGTTCAGTGCTAATGCAGGATGTAGTGTATCAAGGCAGACAGCAACGGTGTGGACATCTTTATTCCTATCCAACGTTGACCAAACTGAAATAAAAACAAAATGGTTTTGCCACAACCACAGTCTTCCCTAAACATAGCCATAAAGTTTTTTTTTTTTTTTTGTAAAAAATGTTACTGGACATAAAAATATGTTTACGGTTGCTTTCACACCTCAGCTGTTTGGTCCATCTTAAACAAACCCTGGAGCGTTTCGTGGGATAGTCCGGTTCGTTTAGGGTGGTATGAAAGCTTTTTCGAACACTGGTCTGCTTAAAAGTGGGGGTCTTGGTTCGCTTCCAAGTGCATTAAAGTTCGGTTCACTTCAGGTGAGAATGCAATCTGACACACATTCAGAAGTGGACCAAAAAACAATGTATTTACTGGCCTGCAATTTCAACCTTGCACACAATTGACGGACTTATATATGATTTCAGGGATAACTTTCAAATCCATAACTTATCGTTGTCTCTGTGACAACACATTTAAAATCTCTCCCTCATCAGGGCCCGCCCTGAGGAGGGTCTGGCTAGTCCACACAGCAATCCGGGATGGGAGAAAAACGTGTTTTGGTTTATTGGCATTTCTTTAAACCAATCACAATCATCTTGGGCGGCACTAAGCTCCGCACGGAGCCCCCGTGCCTCTGCAAAATAGCCTCGGGAAGGAACTTGTTTTGGTGGAACACGTGCACGTTCAAAAGTTGTTTTAGTCGTGCAACAGAAAACTCAGATTGGACAGATAGTCTAGCTAGCTGTCTGGATTTACCCTGCAGAGATCTGAGGAGCAGTTAACCATAGTCCTCAGAAATCCACCAGAGTTTAAAATTCCAACAGAAAGAAAGCGGAAGGAAACGGAAGGTGAAAAGCCCTGCAGTGTCCTGCTACGCCGTGAACTACTGCAACTACTATTTCTAGTCATAGTTCCATTATCTATACTGTGATTGTTATTGCCACTGTTCATCACACCACCAACCGGCACTATCAGACACCACCTACCAAGAGCCTGGGTCTGTCCCAGGTTTCTGCCTAAAAGAGTTAAAGGGATACTTCACCGCTGGAAAGCTGAATATATCTTTAAATGGGGTCACTTATGTAGCAGAAATGTGAAAAAAAAAAAATTATTGGTGCCTTCTAGGCCGAGAAAAGCCAGAAAATGTGTTTTTGGCTCATATGGATGAAAGACACCAAATCCCAGAATGCACTTCGCTTCGCTGCTTTGAGTCCACTCCCAAGCCACGCCTACCTCTTGACAGACAGGCAATACAGAGGCATTCGACTCAACTCAATGTGTTTTATTGTTATTTCAATCATATACACAAAACAACGTTTCATTGTGGCTCAAGTGGTGTTACACATTTAAAATATATAAAAACTACATTATATAATAACGACATACGAAACAGGCTAGCTTTAGTGCACACACACATTATTATAGGCTCCGTAAAGTTCAGCTAAGCATACTGGTGGTGGGCTGTAAACACTGAGTATAAACACAGCCGTGAATTAGCGTGGAATGTCGAATGGTCGACATGTAACAGTCACAAACTCCAGCGGTTAGCAGTTAGTTGGATACAAATCACCCCATTTCTGCACCAGTCCGTGTTAACACAGCTCACCTTTATACAGAGCACCTCTAGCTCGAGTCGTCGGAGGGCTAGCAGGCCTGGTAGCTGGACAGTCCGGTTCACTGTTGTTCAGCCATGTTTCCACGAAACAAAAAACACAGTCTGAATTTGCGTTGGGAGCATCGTTGAAGTTGGATGTCGTGAACGGACACTTGCAAGCAGGATTAATGGGACAGGTGGCCGGCTAGCGTTAGCTCGCTCTGGATGTGCCTTTTCCCCGGCTAGCGTTAGCTTCCCACCTAGCCGACGAGGATGTCCCCTACCCGGCTCGGGGTACGAGCGAGTCCGCCGGTCCCCGTGCTGGTCTCCGTGCTGGTCTCCGTGCAGGCGAAGCTCTCATAGTGTGCCGATTATTCCGTCTGTAATAACGTTTCCTGCATATTCTCTGCTGTGTAGCGATGTATCCCGGTGGTACACGTGCGGTAGTTTGAATGCACATAATTGTTGTAAAGGTTTGCTGCTGAGAAGTTAGAGCAGAGCCCTGTTTAGCGAGGATTCAAGATGGCTGACATTTTGTCTTTTTCCGGCCGAGATCGGCTAGCTTCGGGTGATGGGCGGGTTTAAAACATGCGGAAGTAGGTCCTACTACTGGTTGTAGTCTTTCGCTCTGGCCAAAAAATCTTCCGATGACGCAAAAATCGTCATTTTACGTCATCGGAAGATTTTTTCCGGACCCCCCAATGCAGATATCTCCTGTCTCGGGGGGATATGAGGGAGGGACGCACGGTCATTCAGAAATACTACCGGGTTTCTACTGATACAAAGCTGAATGCTAAATCGGTAAAGTATCCCTTTAATCCTCGCCACTGTCGCACTAAATGCTTGCTCTTGGGTCTTATAGAGTGTGGTCTAGACCTACTCTGTCTGTAAAGTGTCTTGAGATAACTCTTGTTATGATTTGATACTATAAATAAAATTGAATTGAAAAAGACATGCATCTGGCGGAATTTCCGGCGGCACCACAGCAATCGTGGAAAACGTCGTGGATATAGACGCATGTCAACGCAAACCAAACCAAATGGAAAATACAACAATGTTGCAACTTCGCCCCCGAGTCCACCGAACTACAGGTGTTAAAGTAGTACCTCTAGTTGTAATAGATGGGTTTACAGTATCAACATTTCTATGTCAATAGATTTAAGCTTACCAGGCTAATTAACAATTCTGAATATTTTGGCCAAATTGACTTGTATGTACAAGCCTATGTGATGTAAATTTAGTTCACCACAGAAGCATGACATACATCAAGTCTGATGTGGTGTGGTGTGGTGTGTGTGTTCACTCTGACTGTCACAACCAAGTTTGAAGGAAATTGGCCCCGAAAATGCTGAAACATGCACCTCAAAAAATCAGTGACTCTCTTGATTAAGATAAGATGAACATTAATAATCCCATGCAGGAAGATCAAAGTCTCACAGCAGATGAAGTACAGGAACAGATGCATAGCACAGATAACTAATCTGTATAGGTGTTTGCAACCAACAGAGTTGTTTCATAATGAGCTGATTCAAACAAACAATGATTTGTTTTTGTTATGTTAGCTACTGACCCATGCCCCATAACTGTTACTGAACATACATTTGCACTTTATCTTATCAGCCAAAGGTGACTTTGCCTACATATGTAAACAGTAGGGCTGTCAAAATGTTGTTGTTAATTTTGATTCATTAATCTGAGAAAAAATAAAGCGTTAAAAAAAATAACGCAGATTAATCCATTCCATATTGACCTTTCACCCGGAGCCGTTCTAGCCACCATTCAACTGTAAAATGGAGGGACACAAAACATCGCTGCACGTGACCATAGACAGTAAAAGAAAAATGGACACAGCGACCCCGCTGTTTTTGACGGAGACAAGTGAAGCCTCTTACCAGCACTTTTCCGGTGATGGTTAAGTGTTACTGAGCGTTACTGCGCAGCTGCAAACTTAGCTTCCCGCCGCCGATGTGACGTGAACAACGTCTCTGAACGTTGTAAGTCTTCTGGTAGCTGTGCCAAAAGAAATCTCAATCATTCCCAATCTATCAGAGACGGAGAGCGTAGGTATATGTAAGGAGATAACATAGGCACAGGCTAATTATTGCTAACTTAAATGATAGTTAACATTAGCAATTAAACTACAGCTAATGTACGTCGAAACTGCCTGCGAGCTTCTCCTGTACTATACGGTAATTCCTCTGCAATGCGACAGTAAATCGCGTGGTTATGACACAATCGTTAGCCTATTTTTATAAAAACGTCTGCTACAGAGCCATAACGTGAGGTACAAGGTAATGTAGCCTTGTGTACATTGTCGTGTTTCTTAAGAAATAAACAACGGACAAATCAAGTCTTTAAACGCTTTAGATGTAAAGTTATTGGCTGTCAAAGTGACGCCAAAATGAATTGCAGTCAATGGGATGCTAACGGGGGTGATGGGAACAGGGCTAGCAAAATGGCGCCATCGCGGCTTCGCTCTGAGGAGAGAAGCCTGCCCCCTTGCACGTGACGCTAGTTAACACTACACTCAACAGCAGGTAACGTTAGCCTACCGCTAGCTAGCAGCTGGATTAAACATGATTAAAATGCTGACAGCTAACGGTAGATGGTGTAAACTTTGACAGTGTTTCACTCACTGTAGAGGATTCTGACACTTCTGCAGCTGCAGCCGTTGTCGCAAAAACACAGACGGTGCGTTCAATGAAACTGGTAACCTACAGTCTCGTGGTGCATTCAAAGTTATTGTAAAATCTGGTGGATGTTTTTGTCATTCAACAGCAATTTACTAGTGAAATAACCCTATTCCTAAAGCACTTTTGAATTTATTTCCTCAGCATATTAGGTCATATTGTTGATTGTTATGGTCATTATTTGAACAGTGAAAATAATGTCAATAATGCTGATTGAATAATTGATTCATTTGAATTGAAATATTTAAAATACTTTCACAGCAAAAATGATGTATGCGATTAATTTAGATTAATTAATATAAAATAATAATATAATAAGAGTATGTAATTAATTCGATTACATTTTTTAATCAATTGACAGCCCTAGTAAATAGTCCTACACAGCTGGTACACTACTAACCATACAGTATCACATTTTAAAAGCAATATGCTGGGTGGGTGCAATATTACGTCCATCCATCCATCGTCGTCCGCTTATCCGTGGTCGGGTCGCGGGGGGAGCAGCTCCAGCAGGGGACCCCAAACTTCCCTTTCCCGAGCCACATTAACCAGCTCTGACTGGGGGATCCCGAGGCGTTCCCAGGCCAGGTTGGAGATGTAATCCCTCCACCTAGTCCTGGGTCTTCCCCGAGGCCTCCTCCCAGCTGGACGTGCCTGGAACACCTCCCTAGGGAGGCGCCCAGGGGGCATCCTTACCAGATGCCCGAACCACCTCAACTGGCTCCTTTCGACGTGAAGGAGCAGCGGCTCTACTCCGAGCTCCTCACGGATGACTGAGCTTCTCACCCTAGCTCTAAGGGAGACGCCAGCCACCCTCCTGAGGAAACCCATTTCGGCCGCTTGTACCCTGGATCTCGTTCTTTCGGTCATGACCCAACCTTCATGACCATAGGTGAGGTTAGGAACGAAAACTGACCGGTAGATCGAGAGCTTTGCCTTCCGGCTCAGCTCTCTTTTCGTCACAACGGTGCGATAAACTGAATGTAATACCGCCCACGCTGGGCTGATTCTCCGACCAATCTCCCGCTCCATTGTCCCCTCACTCGCGAACAAGACCCCAAGGTACTTAAACTCCTTCACTTGGGGTAAGGACTCATTCCCTACATGGAGAAGGCACTCCATCAGTTTCCTGCTGAGAACCATGGCCTCAGATTTAGAGGTGCTGATCCTCATCCCAACCGCTTCACACTCGGCTGCAAACCGATCCAGTGAGTGCTGAAGGTCACAGGCCGATGATGCCATCAGGACCACATCATCTGCAAAGAGCAGCGATGAGATCCCGAGCCCACCGAACTGCAACCCCTCCCTACCACGACTACGCCTTGATATCCTGTCCATAAATACTACAAACAGGATTGGTGACAAAGCGCAGCCCTGGCGGAGGCCAACCCTCACCTGAAACGTGTCCGACTTACTGCCGAGAACCCGGACACAGCTCTCGCTTTGGTCATACAGAGATTGGATGGCCCTGAGAAGGGACCCCCTCACCCCATACTCCCGCAGCACCTCCCACAAAGTCTCCCGGGGGACCCGGTCATATGCCTTCTCCAGATCCACAAAACACATGTAGACTGGATGGGCATACTCCCAGGCTCCCTCCAGGATCCTTGCTAGAGTAAAGAGCTGATCCGTTGTTCCACGACCAGGACGGAATCCGTATTGTTCCTCTTCAACCTGAGGTTCGACTATCGGCCGAACCCTCCTTTCCAGCACCTTGGAGTAGACTTTACCAGGGAGGCTGAGAAGTGTGATACCCCTGTAATTGGTACACACCCTCTGGTCCCCCTTTTTGAAGAGGGGAACCACCACCCCGGTCTGCCACTCCTTTGGCACTGTCCCAGACTTCCACGCAATGTTGAGTAGGCGTGTCAACCAAGACAGCCGCTCCACACCCAGAGCTTTCAACATTTCTGGACGGATCTCATCAATCCCTGGGGCTTTGCCACTGTGGAGTTGTTTGACTACCTCAGTGACCTCCACCAGGGAAATTGACGACAATCCACAGCTCCCTGCCGCAGCTTCAGCAATGGAAACTTTGAACATTGTCCACTCAGGTTCAATGCCCCCAGCCTCCACAGGGATGCACGAAAAGCTCCGCCGGAGGTGTGAGTTGAAGGTCTGTTGGACAGGAGCTTCCTCCAGACGTTCCCAATTTACCCGCACCACCCGTTTGGGCTTACCAGGTCTGTCCAGAGTCTTCCCCCACCCCCTGACCCAACTCACCACCAGATGGTGATCAGTTGACAGCTCCGCCCCTCTCTTCACCCGAGTGAAATCGGATGAAACGATTATAAAATCGATCATTGACCTTCGGCCTAGGGTGCTCTGGTACCAAGTACACTTATGAGCATCCCTATGTTCGAACATGGTGTTTGTTATAGACAATCCATGACTAGCACAGAAGTCCAATAACAGACCACCACTCTGGTTTAGATCAGGGAGGCCGTTCCTCCCAATCACGCCTCTCCATGTGTCTCCGTCATTGCCCACATGTGCGTTGAAGTCCCCCAGCAGAACTATGGAGTCCCCCTCTGGAGCCCCATACAGGACTCCATTCAAGGTCTCCAAGAAGGCTGAATACTCTGAACTCTTGTTTGGTGCATATGCACAAACAACAGTCAAAGTTTTCCCCCCCAACAACCCGCAGGCGTAGGGAGGCGACCCTCTCGTCCACCGGGGTAAACTCCAACGTTGCGGCGCTCAGCCGGGGACTTCACACACCCGCCTGGCGCCTCACACCCTGGGCAACTCCGGAGAAGAAAAGAGTCCAACCCCTCTCCAGGAGTACGGTTCCAGAACCGAGACTATGCGTAGAGGTAAGCCCCACCAGATCCAACTGGTAGCGCTCCACCTCACGCACAAGTTCCGGCTCCTTCCCCCACAGCGAGGTGACATTCCACGTCCCCAGAGCCAGCCTCTGCTGCCCGGGTCTGGTCCGTCGAGGCCCCTGACCTTCACCGTCACCCGTGTGGCAGCGCACCCGACCCCAGCGGTTCCTCCCACAGGTGGTGGGCCCATGGGTTGGAGAGATAGGTGCCACCTAGCTTTTTCGGGCTGTGTCCGGCCGGGCTCCGTGGCAAACCCGGCCACCAGACGCTCGCTGACGAGCCCTCCCTCTGGGCCTGGCTCCAGACGGGGGCCCCGGGCTTCCTCCGGGCAGGGTCTCTCTATCCCTTCCTCGTTTTGTCATAGGGTCTTTTACGTGATGGTGCAAAAGTTGATTTTAGAAAACATAAAGTTAAACATATTCAATCACAGTTCGATCAGACAGCCTAGCTTTAAAGTCTTAGTATTAGATTTAATCATTAAAGTAATCATGGAGTCCAAATATGTGAACTTCAGCTCTGATCGCAGCGGTATGCATTAGATAAACACAGAGATAGAAATTGGATTAGGGATGAGGAGAAAATGTCAAAAAAAGAGAGATGTTGAATGAAAAAAATGGTGGTGTTCTCTATTTCAGCATTTTTCATGCCAACTGCAACAGCACTATAGAGTGGGAAGGAAAAGTCTTTAATTGGCCCTGTTGTGTGCCAAGTTTTGTGTGTGCGTGCAAGTGTGTATTCGGTATCTTTTAATGATAGAGCTCTCACATTTACAGGCCAGGGGGATGCTGGATGTTCCAGTGAGAGATTCTTGTAAACTGGATGTGGAAAGAGTGACGAGAGCATGACTTCAAACTGCATCTGCTCATGCTAACAAACAAGTCTCTCCCGTGCACACACTTCATTACGGATGTAAGTTGAAAGTATCATTA
The DNA here is from genome assembly GCA_023631565.1 of Gymnocephalus cernua. Classification (NCBI taxonomy): domain Eukaryota; kingdom Metazoa; phylum Chordata; class Actinopteri; order Perciformes; family Percidae; genus Gymnocephalus; species Gymnocephalus cernua. Next base: position 21,538,634 of record CM042443.1, read on the forward strand.
TGGTCCAATACTTTCAGTAAGACTTTGCAGTGAAATCACTCAAGACCTTGTTAGTGGTTTAATTATCCTGGTAAAACTAGGATGCCTTGCATTTTTAATACACATTTTCTTTTTCTAAAATTATGTCAGATATAGAGTTATATAATCTTTTAAATTTGAATGCTTGCGGCTTTGTTCGAGACCGAAATATCTAGAATATTGGATGGATTACCATGACATTCATGGAGTATGAATTCTACTGACCTTCGTGAAACCCCGACATTTCATCTAGTGCAATCATCAGGTCAAAAAACATATCTAATACTGCAAAAAAAAAAATTAATTAGTTTGTCTTTTGTGCTAATTAGCTATTGATAGCATGCAAACTAAGATGGTGAACATTATACCTAGTTAGAAAACCTTTTTGCTTATGTGCCAAATTAGCCAATTAACATTCAAGTGACTGGGTGCCACTGCCATTTTTTTTTAATCCTGTATCCACTTTGTGTGTATTTTAAAGACATGTCTTTTTGTCAGCTAATCATCTCCTGTCTCAAGCCACATATTTAGAGTACAGACATGAGAGTGGTATTTTTCCATCTATAACTCTCATTTTGTTATTTTTCCTTCGACCATGAACTTGTTGTCCATCTAGGTCAAAAGTGAAATTGAATTTTTGGTGTTTTTTCAGCATTTTTGGCTTATGCTTTTGACACTTTTAAAACATTTTTGTCACTTTTTTCAACATTTTATTTTACGTTCATGGTCAATAAACCTAATTATATTATTATACCTAATTTTTGAGTTAAAAAGGCAGAAATTATGAATTATTTTGACTAATGGTTAAGATCAAAGGATGTTGAGGGGTGAACATTAACTAAAGCATAAAACAAACTATAGTATAATATAATATAACTATTTGTACATGTGCCTGGAGTTCGACCACCATATCATCACACCAAAGACAATTACTGGCTCTTATTTCTTTCATAATCCTGACTGGAAAAATAAATAAATGGGAAGTTACATCAGTTTATCTTAATTAGAACCATATATCTTAATCATCTAGGGAGGGAATGGAATTGATGAAGGACAGAATGTGATTCCAAGTTTTATAAAATTTGTCGGAACACCCCCTAATACTGTACTTGATTTTTTCTAAGTCTAGAAATGACATTAGATCCTTTAGCCAAGAGTTAGGGGAGGGAGGATTCTTATCCTTCCAATGAAGTAAAATACGTCTCCGGGCCACCAGAGATGCGAAAGTGATAGAATCGCTTTCCCTGTTGGAGATGTGTGTGAATTCTTCAGGCACACCAAAGATGGAGGTTAAAGGGCTCCAAAGCACCAGTTTGTTTAGAGCTTTTGAGAAAGTATTGTAGAAAGAGGACCAGAATGAGATTAATCTCGGGCAGGAAAAAAACATTTGTGTATGACAGAGGTGGCAGAGAACATCTGTCACATGTATCACTTGTATTAAAAAGTTTATTAAGTTTAGCTTTGGAAAAATGTACCCTGTGCAGGACCTTGAACTGAATTAATGTCAGAGTGGCACAAGATGAGGTGGAGTTAACCCTGTCAAGGGCCCTTTGCTACCATTCGTCTGACAAGGTACAGCCTAGCTCCTTTTCCCATGAACTCCTAGTTGCCAGTAGGGATGATAATGATGACAGGATTCATTTCACCACAACTGAGATGAATCCACGGACCGCAGGGAGAGAAAGAATTACATCGATGAGAGTACGAGGTGGTTTGTGGGGGAAGTTGGGGAAATTACAACGAACAAAGTCTCTGACTTGAAAATATCTAAATAAATGATCTTGTGGAAGGGCAAATTTAGTTCGGAAGTTCTCAAAGGAGATAAAAATGTCCTTATCAAAGAGTTGATCAAAATTCACCAGCCCCTTCTCTCTCCACAGTAAGTATTAATTTTACCTGCAATGATCCATGCCTCCATGTTATATTTGGGTATTTTGGTTCAAAGAAACCCATATGACCCGAGGACAACACAAGGGTTACGAAAGCGAATGAGGGCATTTCCAAAATATATAGAACTCTCTTAATTATTCAGTATGGCTTTATAATGATATTGTGTGTTGCTAATGGAATGTGTATGTCAAATAATGCACCTATGTATGCTCAAAGCTGCATTATAGACATCTTTATTATAATTAAAATAGGAAGTCCTGACTTGAACCATGCTAAAGGAAGTAGAGCCAGAAATAAGATGCTAAATATTTGGAAGAGCAGCACCTCACAAGGCTGCTTCATTTACCATCTCATTTGTACTTTGTGCCACTTTTTTCCCATTGATCTTTGCAATTTCTTGTATCAATAATAAAATGTACCCTTTACTTAGTTTTTTGCAGTCTCAGTGAGCTTTACATGGGCAATATTAAACTTTTAGTTTAATACAAATAGTATAATTTTAATGACTGACACGTGTGTTTATGTATATTGTGGTGATCAGCATTCTCATTTGATTTTTCATTGTCATTGTTTCTTGCCCAGGTTAATGATTATATTCTGTTGCTTTTTTTGTTGCAAATATTGAAAGAAACAAACCCTTTGATTAATGAATTACTTCTACCACATGTGGCAATCAGCAAATTCAATAAATATATCTGAGGTTTCCTTTATAGCATTCAGATTACTGGAATTGTTGGGTCTTTGTAAATTATAGAGTGTGGTCTAGACTAGAGGGCTGCATTGGGATTGGGTCCGCGGGACCCAATGCAAATCTCGTGGGAGCTGGCGGTTTGAACTTTGGCGGGCGCTAAAAAATACACTGCGGGATCGGGATGTAGCCTGGAACCCCCCCCCCCCCCCCCCCCCCCACGCCAGCAAACACCATAGATATACATAGATATACATATATACTGACTGAGTATATACTGTATATGAGCAGACACCAGCAGCGTGTCTGAGCCTCCCAGGACGGGGGAGCTCCGAGGCTCCGTCCACCATCCGCCCCCTCATCCTCTGCTCCTTCCTCCCCCTCTCACAGCAGTAAGCACCTGCCTTCTTTCCCTGCATCTTCTCCCTATTAGCCTATAAAATGATGTGTTTTCTCATGCAGGACGGGAGAAGACACAAAATGAATGCATCTCTATTATTGTGCGGGCATAAATTCTCTGAGTTTTGCGGGTGCGGGCGGGAGTGGACATACACATTGCAGCAGCAGGCGGGAGTGTAACGCACACGTTGCGGGTGCGGGCGGTAGTGGTCAGAAATTGGGCGGGAGCAGGATGAAGAAAACAGTCCCGCGTAGCGCTCTAGTCTAGACCTGTAAGATAGATCTGTAAAGTGTCTTGAGATAACTCTTGTTATGATTTCATTAGGGCTGGGCAAGTTAACGTTAACTCATTAATTAATGCCGGCAATTATTTTTTAACAATTATTAACGCAGTTTTTATTATTTCTTTTATTTTGAAAAAGTATGTTGCTCACAGGCTTTTATTTTGAAAAGTCTGTTGCTGACTGCTGCCGGCCCGCGCTACCAGGAACCAGAAAATAAAATAGTTGGTAGATAAACAAACCTCAAACATGGAGAAGGGTACGGAACTTGTACATGGCCATTTTCATTTTAAAGTTCTTCCAGACGGCGCAGTCGACAAGTTTTCTTATGACCGGAGTACTTCCAGTCTGAAATATCACCTAAATGCACTAAATACACACAGTTGATACCAGCAAATCATTCATCAAAACAAACAGTGGCGCGAGGCTTCAGCAGACTACGTTAGATGCAGCGTGTGGGAGAACTATAGATAAACAAAGGCAAGAGAAGATAACAAATGCCATAACGAAGTGGATAGCTACAGACTGCAGGCCGATTAGTGATGTGGAGGATGTCGGTCTACAAAACATTCTGAGAATCGCAACAAATGACGGCAGGTATGAGATTCCCTCAAGATGCACCATCACAAGAAGAATACACGAGTTGTATGGATAAGGAGACGACTGCAAAAGAGACAACTTTACAACATGCAACCCACTGTTGCTCTCACTGGGGACTACTGGACATCACTGGGTAACCATAATTACCTCAGAGTTACAGTGCATTATATTGATGAACAATGGGTGCTGCATTCACATGCTCTGACTGTAATGAAAACAGAGGAGAGACATTTGGTACTGAACATAGACTGGTTATGTTACTCCCTGATAATAAAAAAAGACGAAATTGCCTGTATTAATGTTATGATTGTGGCTCAGGAGTGTGTGGGCAGTTTTTTTTATATATAAAGCATATAACAAACAGGATAACATGAATGCCCTGGCAGTGACAACAAGCTTTCATTTTGTATTTGCTTTGATTACATTGTTTAAGTTGAGATTTACACTAAATATTTTATTGAACTGCTACTGTATAAACAAAATGCTGATGTTAAGTGTTTGCAGAACAAATGTTATGGCACTTTAGTTCATATGGCAGAACATTTAAAATAAAATTGCGCTAGACACTACTTTTGAATTCATTATTGGATTTTGCATATAACAATGCGATTAATCTCGATTAATCGCGATTAAAACTTTTAATCGTTGCCCAGCCCTAGATTTGATACTATGAATAAAATTTAATTGAATAGATTACATTCACCGCGGAGATGACCTTACTTGATTCACACTGAAGACAGTAGAATAAGAAATTAGATGGGTCCTTAACATATTAATTATGGTTGCTGGATAATTGAGGTACTTTTTTATGTCAAATTGAGTGAATTGTATACAGTACAATCTGTCTTGTGGGAATACATCTTATGATGCAGATGAATAGTCACTGAATGAATGAATTTGCATCTGACCCACTTCCATTTGACTTGAATCAGCTCAAGGGGATTTGTAATATGCAGGACAAAAGTGAGCTGAGAGAAGACATTTAGGGCCCTATTTTAACGATCTAAGCATGCTGCGTGAGACGCACGGCGCAGGTGCGTTTAGGGCGTGTACCAATCCACTTTTGCTAGTTTAACAGCGGAAAAAAGGGTCCGTGCGCCAGACGCATGGTTCAAAATGGTTGTACTAAGTGTCTTAATTAACCTTATGTGTGTTGTGGGTGTAAAATGCAATAAATTTCGTTATTTTAACAGCGCATTTTACCAATGCGTTCTTAAAATAACAACAAAATGCTGCATTATTGACTTTGGACCAGGTTTTTGTTGGTCAATGACGCGATCACCGTTGCCTCAAGATAGCAATACGCCAAGAATGCACCTGAACACACCTCCCTGTAAGACCAGCACGCCCATGGGCGCATATATGGTCGCAAGTGCATTTGCTATTTAAACAATGTGGGCGTTCAACGGGAAGTTGACAACTGCGTTGACACTAGCAAAGACACTTGCGTTGGGCTTTGCGCTGCACCGGGTGCAAGATAGGGCCCTTCAAGTAGCGATACAGATTAAGACCAAGGTATATGCCCAAAAATAACATGTTGATTTGAAGGAAAAACGGCTACACTCAAAGTCGGGGTGAGAAGCCCGCCATCATAAATGCAGACATGATAGACGTTTAACCCTCGTGTTGTCTTCCAGGCCACCATGAATTTGTTTTGAATTGAACGTTTTTTGGCACTTTTCTCAACACTTTTTTTTAAATTCAAATGACATACTTAATTTTTGAGTTAAAAAAAGCTGAAATTATGAATTGTTTTGACTAATAGTAACATTTCAAATGCTATAAAATTGAATAAAACACCCAAAATTCAATGAAAGTACTCATTAATTGTACCTGCAAATATTGTTATATGGGTTCCATACAACGTACATCATGCATCCAAGTTATTTTGGGGCAATTTGGTTGCAAGAAACTCATATTTCTGATATAAAGAACTTTTGAAAACGGGTCAAATTTGACCCTATAGGACAACACAAGGGTTAAATGGGGATAGTGGATAAGACCTTCATAGTGTTGTAGAAAGAGTCGGGGAGTGATGACGCTACATAGCTATGAGCTTACACTACATTTTCAAGTAGATTTTGGATAGCAAACCATGTAATGTTTCCAGTAGCCAGCATTTTTTTAAGAAGCACAGTAGCACAAGCTAAGGCTACATTTTATTCTCTAGAAAAGGAAAAAAAAAGAAATCACCACAAGTGCAGATTCTGCACTAATTCGGGAGAGAATCCATCAACCATGCTGGTTTGACGTTGTGGAGCAGAGAGATAAGGAGATGTATGTTTTTTGCCTTTTTCCCTTTCCTTTATTGTGTTATATATAGCTTTTTTGTGCATGTTATAGGTTGACAAAGTGAAAAAGCCCAAAGTTCCCCCCAAAGGGACTTACCATCTCCAACAGAAAACACTGTTCACAAACTGCTCCAAACAGCTCTGTTGTAGCCCAGCATTTACTTCCATGACGAACGTGCGTCACTTCGTAACACACATTATAATGCTCGCCTAGCTGCTAGCATGGCACGCCCTCATACTCTGCTTCTGACTGGCTAGTAGTCCTTACCTAGCTACTGAGCACGTGAGACTCCCAATAAAGATGGAACAGAAGTGAGATGCCTCACTCTGTAGCTAAAACAGAGAGCTCAACACACAGGGTGAAAAGAGGAGCTGCAGCAATGTGCAGTACAACAAAAATATGGTGTTTTTTGAAAATTAAACCATGTAAACCTATTTTGATAAAACCTAAATACAATTATGAACCTGAAAATGAGCATAATATGGACACTTTAAGCTACTTTTCCTGAGTATGCTACAGTGTAGCTCTGCTACTGCTTAACTGCTGCCAATGAGAAGTTTAAAGTAGCTTTCCTAATACTGTTATACCCACAAGTAGTAGTTGTGAGAAGTTTAAACACTGATTTACTTCCTGTGTTTGTCGATTGTTAGTTTCGGAAAGTTGTCGAAGGCAGCCCTCGCAATATCAACGTCGGAAGGGTGTACTTCGTGTTTTCCATCCAGTCATCTGAAGTCACAAATAGAAGCTAATCTTTTGTAAATGAGTCTGTGATCCAACCTACAGACATACAGTTAAAATAACTGTGGTTTAGCATTTTGAGTTATGAGGAAATGACAACAAAGATATCCTTTCTTTTGTCAAAGAAACTCTAGTAGGCACCTCTGAGTTTGATGAAAGAGACTATGACTAAGCCAACAGCTCTGCAAAAACTCCACCCTGGGGAAATATGCTTCATCTCAAGCGGTTATACAAAATGTGTTCTGGTGTGAAAGTGCCAATAATGGCAGTGAAACCAAAGACGCCACGCACACCGTTCACATCTGATGCTGCCAGGCAATCCTGTTAACCATGCTCTCTAAATCATGCTATAATCGTTTGAGAGTGTGTGTGTGTGTGTGTGTGTGTGTGTGTGTGTGTGTGTGTGTGTGTGTGTGTGTGTGTGTGTGTGTGTGTGTGTGCGTGTGCGTGTGTGTGTGTGTGCAAACCAAAAATAACTGTGCCTACCTTTGCGAATGCACACAGGAACTGATAACTGCTTCTTTGCTATTTTTACATGCTGTTTCCAAAGAGAACATGCTCTGCAAACAGTGAGGTGTGTGTGTGTGTGTGTGTGTGTGAAGGATTTACAACCACAGTATTAATAGCCTGTCCTTTGTCACCCTGATAGATATGACCGAGCTGTGCTGGAAGAGGAAGAAAGGACAGAAGGAACCTGTTGGAGACGACAAACACATGAGCAGAATCTGATCTTTTCTCATCACCACAAATGTGAAAGAGAATGAAGAAGATTGAAGATACTTTTGTATTTGCAATTCAACGTGTGTGGACCAGCAGGAACTGAATGAGAAGCTGGTTGTTGCCGTTTGAGACTGTGCACAGTAGAAACCCTCACGTCTGTATTTATTCGTCACTCCCAGAACCTCATGCGGCATAAGGAGAAAGATCAGCGTCTTACATAGCAAAATGAGACTTTAACTTTTATGCTTTCTCGTATGTTTACCCTCAAGTGGCTTCGTGAAATAATAAAAGTGTCTTTGAAACTGTTATTTCTGTTACAACAGGGGAGTGAGATAAAGGCAACATTATAGAGGCATCAGTGGCTTCAAAAAAAGGGAAATGAATGTCAGTAAAGCTGAAGTGAAAAAAATGTGTCTGATATTTTAAATCCATGACAGATAGAAAATGCATGAAGGAGCTTCAGCAGCAACAAAAGACTGATTTCGGAGGACAGCTTGAATGTTTGTATTTTAACGGCAAGGCAGTGTTAAGACAGAGAACATTGCGTGAAAAAAAAAAAAAAATACAGCCCCCCCCCCCCATTCATTTTAATGGTACCACTACGTCACTATAGGGAAAACAATGGTTGTTAAAGATAAAAGACTAGGGCTGGGCAACAATTACAAATTTTTAATTGCAATTAATCGCATTGTATATATGCAAAATCCAATAATGAATTCAAAAGTAGTGTATAGCGCAATTTTATTTTAAATGTTCTGCCATATGAACTAAAGTGCCATAACATTTGTTCTGCAAACACTTAACATCAGCATTTTGTTTATACAGTAGCAGTTAAATAAAATATTTAGTGTAAATCTCAACTTAAACAATGTAATCAAAGCAAATACAAAATGAAAGCTTATATTGCCACTGCCAGGGCATTCATGTTATCATTAATAGGACACATTCCACTGCTGTGGAACTTCAATAAAGTGTCCCGCGCACGTTTCAGCATAATGTCTCTCCTCTGTTTTCATTACAGTCAGAGCATGTGAATGCAGCACCCACTGTTCATCAATATAATGCACTGTAACTCTGAGGTAATTATGGTACCCAGTGATGTCCAGTAGTCCCCAGTGAGATCAACAGTGGGTTGCACGTTGTAAAGTTGTCGCTTTTGCAGTCCTTTCCTTTTCATACAACTTGTGTATTCTTGTTGTGATGGTGCATCTTGAGGGAATCTCATACCTGCCGTCATTTGTTGTGATTCTCCACATCACTAATCGGCCTGCAGTCTGTAGCTATCCACTTCGTTATGGCATTTGTTAGCTTCTCTTGCCTTTGTTTATCTAAACTTCTCCCACACGCTGCATCTAACGTAGTCTGCTGAAGCCTCGCGCCACTGTTTGTTTTGATGAATGATTTGCTGGTATCAACTGTGTGTATTGCATTTAGGTGATATTTCAGACTGGAAGTACTCCGGTGATAAGAAAATTCAACTTTGCAGTGGTTACAAATAACTTTGGTTTTGTCGACTGCACCGTTTGGAAGAACTTTAAAATAAGTGGCCATGTAAAAGTTGCGTACCCTTCTCCATGTTTGTTGGTCTGTTCTCTTGATACATCCATGCTTTCTCTATCACTCTGATCTTTTCCGGTTCCTGTAAGCTCGGCAGCGGTCAGCAACAAACTTTTTCAAAATAAAAGCTTGTGAACAACATACTTTTACAATAATAAAAGAAATAATAAAAAATGCGCGATAACATAATTGTTGGTGTTAATTAATGTGTTAACTTGCCCAGCCCTATAAAAGACACATTTTCCTCACGGTAGATAAAGAGAAAAGACTGTCACAGTGCATTGTTTTGGAATCTGATAATCCTTCAAATGTATTGATGTTTCTAAATCTTTTTTTTTTTTGATTTTCTGGATCACATTTTATCATCTGATACTTAAAGCAACATGCCTCAACTAGCATTGCCATTTTTTTTAAACACCCAGTAAGTCTGGCATTATATATTTTTCTTGTTGTCAACAAATCCCATGAAAACACTGAAACCAACAGTGAATGGATCCCACTAACTGCGTTACATGTGTAGCCAAAGCATGACATATCTTCGACCTCAGTTATTGTCAAACAAGACTAAGGGGGCTTTCAGATCAGGGGCCTAGGCCCGAATCTGGGAACCCTTCAGCCAAAAATCCAGTTTGTTTAAATGGTGTGAACACTGTGTCCACTTGAAAATACTGTCTGGGTACTCGGGTACAGTTAGCATCAGGTGTGAAAACCATCTTTACCAAAACACGGAAGTGGACTGCTATTTAAAGCAACTACAAGGAGTTTTTAACTGGTTATGAAACTCTCAATGTATTACTGATGCCTCTATATGACCTACATAAGCACATGACACCATGAGCGAAAATATTTTTTATAGCTATTCTTAATGCTTGTCGCCAGACAGAAATCAGGAGGCAGCGACCAGCCTGCTGTGGACTGGCTGCAGTCGGAGCTGCGGCGAAAAGCGATCGGTCAATCTTACTCAGGGACCGTATGACTAAATCAATCAATCAATCAATCAATCAATCAATCAATCAATCATACCTAATATGCTAGCAGCTCTGGGACGCTGTAGCTTTGAGCTAAATGCTATCAACATTATGCTAACATGCTCACTATGACAAGGCTACAATGCTAATGGTTACCAGGTATTATTTTTAACATGTTTATCATTTTACTTAAGCATTTTAGCATGCTAACATAACCTGATTAGCACTAAACCCAAGGTATAGCTGGGGTTGATGGTAATGTTGTTGCTTTTGCAGGCACAAACCAAGTGTTGGACAAATTAAAATTTTAAAAATCTATTTAATACTTGAGACAAATCAGCCTGGACCAAAATGTGGACTAGCATGACTAAAAAGCTATCACAAACACATTCATGAGCTACACAGTAGCACTGGCTGACATGTGCCTTCACAACCATGATGATGGGCACTGTAGTTGTTTTTTGAGTCAATTCCACATATGCCATGGCGCCCACACATTGTTGGTTTTGGTCTTTTCAGGTTTTTTTTGCATTTGAACAAGATAATTAAAGATAAATGGCTGCCTTATCCTATGTGTAAAACAATGTGTTCCTTCTATAAATGAAAACAGAACCTTGCGTTGAACCTTTAAAAATAAATTGTAAAAAGTCTAATCAAAATGTAATATATGTTTGAGAAAAAATCTATTCACTCGTATAGATATTGTTGCTGATGTATTTCATCTGTTTACAAATATTTGAATTCCTTTGCATGCATGCCAATACTGCTATTAAATGTTACTGTTCAATGCTGTCAATTTCTACAACATCAACAAATGTGGGAAGCCACTGGTTTTCTCAGAACTGTGAGGCTCCACTGAGGCCTCCATTGTCATCCCAGGCCAGTTTGATCATGTTACGGCTTCAATTCTGTTACAAGAAAAGATACAAAGAGTGTGAGCAGAGTTGCAGTTTGGAAGCAAGCTGTTACATCTCTATTGATTTAACTCCCAGAGCAGCAGCAGACAAGCTGCAAACATTGCCTGGCTGATGCATATTTAAGCATCTATCCTCTGAAGAAATCTTGTTATAAATGCGGGAGCTTTTGTAGCAGTAGCTTGGAAAATGGGAGAAATTACACATATATCACCGTGGTATCTGAGTATGTTCAATAGCCTTTCTTAGGTGTAGCCTGCTGGCTTTGTACTCAAGAAGACTGTATATAGACACATAGAAAAATAAACCCTTGCTATTGTGATTGAGTCTACCATGTCATAAAGAAACCAATTTACTAGCCACAGATAGAACTGCCTGCCAGCCAAAAGGATTGACATGGTTTGGTTGCTTTCGATCCTCTTTGATTGAGCAGTGGGTTACTTGGAAAATGAAAAAAAGGAATTGATAATCTGAACAATGTATAATAGTACTGGACAGTCACATATAAAACAAAACTTCTTTCTGCAACGCACAAGATCCACATTATTATTCATGACAAGTCATGGTGATGACACCGATTAATAACCACATTTGGATTTTAATCATAAACCAATCACAGCCTCTGTATTGAGTGCCCCAACTGCAGATAAATCCAGAGTTTCATTGGTGGAACGGAGAGCAGAGCTCAGTGGTCTGGCAAACCCTCAGAAGAACTCACTACGGTCATAAGCACAAATTATTTGCATTTACATTTATTAATTCACGTTGTGAGGAGAGCAGTTGAATGTGTTCTGTTGGAGGGAGCTTTTAAAAGTCAGAAAAAATAAACTTCATGATTTCATCAGGGTTGGGCGTGTAGATGGAAAATTCGGAAAGTCTTCCGGGATTACAAACTAGGTTCATGGACTTTGAAAGACTCTGCATACACCAGACAGGGAGGGTCTAACAAAGTTCCAGCATGTTTTCATCTTAATCATTCTGGGGCTAATATGGAATCTGGATCCGGGCCTTTTCTTCTTTTTTTTTAAATACAACTCTTAATTCCCCCAACTTTATGGACGTGCAATACAAAATCACTGGAGTACCCCTTTACTTGTCATATATGATTGAGTTATCTAATTCAGTGAGGCAGAATATGAAGTAGTCCTAATTAATCAAACAACTCCAGATAATGTTAGCATAGTCTGGAATTGTTGGGTCTTTGTAAATTATAGAGTGTGGTCTAGACCTACTCTATCTGTAAAGTGATCCTGAGATAACTCTTGCGGCATGTTGGGGTGGTGGATGGCTCAAATAACACAAGACTTGTATCCAGTAGACCGGGGTTCCTGTCCCGGTCTCGTCCCATGTGTGACATTTTTTAACTCTACTCACAATCTTTCCATAACCCTAACTAAGTGGTTTTAACCTGCACATTGAAAAAAATACGCCAAGGTATCCCGACCCAGAGCGTCAAAAAAGAACGACAAGTGGACCCGACCAAGCGTTTTGAAAAATGACGCCAAAGGAGTACTCAGAGTTTTAAAAAGTATCGCCAAGGTCCGGACCCAAAGCGTCAAAAATTGATCCCAAGGATGTTGTTGATGAGTTGGGAGTGAGAATGTGTTGTTTTTTGTAAAGACCACAGGAGTAAAAACATGTCAGGGCATTAATGCTGGGCACCTGATGAATGTTAGTCCAATATACTCTCAATATTTGCGTCCTTAGCCGAATATAAGGTCTGTAGCTTCATACATGTACAAAGATGAGTATGTAGATGAAAATCAGCTTCACTTTCTGTCTGAACACACCTTAATATGAGATACCTGATGAGTGGTGGGACTCAACTATTCCTTCAGTGCCAGAAACCTAAAACAATGAGCTTAAAGAAGCTAAAAGTTGCATAGAACTGCATATTTACCTTGTTGCTGTAAGCTTAGCCCACTTATATTCAGATTCTCACAATACCTTCTAAATCTAACAGTAAATGTTGTGGTAATGTGGTTAAATTAAGTGTAGAGAAAAAGAAAAATCCAAGGCACTCTTCTTCAAAATTATTAAAAAGCCTTTATTTTACTGGCTATTTCATGATCGAACATTTAAAAGACATTGGGAGAAGCAACCCATGTGTAAGGTCCACCTCCTGTTAATCCTATCCCATTCAAGCCTAAAATATTTATTTTTTATTTTTACGACGATGGAAATTCAGGCTTTCAGCCAGGTTTCTCATACATGTCACACAAAGCACAGCCTGATTATTTATTATTATATATCTACCAAATCAAACTTGGTTTAAATGAATTACAGGTTTATTAACAGTCCTCCTCCTCCTTGCATGTTAAAGTAACCACTCAGAACATTCATCTTGCAGTACACTGTACTTGCAGCCCAGTGATTCCCAACCAGGGGTACTTGTACCTGAGAGGGTACTTCTGCTAGTATCATGGGTACTTGGAAAGATTGTGGAGCAGCCTAACTAATTTGAAAACAATTAAAATGAATAGAACTTTTGATTTCATTAAAAGAATACAATCAAGTGTAACACCTGAACACTGACGTTTAAACAGGTAGCTAATAGCTAAAAGTAAAGAAGAAATAAATAGCTAAAAGTATTGCATGAGAGGCTGTAATGATTACTTAAATGTAAAAACTAAACAGTTAAAATAGTTAGCTTAAAGTAATAGATAAATGTTTGGAACATTCAGCTTCACTCCAAGTAATAGTAGTACAATTGTTGACCAAACTAACCGTAAACCATAATATTGGCAATTGAATTTTATGCAAAAAAATAACAAAACCTACTTTTACATAATGAATAGGGTCATACATAGAACGCATTGGAAATTGCTGAAGGGGTACGTGAATGTATTAATTCAAAGGTTGGGAGCCACTGTTGTAGCCGACGCTGTGTACGTAAATCTCCACCTGCTTAATTAGGCTGTGTTATAATCAAATAAGAAATGACGCACACGGTTTAGTCATTAGACTAGTCATTAGGGGTTTGTCTGCACTTGGCTGATGTATTTATCTTTTCCCTCATTCTCCCTGTGGGTTTCTGTTATTCTCAACTGCAGACAATGAGTGATATCAATGATGTGCACTCATATTAAAAATAATTGTTAGACCTCTATGACTCTGTGTCTTAGCTGTTAGTTTTAATGATTTGCCTCTAACTCTAACATTTAAGAACTCCCATGAGTTCTCCTTCCAGGATCTTTGTACACAATTCAATTTACCACCTTTTTTCTTTTATTTACAGTTAATTTCTCCCATGTAGCGTTGAGATCATATATCGCAATCAACTCTCTCACACCAAGCAGTTCAAAGTACGTATTACAGCTACGGTAGCCTTCACGCTTCAAAAAGCTAGTCTTTTGCTCTTTTCAATATCCTTTTTCTTTTTCTGGGCAAAGAACAAGACTCCTGTTCCTGACATTTGGATTTTGAATATGCGTGGTCCATGTTTCCTTCTTCAAACTTGCCGGGAAGTGACGATACCCATTACCAGCATTACTGCTGATTTATACCGGTTGCGTAACGTCTGCGCTGCGTGTCGGCTCCGTGCTCCGCCGTCCGTCAATACACACCAGGTCCGGATTTGTTGCGGAATGGCTGCGGCCATGTAGTCACTAGATCTCGCGAATTCACGTAGAATAGAACCACAAAACCACCAACAGTTTGTTTCCATCCAGAGGAGTAGAGAGGAAACAACTCTGTGCTATGTTTTCAAGGTGTAGTGAAGAGAAATATGATCTGCCGTGAGCATGGTGTATTTTATTTTGAAAATTAACCGGATGTTTTATTTTGTTTCTGTGCTCGACTTCCTGTCCCAGACTATCTGCCGTGTGCTGATTGCTGCGGAGCTCTCCGGCATCCGGGAAAAATAGAAGCTCTGCGTTTCTGATCCGGAGGGCTGAGGACCGCCGCAGCTATGCCGGAGTCGGAACGCAGCCGTTACACAGTCAGCGAAAATACACACATTGACTTTAATGGAAACCGATTGACTCCGTCGACGTTCCGGAGCCGTTCCGCAGTCGGTATCAATTGGGGGTTAGCAGCACCTGTGAGTTTATCATGTGACAGCGAAAACGCGAAAAATGGAGCAGTATGTCCTGTATTCCCTTACCGGCTAACGTATTTCAAGATGCCGCATGAATGTGGAGCGTCTACACCAGTTCATGTGAATGCAAATGTAAAATTTCAAGCCAAAAGGAATACTTGGAATTGATGGTGGTGGTAAATATTCATGAAAAAGGACAAGTTTGTTAACGGGCAACACAGATTTTGATAATGAACAACTAAACACGTTACACACTGTGTCTTTAAGATCATCTCTAAAGCTAGGGGAGTTCCATGCCAAAGTCCTCTCGAGCAGCACCCACTTCAAAAGATTTTATGCAGCTCAAGAGGCACAAGAGGCCTAGTTTCCAGACTCTACTGGAAGAGTAGTTATAGACTGGTTAGTAGTTTTTTTAAATGTATTTTTTTTAAGATAATTTTTTGGGCATTTTTAGGCCTTTATTGACAGGACAGCAGAATAAATGAAAAGGGAGAGAGAGAGGGAATGACATGCAGCAAAGGGCCGCAGGTCGGAGTCAAACCCGGGCCCGCTGCGCTGAGGAGTAAACCTCTATATATGGGCGCCCGCTCTACCAACTGAGCTAGCCGGGCGCCTGACTGGTTGGTAGTTATGAAGCTCAGCATAAATTCTTTCAGGAAGACTTTTAAACTTCATTTACCTCTCTTTCCTAAACTGGTCAGCTGATTCGAGGCATTCACATTTCAGTTAAACACACCAGAACTGGCCATGAATTCCAAGAGCCAATCACAGCATTGCATCCCTGCTTTGAATCTGTTCTTCTCTCTGCTGCTGTCAGTTGTCATTCTATGGAGTCTAATCGCCAAAGACTCAATACAGTTCAACTTCTGTATATGCGACAAATAAATCTTTTGCATATTTGCAACGACGTCTCTCCTGATTGAAATAGTAGTAGTTAAAGACCCCAGGCCTCAAATGCTTTATGGGGAGCCGATATCCCAGGACCTGGACCCTACTTTTGTTTGGAACAAAGTCTGGTCCAACATACTGCTAGCCTCCAGATATCCTGATCACCAGCAAATACAATAGTTTTATACATTGGGTTTATATGATGCCCAGAAAGCTTTGTTTGATGAAAATGACTGCTGAACCCATCTACACTCGGTGTTATATAAAGGCTGTAGGCATTTATTTTAAAATGTTGTGAGAATGTTCCCCAGAGGCCCGATTCTGGGAAATGGTTGCCTCTAACCTCTCTGAAATGTTTGAGAACAGCGTGCCCCATTCGCCCGTTGAACTGATACCAAATGATCTGTCCAAGCAGGGCTTCAGACTGGTTAAAAAGCAAGCACTATTAGCTGGGCTTACTGCAGTGAAATAAATTGGTTGCTATGCGCTGGGAGTCTCCCTCTCTTTTCAAAGTGTGGGTCAACAAAACAACCTAGATATTGTGTATTTAGAGCTATCGACATCCGGTGTACACTGGGGCGAAGGAGTCAATGGTAGAGATGTGAACCTGAACTTTAAAAAGGCTTTTGGAATGAACATTTAGTTAAAAGTTGTTGCCTGGATCTGGGGATTCTTTTGGTGAATCTATACTACTGACATGAGGTAAATGAATGAATGTCACAGAGTTAAGCCACCCACTGCTGAAAATCCTTAACTCCATCATCAGCAACCTCTGCACAATCCGTTACATTTTGTAAGAATTGGGTCACTGTCTTCTGAGACATTCTGCATGTATGAATGGATTCGGATACTGAAATTTAGACCCGAGACCTAATATGATTTAATGTACAATTGATCTCATAGTGTAGCCTGAAGCTTAGTTTGTCACTATTAGGATGAGTTGATTGCCTTAACTTGATGTAATCGTTTTATCTTAAATCGTGATATATCTGTCAATTTAAAGTAATAAATGTGTGACTTTGGGCGCCTGCTCTACCAGGTGAGCTACCCAGGCACCCAAAGTCACACATGTATTACTTTATTATATTACATATATAGAGGTTTACTCCTCAATGCAGCGGCCACAGGTTCGGCTCCACACTGCGGCCCTTTGCTGCATGTCATTCCCCCCTCTCTCTCCCCTTTCATGTCTTCGGCTGTCCTATATAAATAAAGGCCTAAAATGCCCAAAAACATAATCTTTTAAAAAAAACTGTGTGACTTCATTCAGAGCTTATATCATGATCAGGTTGAAAACTACAGTATATGTTTCAGACCAATTGAGCAAAGAAATAGTTAATATTGAAAGCTGTATAAGCATGTACAGCTCCATCATCTCTGCTGATCATGAGGTGTTAGCAAAACAGAACTGCCATATTTGAAAGTAAGTTTAAAGTTAAGTTTAGTTAACTTTACATTACAAAGTGCTGAGTGTTCTCTCTCTTTGCTGAGCGCAGTCTCTTAACTGGCGTCCCAAGGGATCCTCTGTGGATCCGCATTTCAGGACAATAAATGCTGTCCTGGCCACTTTACGGACCTAAAGCAAAAGATTGCACAAAAATAGAAAACATCTGATGGATGCAATTCAGATTCATTGGGGGAAAATGGTTTGCTAGTTCTTTGCCTGGTTCAAAACCTCCATTTCCACTGAGAGTTATGCTTACACCATACATCTGAAAGTAAAGGAATGCAATTAAAAAATGGAGCATAGCTCAATGTTATACTTCAATAAGTGATATTGACTGCTGATCCCCAGTGAAGATGAGAAAATATTCATCTACTGCCCTAATGAGATGCTTTAAATCAGTAACCTGACACACGTCTCACTTTGCTGGCCAGAATACAAATACCCAGGCGTATAATCTATTCCACCCTCATGTGTAACTGTAGTATACATTCATATGTGTGCAAGAACTGTGGTAAGGCAAGGCAAGGCAGCTTTATTTGTATAGCACTTTTCAGCAACAGGGCAATTCAAAGTGCTTTACATGAAGACAATTGAAATACAAGAATACAAGTTACAGTGCAGTATAAGAAATTAAACATTAAAGAGCAGTTAAAAACAGTTAAAAATATAAAAGCAGATAAAATAAGCAACGGAAGTATAAGAAATGGATAGCTATTTAACAAAAGGCAACATCAAAAAGATAGGTCTTCAGCCTTGATTTAAAAGAACAGAGTTGCAGCGGACCTGCAATTCTCTGGAAGTTGGTTCCAAATATGTGGAGCATAGAAACTAAATGCTGCTTCTCCCGGTTTAGTTCTGACCCTGGGGACAGAAAGCAGACCTGAGAGGTCTGGGTGGTTCGTAGTTTACTAGCAGGTCAGAAATGTATTTTGGACCTAAACCGTTAGCCAACTAGCAAAAGTCTTTTGAAATCAACGCTCTGAGGCACAGGAAGCCAGTGTAAAGACTTCAGCACTGGAGTGATGTGATCCACTTTCTTGGTCTTAGTGAGGACTCGAGCAGCAGCGTTCTGAATCAGCTGCAGCTGTCTGATTGATTTTTTAGGGAGACCTGTAAAGACACCGTTACAGTAGTCAAGTCTACTGAAGATAAAAGCATGGACAAGTTTTTCCAAGTCCTGCTGAGACATAAGTCCCTTTATCCTTGATATATTCTTAAGGTGGTAATAGGCTGACTTTGTAATTGTCTTAATGTGGCTGTTGAAATTCAGGTCTGAGTCCATAATTACACCTAGATTTCTGGCTTTGTCTGTTGTTTTTAACATTGTCATTTGAAGCTGAGCGCTGACTTTTAATCCTTCCTCTTTTGCTCCAAAAACAACCACCTCAGTTTTTTCTCCTGGCGATAAGGTTATGTAAATTTGTGTGTCGTCCGCATAACTGTGGTAACTTATTTAGTTGTTTTCCATAATCTGAGCCAGTGGAAGATGTAGATGTTAAACAGAAGAGGCCCCAGAACGGAGCCTTGGGGAACTCCGCACGTCATATTTGTATGCTCAGGAGGAGGTTTTCAGATGTTGTATAATGTCCTCCAGGTTTTTATGGTTGATCATATGAAATTGTGTGATATTGGAATTGTTTTGCCTGGACAGTGTGGCAACACATATCCCTTACTTGATATGGAGGCACTGACAGTCTAATTTTCTGAATTTTGTCTTCGAAAAAGGAGGCAAAATCATTGCAGGCCTTGGTAGATAAAAGTTCAGATGCTACTGGTACTGGAGGGTTTGTTAACCTATCAACAGTAGCAAACAGAGCATGTGAATTATTATTGTTTCTGGTGATAATGTCAGAGAAGGACCACCTAACATTCCTCAGTTCCAAATTATAAATGTGAAGTCTGTCTTCATAGGTGTTATAGTGGACCTGGAGATTAGTTTTTCGCCACCTGCGTTCAGCTTTTCGACACTCTGTTTTTTCTGTTCTTACCCGTATGACATTTCTCCATGGAGATCGTTTCTTACTAGAGACAGCTTTGACCTTAGTGGGAGCAATGGCATCAATAACATTTGTAATTTTAAAATTGAAATTATCTACAAGCTCATTGACTGAGACCCCAGAGAGGGCGGTGTGGAGGAGAAAAGCTGAATGAATGTTTCACTGGTGTTTTCAGTGATATACCATTTTCTGTTTACCTTAGTTTGGACACTTTTGGGCACTGAGAAAACACATGAATGATCAGAGAGAGCAACGTCAGTCACCACAACCTTGGAAATGTTCAAACCCTTGGAGATTATCAAGTCCAGAGTGTGCCCCTTATTGTGCGTGGGTTCCGTCACATGCTGAGTCAGTCCATAGTTCTCAAAAACACAACACAGTTCTTTGGTCCCTCTATCCTGAAGGTTGTCCACATGAAAGTTAAAATCCCCAGCAATAATTACACAGTCAAAGTTAATACAGGTTATAGACAGCAGTTCAGTAAAGTCATCGAAGAAAGCTGCACAGTATTTTGGTTGTCTGTAGATATTTAGAAATATAGCTTGAGGGGAGGACTTTAGCTGAAGAGTCACATATTCAAAAGAAGCAAAATTTCCATAAGATATTTGAGTACAATGGAATGAGTCATTATACAAAATGGCTACTCCACCTCCTTTCTTATTCACTCTATGCTCACTCATAAAACTGAAGTTAGGGGGAGCTGACTCAATGAGAACAGCACCACTGTTATTATGGTCCAACCAGGCTAAATTTGCGAAGTTTGCTGATAAGTGCTTGTTCTTGCTTAGCGGATTCATCGTTCTTTTTCTATTACCTATCACAACATAAATTGAAGAAGGATTTAATACACAGGGCCCGGGCTTGTCCTGAAAAGAGTCATGAGTGCCACTAGGCGTGCAGTCTGGACCCAGCACATATCAGACA
This sequence comes from Gymnocephalus cernua, assembly GCA_023631565.1. Lineage (NCBI taxonomy): Eukaryota > Metazoa > Chordata > Actinopteri > Perciformes > Percidae > Gymnocephalus > Gymnocephalus cernua. Next base: position 21,558,994 of record CM042443.1, read on the forward strand.
AAGCTTGCTGCATTTTGTACACAAGTATACTTATCAGTCTGGGGAGGAGGAGTTAGCTGCCGTCCTTGGGTGGGCAGTGGTGCCTGCCGTTTTACTTTTGGCTGGGGGCCAATGATGGGAGAAGGAAGGGGGGTAAGTTTGATTCCAGCATCTACTTTTGGCCGGGGGCGGATGATGGGAGAAGGAAGGGGGATAAATTTGGTTCCATTAACTACCAGTTGCTTCATCTGGTCAGTGAACTCCAACATGGGGCAGGGGGAAGGAGGGGAAAAGGTGAGTGGAGAGAGCGATGGCATCGGCGGGGTGTATGGTATGGTGTATCGCCCTAAGGCCAGATAAATCTTGACGCCAGTTACCTAATTCCTTTGCCTTCTTTCTATTGGACTTAAGTTTACCAAAACACAACAATCCCCACGGCAGAGAATATTACTCTCCAACGCCAGATGGATCGCACACAAAATGGATATATATCATATATATCCATATATATGCTACAAATACACACAGGACTGCTGCATGACGATTATTACTGAAGCCTGACTGAACATTCTCGTCCCAAACGACAGCTAGCTAGCTAGCAGCTAACAGGGTAGGTGAATGTTGAAAATGCATCTTGTTGTCATGTAAGGGCCCTGTTCATGTTACATAGACATTTTAATTGCATTTTGGGTCTGTTAAGATACACAAAGGCACTATTTCATTTATACCCCCATAACTGCCATTTAGCTAAGTGGGAGCGGTGGGCATTAGCTGCAGCAGCTCCATCTAGGTAGCTGCTGTTGCGCTAACTGTTTTTGCTATAGACAGGTCTCGCATAGTTATATTTAGCAAGATTAATGTAAAAATTGGCCGTAGTTCTCCTTTAAGCTGGACAATGACTGGAAAAGGCCATCACTGGAACAGCATTCAATGTGGTGAAAGTAGACGGAACAGAGATGTGCCAATACACAGGACTTGTTGATGCCTTCATAAAACCCTTCAGTATGTATTTTGTTTTTAACATTGCCTCCCCACCGCACCTGAGAAACACCATGACCTTCCTTCAGAGGTGCATTGTTGCTATTGTGGAAGAGGGAGAGAAGCCCCTGCCACTGACTTTACTCCGAGTGATAAACCTTCTGTGCTAGATCATCATGCCGCCACTGCACAAGTGCCCAAAGTGCATAGACATAACAATGACACTGAGCAATCGTCACCAGCTCAAACAATGCTGGGAATTTTCACCTATAAATATCTTGGGTGATTTTGAAAAAATGCCTGGTATAGAAGTATGAGCACATCATTAATGTCCCTACCTGTTGATCTTCAGACTGCACTAAAAGTAAACCGAAATTTCAGTGATGTAGAATTATAAGGCAAAGTAATTCAGCACGTCTCTGAAATGACTGTAGACAACCTCAAGTATGCTGTTAGAGATGTGTTTACATTAGACCTTTTACAGGTTGAAAAAAATCCTGTTTGGCCAGAGAAAATACATTCTTAACATTGATACTATGTGGGTGCTTTTTATCCTGTAAATGTACAGTGACTGGATTTTGTTCACCTGGAGATGAGTTAGACCACTCATCACTTGACACATGTATTGCTGATGATAATGTCTGTTTTGGCTTGAGACATTTTGTATAAATGCTTGCAAGTTTCCAAAGGTAGATGAATGAAATGCTGTGTTGTGCAAGTATTGCTTGATCATTTTTGCCCCCTTTATACCTGCCATTAACATGAGTCTCCTGTCCAGATTGTCTTGTTTAAAGTTAAAATGCAAAATGCATATTGACATGTTGAACATCCGTTACGTTTTTTTTAATAACAAGGGGGACAAAAACAAGAGTGCAGAAAGTGTCAGCTGAAATGTGTAAATCTGCTTGATTTTTTTTTCATTTAAAACTGATTAATGAACGGCTCATTGAGCCTGATGCTTTTAGTTTTGTGTTGAAGCTCTTAAGGAATTGAAACAAAGTCCACATGTTAATTTAAATTATGTTAGTGTTTTATACAGATTTAATATCCTGTGAGTTATAAAGTTGAAAACTGTAGACAAATGGCTCATGCTAATGTATTAACTGGATTGATATTGAATATATCAATACATTAGTGTAGGTTTATTCTGTGTATAACTGTGTTACAGAGTGGCATGTAATTAAGGAAAACATTATGCTGTGTGGCGAAAACAAATGCATTGCTGTTACCAACTAAACATTATTAAAATTACATATTTCTGAGTTTGAACATTGTTGAAAACATTTCAGATTATGTAACTACCCTGCTAAACAAAATATATAACATAGTTTTAGACATTTAAATGTAGAAATATTACATCATATCTTTAAGCTTGAGACAATCCTTACAACTAAACCTGCAAAGATTGAAAAAAAAACACAAAGATGGTTTCCACCAACATGCACAGATTTTTCAGTTGTTGACAGTCAGGAAGGGGCATAAACCTTACGAATGAGTAAATACATCAGACAACACACTGGACCACTGGTATTGACTGGATATATTGCTATAGACGGCCCCACTAATCCCGCAAGAATGCCAATCGTGGCATGGACTTGTACCAAAACAAACATGGACTGCAACCAGCAGCTTTACTGTAACTGTTTATACAGAGGGAACGAGTGTGGAGTTACAGAGGGAATCAATGAATGAACTTTGTGAAACAAAGCTCACTTCTGGATAGGTAAAACAGTTTTTATCTGACAGATGTCAACACCAACTGACCCAAATCATATTCAGAAAAAGTATCAAAAAGTAATAATGTGTGTCTTTCTCCACTTGTTAGTAGACTGAAGTCTGTTAGAACTAAATCATTGTGTCTGGTCCATGAGCAGACCTAATTACTGAAGAAGAAAAAAAACATCATCAAAACTGCTCCGAAAAGCGAGGAATTAAGTAGTCCAGATGGGTTATATATATTCAGAAATATGTCCTTAAATGATCCAGTATATTACAATTTGGGCCCTATTTTCATTGAACCGACCAAGTTAATAACTGCGATCTTGGAGCGCCAGAAGAAACAGGAGCAGTCAAAAGATCAGACAGGTTTTAAATGAAACACCAGGTTGGCCAAACTTGAGAAGAAAAAACTAACTTTGAACTTTGGAAGACCTTACAAAAGCAAATGGTATTCATGACAGTATTTATTTTAACTATTACATCTTGCCAAAGGCCTGCAGCTGAAAAGTTAACCGACTGGCAAACACAATTATAGAAATATTGATTACTGTATGTTAACCTTTTAAAGCAGTTATAATCAATATGTATTCAATAACTATAGCTAATTATGTAATATGAAAGCAAATATTCTTAGTGGCAAAACAAAGTTAGCCACTAAAGAGACAATAATGTCCCCTCAGGAGCTGGTAAATAAAAGACAGACAGACAGACAGACAGAGAGATAGGACTTTATTGTCCACCTTGATGGAAATTTGTCTTTGGCTTCTTCAAAACGCAGCCATAACAATGGATTTGATCAAACATTCCAACCTGCACCCCTTTGCTGCATGCCATTGCTCCTCTCTCTCCCCTTTCATGTCCAAGCTCTCATATCAAATAAAGGCCTAAAATGCCCCCCAAAGAAAAGAAAAGCTTACAGACTTGCATTTTTGTAACCTTGACCATCGGTACTTGCTGAAGTTGAGCGCACACAGCTTTCCTGTATAACTGGGGATTGTTAGCTACAGTTCAGTTGTGCTCAATTTTAGTTTTTGGCTTGTTTTTAACCAGTTTATTCTTCTCAACAATTCTTCTTATTATATAATTGCTTCTTATCTCAATTAGACTTTCAATGATTTTTTCCAGATCTTAACATTTACTTTGGTGGCAACAATTCTATCATATCCAACAGAAATTATGTTGTCTTTTATGCCGTCCCTAAGACCTGAGATTTCAAAGCATTGGTACATCACTTCAGGCTTGTTCACACAACTGGAAGTCTTGCTTACCTCCACTGTTGTATACCTGCTTGTGTCCAGGATTATCTTATCTCCAGACCGCAGTATGTCAGACTGAATAATAATGTTCCTGACAACAAGACATCAAGAGCTACTGAGGGTACGATATTATCTCCTTTTAAGTACAGAGCTGATTGCAGGCAAGTGTCAGACATGTGTCTTGTGATCTCCAAATATGTTCTGTCAGTAGATAAGTCAAACGCCAGATCAGATATTTGACCAGATATATAGAGAAGAGGTTGAGAGATTTCCTGATTATTAAAGATCAGTGGGTTGTTGGTTGTTACATATGTCTGGGTGGTCATGGAGATATGAACTGGAGCCAGAGAATACACAGTGTTGTATTTAAAAAATGATACAGTTTTTGCGCGCAAAGTCGTCGGATGACAACAATTTGTAAACACAGCCTGCTGAGTGTTTTGTGAAGCTGATAGTCTTAATTAAATGGCTTGAATGTAACGGACGTTTATTAATATAAAATCCTCTGTCTCACATTTCCAACAGTTTGGTGTGTCTTTCAATCCAAGTCTAAAGAATTTGGAGGGTGTCTAGTAGAAGCGATGATAATCTTAAACTGCATTTACTACCAATTCTGTCCCACTCCTCATCATCCAGTGTTATATTCAGATCCCTTTCCCATGTCTTCTTGAGGGCTGACCAGACTCCATCCCCCAGGTTCTGAATAAGCATAGAATAATACCCAGAAGCCTCATGACCTTTCCCAAAGTTCATCAACACCTGATCTAAACATTCCGGTGCCTTCAGGGCTGAAGAACTGGATCCAATAATCCCCACCAACAGATGGCGAAGTGGCAAATATCAAAAAAAAATTGGGATTTAGGTATTCCAAACTGCTGTACTACATCCTCATAGGATTTCAAAATGGCACCAAGATACAGATCCCCCAATGTAACAATTCCCTTTTCCAGCCAGTCGCTCCAAAAAAGGGGACATCTACCAATACACAAACACAAACCTTTCTGACTATAAATGATTGTGCAAGGACATACTTTAAGTATATTTTGCCGGCTATATGTAAATTAACTCATCTGTGCTGAAATGATTTGCAGATGGCAGAGTAGAACATGAGGAGGAACAGTTGTTCAACTTTAGACACCGCAATTAACACCCTTTGTGTTAGTAATGATTTAGATTAGACAGTCTTATATGAACACACATATACAGTGGCTTGCATAAGTTTACACACCGATGCTAAAGTTAACTTAAAAGAGAAATAAGAAATCACCTTTTGGAAATTGATCTTAATGCCTTAATTAAAAGAAATAGGAAAACTCCAACCTTTAAGAACACCAATTTTCTTTGTGAATGAATAATGTATCATAAATAAATAAATAAATAAATGTTCTTCCTTAAAATACAGGGGGCATAAGTATACACATTCCTATGTTAAATTCCCATAGAGGCAGGCAGATTTTTATTATCATGACATACCCTTCACCATACCTAGAGATTGGCATAGGGTACTTTCCATAAGATGATCTTTTAATACAAATCAATCCAGCTACTGAAATAAAACCATGCCAAGCTCATAGTATGGTGAAGGGTATGTGATGATGTGGGACTATTTTAATTCCAAAGGCCAAGGGAACTTTATCAGGATGCATAGTATCCTGGATCCATGAAATAACTGGCCTTTAAAAATAAAAAAGGATGTTTTTTTATTCCTCTTTTTAGTCAACTTTAGCATGGGTGTGTGTGTAAACGTATGCAAGCCACTGTACATACCTATACATAAACATACTTCAAAGGTCTAGGAGTTGTACCTGCTTCTACATACTTATACACTGTTAAAGGTTAAGGTTTTTCCATAATATTAAATTCTATTATAAAACTAAGCAATTAGAGTTAAATGAACTGCCTCTAAAGTAGGGCTGCAACTAATAATTATTTTCATAGTCCAATTTGATTAATGAGATTAGTTGCTTAGTCTGGAAAATGTCAGAAAATGGTAAAACATGTTGATCAGTGTTTTCCAAAGCCCAATACGATGTCTTCAAATTTCTTGTTTTGTCTACAACTCAAATATAGTGAGTTTACTGTCATAGAGAAGTGAAGAAACTAGAAAATATTCACATTTATGAAGATGGATTCAGAGAAACTTTTTAAATAGTTGGCGATTAATGTATTAGCTGACAACTCACCAATTAATCTTTGCAGTTCTACTCTAAACAAAACAAATTTAGTTGAAAAACAAACTGGTAAAGGTGAAGTATCTATTGAATTTAAAACATCCCATCTACTCAATATTTTAGCCAGAGGATTGTTTTTACTTAGCCTGGGTAAACCCTGACGGACTTCCGGCAAATTTGAGATTTGCTTTGCAAGTCAGTCTGGCCAAGAGCCCATTCAAACCCATTTCCAATGTCCCAATCACAACCGTTGACGATAGCGCAGCGACAGCAAGCAGCTTTTTGTTTACATGCAACATGACATGGCCACCGAACCCGTCGCTGCTACGTCACCCGGATCGTCTAATCGGTTGAAGCACTATCAAATTGCGCCCAGAGGCATTTGAGCGGCGTCCGTTGGTGACGCCCCTTTGGAAACGAGCTGTCAATGAACTTTCCCCAGACCCACTCTCAGTTACAACTGAGAAGGGTCTGCTGTCAACCAGGCTAGTTTTTACTGCTCAGAGTAATTACTTTTTCTTGCCTCTCGTTTTCTCTACTGAGAAAGCGACCTGCAGTGTTACACCAGATGGGTGAGAAAAGTCATGGTGTAAATTAATCATACACTGTCAATAATGTAATACTCTTGTGCAAATAAGGATGAAGAAGTAAAAGGGTAAGCGTAAATTTGAGGTACTGTCATTGCTAAAATGTTTAGCCATTTGTTTTAAATGACAATCATAACTCCAGATGTGCACTTACCACACTTAATGCACTGTGTGCTCATTTGACTGATCGTAGCAGGAAAACCACAGATAGAACTAATAATATTAACTATGGCTCCGTTCCATTGGAGTGTCACAGTGAGCCAGCATGCACAGGAACTGGGCCCTGGAACAAGCACAAATAAATGGAATGCAGCCATCGTAAATGTCATGCATATTAACACCTGTGCTTTCCCTGCTGTAAAAAAGTATATTAAAGACTTAAAGAGAAAGGTTCACATTTTAATAAGTCCTTTCAATAAAATACTTTCAAGCCCATGTGTTGTGTACTGCACATTGGAGGAGTTATTTATCACTGGTATCATTCCTCTAATCCATATCGTACATAAAAAAGATCAATTTAAAGCTATAGTGCAAAGTTTCTGTCGCCCCCATGAGGAATCCTAAGTAATGATGTTGAGGGTAGATGTAGAAGAATGGTCGTGAGCAGATATTGACACTCAGGGTAGTCAAGGATGAAGTTTAGAATGATGGACTTTTATTATTTTTTTGTCCAAATTAAGGCCCACAGGCAAAACAAACTATTAATAAAACAAAAATTAAAGAAAAAGAGAGAAAAAAAAATACTTTCTCAAAAAGAATAAAGTAACTAGACGTGAGAGTCAAAACTTATGAAAAATATGGATAAAGTTTTAAGTCGACTTTTGAATCTTGTCCACAGAGCCTTAAACAGACTTACGTCCACACTCTTCTAGCCCTCCCGAGCAAATGATACTGACAGTCTATATAGGCCTATAGCCGCCCCTGGAATTGGAACATACCAACCACAAATAAAATACAGGGGTGGCTAAGGCGAACAGACAATAAAAACTACAACCAGCCAAAATTCACAGATCTAGTAGGCTAGAAATTTACCGAAGATTAAACATGACTCACCAAACCATTTCACTAAGCCACAAAATACTTTAACAGACAAAATAAATAAATACTCAAAATTACGGTCACTTCCGGTTATCCCGGATGTAATAACGGCATTTAAACTCGCCGATCGCGGCAAACTTTCCTTTGTCAACAAAGGAACAGACTCCGGTAAGACAAAGACTACATGTTATCCTGTTACCTTTTTAAACTAAATAAACAGTAAGTTAACAAAGACATAATGTTGTAAGTGTGATTATTATAAATAATGATGTTTGTGACAAACGATATTGGTTTTAAACAGAGAATGATGTATTGATAGATATAGCTATAGCCTATAAATCACCGCAGTATTAGCTGTAAATATGTGCACAAGAACACTATGGGATTACTGTGTGGAATCTGATGAATGGCCAGTTTAACAAATGATTTGAAACGGAGTATATGATACCTAACAGAGCATATTGACATGCTAACAAAACATACAGGTAACATTTACACTCAGTCTTTGTGGGTTAAACTAGGTAGTGTATCGCTACCGTGACGGCAGCCATGCGCCCCGTCACACACCCCCCCCCTTAAGAGAGAGCGTCCTGGTCCTCCTCAGGACGCGACAGAAAGTCAGCAACGACATTGTCCTTCCCGGCCCTGTACCTCACAGTAAACTTGTACGGCTGCAAGGACAGGTGCCATCGGGTAATCCTGGAATTAAAGTCACGCATGCGGTGTAGCCATTGCAAGGGCCTGTGGTCTGTCTCCAAGACAAACTCTTTGCCAACAAGGTAATATTTCAAAGTATCAAGAGCCCACTTGATGGCAAGACACTCCTTTTCAATGGTGGAGTACCGTGTCTCGCGAGGGAACAGTTTGCGGCTCACAAACTGTATGGGTCGTTTGTCTGCCCCCTCACCTTGCAACAACACCGCCCCCAGGCCATTGCCCGAAGCGTCGGTTTGCACAGTGAAGGGCAAGGAGAAGTCAGGACTCTGCAACACAGGTTCGCGGCACATGCTCTCCTTGAGATCATGGAAAGCGGCCTCACACTCAGCAGTCCAGACCACCTTGTTGGGGCTGGTCTTGCGAGTGAGGTCGGACAGGGGAGCAGCACGGCTCGAAAAGTTGGGAATAAAACGCCTGTACCAGCCGACCAATCCCAGGAAAGACCTCACTCCCTTCTTGGTTGCGGGCGGCTGGGAACTACGAATGGCATCCACCTTGCCGACCTGTGGACGTATGGTTCCACCACCCAGGACATATCCCAGGTAGCTCACCTCCGACCGGGCAAGCTGGCATTTGCCGGCGTTCACCACCAGCCCGGCCCGATGAATCCTCCGGAAGACATCACTTAGGTGTCGAAGATGTTCGTCCCACGACGAACTGTAGATGATAACATCATCAATATAAGCTGCGGCGTAGTCTTCGGCTCCCCTCAGCACCTCATCCATGAGACGTTGGAAAGTCGCCGCTGCGCCATGCAGGCCAAAGGGCATCACCCTAAACTGGAACAGACCAGATGGAGTTTTGAAGGCAGTCAGCTCCTGCGCTCGGGGTGAGAGCGGCACCTGCCAATACCCCTTACACAAATCCAAGGTGCTGAGGAACTCAGCCTTCCCCAGACGCTCCACCAGTTCGTCCACACGGGGCATGGGATATGGGTCAAAAGCAGAGATGGCATTCAGCTTTGATAAGTCAACACAGAAACGGAGCCCCCCGTCCTTTTTCGGCACCAGGACCACGGGACTGCACCACTCGCTGCGTGATCTCTCGATCACCCCCATCTCCAGCATCGCCAGCACCTCCTGCTTCAGCGCGGGGATCAGTCGCGCTGGAACCCTGGTGGCTGTCTGCCGGACGGGTCCTGGAGAAGTCAGTTGAATGTCGTGGGTGATGACGTCGGTTCGCCCCGGCTGATCCTGAAACAAGCCTCTTGGGACGATAGTCAGCAGGTCCTCCTGCTGCTCAGTAGTCAAGTGGGTGACGGAGGGGTAGGTTGACTCGCCGCCCGCAGTAGGAAAGTACTGCTCCAACGGCTCCTCTTCCTCTTCCACGGTCTGTGCCCACAGTTGATCTTGAATAGAAGACGGACGGTCAATCCATCGCTTTAGGAGGTTCACGTGGTAGATCTGCTTGGAGCGACGTCTGTCCGGCATCGCGATTTCATAGGTGACCTCGCCGACCTTGCGAAGTACCGTGAAAGGGCCTTGCCACTTCGCCAGCAGACTGCTTTCAGATGACGGCAACAACAGCATCACCTTCTGTCCGGACACAAAGGAGCGACTGCGTGCTGTCCGGTCATACCACGTCTTTTGTCTCATCTGAGCCTGGGCCAGATGTTGGTGGGCCATGGAGCTCAGCTGGTCCAGTTTCTCCCGCATCTTCAGGACATAACTCGCGATGTTGGTTGGTTGGTGAGGAGCGTCCCCCTCCCAACTTTCTCGGAGGATGTCCAGCGGGCCTCTCACCTCCCGTCCAAACAAAAGTTCGAAGGGGGAGAACCCGGTGGATGCCTGCGGTACTTCTCTGTACGCGAACAACAGGTAAGGAAGCCAGTGGTCCCAGTCAGCTCCCGACTCGGAGACGAACTTTCGTAGCATCGACTTCAGGGTCTGATTGAATCTCTCAACCATGCCATCGGTCTGCGGGTGGTAGGGTGTGGTTTTAATGCCCCGGATCCCTAACAGGGAGTACACCTGCTTCAATGTCTTGCTAGTGAAGTTAGTACCCTGATCGGTAAAAATTTCCTTGGGGACACCCATACGGGAGAAAAGTTGCAGTAAACTATTGGCCACTTGCCTCGCCTTAGTGTTTCTGAGGGGGAATGCCTCTGGGTAACGTGTTGCATAATCACAAATCACCAAGATGTAGCGGTGACCTGCCCTACTCCTCTCTAAGGGACCAACTACATCCATGGCAATGCGACTAAAAGGTGTGTCAATAATGGGAAGACTGATGAGGGGAGCTTTTAAGCCTCTCTTGGAGCGAGCAGACAACTGACACTCAGGACAGGATCTACAGTACTCTGCTATGTCCCTGCTGAAACCTGGCCAATAGAATCTTTGGAGGATTCTCCTCTCTGTCTTCTCCCTGCCCAGATGTCCTGACCACGGAACACTGTGACCCAAGTGCAACACTTTGGCCCTAAGAGCCTCAGGAACAACCAACTGCTCTGTGTCTGCACTCACTCGATACAGTTTCTCATTATTGACAACAAAACATGTGTCACCTTCCCTCATGGCTTCCCTAGCCTCATCAGGGGTCTTAACAGCAGAAAAGCAAGAGCTAAGAGTGGGGTCTGCCTGCTGGAGTATCTGGAAGTCCTCACAAAAGGCTTCAGTGCCCTCTAACTGTGGGGAGAACAGGCTTTCCTGCATTGCTGTACCTGCCACTTTTGCTCTGCGCCTCTCTGCTTTGGACTTTTTAAGTTTGCCACCAGGACAACTCTCAAATGGTAACTCTGACCAAACATCACTGTCTGGTCCATCTCTGGATTGGGCTCTAGTTGTAACATAAGCATCAACTGTGTCAACTCTTTGTAGTAGCTCTGTAAGAACTGGTACATCCTGGCCTAGAATCACTGGGTAAGGGCATTTATCCAAAATACCTACAGTTAACAAGTACGTCTGGCCATTAATCTCAATGAGGACCTCGCCTGTTTGGTGCTCAGACTCATCACCATGGATGCAGCGGACCCTCACTTTGCCCACCGGCTGGAAATCAGACTTCAAACAGGACTTAAGAACAAACGACAGACTACTTCCTGTATCAACTAAAGCCTGAACTGTCTTTCCACTTATCTTCACAGGGACTGTTACATCTGAAGAAGTACCATATAAGTGTTTGCTATGGCCAGGCATGTAACATATTCTGGAATCAGTCATTTTCTTCACTGTGCAATTGGGCCTAATATGACCTGGTTGGCCACAACCGTGGCATACAAGTACCCTAGGTACTCTAGTTGAAGTGGGGCTAACACCGGGGTTATTGGGGCTATTGGAGGGCTTAAACACACGACCACTACCACCCACAGACTTACCAGAGAATGTCTTGTCTGGCTCCCGCTGGGCAGCTTGGTAGGGTCTTCTCCAGTCCTGCTGTTGCGGGCCCATGTGATAGCCTCTTCTGGATTGCCTGGCGGCCATGAAGGTCCCCACCAGGTCTGCAGCTTGCGCTGAAGAGGCAGGGGGGCGCTCTCTCACCCATACCTGAAGCTCGGGGTGTAGCATGTCCAGGAACTGCTCCAGCACGATTCGGTCACACACCTCCTCGTTGGTCAGCAACTCCGGAATGAGCCATTTCCCCATCAGGTCCTTCAGCCGAACTTGAAGTTCCTTCGCCGTCTCACCTTCCACAACGGTCCTGGACCGGAAACGTTGGCGGTAAGTCTCTGCGCTAATGTTAAACTTGTCGAGAATGGCCTGCTTCAGTTTCCTGTAGTCACGGCTATCTTCTAAACTCATGGCTACGTAGGCAGATCTGGCCTTCCCCTTTAACAATGGCACCAAATACAATGCCCAAGTCTCAGGGGGCCACTGACTTGCTGCTGCCAGTCTTTCAAAGGTGGTCAAATAGTTCTCAATATCCTCGTCCTCTTCATAGGGGGACAGCCTAGGGGGTGTCCACCCCCTTTGAAGTTGTAGAGGTGCGGTAAGTCCGAGAGCTGTGGAGTCGAGGGAGCTCTGCATCCTGGGTGCTGTGTCCTGACCTGGACGTGGTTGAGGAGTTGGCACATCCAGAAATGGCATGTTGTAGAGCGGATCTGAGGCTGTTGAAGGGTGGGAGTCGGATGGGTCCATCTGCTGCCGACCAGCGTGCATCTGTCCTGCCGCCTGTGTTGATACTGACTCGTCCCTCACCAGTTGCTGCAGTTGCCTGAACTGGTGCTCCACTCCTTTCCATCTCCGGTCTTGCCGAAGCGTCTCTGCCTCCATCTGGTCCTGCTGATGCCGCTGAGACTCCACCATCGCTCTCACAACTTTCTCCAGGCGATCCGTCCTGTCTTCTTCCTCCGGAGAGGGAGGCTGGACCGACGCCGTGGACTTGGGCCTGGCCCCCATAGCCAAACCATCGATAGGGGTTGCCATACCCGCTCCTCTTTCATCCATCCTGACCCATAGAGTGCTGCTCTGACACTGCTAACTCGGAAACCACTGCCACCAAATGTTGAGGGTAGATGTAGAAGAATGGTCGTGAGCAGATATTGACACTCAGGGTAGTCAAGGATGAAGTTTAGAATGATGGACTTTTATTATTTTTTTGTCCAAATTAAGGCCCACAGGCAAAACAAACTATTAATAAAACAAAAATTAAAGAAAAAGAGAGAAAAAAAAATACTTTCTCAAAAAGAATAAAGTAACTAGACGTGAGAGTCAAAACTTATGAAAAATATGGATAAAGTTTTAAGTCGACTTTTGAATCTAGTCCACAGAGCCTTAAACAGACTTACGTCCACACTCTTCTAGCCCTCCCGAGCAAATGATACTGACAGTCTATATAGGCCTATAGCCGCCCCTGGAATTGGAACATACCAACCACAAATAAAATACAGGGGTGGCTAAGGCGAACAGACAATAAAAACTACAACCAGCCAAAATTCACAGATCTAGTAGGCTAGAAATTTACCGAAGATTAAACATGACTCACCAAACCATTTCACTAAGCCACAAAATACTTTAACAGACAAAATAAATAAATACTCAAAATTACGGTCACTTCCGGTTATCCCGGATGTAATAACGGCATTTAAACTCGCCGATCGCGGCAAACTTTCTTTTGTCAACAAAGGAACAGACTCCGGTAAGACAAAGACTACATGTTATCCTGTTACCTTTTTAAACTAAATAAACAGTAAGTTAACAAAGACATAATGTTGTAAGTGTGATTATTATAAATAATGATGTTTGTGACAAACGATATTGGTTTTAAACAGAGAATGATGTATTGATAGATATAGCTATAGCCTATAAATCACCGCAGTATTAGCTGTAAATATGTGCACAAGAACACTATGGGATTACTGTGTGGAATCTGATGAATGGCCAGTTTAACAAATGATTTGAAACGGAGTATATGATACCTAACAGAGCATATTGACATGCTAACAAAACATACAGGTAACATTTACACTCAGTCTTTGTGGGTTAAACTAGGTAGTGTATCGCTACCGTGACGGCAGCCATGCGCCCCGTCACAAATGACAACAACACTGTCGGTGCATCCACGTGACGCTAGCCTTCACGCACCATCTCCACAACATTGGCTAACGTTACCCACACGTTCTAATCATGTTTTAAAGGGAAAATTGTAATCTAATGTTCAGAGAACATTTTGAAGATGTTTAATATTTGAACAACAAAGAATTCTTTAAACATTAACAGTTTAACTAGGAACAAGCCACTTGAAATTTGTCGTGAGTCAGGTAAATGTGCCATTTTACTTCTGATACTATAACGTTATGTAAGGCTGTAATATTGTCTTGTAAATGGACTGCATTTATGAAGCACTTTTCTAGTAATATGACTAACTTTTCAGTGTCACAATAGTATATTTTTTGCTAGAACGAACTTGCTAGCTAATGTAAGGTTTACACTTTTCACATACTAATAATAATAGTAATAATAACATGGACTTATATAGAGCCTTCATGATACCCAAGGTCACTTAGCAAATGTGTGTGTGTGTGTGTGTGTGTGTGTGTGTGTGTGTGTGTGTGAGGGGGGGGGGGGGGGGGGTCAAAGGACTTTATACAGTTAACTATTTACATATTTGTGTTTAAACAGTCAGTATATGCATATTTACATGTTTAATTAATCACATCAGCAGTTTTGAATCTACTTCTGTGGTGTTCCTCCCATACTAAATTAGCCTACATTATAACAAAATGTAAAGGGTTTTTGTCAGTCATTCGTCAGTCATTGTGTAGAACAAATAGTCTACATCATGAAATTTCTGATGTGAGCTGTCAGAGCTGCTGACAAAAGTTTGAACAGTAGGACATGCAGGTTTGACTCTGAGCCGAGGTTGAATATACGCTACAGTGATGAAGGTACAGTGTAGAACAAACCCAGTGTCTCTGAAATTATAGACAATTCCAAGTAAATACATGATGTATTTAACTTTGCAAATAAATCATTAAATAACAAATGAAACGAACAGCATTCAATAAATCTGTCTCAATAACTTGAATAATTGTTGGCATATATGCCAAAACTTTTTAAATCAAATCAATACACTCATACTGTCATCTACTGGTAAGATCTAGACATGGAACCGTGGAAACCAAATTAAGCCTATCAGACAGTGCTAAGAGTAAATAATTTGCACACACTAAATAATTATATTAACAATACTATGTTATGAACTGTATTGCGCTGCACCAAACCTTGCACTTATTCATTGAAAACTTGTTACGTACAAGGCTAAATACTCAATATCTAACCACATGTAATTAACTAATGTTGCTTATATAGCCTACTTCCATCGGTCCAGGTTTATTTATATATTTATTTATGTGTTTAATCTTTGTACATTTATTTCTCTATGTATATGTAGGCTTTTTCTTTTTTAGTAGGCTATTTGTTTTTGTAGGCTATTTATTTTTTCATCTAACACGCTCGCCCATGCTTTTATTTTGACACATTTACTTTTACTTTAATTTGGCAATGACTTGAATGTAATGGGACATTCATTAATTTAAAATAGTTGCCTACTTTAGCTTTACAGTTCTTTACAGATTGCTAAGCGACAGTGGGCACAACTGGAGCCACATGTGCAAAACTCTAACCACAGTCTAAACAGCAGCAGTTCATATGGACAAAACTCTAGTTAGTTTTTCCTTGGTAGCATAGCAGGTGTGTCTCGTTTTAGATTTGTTAGTGAACACATACAATTTTATACGGAAGCGTATTGCATTCACCATAGAAAAGAAATGTAGACACCTTATCTCGTAATTACGAGATCCTGATCTCGCAATTACGAGAAAAGATCTCATAATTTTGAGAAAAGATCTCGTAATTATGAGACAAGGATCTCGTAATTACGCGATGATTTTAAACACCTGGAAGGGGCATATCTAGTTGGGGACATTCTAAAAGCTTAACGTGGTTTAACGTACCTAAACAAACCAAATTTCTCTCTCACATTGCTCATCATAACCACGGACAACTGTCAAATAATCTAACATGGTTGTTGTCAACAATGCAATAAATATAAAATAATAATAATAATAATAAAAATATAAATAATGCTGGAGAGAGGCATTACTATTACGTACCTTTGGTTTGTAACTTCTTTCAGTAATTAAGTAAATTACTACTGACAATATAAATATATATCTATTAAAGCAAACTGCTGAGTTTCTAACTTCTGTATTGGTGGGTTGATGGTAGTGTTTTTACACTGTGCGTTCTGAGTGACAGTGTGTGTTGTCTTGATGAGGATTGTTCATAGTATTTGGCTGCACCGAGTCTGTTTTGAGGTGTGTAAAGAGTTGTGTTTGGAATGAGTTTTGCAGGTGATGTGAACCGTTTAGCTCAGTGTGGGTAATGCAGACTGTGGTTATGTGGTGAGTATTGAATATGTGACATTAGTTGTGACCACTGTTGCTTAGCAATCAAAAAACTGTAATACTGTTATGGAAGACTTAAGGCCGTTTTATGCTTCTGTGTCGAATCAACAGCGTACCCTCGCAGACCCCTCTGCGTCTACGCCAGACCCTATGCTGTAGCCTGACATGGACCTCTCGAAAAATGTAACTACACGTTGCGGTGACGCTCGGCCATGGCTGGGTAGCGTTGCATTTCCCTGACTCATTTCCTGGTTCTCCTTCTCCATAAACAACAAGCTGGCAGCGGCGAAACAAGCTACAATGTAACATTATTGGGTAATTGCGCACCTTCAATTAAAGTCCAAAAAAGTGCTTGTTTTACGACTGACATGCTCCGATTAAGTGTCTGTTGAAATCGCTATAAAAATAATAGTAATACAAAACAAATATCAAAAGCCATCTTGGTTCATCTCTTCACTGTGGAATGCTGGCTCTATACACACACTAAAAGTATTGTGTATTAAAATAGTCTGGTGGGTTTGGCGATAGCGGAGCCATTTCTAGTCAAACAAAAGGACAAAATGTCTATCTCTGTATGGATCCTTTCCATAATGTTGTCTAACACTTATAATAACAATCTGAGCATGTCGGTGGCAAAAACAGCACTTTTGGACGGAAATTGATGAGGCAAATGGCCCCGAGTGGTTACATCGCAGCCTGTATTTTAGCTGCAGCGATCTTGGTCAATACTGAGCTAATTTTAGGAGGCATACGTTGTAGGCTTGTAGATTGTAGGTGATTTTCATGCTTTTTTCATGTGAACTAAATCATTTTTTTCTCTACACGTTTCCATTTGTTGGCAGTCTTAAGTCGATCATATTTTTATGAAAACTAAATTATGTTTAGTAAACTGATGAGGCAAACACAAGGGAGTGCTATACTGCTAACCAGTCAAAAACTCATTCTAGCATCACGTGACTTGAAGTCTGCCAATGATATTTGTTCAAATAGGAGGTAAAGTGTATCAGCACTGTAGCCACGACCGTAACAGCTGAAGAACTTTCTACCATGCTATGATTCCAGGTTTCCTTGACATTTGTCTCCGGGAAAATACTGTTTTTTATAATCTCTCATAATGTTAATGTTAGCTTAGTATTAATGCATAAAGTCTAAACTATAAAGATACACTCTGTTTTGTGTTTGTCTTTACAGGTACATTTGCAAGAAATAACCAACAGAGCCCAGATAAGAAGAAAGCATTTGTTTTGAGGAGATACAGAGCTAACGTGTTAGCATGTAGCTAGATGTAACGTTAGCAGCGCATGTAACGTAACGATAAACAGTTATATCAGGCTGTGGCGGCAGAAATTAGGATATGAAAGAACATTACTAGACAGAGATTGAAGTGGAAGAGATAACATTTATCACGTACATTTACATCAACTACAGATCATCTAATAGCTAGTCATGTCAATACTTCATCCTTAACGTTATATATTTATCATCAAACAACAACAAAGCAATTAAAACTGAATTTTTTTATTTTATATTCGTTAATTTACTATTTTCAAAATGTGATTTCTATTCTCAGACGGTTTGTTCCCATATCAGCTTGCTAAAAACACGCCTACACTGTCTGAGGCCTAATTGGAGATGTTCTCACATTCCAAATAAAGACACATGTCTGTATATGGTAGCTTGTTAAATCTGCATGTGCATCTTTCTTTCACACATTGTGTTTTTTTTTTTTTTTTTTTACAGGAGCAGCACACAAGCTCCAAGATGCTGACTGGGGCTACGGGAAGTGTCATCCAGTCAATCCCAACAAACTCAATTGTCCAACCGTGGGCCATTGGTGGGGGTAGATCTGGCTGACTCTGCAGGTACCTCCTATACATGGCTGCTTGGTAGTTTGTCCACTGGGTGAGTTTATGTAAGGCATCTGTAATGGCAAAATTACCCTCAGTATGTTTTGTCTTATGACCCTTTGAGTTAGTCAGATGTATGCTCCTCATCTGCTGCTTTTAACAAAGATTAGTTCCATTGCGGGACACGAGGTCCTACTGTTTTAATCACCTCTAGCGCCTCTGGGGCTAGCTAATTGCGTAGTGGCCTCTCTGTGAACCAGATAGGGCAGAAGGTCGTCTGTGTGTGTGTGTGTGTATATCTATAGTTTACAATATCGTACGGTGTTGACGTGTGACCTGGGGTGATAGAGGAAGTCACATTGGCACCAAAAAGTCCCATCTTCAATGTTTCAAAGATTGAATTGTGTGTTTAAAGTTCAAGCTATGTGTGTGACAATGCACAAAGCCATGTATAGATGAAATTGCATGCCGTTGTCACTCCCTCTGTTATCTCTGTAATATAAGCCTGTGTTTCTTGTGTCTGAGTTGAAGACTCCTTCACACCTTGCTGCGTGCATCTTGTGAACTTATTTTCCCATTCTGCGCAGAATATATACTTTAATAAACTACAAACCCTACATTGGTTCAGTCTACGACTATTTCTTTGTATTTGTTTCATCTTCAATTATTTAAATTCCTAACTGATCTACAACTGCTGCACTCTGAAAAATTTCCACAACACATCCCTATTTGGTAGTAGACTTCTGTCTGTGCACTATCCACTCTTGAACCGCTGTGATCTTGCATAATTAACATCCTTACAGCCTTTAAGGTCATAGCAAGCACAGGTAAGTCCTTCTGTGGCTTCATACATCTCTGCTGGCAGTTGAAAAGCTGTTCATTTTTTCATTAGAAAGAGTAGCACTTACTGTATCACAGCCAATGAAAAAGTGGAGCCCAATCAGAGCATCAGAGACTTTATCACCAAGATGGCTCTGTATTCTCTGTACATGAATGGTGTGTTTGTTTGCTCCTTTTTCTGTGTGGAAGTACAGGTTTGCTCCAATTTCCTTGCGGAAAACAAACACAACAGTCTGTTAAACACAACATTTGGGCTATACTGTGACGCATGTGCACAGTGAAGTAAAAGCTGAGGGTCTGCCGCCTCCTGTATTGTGAACAATGCTGGCAGTGGTAAGACCTCAAGTTCTGTGCCACTGTTGTTCATTCTGATTATGTGACGCTCAGAGCCATGTCCAACTGTCAATGTAATGTCTAAAAAAATGTATTTCCTAGACCATGACTCAAAGTAAAACTGTTACAGTTGCTCTTATCACTACAAAACATTGGTGTTTTCTGGTCAGCCTAATATATTTTAGTCAACTTCTATATGCTCATTGTTTTGTAAGTGTCAGGAACAAAATGAACCACTTTTGATTTACTTGCTTTGGCTGCATTGATCAAGTACATTAGTACATTGTTGGAAAATCTTCCAAATGCATTTTGGTGTTTCGTAGCTTGTACTAATGCCATTTCATTACACACCCAGGTTGGTGGGTTTACTGATCCTTCTAGAAAGTGCATTAATTTGGCTTTCTGTTTTTAGAAGAGAACCATCAGCGTTCACAATTGCTACAGGCAAGGGCCCCAGACTATAGACCAGCATTTCCCCTATGTCTATCTTCCTCACTTTTCCAACCACAATGAGCCTTGCAAACAGATCTCAAATCTGTTTAGAGGGATATCTCCCAGTCTCTCACTTTGGTGACACTTGAGGTTGCTGTGTCCTTAAATGTCTAAAATCACTGGTATATGACATTCCACCTTATCTTTGTTGAGATGTTTCAAAGCATTGAACAAATGCCTTTTCACCTCTTCTCTTTTGGATTAAGCAGATCAGCAGAGATGGCTTCTGATACTATCTCCTGGTATAATATTGTAAAGATTCTCTTTTTCCAGTGTTTAATCAAATGGGTTAACCATGTGTTGTACGGTTGACAGAATGCCCTGAACATCCTTTTCGTCCCGTTCCTTATGTTGGACCTCCATTGTGATGGCTACTCTCTCGTGCTGTGTCAGTGTCCACCTGTGGACCTCACCTTTGTTCCATAAAAAACCTGTATATTACGGTACAATGGCGGACTCAAATGCACAACTCGGACAGGTAATCACAGGTAAGTGTCTTTATTTGTTCAGTGAACAAATGCTGGCAAAAGTACCAAAAAGTAGCAGGCAGGAATCGTCGTCAGGAAACAGGCAAAGGTCGATATAACACTGGGAAGGCAACACTGGGATAAACGCTGGAAAGAGTGACTACAAGTACGACTACAATCTGGCACAGGTAAGTGGGACTGGTGAGTATTTAAGCACTGGGGCTGGGGAAGCTGAAAACAAACAGGTGAAACTAATTAGGGCGGGGATGGTAATCACACAGGCAGGAAGGCAGACAAAGGGAGGAAGACAAGTGACCTGAAATGAGAATAGTTGATGAGTTTTCAAAATAAAACAGGAAGTGAAAAAGACAAACAAAATAACAAAATTAAAAGCAGGAACATGACACTGTAAGCCAACCTTTGGTCTTTTGAGTCCCCGTTTGCTATCTGCTCTATTACATAGAGTGCGTTTTACATAAAACATACAATATGATACATATTAAAACAAAGTGCAATTAAAATCACAAGGTAATACATAAACAGTGTGTGGAAAGGTCATCCAAAGGCCTGTTTAAAAAAGTAGGTCTTTAACTGATTTTTAAGAGAGTCCACAGAGACAGCAGACCGCATTGGAGGAGGCAGAGTCTTGGTGCTACGGACTCAAAAGAACGGTTCCCACGGGTCTTAAGCTGAGTGCAAAGAACAGTCAAGAGATTGGACATATTGGCCTTCAATGGGCGTGCTGATAAATACGGTTGCAATAGGTCAACCACATATGCAGGTGACTGACCGTGCAATGATCTGTATGTGGAAGTGTGAATCTTAAACTAAATCCTATATTTGACGGGTAGCCAGTAGAGAACCTTGAGTACAGGGGTGATGAGAGACTGTCTAGATGACCTTATAAGTAGCCTTGCGGCAGCGTTTTGTATGGACTGAAGGTGATTGAGGGCAGATATACTGAGTGCAGATAATAGAGACTATTGAGTTGCAGTAGTTAATGCAGGAAGAGATAAATGCATATATAAGCATCTTAAGGTAAGTCAACTACAGATCTCAGTTTACAAATATTTCTCAGGTGGAAAAAAACAAGTTTTGGTCAGCTGCTTTGCATGTGTATCAAACAATGTTGAATCCAATACATTGGGGGCGACCTTTTCTGGAGAAACAATCAGAACCTCTGTCTTATCGGTATTGAGCTGTAATTAGTTACCTGCTAACCAGTCCCTAATAGCATCTGGACAGTTAAGAAGCATAGATAACCTGAAGGCCTCACTGGGTTTAAATAAAAAATAAAGCTGGATATCATCCACTTCAATCAGTAGAGACTTTGTTGCAAAAACGCAAAATTTATTCACAAGTATAACTTGACATGAATGGTGTTTGGAGATTAGACTCCATCACAAATATATTAATACAATAATATATTAGAAGGGGTCGGAGCCGAAGACCTCCCCCTGATGGAGTCTAGACACTGGCGGTGGTGTGAGGAAGCCCGAACTAGGAGCCAGCCGAAAAGAGGAAGGAAGCCCAGGGAGCCACGAGAGCTGGTGACCGGAGGTGGAGGGGAGGAGGAGGGTCGATCTAGAATAGAATGACAGCTGACACAAGGGAGAGAGAGACACACAGCAATTTAAAACAGGGAAGACCAGCTGTGATTGGCTCGGAGAAAACGGAGGCCTCTTTTGATTGGCTAAAAGAAAGTGGGTGTTCCGGCACTTGATAAGGTAGTAAGAGACAATTAGGAATAAATTGTAAAGTCTTCCTGCCTGAAATTACGCTAAGCTTCACTTCAATCAGTAGAGACTTTGTTGCAAAAACGCAAAATTTATTCACAAGTATAACTTGACATGAATGGTGTTTGGAGATTAGACTCCATCACAAATATATTAATACAATAATATATTAGAAGGGGTCGGAGCCGAAGACCTCCCCCTGATGGAGTCTAGACACTGGCGGTGGTGTGAGGAAGCCCGAACTAGGAGCCAGCCGAAAAGAGGAAGGAAGCCCAGGGAGCCACGAGAGCTGGTGACCGGAGGTGGAGGGGAGGAGGAGGGTCGATCTAGAATAGAATGACAGCTGACACAAGGGAGAGAGAGACACACAGCAATTTAAAACAGGGAAGACCAGCTGTGATTGGCTCGGAGAAAACGGAGGCCTCTTTTGATTGGCTAAAAGAAAGTGGGTGTTCCGGCACTTGATAAGGTAGTAAGAGACAATTAGGAATAAATTGTAAAGTCTTCCTGCCTGAAATTACGCTAAGCTTCACTTCACTTGAATTGGTGAAAGAACACACTTACTTGATATGCAGGAACTGAAGTGATTAGGCTCCAAGACCCCCAAAAAAAGAAATGAGGCCGGAGACTCATTGAGAAAGGGGGAAGACAGACTGCCAAAAAGAGAGAAAAGCCCCTATCATATACACGAATGTACTAAAATGCGGACTAGACAGAAAAAAGAAGGGGAAAGACCGTGGAAACATGAACCCCGCTCGGCGGCAATTCAAATGAAACCAGGCACCAGGTGCGTGCTGACGACTCAGCGAACGTGGCACGGCCACGACAGGCATTGCCACGATAGGCATGTTACAGCGAGAGTTTCGCTTGAAGTGTGATTCACCTGATTGTTTGCATGCTGACGACTCAGCGAACGTGGCACGGCCACGACAGGCAATTGCCACGATAGGCATGTTTAGCGAGATTTTCGCTTGATTTGTGAATCACACTGATTGGTTGCGTGCTGACGACTCAGCGAACGTGGCACGGCCACGACAGGTATTTGCCACGATAAGCATGTTTTAGCGAGAGCTTCGCTTGATTTGTGAATCACAGTGATTGGTTGCGTGCTGACGACTCAGCGAACGTGGCACGGCCACGACAGGTATTTGCCACGATAGGCATGTTTTAGCGAGAGCTTCGCTTGATTTGTGAATCACAGTGATTGTTGCGATATGACGCATTGAGATATGAAACACGGAGGTAGCGTGTTTCACGCTTGAAGAGTGCTTCACGCAAGTTTGTGAGCTCACGCTTGTTAAGAGATATACACTGCGTGATGACGCATAAAGAGACAGTCTCTCTTTATTTATTATATATACATTTTATTTTTATTTTTTTATTTTTTTTTATTTTTTTTTTTTGTATTTAAATCCATTTATTTATAATAATTATATTAAAATATTTACATAACATATTTATTTATACATGCCTTTTTTTTTAATAATATGTATGACGATACATATATACATTTTTTTTTATTTATTTTTTTTTTTTTATAATATATATGAAGTTACATATATACATTTTTTTTTTTTTTTATAATATATATGACGATACATATATACATTTTTTTATTTATTTTTTTATAATATATATGACGATACATATATACATTTTTTTTATAATATATATGACGATACATATATACATTTTTTTTTTTTTTTATATATTTTTTTTTTTTTTTTTACATTTGCGTGACGAGATTTACGCTGCCTGTTGGAAAATGCAGCTTACAATTACATTGGATATAATTTTGGTGATCCATTCATACCTTAACCCTATTTTTATAGATACAGATATATAGATATAAATACCATGAACAAATGATAAAATACACCAAACCCAAACCATATACCCACTAGTACAGCATGCAAGACATGACTAACAATACTCTTATCAGTAACTACTAGCAAGACGTGTATCCATATAACTGCATCAATTTACGCTAAACGTTTTTTATTTTTTTTATTTAATATACACATGCAAACATACGCGTGCACGCATGCATAAATATACACACATACATAAATGCATATATTATACATCTACGCGCGCGCACGCAACACGTCTGCACATAAAACGCAAGTAAAACCAAGCACACGTGCGCATACATACACAAATACGCAACATACACACAACATAAATACGCACATACGCATGTAAACCTATGGATATGCATACATGTATATACATATACATACATATACACGCGAACAAACACGCAAGGAAGACACGCTTGACCACCTAACCCAACATGTAGCTCAGCTTGCTGCATGTCTGGTAAAAGCCAGCATACCCGCCGTCGAGGTCGGGCTTTTCTAACCATTTTTTGACCACGGCCGCATGTCCGTGTTTCCTACTCCAAACCCAGGCTGAGTGTCCGAGGCAGGCTAAACTTAACCCTCGTAAACGTACAGGCCGAAAATGAAGAAAAATAAAAAACGAAAGTGAATGCAAGAGAAAGAACAACATGAGTGCAGAACGACCAAAGAGCCGAAACATGTATTCTATCAGAAATCGGATAGAACCACCACCACCAGTTATTTGCATGTTGCCGATTTGCGGCTTAGAAATTTGACAATATGATTGCCTACTTGCTGTATCATGACAGCTTTTGCTGTTGTGCATGGTGGCAAGCTTGTTTGCCGTGCTTGTCATTAAGCAGAGATCATGAGCAAATGGTAATGCTGGTTAGAATAAGAACACACGCAATAATGGTTTCAAAGCATACATAGAGACGTCCTATAATGAGAAAATGCAGAAGACAAGAATCAACAATAGCAGCGACGTGAATTGAAAATGATCAAAATTAGTAAACCTTTAACTAACCTGTAAACTATGTAAGAAAATATAAAGGAAATAAGAGACAAAGCGGGAAAGCATAACTTCTATTTAGTACAAGATAATTATTTATGTTGAGCTTGCTCAGAGAAGGGTCTGAATACCCATGCTGTGAAGGAGGACAGACAACGTTCTGCGAATGTGCAGAATTATGAAAGCTAGTTGACTGCGCTGCAAGACGTCATTCGAGACATGATCGAGCTGAGGCGTCGAAGAATGATAGCTGTTTAAAAGCGTGGCAAGAGGGTCCTTGCTGCAAGAAGAATATTTTACAATAACTTGAATGCCCGGCGAGGCTGCAGGTTACCGGTTTCAGTGACTTCAACGACTGAGTTCCTCCGACGTCGGTAGCTGCTGCGCTGCAGAGTACTGCAAACTAGCTTCCCGCCTCCAAAGTGACGTGAACGACGTCTCTGAACGATACCGGTCTTCCGGTAGCTAAGCCAAGAGAAATCTCAATCATTCCCAATCTACCAGAGACGGAGAGCGTAGTTATATGTAAGGAGATAACATAGCACAGGCTAAGTATTGCTAACTAAAATGCTAGTTAACATTAGCAACTAAACAGCCAATGTAAGTCGAAACTGCCTGCGAGCTTCTCCGGAAAGATACGGTAATACCTGTACTATGAGACAGTAAGTCGCGTATTTATGACGCAACCGTTAGCCTATTTTACAAATTCTGCTAAGGAGACATGACATGAAGTAAAAGTATGAGGCTTTTATACATTGACGTGTTTCATTTAGAAATATATGAGGGACAAAGAAAGACTTGAAACGATTCAGATGTAAAATCATTGCTGTCAAAGTGACGCCAAAATGAATGCAGTCAATAATGCTAACGGGGTGATGGCTTATTAGCATCAACAATCGCTATAGGAGGCTTCGCCTTGAGAAAAGAAGCCTGGCCCTTGGTTTAAAAATCACACTGCCAGCTAAAGGAGGCTATCTGCACCCGTTAGTCGAGAGAAGTGTAAAGTCAGGCACCAAAATACACTGCCTTTGCCAGCGATGGGCTTAAGGCAAAAGATGCAGCGCAGGGTTTGCTGCTCCGCGTTTGTCGCAGCAAACCAGACCATTTCCAAACGACAGAAGAATTAAATCCTTACGAAAACACATCCACTCTC
The DNA here is from genome assembly GCA_023631565.1 of Gymnocephalus cernua. Lineage (NCBI taxonomy): Eukaryota > Metazoa > Chordata > Actinopteri > Perciformes > Percidae > Gymnocephalus > Gymnocephalus cernua. The sequence goes on from CM042443.1 coordinate 21,585,006, forward strand.
ACCGGAAGCCACATTGACATTGCAGCTACGAGGTTGCTATGATGTTGTCAACGCTAGCCATACAGCTATGTGCAACTAACGCCACGGAAACTCCGGAGAGCCGAATGCACCAATACGTGAAAACTTGTTGCAGTTGTTTTATCCCAATGAACTTAGAATTGAGACGGTTACGATTTTGCAATCTCATGAAATAGTGCATGCCTGAAGTATTCTACTAAAATGTTGAGCTCAATTTACCTTGAACCCTTCCATAAGTCTGCCTACTTCTGCCTAGCATAGCCTGCAAATGACAATTTTTATACCCAATGACGGAAGGAAAAAACCCGTACTTCATACCACGCGATGATGAAAAGCAATAATAACTTCTACATAAAGTACATAAAATACGAGCAAAATTAACCCTATTGAACGCACTATGAAAAATGTTTTCAGCATAAAATATGAGCAATATTAACTCTAAGACTCACCACGACGATTTAAATGTATATAAGGATAATATAGACGACACGCGAGGTACTAATTATACCTGATGCAAAAATAAAGACGTGAACATGAAGATTGCGTCAGACGTGCATAAAAGTCATGCTGGTTTATTTGATCTTATCGAAAGCTCCGCAAACGATGAAAATTAATCAGCAGATAAGATACGAGAATACGGCCAAATAAATAATTACGGCGGACTGGATAAACTGTTAGAAACAGACCAAACACACTAAACGCCATGTCAGATAGAGTAGCAGAATCGTACACGGCGCGGTGGACAATATGACAGCCCCCAAAAAGAGATTGAACCATGATGAAGGAGAACTGGATACAGCGGTCGGCGGAAGCCCCGTACGGTCCAATGAGGGTGCTCAAAAGCGCATTAAGACAACATGGATCTCGGATTTCCGCATTCTTGGCCCATGACGTCACGACGGACACGCGCACTAGCAACAATTGGCTTGCGTTGTCTTAGCAACCGGTAACAACATGCACGTTCATGAGCGTGACTCTTACAAGTGGCGAACTCACAACTCGCCGTTTTCATGTCTAAAACATTCACTGACGTTAAACATGAGTTTCGCTGTGGTTTCGTTACATGCTTAGCTAAATAAACCATGATGTCTCAGCTAGACAGCCAAGGAGATGAATAATTACGTCGTGCCACTAGCTAGCTAGCTACTAACTAGCGCCAGCAGTTAGCCTTCAGTTTAGTGAACCAAGCTCATCCATGGCTTCATACTTCATCCACGTCACAAGCATTACGGCATACAGCCCTCGGGTCACCATAAGAGAAAGCCAAAGCAATGAAATCACTATGCCTGTAGCAACGTTGAGAAGGCACGTAGCTAGCACCCTGATGTTGCAACTAACTAGCTAGCCGATAGCCCCACCAGTGTAGGAAACGCTAGTGACGTTACATCCACGCAACAGGCCACTTCCTATATGAAACCATAGACAGTGCAAGGAAACGGACAAAATGAGCAGAACTCACAAGAACAAGTGGCTTGCCTACTGCGTCCGAGATATAAGTGCCTGCTAAAAGCAAGTAGAACATGATGGCAAACGAACAATATATAGACTGCAGTAAAGCCGCAGACGCGGAGTAGCGCGGCCGAAGCCCGAGTCATGTAGCGCTCCGCGAACGGCGAACCGTGGAGAGGCAGCACGGCGCACAAAGCACAACCAAAAAGACAACTTAACTTATGAGGGCTGGAAGTTCTGGCAGAGTCGAAACACTGATTCCCTGCCGAGATGAACCGGATGAATGCGCGTTCAGCGCCGCCGGGAGCCGGGCTGGGGCGGCAATGTAGTTGGCGAAGAATATCAGTTGACGACCAGAAAGCGTCCACGGGGATTGCAGAACAGAGTCGGTAATAAGCTGGAAGAAACAGCTGCCAGGATGCTACCGTTCATAAAAAAATTTGTCCGCCTAGCCGGCAAAAAAGAAAGAACAGATGAGAGGAACGAGTGCAGAGGGAGAATCAGATGTCCTGAGGATAAAAATCGGATGATGACAACAGACGTGCAGTGCGTGCAAATCGACATCGATCTAGAATAGAATGACAGCTGACAGAAGGGAGAGAGAGACACACAGCAATTTAAAACAGGGAAGACCAGCTGTGATTGGCTCGGAGAAAACGGAGGCCTCTTTTGATTGGCTAAAAGAAAGTGGGTGTTCCGGCACTTGATAAGGTAGTAAGAGACAATTAGGAATAAATTGTAAAGTCTTCCTGCCTAAAATTACGCTAAGCTTCACATATAACAGGTAAGCTATGTATCTGTTTATGATCTGTCCCAAGGGCACCAAATATAAAGAGAATAGCAGGGGCCCTGTGGGACACCGCAGGACAATGGAGAGGAATCTGACACATAGTCTCCTATAGAGACTGTAAAGCTTCTGTCGGTGAGATAGGATAAAAAACAGTCTAGAGCTGTACCTGATATACCCACCCAATCGTGTAACCTGAAATGAAGGCATATGTCTGCTGCCACTGTGCCACAAAGTCTACCTATTGTACATGTGTTTAGATTATTGGATGAGTATCCTTTAGAATGTTCATCTCCTGCCAGTATGCTGATAGGTATCTACTATAGTTGATGCTGGATCTGAATCCTGAATCTGGTATGTCTTGTTTTCTTGATGTTTGTTATATTTGTTATAGCCTTCAAGGATTGTGTTGAACTTCTGTGATTCAATAATGACTTGAAAGTCTTCTTCAGGGAAAGCACTCTGGAGGTCAGCAGCAACGTTTGAAGCAGCTTGACGGCAGTCTTGAGAAAAGGTTTCAAGGTAGACTTGCCAGCTTAACCTGTGCAGTGCCTCACATATGCCTCACATATGGATGGCTATGGATGCTTCTGGTATATTGGTGACCTGTTCCCAAACAGACGCAGCAGCAATAACTTACGTACCAATCCACACTCGTACTTTAACCAGTGACCCTCCGATTCCCAACCCAACAGACTCAGCTACTGCCACCCTAAATTACTTCCACAAATTTGTAGAAGCAGGTTTTCATCCTTGCGTGCCTCTGCTGCAAGAAACAGCTTACCATCTGTCAGTGTTTCACATTTTTGAAAATTCTCCTCAACCCTCTTCCATTTATGTCTTTGGGTGGAATGTTGGTCTTGGAAGGAGATGTGATGAATGGAGAACTATGACCTTTGTCAGCGTATTCCATCCATCCATCGTCGTCCGCTTATCTGTGGTCGGGTCGCGGGGGGAGCAGCTCCAGCAGGGGACCCCAAACTTCCCTTTCCCGAGCCACATTAACCAGCTCTGACTGGGGGATCCCGAGGCGTTCCCAGGCCAGGTTGGAGATGTAATCCCTCCACCTAGTCCTGGGTCTTCCCCGAGGCCTCCTCCCAGCTGGACATGCCTGGAACACCTCCCTAGGGAGGCGCCCAGGGGGCATCCTTACCAGATGCCCGAACCACCTCAACTGGCTCCTTTCGACGTGAAGGAGCAGCGACTCTACTCCGAGCTCCTCACGGATGACTGAGCTTCTCACCCTATCTCTAAGGGAGACGCCAGCCACCCTCCTGAGGAAACCCATTTCGGCCGCTTGTACCCTGGATCTCGTTCTTTCGGTCATGACCCAACCTTCATGACCATAGGTGAGGGTAGGAACGAAAACTGACCGGTAGATCGAGAGCTTTGCCTTCCGGCTCAGCTCTCTTTTCGTCACAACGGTGCGATAAACTGAATGTAATACCGCCCACGCTGCGCCGATTCTCCGACCAATCTCCCGCTCCATTGTCCCCTCACTCGCGAACAAGACCCCAAGGTACTTAAACTCCTTCACTTGGGGTAAGGACTCATTCCCTACCTGGAGAAGGCACTCCATCGGTTTCCTGCTAAGAACCATGGCCTCAGATTTAGAGGTGCTGATCCTCATCCCAGCCGCTTCACACTCGGCTGCAAACCGATCCAGTGAGTGCTGAAGGTCACAGGCCGATGATGCCATCAGGACCACATCATCTGCAAAGAGCAGCGATGAGATCCCGAGCCCACCGAACTGCAACCCCTCCCTACCACAACTACGCCTCGATATCCTGTCCATAAATACTACGAACAGGATTGGTGACAAAGCGCAGCCCTGGCGGAGGCCAACCCTCACCTGGAACGTGTCTGACTTACTGCCGAGAACCCGGACACAACTCTCGCTTTGGTATTACAGAGATTGGATGGCCCTGAGAAGGGACCCCCTCACCCCATACTCCCGCAGCACCTCCCACAAAGTCTCCCGGGGGACCCGGTCATATGCCTTCTCCAGATCCACAAAACACATGTAGACTGGATGGGCATACTCCCAGGCTCCCTCCATGATCCTTGCTAGAGTAAAGAGCTGATCCATTGTTCCACGACCAGGACGGAATCCGCATTGTTCCTCTTCAACCTGAGGTTCGACTATCGGCCGAACCCTCCTTTCCAGCACCTTGGAGTAGACTTTACCAGGGAGGCTGAGAAGTGTGATACCCCTGTAATTGGTACACACCCTCTGGTCCCCCTTTTTGAAGAGGGGAACCACCACCCCGGTCTGCCACTCCTTTGGCACTGTCCCAGACTTCCACGCAATGTTGAGTAGGCGTGTCAACCAAGACAGCCCCTCCACACCCAGAGCTTTCAGCATTTCTGGACGGATCTCATCAATCCCTGGGGCTTTGCCACTGTGGAGTTGTTTGACTACCTCAGTGACCTCCACCAGGGAAATTGACGACAATCCCCCGTCATCCTCCAGCTCTGCCTCTAACAAAGAGGGCGCATCAGCTGGATTTAGGAGTTCCTCAAAGTGCTCCTTCCACCGCCCTATTACCTCCTCAGTTGAGCTCAACAACGTCCCATCCTTACTGTACACAGCTTGGATGGTTCCCCGCTTCCCCCTTCTGAGGTGGTGGACGGTTTTCCAGAAGCGCCTTGGTGCCGACCGAAAGTCCTTCTCCATGTCTTCTCCAAACTTCTCCCACACCCGCTGCTTTGCCTCTTTCACGGCAGAGGCTGCAGTCCTTCGGGCCATTCGGTACCTTGCAACTGCCTCCGGAGTCCTCTGGGATAACATATCCCGGAAGGACTCCTTCTTCAGTCGGACAGCTTCCCTGACCACCGGTGTCCACCACGGTGTTCGAGGGTTACCGCCCCTTGAGGCATCTAAGACCCTAAGACCACAGCTCCCTGCCGCAGCTTCAGCAATGGAAACTTTGAACAATGTCCACTCAGGTTCAATGCCCCCAGCCTCCACAGGGATGCACGAAAAGCTCCGCCGGAGGTGTGAGATGAAGGTCTGTCGGACAGGAGCTTCCTCCAGACGTTCCCAATTTACCCGCACCACCCGTTTGGGCTTACCAGGTCTGTCCAGAGTCTTCCCCCACCCCCTGACCCAACTCACCACCAGATGGTGATCAGTTGACAGCTCCGCCCCTCTCTTCACCCGAGTGTCCAAAACATACGGCCTCAAATCAGATGAAACGATTATAAAATCGATCATTGACTTTCGGCCTAGGGTGCTCTGGTACCAAGTACACTTATGAGCATCCCTATGTTCGAACATGGTGTTTGTTATAGACAATCCATGACTAGCACAGAAGTCCAATAACAGACAACCACTCTGGTTTAGATCAGGGAGGCCGTTCCTCCCAATCACGCCTCTCCATGTGTCTCCGTCATTGCCCACATGTGCGTTGAAGTCCCCCAGCAGAACTATGGAGTCCCCCTCCGGAGCCCCATACAGGACTCCATTCAAGGTTTCCAAGAAGGCCGAATACTCTGAACTCTTGTTTGGTGCATATGCACAAACAACAGTCAGAGTTTTCCCCCCAACAACCCGCAGGCGTAGGGAGGCGACCCTCTCGTCCCGGGCTAAACTCCAACGTTGCAGCGCTCAGCCGGGGACTTGTGAGTATCCCCACACCCGCCTGGCGCCTCACACCCTGGGCAACTCCGGAGAAGAAAAGAGTCCAACCCCTCTCCAGGAGTACGGTTCCAGAACCGAGACTATGCGTAGAGGTAAGCCCCACCAGATCCAACTGGTAGCGCTCCACCTCACGCACAAGTTCTGGCTCCTTCCCCCACAGCGAGGTGACATTCCACGTCCCCAGAGCCAGCCTCTGCTGCCCGGGTCTGGTCCGTCGAGGCCCCTGACCTTCACCGCCACCCGTGTGGCAGCGCACCCGACCCCAGCGGTTCCTCCCACAGGTGGTGGGCCCATGGGCTGGAGAGATAGGTGCCACGTAGCTTTTTCGGGCTGTGCCCGGCCGGGCTCCGTGGCAAACCCGGCCACCAGACGCTCGCTGACGAGCCCTCCCTCTGGGCCTGGCTCCAGACGGGGGCCCCGGGCTTCCTCCGGGCAGGGTCTCTCTATCCCTTCCTCGTTTTTTCATAGGGTTTTTTGAACCATTCTTCGTCTGGCCCCTCACCTGAGACCACTTTGCCATGGGAGACCCTACCAGGAGCACAAAGCTCCAGACAACACAGCCCTCAGGTTCATAGGGACACCCAAACCTCTCCACCACGATAAGGTGATGGTTCCCGGAGAGGTTATCAGCGTATTGCCATTTCTATTTGCTGTGTTTGCTTCTTCATCTAATATATTATAATGGCAAACAAAAGAGAAAGACAGAAAAATGTGATGACTGTGTGGATTGTAGTAGTAATGCTTCCAGGTTTATAGTTCAGGGTCAGAAAAGGCGGTGCAAAGGCCAAAAATGCCCCAAGATATATTAGGATGCCCCTAAAAGCATGCTCAAGGGACACAAATTGTCTCAATTTAGATTGTTTTAAGCCAACATAATTTGGATAATATCATTTAATTCCCATTTCCGTCTCTAACACACATTCACACAAACAGCACTGTTGCATGTAAATGCACTGCAGTACTGGTATTTTGAATACTAGGAATTGATGGTGGACGTTACTTAAGATCCACCGTGTGGTAACCCGACAACACAGCTAAAAAATGGAGGCAATGTTCATCAAACCTGGCGAAGATACAGCTTTAGCTGAGAAAGGAGTTCAAAACAAATGGCACTGGGCATGGATAGAGGAAAAGGGTGGAAATGGGAAGTTACTACTAGATACTGTACAGCAGCGATAAGAAAGTGCTTGCTCGTCATGACTTAGATGCTAGTCACAAAGCTTCAGTCCATGCACTCTGTAATCTCAGTATGCTACTGGGAACGACGGCTACTGCTGCCACTCCACATTCAATGACCAACCGTGTTTGTGATAATAAATACGTGTGTGCACGTTAACAGCGGAACCCAATTTGTATTTGACAATGGCCCAGCCACTGGTCGATCTATGTAAAAATCTATCTGAAGACAAAACCCACTTTAACCCTCGTGTTGTCTTTGGGTCAAATTTGACCCGTCGTCTATGTGTCTATATCAGAAATATGGGTTTCTTTTTAACTACCTAATTTGGATTACCCAAAAAATAACATACAACGTGCTTCGCAAGTACAACAAAACATCGGATCTCTACTTTCATTGAATTTTGGGTGTTTTGTTAAATTTTTTTTAGCATTTGGAGAAAAACAAAACTGTTTAGAAACAGTCTTCCGACTGAACATCAACCCTTCTGTGATCGTCCTTCCTTTAATATTAGTCTAATAAGTCATAATTTCTGCTTTTTTTAACTCAAGAATTAGGTATAATTTCTGTAAATTAGGTTTTTTATTGACCATGAATTCCAAAAATAAGTAATAAGTGTAAAACTAGTTATGAGTTGGTGTTGGTGATGTTTATACATGGTGGTGAAAAGAAGCGCTAATCGTCAAAAAAGCGCCAAAAAACACTGAATAAAGCGTCAAAAGAGACAAAAACGTCAGAAAAAGTGATGATTTTCAGTTCTGACCGGGAGGACGATGCACGGGCGAATGGAAGACAACACAAGGGTTAAGCCCTGTAATATATTTCTAACATTTCTAAAAACAAAAAAACATGATTCACTGTTATTAATTTCATATTTAATGTTATTATAGTATATATTTGATGAAAAATGTATCAGTATGATTTGTAAAAAATGTTGCGGTGTTTTCAAAATACTGTAATGTAAATATCTACAATAAATATATTAAAAACACTGTGGGGTCTGTTAAAACTAAGTCAAAATGCACCAAAAAAAAAAAAACATTCATTTTTTGGAATGAGAACATTAAAGGGTTAAAACGTATACCATGATATATGCACACAAATGCATAAGATCAAACAACTACAGTTACCACCACAGGGCTCCTTGATACAGTGCAAATATTATTTTTAACTACTCGCACATGTGCGACCTGCAAATTTGACATTTGTTTTTTTTATTTCATATTGAAAACGAGGAGGAAGTCCGTGAGTGAGTCATCTGCGTGGGTAACGTTGTAGACACTCATGTGTCTCGCTTTCATGAACATGCTGTTACACAGCACTGTCGTTCCCATGTTTCATTGAAAATAGTGATGTTGCAGTCCATAATCCACTTGTGTCTCTGACTGAACGGTTGGTGGTCGAGTTTCATTATGGGTAATGTATGCACCACGTTTTACAAGGAAGAATAATGCATAAAATAAAAAGATACTTTTAATCTCTTTTTAAACTTTCCATTAGGATTCTGACAATGTTATAGTGCGTTTACTAAATATAAGGTAATCTTTTAACTCACACCAGGAAGTGCAGCTAGCTGTGTGTACCTGTATTACAGAGTTGACAGCACAACACATTCTCACTCCCATCTCGTAAAATACGGACAGGTGCCTTTGACGTTGTTATTGACGCTAAAAGTGTCCTTTAGCGTCCGCTGCATGTTGTGGGAGGATCCGCTGCCTCTCCCCGTTGCACAGGGCGCATTTCACGGGGAGAGGCAGGGAAGAGCAGCGGAGGAACACGGGGCGCATTTACGGGGAGAGGCAGGGGATACTCTCACACTGTGCAGCGGAGGAAATGCGTGAGAGAGTATCCCCTGCCTCTCTCCATTGCTAGCAGCCCCTTGCCGGGCCTCACGACCGGCTCTGGTTTGGCTTGGAAAGAACAGGATGGTTGCGTTCAGGAAAAGAAGAATGGGATGGTAAACAATAACAGGGTTTACGAAACATTACACGTGGGAAACGATCCCCGTTCTCCTGGGTGAAAGTCCTGTGTTTGACCCGTTCAATCCCCCGTGTAGTTCCTGCTCTCGCCAGTACATTCTACAAACACACAAAAACTCTTCAGACGCTTCCATTGTTTTCAAAAGTCCCACCACTCCGACAATTTTTGTTTCCATTAGGGTTAGGGTTAGGGTCGGACTAGCAGCATGTCTGAATAGAAGCATGTCGGAGTGGCAGCATATAACCCATATCTCGTCTCCAGGGCTCTCAAGTGTCACGCATTGAGCGTGACAGTCACTCATTTCGGTCTTTTGTCACGCACTCCCGCCACACATTGTATTTCTCATGCAGAAAAACTATTTATAATATATTTAAAATGCCGCAGCGCCCAAAATGTCTCTGGCCGCGCCGCTCTCACTATGGAACCGGCAGAAACCAAGCTTCTCCCCTGGAGTTCTTGGTCAGTCAGTAGTCTTATCAGCCAATCAAAAAAAAAGAAAGGGGCTACACCAGACGCGGCGTCAGCTGATTTTGCCGAGGCTTCGGCTCGAATGTTTTGAGTGTAGCCCTGGATGTATTTTGAAAAGTTGACTGACAAATATGAAACGTGGCTTAGTGTCCACTCTCACTGTAAAAAGCTGCAGCTTCAGGTTTATGGACGCGCTCTGCTGTGGACATGCTGCGGCAGATGTGATGCGTTAATTCTGTTTTCCACCTCCGACGTAGAGCAGCGTTCAGCCACTTCACTAAACTTTGTCTCATTCAGAGACCAGAGACCCAGACGGGGATCTATGGTCTGTCAGGTCTGAGGTCTACCGTATCAGCAGAGATATCACATAATGCACAGCAGACTATTGTGCAGGTGGATTATTTTCTGAAATATTGTGACTGTATTCTTGTATTATCCTATTATCACTTTATTTTTCACAAAATATCACGACTCCAAATCTCAGAGAGCATGGAATGAATTATATTTTGAATGTGCAAAAGTTTTGGACATGAGCAGAAATCTTGCTCAAACACATCTGAAATATTAAAGTCCAGGGGTTTATTAATCCATTAAAATTAATAATGTATAATTGAGGTGAATAATTGTCAAATGCACATTTAAGGAGGTTACTTCCCCAACAAAAGATGCAAGAGAAGGTCAGAGTAAATGATGCCTAAGCTACATGTGTGCTGACTCAGATATAATTAGGAAAGTTGATCCAAAGGAGAATAAATAGTTGAAAGCAATGCAGAATACCTGAGAGCCTTACTGCAATATATTCCATTGTGTTTTATATTTGAATTGTAATTTGTGTCCCTTTACATAAAGATATTTCCAGCATATTGATTCAGAAAAAGGTACTAATAGGTGCATAGAAATTCACCACAATGCAGGAAATGAAGTGTTTAATGCTCAACATTTTCTGGGGGTGGACCCCCAGAACCCCCCAAGTCACCAAACAAATCTGGAACCAGAACCCTGTCCTTTGGGCTGCCAGGCCAGTTATGATTATTGGTGTCATCTAACTAACATCTACAAACTGGAAGCTATAATGAACATACACTGGCTATTAACAAGCTGGGGGGGGGGGGGGGGGAATGTCACTCTTGCCTGTCTTCAAAACTTGAGAGCCCTGCGTCTCGCACAATATATGTCACCTTCCTTGTTGCTCAGCTGCTATGTTCCATAACACTTGTAACGTTATCTTACCTGATGAAGTCAATGCAAGATTCAAACCATTAGAACAATTACAAACAGATGAATTTGTATTGAATTCCCCATAACCAGATTAAACTCAGATTAATAAGTGGTTAACAAGAGGTTGTAGCCACAAAGGCCTGTACTGTAACAGCAGAATGGCATTCAGAGCCAGTGGTTGAAGGAAAAGCATGGCAGGTCATCAATATCAACGACAAGTGGTCAAGCACTTAACAGATACTTGAGCTAAAAGAGTTCAAGTAGCTGTTTGGGCTGATACGGTCTGTACTATTGTGACATTTTTAGAATAGCCCACTTTATTCTGAAAATATCACTTAACAGCATGACTAACAGTAAAAGTCTACTGTCGTTGTTTAAAGGCAGTTGCTGTATTGTATTATACAGCATTGACTATTACAACTTGGCGCTGCAGCAGGAGAGCTTCAGCCTTTACTGGGCTGATAGGCCAGAGGAGTCGCTGAAGCAGCGTTGAGAAGGCGTCTGTAACTCAAGGTGGTGTACCAACATTAGGACTATATCACAGTCATTCTCTTTGAACTAGAGGCACTATCAGATGCAGATCGTTCCATTTCCTCAGGGAATTTACATTTTTCCATTCTGATCGCTGTATACGTTCCTCCTCAGGCCAGGGCTATGGCTGCCTCTCAGCAGCTATCCGCCCATATTATGTAGATTGAAAACTTCTATCCAGACTCGGTAGTTTTGGTATTGGGTGATTTCAACCATGTCAGCTTAAGGTGATGTTTACAGCTACCAGAGGTTTGAAAATACTCAGTGTTTTTGTGTTATTCCAAGGGCATTTCCCACTAGTGAGAGCTCCCCTTGTCGGACCACAACTTTAGTTTTTCTCATTCCCAAGTATTGTCAGAACCTGAAGGCCATTAAACCTTGCAGAAGGACTGTCAGTGGTCCCCTCAAGCGACTGATAAGCCTGAGTGACTGTCATGCTACAACTGAGTGTACTGTATTAAAACCAACCAAAACCAAATTCAGATCTGGCTGTAGGGAACTTTGTGATGCTGACCCCAACAGAAGAAGAAAGTACCTTGAGAAAGAGAGGGAGAAATGGAAGAAAGTCAGACTGGAAAGAAAAAGGGTGTTAATGAGCTCAGTGAGAGAGAGAAGAGGGCAAAAAGGAAGAAATGGAAGGAGGCAAAAAGGCTAGCCAGATCCAGGTCCAGGGCCAGTGCTTTGCTACAGTCAGACACCCCCTAACTCTCCTGAATTTCCTGAAAATCAGCCTTGGCCAGGGCCATCCAGGTTAGAAAATGGAAGTTTAGGATTCATTAAAAAGTTTAGATTTATTAACTTTATTTCCACATAAAATGACATGTTGACAACTTACTCCTTAAATTCTAAACATTTTGTGTTTCAGGCAACAGTATCTTAGGGAAACAAATTGAAGGAGTTCAAAGAGGAAACTGAAAACACTGAAAAATTGGAGGCAAAGCTGGCAAAAGAGAAAACTAAAACTGAGAAATATAAGAAGAGGTTCCATAGAGCCAAGAAAGAAAATACATAAAACTCACCACAGTCAATACTTTGGTGGTCAAAATGTGAGTTTGTCAATCAAAGGAGCTTTTACTTTCCATACATCCCTGATTGAAGTTATTCAAAGAAAATACAAATATGCTAAAACAAACAAAGAAAATCAGTTAATTGTGAAAGTGTCACTTGAAAATATAGTGATACAGGTTATAGTATGCCCAGAATGCTTTTGGGTATTCTAAGCCAGTTCACCTCCTGGGCACCGCCAAGGTGTTCTTGAGAAAGGAATCAAACACTGAAGAAATTACACTTTGCTGAAGTATTAAATGTACAGCTTGTATAACAGTGTAAATGTGCTGTCCCCTCAAAATAAGTCAACACACAGCCATTAACGTCTAAACCGCTGGAAACAAAAGTGAGCACACCCCTAAGTGAAAATGTCCATGTAGCAAAGTGTAATTTCTCCAGTGTTGTCCCATTAAAAGATATAATGAAAGATTTACATAAATGTGAGGGGTGTACTCACTTTTGTGACATACTGTATATATATTTATATATGTGGCTTGGTCACCCATGGATTGCCGTTTTGAAGCCTCGAGTATGGCGATAAGAGCGTCGCCGTCTTGTTTTTTTGCAACCGGAAGTGCCAATTTTTGACAAGAGGTTGGAGCTGGGGAGGATGACACAGCCAAGCCAGTGTTGTTTATGGTTGCAATGGCGCTGAGCTAAGCATAGCGCTATAAAAGGTGGAAAGTTAGCGATTTTCAACCCTTCTGAAGCGAGTCAATCAGTGGAGATTTAATTGCTGGTAGATGGCAACTTCCTTGTACTGCCGCCATTGATCTGCATGTACGGCAGAACAGAGAACTGCCAAATATTCCTGCTAATGCTAGTGGTAGGTAGCTAGCTGGATTGGACCAAAATGTTCCAATTAACTTTGATGAAGTGAAAATACACAGTGAGAGAGTCAAAGTTCAAGATTAAAACACGAACAACACCCAGAAACAAGTTTTTGGCTATTGTTGATGTAAACAGTGTCATGATTAGCATTGCTAAGCCTCTGTACTGATTGGCAGGTTGGCATGTAGCCACAGCCTAAAGCATCCCCTGCTTTATCGTCAATCTTACAATAAATGGAACCATAATTTACAAAGTGAACATCATACTGTATTGAAGAAGTCTTGAAAGTAGCGATTGAGGCCATAAACTCCTTATGAAAATCTGTATTAAGGTAATAAATCAAGTAGGGTCATTTTTCCATAGACTTCTATAGGAACTGACTTTTTTTGCAACCAGTGGAGTCGCCCCCTGCTGGAAATTAGGTAGAATGCAGTTTTAAGGCACTTCCGCATTGTCTTCATTTTTCAGGCCAGGAAGCTTTGTCCATTATTTTACAGTTTATGGCTGTGCAGGCCAAACAGTAGAAAGGCTGGGAGACCTGGGGGCTGTTGCACAAAAGTAGAATGAAGAAATCCAGGATAACTGAAAAAGCGCAGCTTGACTTAGTGTGACATGCTCATCGTGGCTTAATCGGTTGCACGTTTGCCGAGCCAGGATGAGAAGGTGAAGCTATTTCAAGCCAGGTGTAGATAGCTGGAATGAGTGCACGTCCACAGCTTTCTTAAATAGACCACGGTATAGATCACAGATTTACTGATGCAGAAATGGAAAAGACATATGCGGCATATATTTCACCCGCTGAGTAGCAGCTTCTAATGGAAACTTACGAGGAGGTACGCATATAATATAGGCTATGCAAAAAGGGAAATACAGCTGTTATCAAACGGAGAGAAAAAGCCTGACAGACAATAGAGGACAGACTGAATGCGTAACGATTTAAAAAGATCTACTTACTAGTCACTCCACATTTTTACAAAGTTGTACGCTCTGTTTTAACTGCTTTAATATGCTTGTTTATGTGTTGGTTTTATTGCTATGACATTTTTATGTGCTAAATGTGCTGGTTTTACTGTAAAGTGTCTTTGAGTAGCCTGTAAAGCACTATATAAATAAAATGTAGGCTATTAGGCTATTTATTATTATTATTATTATTATTATTATTATTATTATTATTATTATTATTGGCCAGGGCTGCGCTTTGTCACCAATCCTGTTCGTAGTATTTATGGACAGGATATCGAGGCGTAGTCGTGGTATGGAGGGGTTGCAGTTCGGTGGGCTCGGGATCTCATCGCTGCTCTTTGCAGATGATGTGGTCCTGATGGCATCATCGGCCTGTGACCTTTAGCACTCACTGGATCGGTTTGCAGCCGAGTGTGAAGCGGCTGGGATGAGGATCAGCACCTCTAAATCTGAGGCCATGGTTCTCAGCAGGAAACCGATGGAGTGCCTTCTCCAGGTAGGGAATGAGTCCTTACCCCAAGTGAAGGAGTTTAAGTACCTTGGGGTCTTGTTCGCGAGTGAGGGGACAATGGAGCTGGAGATTGGTCGGAGAATCGGCGCAGCGTGGGCGGTATTACATTCAGTTTATCGCACCGTTGTGACGAAAAGAGAGCTGAGCCAGAAGGCAAAGCTCTCGATCTACCGGTCAGTTTTCGTTCCTACCCTCACCTATGGTCATGAAGGTTGGGTCATGACCGAAAGAACGAGATCCAGGGTACAAGCGGCCGAAATGGGTTTCCTCAGGAGGGTGGCTGGCGTCTCCCTTAGAGATAGGGTGAGAAGCTCAGTCATCCGTGAGGAGCTCGGAGTAGAGTCGCTGCTCCTTCACGTCAAAAGGAGCCAGTTGAGGTGGTTCGGGCATCTGGTAAGGATGCCCCCTGGGCGCCTCCCTAGGGAGGTGTTCCAGGCACGTCCAGCTGGGAGGAGGCCTCGGGGAAGACCCAGGACTAGGTGGAGGGATTACATCTCCAACCTGGCATGGGAACGCCTCGGGATCCCCCAGTCAGAGCTGGTTAATGTGGCTTGGGAAAGGGAGGTTTGGGGTTCCCTGCTGGAGCTGCTCCCCCCGCGACCCGACCACGGATAAGCGGACGACGATGGATGGATGGATGGATTATTATTATTATTATTATTATTATTTAGCCTACTTTGCCTTAAAAGTGAGCAGACGGAATTAATGTTCATCGGGGAATTTACCCTATTTCAAACCCTTATTCATAATGCAATAATATGTTTTACAACCATATGCACACATCTCTATAAGCCCATGTCTAATTCTAAATATCTTTCTACAATTAACGTTCATACAGAATAAACATGACTGGACAAAAACTAGAAAAAGAAGTAAGTGACTTCAATACACACTGTAAGCATATCTGTAAAACAATGTAGCCTATTATTCATGTTTCTATTCTCACTCCCAAGCTCGGGGACAGCAGCGGAGGAAAAGCCCATTTCCTCCGCATTGTACAACTGCAATAGTAGGATTTGAATCAAACTCGTGACAAACACGTTTATTTCGGATCAGCTGCAAAGAATAAATCGCCATGGTTACTTGGCTGGGCTTAATTCAACCAGCTTTCGTGCAACCAAGTCAAAGCTAAATTCATCCAGAATAACTTGAATATCCTGGCTTAATCCCTTATCCTGGTTTTGTGCAACAGCCCCCAGATCTGTTATCTACTTCTACTCTGAAAGGTTGTGCATGTGAACATGTCCATATTTTAACTGAGATTTTTAAGTGGTCCCTTGCACAGCAGAGGGTCCCAGCATGTTTTGAGTCAGCTGTGATTGTGTCTGTGCCAAAGAAACACAACCCAAGCTGTTTGCATGATTACAGACCTGTAGCTTTGACATCTGTTATAAAAAACATCTCTGACAGCTCATCAGTTTGCATTTTGACCAAACAGGTCTGTTGATGATGCCTGCACTCTATTTTTAAACACGAGCCTCTTAACAGCTATGCAAGGCTTCTGTTTGTTGATTACAGCTCAACTTTTAATACTACTCTCCCATCTAGGCTGTCAAACTATTTTATAAGAGAGTTGAACAGTCCCTTTTTAGATGGGTCCTTGACATTTTGTTGGAGGAGGTCAAACATAACAAATGATCCAAAGCCTTGACAATCAGCACTGTACTAATCCCTCACAAATTACTATTTCCCACTCACAGTCTGGTTTGATGTTCAAATTTGCTTTCTTTGGGGTTTAATCTCAAACAACGATGAAATAGCTTACAGGAGTGCGGTTTTATCCCTGGTGTACAGGTGTAGTTACCTTGCACGGCAGCTGGATTCTTGCGATATGCGAGAATTGCGGGACCACGTATCACACAAAAATCCATCTTGTCAGACTTTAACCTAATGCGTTTGTTTCTACTGCACCAATCAGCGTCCTGGGAAGAGCTATTTGCAGCTTACGACCCTTGATTAAGGTGTTTGTGACAGCAGCGACTGTTCAAAACAATAATGGCGGACGTGATAAACAGATGGTCACCTGCCAGGAATTTTTTTAAATTGCCTGCACTTTCCCAAACAGTTTCCAAAGCCGGCTTCTCAGATGGTTCTTTGTTAACAATTGTCAGCATGCCGCGTCAGGTTACTGGAATGAAATGTTTTCAAAACCAAGAAATTAGTAATGGACTTTCGCAGAAGCTGTAAGGTTCACCTATCCTTGGCCAATGAACAGCAACAAAATTCAACAAGTGGTCACCTACAAATTCTTGGGAGGGACAATCTCCTAGTGATGGTCAAATGATGCTTCGCGAACCACTGTCTTTATTTTCTGAGCCCACTAGATGGCGCTCTCTGTTCAAAGGGTTATAAAAAAAAGTTTAAAAATATATTTTCATATATATATATGAAAATATTTTTTTAAACTTTTTTTATATATTATATATATATATATGTATATGTATGTATATATATATATATATATATATATATATATATATATATATATATATATATATATATAGGGTGGCATATTAGTATATCAGTTCCGGGTCACAACAATTTGCATCAGTTGAAAAATTGGATGAAACGCTGGTTATCGGTTTATTTTTCATTTGATTTGATAGTATCAAATTGTAACAAAATTTATCTTGAGACACTTTATAGATAGAGTAGGTCTAGACCACACTATAATTTACAAAGATCCAACAATTCCAGTAATTCCCCAAGAGCAAGCATTTAGTGTGACAGTGGCGAGGAAAAACTTCCTTTTAGGGAGAAACCTCAGACAGAACCAAGCTCTTGGTAGGCGGCGTCTGACGGTGCCGGTTGGGGGTGTGATGAACAGTGGCAATTATAGTCACAATAAAGATAATAGAACTATGACTAGAAACAGCATTCAGTCTGTCCTCTATTGTCTGTCAGGCTTTTTCTCTCCGTTTGATAACAACAGCCATATTTCCCTTTTTGCATAGCCTATATTATATGCGTACCTCCTCGTAAGTTTCCATTAGAAGCTGCTACTCAGTAGGTGAAACATATGCCGCATATGTCTTTTTCATTTCTGCAACAGTAGTTCATGGCGTAGCAGGGCAGTGCAGGGCATAGCAGGACGCAGCAGGGCGTAATGAGTCTTTTGATGTTCCTGCTAAACTTGTGTTTTATCCATGGTGTTCTTATGGATTTTATTTTATTTTCCCTACAGTACGTCTTTTAGGCTTTTATGATTATTTTATTATGTCATGGGAATGGATATTACCACTTTCATTGGTTTTATACTATGTTTAATGTATTATCTGCTTGAGTGAGTGAGGGGTTTTACTATGTATGTCTTTCTCAGTGTTTAAGTGAGTTCAATAAGACAATTTCCAATCAATTATGTTGATATGGTAATAAAGTTTTGAATCTTGAATCCATGTAGGCAGCTATCATGGTGGGTCAGTGTTTTCTTTTTTTTACAGCGAATCACAGAGCAGGCAGATTCATTAGAGGAAAAGCAGTTGCAGTCCCGCCATCTTCTATTGCATTTTATTATGTGGTTAAACCAATAACAGAGATTTACTGATCTCTGTTTTAGTAATTACTCGCATGTCTGAATGAACTGATTATCTCATCAACTTCACATTGGAAGAAATGTGAAATTAAATATTCCTCTGTCGTCATGTGAAACTGCCTACATTTGATTCTTGGCCTTTAGAAATGAGTGCTGTTTATCCTTTGCTTCTTTCCTTTTTCCACTCTTCCGAAACCTGACATGAATCTTATTGATCTAAAAGTAATGTCTCTCTTTCTTCCTATTAGAACTTCACATATTTCTCACACTTTGCCAACTCCCCATTCCCTTTTCCCACAAACTTAAAACAATCACAACACTGTTCTAACTCACTGCAGGCCATTCTGCTATTACAAGCTGCTTCCCATTAGCTATTAGGCATTTCAATTTGATACAATCTAACCGATTCTAAAAGCAATTTCCCTACAAAAAAAACAGGTAAGCATTCTGTAAACATGAGAAAAGCAGTTTTCCCTCTGACAAGAGTCTGCAGAACAACAACCAGACAAAAGCCAGAACATTACATGAATGGGTACTGAACCTGCAGGTTGTAGAAGACTGCTGTGCAGGGAGAAATTGTGAATGTTTTAGCACTCATGTGGTTCAGGATTCCTTGGGGAGCATCTGTGTCTGAGTGTGTGCTTTCAGCAACAGCAGGAAACCTAATCGCTGGCTGTTCTACCCACCAAAGGAATAAAACTAAGCTTGAATTACATTCATGCATGCAAAGATATAGTTTCGGAGCATCTGATACTTTTCAGATACAGTTCTGATGCATATTTTTTTATTTTTGTGTATGCGCATGTGTAACCATACCTTTGACTTCCACCTGAAAATGCTCCGAGGCTTCTTAAAGCTGACATCCGCTGGACAGCTCTGTGGTTTTGATGAATTTGCCAGCAGGAAAGATCATTCCACAGCGGCGGCAGCACATTTCCTCTGGCTAGCCCAAAGCTAAATGACACCTGGGAATTTAAGTCCCTAATGAAACTGCAGTGGTGGATCTTCATAAAACCTTTGAACCCACTACGCTCCCTCAGGGCTTTAATAATGTGGATGAGAGCTGCTTACGTAAATATGAAGGCCGAATTTAATTGAATTTCTTTTGATTAATTTTTTTGCCCATTTTCAACCTTTATTTTGATAGGACAGCAGAATACATGGAAGGGGAGAGAGAGGGGGAATGACATGCAGCAAAGGGCTGCAGGTCAGAGTGCATCGACAAGTAAACCTCTATATATGAGCACCTGCTCTACCAACTGAGCTATCCGGGCGCCTTTGGTCTACATTGAGCTCATTAATAAAGGCAGAGTCACAACTTGCAGTGGAGACCCAGAACTCTTGCTTCGTGTGAAAAAAGCAGGGCTGTAGTGGAGAGTAAACCGCCGGGCTATTTAGGCGTAACGTATTTTCCGGACTATAAGTCACACTCTTTTTCATAGTTTGGCTGGTCCTGCGACTTAGTCAGGTGCGACTTATTTATCAAAATTGATTTGACATGAACCATGAGAAATTAACCAAGAGAAAACACTACCGTCTACAGCCGCGAGAGGGCGCTCTATGCTGCTCAGTGCTCCTGTAGCCTACCCCTGGCAACAGCACAACTTCCTGTGTCGCCACAAGCAACCACTGTAGCAAAGACGCGCACACACACACACGCGCTGTATCAGTATGTCCGCTGTTCTCATGGACACAGTACAGATTGGAAAATGTGCAGGAAACGTTATTACAGAAGAAATACTCGACATACTTCGCAAGCTTGCCTGCTACCGAGACCAACCGGAGACCTCAGCCAATGCTGCTAACCGTGGAAAAGGCACATCCAGAGCGAGCTAACGCTAGCCGGCCAACTGTCCCATCCAGAGCGAGCTAACGCTAGCCGGCCAACTGTCCCATCCATCCTGCTTGCAAGTGTCTGCTCATTAAACAACAAACTGGACTAGCTACATCCAACTTCAACAAAACTCTCAACACGTTCAGAGACTGCTGTGTTTTTGTGAAAACATGGCTGAACAACACTGTACCGGCACTATCCAGCTACCAGCTCTCGCCGGAAGACTCCTGGAGGTGGGCTGTGTTAACACAGACTGGTGTAGAAATGGCGCGCCAACCTCTCCTAACTGCTGGTGGAGTGTGGCTGTTAAATGGCGACCATTCGACATTCCACACTAATTCACGGCTGCGTTTATACTCGGTGTTTACATCCAATGCTAGTATGCGTTAGCTGAACTTTACGGATCCTGCTAGCAAGTGTCTGCTCATTAGACATCAAAAAACTAGTATGTCGGCTGTTCTCCGTTAATATATCAGTTAACAGTTTTTCAGTTGTTTTCAGTTAATGTTTTCAGGGGTAGGCTACAGGAGCACTGAGCAGCATAGAGCGCCGTCGGCTATAGACGGTAATGTTTTTTCTTGGTTCTGAACAAATGCGACTTATAGTCCAGTGCGACTTATGTTTTTTTTCCTCATGACGCATTTTAGGACTGATGCGACTTATACTCAGGAACGACTTATAGTCCAAAAAATACGGTTTATACGCCAGACGTGAAGCCCAAGAGCGTTTGTATCCTTTTGTTCGCACTAATTGTCTGCTAATGCATCATCACTCTCCATCTCTGTAGCGCTGCATTTGCTCTCTGACAGCAAGGACAGACACATATGCCGACAAACCATACACAACCAGATAGCTTATCTTACAGGTTGAACCCACACAAAGCTGGTGTACTCTTAGCAGTGTCGTTCAGTTAAGTCAACACAAAAGCTGTGAGCAACTCTGGCAAAAATAATGAATGAAAAAACTTCTAATGTTGTTCTGAGTTGTGTTTTTCAGTAAGACTAAGGGTTGTGACATAGAAGGAGAGCAAAAAAGAAACAACAAGAGACTGACAGTTGAACAACTAGAAACAGATGAGAAAGGAGAACAGGGAGGAGGTGAGATTATGACCATAGTCTTTAAAATAGTGGACAGAGCAGCAGTGAGGTCACCCATTGGTTTGGTTTTGCTGACTTGAAGCCTCAAGTTTGGCAATGTGTTCTAGTATCTTCCGCATGGAGGTAGCAAACGATCCTGGAGAAGCTGGCAGGAGCCCCAGAGAGAGTTCTCTTTTCTTTGTGAAGGGCAGGGCGCCCTGGAATGGGTTCGCCCCGAGAGAGGGGCCGTGCCCTGGAAAGCGTTGCGGTTCCGGTGGCGTAAAAATAACAATTCACCGCAGCTGTTGCTGTCTCTGGCCGCAGCCATTTTATCAGTCAAAACTAGTCAATTTCCGAATGCAGATGAACGGACTCCATAGGAGGAAATGTCATTCTTATATGAGGCTCCTTTTTCAACTGGAAGGTCAATATTGTTTTTTTACAAACGATAAAACAAAAAAAATCATCCGTGCATTTATATGGAACTAAGCTTTAGGAGCTTTCCATCTTTACTCTCCTCCCTGTTACGTCGCATTCCGAAATCGACTAGTTGACTGAGAAAATGGCTGCAGCTAGAGACAACGGAGCTCCGGTGAGTTGTTCAAAAACTTTCTTTAGTAAATCTGTGTACACAAAGAATGTTGTCAATGCTTGCGTTAAGGTGTAGAGCTCCTGGTGATACTTCAAGCAAAGTTTCATGTTGTGTCGAGCCTTCTTAGTATTTCGAAAATAGCTATTTTGAGGCTAGCATAAGAGTGCCCCTAGCTTTCCCATTCAAAAGGCCATTTGACCCAAAAACGACAATATGGTGAATCTTAAAAATGGCGATTCTGTCTTAATGCTTTTAAACTAAAGTTTGACTCACGTACATTCACAAAAATACCCTAGGATGCATTTTGGCGAGGGTTACCCTTTAATAAAGTCTCGTTTCGTTTTCTTCACTGCCTGCGCTGCTACTTCATAAAGTTATTGCCTACTAATAGATAGCGTTTTTAGCATTTTAAAATGAAAATCTTCATGTTAAAGTCCCGTCTTTCCAGCATGGCGCACACGCTTTTTTTTTTTCTTCCGAAAGTGTAGCACGTGCGTTTTTCCGTTGCTGTGTGCAATGGTATAGTTTAGCTTGTGACAGTGCATTACTGTGTAACAAACTGGAGTTTTAGGGTGCGTTTTTGAACAATAATTAGGTTTTGTAGTCGTCTTGCCTTCTAATAAATCGTTTTTGGAAAAAATCGTTTCCTGTCTTCTCTGCCTCAGTCAGCTGTTCGGCCGTCTTCGGACTCAGACAGCTGTCTCCTGCTTTAAACCAGCTGTTTACAGTCTCGTTTCGTTTTCTTCACTGCTCTGCTTCTTCATAAAGTTATTTCCTACTAATAGATCATGTTTTTAGCATTTTAAAAGTGTGTCCTCTGTGGAAATCTTCATGTTAAAATCCTGTCTGTCTTTTTTTTTTCTCCCAAAAGCGCAGCTGTGCGTTTTTCCCTTCAACATGCGTTGCTATGAATGCACTGGTATAGTTTAGCTTGTGAAAGTGTATTACTGTGTAAGAAACTGCACTTTAGTGGTTTGTTTAGTGCCAGAGTTGAAAGCACTGACTTTGAGCTCAGCTGAGCTTTTTTTTCAAAGGTGAGCCTTGTTTTCTGATTGTTTGCATTTTTTCAATATTTATTCAGCTGTGCAATAGAGTCAATCTGAACAAATATTAGCCTTAATTTTGAAAGTGATCACATAAACTTGATTTTTCACCAAAAATGTATATTCCTAATATTGAACACAACAACATGCCCCTGCTACTAAATCACTATTACGCCTTATTAAGAGTTGATTCATCAACTTATGGTGTTTTTTCTGTCTTCCCTTGTCAGATGACTTTAACAAAGAAGTCTACACAGTGCCCGTTGTGTAGCAAAGTGTTGTTTGCGCTAGCCAACCACCTCAGGCGGACCCACGGGGTGGCCAACACCCAAGAGAGGAGCATCCTCCTTAAATTGGCTGCAGCCCGAATACATGTGCGCAGCGAGTCCTGTCCGTTAGCCGGGTGCACTTATAAGAGCACCCGGCTGGACAAGCACCTGCTTGAAGGCAGCCACAGTGAGCTCACTCAAGACGAGGCCGAAGCCCAACTGGCGGAGGCAAGGAGGAGGAAGGCCATGAGTCAGCTGGCTGAACTTCGTGCAACCCGGCCAAGGTGGGTTCTGCGCATTCTCTGTCAAATTCTTTCAGTGACTGTGATGAGGCTCTTAAATGCAATGTTTGATATGTGTAATGTGATTGCATCATCAGCATCCCCATGGTAACCAAATTGGACGTTTAGGACGAGGACAGCAGCGACGGGGCTCCGACTATCCTGTGCAATAGAGTCAATCTGAACAAATATTAGCTTTCATTTCGAAAATGATCACATAAACTTGATTTTTCACCAAAAATGTATATTCCTAATATTGAACACAACAACATGCCCCTGCTACTAAGTCACAATTACACCTTATTAAGAGTTGATTCACAACACCTCCTGGAGATCCCGGAGATACTGAGTGAGTGTTATCCTTCCCTATGCTACTTCTCAACACAGCCATGTGTTGGTCTCTGTCCATGGTGCTGAAACTTTGCTCTTTTTTTGTCCTTTTTTCATCCGAACTTCAAGCGGACCCTCTCTCGCAGGCCCGCTACAAGTTCTACAGCTACATAGCCGGCTACATTGCCAGCATCTACAGCCACCGGCCAGGGCTGCTGGCAAATATGAGGGTGGCTGAGGTCGTTGCCGCAAAGGAGAGGGGGGACGGTGGTTTTGTGATTTGTGTAAGTATGTCTGGACAGAATTATCAGCTGTATTTTCTGCATTTTATTTGAAAATCATCCGACAAGAGCGTGGATATGTTTTCTGTGTTTTGCAGATCAACGAACACAAAACAAACAAACACTTTGGGGCAGCTCAAGTGTTCCTCAACGAAGAAGAGTTTGCTGGCCATCCGGAAGGAACATTCTCCTCCAAATGACTGTGTGTTTTGACTGTGTGTTTTCTTTACGGCGGGCAAGGGCCCCTTAAAGAAAATGGTCCACTACATGCAGGCAGTTTGGCTAGAGATGGGCCTGGAGGGGAGGCCCAACTTTACGGATCTGCGGACCGCAATGTCTGCACATGTAGGTTCTCCTCAAGCATTCTGCATTGCTGTGTTTCATAGAAAGTCTGGTCTACAAATACTTTTGTCCTGCTCTGATCTCTTTCAGACAAAGAACGTGCACACGAAAGGGGTGCGCAAGGAGATGGCCACATTCATGTGCCATGACGTCTCCACATCAGACAGATTCTACGCCATCAGGACGCGCTTTGAGGAGGTGGCACCAACCCCGGAGGGAGCTACTTCCGCTACAAAAGCCTCCACATCTGCCTCACCATCAGCCTCAGCCAACCCCTCCTCTGCAAAACGTCGGCGCCAGGACGGCGCCAGGACGACTCCTCGGACGACAGCTCCACCGCCTGTTCGGACGAGGTGGAGTTACAGGAATCTGGGTCATCTGCGCTGGAGGAGATGCAGGACATTGAGGAGTAGGCACCCTTTATGCGCGAGATTGAAAGTGTAAGTAAAAAACAATACTTTAAACTTTGAATGAAAATTGCTGTCGATTGCAACACGTTGCTCTGCTTTTTGAAAATTTGTAGTGCTGTCAGTAGCGAGATAAATAAATCGCTGCTGCCTACACCATGTTATCCTCCTGCTAGCTTTAGCACCCAGGAGGCTGAAACAGGCCAAATTTTAAAGACTACAAACACCAAATAGAGAGATACAACAACAATATTTATAAATTTCATGCCCAGACCCACACAGTTGTTCTGTGTCAGCAGGCCGATCAAGTAGAGGAGACGGAGGATGAGGACGAGAAGGAAAAAAAATGGCATAAGGGGGATAAGACGAAGGCCTCCAGCAGGAGAATAGAGATTGTAAATAAAACCTATGCTTTAAAATATATTCTGTGACACCAAACATAGGTGGACACACTCTAAGTTTGTATTCCTCAGACACCAACCAAGAGGCTGCGCAACCCTGGGGTGACTTGGGACTTTTAAACGTAATTTTGATTGTTTTAACTTGAACTTTAGCGTTTTGATTTTTGTATTAACTGCTTTTAATTTGTTATTTATTTGTACTTGATTTTCAACTGTGTTTTCATGCTTTATGTGGAGCACTTTGAGTTTTGTTGCTGCTGAGCTGTAGGGGCGGAATTGCCTTGCCTTACCTATACTGAACTGCAAATTTTATTTTTCTATTCTTGTAATTTATCTCGTCCAAATTTTTAATTCATTTGATTTTAACATTTTCTTGTGCTTTTTATATAAGCATTTGCTTTTTTCTGCTCTTTGCTTTCACTTTTGCTATTAATGTAAAGCACTTTGAGTTGCCTTGTGCGGAAAACGTGCTATAGAAATAAGATATTCATTCATAGTTGTATATAGTTATTTAACCCTTGTGTTGTCTTCCGTCGCCCACGTAACTTTTTGTTTTCTACACTTTTCCTGATGGTAGTCACTTTTTCCAATGTTTTTGTGGCGTTTGAGTTTTTTAAAAACTTTGTCGGTATTTTCATTTTTGAAACTTTTAGACATTTTTCAATGTTCTTTTACCAATTTCTTTTTTTTTTTAAATTTAGTGGACTGACCATTTATTTTACTTGTAAAGAGCATTGAATGTAACCACCCGCATTATTTTTGTAACAATTTGGTTGAAAGAAATCCAAATTTCTAATATATACTAAGCAATGAAAAGGGATAATATTTGACCCGAGGACAACAGGAGGGTTTTGTTATCGTTTTTTTATTGTTCTTACAATGTTTAAGGTTTTATTCATAATATTTTATATATATATGTAAAATAGTTGTTAATACCTTGGTTCTTGTTTAATTTCAGTGGATTTCAGTTTCTTCACCCATAATGACCCATCAATTAATAGTTATGTAACCAGGCCCAATAGAAAAATTTAGAAGTTTACACAATTGACAACGCCACCTTAAGACTTTCACCCAAAGAGTCTAGAATTTACTTGGATATGAGTTGGTACTCTCTCTCTCTCTCTCTCTCTCTGAGAGAGAGGAATCTCTCAAGACGGCGCGAAATGAGAAATTAATCAAATATTGACCGCTCTGCCCTGTCCTGGTAAAAAGCCTACCAGAAGTAAGGATGAAACCGATGCAAACGTTGCAAACTTGTGAGTTGGAGAGCCCTCTTGTATTCTCCTGATGTCTTGAGGGACTTTGAGGAACAATTTCGGAGTAGATGAGTACTCCTCGTTGTAGAAAATCGGTACGGGACTGAGGGACCCGTGCACTTTGGCTGGAGGCCTTCTCAAGTGTCTCTCATCTGACTCTGGTTTGGGAAGCCCCTGCAGCTGCGGGGACCTGCCCGTCACAGTGATTTGCGCGACCCATTGCAAATTAGGTTGTAGTGGGCTCCTCGGACGCGGCATTTGCCAGGGAGATTGTTGCCTAAAACTCGGAAGTTAAGGTAATGGCGATATAAGCCCATCACCGTAGTCTCGGGGAGGGGAGGTGGGCACCATGGTTATAGCGTTTACGAGGGTATGACACTTGTTGACGTTATTACCATTGTCATACAACCCATATTAATTTCGGACGGTTGGCGGGAATAGACGCAGGAGCAGACGGCCGCTGACGCAAGGGGTCTTGGTGAGGGAGCTTGTCACATACTCACCCCGGCGGGTGGGTTAGCTCTTCAGCGGAGTCCTTGAAGCAGCCCCGGTTGGTCGGTCATCGAGGCCGGGTGAGCCCAAGAAGATGGCCCACAAGATGGCTCTGGTCTGATGGGTTGCGGGCTGGTGTTGCACGGACACGTTGGCCGGCAACTAGAAGCGGTAGGCAGGAACGAGTGTCCTGCTGATCTGAGACTGCTGACCGGCCTGTGGTCGCCCCCGTGTGGGCGAGCCGGCGGGTTAGGAATGTTCTGCTGATGGCGTAGCAGGTAGCACAGTGGTGGTGTGGCTTTGGGTCTGCCAAGTTTATCCACTGTGCACATGGGCTCTCAGCCACCAGGATATGTCAGACTGAATGTCCAACCAACGGTTGATTTCCGGTGGGATTCCTTACTCTGGATTTAGAGTATTACATGGGATGTAGGGCTTTGTGCCTTTGAGATTCATCGGACAGCAAATCGTTGTTAGCCAGTACCCAAGACAGGATGACCACATGAGGTTGTTCAAGTGTCTGGAAATGGGAAAGCAGCCTCCCGGAAGTCAAGAGGGATCACACACAGAGTATTGATTACTCAATATATCTAGGTTCTCCCCCAAACTGGGGGTTGAAGTGGCCTTGATGACTTTCGTCCCCCGTGCAGCCCAGAGGTACACTTGGGCCCCACACACGGGGCAGCTCAAGTATGCAAGCTGGGGAGGTTTTCCCTCCTGGTGCCTCAGTGAATGAATTCATATGAAGTGCGGGCAAGGATGGAGTAACAGCGCTCTCTCTTAGGTAGCCAAATTCCTCGTCATCTAATTAGTGACGCGCATGAAGAGCAAGCTCCCCACAGCTAGATTAGTAACAAGCATTTCTGGGACAGAGAAGCAGGTGGGCCGGGCTAGGGCAGATGCTGCAACTCCTCACTCCCTAACTAGAAGCTTTATCAAAGAGGAGAGTCTTAAGTTTACTCTTAAATGTGGTGACAGTATCTGCCTCACGGACCCAGACTGGGAGCTGGTTCCATTGGAGAGGAGCCTGATAGCTAAAGGCTCTGGCTCCCATTCTACTTTTAGAGACTCTAGGAACCACAAGTAACTTGGCATTCTGGGAGCGCAGACAGTAAGGTACTATGAGCTCTTCAAGATATGATGGTGCTTGACCATTTAGAGCTTTGTAGGTCAGGAGGAGGATTTTAAATACAATCCTGGATTTTACAGGGAGCCAATGCAGAGAAGCTAATACAGGAGAAATATGGTCTCTTTTCTTAGTTCTTGTCAGAACATGTGCTGCAGCGTTCTGGATCAGCTGGAGAGTCTCAAGGCCTTTTCACATAGGATGCGGCATGCGCTGCGCTCACCGCTAAGTTGTCCTATTCCCAAAGTAACTTTTGTTGTGCTTGCCGCTGGGCTCAGCGCAAAATAGGCAAGATACATCATATATGCGCCAATGTTTGAATGACGTCTGCGTCCGGTGTTTACATCATACGTGTAGTAGGCTACATGCGATACACAGCGATTTCAGTAGTGATTTGGTGGTGGACGAGACTGACAAGAGGTTCTACGATTTCCCGGATACGAACAACATTCCGATAGCCCAGTTCCACAATGGAGCGTCTGGCAATCTGTCTCTCCCTGACGTGTGGCTCCAGAAAAGACAGTATGGAAAAGTACTTCCAAGTACTTTTTTGGTCTGCCCCTGCACCACTTTTTGTCTCTGTTGCATCCACTCCTTTATGTAGGCTACATGTCCCTTAGGTTCTTCCACCTTTTCTTACACTCCTGTAAATATAGTGTGGATTATTTTAATTTCTAAATAAAATGGTGCATTTCAACACTATGTGTCATTGCAGGTTTACATACATAAGTAAGAGGTCTGCAGTAATTACAGTCGGGTATAATAAAGCTAAGATATGAGTCTAAATTCATACATTCATCATCATTCATTCATGGAAAACACTTTGTTTAATACATATGTGCAATTAATTCGTCCAAAACTGGAGCTTACGTACACTTGTTAATGGGGAGTTATTCTGTGTAAAGGCATATTACATACATGTGAACTTCAATGAAAACGAACATGACTTATGTCAATCAGTCCAAACATATTTTACATCATATAAACATACAAATACAAATATATCTTACAAGAACCTGTTAGTGATGACGAACTGACCGAAGAGCCGGTTATTAACCAGATTCGTGTCACTGAACTGGGAGAATCGAGTGCCATACATTAATGAACCTCACTCCTGTTTTTTACCTCAGTAGCGCCTCCACTGGAGTGGTGGAAGAATCAATCAGGAAATGGGCTACCTCGAGCAGCACAATTCATTGGACCGAAAGAGTTAAGAGAGTTGTAGAGACCGCGCACCAGGCTACTGACCGAGACCGAACGTAACCGTTAACCGCTCGAGTCTATAATCCAACGGTTGTCTAACTGTTCTCGGCGAGTTTGAGTTCTTAACCAAGCCTTGTTTCTGGTGCATCTTAGGTGATTGTGTTTGGCAATTCACACATTATTGATTGGGAAGTGCATCACATACAAATATACATGTTATCTTAGTTATGTTAAGAGAATGTTAGAGAAGTGAATGTTGCAGCCTGTCACGAGCAGACCGGGCGGGCGCCAGGCTTCTGCCGAGACCGAATGTAACCGTTAACAACTGCACGAGTCTATGTAATCAAACGGTTGTCTAACGGTTCTCGGCAAGTTATAGTTTTTTATAGTTTTCCCAGAAACCTTTATTTCTCGTGCATCTTAAATACAAGCCATGTTATCTTGGTAGTTCCCCACCCCCTCCACCCCGCTGTTGCGCTTGCTGCGGTCAAAGTTGAACCATGTTGAACTTGACACGCGCAACAGCCGCAAGCTGCAAAATGCCACTTGCGCAGCGCTTTGCTCAGCAGATCAGCTGTTGTGCGCACAAGCCATTGACAATAATGTGTTTCATAGCGCAGCGCTGGCGCGTCCTATGTGAAAAGGCCCTTAAGGGACTTATTTGAGCATCCTGATAGTAAGGAATTACAATAGTCCAGTCTGGAAGTAACAAATGCATGGACTCGTTTTTCAGCATTGTTTGAGACAGGATGTTCCTAATTTTGGCAATGTTACGAAGATGAAAAAAGGCTATTCTTGAGGTTTGTTTTAAGTGGGCATTGAAGGATATATCCTGATCAAAAATAACTCCTAGATTTCTGACAGTAGTGCTGGAGGCCAGGGCAATACCATCCAAGGTAGCTATATCTTTAGATAGTAAGTTTTGAAGTTGTTTAGATCCCAGCACAATAACTTCTGTCGGCCTATGAAGCCCCTTTCCTGGGTTAAATCAAAGGGTGTCGTGGTGGGAGATTTTCCAAGTATTTGACTGGGTAAATGGCAGACCTCTATCCGCCCATGGAGCCCCTTCCCCGGTGTAAATTAAAGTCAAACACCCTGAGTGATGATGGTGCTCCAGGGCCAGAAAAAGAAAAGCTAAAGTTTTTGACCGTAGAAGGGGTTAAAAATGCACCAGCAGTTGACCCTTTACCGCCTGCTTTCCCTTTCCTCGGTCGAAAAACGTAGAAATAATCCACTATGTTTGAAAGTTGGTACACCAGGGGCGCGAAACTCGGAAGTTTTTCGACCAAGGAAGGGGGAAACGGTAAAGGGTCAACCGCTTCTGCACTTTTGCCCCTTCTCCGGTGAGCGTCACTTTGGGGTGGTTTCAGCAGCCACCTTCTGCACGATTTCGGAAACCCAGTTTTTGAAAACATAGGCCTCCAGAGAAAGACACCGAGGAGTCTCGGGGTAGTAAGCCTGACCTCCGTAGACCACGACCGGACACTTTTGACTGGTTTTCCCGTAAGGCAGCCCCGGCTCTCAACATCTGTCATTTTTTCACTCCACTGACCGATTCGCATACGTAACCCCCCGGTGTTCGGGCGGACGGTTCCTCCAGCCAGTGGGTTTGCCTCTAGGCTGGGAGGGCATTATGTGCGGGGGAGTCTCCGGACTTTTTCCCCTGCGTTCCTCCCGGGCCGGCCAATTTGAAGCGAGATTGAGACGCCCCGTCTGACCAAGTAGTTCTACACCGTAGCTTGCTGCCACGTCATGGTTCCCGTTCCGTGGACACCTGCCCGCACCCTCGCAGCGGAGCCTCCGGCAAACATGTTTCTCAAACCCTATGGCATCAATTGGTTCACCCCGATGCAATGGCTTAGGGACTGGCAGTTGCCTGTAAACCCTGTCACAGCGCACGGCATTCGGCTGCAGCCGGACACTCCGTCCCAAGGGCTACCTGGTTGATCCTGCCAGTAGCATATGCTTGTCTCAAAGATTAAGCCATGCAAGTCTAAGTACACAAGGCTGGTACAGTGAAACTGCGAATGGCTCATTAAATCAGTTATGGTTCCTTTGATCTCTCTAACATTACTTGGATAACTGTGGCAATTCTAGAGCTAATACATGCCAATGAGCGCTGACCTCGGGGGACGCGTGAATTTATCAGACCCAAAACCCATGCGGGGTGCCTCTCGGGATGGCCTGGCCGCTTTGGTGACTCTAGATAACCTCGAGCCGATCACTGGCCCTCGTTGCAGCGACGTCTGATTTGAGTGTCTGCCCTATCAACTTTCGATGGTACTTTCTGTGCCTACCATGGTGACCACGGGTAACGGGGAATCAGGGTTAGATTCCGTAGAGGGAGCGTGAGAAACGGCTACCACATCCAAGGAAGGCAGCAGGTGCACAAATTACCCACTCCGGATTCGGGGAGGTAGTGACGAAAAATAACAATACAGGACTCTTTCAAGGCCTTGTAATTGGAATGAGTACACTTTAAATCATTTAATGAGGATCAATTGGAGGGCCAGTCTGGTGCCAGCAGCCGTGGTAATTCCAGCTCCAATAGCATATCTTAAAGTTGCTGCAGTTAAAATGCTCGTAGTTGGATCTCGGGATCGAGCTGACGGTCCACCGCGAGACGAGCTACCGTCTGTCCCAGCCCCTGCCTCTCAGCGCCCCCTCAATGCTCTTAACTGAGTGTCCTGCGGGGTCCAAAGTATTTACTTTGAAAAAATTAAAGTGTTCAAAGCAGGACCGGTCACCTGAATGTTATGGGTTGCTCTCTCTCCACCCTTAGTTGGGTGGTTTTTAATTTCCCTGTTTGTCTGTGTGTTCTGTGTTTGTCCACCTGGAGTGCTGGAGCAGTGTTCTGAGGGGAGTAGGTCTAGGGGAGTGGCCAATCCAACACAGCCTTGCCGGTTTTCACAGCTGCAGCTCATCTTCATGATTCACCCCTGCAATACTTAAACCCGGGCTGATCACCTTGTCCGCGCCAGTTCGTTATCTACAACCCATGTGGTAACTTGGATCTCAGTCAAACTCTAGTTTAAATCGTTTTGCCTCTGTTTCCTGAGCTTCAATAACCCTGTGTATCTTTCCAGTACCGCTCTGCCCAGCTGCCTCCTCTGCTTTGCCTGCCTGCTTCCAGCCTTACCCTCCAGCCTCGGACTCCAACTTGGGAAACCCTCCATGTGCTCGTCTCTGCCTGTTCCTCACGTGTCCCATAAAGACCTGGACTCTTCCCTGTCGGCTCGCCACAAGCCTCAGACCAGCCAGGAGTTTTTCCATCACCCAGACACTGCCTGCAGTGATTCTCTGAGTACCCTTTGCTTCATTAAACCTTTAAAACTGCTTTTCGTTGTCATTGTGATTTCTCTGCGTTCTGGGTCAGACAAGCTCCTTAACACTGAATGCCGCAGCTAGGAATAATTGAATAGGACTCCGGTTCTATTTTGTGGGTTATCTTTCTGAACTGGGGCTATGATTAAGAGGGACGGCCGGGGGCATTCATATTGTGCCGATAGAGGTGAAATTCTTGGACCGGTGCAAGAAATCCAGGAGAAAAATCAATCCAAAAAGTATTAGATCCTACTATTCCATCTATCCCTCAACGTGTCTATAAATCCATATAGTAGGTGTAAACATATACTGTTAGAATACCAAACAGAATATAGGGCTCATTTTCAGGTTCATAATTGTATTTTAGGTTATATCAGAATAGGTTTACATGGTTTAATTTTCAAAAAACACCATAAATACATGTTCAAACCATAGACTGTATATTATCAATATACAGTCTATGGTTCAAACTCATGTGTGTACGCATGAGTATTTCTGTCGACCCATTTGTTTGTGGTTGTTACCATGGTGAATAATAGTATCATGGCTCCATTCATGCTGCCTTTTTATTGTGGTGGTGCACAACTGAGTGAACCTACTCCGAGTTGATTGAACCAACTCAAATCAGCTGTTCTGGAACCGAAAACTTTGAGTTTCCCCATCTCAGGGTAAATCAACTCAGACATCAGGGTTAGACAGAGTTTGTTAAACCTCCTTCCTGAAATGGACCCCAGAAGGAAAAACAGAAAGACATACAAACCCCAATTCCAATGAAGTTGGAACGTTGTGTAAAACGTAAATAAAAACAGAATGATTTGATGTTATTGTTTTTTGTTTGTGCAAAATTCTAACTATGTGTCAATCTCTGCTCATGCACACTAATTAATTCTCCCTTGTGGGGGGAGGGGCTTAGGAGACCATTTTGGGCTTTAGCGGAAAGGGGGGAGGGACTGAGAAGTTGTGGATGTTCAAATATAAGTCCTAAGTCCTAGATCTTCACAATCCTACCTACAGCATCTTTAAGCTATTTTGGGCCAACATATGGTAGCACACCACACGTGTGTTATTGTCTGTTGGCACACACCATGCACACCCTGCGCATCTGTTTTTTAAAGCTTGTTTGCACATGTTCTGTGTAATTTTTTAACTTTGTAGTTTTCTTTTTAATTTCCCAAACCAACTTGCAAAAGAAACATCTGTTTCCTGTTCCATCTGTTATAACGTAACAAACTCATTGTCCAGCTGAAAAAAAAGAAAAAGAAAAAAAACTTTAGTACTGTATGTAGCATTTTCTTTGCTGGCATGAGTGTTGCTGGGATGGGTGAGTGAGTGAAATATGAATTTCAGTCTTCATACGTTTCTCTAATAAAAAATAAAGACTATAACACAACAAAAGTACACCATAGCACAATGTAGTCCAATATGATAAATTGGTATAGTAGAGTAAAAATGGCTCATGAGTGCTGACCAATAAGTACTATAAATCTTTATTGTCCTCATTAAAAAGATGTGTTTGATACATTACAGCTTGACATGACAGAGTATAACAGTTTTACAGTTTACAAAAGGTAAAATTGCTGTATGTTTAAGTCAGATCCATGCTGAGCTCCTTAGATTTGCCCATCATAGCATTTGTGGTTGAGTCTAATCAGTGTATCAAACAAGCCCTATTTAAATGGGCTCAGAGATGTCACCAGCTGCAGTCAATCATAATCACGCATGAGAAGTTAAAGAGGTCATGTCAACAAGCAAATTTGATTGGTTTAACTTTCTACATCACCACAATTGATCGTTGAGGTTGCTGTATGTATATTTTGGACCCAGTAGATTTGGTCACATTTTCAGAAGACCCATAATAAAGTCAAAAGAGACCCAAATTCCATGACGTTTTTTTGTGATAAAGAAGTATGCGATCTAATGATTCCATCACAGAAAAATATGAGTTGCAGTCATTATTGGAAACTCAAACTGCCATGGCATACATGTTCTTTACAACTGTTTGTAAACTTTTGGCCACAACTAAGGGTGCTCCAATCGATCGGCCACCGATCGGTATCGGCCGATAATGGCTTTAAATAGTTTGATCGGTGGTCTCCATAAAGGCCGATCAGATGACGCACTACTCCTGAGAACATTTTAAAAATGGCGGCGTCCCTACATTCAGCGGTCTGGCAGTTCTACAAGGTGTCTGAACGGTGGCAGAACAGCAGTTGGCCCGCGGCCGGCCGCGGAAACGAAGACGCTAGGAAGACGGCTACTGCTTTTAAAAAGCGGCTGCCACCGGTGGTGATCCGGCAAACGTGTTTGTGATTACACCATTCTGACGCTTCTACTGCCTCTGGAGCACCGCTGGTGGTCCGCCGACTCCTTGCTATCTGGGAAAAAGACAATACACTAGCGAGTAGCAACGTGTGTACCGAGGAAATACCACGAGGCGGAAAGCTCCAAAGACATTTCAACACCACCAACCTCATCAGACATTTGAAGGTTAGTCACAGAAAGGAGGATAAGGAGTTTTCAAAGTTAGCTAACGCTAAGGCAGAGCGGAGTCGTGTAGCTAGCAGCTCCGGCGCCGTTTCCCCGTGTGTGTGTGTGTGTGTGTGTGTGTGTGTGTGTGTGTGTGTGTGTGTGTGTGTGTGTGTGTGTGTGTGTGTGTGTGTGTGTGTGTGTGTGTGTGTGTGTGTGTGTGTGTGTGTGTGTGTGTGTGTGTGTGTGCTGAAGAAATGTGCAGTGATTGAAAGGACATTTTTTAGATTTTGAGCTAGGACAGAAAGCCAAACAGTTACTGATACATTCTCTAAACATGTGTGACTGTTATGTAATGGCGTAATTTTCAGTTCATAAAAGGGATTGGTATCGGCCAATACGTCTGCCAGCAATCGGTGATCGGCCCCAAAAATCCTGATCGGAGCACCCTTAGCCACAACTGTATATATGTCAGGCCTGCTTCCTCTGTTTCTCTCTTTCCCTCCCCTTTCCTGTGCTTGTGTCTGTATGTTTAATTGCAGAAGCGGATCCAGGTGTGTGGGAGTCAGGAGTCCAGCTGCATGTCATCAGCAATCAACCTCTTCTTTCAACTCGTAGACAATACTTCCCATCAAAAGGAACATTGATTTGTGTTCTGCGCATGTTCTATTCGCAAGGAATCTTGGTCTTTTGAGTAGAGGAACTTCTTGTATGTGCCGTCTGGCTTATTCAAAAACCTGCGTGCAGTGTACCGGAAGTAAACAAAAAGTAGAGGTAAACAAGGCGAGACGCAGACAGCACCACACTTTTGGAGCGAGGAGGAAACCAATTTCTTTATTAGTGTGGTGAAAACCATGAATATAATGTATTTTGTTGATGTTGTGTTTGTTGAAATGATGCATATTGCATATTAAGGTTGTCCATACGTCCAGACGCTAACCATGCGTCGCCGTTTACATCGGGATATTGCCAATTGATTACAAACTCCATGTATACAGGAGTAACTCTCTCCGCTCACGCATGTAAACGGGTTATTCCGAATGTTTCAGAAACCCGAATAGCGACCTTAACCCGACCATAACCCGAATATTGGCTGCATGTAAACGTAGTCAGTGACTGGCTTGGTGGTAATTGGTGTCAAATATGTTTCAAACCCTGTATGTCTGACATGGCACAGGTGACCGCAACAAAAGGGAGACACACCATGATCAAGGTTGAACAAAAATGTATAATATTTAAACAAATTAAACTTGAAAAACGATCCCGCAATGTGCTCTTGCTCAACATTACTATTTATTGTAGAAGCCCCTCTGGAACTTCTTCAAGAGTATTTTCTTTGTAAAGTTTAACCAACTTTATTGTACACTTGGAGGTATGATAGTATCAAAATGAGAAATAACGTGAAAGTGATGAACATAGGTCTTTGGTAAGACCAGGGTTTCCGCGAGGTCTTAAAAAGTCTAAAATGTAAAAATGTATTCCGTGGTGTTGTAGTTCTTTCTTTCACTAGTCCAAATATAATGTTGCTGTATTACGACATGCAACTTATATATCAGCCAATCAGCTTTTGTGTTATTGGTGCATCTTTTTTGGATTGTACCACGGACTTAAAACTGAATGTATTGTTCAGTTATGGGGAAGTGTAAGTTTAGCGTTACTTGGCTTGACAAAACTGAATTCAGGGCTTGGTTGATGTTGTAATAAAAGTCTTAAATTTGACTTGGTGAAATGTCTTTTAACGATGCAATTTTTCTGATTCCCTCTAAAGTCTACCCCCACAATATTTTATTAATGCTTACTGTCACGGTTGATGACTGGAGAAGAGTTTTTTTATGTTCATAATTGGTGGCTTTATTAACAAAAATAACTCAAATACAAAATAGAAGATTAAACTGAGGCAAAATCACAGCCAGCTGCCAACCTTTCTCTCTTCTTCTGCTGCCCTTTTAACTCCACCCTCCACCCCTCCAAGTGGACCATACCACTTACACAGGTGATTATAGGGTGAGCTAACCTGAGCAAGCAACTTAAGTTTCTCAGAACATCATTACAATTGGATAGACTCATTACTGCTGATATTAGTATTTGTAGATATGTGCACCCACTACAAAAGGCACCCCAAATATTACAAACATGTAATTTACTGCAGAACTATCTTACCTATTGTTCTTCACCTTAGGATTGTCCAGCCCCTCCCTTCAGAAACGACCTCATGAGGTAAACCTGTATCCATTCTCCTTTATTAAACTGGTGAGCAGCTGAGTTACCCCCCACGTCACAGGCAGAACCATTGCCTACACCCATGAAACTTGCTGAACAGGCTTATGTCAAATAATAAAATAACAAATTAACACATTACCTACAACATTACAGTGAAATTAAGAATTTAGCAACAGGGTCCAGTGAAAAGGGGGAAAGGCAGCCTTTTCACACTTACTGGGGTAAATAGGAATGCACCGTGAAGCTGTTTCAACTTACCAAACTTCATTTAATATATTCAAACCAATTAAATTTATTAAGTCAAAAGTAACACCCCAAGGCTCTGGGCTGTGTTCAGGCCCTGCCTCCAACTCTACACTACATCCCTTCTGTCTCTTCCTTGGAGCTGAAAGGAAGGCAGCTGTCAGTTATAAACTCAGGGATGGCTACGTCTTCTTGTTTCATGTATGTCAATGTCTCCCTCATGACCTCTGGTCTTTTGAATTGCAAGCAGCAGGCGCCATCCATTGGTGTACAGGTCATTAATAACACAGCAGGACTCACCATAAAATAAGACTTAACAGCTTGTCAGAGGCTTGGTGTTGCGTTGGATCCCCTGGCTTTGGCATATTATTACCGAGGATGGCATCAGATGAGAGTACTTCTTTTTATTGTTAGCTGTTAGTGAACAAAGAGGCTTGCTTTGAAACGTTTCCATGGTCTTTACTCATGCTCGAATAATTCACTTCATCAACAGTAATCACTGGCCAGACATTCACACGTAACTCCATACAAGGTCTTGTGATCAAATAACCAAACTTGGTACCATAACAGATACTGGTGTCAGACAATCCTTTCTAATTCAGTCACCCAAAAACAATGCCAGGCTGTTCTCTTTCTCTTATAAACAATTAGACTTTAGGTCTGATATATTGGACTCGCTGTAACACATTCCCTTAGCAATCTGAGAAACCTCATGTTTATTCTGAGAGGCTTTGTTCTGGCTTAACAGTTAATGTCAGGGGCAATTTTATGGAGCAAAACATTTGGTTTTATTAAACTCAACACAGATCTCTGCTCCAACAATACTTAGAGGTTTAAAATGTGTAATTACTACTCACCTCTACCTAGTGTATATTATCAATCAGACTTTTCTTACAAGCAAATGTAGCAGAAAGTGTTTCATACATACATTTGTCTTTCCACTGTTCCAACAATCACCACTCTGATTTGGTTGAAACCCTTAATTCACCCATTTACATGTGGAAATATGCTGGCTCAATACACAAAAAGTATTGTTTATTTAAATGGAGTCTGGTGGGTTTTGCGATTTCTGGGCTGTTTCTGGTTAAACAACAAGGATTTTACTCTTTAACAAAAAGGTCTATCTCTGTAAGTATTCTTTCCATAATGTTGTCACACACTTGGAATAACAATGTAAGCCTGTCAGTGGCAAAAACAGCACTTTTAGTAGATGGAAATTGAAAGTGGAATTTGCCCTACAGGATTACATTTCAACCCGGTTCACGGCTGCTGGTTACAGCGTTCTCTCTCGATACTGGACCAATTTCAAAGATTTTTGTTGATATTATTTACTAAGACACAAATGCATGGGAAAACAGATGGAAACATACTGAAATTGGGGCCACTGAGTCCTTGACAGCAGTCCTGGTCTTGAATAATAACCGGCCATATAAATGGATGATGCACAACATTTACTGAGAGAGGCACACGCATGAAT
Source organism: Gymnocephalus cernua (assembly GCA_023631565.1). Lineage (NCBI taxonomy): Eukaryota > Metazoa > Chordata > Actinopteri > Perciformes > Percidae > Gymnocephalus > Gymnocephalus cernua. The sequence continues at coordinate 21,623,824 of CM042443.1, forward strand.
ACATTGCAATAAATAGATGTTTATATAATTGTGTGGTGCCTCTGAATCAACTCATCAGTGTCTGACAGTTTCTAAACTTGTGTCATGTTTGGTGGCAATTGGGAGGAAAGTTTGTGTGCATATATCAGCTTTTATCACGTGTATCTTATCTTTTAGCCATATTGCAGAAAAGCATGGAAAAAGATGATGTAATTAGAGTGGCACTCAAACCTCAAATGAAAAACCATGTAGAAAATGTTATGGAAATATGGCATTTCGGTTTTTCATGTATCATTGAAGACAGTGTAACATTTTTCTTATCCACTTCAGCCAGGTGTAGAAAAATGTTGCTCTAATGTTTGGTGTTTCCACTCAGATTTTTTATGTGCAAATTCAAGATTCATTCTTGTAGATGGTACTTAGATGGTACATCTAAGCGACGTTGGGTGACGGCACTTCTTGTTGACGTTCAAAGTATTTTCAAACAAAACAAGGCTAGCTCACCCCTCCCTCCTCCTCATCCTATCCCCTCCCTTCCATGCTTCCGCGCACTAACCCCCCAACCCCCACCCCCAAATCCTTCTTGTCGGTTATTGGCTGGAAGACTGTTTGTTGTGTTTGGTGGTGCAGGCTGGCACAGTTTATTTTTGTTGGCATTTGTGGAACCTGGGCTGTCTACAGAGACCGCGTTTTTTACAGTGTGTTCAGTGGACCGGCAGCTTGCGGATAGTGAGATGTTTGCTGTATGTGACAAAAAATGTTGTAGCCTAAAAAGCGCGTGACATCGCTTAGAGCACCTTTAAAGACATTTGAAACCTGACAAGGACCAACTAGAGTTTCTTTAGGGGCTACAAGCCAAAAGTGTTGGGACCCACTGGTTTAATCAATAATGCGTTGTATTTTATAATAAAAAAAATAGCATGTTTTTTTTTATGATTAAGATTATTTGAAAACAAATAGCATATGTTTTTATGTGAAATTCCAATCTAAATTTAATAACCAAACTGTCAAATAAATGTATTGGAGTAAAAGTATATTTGCATCCAAAATGTGGAAGAGAAGGATAAAATTTTAATATTCACATAAATTAATTTTTACTCAAGTATTGCACTTGCAACAATTTTTGTTGTTGTTTTCCATTGCTATTTTGGTTTGCTTGTCTGTTTATGATATAAGCATCTGTCACTGCACGATCTGAGTCTCAACACGATCTGAGTCGCGTTGAGTTGCGCATGCTCAGATTTAAACAATTTACGGCATAACGACAATAACGGAAGATGGGAACAGCAATAATAGAAGATATGGAATGTGGAAATCATTTCAAAAACGTTTTAGTTATCAAATGCTATCTATGATTGTGTGATTGCTAACGTTAGCTCATAACACCATTCAAGTAACAGCCGTTGTTGTGTTTGATTGCCAACTTGTAGCCAGCAGTGAACCAACTTGGTCATGTAGCTCCATTTTTACTGACTTTTTTATTTTTTATTAACTGACGTGAGGGATCATGCCGTGAACATGTGATCCGTTATTGTCGTTATGCCGTAAATTGTTTAAATCTGAGCATGCGCAACTCGACGCGACTCAGATCGTGTTGAGACTCACATCGTGCAGTGACAGCATCTATGACTAATACATTCTAGAATGTTAACGGTCCATAGAAGTAAATTATTTTCAGACTTGTATGTAAATATAACATAACATCTAACATCTCATTTAGCCTTTACAATTCCTCCTACCTTCATGTACTGTATCTTCTAAATAAGTAATTCATTAAAGGTCCCATTTTATGCTCATTTTCAGGTTCATACTTATATTGTTGGTATCTACTACAGCACTCAGAAATAAAAGTGCATTATTGTACCTCTAGGGGTACAATGGCTTGTAGTGGTTGTACCCTTTAGTTTGTACCTTATAGAGACCAGTTTTGTACCTGTTGGGACAATTGTGTACCCTGTAGTTAGGCATAATTCAGTGGTTGTTCTTAAAGTGAAACTAGTTAGTGTGATGTGTGAATTTGGGGAGTGGAGGTTAACGACTCTCAGGTGCTTTTGACTGATTAGCCAGGGTGTGGCCTCCCCACCTGTAGCCAACACCAATCTCCTCCTTGTATTTAATATTGGCATTTGCTGCCTTTCTACACCGTGGCTGTGTCTCAAACCGCCTACTTCGGTCAGTACACTGCTAATGTACACTGACCACTTACTGCCGTAGTGCCCACTGTCGATGGTTAGTATTGTCCCAAACGGAACACTTATGATAAAGCACTTACCGGAAATGACGAGCGGTCGGCTCGGCTCGCCGCCTCTCAAAATCTGATGACAATCTTCTAAACTGACCTTAGTTGATCTGAAATGAAGACAGATTCAGCAACTGCATGGCCTATTTCTCGCTTAAAATGTCTTCAGAAACACGTTTCGGTGAACTATTTTCGTAAAATTCGAGATCGTATTCCAAACGAGCCGCCATCTGGCCGCCATTAAGCTCGGATGTAAAATCTGCGAGAGCTAATATGCACGTGACGGGTTCGTCCAATCAGCTGCCGGTCGACGTCCCTGGTCCCTCCCCTTTCCGCTTTGTAGTCAAGATGGCGCAGGTTTAGTGTGCGTAGTGTCCATCGTTCTACACTGAACTTTTTGACTTTTTTTAGGGGGTCATCCGGGTACTTTCAGTGCACTGACTTTTTCGTTATCTACACTATATACTTAAAACTAAGTGTGTGAAGTGTGCAAGTAGGCGGTTTGAGACACAGCCCTTCTCTCTTCTTTTGCCCTCTCAGGCCCGTTTCACATAGGACGCGCAAGCGGCAGCGCTGCGCTATGAAACCCATTATTGTGTATGGCTTCCGTGTACAACAGCTGATCTGCCGCTGCGCTGCGCAAAGCGCAGCGCAAGCGGCATTTTGCGGCTTGCCGCTCTTGCGCGTGCCGCGGCCAAGGTTAAACATGTTGTTATAGTTTTTTTCAGACACGTGAAAGCACGTCACAGCGCACCGCGGCTGCTCTTGCGCGTGCCGAATCAACATGGACATGTCTTCACTGAAATACAATCATAATGTTACATTTTTTCTCAGTTACTTTGGTGCGTTTTTAAAATAATTATTTTCATTAGCACAGTGAGTGCATTTCTTAAAACAATTGGTGTAAACTGCACCGCATGGTGATTGACCTGCAAAGGCCTGTATCTTGCTGGAAATCTTTTGTTAATGTGTCTAAAGCAAGTATTAATACAAATGACACAATGAAACTGACAATTCCTTACCCATTGTTCATACCAATATAGTGAAAGTGCTTTGTGTTGTTGTTGTCCATATGTAACAGTTCACTCCCAATGCCAACACCAAAGCAACTGAGAACTGTACTGTTGTGAGCTGCGAAAATCAAATACCAAGTTGATCATACAGCTCCTGATAGGTTGGCTATTTAAGCCTGTATGTTAACGTTGTAGCACAACAATAGATAGCTTGGAATGTTTGACCTTTAGAGAGTATAAGAAGGAGTTGATTGATCTCCTTTGTTCAATATTGAATAAAGCTGCATTTAATCTAAAAGAATCGTTAATGTGAAGTCTCCACATCATTTCCAGTTATCACTCCAATAACAGCTCCAAACAGGTAGTTGTAGGATACATTCGTATTTACATGTTTATATGATGTAAAATGTTGGGACCAATTGACACATGCCATGTTTGTTTTCATTGTAATTCACATGTAGGTAGTTATGTATGAAAGCTCCAGTTTTGGAGGAATTCATTACACATATGTATTAAAGTGTTTTCCAGAGTATGAATGAATGATGATTAATGTATGAATTTAGGGTCATAGCTTGGCTTTATTTTACCCAACTGCAATGACTAGAGACCTCTCACTTATGTATGTAAACATGCAATGACAGTGTTGAAATGCAACAGTTTAATTTAGATATGATAATTATCCACACGTCATCTATTCAGAGGAGGGGTGTAAAAAAAGGTGGAAGAACCTCAGAGACCGATACTTGAAGGAGAGGAGGCAACAGAAAGAAAAGAAAAGTGGTGCAGGGGCAGACCAAAAGAGCAACTGGAAGTATTTTTCAATCCTGTCCTTTCTGCAGCCACACGTCAGGGAGAGGGTGACAACTTCTAACCTCTCCCAGTCCTCGTGGCAGTCCCAGCCCTTGTCCCAGCCCCCGTCCCAGCCCCCGTCCCCACAGGAGGGGTGCTCCTACACTCTGTGCCTCCAAAAACGTGGAGCTAGAGAGTTACCAGCCTCTGGACGCTGTAGAGCGCGGGGAGCCCCCAGCAACCCTGCAGCCCCCTCCAGCAACCCTGCAGCCCCCTCCAGCCACACCCCAGTCTCGGCAGGGCTCTGGCAAGAGACGGAAGAAACAGGGGGATGAGTTTGAGGAAAGTGTCCTGAAGGTGCTCCAACAAAAAACAGATGACACAGAGCTGTTTCTGTTGAGCTTAGCCCCACGGCTCCGAAACCTGACCAGGGAGAAGAGGAGTGAGGTGCAGATGGAGTTTCTGGCAACAGAATTTTCTTGATTTGTACTACTTACTTACCTATGTTCCACGTTTTCCATATCAGCTGCACTCACATCACAGGTCTGCAATGGCTTAAGATTAGTTAAGAATTCCATTTATTTGTTATATATTTTATTATAGATATTTATAGATGTGGTAACCATTACTTTTTACCTTGTGTATGCTTTATTTCTGTTACAAAATAAACTTTACATAAGTGACTGCATATGATGTGTGTATATTCTGGGGGTGGATGAGTGAGTGAGATATGATGATTGAAGTAATGTGTCCTTGTTATTACATCAGATCAACATGTCATTTAATATAGACACTGTGGAAACAGCTTTTTAAAGAATAAGAAAGTGGCTCTTAAAAGAGCCTTTGTGTTATTCGGAAGTGAAGCAGCAGGTGTGGGTTGCAAAGACATCAGGCCTCCGTGGTCCCAGGTATTTCCGCAGCAGGGGAGGAGAAGTAGGTCTTGAAAACCTCCCGTGTGGATATGGCCTCTTGGGTGGAGTTGTTGGTGGCAACTCTCCCTACATCATGTAGAGCAGGGATGGGGATGGCCTCTGATGGGCAAGGAGCTTCAACTGGGGAGTTCCACCGCTGGAAATTGTGCAGAGCCACTGTTGCCTTCACAATGGCATCTACATTTTCAGGCCTCACTCCAATGACACGGTGGTATATCCTCCACTGTGCAGCAAGAATGCCAAAGGCATTCTCAACAACTCTCCTGGCACGTGACAGGCGGCTGTTGAAGGTCGTCCTTGGCTGCGTGAGTTCACTTCCAGGATAGGGCCTCATCAAATTCCTCCTACACAAAAATGATGTATGGACATGTGACTATGTACATACAGATTACAATTTATACAAAATACATTGCTGACATCACAATCTAATAATATCTAATAATACATTTACTTTAACACAGTGCTGTTCAAAATCCTACAATACATAATGGTAATAAATACAAATCAAACAAATACAACACTTACCTCAAGGGGAAAGCCTCATCCCCCACGAACACATGAGGCATGGGCCCCAGGTGTTCAGCGCCAGGGATGAGGGCATCCTCCGGAAGACCCAGCTTGTCTCATTGCAAGGCTGCTCCAAACGCAGAAGCTGCAAGGGTGCCTCCATCGCTGTTTCGACCGTAGGCTCCAACATCCACCACCCTGAAAAGGTATCTTGCATCCACGACCGCCAGCAGCACTATGGAGAAGGTTCCCTTGTAGTTGAAATACTGGGAGCCGGAATGAGGTGGTGCCTGGATGACCACATGCTTCCCATCTATTGCCCCCACACAGTTGGGGAACTGCCACCTCTCCCAGAAGCTCTGGGCAATCTCTTTCCAATGGGCAGCCGTTGGAACAGGCATAAATTCCTCCACCAGGCTATATATATATATATATATATATATATATATATATATATATATATATATATATATATATATATATATATATATATATAGTAAATACTCTAATGGGGTGTGTTCCTTCAACCCAGCTAAGTCCAAAAATCTACCCTGGATGACCGGCAACTTAGAAAATAGAGAAAAAAATAAATAAATAAATAAGCCAAACGCAACATCCTGAGCTACTAGACTTCTTCCTTTCTTTCTGGTTCATAAATATCCGGCCTGCCAAGCGCAACGCCCGGAGCTACTAGACTTCTTGCCTTTCTGGTTCATAAATACCGGCCTACTAACATAGCGTCCAAGGAAACCGACCATTCTACTTATTATGGTTCATGCGGAGCTGTAGGTAATACCACTAATAGGAAGCACCGTCCAAAACCCTCCATAGAGGGTCTGTTGTGCAATACGGTTACCAGGGCTACTAGGCTACAACATTTCTACCCAATGTATTGTACCACGAGGACAGATTTCCTCCGCGCTGGAGATACTTTCTTCCAATAGTGGTCCTGGCAACATTTGGTCTGCTCTGACTTTCGCTATCTGGCGTGAGGGGTCTGGGCATGGTAGTCTTGCCACCTTACCACCTATGCCTGGAGCCCCACCCCCTCCTAATGGAAGTCTTTCTCCACCCGGGGGAGTGTCGGCTGAGTCTTGGCCTTACACCCTCCGTCGCCTGCGCCTATCCATCTCGAGGCGGAGAAGATTAGCCCTGGGAGGGGCGTTGAGCACCCGTCAGTCGGGCGATGACGGGGAGAAAGGGGTTCCACGGGGAAACCAGACTTCTGGGTCTCCTGTGGCGAATGGAGAAGGGAGCAGTAACCTTCGTGGGGAGGAAGCGTTTGATGTACATAATATCGGACCTAGTTCCGAGACGGTGAGGCCCTTAGTCAATCGCTTGTCCCTTTCCCGGAGACGAAAGCTGGGATTCACCGGCGCCGGTGAATCCAGGATGAGAGTGGTGGGGGATGTGGAGGCGGCGTTCCCCCCACTAAACCAGGCGGCTCCTCTTACCAGTGAGGAAGGATTGGTCCCCAGGTATGGGGAGGCATTCGGTGTTTGGAGCCCTCATCAGCCAGTAGCTGATGGCGAGAGAGGCGTCCCTCAGGGGCTGAGTACTCAGTCCCCTGAGCCTCCTACAGAGCATGGAGAAGGGAGTGGAAACCATCATGGGGAGGTCACGTGCGATACTTCTAAAATTGGGTTCAGTCATGAGGCCGGCGCGCCATTTGTCAATCGTTTGTCTCTCTCCCGGAGGCGAAAGCTCGGAGTCACCGGCGCCGGTGGGTCCAAGAGGAGGGTGGTGGCGGAGGCGCCGTCTCCCACGCCAAAACGGGCGGCTCCTCTGAAAGGTGAGGAGAGGTCGGTCTCTGGGCTCAGGGAGACCTCGATCCTCACAGAGGCAATAACCAGAACCATGGACCGTAAACTGGAGAGTCCGTCCAGAACACACGTCCCCGGGACGCCCTGTGCTGCAAGGTATGGTGGTGGAAACTCGGAGGTGGGATCTACGAGGAGGGATGGAATAAAGTCTGACATCAGTTGCGCCGGACAGTCAGATGTGGTATATCCCCCTCAGCCTCTCTCTGCTGGCCCTGCTATTGAACCCGCCGCCTTGGTCGGCGGCAGTACTAAACCGCTGGTGATTAGTCTCCCGGAGCCCGACCCTTGTGAACTCTGTGGTGCACGGATGCCCTCTGTCTCGAGCCTTGTCACTCATATGTCGAGGCTCCATGGCGTGAGGGACATACTGTCTGTCATACATACGGTCTGGCTCCCCGAGCCAAGGACATGCCATCGGCAGCCCTGGTTAAGGTTATGACCTCTGTCCTTAGTCCTGGGAAGACAAGGGAGCAGGTGAGATCAAAGTGCAGATCAGTGTGTAAGGCTCTCCAGAGACAGGAGGAAGCCAGGCAGCATTTAGATAAGTCCAAGGAAGAGCTCTCTCCAAAGATGGTTGCTCCGAGAGAGGCCCCTGAACCGCCTAAGGAGATTGGTGCAGTTTTGAGGGAGGCAGTTTGGGTGGGAGCGGTTGCTGCTGATTCCAATCGGACACCTGTCACTGAGGACGAATGCCGTCAGGGGGCAATTGCATCTGCAGCCTCTTCGTTCATCCGTAAGGTGGGGAGAAAGAGGGCTGGTGGCGCTGTGCGGCTGAGGTCTTTCAGACCCCCAATTCCAGGAGTGGGTGGAAGGGGCACCAGAAGGAGAAGGGCCAGACACCTTTTGCTCCGACTACTCCGCGATGGTATGACGAAGCTTGCAAAGTATGTCCTGGATGGGCAGCTGGGCATGTCATGCCCAATCCCTATGTCTGAGATCACAGCTGTGTTTGAAGGCAGATGGGGCGATGTGGGTTCGTTTATGGGATTGGGCCAGTTTGAGGACTTTGGCTGTGTGGACAACTCAGTCTTCCGGAACCTTATTTCACCTTTGGACAAATCTATGGTCCATGAAAAACAAGATCTCCCCGGGGCTGGATGGCATTTCTAAGAAGGATTTGCTGGACGAAGGTCTCAAGTTGTCACGAATGTTCTCCTCGTGGTTGGTCTCTGCCGGAGGTTTTCAAAAAGTGCCGGACGGTACTCATACCGAAAACTGCGGACAAGAGTTTTCATGCAGATGCAAACCAATGGCGACCCACTATTATAGCGCCTTGAGACTTTTCTTGCGGATCTTGACAAGTAGGATGACGGTGGCATGTCCTACTCATCCGCGCCAGTGGGGTTTCGTGGCCTTGGCTGGTTGCTCTGAGAACCTCTTGCTGCTCACAGGGTTTATGAGGTTAAGCAAAAGGGAGAAGCGCTCCTTGACGGTTGTATTCGTCGACTTTGCGAAGGCTTTCGATACCGTTTCGCATGAGCATCTCCTGAATGCTTTGAAATGGAAAGGGCTAGATCAACACATGCTCGGGTTGGTCAAGAACTCGTACGAGGACATAGTGACAAAGGTTAGATGTGCAGAAGGGGACATTGCACAGATAGCCATTAAGGTTGGGGTTAAGCAGGTTGACTCCATGTCGCCTTGGCTGTTCAACCTTGCCCTGGATCGGCTGATCCAAACACTCAAACGCGAGGGACGAGGTTTTGTTGCAGCCTGCGACACTGCCACTACAGCGTTGGCATTTGCAGACGACCTGGTTCTACTGAGTGACTCTTGGGAAGGCATGGTTACCAAAATCCCCTTCTCGGAGGCATACTGCCAGCTTACCGGACTGACTCCGGGGCTGGTGAAGGGGATAGGGCGGAAAATCTGAACCCAGCTGCTATGATGCCCGGACGCAAGCGTCTGGTCCCGTGTGACTGGCGCCAGGTCGAGTTCGAATGTGGGCTGACCTTGGATCTCAAGGGAAAGGCGTGCGTTTGTTTGAGGCCGATGAGTAACAGCTGGCTGTATGAGGAGAGGCATCGGATAAAGAAAAGCGGTCAGTTTGTCACTGCCCTTCAGCTAAGGGCGAACGTGTACCCAACTCAAGAGTTTCAGGTGAGAGGGCGCCCATCTGACCTCGCTGCTGCCTGTCGTTACTGTCAGGGTTCTCCTGAGACATGCTCGCATATACTTGGAGCTTGCCCGAAGGTCCAGTTGAGCAGGATTAGAAGGCACCACAAGATGTGACTTGCTTGTCGCGGAAGCTGAATGCATCGGATGGGGTGGGACCTTAGCCCCTGACTTGGTTTTCATCAAAACAGGAGTGGCGCTCATCGTTGACGTAACGATTCGATACGAACTCGGAGAGGAGTCTCAAGATGGCGCGAACCAAGCAAGTGAACAAGTATCGACCGCTCTGCCCCGTCCTGATAAGAAGCATTCCGGGAGTAAGACGGGCTAGGGTCTTTGGGTTCCCAGTCGGAGCCAGAGGCAAATGGCCCTCTGAAAACGGAAGACTTCTGATTTATCTGGGCCTGACGCAAGACCAATGTAAGAGTTTTGCGAAACTTGTGAGTCGTAGAGCCCTCCTGTATTCCCTCGATATCTTGAGGGTCTTTATGATGAAGAAGGTGGAGTAGGAAGGACTCCAGTGGCAGTGTAACAGAATCCACACAGCCTCTGCCATGTCAACGTGAGGGATGGCTGGTGCGGGCCTGAGGAACCCGTGCACAACGGCTGGATGCCTTCTAGTATCTCTAGTCCGAAGCTGGTTTGGGATGCCTCTGCGGCTATAAAGATGCAAATGTAATGATTCCTGTGGAAAGTTGGGAGAAAACATGCCAGCTACAGTGAATCTCAACAGGATCAAATATGTGGCGAGAGTTCAGAGTTCAGTTGAAATTTTTTGTCACGCCATTAAAAAAACAATATCAGGGTTTAGGGGACGCCTGTTGGAAATCCTGCGGTTCTACAGAAGCCAACCACTTCCACATTTTCTGGAATTGTAAGGTCATACACACCTACTGGAAAGATATACAACCCCAAATCAGAAAAAGTTGGGACAATATGGAAAACACAAATAAAAAAAGAAAGTAGTGATTTCTAAATGTACTTTGACTTGTATTTCATTGCAGACAATGTGAACACAAAATATTTCAAGTTTTGTCCGGTCAACTTAATTTCATTTGTAAATATACATCCTTTCCTGTCATTCAGACATGCAACACATTCCAAAAAAGGTTGGGACAGGAGCAATTTAGGGCTACTAATCAGGTAAATTGGTTAAATAATGATGTGATTTGAAACAGGTGATGTCAACAGGTGATTGTAATTATGATTTGGTACAAAAGCAGCATCCAAGAAAGGTCTAGTCCTTTAGGAGAAAAGATGGGCCGAGGATCGCCAGTTTGCCAACAAATACATGAGAAAATTATTGAAATGTTTAAAAACAATGTTCCTCAAAGAAAGATAGGAAGACATTTGCTTATTTCACCTTCAAAAGTGCATAACATAATTAAAAAATTCAAGGAATGTGGAGGAATTTCAGTGCATAAAGGACAAGGGCGCAAGCCTAAGCTGAACAACCGTGATCTCTGATCCCTCAGACGGCACTGCATCAAGAATCGTCATTCATCTATAAGCGATATCACCACATGGGCTCAGGCCTACTTTGGCAAACCTTTGTCAAGTACCACAATACGTAGTTACATCCACAAATGCCAGTTAAAACTGTACTGTGCCAAAAGGAAGCCCTATGTTAACAGTGTCCAGAAGTGCCGTCAACTACTCTGGGCTCGGAGGCATCTGGGACGGACCATCACACAGTGGAAACATGTACTGTGGTCAGATGAATCAGTATTTCAGGTATGTTTTGGGAGAAATGGACGCCGTGTGCTCCGGACCAAAGAAGAAAAGGATCATCCAGACTGTTACCAGCAACAAGTCCAAAAGCCAGGGTCTGTCATGGTATTGGGTTGTGTCAGTGCCCTTGGCAAAGGTAACTTGCACTTCTGTGATGGCACCATTAATGCTGAAAAGTACAAAGAGATTTTGGAGCACAATATGCTGCCTTCAAGAAGACATCTTTTCCAGGGACGTCCATGCATATTTCAACAAGATAATGCAAAACCACATTCTGCACACATTACAAAGTCCTGGCTGCGGAGGAAGAGGATACAGGTACTTGACTGGCCTGCCTGCAGTTCCGACCTGTCTCCAATAGAGAATGTGTGGCGCATTTTGAAGCGCAAAATGCGACAACGAAGACCCTGTACTGTTGCCCACCTTAAGACTTGTTTGCAGCAAGAATGGGACAAAATTACACCTGAAACACTTCATCACTTGGTGTCTTCAGTCCCTAAACGTCTTGTAAGTGTTGTGAAAAGGAATGGCAACATTACAAAGTGGTAAATGCTTTACTGTTCCAACTTTTTTCAAAATGTGTTGCAAGAACCAAAATAGGAATTTTGTTTTTTTTGAAAAAAAAAAAAAAAAGAAAATCATGAGGAACACATTAAATTATGTGCTGTTGTATTGTCTGCAATTAAATACAAGTCAAAGTACATTTAGAAATCACTACTTTCTTTTTTTATTTGTGTTTTCAATACTGTCCCAACTTTTTCTGATTTGAGGTTGTCATTTTCTCTTAAAGTGCAAACAGAAAAGTTCTACTGGATCTGGACTAAATGGCCGGAGTATGTAAAACCTGTCCAACTGGGCTTCATATAACTGCACAGTGCAAACCTATCCACCAAAGTGTCAACTTCCTTCTATATATTTGTTGTATATATAGTGTGTGTGTCATTAAGATAGTCTGTAAGCTCCCTAGTTCAACTTGTTCTGTGTACTCAAAAATGGAAAACGGGAAAAGGAAAAGAAGTAATGTTGTGGTTGTATGCAACTGTACTTGTAATATTTTGCTTTTTCAAATAAAGAAAGAATAAAAAAAAGGAAATGCCTATTTAGCCCATAATGGATGAGAAGTCAGTGATATAGCACTCATAGAAAATATATTTGTAACAGGATCCAGCCAGCCTGGCAACATAGTATCGGCTAAAATAAATCAAAAGTATGCACAATTCCTGCTGTGCTAATCAATGGGTGGTTTACAGAATTCACAAAGATATCTGTACACACAACATCTGAAGAAACAAATAGAGCTGGCAGACGTACAGATTACTGTCAGCAAAAGAAGTCTCCAGGATCTGGACCTTGGTATGGAAATTAAGAAAAAAAACACTGAGGAAACACTTGACAATAGTTTAATAAACACACAATTTCAAACAAGACAAAACCATAAATGAAATACACTCCTGTTTTTTAAAGCTAATACAGTATCATTGAAGGCTGTCTTAACAGACCATAGTGCCTTTCACTTACTGTATCTTTCATTTATCTATAGGAGCAATTTACATTCTCTTCATCTCTAACAGATAAAGAATACATTATCAGTGAGTTATTATTAATATATATTTTGGAGCATGACATTGTTCCATGAATGAAGCCTCAACTTTATGACCAGAAGCCATTTTGCTCAGTTCAAATACTTTTGTTTCAAAGAAGAATTCCTGCTGTTATTAAACATCTGCAATTTAGTAAAGGAAGTTATTAAGCTCCACATGTCCTTAAGGCTATCAGCCCCTTTTGGCACACAGTTTGAGATCTGTGATTTAAAGTATTTGACCTTTCATCAAAAGCATGTCATATCAAGCCTATATCTCAATCTTAATTGAACACCCCCCTCCCCCCCCCACACACACACACAAACCTCTCTCTCTGGATTACTGTCTCTCTTGGACTCCATCAGATTTTTTATCATACAACTTAACTCCTTACAACGGGATACGGGATATTAAGCGCAATACCATATACGTAATCAAAAACAATTCTGTACTAACCGTGGACTTCATTTGATACTCAACTTACTTATGTTTTCATGTCTGTTATGTTGGTTAGAGGATTACTTTTTCCTGGATCACAATAAACAGCAGTCCAAGGCAAGCAAGGTCACCCCATGTGTTTCTGATGTGGACATCATCAGCGTTGCTTTCAAAGCGGTTTCTGAGTTGCAACAGTGGTTGTTGATTTTCTCCCACATCTGTCTCAAGAGATTATTATTGATATGGTATGTATCATCTAGATCATAATGTTCCCCTATATGTTCAGAAGTATCGTAATGCTGTGTGATATACACTTCTCTACCCTGTGCAAAGCTTGCCATTCTGTGTTCTGCTCCATCACACAAATGGGAATCCTTTCCCAGTTGCCTCCCAAATACTCTGTTAGGGGATGGACAACATAGCGTGCATTGTTTCCCAGAGTTTTATTGAGACTATAGGAGGGGACCTCTGACCTTCTAGGGGGGTCCAGGGGCATGCTCCCCGGAAGAAAATTGTGTACATTTTAAAGCTAAATCCATCAATCTGGTGCCATTTGAGATCAACATTAAGAAGCTAGATCTATGAAAAATCTGTGCTTTTGTAAACAATGTCTTGTAAGCAAATGATAACCACCTTATTTGTATTGATGCCACAGCAAAAAAGTTACACCCACAAAGCATGGTGAGACAGGGCTGCACTGACTCAAATTCATATCATCTGTGTTTTGAAATGGCAATTAAATATTTGAATTGAATCCTCTACTTTAAAATAAACCAACAAAAAAGGGCAAACACTGTAACAACAAAGTGTGCAGGCTGGCATATAAATGTATTTTTTTCTGTAATTACCTATTATTGATAAGATTTCTTTTGGCGTTTTCTTCCTCTTTTCTTATCCGTAAAAAAACATAAGTGATGAGCACAAAGAAGAAGTTGTTGCCCCTTTCTTTTCTGCTTTTGTCCATAAAAGAAAAAAACGTTAATAATTGTAATTAACAAAATATCCAAACTGACTTAAAAGGAAACTGAGAGAGGGTCTACAGCCCCACTGAGAGAGGGTCTACAGCCCCACTATCAGCTCTGTGAGGCTGTACTTGGGCACAGCAATGCTTTGTGCTAAATGCTTATGTCACCATGCTAACACCGAGAATGTTAACATTGCTGACGTTTAGCAATCAACACTCATGGTCACGGTTGACGAAACCATTGACTCCCCAGATAGATATTGATGCAATTGACACTCTGTACACACTTTCATATGTGTAATTAAAGTTTCCCCAGCTCTATCTGTAAACTCTGAGTTCTGTTCAAGTGTCCTTTTAGATCTAAACAAATTAAGACTGAATCACAGTGAGATGGCGCTAAAAAAAAAATCACTTTTTTTTTCCTAAGGTACAAACTTAGCAAATGTTTCCTTTTGAGAAAGGGAGGCAGTGCTACTTGGGCAGAGTGATATGCTCGCAGCTCTGCTCAGAGCTGCAGTGTATCACTCCGCCCAAGTAGCAGTGCTTCCCTTTCTGAGAATATAGTTCCCAGTTTATAAACCGTTAGAAGATGGCTGTGTCTCATGTGACGTTATTTGTACACGCTGTGACTATACAAATCACAACATGTAAATAGAAACATGTTGCCGTTATTTTGTCACTTATTCGGAGCAGTAGGCTAGTTGGAGCCGGTTACCTCCAGGATCTGTGCTAGGCTAAGCTAACGGTGGAGCCGTCAGACAGAGTTACGACACGCACGGAGATGAGAAGGGTATGTATCGACTTGTCTAACTGTCGGGGTTACGGTGAATAAGCTAATGTCCCAATAAGTTGCCGTGTTCCTTTAAGGTGGCGTATAGTGGTGCCAACGAATTTCAAAGTGTGTGTGTGTGTGTGTGTGTATATAAGAGAGACTCTTTGTCCGTCCATCGGTCTCTCTCTCTGTGTCCCTGCAGATCGCCTGTCTCTCTCTAGACACAGCTGAGAAGTCAAGACAGCCACAATCATCATAAACCTGAGGGTTTTATTTTGTAAAGTATCCGGCTGCACTGTGGCCTTCCTGTATATGATTACCTACGTGGCTTGACACGTCGCTCGCAAAAGAAATAGAGTAGATGCTGCAACGATTGCTGCAGCGCGCGGTCCGGCGCAGCCGCTCCTGATCGCAGCCGGTGTGGCAAGACAGATTGAATAACATGGGCGCTGAAATGAAAGTAGCTCTGCTTCACGGCACTTCGTGGCTATTTGCAGTGCGTCCGCTGTGTTTATGGCGTAAGACTCAAGGAAAAGATTAGGGCTGCCCCCTCTTAGTCGATTAATCAACTAATCTGTCATTTTGGTCTTAGTCAACGTGGATGTTTTTTTGTTTTTCATGCTGAATGACTTATTTCCAAGAAACTTATGAGCACATCTCTGGTAAACCCACGATCTAATGTGGTGCTTGTGCATGATTCTTTGTGGAGAAACTCAGTTTTACAGATCTGTTCATTAAATCGACAAATAGATCAGATGACAAAATCATGTTAGTTGAGTTGAGTGATAATTTACTAAGAATTTGAGGTCAGCCCTAGAAAGTTGAGGCCAGCTCATAGACGATTAAAACCCATAACCAAATGAAATTCAATTTAACAACTACCATTTGAAATCTTATGAGGGGACCTGATCTTTCTGTCTCAGTTTGTACTTGGTCTCAAGATCAACATTTTCTTGACCCCAGTTTTATACTTGATCTTTACTCGCACGCAACTTGTGCTTAGTGTTCGCCTAGTCTTGGATTCGATTTAAGCCAACTTGTCTACAGTCTCTTTGCAACATTCTATTAAAGTAAAAGTGGGTCCTGAAAGCTCTCTTTCTTTGCCTCAACACCAAGTTAATGTATTTACTCCAAACACTGCAATCTATTGAAGATAAAGTCCAGAAAACCTATAGCCTCCATCATACTAAGTGCCACTCACTAAACACCCACACAGACACCGAGCTGAGCTGGGATCTTCAAGCAATCGCACTTCAAAATTGAAAGTGATTGAAGACAAGACATTGTCTGGTCTGGTGATGTACACCTTTTGACTCAACAAGTCTTTAGAAAGAGGAAATGTGCCTCTTTCTAAAGACTTGACTTAAAGGCAAACAATCAGAGGCGAGGAACTGTCCATGAAGGCTTGTTGGAGATATGACAAAAGAATTCCAAAGCCTCCATAATTGGGAAAACTTCTAAAAGGAAACAATCATGGAGTTAATTGAAATGGCTGACTCATAGTTGTGTAGAGAGAATAGAAAAAAATTTGATGAAAAAAGTGGCTGTCTTTGATCTACTTGAGCTATTTGAACTCTCTCTGAAATCAAATGACTTTGAAGCTTCTTGTTTAGTGACCTAATATTAGACTTCCAAACAAAGGTGGAAGACATATTCACATCTTATCCTTAAGTAGCAATACCACAGTGTAGAAATACTGTCCAATTGAAAGCCCTGCATTTAAAATTGACTTAAAGCGTAACGCTCGCCAAAATGCAACCTAGGGTGTTTTTGTGAATGTCCCGCATAATTAGGACGGAAGCGCCACTTTTAAGATTTACCGTATTCTCGTTTTTCAGTCAAATGGCCTTTTGAATGGGAGAGCTAGGGACACTTTTATGCTAGCCTCAAAATAGCTATTTTTAAACACTAAGAAGGCTCGACACAACATGAAACTTTGCTCCAAGTATCACCAGGGGCTCTACACATTAACGCAAGCATTGACAACACTGTTTGTGTACACAGAGTTTACTAAAAAGAAAGGTTTTGAACAACTCACCGTAGCTCGTTGTTTTCGCTTGCAGCCATCTTTGCCAGTCAAAACGAATCGATCTCCGAATGCGAATGAACAGACTCCATAGGAGGAAATGTCATTCTTATATGAGGCTCCTTTTTCAACTACAAGGTCAATATTGTTTTTCACTAACGACAAAACAAAAAATCATCTGTGCATTCATATGGGACTAAGCTTTAGGATATTTCCATCTTTACTCTCCTCCCTGTTACATTGCATTCGGTAGAGGAACACAGTAACGTGGTCAGAATGCTACAGCTAGAGCCGAGCAAGCTTCACTTACAGAACGTGTGTGTCACGTCGGGTATATTGTCCTATTTTGAGGCTACTATGTGATTTTATTTCATAAAGCCCTGTCAGATTAAATGCTGTTTAACCAAGTGTGGGAGAGGCTCCGGTCGGTCGTATCCTCAGCAGTGCTATCACAGCGTGATTTGGTAACTACACTGCTGCAGAACGGAAGGCCCTGCAGCCGATTGTGAGGACGGCTGAAAAGATCACTTGGGCCTCTCTTCCCTCCCTCTCTGACATCTACAACACCCACTTGTCTGCGCAAAGCCATAAGCATTGTTAAGGACACAACACACCCGTCCCATGCACTCTTCTCCTTACTGCCATTAGGTAGAAGGTACCGCAGTATAACTGCCCGCACCTCCAGAATGGGGCCTCAAGCAGTCAGACTGTTGAACAACAAAACATGATCTGAATTTTTTTTCTGCTGCTAAATTCTATATATTCTACCTCCACCTCACAGTGAACCTAACTTATAACAATCGGTGCTCTGTTACAAGTCTACTTATGTCCTGTCTTTTGTTGTCTGTTGTCTTTCCTGTCCCTTGTCTGTCTTAAATGCTCTACTTTAAATAGTAATTGCACCTAATGTATAATCTACAATGTGTGTGCACTAAATGTAGCCTGTCTCAAATGTCATTTTTATATATTTTAAATGTAACAGCGTGCTCAGCGTGTAACACCACTTGAGTTGTTTGTCTCACTATGTACAGTGATATGGTTGAAATGACAATAAAACCCACTTGACTTAACATGACTTGATGAGATTAGGGCAACACTTGTTGATCATGTGATCAACCACGGTTTGACCATGAGAGAGGCTGGACTGAGAGTCGATTTACAGTGGCGTCCATAATTTGAACCTTCAGAAATGAACAGGTATGCAACTATCTAATGACTATTTCAGCATTACAGTAATTTACTGTAAAATACATATGACTGCATAGTATTGCATAAACATTTGTAACTCTAAGCCATTCATTTACTGCACTGCATTGAATGAATGAGGTTGGTAATCATTGCATCAACAATGCATTTAGGATTAAGATAAGAGCATATCTTGAATAATGACAACAATGCTGTAAGCCTGTCGACCATACAACGCATCGCCCAACGACACCAAGTGACGATGAAACAACTTTACAAGGTGCCATTTGAGAGAAACTCTGACAGTCAAGAATCTGCTAGATGACTTTGCAAAGGTATGTATGCAACACTACTTCCAGTACTTCAGACATACCATATGTACTGATCTGCATAGCCTTTTGTCTGTTACAGAGAGTATTGGAGATGGATGCCCATGTAATTCGCCATGAATTTATTTATGTGGATGAGGCTGGCTTCAACCTCACCAAATCCAGGCGCCGCGGAAGAAATGTAATAGGACAGAGGGCAATTACCGCAATGTCCCTGGACAGCGTGGGGGTAATATAACTATGTGTGCTGCAATCACTCAAAACGGGGTGCTCCATCACAATGCCACACTGGGTCCGTACAACACCGGCCATATGCTCTCTTTTCTGGATGCAATTTACACAATACTCGTCCCTGATCCAGATCAGGAGTCTGATATATTTCTGGTTATATGGGACAATGTTAGTTTTCACCGGGCTGTTCTGGTCCAAAACTGGTTTGCCACCCATCCACAATTTGTAGTTTTGTAAGTTTGGGTAATGTTGGTGGCGTAGGGCAGGTCTCTGTTGGCTGACCTGGGTCGAGATGCTAATGCTATTTCTGGCTTCTGTTTTCATCAGTTCTCTCTCATGTCCGTGACAGGGCTATGTCTATTTAGTTATGATGTTTTTGATTATTTATTTGGTTGTTTAAAATAAAAATGTTATCCTTTTGGCAGCCTACCCAAGTGGTCTCCCCATTTTTGTCACAGCCTAAGAGCCAGGTCACATACTGAAAGACATTCGGATACCTGCAGGACTCTGTCATATGCCCCTGTAGTACTTGTGTGACCTTTCGGAAATTGATGCTGCATTTAATTACAAATGAGGCCTTGGTAAACGACTCTCGTCTTCTAATTCACAGTAATAGCTGACATAATGTCAGGTAAACAACAAGGTGTCATATAGAGCAAAATGGGGCCATATAATATATTTGCCGAAGACCTGCAAAATCTGGCCCCCGGAAGGGAGCTAGAGAGTGAGGTAAATGCATACATTTACACAATGGGTTACTCCACACCATCGTCACTTGATAATTTACTGTGATGTGGCAATAATCATTCAGGGCATTAAACAAGCAAACTATTTGCAAAATTTTTTTTATTCATTATTACAATACATACAATAATCAATTCATTATGTGTATATGTTTTACAGCTTGACCCAATAGCTAACGATGTCCTCATAGGAACAGTCTGTGACAAACAGCACCTGACACTTGTGAGAATGTACACACATTACCATAGAACAAATATAGAAACATGTGTAGGAGTGTCCGGACCTTTGCGTGGTCCTCTAGCATGACGTGATATTTTATTGTGAAGGTCCTTTATCCAAAGGAGAGGCGGGCACTTTACATTGACCCCTTAAAGAAAAGCAAGGATATGACAAGGCAAGTTATAAATCAGTGGCAATGTCATAAAATGTTCGTGGTTACAAATAGCAACCATATTTTGCTATTGTACAGAGCTTTCATGAGACATAAAAATATCCACATCTTACAGATACAATACATACATACATAAGCCATCCAGGTCAGCAAGACCCAACGTCCTAAAGGCAATTGTCTACAAGGTATGAGTGCAACTCACCCTTTGTTGAATACAGCTGTTGGATGTTACTAATTATAGTGTGTCTTGTGTAGTTGGCAGTGCTTCTCCTATCTGGCACTGCTGGAAGACATTGCCAATGGTAGAATTCGGAGGGAGCGTGTGTTTAGAGACCATGCTGATTTGTTGGCCCCAAGATGATGGTCGAGTCAGACTGCCAAGAGCTATCCTGTTGGAACTATGTGCAGAGCTTGGGCTTTAGAACGAGAGACAGTCAGGAACCACGCATTACCAGCCTGATGGCGCCTGTGTTTGGCTATGCATCGGTCACCACTCTGCTCTCCCATATATTTGTAATTTTCCTCTGGATTTTCCTTGTGTCAACTCTATCAACCACCAGTTATGTCTCTGCAATGATACAGTATGATCGGGCCGCGTTGCTCAATATTAAGGCACATATGCAGGACTTTTGTATTACCTCGGACAGATTTTCTGAGTTTTTCCCTCCAAAACTGGAGTGCCACGCATCATCGCCGGAATACCTGTTGCTTACCCGACGCCGTGGCAAGAGGAGGAAGCGGGGATTCAGGGCTGGGGTCCAAGTCTGGAGGAGAAAGTGGCGATCCCGTGGATTTTCATCTGGGCCGAACGGATCCAATGCTCCGGGGAGTGAGCGGTGCCTGAGGCTGGTTCCGGTGTTGCACCGAAAGCTGTGACCCATCAGGATCTGTGACCGCAGAGGGCGCTGTTGCACATCGTCTGCTCGTGCGCACCAGACAATGGAGGGCGAAGAAGAGCCCCTACGTAAACGGTTGCCTACGCAAACGGCGTAAACATTAATATATGCAAGCTGTATGATTATTCGCGATTTGTTGTAGTTTCCTAAGGAGAAAGAGTAAACCGCTGGTGACCATATTATATATTAAAATACATTTTCTCTGAAATGTTTCTAAGCATATATTTCTTTGTGACTGCATGCACAAGTTACATTTGTAATAACCTACCAAAAAAGAAACATATTGTACTATTAAGAAAAGAAATAACTAAATATGTAATGCTTAATAAAGGAGTTAAACTTCAAAATATTGTTTGAGGTACTTATGCCATCTCTTCACATTACTCTGGACACACATTTTATTATTTTGAGTCATCACAGAGCCAGTATCACTACGTACTGAGAGTGTAACAGCTTTCACCACTCCTGTGAACAGGTGGTTTTCAGCAGGGTAGGTCACATATTTTAATAGGCCTAATTATGTTACCCCACTGTGAATCTGCAGAAATTGACTTACACACACATAAAACCATTTCAAGACAAAACTACATTTAATTTACACACTTGTACATGTGACACAACTGAATGCTTTTCTGCCGGGGCTTCCATGGTGTTTAACACATGTCATGTGAAACCACCGGTCACATGTGTCACATTGGACCTGTAACAACAAAGGTGAAGACAACATAGCAATAATTTGAGAGTAAATACTTGAAATACATAGTTATATACGCTATAATTGAAGTATCATAATGGAATCCTTTACCCATTTGGTTATCTTCAGACAAACAGTTGTGTTCTCCACAATGGTGGCACAGCTCACGAAGGTCATCTAGTCATAAGTGCCAACACCAAGACTTGTCAACAATTGTGTCAATACAATACAAATACAATAACACTTGTCAATATTTGTAGGAATACATGCACCATGATTATAGACCAGAATATAAGCTACATTACCAGACTTCCTCAAAAGTGCCCTTGCCACCTCCTTCCTGTAGCCAGCCACCGCTTTTCTTCTATTGGAGAATATCAGTGGCTCATCTTTCAGTGTCTTCTCAGCATACTAATGTGACAAAAACTTAATTAGCCGTTTGGTCAACTGGACATATGTTCAACACTTTTGCATTGTTTGGAACCACACAACCTACACAGAAACAACAAACTTACTTTCTGGACAAAGGCTCCGCAGGAGTTGCCATCCCCCTGCGGGGTGTGTGGAACAGTGCCGGCTGTCCACCTCGACACATTGCACCCTTTCTTCCGGATGAATGCCCTGTTGATACACCAACACAATGACATATGAGAATACATTCTCAAATATGTGTTTTTAAGGGAAAGTTTTTTACCATGGTTTTTATGACTTAGCCTACCTTGTAGACTGCAAACATTGTTGGACCTTGCGTTCATCATTGCCCAGGGGGTCCACCACAATACTGCGTCTTTACTTGGGAAAGATCACCTAAAGAATTAGAAAGTCACATGCTTACATTGTCTTACATATTACATCTTACATATTTTGTCTGAATAAAGGTCTGAAAAATATGTTAGGTTTTCCCTGCAATTCTGAGGTGGCCCCCATTGGACCATTGTGTATTTCTGTGTGTGTGTGCATGCACAAGACCAAGTACTTGCACTTACAGTTAATATCCAGTGGCCTGGCTCATGGACAGCACCCATAATTAAGTTGTGTTGGGTGGGATCACACTACAAAAGACCAGGAGCATTTACAGAATCACTTACATGACATCATCAAAGTTGGACTCTTTTTAAAGAACTAACCTCAACTCCGCCTACCTTCAATCTTGACCCCTTTCCTTCCCAGATCCTAGTCATCTCAAAGGAATCAATGAAAAGGGCCTCCCCCCCCCCCCCCCCCCTCGTTTTTCTCTGCTACCATCTTGGACATCAGTGCGTTGATCACCTGAAGTGTAAGTACAGGGTTGGGAAATAATTGTAAGTCATGTGATGTATGAATTATATAAGTATAAATCAATTACTTTATTTCAATATGACTATACAAGTACATTTCAGATTTCCCTTAAAGTGCAACCAGTAACACAGTTTACCTCACTCTCCAACTCTTGTCCGGGCGCAGTTCTTGCGATGTCCCAATAAAATAATTTATATGGGCCAATGCGGGATAGCAGGACATGGGATTTATTCCCTCCCCAGGCATCGGTTATGCCTTTTGGTGACATGACATTTGGATATCAATTACTTCTAAGTACATGGCATTTATTTCTGTTTCAATATGCTGATATGTTTACAGGAGTTTTGCAAAATTCAATAGGCTAACATGATTACAGTTTTATTTTGTCCACCTACACTGCTCGTGGAACCCAGGGTTTGAGGTTTGGTTGCACTGGGGGGAGGCGTCATCCTCCTCATCCTCATCCTCCTCATCCTTCTTATCCTTCTCATCCTCCTCATCCATGGGGGCTGGGGAGGTGACAAGGTTTGAGGAGCCAACAGAGGGTAGGGTTGAGGGGTTAAGAGGGGTTAAGGTGCTAACAGGGGGTAAGGTTGGGGAGGCGTCATCCGCATCATCATCCTCTCCCTCATCCACATCCTCATCCGTGGGGGCTGGGGAGGTGACAAGGTTTGAGGAGCCAACAGAGGGTGGGGAGGTAACAGGGGTTGAGGTGCTAACAGGGGGTGGTGCCCTTTTCAGCCTTTGTGGCACTCTTGGGACCTCCTCCACATACATTTTTAAGTGGTCGATGCTGACCTTGGGGAAAGTGCGGCCATTGGTGTCGATCAGGTCCACACTTTTTCCCTCAACCTTGGCCACTGTAAAAGGTCCCAAGTACTCGGGGTCGAGTTTCCCCCCTTTCCTCTGCTGGCTCCTCACACTTTTTTCGCCATACCAGGGCCCCAACTGGTAACACAAGACCCTTCTGTCTTGGCCCTGTCCTGATTCTTTCCTGCTTCTTTTTAGTGTTCTCCTCCACAATCCTCATGATCTCTTCGTGGCGCTGGATGTCAATGGCCACTTCTTCAGCCAGGAAATCCTTCTCCATGGAGTGCTGCATCTGTGGAGACATGTAAGTAAAGATGTGATCTGTATGTGATCTGTAATGTTTCAGTGGACATTGACCAAGTCTGTAAATGTTATACTTCACCTGAAAATGCTCAGGGACCTGAGACAGATAACGTGCCTCCCTTCCAAACATCAGGTGGAAGGGGGAAAACTGCATTGTCAGCTGTTCCTTGGTCCGCAAGCCAATCCCAGTTATTGGGCTTATCTTTGACAAGTTTCCCAAGAGCACTGAAAAAGTGATAGTGTAATTGTTACTGCTACACTGCTATGTTAACGATGTTGAACAGAACTATAGAACAAAACTGAAACTCAAAACTATGCAGGCCATGACTCTCTGGTAGAAGCCATCAGACTGCAAAAAGGTCACATCTGTTGGACAATTATCTCTGTGTGTGTGTGTGTGTGTGTGTGTGTGTGTGTGTGTGTGTGTGTGTGTGTGTGTGTGTGTGTGTGTGTGTGTGTGTGTGTGTGTGTGTGTGTTTGTGTTTGTGACAGGTTGGGGAGCCCAAAGTCTAATGCCAGTGCTTCCTCCTCCCCTCAAGCCACCCTCCACTTTGATGCCAAGGTGTCATGACATAAGTAGCTATCACATCACATTTTACTTTTATATGGTAATAATATTTTACTTCTGAATGGTGTCATTACATTTTTCCACCAGTCCGTTCGTCTGCGGGTGGTAGGGGGCGCACAGGCTCCTCTTGATCCCCAGCTTGTTGCATACCTCTGTGTTGATCTACAGAAAACATGCAAGCATCCATGTAAGTCTTGCCACAGCAAACCATTGGAAAATCCCATTTACATCAGAAAACACTTCACTTACATTATTGACAAACTCCCTGCCATTGTCTGTCAGTATTCTTTTTGGAACCTCAAATTGGTACACAAACGTAAGGAGGCAGTTTGTGACCTCCACTGCATTTTTTTGTTTCATGGGGTATGCCTGCGCCCATCTGGTTCGGTAATCAATCATCACACAGATGTATTGATTGTCATTGTCCGTTTTTGACAACTTCCCGATCAGGTCCATCCCCACCAATTCAAATGGAGCCTTTGTCTGTTAACGGATAATAATAGATAATGTTTACATAATAAACAAAATAGATTTCAGCTATTATAACTACTCTGTTTTAAATGAAATTATGGAGTTGATACCGTTATTTGGGTAAACTCTGGTTGGAGTTTGATCGCCTTTCTCTTTGATTGGCACTCTGTGCACTGTGACACCTGCAAACATTTATTTAGGGAATACAGATGTTAATGTATTAAGCCTTTTTTAATTTATTCAGTTAATGACAATGACAATGTCCTCAATTTATTCAGTTAACAATGTCCTCAAACTGGACCATCCATCTATGTGTTCTTTACAGTGCAGGAGCCTACCCATTTTTCAATGTCTGCTGACATGCCAGGCCAGTAGAAACGCTGCGATATGGCATCTCTTGTTTTCAACTGGCCTGGATGCCCACTGATGTCTCCACAGTGAAATTCACAAAAAATCTGATCTCCCTCCTCTGCTGTGCTCACAACTTTGCAGGCAGTTTCCAACAGTGTGCCCTTCCTCCTCATGTAATAAAGCTGGTTTTCTGTGGAATATCATATGTAATTGGTCATACTCAAATATGCTTAAAGCAGGTGGAACATAATAATTGGGGAGAGGAAGTTGGAGCAACAACTAGTCTACTGTCCTGCAACAAGTGGCATGGAATAATAGCACAAGATAGTTGCTGATGGTATGTGTAGAACCATAGAACATGTTATTGAAGAATGTACTTGATACAGTAATGAGAGGCAGCAGTTAATCCATCAGCCATAAAATGAAGAGATACCTTTGCTATTAAATTATTTTTTGCAAAGGAATTCTGGAGAGCAATGCTTTTTAGAAGAACTGGATTAATAAAGATAATTTAAGGGAGTAAGTCAGTGTAACTGACCGCTATTTAAATTGTTAATATTTTCAAAAATTGTGACATACTTAATCACTTATGCTTATGTATGCCACTTTTGTGAAAATTGTTTGTGCATCTGTACATGCATGCACAGAATATATAGGCTAGGCCTATTCATTAAGCCTAACATCCTGATGGTTTTGGATGCGTGATCAAGTTCATATAGGCTACTGCATGAAAAAAAAACGGTTTCCAGCATGAACCTGGAGTTAATGATTTTACAGTTTCTAAATTTGAGCACCTAAAATAATGCTGCAGTTATATTTAGAACTACATTTACGTGATATGCACTTATTTCACCGAGGCTTACTTGTAAACACAATTATCTCACGGTAACTGTTAGGCCATAGCCTAGCCTACTAATTAACGATACTTACCCAACACGGAGAAATTGGACGCTTTTCGCTTTAATGAAAAACGTTGGTGCTTGTCAGCTCCCTCTGGGAACTGCCCATGAAGCAAGAACACCTTCAGCTGCTCAATTTCAGTTGGATCCATTTTTTTATTTTATTAATCGATGGATGCCTGTGGATGGATGCTACACAATTCTGTGTTCTCTATTCGTATCGCTGTCAAATGTCGTCAGACCATGTGACCACACCTGAACATTCCAAATGCTTTTCCCCTGGCAAAATCACGATAGACCTGGGGTAACATAATTTGACAGTAGGCCTATTAAAATATGTGACCTACCCTGCTGAAAACCACCTGTTCATAGGAGTGTTGAAAGCTGTTACACTCTCAGTACGTAGTGGTACTGGTTCTGTGAAGACTATAAATAATAAAATGTGTGTCCAGCGTAATGTGAAGAGATGGCATAACTACCTCAAACAATATTTTGAAGTTTGACTCCTTAATTATGCAGTTACAGTGGGGTCACACATTCTGACGGCTGATAATTGTCATATATGGTGACCTCTGTGATACTGGCTCTGTGATGACTCAAAATAAGAAATTGTGTGTCCAGAGTAATGTGAAGAGATGGCATAAGTACCTCAAACAATATTTTGAAGTTTAACTCCTTTATTAACCATTACATATTTAGTTATTTCTTTTCTTAATAGTACAATATGTTTCTTTATTGGTAGGTTATTACAAATGTAACTTGTGCATGCAGTCACAAAGAAATATATGCTTAGAAACATTTCAGAGAAAATGTATTTTAATATATAATATGGTCACCAGCGGTTTACTCTTTCTCCTTAGGAAACTACAACAAATCACGAATAATCATACAGCTTGCATATATTAATGTTTACGCCGTTATTGTTATTGACGATCCCTCTTGTTCGATTGCAGCTGATCTGTTGACTATTATGGATTCTTTCAATTTTGTACAGCATGTTTCCGGCCCCACGCATAAAAAAGGCCACACGTTAGATCAGGTTTTCTCTTATGGCCTAAACATTGATAATCTGAGTGTTGACGATTTTCAAAATAGTGACCATTGCTGTATTTCTTCTAATTTGTCACTTACCACAATGCCTACTGTTTGTAACGTAACACAAAAACGCATCATTAGTGAGACAACACCTAGTGATTTCTCTGCCTCTTTTGACTCTCGCTCCTTTGTTGAATGTGATGATGTTGATTCATTTGTGGAAAGTTTCAACAACCACTGTCTGTCAGTTTTGGATATGGTAGCGCCTGTTAAAAAGATTTCTGGGTCACAGAAAAAGGCCCTCCCTTGGATAAATGATAACATCTGTAGTTTTAGGAGAAAATGTCGGAAGACAGAGCGCCTGTGGAAAGCCACTAAATTAGAGGTACATAGACTCCATTTAAAAGACATGATGCTGGATCTGAATGAATTGATGAAGCAGGCTCGCTCATCTTATTTTTCTAACCTTGTGTTAGGAAATAAGAAAAATCCAAAAGTCTTGTTTGACACCATTGAGAATCTTACTGCACCTTCAGCTCCTTTTGTGCCGGTGTACACACAAGAGGACTGTAACAACTTTTTGTTGTTCTTTGTGAACAAAGTACATGACATTAGGGCCAGTGTTAATTCTCCACTCATTAGTGTTTGTTCTACTGAGTTTTCACCTGTGTCATCTTGGTCGTCCTTCACTCCTGTCAGCCTACAGGATGTAAAGACTATAACCGGAAATATGAAACCGTCTTCGAGCCCCGCCGACATTGTCCCAACAACTCTGTTGTTGAAAACGTTTGATATTGTCGGCCCCTGTGTGGAAAAAATAATTAATCTGTCACTTAGATCTGGCTCAGTTCCCAGCTACTTCAAACATGCTGTGGTAAACCCGATCCTTAAAAAGCCCAATCTTGACCCTTCAGAACCTAAAAACTACAGGCCCATATCAAAACTTCCATTTATCTCCAAAATTTTGGAAAAAGTCGTGGCATGCCAGCTGACCTCCTTTATGGAACAGCATGACTGGTTTGATACTTTTCAGTCTGGTTTCCGAAAATTACACTCCACTGAAACAGCCCTTATCAAAGTCTCTAGTGATGTGATGATGGCAGCAGACTCTGGCCGCTACACTGTACTTGTACTACTTGATTTGACTTCTGCTTTTGACACTGTGGATCACAGTATACTGATCAATCGGCTTCATAATGAGATGGGACTATCAGGAACTGTCCTTCAGTGGTTCTCGTCCTATATACATGACAGAACCTTTAACGTTGCTGTAAACAATGTACAGTCTGATGTAACAAATTTGTCTTGCGGAGTGGCACAAGGGTCAGTTTTGGGTCCTATTTTGTTTTTACTGTACATTTTGCCACTTGGTCAAATTATTGGTTGTTTCAAGGATGTATCATATAATTTCTATGCCGACGATGTCCAGTTGTATTGTTCCTTTAATGATGCTGAGTTTCATCGTTTGTCTCTGTTCCTAAAGTGTGTGTCCTCCATCAAAGACTGGCTTGCCAATAACTATCTGCAGATAAATTCAAACAAGACTGAAACTGATCTTTGCTCCAGACCATAAGATCACGTTGATCAAACAGCACCTTGGCTCCCTGGGCCCCTCTGTCAAACCCAGCCTCAGAAACCTGGGGGTTATGTTTGACCAGGCCATGTCTTTGGAGACACACTCAAAACAGCTCGTCCGAAATTAGAAACATCTCTAAAATTCGCAAATTTTTGTCAAAGAATGACCTCCATCCATCCATCCATCGTCGTCCGCTTATCCGTGGTCGGGTCGCGGGGGGAGCAGCTCCAGCAGGGAACCCCAAACCTCCCTTTCCCGAGCCACATTAACCAGCTCTGACTGGGGGATCCCGAGGCGTTCCCATGCCAGGTTGGAGATGTAATCCCTCCACCTAGTCCTGGGTCTTCCCCGAGGCCTCCTCCCAGCTGGACGTGCCTGGAACACCTCCCTAGGGAGGCGCCCAGGGGGCATCCTTACCAGATGCCCGAACCACCTCAACTGGCTCCTTTCGACGTGAAGGAGCAGCGACTCTACTCCGAGCTCCTCACGGATGACTGAGCTTCTCACCCTATCTCTAAGGGAGACGCCAGCCACCCTCCTGAGGAAACCCATTTCGGCCGCTTGTACCCTGGATCTCGTTCTTTCGGTCATGACCCAACCTTCATGACCATAGGTGAGGGTAGGAACGAAAACTGACCGGTAGATCGAGAGCTTTGCCTTCTGGCTCAGCTCTCTTTTCGTCACAACGGTGCGATAAACAGAATGTAATACCGCCCACGCTGCGCCGATTCTCCGACCAATCTCCAGCTCCATTGTCCCCTCACTCGCGAACAAGACCCCAAGGTACTTAAACTCCTTCACTTGGGGTAAGGACTCATTCCCTACCTGGAGAAGGCACTCCATCGGTTTCCTGCTGAGAACCATGGCCTCAGATTTAGAGGTGCTGATCCTCATCCCAGCCGCTTCACACTCGGCTGCAAACCGATCCAGTGAGTGCTGAAGGTCACAGGCCGATGATGCCATCAGGACCACATCATCTGCAAAGAGCAGCGATGAGATCCCCAGCCCACCGAACTGCAACCCCTCCATACCACGACTACGCCTCGATATCCTATCCATAAATACTACGAACAGGATTGGTGACAAAGCGCAGCCCTGGCGGAGGCCAACCCTCACCTGGAACGTGTCTGACTTACTGCCGAGAACCCGGACACAGCTCTCGCTTTGGTCATACAGAGATTGGATGGCCCTGAGAAGGGACCCCCTCACCCCATACTCCCGCAGCACCTCCCACAAAGTCTCCCGGGGGACCCGGTCATATGCCTTCTCCAGATCCACAAAACACATGTAGACTGGATGGGCATACTCCCAGGCTCCCTCCAGGATCCTTGCTAGAGTAAAGAGCTGATCCGTTGTTCCACGCCCAGGACGGAATCCGCATTGTTCCTCTTCAACCTGAGGTTCGACTATCGGCCGAACCCTCCTTTCCAGCACCTTGGAGTAGACTTTACCAGGGAGGCTGAGAAGTGTGATACCCCTGTAATTGGTACACACCCTCTGGTCCCCCTTTTTGAAGAGGGGAACCACCACCCCGGTCTGCCACTCCTTAGGCACTGTCCCAGACTTCCACGCAATGTTGAGTAGGCGTGTCAACCAAGACAGCCCCTCCACACCCAGAGCTTTCAGCATTTCTGGACGGATCTCATCAATCCCTGGGGCTTTGCCACTGTGGAGTTGTTTGACTACCTCAGTGACCTCCACCAGGGAAATTGACGACAATCCCCCGTCATCCTCCAGCTCTGCCTCTAACAAAGAGGGCGCATCAGCTGGATTTAGGAGTTCCTCAAAGTGCTCCTTCCACCGCCCTATTACCTCCTCAGTTGAGGTCAACAACGTCCCATCCTTACTGTACACAGCTTGGATGGTTCCCCGCTTCCCCATTCTGAGGTGGCGGACGGTTTTCCAGAAGCGCCTTGGTGCCGACCGAAAGTCCTTCTCCATGTCTTCTCCGAACTTCTCCCACACCCGCTGCTTTGCCTCTTTCACGGCAGAGGCTGCAGTCCTTCGGGCCCTTCGGTACCTTGCAACTGCCTCCGGAGTCCTCTGGGATAACATATCCCGGAAAGACTCCTTCTTCAGTCGGACGGCTTCCCTGACCACCGGTGTCCACCACGGTGTTCGAGGGTTACCGCCCCTTGAGGCACCTAAGACCCTAAGACCACAGCTCCCTGCCGCAGCTTCAGCAATGGAAACTTTGAACATTGTCCACTCAGGTTCAATGCCCCCAGCCTCCACAGGGATGCACGAAAAGCTCCGCCGGAGGTGTGAGTTGAAGGTCTGTCGGACAGGAGCTTCCTCCAGACGTTCCCAATTTACCCGCACCACCCGTTTGGGTTTACCAGGTCTGTCCAGAGTCTTCCCCCACCCCCTGACCCAACTCACCACCAGATGGTGATCAGTTGACAGCTCCGCCCCTCTCTTCACCCGAGTGTCCAAAACATACGGCCTCAGATCAGATGAAACGATTATAAAATCGATCATTGACCTTCGGCCTAGGGTGCTCTGGTACCAAGTACACTTATGAGCATCCCTATGTTCGAACATGGTGTTTGTTATAGACAATCCATGACTAGCACAGAAGTCCAATAACAGACAACCACTCTGGTTTAGATCAGGGAGGCCGTTCCTCCCAATCACGCCTCTCCATGTATCTCCGTCATTGCCCACATGTGCGTTGAAGTCCCCCAGCAGAACTATGGAGTCCCCCTCCGGAGCCCCATACAGGACTCCATTCAAGGTCTCCAAAAAGGCCGAATACTCTGAACTCTTGTTTGGTGCATATGCACAAACAACAGTCAGAGTTTTCCCCCCAACAACCCGCAGGCGTAGGGAGGCGACCCTCTGGTCCACCGGGGTAAACTCCAACGTTGCGGCGCTCAGCCGGGGACTTGTGAGTATCCCCACACCCGCCTGGCGCCTCACACCCTGGGCAACTCCGGAGAAGAAAAGAGTCCAACCCCTCTCCAGGAGTACGGTTCCAGAACCGAGACTATGCGTAGAGGTAAGCCCCACCAGATCCAACTGGTAGCGCTCCACCTCACGCACAAGTTCCGGCTCCTTCCCCCACAGCGAGGTGACATTCCATGTCCCCAGAGCAAGCCTCTGCTGCCCGGGTCTGGTCCGTCGAGGCCCCTGACCTTCACCGCCACCCGTGTGGCAGCGCACCCAACCCCAGCGGTTCCTCCCACAGGTGGTGGGCCCATGGGCTGGAGAGATAGGTGCCACGTAGCTTTTTCGGGCTGTGCCCGGCCGGGCTCCGTGGCAAACCCGGCCACCAGACGCTCGCTGACGAGCCCTCCCTCTGGGCCTGGCTCCAGACGGGGGCCCCGGGCTTCCTCCGGGCAGGGTCTCTCTATCCCTTCCTCGTTTCAAAGAATGACCTGGAAATGATAATTCACGCTTTCATATCAACAAGGCTTGACTACTGTAACTCTGTGTTTACCTGGCTGAATATGTCTGCTTTGAACAAACTGCAAATTGTTCAAAATTCTGCTGCTAGACTTTTAACAGGTGCCCTTCGAAGGTCTCATATCACCCCAGTCTTGTCAGCTCTCCATTGGCTCCCTGTAAAATTCAGGATCGACGTTAAGATTTTAGTGCTGACTTTCAGGGCCTTAAACGGTCAGGGCCCACCGTATATCCGAGACCTTTTGAAGCCGTATTTC
The DNA here is from genome assembly GCA_023631565.1 of Gymnocephalus cernua. NCBI lineage: Eukaryota > Metazoa > Chordata > Actinopteri > Perciformes > Percidae > Gymnocephalus > Gymnocephalus cernua. The sequence goes on from CM042443.1 coordinate 21,656,158, forward strand.
CCTAGCCGGACTCTTCGGTCCTCTGACCAAAATTTGCTTGCAGTCCCTAAGACTCGTTATAAGACCCGAGGGGACAGGTCTTTTCAGTCTGTTGCTCCCAGACTGTGGAACGCCCTGCCCATGCGTCTGGCTGACTGTTGTCTCTTTTAAAAAGGATCTGAAAACATGCTTATTTAGGAAAGCTTTTGGTTGATGGGTTCTCACTAGCGTCCCTTTCTTTCGATATGCATTTTATACTGTTTGTTCTACCTATTCTGTTGTACAGCACTTTGTGATTTTATCTGTGAAAACCGCTTTATAAATAAATTTTACTTACTTACTTACTTTGTAATGCCTTACCACTTTGGGGTTTCTTGCAATGGGGGCTTTTCAGATAGAGCTGGCTGACTGGTCAGGTATTTCATAATTATACCGTGCTATGTCTTGTTTTAAATGTATGTAAATTGTATGTTTGGTATTTTTATGTATATGTTGTGAGTGTTGTATGTGGACCACAGAGAGTAGCTGCTAAATTGTTACCAGTAAATGGGGATCTGAATAAAGGAAGGAATAAGGAATGCCAGCCGTATGGGACAATCTCATTTGTACTACACCCTGGTATATAAAATGTCCCTTCACTGTGGTTAAGCGGGCCAACATTAAAGTAATATCAAAATAACTTTGCAAGGATGAGCCGATTTCCAAATGTAATTCGATCGACTGCACTCACATTGCTATAACGGCACCATCTGACAATGAATTTGCTTATCTGAACAGAAAAACTGAAAGCATGGCTCTACTCATGATTCATTCACTCTGGAATAGTAATGTGGGGAACTTCAAGCTGGGGCTATGCAGGATGCCTGGCTTTTTGGTAGGATATGTCCTATAAAATGATGAGACAGCAAAATAAGGCAATGATGATAATTTTGTATTGTCATCTGAGTATATGGTTAATGTATACCTTAGGTGACCGTGGTTACCCATTGCAAACCTGGCTCCTCACCCCGCTCACAAACCCCCAGACTGAGCAAGAGCGGTGGAATAACAATGTCCATGCTCAGGCTCGGTCAGTGGTGGAGCTTACTATAAGGCAGCTGAAAGGCCGTTGGCGCTGCTTGGACGGAATGGGTGGCATGCTGCTCTATATTACACAGAAGATTTGTCGGAATTGTGTTGGCATGCAGTGTGCTGTACAATGTGGCAAACCAAGGTGGTGCGCCTCAGCCACAGGACCTGCCGATGGATGAACCAGACCTGGGCCCCCCAAACATTGGGCCAAATGCAGCAGCTCTGCAGTGCCGTTTGGATGTCAAAAACTGGTAAGAGATTTGGCATATACTAACTAGATCTGTTAAGCAGTTGCTTATGTTATTTAGAACATTGTTCTTTTTTCTTAATTATGCAAATTTCTTTCATTGTAGGACATGGCAAGTCTGGCGTCCCTCAGCAGCGGGGGCACATGGTGCTGTGGATTGAGGGTGCACGCTCTCCCCAGCCATGGAGACGCGGGCCTCACATGGGTCCCCCCTCTCCTCTTCCTGAGTCAGGTTGACTTGGGTTTGGACTTGGACTCTTCAGTTTCCACATTACACTCTGACAATAAATGGCATTACATCAGTGGGTTCAGACTGCTTATTGTGCTTAATTTGGACTGACACATACATGTATGTTTTTTTGTAACTGGTCTGTAAATGTGTCTCTTTAAAGGAGAACTCCAGCCAATTTTTACGTTAATCTTGCTAAATATAACTATGCGAGACCTGTCTATAGCAAAAACAATTAGCGCAATAGCAGCTACCTAGACGGAGCTGCTGCAGCTAATGCCCACCGCTCCCACTTAGCTAAACGGCAGTTATGGGGCATAAATTAAATAGTGCCTTTGTGCATCTTAACCTCTTAAGCCCGAGTGCCCCCTGTACCGGGGGCTAAACGCCCATGATAACCATTTTTATATACACAAAATATGAATCCAACAGAGCAAATAAATGAGCACATAGGAAAAACACAAGCATGGCGCACATGAGCATTATGTGACATTAGCGATTTCTTTGCTTTTTACTATCCGCACAAACGATATGTCATATTAAAGGGGGGACTCCGCTGATTCCAACGGTATATGTTTGATAATTCTACATTGAAAAACCACCGAAATAGCAGCCAAAGAAGAGAAAGAAAGTAAGCTAACTTTATACCGCCATAACCATGAATTAGGTCTTACCTTTGCTGTTTTGTAATGAAAACTTGAAACATTATATTTAGATGGAATACATACCTACAGGGACATATAAGTTAATATAAAGTTTGGTACCTGAGATAAGTCAACTGGCAGGTCCAGATGGTACCCAAATGTCTGCCTAAACATGCTTCTGCTAAAACGTCTCTAACTTTGCTCTGTTTCACTTTATAAGGTACAGGTAATGTTTGGATGCTGTGCTATGGGTTTCTAGAGGTTTTGGGCTGCAACTGCATTATTCCAGAGGGATATTCCCTAACAATTGATAGTTTTTTTAGGCGGAAAATAAATCTTTGATTTATGCTGTGCTTCATCTTCATTTACTCTGACCCAGTAACATATATATTGATGCTTACACCTCTCCGTGAGAAAGGAGTTAAAAACAAATGGTACTGGGCATGAATAGAGGACAAGAGGAAACGGGTGAGACGGTACGGCAGCAGCGGTAAGAAAGTGCTTGCTAGTGTAGCTATATATCTATGACTAGTCACAAAGCTTCGGTCCGTGCACTCATACGAGTACGTTACCGGCAACGACCGTTACCGCTGCGACTGCGCCTTCACTGACCGACCATGCTTGTGAGCACGTTCATAGCAGAACACGATTTGTCTTTAACGATGGCCACTGTGTAAAAGCTCTCTAAAGCCCAAACTGCCTTGACAAAGCTGTCTGTTTGGAATCAGCATGGCAGTTATTTAAACATTACGACCTTGTCCCAGAGTTTACACATCTAGCTATATGAAAAGCTAAACAATGCCAAGTTTTTAAAAAATTCACATGAAGCAACTAATGTCAACATGGACAAAATCATGAATGTACCAATTCGCTTTTTTGATGATGACCTGGCCAACATAAAGTTCTGTTTTAACAATGATTCATTGTAGGATTATGATATTATTGCAATATTTAAATCTACATTGACTCTTAATTTAATGTATGGTTGGAAGAAGTAAAAATGTATCCAAACCTTTTTACTTCTTAAAAATTATGACTTTTATTATTGTGTAATGTAAGAAGGACTTGAACTGTTTTGCCAGTCAAATTAAATTGAATGAGTGCATATTACACACATTACACTGTGGGGGTGACAGCCCCCCCGTCAAATAAAGTTTCAGGCACAGGATTTCTTTTTCACTTTAAGCCCTGTGCACTGCCACACCTCTCTTGATTTCCATTTTGTCATCAGACTTTTTTTCTGCTATAGTTCGGTTCTCTGAACCTGCTGCATTCACCACCCTGTCACAATTTTTCTTTCAGTATATTTAAAAAAAAACTCTTGGAACATAACACCGGCTGGTAGCAGTCTACGAAGAAAGAAGGTAAAGGAGCTGAAAAACAATGCTTAAGAGACAACCGTCGAAGTAGCAGGTTGAACGGGACATTGACAGGTGCAAATGGTTTGCAATATAGCCCACTGACTGTGGAGAAAAAGATCCCTGTTGAAAAGTTGGTGTCTGTAAAAACTGGCGGCGTACCAGCTATGACTGGGTAGTCTATATCCACGACGTTCCACTTCCGGGATTGCTCCGTTGCCGCTGGAAATTCCCGCCGAACTCTTTTCGGCCAGATGTCCGTTACCTACCACTTTCTTTGTGTTGGAATTTTAAACTCCAGTCGATATATGAGGACTATGGTTAACTGCTCCTCAGATTTCTGCAGGCTATCTAGACTATCTGTCCAATCTGAGTTTTCTGTTACATGACTAAAACAACTTCATGTTCCACCAAAACAAGTTCCTTCCCGAGGCTATTTTGCAGCGGCACTGTGGCTCTGCCCGGTGCTTCCCATGACGATTGTGATTGCGTTTTTCTCCCATCCCAGAATGCTGTGTGGACTAGCCAGACCGTCCTCCGCAGCACTGTGGAGGAAGGCCTGGCAAAGCGAGACTAATGACTCAGGATTTATTGCTCACTGTAAAACAGACCAGACTCTCCTATATTTCTGAACTACCATTTTTTTTCATTCATCAACTATATGCGCAAGGTCAATGGGATTTGATTGTAAATGGTCTGCAATTATAGAGCACTTTTCTAGTCTTAGCAACCTGATTAATAGGTGACCACTCTACCTTGTGAGTCACAGCATATGATCAGTGCTGTCTAGTGTTAGGTTTTAAAAAGTTAAGACAATGCTGATGTTTTGAAAAACAATGTACCTTTGATTCAGATGCATTCATTACACATGGCAGCCTGGTTAAGGTCAGAGCAGACCCTTTTGTTTCTATTCTCCCTTTGTCTCTCCCAGGTAGATTAGGTCAAAACCACACACTTAACATATACAACCCCAAATCAGAAAAAGTTGGGACAGTATGAAACAGTATGAAAAACACAAATAAAAAAAGAAAGTAGTGATTTCTAAATGTACTTTGACTTATTTTTCATTGCAGACAATGTGAACACAAAAGTATTTCATGTTTTGTCTGGTCACCTTAATTTCATTTGTAAATATACAACCTTTCCTGTCATTCAGACCTGCAACACATTCCAAAAAAGGTTGGGACAGGAGCAATTTAGGGCTAGTAATCAGGTAAATTGATTAAATAATGATGTGATTTGAAACAGGTGATGTCAACAGGTGATTGTAATTATGATTTGGTACAAAAGCAGCATCCAAGAAAGGTCTAGTCCTTTAGGAGCAAAGATGGGCCGAGGATCGCCAGTTTGCCAACAAATACGTGAGAAAATTATTGAAATGTTTAAAAATAATGTTCCTCAAAGAAAGATAGGAAGACATTTGCTTATTTCACCTTCAACAGTGCATAATATAATTAAAAGATTCAAGGAATGTGGAGGAATTTCAGTGCGTAAAGGACAAGGGCGCAAGCCTAATCTGGACAACCGTGATCTCTGAGCCCTCAGGCGGCACTGCATCAAGAATCGTCATTCATCTATAAGCGATATCACCACATGGGCTCAGGACTACTTTGGCAAACCTTTGTCAAGTACCACAATACGTAGTTACAGCCACAAATGCCAGTTAAAACTGTACTGTGCCAACAGGAAGCCCTATGTTAACACTGTTCAGAAGCGCCGTTGACTTCTCTGGGCTCGGAGGCATCTGGGATGGACCATCACACAGTGGTCACGTGTACTGTGGTCAGATGAATCAGTATTTCAGGTATTTTTTGGGAGAAATGGACGCCGTGTGCTCTGGACCAAAGAAGAAAAGAATCATCCAGACTGTTACCAGCAACAAGTCCAAAGTCATGGTATGGGGTTGTGTCAGTGCCCTTGGCAAATGTAACTTGCACTTCTGTGATGGCACCATTAATGCTGAAAAGTACATAGAGATTTTGGAGCACAATATGCTGCCTTCAAGAAGACATCTTTTGCAGGGACGTCCATGCATATTTCAACAAGATAATGCGAAACCACATTCTGCACACATGACAAAGTCCTGGCTGCGGAGGAAGAGGATACGGGTACTTGACTGGCCTGCCTGCAGTCCCGACCTGTCTCCAATAGAGAATGTGTGGCGCATTTTGAACTGCAAAATGCGACAACGAAGACCCCGTACTGTTGCCCACCTTAAGACTTGTTTGCAGCAAGAATGGGACAAAATTACACCTGAAACACTTCATTACTTGGTGTCTTCAGTCCCTAAACGTCTTTTAAGTGTTGTGAAAAGGAATGGCAACATTACAAAGTGGTAAATGCTTTACTGTTCCACACTTTTGTCCCACAGCAGGAAGCAAACACCCTGCTGTGCTGAGACTAATTAGAATACAGGATAGTCTTTGAAATATAGTTCTGAAACTTACAATGATCAGTAAAAATGTGACTCCACCGGGGCAGCATCTTTGCTGTCCGCTGCTTGAAGTGTTTATGTTCCTGTGTTGTTTTGTGACTGATTTTATGTTCCTCCGTCAAGGAGGAACATATATTTAGTCACATGTCAGCTGAATTGTAACTGTTGCTTTTGTCATGTCATTTTCATCATAGTGTTAATTAAATATTCTCTTAATCCTCCATTTGCATCCCAGGCCTTTTCTCCGTCCTCAAAGATTCAGAACATGTCCTTTAGTTTTTCTCAACACTAGGCATCCAACGCATTTAGCAAGAGAAAAACAATAGGTTTCAGCACTTCCTCTCAGTCGCAAAGATGTTGGAAAACCATGCAGCTGACCTTTCAAAGTATTGTGACCTACTGTCCAATGCTTGGGCAGGAGTTTGCAGACAGTCTGACTTTGAGGAACTTTAGCCCTGTGTGACATTTATTGCCAACCGCTTAATGAAAGCGGACATAGGTGAGATTTCAGAACAAATGGCTTAACTGTTCTGTGTTCCAGTGGAGATGGAAGTATTAAACCTCAAGAATGATGACCAGCTAAAATCTCAACAGCAACCACAGCATTTCTGGAACCTAGTAGAGCCACAAAACTATAAGATCATTCACCAAGCAGCTCTGAAAAAGTTCTACACACCTTTGTAAAGCATGTTTAAAACCCGTTGAAAAAGTTTGGATTAAGCAGCCCATATGTATGTATGTATGTATGTATGTATGTATGTATGTATGTATGTATGTATGTATGTATGTATGTATGTATATATATATATATATATATATATATATATATATATATAAAAATGTAACCCTTAATTTAATATTGGGTTTGACATTTCATAAAGTGAAAAAAAGAACAGTTACATCCTTTCTGTGTTACAACAGTACTGTTTAAGTAAAGGCTATTGTTGGGGGATGTGCTGTAGAGACTGCCTCACTGTTGGTGTACTGACCACATAACCATGTAGGTGTTACTTTCACACTTGCAAATGAGGGGGCTGACAAGAAGTGGCCAAACAAAGGTTTTTGAAAACGTTTTATTTTCAATACAAATCACTCACAATTTACAGAACTTAACATTACAGTACAATACTTCACACCAGAAAAAAAATAAAACACACAATACAATTATATATTGGGTTTCAGTCAACAGTAATGGAAAGTCTTTTCACACCATCCTGTCCTGCCAGGACACACTGCCTTCGGGGGAGGTGAAGAAAGTTGCACAGCTTTCCCTAACAGCACAGGCTTCTCTTGATGCCCTGTTTCCCCCCATGTTTCTCACTGGCACCATGTGTCTCCTCAGTTCCTCTGCCTCTTCTAGCAGCCATACATTTTCACTTGGGGCAAGGAGCAAATTGTGCAGGATGCGTGCTGCCACCACAAGTGTGTCCACCTTTCTGGGGTGCAGGTTAATCCTGCGATGAAAAATCCTCCAAAGTGACGCCAAAATGCCGAAGGCATTTTCAACTACCATCCTTGCTCTCGAGAGTCTGTAGTTGAAAATCCTCTTCCTGTGGATGAGGTTCTGTCCTGGGTAGGGTCTCATTAGGTATGGCTCCAGAGGGAATGCTACATCCCCCACCATGACATGTGGGACATCCCCGAGGTGAGCAGCACCAGGCAGAGAGGTACTAGGAGGAACATCTAGAGTGTTGTTCTCCATTTCCCTCCCCAAATCTGAACCTGCATACACCCCATCCATCAGAGGTTCTTCCAAAGTCCCCCACCTGAATGCACTTGAACCGGTATTCTGCATCCACGAGTGCCAAAAGCACGATGGAGAAAGTCTTTTTGTAATTGAAGTACTGACTACCGGACAGGGGTGGTGCTTGAATGACAATGTGTTTCCCATCAAGTGCTCCCAGGCAACTTGGGAAGTTCCATTTATCCCTGAAGCGTTGAGCTACCTCCTTCCATGACTCTGCAGTCGGCCAGGGCAGAAATGTCTGCATCATGACTGTTTCAATGGCAGCACACACCATATCCACAGAGTTCATCACTGTTGTGTGGTCAAGGCGGTAGTTGAATGCAATGCTGATCAATGAGTCACCAGAAGCCAAATATCTGTGAAGTGAATAAACAAAAAAAGATTAGTTAAATGTGTGATTATTATTTTAATCTGCCTCTCTTCTTTTCTCAGTTGATCTTTGCAAGGCAAAATGGCGGTCACTGAGGGACAGTTTTGTGAAAAACAGGAAAAAAGTCTATGCCAGTGGTTCAGCAGGAGGATCACAAAAAGAATGGAAATACACAGACATCATGTCCTTTATTTTGCCCCACCTACAACAGAGAAGGTCTGTATGAAATATATATAACAGTATTGATGACAAGATAATCTTTACATTGAATATCCACATTTCAAATAAAGTGACTGATAATTATTGTCTGTAAAACATAAATGTTTGAGAAGGTCTAAAATTTGTTTTTTTGTTTTAGTTCCAAAAGCAGTTTGAGTGGTGTTTTAACAGAAGAAGAAAGGAGATCTCCAACGCCACTGTCTGTGTGGATCTGATGAGCTGGATCCTTCAAGTGCGTCAGTGCCACAGGACAGCGAGGGACCACAGACTGTTTCACCATCCCCATCAATATCGGGGCCTACTACATCAGGGGTGACAGACAGGTCCCGGAGCCCAAGGGAGAGGGTGCCTGGCCGGTCTGTGGCAGACTCAAGGAGGAGCAACAGGCAAAATCCATCTGATGTGGAAGAGCGGCTTCTGTCAATCTTACAGGAGCCGCTTCCCAGACCTGAATCAGAGCTTGCAGAAAGCTATTACTTTGCCTTGAGCCTGGTTCCACTCCTCCATCGAATGAACTGCAACAGGAGGCAGCAGGCCAAAATTACTATTTTGAATGTGCTGCAAAATAGCGAGAGCAGCACAGCCTCAAGGCAACAACGGGCTGAACATTATACACACCCTCCCCCTAAGTTCCACACCCCCACTAAGACTTTACCTAGGCCAGGTACTTTCAGGCCATTAATAGGGCCATTTACAGAGATGCTGGCCTCTGATGAGGATACACAGTGGGGGTAGGGCAGCACCCCCTACACAAACTTTGAATGTTCTGTAAATAGTTGTTTTGCTGTTTTTTATATTGATATTTTATATTATATTATTAGTAACTTTTACTTTCTGTTTGTGAATTTTACTATGTGTTTCAAATGTGTATGTCTTTAATTTTGAAAATAAAAAAAGGTAAAATCTATTGTGATCAGGGTTCATTGTGTATGTAATGTTAAGCTCACCTCAGTCCAACAGCCAGTCTCTGCTTTGCTTCTATGGCAGACCTGTAGTTGGTGTTTTGTCTGGTGAGTTCAGGGCCAATGATGGACAGAAGCTCATCCATTTTCTCTGCACTCATCCTAAAATACTGGTGATGGTGCTGAATGTCCAAACGCAGTTCTGCCACAAGATGGTAAAACTCTCCTTGTTGAGGCCTGCGCTGGTTCAGTGGATGAACCCAGTACTGGCGCCTTCTCCTTCTACCTCTCCTTCGCAGTCTTGCAAGCAGAAGTAATAAAGGAATTGTTCTTCTCCCAGCAATGGGCACTGGAATTCACAGAATAACTTAGTGAATTACTACAGTATTACAAGGTTAAACAAGAAACAAAACCAAAACATTATTGTTACTCATAAGTAAAATGTAAACCACAGCAATTTTGTTTTATATATATTTTTTTCCATTTCCAACTGCAACAACAGTTAACTTTATTTACACAGCCTACAACTTTCCTAATACATTCAAATATAAACCCAAAATTCACATTTCGCATTCTAAGTTGAATATATAATTATAAATATTGTACTTACCCATGGTAGAATCACAATAATGTCCAAAAAAAAGGAAGATAAGCAGGTCAGCACAGAGTTGTTTCCCCGCTACTCCTCTGGATGGAAACAAACTCTTGTTGGTTTTGTGGTTCTGTTTATAGAAACTACATGTTATATCGCGTGATCATACGTGAATGTGCGAGATCTCATGGGTCCGAGTGACTTCAGCTGGCCGCAGCCGTTTTGCAACAAATCCGGATCCGGTGGGTAGTGACGGACGGTGGACCACGGAGCAGACACGCACTCAGTATAAATTGGGGGTTAGAGACCTCTAGCAGAAAGGGGGGAAGGACTGAGAAGTTGTTGATGTTCAAATGCTTTGGCTAAATCCTGGATCTTTACAATCCTACCTACAGCACCTTTAAACTAGCAACAGATTTCCACTCTCCCATCACGTAAAATACGGACGCTTGGTCATGTGCCTTTGGCGTTTGTTATTTACGCTAAAAGTCTCCTTTAGCATCGGGACTCTTGACGTCACTTTTGCCCATGCGTTCGTATTTTACGAGTTGGAAGTGAGAATGGGTTGAAACTAGCTATTGAGACCATTAAAACTTATTTTGAAAATGTTCACCGAGTTAATAGATCAAGTGAGAAGAAGGGTCATTTTCTCATAGACTTCTATAGAAACGGCCTTCTTTTTGCAACCAGTGGAGTCGCCCGTGCTGGAAGTTAGATAGAATGCAGGTTAAAGGCACTTCCGCCATTGGCTTCACTTTTCCGACCGGGAAGCTTCGTCCATTATTTTTTACAGTCTATGAAAAAACACAGTAAATGGTTGATGAGATAAGAGGCAAGTAAGAACGTTTTTGTTATTGGAGTGAACTGTACCTCACACTTACCTTATATTGGTATTTAAAATGCTATTATACAAGTTGTCACACCAATAAAATAACTTTTATTGTGCATATGTCAGATTGATGGTCTGTAAATTGACTGTATTTATATAGCGCTTTTCTAGTCTAGTCAACGACTACTCAAAGCACTTTTACACAGTACAGGAACCATTCACACACACTGGAGGCTGAGGTTGCCGTACAAGGTGCCACCTGCTCATCAGATAAACATTCACACATTCACGAGATCTACCCTCGGAGGCCTGAGGGAGCGAGTGAACAACGATGGTTACTCCAGAGGTGCATATCACCCACAATGCATTGCAGTTATGCATTCCGTGCAAAATACATCCATAGGTAGGTGGCAAACAACAACACGTATGTAAAACTTTGCGACTGCTCACCACTTAAGGACAACATGCAAAGATTGAGATTTGTTTTATCAGTAATTGGTGCAATTCCAAACATATCGGCATATATCTCAAAGTGTAAATATCCAAACATTTGTCACAAAGTGAAACGTGTATAGCTCTATGCCTGTGTTGATGTTGCGAGGCTTGAAAAAAACAAAACATTTTAATAGTTGATTGTTTTCCCATTGTTACAGGGAAGAGGAGACCGAGCTCCTCATTAAATTGAGAATGAGTAATGAGGCTCTTTTTACAGGGAAACGCAATGCTTCCAAACTGGCCTGGAAATTACTTTTCATTTATACAATATAATATAAAATATATAATTTTTTTTGATAGATTTTTTTGTTGGGATTTTAGGTCTTTATTTGACAGCTTAGACATGAAAACGGATAAAGAGGGGGAATGACATACAGCAAAGGGCCGCTGCGGCAAGGACTCTCTCTACATGGGGCGCACGCTCTACCAGGTGAGGTGCCAAGTTAAATCAGGTGAATATTGTCAACAACCAATGGGTATGCTCCCTCCAGTACCAAACAGGAAGCAGCAAACGGCTAGAGCCAGTGTTGTTTGGTTGCTATGGCGCAGTGCGTAGCTAAATGCTAAAGAGGGAAAGTTGCAGATTTTCAACCCTTCTGACTCATCTAACAGGAGCTTTACTGGCGGGTAAACGCAGACCTCTGGGTACTGCCGCCATTCATCTGCATGTACGGCAGAACAGAAAATCTGCAAATTTTCCCTTAAGTTACCAGCTAATGCTAGCGGTAGCTAACTAGCTTGGTTACATTTTTCAAAACCAATCTAGCTGAAGTCTTGCAGTTTGTGACCCTGCAAGATCCCCAGTCTTTACATAGTATGCAGTGTTTAACGTTATATGTGAGCTTGTCAGGAACTTTAGACTTCTCAAAGTCTTCTAGTGTATGGTAGGCATAATGAAATGCAGCTTTTCTGTCCATCAGGACACTTTGTAAAATCAGCACGGCAGAGCAGCTGCAGGACATCAGAGAGGAAACCAGAAAACATTTTCTCCATTAAATATAATCCACCAAAATTATTGGTAGTGCTGTAAAACGTTACGCACTTCTCCCAGGAGATCACTCCTGCTTGCCCAAAGAAAAATACTGCAAGAACAGGCGTTCGGGCGTAGGGTGGGAATGACAGAGGCACTTTTTTTTCCATATTACAAGTCAGTGTAGCATCAACATTGTTTAGAAGCTGAAGGTTCAATCAGGGATGGTGGTTATGCTACAGGGCTTTGACATTTGAATGTGACCATATGTTGTTTTGCGGTACTTTCTGAAATGACTGATACGGTCATTCCAGATTCCACATTACATGTTTAAGTTGCATAGTAAACCATGATTGGCTTCCAAACTAGCTGTGATGTCACAGACTCCTGCTAGTTGAACACAACTGAGATTTAAGATGTGCACAGAGAAACTTTTCTCTTTCAGCAGATGAATGTGAAAACAAGCTTCTAGGGTCAAAAAATCATTCTGTACATTTAATTGGAGGGGGACCCCCAGAAAAGGGGCCCCTGATGGCCACACATATCGGCACATTTTGCAATGACAACTATATAACAGCGTCTCACGGCAGTTCGTGAAATGGTGATGTTATTTATAATCTATTGATTTGTGTACAAGGAAACGTTTATCTCGTTTATTTCATGGTGGTCAACACGTAATGGGAAGCATTGGCTTTAGGAAAAGAAGAACAGGGAAAGGACACGTCACACGCCGGGACATGATCCGCAGTCTCTGGTGGACCCGCGACAACATCGGGACAGTTGAGTTTAGGAAAAGAACAACAGGGGAAACTTAATGTCACATGCGGGACAAGATCCCTGTTCTCCGGGGTGAAAGTCCTGTGTTGTTTGACCCATCCACCCCCCAACCAACCTCCTTCGCGGATTTTTGGCTTTTCATACTACTCGCTACCGTAGTTGTGCTGTGATCACGAAAGATGCTTCCCATTGAAATACATTACATTAAAATTCGTGCTCACCACCACGAAAAAAAAATGACAAACGTGTCAGTGTGCACGAATCAATAGATTAAGTAACGTGATCATTTCATGAACTGCCGTGAGTCTGGGTTTAACTATAAACCCCCTTAAACCTCCCAACACCACTAGCTACGTAGCTAAAAGGTGAATAAGGTTTTTTCTAGTGGTGTACAGTAAAAATCATGTGCCAAAAACACCAGCTGTTTCAGAATTTGGAGTATGTAACAGTTCTAATTAGCCAAAAATAATAATGCCATTCAAATACTCAGGTATGTGTATAGATCAAATTAGCAAAAATAATGCTGTTCAAATACTCAGGTAGGTAGGTAGGTGTGTGTGTGTGTGTGTGTGTGTGTGTGTGTGTGTGTGTGTGTGTGTGTGTGTGTGTGTGTGTGTGTGTGTGTGTGTGTTGCACATGGTTTATACACAGCTAGATAACTATATTCTCAGAAAGGGAAGCAGTGCTACTTGGGCGGAGTGATACGCTGCAGCTCTGAGCAGAGCTGCAAACATATCACTCCGCCCAAGTAGCGCTCAGCAGAGCTATAAGCGTATCACTCCGCCCAAGTAGCACTGCTTCCCTTTCTGAGAATATAGTTCCCACTTTTGTATACAGTTAGAAGATGGCTGTGTCTCATGTAACGTTATTTGTACATGCTGTGACTATACAAATTACAACATGTAAAAAGGAACATGTTGCCGTTATTTTGTGACTTACTCGGATCATTAGGAGCCGGTTACCTCCAGGATCTGTGCTAGGCTAAGCTAATGGAGCCGTCAGAGTTACAACATGCATGGAGATGAGAAGGGTATGTATCGACTTGTCTTACTGTCGGGGTTACGGTGAATAAGCTAATGTCCCAATAAGTCGGCGTGTTCCTTTAAAGTTCTAATAAGCATTATTGTAAGTTGATAAGTTACATATTTACATATTGCATCTCCTTTGTTGTTCAAACACTCAGACATATGTGCATGGTGTTATTTATTATTTGTAATCCATGATTATGACTTTGGCTCAAGCACAAAAGACTAAATGAGGGTTGGTTTTTTTGTACACTGAATGCATGTTGATGGGGGAAAAGCCTCGATGGGCTTCTTTGCCTAGGGTCTTGGATTGCCACAGGGAACGGTTCTGACAAACGTCTCAAAATCTGGTTAACCTGCAAGATAATTGATAACTGAGATGCAGACATACAGACTGGGCAGTTAAATCCAGGTACCATTATCAAAATTCAGGCTGTAATGAAGGTAACTAACAAGGAATTTACAGGCAAGCAGATCATAAACAGCTTGTAAAAAAAAAAAAAGAGATGACACGACCACTAAGCACAGAGCAAGCGATAGAAACTTGGAAAAAACATGCAAAACTGCCCCTATATAAAGACACTAATTGTAAATTGAGTGCAGCTGGGGATGCAGGCAGCAGACCAGAGCTGATTACATGAGCTACAGGTGTGAAACAGGTGAGGTGTGAGCAAGCCATACAAAAATAGGAAAGGTAAGAAAACTAGAAACCAGAAAGATAAGTCATTTTGGAGTTGTGTAAGTTTGAATAGATGATGTAGGGCAACAGTTTTTTCAACTTTTAAACTTGTTTTAATTCAACAAATGTCCCTGTTATATCGCTAACAGTTGATAAACTATTTTAAGACACAATAAGGTGATGCAAAAGGGGGAAGCAGGAGAGATGAAGGCAAACAAGTGCAACATTTGATTTTTGGCCACAAAGGGGCAGAAAATATCTTACCTAACCTCCTGGTTATGTTTCAGAAGTAAGAAAACCTCATTCAATATCCAACTGACATAAATAGCTCCTATACCGCCTTTGTTATCCCACTTCCGCTGAACTGTCACGTCACCTTCTGGTAGCTAGCAAGTTAGCTAGTCAGAACATTTCAATATCAGAATCAGCTTTGTTTTATTCAATTCAATTTATTTATAGTATCAAATCATAACAAAAGTTATCTCAAGACACTTTACAGATAGAGTAGGTCTAGACAACACTCTATAATTTACAAAGACCCAACAATTTCCCACGAGCAAGCATTTGGTGCAACAGTGGCGAGGAAAAACTTCCTTTAGGCAGAAACCTTGGACGAACGCAGGCTCTTTGTGGGCGGCATCTGTCGCTGCCAGTTGGGACACAAACACTGATCAGTCCCTCCAGAAAAACGCAGAGTTTTTTTGTGATTGTTGCGGGGAAAAATCCTTGATTATGCGGCACGTTTTCTTAAAAAATGCGATGGAATATGCGGGATATTTATGCTTGCGGGAACTTGCAAAAACTGCGGTTTGATGAAAAAGAGAAAAGAAGTGATTCCCCCAACAGTGTTCTCAGTAGGTGAAATTACGTCACTTCATAACGTTCCCATGGCAACAGGGGAAGATGGCTGCTCTTGTGTGAAGTAAATGCAACATTTTTCAACTTTCTGCTAAGATATATGTGACTTTTTTGCAACAAAAATGCGGGGATTATGAAATCATAATATTGATTTAATATTTTGCGCGGAAATCGGCAATTTATGCGGCGAAAGTGCGGCGTATTTGAAAAAATGCGGCCCCCGCATTAATATGTGGACTTTGGCTGATTATGCATTGAATTCTGCGATCGCATAATCACGTTTTTCTGGAGGGACTGACTGATACATATATACAACCCCAAATCAGAAAAAGTTGGGACAGTATGGAAAACACAAAAAGAAAGTAGTGATTTCTAAATGTACTTTGACTTGTATTTCATTGCAGACAATGTGAACACAAAATATTTCATGTTTTGTCTGGTCAACTTCATTTCATTTGTAAATATACATCCTTTCCTGTCATTCAGACCTGCAACACATTCCAAAAAAGGTTGGGACAGGAGCAATTTAGGGCTAGTAATCAGGTAAATTGGTTAAATAATGATGTGATTTGAAACAGGTGATATCAACAGGTGATTGTAATTATGATTTGGTACAAAAGCAGCATCCAAGAAAGGTCTAGTCCTTCAGGAGCAAAGATGGGTCGAGGATCGCCAGTTTGCCAACAAATGTGAGCAAATTATTGAAATGTTT
Organism: Gymnocephalus cernua; assembly: GCA_023631565.1. Taxonomy (NCBI): domain Eukaryota; kingdom Metazoa; phylum Chordata; class Actinopteri; order Perciformes; family Percidae; genus Gymnocephalus; species Gymnocephalus cernua. The sequence continues at coordinate 21,672,295 of CM042443.1, forward strand.
AAAAGCAATGTTCCTCAAAGAAAGATAAGACATTTGCTTATTTCACCTTCAACAGTGCATAAAATAATTATAAGATTCAAGGAATGTGGAGGAATTTCAGTGCGTAAAGAACAAGGGCGCAAGCCTAAGCTGAACAATCGTGATCTCTGAGCCCTCAGGCGGCACTACATCAAGAATCCTCATTCATCTATAAGCGATATCACCACATGGGCTCAGGACTACTTTGGCAAACCTTTGTCAAGTACCACAATACGTAGTTACAGCCACAAATGCCAGTAAAAACTGTACTATGCCTAAAGGAAGCCCTATGTTAACAGTGTCCAGAAGCGCTGTCGACTTTGCTGGGCTCAGAGGCATCTGGGATGGACCATCGCACAGTGGAAATGTGTACTGTGGTCAGATGAGTCACTATTTCAGGTATTTTTTGGCAGAAATGGACGCCGTGTGCTCCGGACCAAAGAAGAAAAGGATCATCCAGACTGTTACCAGCAACAAGTCCAAAAGCCAGCGTCTGTCATGGTATGGGGTTGTGTCAGTGCCCTTGGCAAAGGTAACTTGCACTTCTGTGATGGCACCATTAATGCTGAAAAGTACATAGAGATTTTGGAGCACAATATGCTGCCTTCAAGAAGACATCTTTTCCAGGGACGTCCATGCATATTTCAACAAGATAATGCAAAACCACATTCTGCACTCTACTTGACTGGCCTGCCTGCAGTCCCGACCTGTCTCCAATAGAGAATGTCTGGTGCATTTTGAAGCGCAAAATGCAACAACGAAGACCCCGTACTGTTGCCCACCTTAAGACTTGTTTGCAGCAAGAATGGGACAAAATTACACCTGAAACACTTCATCACTAGGTGTCTTCAGTCCCTAAACGTCTTTTAAGTGTTGTGAAAAGGAATGGCAACATTACAAAGTGGTAAATGCTTTACTGTTCGAACTTTTTTTGAAATGTGTTGCAAGAACCAAAATAGGAATTTTGTTTATTTGAAAAAAAACAATAAAAATCATGAGGAACACATTAAATCATGTGCTGTTGTATTGTCTGCAATTAAATACAAGTCAAAGTACATTGAGAAATCACTACTTTCTTTTTTTATTTGTTTCTATACTGTCCCAACTTTTTCTGATTTGGGGTTGTAGATAAATATTGTTCATAATAATTGTAACAGTTGGACTGATGAACAGTGGCAATTATAGTAATAGAGATAGTGGAACTATGACTAGAAATAATAGATCAGGGCACAGCGGGGCTTCGAGCAGGACCATGGTGGCAGCTGCAACCATGATTTAGGTGCCACCCCAATCCAAGGAAAAATTGCATCTCTCCTCTCACACTCTCCGGGCAACTCTTCTTCAATACCACACAAAGGGGGAGGGGAGAAATGGACTTTTCAGCATGAGCCTGTCTCTCTCAGCCCCTACCATTATATCATTATCACTTCGTCAGCTGTACAACTGTCTTATAGGCTGTATTAGTCCTATACAATCTGGACTGTGGTCATAACATCTACATCTTACATCTACATCTTACAACTTATTCCCTGGTATGTTGTTCTTATTAATAGCCAGTTAATATTTCATAGTCATAGTTAATATTTAATAATAATCTATTGCACTGTTCAATCCCTGCACTGTTTACTTTGAGTGATTTTTATTCTTATGTATGTGTGATATGTGTGTTTGTTGTGTTACGGTTGGTCTAAGCTACTGGATGCCTAACATTTCCCTCGGGATGAATAAAGTATCTATCTATCTATCTCTCTCCACTATTTATTTTAGATAATTTTTCATTAACATGTGTTGCAGCTGTATATTTTCACATTGCTAAAAGCATATCCAACAGTCAAAGCTAAAAACAAGCCATACCTAGGTACTACTCCACCATCTTGACTATGAGGAAGCCGGGAGGGACAGTTGAGTGAGATTCAACTCTTGTTTGGGACGGTAGAGGGAGACACACCTGGGAGAGATCTGCACTCTGAGTGCACTTTTCTAGTTTTTTTCTGAAAGGCAGATGAAAGAAACAGTGATTGAGATACTGCACTGATCTAATGTTGTAGTTTAATAATATAATGTGTATGTAATAGTAGGCTATCTGTGCTAAATGGTAATGTTCAGTGTGGGCCTAAACAATAACAATTACCGAAAAAGCAGCTTGTTGGTAAGTATGTCATCTGAGTCTGTTATGCGAGGCAGGGAACGGTGAACCCAAATACAGAGAACAGACGAGGTATCGTTTGATCTTGAGGATTTATTTTACAAAAAAAAAACACAACCCGGTTCACACCAACAAAGAGTGTCCCAGCTGCAGAGCGCAAAAACTTACTTCAGAAAAACAGGGAATCCAAAAAAAACAAAAAACATAAGTAGATCAAAAACCAGGAAACAGACAAAAATACATCCAGGGAGTACAGAACTTGACGTGACTGACACGAGGAGATAATACAATGATCTGACACAGAACAAGGGGAACACAGACTAAATACAAGAGGTAATGAGCAAACAAGGGACAGGTGATACAACAGATGAGACACATCAGGGCGGGGCAGAACAATCAGACAGGTGGGAAAACACAAGACAGGAAGTAAAACTAGACAAGACCACAGAGAAAACAGAATTCAAAATAAAACAGGAAACAGAACAAATACAAAACAGACTACCAAAATAAGACTAAACACCAAAACCATAACAGAACCCCCTCCTCAAGGGACAGATCCCAGACGTCCAACAAACAAACAAACAAACAGAAAACAACCCAAGGAGGGCGAGAGAGTCCGGAGGAGGAAAAAGAAGTCACTGGGGCACAGGGAACAGAGAGCCCTGGGGGCACAGGGAACCGTAGAGGGCACGGAGAGGCCAGGGGGAAATAGAGGGCTGTAGAGGCCTGTGGGAATACAGAGGGCCACTAGGGACAGGGAGCAGAGGGAGGCCTCGGCAACAGGGGGGCAGAGAGGCCTCAGCAACAGGGGGGCTGAGGGCGCTCGGGGACCGGGAACTGGGGAGCGAGGGAAACTATGGAACACTAACCGAGGAACTTGGGGAACGGAGGAATGAGGGAACAGGGGACAGTGAGCCCCGGGCACCCAAGTGCTGCATCCAGCTATGCCTGGTTTACAGGGGTGCAGACAGAAGGGAAGGCGGAACCTCTCGGGTGGCCGAGCAGTACGTCGAGGGCTCCGTGGCCTGCGGCGAAGGCGATACCCCTTCTGAGGCCGGGCAGGTGAAGGGTCAGCTGGGGAGCCAGACAAGTCAGCCGGACCGGAGACAGGCGAAGGGACAGCCGGACCGATGACAGGCAACGAGCCAGCTGGACCGGAACCAGGCAACAGGTCAGCTGGGCTGGTGACAGGCGACAGGTCAGCTGGGCTGGTGACAGGCGACAGGTCAGCTGGGCTGGTGACAGGTGCAGAAGTCGGCCGGACCACCGACAAAACACGGGGGGCAGGAATCGGTCGGGCTGCCAACAGAACACAGGGGGCAGAAGACTCTGGTGTGCCGGGAAAAGGCATAGTCACTGAGGTGCAGGGATCAGGCACAGTCTCGGAGACACCGCTTAGCACAATCTCTAAGGTGTCTGGGTAAGCCAAAGTCTCTGAAGTGCCGGAACAAGGCAAAATCTCTCGGGTGCTGGATAAAGGCAAAGTCTCCGGGGAGCTGCAATCCAGCAAGGTCACTCGGGCAGTCTCTGGGATGCTGACCACTGACCAAGTCTCTGGGGTGCGGAAACCCGGCAACGTCACTGGGGCACCAGAGACCGATAAAGTCTCAGGGGTGCTGACCAACGGCAAAGTCTCTGGTGCGCTGACCAACGGCAGAGTCTCTGAGGCGCCGGAGACCGGCATAGACTCTGGGGAAACGGTCAGCGTAGACTCTGGGAGAACGGTCAGCGGAGGCTCTGGACAGCTGGACGCCAGCGGAGGTTCTGATACACAGGTCAGCTCAGGCTCAAGTACACAGGTCAGCTCAGGCTCAAGTACACAGGTCAGCTCAGGTACACTGGACAACACGGGCTCTGGTCCGCTGGACAGCACGGGTTCGGGGCCGCTGGACAGAGGTTGAAGCGGGGTATGGCGTCGGGAGCCATGTTGACCCCTCCTTCGTCTACGGCCTCCACGAGTCCCAGGACAAATGGCCAGACGGGTACCCTCAAAGCAGGCTGAGGTAGGCCGGGAATCTGAAAGGGAGCATTAGTGGCGCTAACCAACTTGGAAGTGCATAGTCCCTTAGAAGATGAACGACCTGGAGTGGAAATTAAGCGTTTCGCCCACTCAGGAATAGAGTCCTTAAACCAGGGCTTTTCTGAAACCTTATCACAAGCAAGTGACAGAATAGCCGCCTTCTGGCTATCACTGTCGGTCTCCTTCCACATGACCTTGAGCTCAATTAGATCAAATTAAATCACAAAGTTCATCGGACATAGGCTGTGCAGGTTCCATGGTCCAGGTAGCTTGAAGCAGCAAACAGCAGGAAAAAGACAAAAACTGTGAATCCACCGGAAAATTAAGCCTTTCTGCTGGGTCCAAGGGGTCAGATCATTCTGTTATGCGAGGCAGGGAACGGTGGACCCAAATGCAGAGAGCAGACGAGGTATCGTTTGATCTTGAGGATTTATTTTACAAAAAAAAAACAGGTTCACACCAACAAAGAGTGTCCCAGCTGCAGAGGGCAAAAACTTACTTCAGAAAAACAAGAACAGGGAATCCAAAAAAAAAAACATAAGTTGATCAAAAATCAGGAAACAGACAAAAAGACATCCAGGGCGTACAGAACTTGACGTGACTGACACGAGGAGATAATACAATGATCTGACACAGAACAAGGGGAACACATAGACTAAATACAAGAGGTAACGAGCAAACAAGGGACAGGTGATACAACAGGGCAGAACAACAGGGCAGAACAATCAGACAGGCGGGAAAACCCAAGACAGGAAGTAAAACTAGACAAGACCACGGAGAAAACAGAATTCAAAATAAAACAGGAAACAGAACAAATACAAAACAGACTACCAAAATAAGACTAAACACCAAAACCATAACAGAGTCATTTTTAATATAAAATATTCATTTAATCTGGTTGGTGGAGTCACCATATTACATGTGTCTGTATCCAATGTTTCTGTCTACATGCCATTATTTAAACCCACTACAAACCATTGTCATCATGTCATTATTCAAACTCACCCATCCTCTTTGCTCTTCAAAATCTTTCTCTGCAACAGCACCATACTGCAAGTGACATAGGCCCATTCAAAAGCAACTTGCTTCATTTCAAGTTTGCTACACTAATTATCATCTATATAGTGGCTCTTGTTGCCCTGTTTGGTCAGCGCACACAATCAAGTAGATCAAAGCACTGGGAATGAAAAGACCTATTTCAAACATCTAGTGCTTCCTTTTGTTCTGTAGATATACGGGAATATGCCCGCCTGTTGGACAATTTGCTTCATATTGCAAGAGGGGGAGGGAGGGGGGGGGGTTTGTTGATCATGCACAACAAAACAAAATATGCAAGAATGAAATCCCCCTTCCAATACCATGGATAGTGCCACTTGTCCAGGCATGCCAAAACACATTTATAAACTTCAATGGAAACTAATCTCAAAATGAAATAGCACAAGTGGTGTCAACTTGAAAAACAGCACTTTCAAACCAGAGAGCTTCACTTCCTGGCGAAAACAATTCCTCAGGAGTTTTATTCCAAACCACGATCTTTTCCCTCAACTTAACTAGTTGTTTTGGTGCCTAAATTTAGGCTAACTGTCGCCGTCGCATGACACTCACATTTTCTTGGCAACTACCACGGCCCCTGAAAGGACCGTCGGCTGGCGGTGCCTGTAGCCGGCTCACAGTCACCTATTAGCGGCTATTATTGGGAGTATTTTATTTTAACAACATAGGTTATTACTTCAGTTATGAAAGTCCATGTTCTAGTAACCATTTTAAATCGTAAACCTTGTATATAATTAAAAAGTGATTATCTGATATACAGCGATTTAAAATGAACAATCTTACACAACAATCCTTTTGAGATTGAGGAATAATACTTTCTGAATGTGTCCGGAAAATGGGGTCTAGTAGGCTATGTTATACTAGTATCCCCATCTGCAATGATGTGTAAATTATCAAACAAAATGCCAGCTTTGCCATTATTGTTATTATTCATGTGCTTCATGTTTGTCTCCTTTTCAGGGTTAGGCAAAGCAGTGTGGAGAATCCAAATCCATGCATACCCAAGTTGGCTGCTGAGCTTACATTTTACGGATGATCATCAAGGATATGAGACCTCTTGCTATTGTGGAGGGTCAAGGCTTCCGTGACATGGTCAACACATTTTACCCAAGGTATACACTTCCCTCCAGGCACCACTTAGGATTTAATGGAAAATAAATATGTGGCTACCATGGAGAAAGTGAAAACTGAACTAAAAAATGTAAAAACAACAGATGCATGGTCAAGTCTTGCCACCGAGGCATTCTTAGGAGTCACTTGCCACTTCATCAATGATAGTTGGGAGCTGACCTCATACAGCCTAACTACAATGCCACTTGAGGAGCGCCACACAGCAGAAAATATTGCTTCCTGGATCGAAAAGGTGGCAGAGAAGTTTGATTTCTCACTCCGTGACAATGTGCTGGCTATCGTCCATGACAACGCTGCCAATGTTGAGGCAGCTCTAAGGATCCTGGAGGAGAGGCATGGAGTTGCCTTCCACCAGTGTGCTGGTCATACTCTCCAGTTGGTGGTGAACCACGCACTGAAGACTGATGCCATGATTAACATGAGGCTGCAAGGTGCCTTGTACAGCATTTCAAGAAGAGTGAGCTGGCTAGCAGCAAGCTGAATCAAAATCAGAAACAGTGGGATGGGCAGTAAGATGGAACAGCTCTTACTATATGGTGAGTTGCCTGTTAGAGCAGCGATGGCCAGTGGCCGCAGCCCTGTCAGATCCAGACCTTGACCTCAGAAGTGACCAATGGACTCTGTTGGAGGAACTGGAGCAAGTGCTCAAGCCTTTTGAGCAGGCCACTGTGTTCCTGAGTGCCCATGCTTATGTTACTAGCTCTGCTCTACCTCCACTGCTAAAGGGCATCCTGAAGTCCACCCAGAAAACCTCCTTTGAGTTTGCAGCTGTGAACACATTCTAGAGGGATGCAGAACAGGAGATAACATCAAGGTGGGAGGGAGAAACGGGGTTCAGAAACGATGGGCAAAATGTCTGTATAATTGCTGCTGCAAAGCAAGCAAAGGGCCGCAGGTCAGAACTGAACCCGCGGCCACTGCGTTGAGGACTGAGCCTCTGTTTACGTGCTCTACCAGGTAAGCTACCCTGGCACCCGTAAATAAATGATAACATATACATTAGATTTAATATTTAAGTTCATATTTTATTGTTTGTTGTATTTGCTTATTTAACATAAATGAATATTTAAGAAGTTGATTTTCAGTCTGTATGGTAGATAAACAGTTGTAACTGTTTATGGCATGTTATTGAGACTTAAAGAGATACTTCACCGCTGGAAAGCTGAATATATCTTTAAATTGGGTCACTTATGTAGCAGAAATGTGAAAAAAAAAATTTAATTGGTGCCTTCTAGGCTGAGAAAAGCCAGAAAATGTGTTTTTGGCTCATATGGATGAAAGACACCAAATCCCAGAATGCACTTCGCTTCGCTGCTTTGAGTCCACTCCCAAGCCACGCCTTCCGCTTGACAGACAGACAGTGAGGCATTCGAATCAACTCAATGTGTTTTATTGTTATTTCAACTCGGACTCGAGTCGCACTTAAGTCGCACAAACAGCTTACTTCAGACTTGACTCGGACTCGACCCAAAAGACTTCAGACTTGACTTGCGACTCGACCCAAAAGACTTCAGACTTGAGCAATTATTGCTTTTTAAATCTAAATGTATTAATGTATTTCTATTTTCTTTTATTGCCGCATATACGTTGGGGAAACGTATGACGACCTTTCAATAACTTTGTAAACAGTAGCAGTAAGCTAACAGCTACATGCAAGGTGTGTGGCACCAAGATAAATGATGCTGGATCGACAACGTCAAACTTCATCAGGCATCTGAAAACACACCCAGGCAGGTCAGTCACTTGCTAATGTGAAAGAGACGTTACATTTAGCATATATCGTCACAGGTAACAAGCTAACCATCACAAAGTGTTGTGCTAATGCTGCGAACAGGCAAATTGTAAATTTTATAGTTAGTAGTTGCTGAGGCTCAGACATCCATGGCGCACAGGAGGCGGGACGCACGGATCCATCTCCCCATGAACAAACACTGTGTCGGGTGGGCAAACTCATGTGATGCGTAATTGATCCCGTGGATGATTTGTAGGCTATTAAGTGAACAAGGTGTACCCGGTCCACCAAACACTGGGCCGTCTTGACTGTCTTAATTCTGCACATATTTCTGCTATACTGTAGTTTCTATAGATACTGTAGTCATATTTACTATTTCATTATTTCATCCATGCGTGGGGCAGCGGATCCGTGCATGCTGTCTCCTGCCGTGGAGACGCTGGCCTCACTAACCTCTCCTCTGAGTCGGATCTCCCTCGCGCTGGACTCAGTTTCATTGAGCGTACTAACACTTAGAAAGTAAATAAATTGCATTACATCAGTGAGTTCAAACTGCTTATTGTGCGTAATTTGGACTGACACTGAGATGCATGTTGTTCTGTAACTGGTGTGGCGCTGCCACTATTCTCTTCATTTCCACTTCAAATTTTTTTTAAGTGAAATTTATGTTACATTTAGCATATCATCACAGGTAACAAGCTAACCATCGCAAAGTGTTGTGCTAATGCTGGGATTGCATGGGAACAAGCAAATTATCTTTATAGTTGTATCCATATGATGTGACAGACTTAGGTTAATATTTCACCAGGTCTGAGGGCTAGAGGGATGTGTTAAGTAGACCCCATAAAGTTATCCTACAACTGATTGATACTGTACTGTATGGATGGTAGCAGGACATGCTTTGAATTCATAAGATTTAACAATACAGTGTTAGGGACAGACCAGAGGGCCAGAGATTTGAGACTTGACCTCATGGCAAAAGACTTGACCTTGCCCCTCAAAGACTTGAGACTTGACTTGGACTTCCAATTAATGACTTATATATCTGGTATACATGCACGAATACCCCGGTTACTAAAGGAGTTATCTAGGTCTGTTAACCGGGGTATGAGAATTCCGATTTTAGCCGGTAAGGCTTTGTCATGACGTTTGAGAAACCGGGGTATTGCCTTAACCCGAATATAATCAGTTTCCAACTGCATTTAAATGCACTGACTGATCCTTTTACTGATCAATTCTGAGTTTTTGATCCTGCACTTATTGGTGGCACTACATTCTTAGCCCTAAATTATCCAAAACAGCAATTTGTCATAGTTCTTGGTGAGAACTGTCAACTGTCATTGATCAAAGTCCAAATTCTAGCATGCAGTGAAGCCAGCTTTTTCAGAACAGGGATTGAGGTTCTTGCTGCCTCCTAAACTACCGCGCTAGATTTCTCTTGTCAGAATAATACTCAGCTGAGGAAATGAAGCTGGCACAAGAAACAGACAGCAGAGGAAGAGAGAACTTCTACCATTCTGGCAAAAAGGCAAGAATGATGGGCAGTAGCATATCACCAGTACGGAACTGACAATAATGGGCAGTTATCGTTTGTTTTTATTTAAGATTCCTCTATCTCATGTCTATGGTAATTGTCTCTCCCAGTGTGTATTGTTCCAGTAGTTTATTCCCAGTGGTTTAGTTTTTCTAAGTGTTTAGTTTTCCCAGTGGGGATTTTGTTTTCGATCATTCCTGCTACTCGTTGCCAGACTTTTATTGCCTTCTTTTTACTATAAAGTGTCCATGTAAGGCGCTATATAAATAAAATGTATTATTATTATTCTTACCTCTGGACATTTACTGTCGTAAGCCATTATCTCAATAAATCTCCAAGATCATCCTGCTGCCTCCTCTTACAATTGTGCATTTTGGGTCCAAACCTGCTATTCCTCAAACCGTGCCAACCTCTATGCTGTATGCTTTTACAGCAGCACCCACTAAAGCAGAACAAGACAGCTTTAAAAGGAAGGTAAGATGACATGGAGGCTTGATGTGGAAAGTCAAATTCCATGACATCTAACCATTATGTGGAGCATGAGGCCAAAACCTGCTTTAATTCGAAACACTTTACAGTCAGGCACAGCAGCAATAAAGGCAACGTCTGAGGAGGTCAGATCTGATCTGGGAGTTGAAATAGAGTGTGTAACGGGGAGAAAGGGATCAGGAAAGGGCAGAGGTAGAGTGTAATGGTGTTGATCTGAACAATGGCCATGAGAAGAGGACAAATTGAAAAATTGGACTGGGAGGGATTAGGCGGTAAAGTGTGGCAGAAGAGAGGGGAGAATGGATATTGGGAGAGGGGGATAAAGGCTGAGCATTCAAGGCAAACTAACAAGGTTAAACTGTGCGCCAACTACACATTGTACAGTATATCCTGCCCTGCAGCCTCCGAGGTCATTAAAACTAATACAGGGAATTAAGCCAGGTTACATCCACTTTAAATAGTGCATTGGCACAGCCCATAAACATTTACAATCACCCATGCAGGTGTACATTGTATGCTAATTGTCAGTTTATTTCAAGGTATAGTCCTTACGCAATAACTACCTGACTATGTTAGCATTAGCTTCAGCTAAATTATATACTATTACTTAGAGCTCGCCGCTTGTAGCCTTGTGATCGCACTGGTCGGAGCTGGGGATTACTGGCCCTCTAGAGGCTGCGACGAGCTGTCCCTCTTAAAAAGGTATAATGGAGGATTTTCCCGAATTTTAGAAAAGAA